>MU269991.1:9892266-11208047 GCA_021432705.1 Caranx ignobilis
CACTGAGTCCCTAATGGCTGGAGATGACTCCTGGCACGAGGACGTCTCCTCCGTGGCCTGGTTCACGTACAGCATTAGGTTAGAGGGCTGATGCCGATGTTCCTTCCACCACCACCACCACTACCACCCCATCGCCTACCCCCCACCCCCTCTGTGCGCACTGTGCGCCTGAGTGAGTGAGTGCCTTCTCCCGGTGAATGCTAAAGAGCCAGGATGTACCAAAGACGCCAGTGAGCGTGCACTGGGGATTGAAAGAGAGAGGGGGTGGGTAGGGGGGGGTGCTTCACTTACATCCGTGCTGGCATCTCACCACGCAACAGAAAGCCCTTTGAAAGCTACCTGATCACGCACTGAGGTCCGATTTAGCCTATTTGTGCGGGGCGCCTCTTCGCTGTGGCGTGCGTCTGCCGCAGTGCCGCGACTCGTTACCGTATACCTCCTCCCAGTCTACGTCCTGTTATCTTCAGTAAAACGATAAGTGCGCGGGATTTTTTCTATGGAGCCTCTCAGACGCCCCCGCCACCCCCCCACCGCCTCCACCCCTACCGGTATAGCGAGCAGGTGGCTCCGGTGACGCTGAGCGGGAATGACAACCGGGACGCGACAACAGGAGTGCAAAGGAGCCTCCGAGCATTTTCTCTTCTTGTGTGTGTGTGTGTGTCGGTCTGACTCTGACTCTCTCTATACCCATCTGTTGAGCATGCAGTGTGTGCGCGCTCTCTCCGCACGTACCTGAAAACAAACTCCCCCATGGCTCCCATTGCATCCCCTTCAATAATGACGGAATGTAACGCACCTGGCAACAGCGACCTCGATCACTTTAACTCCCCAAGTAGCCATCTGTGGCATGTTGTACAATTTCCTTACAATACTCCACTCATTCCACCACTGAGTAGAGCCAAACTCCACTACAGCAGCCTGTGGGTGAACAGGTGTAGGCTATTTAACAGGGACACTGATTCATGAGCGGTGAGTGTCTCTTTTGGTTCTTGGCACCATTCAGAATTTGGATTAGGAGGTCAGGAGTCGCCACACCACTCATATTCTGAGAGGAAGTTCAACAATCACACCATAGATTTTCAAAGACAACTATGGAGAACAACCACAGAGCAATGTTAAAGAGGTTTTACACTGACTTTCCATTATAGGGGCTTTCTGTGCCTCCACCTTGAGGAGTGAGTGCAACCGCACCTCTCCTTTTTTTAAAAACACAGTGAATAACCTCGTTTGTTTTATTTCTTGGGGCTGCTGTCAGAACTAATGGAGTCGACAGGGCCGTGTCCCCTTTTAGCAGAGATGAGAGACCCACAGGTGACGGCTCTGGAGTTGGATGTGAGAGGAAGCTCCTTTTTAACCCTGCTGGGTGGAGGACAAAAGGTGGTCAGGTGGCAGTGCTTCACTGTAGCTGTGGAAAAGTTGCTTGATATCATCTGCAGTAAAAAAAAAAAAAAAAAGACTTCCAACCATCCACTAGGTTGATCTGCGTTATGTTCATCCTGAGAACATGTGAAACAGAGACTAATGAGCTCATATGGCACTGGTTCTTGATCCTTCAGGGCTTTGATTTCTTTAAAACGGCTTTGAGATGAAGTTGTGATGATTTTTTTTTCCTGTTGGCTATGACTAAGAAAATTACATGGTCAATCATGTACTCATTTGTTGCTTTAAACTAAGCATCCCCCATAATTACCCATAGAAGTCATCATTTTTTACATTTTCTTTCATGAAACCTCCTGTTGTGAAATTTATAAAGCACAAACATAAATTATAATTAGATTTTGTGTTGTTTCACAAAGTAAAATGTTTGTTTTTCTCACTCCTGATTTGAATATTTTTTGTTTTGTGGGCTCTAAGTTGATCCAAATATAGCACACACCACACATTAAAAAAATCTATTGCTAGAGTGAGCAGCTGAACTGGCCGTAGACAAAAGAAGTGAACAAGGGGGTTAGAAGTGATTTAAGTGGAGGGAGCATGGCGCTGGTGACTCCAACACCCATCAACCAGAATCTGGATCAGTGGGGCTTTTACAGTGTAGTGAGCTTGGCAAGTGAGGCAAACGAGGAGGCTGATCAATCCCCCACCAATGGGATTCCTGTCAACTGCTGTGAATGCCAAGGGGCCAACCAGAGCAACCCCAGATTCAGCACCACGGACAGCAGCCATGATTCATGCACAGAGGCTTTAAACAGGTTTCAGTAGGAGTTATTTCCTCAAGAATGTCACACTGTATTCTGAAAGAAAACTGTTGACAGTGTACTCTTTGGGTGATCAACAGCAAAAGGGAGGATTTTTCTTTACATTATTATCTACATGAATGATTATATTTTTATTTTACTTAACGGGTGAGGCAGGAGAATCTGATCAAGTAAAACCAGATCACTCCTGTCAGGGTAAATTTTGTTCTTGTGCAAAATCAACCACTTATTTTATAATAGTTGTTTTGTTCTTACCAAATAGCCATACTGCATTTGTGGTGTGTGATCTCTTCAGATGCAAGAGCTTGCATCTCTAAATTTGTATTTCTGTTTGTTTTGTGTGCCAGAAGTAAACCCCTCCGCTCTGGGTTTGTGTGTCCCTCGCCAGACTGGCCAAGGTCAGCGTCCACAAAGATCCACAGAGATCTCTGTACAGCTGGGAAGAGCCTCCTCATGTTGAGCTTCTTCCAGGTTGAGAGATCCAAGTGCTTCAGTCAGAGATAGTGTGTTAGTGGCTTGCTCTTTGCGGGTTGACATGTTGGCAAGATGGAAAAGCTTTCTACGGTATATCGCCCAAAGCTACAGTACGAGAGCTGATGTCATGTGGTGGCAGTGTCATGTTTGTTTTGTTGTAATTATTGGGTGAGTCACAGAGACTGAGAGGACTCGTTCCAATCTTTGCTGCACAGCTGTGACTGGCAGTGAGATCCCTCGATACCTCGTGGGAGTCAGATGCAAAGAAGAAAAAAATCATTAGAGAATGGAGATATGAAATTGGTCCATTTTGACCAAAGCACCACAGGAAGGTTAAATGGGACAGAGAAATGAGACTGCGAGTAATGACCGCGCTACCTTTTCGAATGATCGTCTGAGCAGCTGCTGGAAATGCAGCTCAAATGAAAGTGTGACATGTATCAGCTGAAGATGTATGAAAAGCACCGGGCTCTGTGGCAGTTTTATAAGGCCCGTAAATGTGATACTAATAACATCTTCAATATCCGCCCACGTGTCATGCACTAATGCTGGTATTGCTGAATCTTTCCCCTCTCTCTCTGTCTCTCTCTCTCCCCTCACACACACACACACACATGCTGTACACACAACCACCCCCCACCCTCTCTGATGGGCACACGTGTGAGAGAGCATGCACCAACACACACGCAGCGGGAGAGGAGGAAATACAATACACAAAGTGATGGTGGCACATCAAGCTCGGTGTGTGTTCATGTGTATGTGTGTGCGCACATGCATGCCATTTAAATAATGCATATGGTCCAGGGGCCAGGCGACAGCTTGGTCTTGCCCGGATCACTGCACCCTGACTGGACCATTGTTCCTCCGACACCCCTCTCTTCCCTCTAACATACACAAACACACACTTTCTCCCCTTTGCTGGCCTTTTCCCTAACAGGCTCTTTACACCTCCTCTATCTTTTTCCTCCATTCTTTACCCATCCATCTACCCAATTGCTTTCCTATTATTGGAGCTCTTATAATTTTCTATGATTACCCGTCTTGGCCTTGGATTAATATCGTTAAATCGGCGACTATTTTTATGAGCTACTCCCATGAGTGGTCTGCGCTGGTGAGGCTTCGGTGGATACATTATTTTAAGCTGGGCAGCGCTATCCTCTTCCATCAGTGTGGCCGTCTGAGCCTTTTTAAGTAACACGCACCGACAACAAGTCTCAAGACTTCACATCATCACATCTAGAAACTCTGCTGTCAGCTCCCTGCACATCAGCCATCACCAGGCCTGGCCATCGCTTAGCAAGGGGGGAGAGAAATTAAAAAATGATCCTAAAATGTGAGCGTGTGGGGGTTCAAGCGTGGGTCAGAGAGATGAATACACCAGCATGCTGGAGTTGCTCAGTAGAGATTTCTATTTATTTTTCTTTTTGAAAAATCCAGAGAGGAAAGGAAGCTGAGAGGTGAAAGATTTCGTCAGGGTATCTGTATACTTCACTCTTCTCCTCTTCTCAGCTCATACACAATATTGTGGCCTCTTACTTCATATGCTCTGCCATGCTCCATTTGGAGTCACAGATGCCTCTGTCACTGGGGCGGCATTCATTTGGCGCGGCCCCGGGTGACTGTGTCAATATTTGCACTGAGTGCCATTTTGGTTTGGGGGTGCTCTATAAGCATGACTGGGCCTGGGCAAAGCTTAGGCTAAAGGAAAGGCAACAGGAAACAAATGTCCCAGCCCTATAGACTTGCACTCTACAATTAATTAAGCCTTTTGGCAAGAAAAGTGAAAGGATGGGCCTCCTTGGGAATAGATGGGTTGGGGTTTGAGGGGAGGAGAGAGAGAAAACAAAACAAATTAATTGCCTTGAATCGTGGAGATAATTCACATCTCTGATTAATATTGATCGCACGAGGGATAAGAAACTGCCACAATACAACCATAGAGAACAGTTAATTCAATGAGTTTTATGTTAATAACGTTCTTTGTGAAAAGATGAACAAGGAGTCTGTGCTGGGCAATGACTGCGCAATTTGAGGTTGTTACTTGGTGTGCTTTGATCTATGTGTGTGTGTGTGTGTTGTGTGCGTGTGTGCTCTTGTTTGTTGACTGACTGCGTCCCTGCAGTAATATTTGCCTTTTATGTAATGTTTTTCATAATGTGTGGCCCTTGGGGGATGGAGAAAGAGCAAGAGCTGGCAGATTGTATTGATTCAGAGCATCTAAAGCTGTGACTTTATGGTGCAGTACAGGAAGGCCCACGAGGATAGCCTAAGCTAACATGTTCTCATGATTGCTTTTTCTTGGGTTGCTCCTCAGTGACTCACTGGACAAGCTTCACCTTTTCATTGCTGCCCTGTCTTTATGGCTTTTCTCTTGTATGTCTCTCTTGTCCTCTCTTCTTGTCATTGCACGACCATGCACACCACTCAAACACCCCTCTACTTTTGTTATATAATGCAGACTCCCCATCCACAGAAACACACACACAGACAGAAAGTTGTTCTCCTTTGCAGCTCACGCACAAAGCAGGCGGCTGGTGCTTAACTCAGCGTTCAGAGGGCGGAGACTCATCTGCCTTACCACATTGGCCTCGTCATCAGCAGAGCACCCTGCTGTGACACCCGTCGGCCTCTATTACAGCTCTATATAGAGGGGAGCGCTCTGTGTTTGCAGGCCAACAAGTGGAATGCCGTGCTCTGCCCAAGCAGATGGAAGGAGCCCGGACTCCTTTGCATTGTGATCTAATGGGATCTGATGTGTGCAAGTGCATGTGTGCGTCCACTGCTGCAAGTCCAGACTTGGTAAATACAGCATCTCGTGCATCGGAACGCTTTTACTCAGAGACAATGAAATATTACTAAAGTGGAACCATGCTGCCTGCAGCCTTTTTTACAGTGGAAAAACACAGAAGCAAATTTCAGCAGGGTAAAGTGAAGGAGGCATTTCCACTCTTTTATTATGTTAACATTGTACATTTGTGTCACAACAACATAGTGTCTCCATTTTGAGAATATATAGGAAAATATCTCCAAGCTCCTGGTAACATATTAATGATAATGGAAAGCCCTGACTGTCCTGGTCATAATCATCTTACCCAACACTGTGAAGCACACAGGCATCTGACTCCAAACAGCTTGTGACATCCTTACACTTACTGAAAAAAATCTATGCGTCTAAGAGCTTCTACTGTACATCTCACTGTTGCTGTAAATGAAGGGTGTTTGTGAAATATGCTCCGCTTGTCTGAAGAAAGGCTGACACAAATGATCTGCCAGACATTAAGTGGTAACATGCTGTGATTTTGTGTGTATGTATGTGTGGGGTACGTGTGCAAGACCTCCCTAGGTTCAGTGACCTTACTGAGAACACTAAGTGGACAGGTGGAATTCCAGCCCAGAGGCATGCTGGGTGGACTCACAGCATGGCAGGTGTAGACATTTGACAGTAGCAAGTTGCTATGGAAACGATGAGCAAAATCCCATTGGTACATGCCTGCATTGTCACTTTTCCAGCACTTGTTAAAATCTTGGAATGGAGATTAATGGAGACTGACTCAGGGCCCATGCAGTTTGTTTCCTCTGCTTTGACAACATGCATCCCTCAGCTTCTAAATCCTGATTCCTTTTGAACAGTTCCTGCGTGCTACAGACAGAGAGAAGTTCCTTAATAGTTCTTTAATGGGTCTGGGATGTGCACATGAAGCTGCATGAAAATGTAGCTCTACACAGTAGTTAAAATTCTGCTGATGTTAACAAAGTAAATCCTACATTTCAGATTCTAAGATGCTCATTTATAGAGACCAGAGCAGAAAAGAATGTGTTGTATTGTATTTTTAAGTAACGTGTAAGTATCTGAGACAAAGAAGCATATTTGAGTGTTAGACATAGAAAATGCTTTTTTCAGCCCAAAATACTCTCACATGTATCAGGTTGTGAGTATATCACCAATACTACAACTGGCAGACACAAATCATGTCCTTAACCTCAACCTAAACTTGTTACAGCCCAACGCCGCCTGGTAAAACAGCTCTGAAGGTGACGTCAGGAGCAAAAGAAAGCAGAAAATCTATGTAATAGCACATGCCAACTTCTATCTACTTCACCAAAACTTCAATTTTCGACTCACAAAGAGGCCTGGACCTTGTAGGGTCTGTGAGTGTTGCAGAGTGGCATTGAGTGCTGCGATGTGATTTTGTGTGGAGTAGGTTTTTGTTTTTTTGAAAGTTGTGGTTTTGGTTCTTCCCACCATGTCTCCAAAGTGCATTTGATTGCTCTTGTGCTTCTGCTGTCTGTGTCTTTTGCCCGTTAACATCAAGCATATGTGTCCCTAAATGGCAATACAGATGTTTGCTTTAACAACACAAAACGGCTGTGTTTGTGGAGTGTGTGTGTGTTTATATCTGTGTGTGTGTGTGTGTGTGTGTGTGTGTGTGTGAGACAGTTCAGACTGACTGATTTCCAACTTTATTAGGAGCTCCAGTTATTTCCCCTCAGACTATCATCTTTTGTTGCTGTCTGTGTACATTCATCAAGTGGAGTTACACAACACAGCTCAGTGTAACAGCAAAATCTTACTCAAGTTGAAACATTGTCATCCTGAGTTGAAATGTCATCGTATGGGTTTTTGCGATCTACAGTAAATCTGGACCCTTGTGCCTCTTTACTTTGACTTCGTATGCAGTTATACCACCTTTACTTGTACAATGCAGCAGAGAGCTGGCAATCATATTTACATCTGCTTGATGTTTTTTCCCCATTTACGATTGGGGAGCAGTAAATGCAACATCAACAGCAACTGGGAAGCTGCTCTGAATACAGAATGTCTGAGTGGGAAGTGGAAGCTGCTGCTACTCCACTCCACACCAACATGCCATTATTGAATTAATGTTTATGGAGAAATGATTTATTTAGATGTTGGATCTGCCTCATACATACGTATGTAGTTATTATCCATGAAATATGTTGGCTAAGTTTCATCGAAAGAGCTTTAGTCTTTAAGACTTAAACAGAGGAGACCCCCCCCCCCCCAGCCACCCAACCCCCCCGCTACCACCGCCATTCCTCCTCCCACATGTCTGCTGACATCAGTGTTGAAAAAAGTCCACCCTGGTTCTGGTGTTTACAATCAGGCCATCTCAGGGGAAATTACACAAATATATTAACATGGTAAACAATAAGGCTGAAAACAACAAACAGTCTCTTGGAAACAGGCCTTGCAGCTTTAAACGTCTAAATATGACTTACTGAAGTTAATAACGCCACTCTGATTTTCATGGAGTACCACCGAGAGATACAAGTCTTTTGGAGCCAGACCGAGGTCCCTTCACAGATGTGTTGTGTAATTTACCATCCCCCACTGAACGTTGTGACCACAGGCTGTGTCATCATGTGGCCCTCCTGCTACCTTCACAGCAATTAGACAGGTAGATGAAATGAGAGTGTTGCAGAGACCAGGAGTGTAATTAAACATGGAGTGAGAGGCCACCAGGCCCCTGTGAAGTGATACCACCGTGCTCGCCCACACACTGTGTACAGACATTGCCACAGTGTCTTCCTGTGTGCGTGCACTTCATCAATATATTTTATCGGGTCTGTCCACCTACTGTGTGTGTTTGTGTGTGTGTATATCCTTCTGGCAGGTAGAAGTATCTGCAGAGGCACATTCACACACAAAACCCTTCAACAGACAAAGCCAGCTTAACACACTTAGCTTTAATATCTGCAACTAATCATCAGCAGCATCATCTGTATGAATACCTCAAAAAGGTGCTGACACATTTAAACACGTTCTCCACGGTAACTGTGCTATCTTCATGCTAGATGAGACAAAAACATTAATTAAAAAAGGAATTTTAGCAGGCGTGTAATTGCAATATTCTGCAAAAAAAACTTCCCACTTCTAATGTACTTTGAATAGAATACAAAGCTGCATTGAGGCCCGATGGCCAGAATTAGACATTGGAGCCGAGACTGGTTTCAGCAGGATATATAGCAAACAGTGTGTCTAGATGAACTGTATGGTTGGTTTCACAGCTGTTTTACTGGCTCGCTGATGCCATGGTGAAGAAGTTCAAATGCTTTGGCTTTTGTAGATACATAACTTTTAGATTCAGTCAGCTTCATTGAATTTGCTTGACTCTACATTTGCAGAATCGATCAAGAAAAACGAAAAAGTTCAGGTTTTATTACTAGTTGAACTTTTGAGTTGTTTTTGTCTGTTTTTGGAGCTCTGATTTTTTTGACATTATTTGGGCTGTGCTGAAACCCCCTCCCACTAGAGCTCTGCTGCTCAGCTTTGAGCTTGTTGGCTCAGTGTAAAGCTAAAGCTTTGTGACATACTGCTTGGCCATACTTTGCTTTTGCTGCTTACTGGAAATGAACATGGCCATATGCAATTTGAGTGATTAATCAGTTGCTGTTTCCCTTCTGAATTATAATGCGCTGCCTCTGGGTCTTGCAGAAACCTTACATGTCCACAGTTGTCCTTGTTGGAGTTCATAAACATGCAGGGTGATTGTCTGAACCCTGATCTTTTTTAATGCATTATTTTCAGTGCAGGATTATAAAACATCTTCCTAAAGAGCAGATGGCACAATTAGAGTTAAAAGGTTTCCATGTATGCGGAGGATGGTAATGCTGATTTATCCATTTAAGAAGCTGACCCTGAAACATGGCTGATGGCAAAGGATGTCTCATCAAGTGACATTTAATCAGTAATACTTTCATGTTTTTATTTCCACAGTCTTCATCCTTTCACCAGGTTGGACATAGAGGTTTCTGTCTTTGTTGCCTGTGTGCACCAGTGGGGCATTCATCACACAGGCGCTACATTTATTTGAATTTTTCTCCATTTCTAGTTTGCATGCCCTCTTTGCAGTATGTAGAAATTGAATAGCAGACAGATGTGTATCACAGCTGTCATCCTCATTTTGCACCACATCTTCTCAGTAATGTTTGAGCGTGTCTTTAGAAACTGAACAGATAGCGTTTCCACAGTGGGATATTTGACTGTGGAGAAACATAACTGCCTGTATGCCTGTTCCCCCGCATCTTCTCTACTCTTTCTTTGGCGAATTAGCACTTTCCTCCTGAGCCTTGTGTTGTCTGCATAGTCACACACTGAGCTCTGAGAGCTGCACACATGCTAAGCACACATGCGCCCTGACACATGAAATCTTGTCATATTACAATTACAGCTCAGTAGGTGTCCTCTTCTAAGACCATTTCCTGAGCTGTACTTTTTCCTCTAGAGGCGCTCCCCGTGGCTCCGTCTTTCTTCCTGCCAGTTGGAGGCACACAGGTGTATTGAGTAACCCTCAGATTTTTTCTGACATTGCACAGACATAAATGCACAAGGAATACAGAGCAATAGGGTGAATCCATTCAAGTTGTTAAGTGCTCAAGTATCTAATATTAAATCACTTATTTAAAGCTGATGTAGGCAGGATTTGTTTTGAAAACAAACTACAGCTCCCGGTATCTTTGACCAATCAAATCTATTCTGATCTGGGGGTTCCTGATTGGTTGAAGGGCCAACCCCTCAACCAACCAGGAACCCCCAGACCAAAATAGATTTGATTGGTCAAAGATACTGGGAGCTGTAGCCTTTTCAGGCTGCTGCATACAGAGACAAACTCTGTGATTGCCCCAAACACACAGACCTTTCCTTACTGATAGCTGAGTGGGAAAACACAATTTTCTTAAAATAAAGGTAATATTTTGTTTTTAAAACAAATCCTGCCTAGCCCAGCTTTAAGACATTTTAACACAGAAACCCTTTAACCGGCATAAATATATGTACTGTATCCCTCCTTGGATACATCGAGAGCTTTTTAGAGCACTTGCAATTGTTCACTATGCATGAACATTAAAACCACCCCTTAATACCCTATGACTTTCTCTATATGCTCTAGTGAAGAAGAAAATCCCTAGTGATGCTTAGATAGGTTTTATTGCTTGCGGCCTTGACAGCATGTTAATTCCCCTTGCGGTTCTAGTATCATAGCAGCCCAATCTCTTCTCACCACACCATCAGCACCTTTCTCCTGGACCCAATTTAGCCGGCGATCCTAAATCTAGCATGCTGGAGACCTGTGAGATTCAGAACAGTGCTCTGCGTGGAATAGCACTCTAGCACCTTAAAGGAATAGACCGCCTCGGAATGTAATTAGATGCTGCCAATCTCTCGTGTTCACTCAGGAAATGTGGGGGTCTGGTGAGTCTCTGAATGGAGGTGATTCCTGCACAGCCATGTCCTTCAGAAGCAGAGCAGAACGCACAGTCAAACCAGTGTGTTAAACATCACAAGTATCCAGTTAAAATGGGCATTGTTATGAGTGTCCCATGTTGGATTTGATCTCAGTAACTGAACGATGCCTATGATAAACCTCTATATCTTAAACAGTGCAGCTAGGCTTTCTCTGATTAGGAGGGAGATGTTATTTGCTTACTTTTCAGTAAGTGCTCACCTGCTGGGCAATGCTGATGATAAAGGGCCATCACATTTATTTTGTCTTATGTGAAAACCTATTTTACAACATTTGTCACTAAATGTTACACTTAAATGATATTATCCTTAGAATCTCAGCTGCAACTGTGTCACCCTGTACTCTCTTGACACATCTGATGACTGGTAAGGTTATCAGTACCTTATAGTAGCTGATGGTGTGTTAAACCCTGATATGAATGTGGTTTAAATCCTGGAGAGCTTAAGCTATGATGAGAAAGCTTATGGGACTCATGCGTCTACTAAATCTATTTTAGAAGTCATTTGGATGCTTAGCACTGCCATTAAGGGTTTTCAGGGTATTTATGATATAGAGAATATACTAAATATGAAATGCTGTTAAGAATCTAGCACTGGAAGATTAACCTGCAAAGCGCTAAAAACCTAATGGCTACCCTCATGGTGGAAAGACATGGAAGAGATTGGATGAAGTGCGGAGACACACCCTGCTATAGATGCTGAGGACACATACTGTAGAGTCTAAGGACGCAATGTACTGGCACTGTTACTCCACATGTTATTTTCATTCTCTCTATGGACAAGGTCAGATGGCTGTAAATAATTATTGAGCGAATGAGAGTGCATTTCTGACAACATGAATCATTGTATAAGCATGTATAGGAGTGTGTATGTGTGTGTGTTTAGTGTCCGTTATTGTGGATTCGTCTACGTGAGTGTGTATGGATAAGTCTGGCAGCGCAGTGATAGGACTCTATCTGCCTCTCTCTCGCCTGTATCCTGTATCTACACTGCTTAACGCAGTTGCAGTTGCAGTTGCAGGATTATATATAACAAAGTGTGTGTGTGTGTGCGCGCGCGCACTTGTGTGTGTGTGTAACAGATGTGGGCGTTCTGTGCATGCTGAAGGCCGTCCTGAGTGAGAGCCACTGTCAGAGCTGGACAGCAGAGGGTAACGGCAGGAATAAGAGGCTGCTGGCATTATTAACCCCTCACTGGGTTGAGTGGAACAGGCAATTACGACCAGTCATATGGCTGTCACATTGCCAGAGGGAGATGACTTTAACACACACACACACACACACACACACACACACACATGCATGCCCACAGACACAAATAGCATCAGATCCTTGACTTAAAGAATGATTCCAGTTCATTCCGATGATTTTTCTGTCATTGTTATTGTTAACAGTAACACCATGATCAACGGTTTAACTGTGATATCTCAGTGATAAAAGATGTCCGATAGGGCAAGGACAGTGTCAGCACAACTTGTTGAAATACAGCAAAAAAAAAAAAGATTCAAGTTGCACAAGTCCAACAAGTCAGTTTGATTCAAATGGGCCATACTAATACATTTGCAAAGAGGGGAGGGTTCCTTCTACCAGGACAATATTCCCAAAATATCAATAATATAATCCCTATTTAGTGGTTATGAGGATAATATTTAGTTCTGTTTTTATGTGTAATTAAGCAGCATGACGTCTCCTGTCAGTGTCACGATGCATTCCAGTATTTGCAGGATTTTAATGTTGCAGTTTATGGTTTGACTATGTCACATAGCTCACGATTCATCAGTTCAATCTAGACTTGTGTTTACCTCTTTTAAAGTCAAATCTTAACCTACAAGGTATTTTCTTAAATTAAGTGACACAGGTTGAGTAAATGTTTTCTTTGGTTACAGTCCACCCCTGGGGACACGCACGCAAACACATTTCTAAAAGGCTTTCCGTCCAGAGAACATCTGTCTCCTCTGCAACATCTCCCCTCTGTTTGCAGCATCCCCTCTTCATTGCTGTTATTGTCTTATAAACACTCCACCCACACCAACTCTCTCCTTCCCGCGTTCTATTTCAGGGTGTTAAGCTGCTGAGCACGGCCAAACCTGCTCACAGCAGTATATCTGATCAAATCGATACCCATTTCTCTCTCTTGCACTTTTTCTATTCTTTACCCTCGTTTCTGATTGCGGTTAGCCATGATAGGATGATTGGAAGGCGATACATCCACCGGGTCTGTCTTGTCTTTGTGAGATGGATAGATTAGCGTGGAGGGGGTGAGATCAGTGAGAGGGCTTTGCCATGCTACGCCGCAATAAGGTGCTAGCAGATCCATCAGTGTAGCACACTCAGAGGAAGCCAGCCTAATCCTACTGGACTCACTCGCGATACAATACAACTCCCTCATCTCGCTCTCCCTTCACGTCCTCCATTAACACCTCATGGGGCCAATAAGAGAAACAGATTGAGATGTCTAGTAGCACCCACAAACAATCAACAATGTGTCAGCCATTTCCCAATATTTGTTTTCACCGGTTTTGTCTGTCAGACGCGGTTCTCCCTTCTCTGTTCTTTCCTATCTGTGTTGTTGTCCCTTTGTTGTTTCCCATTCGTTCCTCTGCCACACTTGAAGCTGTAGTGCGCAGACTTATTTGCATCTTTTGTGACAGCTTAGTCTTTTTTTTTTTTTTTTTGTCTATTCCATTCTCTGAATCTTCCACTAGTCCATTCCCCGCGATGATAATATCTTCCTCTCTCGATGTGGAGAGAGGTTTATTATTATCTGGGTGCAGAGTGGGAGGGATCCAGAGTGATTTTGTTAGTTTTTCGGAGACCAGAGGGGGGTCAGTCTGCTGCAGCTCCTCTCAGATTTATTTGTTTCCTCCTACTTTTCTACCATCTTCCTGCCTGCTCTCTTCAGCTGTGTTTTGATTCCATCATGTTTTGGCTCAAGTCCTGTTGGTTTTAGGCAAAATGCAAAAGAAGCCACACTATTTCAATAGTCCAGCAGGTCCTATCACAGTAAACCCAACACACACAAACACACACACTCATCTATTCATGACTCAGCCAGCAGGCCAACACGGTGTTAGCATATGTTTGCTGCCTTTGTTTTTTGTGCTTTTATCAACATCTAAAGACTTGACTCATACCTCTGTCTTCAGACCCGTGCCTCTGTGTATAGCTGTCCATTCCCATCACTCGTACCTGTGTCAGTCCCTTTGTAGATCTCATCCTCACCTAAAAGCTCCACTGCCATTTTTTCAAGCTGGCTTATATTAGTGTTTTTTTTTTCCTTTTATTTTCTATTATACCAAGCACAATATTATTATTACCATTATTATTATCATTTTTCAAGTTTTGTGTTTCTGTTTTGCCAACCTGCTAACATGGTTACAAGCTGGCTGCCTTTGAAAATCCTGTTTGTTTTGTGTGTGGGTTTTAAAACTGCTTTGTGAGTCTAAGAACACACGTGTTTTTTTGTCTTTCTTTCTATTTCACAGTGTCTTCAAACTGCTTCACTTCCATGTGTAATGAAATAAAATTCCCTCTTGTACCCCAGGTTGTAGGGTGCGCCTCAGTTACTAAGGCAAAATGTGAAAAAAAAATCAACTAGCTATTCAACGCAGCTGAAGGAACATTTTTAAAAAAAAAAATACAAAAAATAAGCACATATTCAGAGCCTGGAAAACTAGGCAGCAAGAAAATGGTGTCAAGTCAAAGTTGGAGACATTTAAAAAGTGTGACTAAAATCAAAATAGTTAAAAGTAGATAGCATCAATAGTTAGCTGGAAGTATATAGATGTGAAAAAGATATAACATTGGATTGTTAAAATAAATATCAAAAATAATATGGATCATTATTGGATATATATTTTAAAATTTAGCCAAAATTAAGAGCTAATGAAACAGCCAGCTAAAAGTAATGAATAGATGAAATAGGCAGCTAAACATAACTGATAAATAGTTGAAACAGTCATATGAAATATTGTAGCACAACTAAAATAATAAACTAAAAGTGATTATGAATTATCTGTCCTCTGTTACTCTAAGTCAGGCATCTCCAAACTATTCCTCAAAGGGCCGTGTGGCTGCAGGTTTTTGTTCTAACCAATCAAGAGCACACAGTCTGACCAATCAACTGTCTGAAGACTGAGATCAGTTCATTAACTGAGTCCAGTCTGGTGTGCTGCTGCTTGGTTGGAGCAGAAACCTGCAGCCACTCGGCCCTTTGTGGAACAGTTTGGACATGCCTGATTTAAGTGGTGATACCACACTGTTAATGGAGTTGTATGCTGCTATAAGGACATTTTTTATTCATGCAGAGTAGTTGCAAACAATGTATGATTTATCCTGTGTTATCATATACTCATCTATTGTCTGTTCCTCATGTAGTTAAATTGTTAACGGCTAAGTTTCTGCCTACAAGTACATTATAGTGTGTTATACATCATTCAAATGATTTTAAAGGCACTTGTCTGGGAGCACATCAGACAAAAATAACTTTGGAACCACTTAGATAACCATTCAACTACTGACTATATTAGCCATTGTTCAGATAAAGTGCAAATGTTTGTCACTCTCTCTCCCTCCTCCAGCATTTTATTTTGCCTTGTGACTCAGCACTGGCTTTGTGGATTCAATCATCACGTATTTATGAGAAGTCCTTAAATGCACTCCATTTCTGGAAGCGTGGTGCTGAAAGAGATTTTCTTTTTGTTTTTTTATCCCACTCATCCTTTCTATGGTTTTTATCTTTGTTGGCAGTCATCCTCCCTGTCTCATTTCCCTCCAACTTATATTCATCTAAAGGTCCTCCAAGGGAACTAATGATGCGACTGAAGCATGAACTCAATCAAAGCTGAGCTCTGATAGGCTGACTAATACATTCCCTTTCCTTGATCAGAACTTTGATTGACACCCTCTCACACACTGAGTTTAATACGAGCCCGCAGTAAATGGATTTGTAGCCTTCGTTCACAGGAACAGATTATTGCTCTCTTTCCCCCGTACATAATGAATCATAAGTGTCAGTTATGGTTATGATCAAAATGGTTGTGATGGATGCTTTTTGTCTGTTGTCAATAAATGACACCCTTCCTTTTTGCTTCCTTGGCATGATCGGTTGCTGCAGATCCAACTCATAAATGCATCAGGCCTCCTGAAAGTAAAGATGTCAGTTAAATGAGATACATTGCCTATACACATATGGCCACTAACTCTTTAAAGACCCGTGTCTGTCAGGACCCATATAGCAATGACACTTTAGTAATGATAAAGACAACCATGTGTGAACATGAGTAATTGGTATTACTGGTGTCGATGTGTGGTCTATGAGCCCTGCTTATGGAAATGGGGTAGAGTAGGAATTATATTTAGAAGAATGAGCTGTTGGCATTAGTAGTTGTTATCCTAAGCCTATCAGTAGGTATTAGACCCAACATTGAAATCATTAAAAACAAAACTGAAAACCTTTAGACTTAAACAGGGTTCAATGAGAGTATAATCCCTTTTATTAAAGACTGAAGAGTAAACACAGACTCAGGCTAATCAAAGCATCTTACTGTCAGCCCAGCCAAATGTGTAGCTCTGTGTGTGAGTGCAAGAGCTTCTGTAGTTTAGTGCATGCAGGTGCATGCGTGTGTCTTCCAAATAGAAGCAGACCGTTGGCATTGTTGGTTAATAGTGGGATTAATCCATCTAATGAAAGGAGCTGAGAAAAAACATGTCTTTAAAAATCTCTTCCTGAGCTCATTTAAAAAGCACCAACCCAGCACTTGCTCTGCAAATCCAGGACACTGGCAGTAGAGAGGCGGAAACAGACCAGACGTTACCGGTTATTTCCTGTCAACAAATGTTATTGTTCTACAGCTTTCAGTCTCAGTTTCATCTTTTTTATTAACTCTGAGTATTCAGACCCTATCTTTTCTTAGTTTCAATTTTCCTTGAGGCTCTTAAGCTTGAGTGTGTCTTTGTATTACTGTGCGATGTTTGGAGAGTATCCCAGTATTTTTCTCCCCATTGTAACATGATTTCTTTTTTCCTTTTTCCAATACATTTCTGCATCTTTTTTTTTTTTTTTAACTGTAGTACCCTTACACAAAATGAAAGTAACAGTATCTTTGTTTATTCTTCGCTATTCATTCCTGCAGTCAAATCTGGGTTCAGCTCAGGCAAGAGAGTAATGAAGTATGGCTGTAATATCTTCTACTGGCTGACAGCCAGATCTCATCTCTATACACTTTTTAAAGGTGTGTGTGTGTGTGCAGGTGTGTGAGTGTGCTTGTCTGCATCAGGATGACTGTATGTGTGTTGTGTTGCTGTTTAAGTGGAATGATCTGTCATCACCATCCCTGTCTCCTTCCTGGCAGGATCTTCTATTATATGCATGCACATTTCAATATAAAATGCACCGTCATGTCCCTGTCATTCGCACAGCCATGATAATAACCCTTCCCAAATTGTAACCTGATCCATCTCAGGGGATAAAGGTGAATGTCTTTAAACCGTCCCCGCATTTAAGTTAAAGTGACAGATAACAATTTGATAAATATGGCTCTCTCATATGACTGGGTTCATCTCACCATCACAAAAAAATAAAATTGCCTAAGATTATAATCTTGGAGTGTCTCAAGCAATCTAAGTGTCCCCTTTGTGACAGGGCCCTGACTCCTTCAGATGACTTTAATTCTTTATAACCACCATAAACCCTGATACTCTGCAAGCAAATTATCTTGGCAACCAGGCCAGCTCTTATACAATGTGAAATATGTGCCGGGTTGCTGCTCTTTTTGGCAGATGTCTAATATAACTAAGCCTAATTGGAGAGAAAAGGCCAATCCCACAGTGGGTTCTTAAACCATTCGGCTCTAGACCTGAAGAAATGCAGTGTTTGGCTACAGAAGGCTACACTCACATCATTTCATTAAGTGACTCAAACAGGAGGTGTGAGATGCATTTATGCATGTTTTCATGTGGGAATACATGTACAAAACATGTGTGTGTGTACGTGTGTGTGTGTGTGTGTGCTCAGTTTTGTGTAGGAAATGCAACCAACTGGATCTTACTTGTTGAGTTAATGCATGAACAAGACAGATTCATTATGTCGTCCTCATAGATATTCCGAGCAGGGCTTTTAACATGAATAAACACCGACAACAGTGTCATTTATCCTGTCAATTATGTGTTAGACACATGTCTCGGCAGGGTTAATGATTGTGACTGAGCGTCACTCATGTGTACATACAGCATGCGGGGAGAGTCCACTGGGCTTTGTTGCTGTGATTTGTGTTTTGTGCAGTGAAATTATACCTTTCACTTTGAAATTGTCACCACATCAGTTTTGTTTATGTGCTTTCAATAATCACTGTCTGACCCCTATGTTTCTCTCTCTCTTTTTTTTCTTGCATTCACATTAAAGTTTCTGCTCAACAATTAAAGCACTGATTTTTTTCCCTCTCTGCATTGAGAGTCTGGCGCGCTATCCAAGGGCATGTGCGGCACTCATTGTACTGCAACAATGATAAGGAGAAGCAGAGAGCATAGTGTGGGAAGAACACAGTGTCTGATTTGGCTGTAGAGCTGCCTTCTGTCTGATCTTCAGCTAAAAAGGCCCTAACTCCTACAACAGGCTTATAACCCCTCGCTAATCCCCCCTTCTGACTCATTTCACCGCAGTTTGAAGCTCTCTCTTTAAATCTCTTGTTCGCTCACTGCTGTGCGTTTGCACACACACACATATATGCCAGAGACTCTGAATAACAAAACCCTTCAGTTGAAATGGAAATGTCTCGCTGGACCGGTAAATTGCACTGTGAGAAATATCTTTAGCCAAATGTTCGCACACAGGCACAAGCAGAGGCACAAGTACACACCGCGCATCCATTTTGTGATTTTGTGTTTAATTATAAGTGCATGGATGCTAGCCACCCAGAACCTCCATTATGGAGTTTTTTTGTTTTCTTTCAATGTGTGTTAAATGTTTTCTTGTTTCGGCACATAATGCTTTTCATGGCGAATGGATGAAGAAGACCCTCACTGGATACCCACAATATACACAGACACACACAGACATTACATATTTGTCAGATTGCCTGTTCCCTCTCTCTTATCCTACTCACTCTAAAATTAGCAGATTTTTTTTTTTCATGCAGACCAAATTGAAAACAGTGAGTCACTAGTGTGGCTGTCAAAGGTTTTGAGGGGACAGGAGGTAAACCCCTCCCCACGACAGGCGGCCTTTGTGTCATTATTAAAGATTAATGTTTTTACGAGCACCGGAGGAATTAGCATTAGTGACGGTTTTAGTGTCAAACGCTTGTTTCAGAGCTGTCACTCGCTCCCGCCTTCTTAAAATGAGACGACTTAATATCATGGCACTAATAATACCACCTCATCACAGTGCCAAAATAGCAAATCACAGCCATGGCTTTAGTGGAAGGGGCACAAATGCAGGAAGGAAGACATGGTTCTGTCTTGCTGCAGCCTGATAGTGTTCATAGGAACCTAAAGCTCCTTCTATTTATGTCTCTGTCACATTTGATTAGCACAATTGTCCCTTGATTAGCATGTTGTCCTGAATATAAATGGATTTGCTTTCTTCCACACCCTATTTGGGATAAAGATAAGGCCTAACCAGATGATTGGTGATTTTGAAACTTTAAGAAGAAAGCATTTTTTTAATAAATAAAAAAGAAAGTCTTCTATTTCAGCATAGCTAGCCTTTTCTTTTTATTGTTACTACTCAATAGTCTTCAAGGTCTTTATTGTATGCATCTGTCTGCCAGGGCTCTATACAGTGAATATAAAGCTGAATATTCAGAATACTCAGAGGATACACATGAACATTCTCACAGTTATAGATTGTTCTATCTTCAGTGTAGCGCGACAGCTGCACTCTCTATCTTCATTGCCCTATGGAATTGCATTGACTAGTCACATGTGAATGGGATGAGAATGTGGTTATGGAGAGATGGTTATTTACCATGCAGAACATATCACCGTCTCCCCATTTACAGCCATTAGACTCCACACTCAAACAGTATTTCAACCCCTCTTTAAGGCCAGACTATCATGAGGATTTTTTTATATGCTCCAATTACCTTTGTTCATCAGACAGCCGTTAAATGTCAGTGATTGTCACTGTAATTTGTGTCCTCTCAGCTTCAATACACACATGCTTGAACCCACATACTCATACACAGTCTCCTGTGCTGCGTGTAAGATGAGTATATAATAGCTCAGTGATGAGGGCGGGCTTATCGCCAGGATATATGGACCATTTAGGCTCCCCATTGCTTAAATGAATATACTGTAGATTCAGCAAGCAAAGCAGCCATTGTAATCTTCAGACTGCAATGCTTTTTTTTTTTTTTTTTGGACACATTCTCTTTGAAGGCTGGCTCATCGGCAGAGGAACTCTGAGCCTCAAACCTGCATTAATGAGTGTTTTTGATAATATGGAGTCAAATGACTGTGTAATGTTAAAGGGATCACTTGTCGAGCTAACAATCATTTACAGAGTAATAACATCCAACTTAACGGCTCTACATAGCTTTTATGCCTCTTTTAGCTAACTGTTCTGGTTTCACAGCCTTTCCCATTTACTGTATAACTGACTCTGAGCTTCAATAACCCTGACAGCACCTAACAATAAACCTCTGAAACACTGATGCTACACACAGAACTGGACCACAACAAAAGTTAGCAACTAGCTTGAAGCTCTCGGTTCCTTTCATCTGGCATTTATCTTATCTCTTCTCCTATCACTCATGCTGTGAGAACTGTATGTAACCCACAATAATACAAATATGTCAGGGTACAACAAAGACTGTACATGAAGTAAATTAACATACAAATGTTGCAGTGTGTAAACATGAACAAAATACATCACAAATGCAATGAAAAGTACCTGGTTAGCCGCTTGCTGTGAAGAGAGGTCCTTGACACACCTTCGGCCGTGCTTAGCAGTGTACATGAGATTATGAACTATTATTTTAACAGAGATACACAGACAAATAAACAGCAATAAAAATAGCTAGTTAATAATGTGCAGAATATAGCGAGCTAAAGATGCTATTTTGCTGAGAACCCAGACTAAGACATTTTTTATCCATCTAGACTGTTGTCTATCATGTGGTCAGAAACATGACTCCAAGTTAATTGTTAACTTAACTGTGTAAGAAGGTAATAGCTTGACAACAGTTTAGTCATAACAACTTCAAAAGCTAGCCAGATGTTAGTGGTTGTGTCAATGCGTTTGATGTTTAGTTTGGCCCCAGGTGGCATACATACATTTATCTTAGTATGTGTCAATATCTTATAACAGTCATAACAGATGAATTCCTGGTTAGGTCAAATGAAACACCAAACAAAAACTACCTTAACTCAACAAATCTGCTACAGAACATGAAGACAAGAGTTGTAATCTCAAGCAGTGGTTTTTGTCTTATTCAGGACAAGAAAGTCCTCCAACCTGACACAGTTTCCCCTCAAATTATACCCCATTGGGGTGCGTTCCATCTCATTTCCACCCCTGTTTATTGCTAATTGTTAACTAATGAATTGTCTTTGGTTCCTCTTTAAACATACATATTTAATGTACGGTACGACAGCTCCTGCTTAGCAAGGAAAAGCCATTACACAAACAGCAGAGAACTGAAATGAGCTTTGAGCTGCAGAGGCTTCCTGTAATATATTATGCTCAGGGAGTTTGCAGAGAAACCAGTCTCTGCAAAACACTGAAGTGCTGTAATGCCCAGTGCACAAATTAACAGGCTCCCAGATTAGCAGATTCATGTGGTGTTAATTGCATTATAGTGCATTTAGTGCATTGCTGTAATCTGCTGCACCACCAGGATTGGACTGGGAACACCCAGCCCAGGCAATATAAACACTGCAATATCAGGTTGTTTGGATCCGGTGATGTTTTTGCAGCATTTCTGTGTGAGATGTTGATACTGCCATCAGTAACAAGTATATCATTTTTGAGTATCTTGGTCAATGTCAAACACTTTGCCGCATCAAACTGAAAATTTTTTCTGACACCTTTTATGTGCTACCACTTTGTTTAAAGGGACTTTTACCCATTTCATTTGTATTTTTAAATTGTTATCATGGCTTCTTTTGGTATTGTGTTTACTTGTCTCCTGACTACTGTCGTTGCATTGATGGATGCATATACTTGAAGGTTTGGGGAGGTTATTATAGTAACCATCCAATCAGAGGGCTATTCCAACACTAAGCAGCCAGCAGCTCCTACATTGCCGGTGGCCTTGAGGCACATTGGTGGGCCCATCTGGCATTTGCCACACTTGCCATATTGCCAGTCCGAGTGCACCACCTCATTTACCGGTGATCGTGCTTGTTAATATGCATGTGGACGCAATAGCCTGTCAGTCATGTCAGGCCTGGATGAGGGACATGAGAGGGTACATGTTTGATTAGCCTCTGAAGTGAGGGATGTGCCTTTAATCCCTCCTCTAACTAATCCCTCTCCTCTTGGAGGGTCCTCACTGGCTGGGGGCGAAAAGTGTTGTGAAGTCCTGAGTGTGGAGCCAGTGGTCACACATTAATTCATTCATTCTGCACACACTCCTCTTCTTTGCACTTTTACATAAACCAATATATTTCATGTTCAGTACACAGTGGATGTGCCAATGATGCTAGTAAATTATTGCCACAGCTCTGTTTTCAATACAAGGCCCACAACCACAGAGAAAATTAAAATATGTCATAATTTCAGCTCTAATCCATCACTTTGGCCCAGTCTGAAAACTTTTAGGATCCCATAGCATTGCCATGGATTTTGATACAGATACCTAATATGCTCAGTGGTCCATTTCTGAAGACCTTTCTTGTAGCAGCACCAGAAGAACAAGTTTTTGACACAAAAAGTTTGTTCAGACATGTGTGACTCCCTGACTTAAATGGTCACTGAGTTTTCCAAGCAGCAGATATTTTATTTGAGAAAAATGTATTGCCATGAAATTTGGTCCAGACATGTGTTCCCATCAGGATGAGTTGTAAAAACTTTTGTGAATTTCTTAACTTTTCATCCAGTAACATCATCAGGCTCAAAATTAATTGTGTCCAGTACTTTTGTTTATGACCAAATACTTGTAAAAGGAACAGCATTTCCATTAGCCTCAGCCTCCCTCACATCTGCAGAGGTCATGTTTATCACCCGTGTATGTTTATTTGTTAATGTATGGTGTTGAGATTTATAGCAGGTGCAGGTCCATTTAATAATCTGGATCCCACAGACATGTCTAGGATTGTGTGACCTTGGTGGTGGTGTGTGCTACTGAGTGCCATGATATAAATTCATTATGAAAGTCTACATTAAGAAAAGATGGGTATTCCTATAACTGTGGTTTTAGGCTTTACCCTCTAGTACATCTCTCATTCTCGTGTCTCAGTTACAATTTTGTCCTTATCGAAAACTTTTTAAAGCTGCAATTATAGCAGTCATGAAAGTAATGCATGATGAATCCATACTTGAGCCTATACCATGTAATAAATGGGGAAAAAAAGGACAAAAGAAAGAACTGGCAGCTGGAGCTAATTGTAATTCCCCAAGCACCATGTGGAGCTTGAAACCTCAGCTTGTAGCTTTATCCTGAATTCCGAGTTTCAGCTGCCTGTACCCATTATATGCTAACATGCCACAGCATATCTTGTTCTATGCAATTCAATTTAGCCAAATGAATATCCGGCCCCAGATAGCATGCTCTAGTAGCTATAGAAAATCTCAACGCAGACAGCAGCTGTCATTGGGGAGCCGTTGCTGTATAATGTATACCAAATGCTTTGACAGTGGTATCAATGTGTGATCAATATGCAATAAAAACTCATTAAAGCATTCTGTGTTCTGTCATGGAAATTAATTCCGGAAGACAAATCTGCGACGTGTCATTCTGGATATGATTTCAGTCCATCCTTGCAGAAAAAAGTTATTTAAAGCCAGAAATTGGATATGGAGGGTGGTGGGGGTGGAGTGGGGGTGAGAAGAGAGAAATACAAAAACAGAGATGGAGAGAGGGAAAAGGGAGGATGAAACCAACCCATCTGGAAGAGAGGAGACAGAAAGAGTCTATGACAGCCCAGCATAATGAGTTTTGGTAGTCTGTATGGCTTTCTATTCACCTGAAAGGGAATTAACATAAAACATACACACACGCACACAACGCACACGCGCACACAATTTTACATTCGGCTCACATCTTTTCAAACCATCATTGCTCCATATCCATCCCTCCCACTCTCTCTGTGATTTCAGCATCTGGTAGATCAATCACCTCACTGTTCATTGCAATGGGCGTCTTTCTACCTGGATTTAAAGGCAGTGAGACAAAACAAATGTGACTGAGATGTGCAGTATAACCATATGTTTCGCTGCAAACATGCAAGCTACACAACCCAGCAGGATGTTTGTTTTTTTTTTTTTTTTTTTTGCCACAAATTGTGGATTAATCTTGCTTTGTGAAGCCTTCATGTTGGGACACTGCTGTGAGCAACTGGCAGGGAAAAACAAATGCAGAGTGAGTTTTAGTGCAGAGTAATCTATGTCTGCAGTGGAGGACACCAAAAAAAAAAAAAAAAAAAAAAGACGTTACAAAAACAGAAACTTTCCTCCCACTCTGCTTGGGCTCATTTTTCAATGGTTTCCCCTGCGTTCTCTTTTTCTTCACAGGCAGTAGATGTACTTTGAGGGGTGTAGCTGTGTTCACATGCTCACGTGCACACACAGGAACATATACCAGCCCACACACTAATCCCACACATTACCCTGATGTGCATTAATATGAGGATTCAGCTGTTTATTGATTGCCTCCACTTTACTCTGCACATTTGTCTGCATACCTGCAGGTAACTATGGGCCACAGGAGACACAGACAGTCTGCGTTTTTCAAAGAGGAACACAGGAATATACGTATTGATTTGGCCTTCCTCAGGCTTTTATCTGAACAGACCCTAGTTCCTCCACAGGACTCCTGGATTTTGAAGATGAGACAAAGGCACACGCTTTCAAACTTGGCAAGGTTCCACTGAATCACAACTCATTGATTCAGTAGTTGTAGTATAGTTGCTGGGGGGGGGGCTTCTTATATGTTCTGTATTGTGCACTCATGTGACACATGCACTTTGCTTTAATTTTCACCTTTGATTATCTGCTGAGCTTGAATGGTGTATTGATTCATTTTACATTATACCAGTCATCTGGGCTTTTAGGAGCAATAGCTCATACTGGCTACCACTGACTCAAGATCAATTATGTGGATTACTCACATGAATTACTGACTTCAAATCAATGCAATTGACTCATAATCATTATTTTAGGCTTGTAAATCACCATCAAGGGTGGTGCTTGGTGAATATACTGTACCTGCCTGTGTTGCAGTTGTGCCTTTTGTTAGTGTTGTTAATGGGTAGCATAATGATGTTCACTAGTCCCTGTGGTCCAGTTTATTATTACAATGGTTGTTTTCCACTAGTGCTTCAACGTGCTTGCTTCTATATCTGTCCCTGTTTGTTTGGGTTTTTTTTCTGCCACATTCTGGCTGTTGTTGTTGAAATTCAGAAAGATTTGTAAAGTTTGGTAGAAGGGCTTGAGAGGCTGTGTGTGTTGTGAGTGCACGTGTACGCACTTTTATGTGCATGCTATGACTGCACTATTTTGTTCTGAGTCAGATCCTGTGAATAGCTCGGCTAATTTTTCCATTTATCCCTTACTCTGCGTTTACAAATCGGCCCTGTCACATCCTATTCATCTGTTCCAGGCCTTTCATTTATTCAACATGCCCCCCTTTCCTTTTATCACAGTCTCTTCGTTTTTCAGACTCTTCTTGAACCAGTTGGCCCAACTGCACCCACAGTGTCCTGTTAAAAAAATATTTTCAATACTTTTGTCTTCCATGTTTCCCTCTTTGACCTCACCTGCTTCATGTGTTATGTCAAGGACTTTATTTTCCACTTGTATGAAACATTAGAATATTCATACTCCACTTGTTTAATGTAAGCAAGTCGACAGGAATTACAGGCCGTAGAAACATTTGTCGTTCAGAGATGCATGACAACACACACCGGGTTGTTACTATGTAAAATCACAGATGAATATTTATAATCCCCCCCATCTGTCTGATGAATAATCATCATCAGCATAATTTACTCTGACAGTGGACTAGGGTTGGGGTTAGCCAGCCAATCACAGCCCACTTTGACTTGAAGGCCCACAGTCAAAGAAAAAGAAAAAAAAGACATCCTTAAAAAGATGAGTAAAGACCAAAACCACTCATTATGCTGCAGCACAGACTTAGCTCTCTTTCCTACCAGCCATCCCGGAGTCGAATATTCTCATCCCTTGCCATCGGTGTTGCTGCACATTCCTGATCCTTGGTGTCATTCGTTGCAGAGAGCTCGCAGCGGGCTGGGAATTCATTGGAACTGTATGAATCACAGCATGTCTGTCTTTTCTGTCCCATCCTTCCTCCATTAGTCAGGGTTAGGACAGGGCTCAGTGGATTGATGAATGGGGGAAGTGGCTGGCATTTCCCTTACTACTGTTTTCAGCTATAGCATGGAAGCGCCGCCAAACTGCTTTTCAACTGGTTCAGTGGTTTATTGCTGTTTAACACTGAATGTGTGCACACGTGAAAACGCAGACGCGCATGCGCCAGAAGACACATAATAAATCTGTTGTGGAGTGTTTGAATGTATTTTTGTTGTGGATCCTCATTGCCTCTGTGCTGGGAGACTGTTGCTGTCTATGAATGGGGAGTCTGAGTGGAAAGGCGCCTTTCTGCCATAGAAAACCCTGCGACAGCACTATGTATATGGCTCAGCTCTCTCTGCCTCAGGCTTCATTTGAATTGACTCATGCAGTTTGTTTACTCACATATAACTGCAGCACATAGCAAAATCTGGCCAGGTCTTTGTGGATATCATATCCATTTTTCAGTACCCAACATCGTCTCGGGACTCAATGGAAGTTTATCATATTCATCTTTGAGAGTGTTACATATCATTTTCTATGTCTGTCTTTGAAATGAAGGCCGGGGATGAGATATTTAGCTCTAAAAAGCAGCCAACGATATCCACTCTGCTCTTTAAGAGGAAGATAGGCAAAGTTTACCTTAACTTAAAAATGTTATTTGGATCCAGAGTTTTGATGGACAGACCCACAATGCTCAAAAAGAAAATTAATCTTGTGCTTTTCAAAGCAAAATACATGAGGGTATTGAATCGAGCAAGGTTGAAATTTATTTCCAATGATTTTCTCTTTTGTTAAAGTATAATTTCTTATGTTGATGACAATGTCAAGTATGGGTGATGGTTCATCCTCTGAAATGCATTCATGTAAATTTGTCTTCATGTATAGTCAGAGTTTCATCAAACTTATAATTGTGAACCAATGCAATCTAGTTGAAGAAATCACACAGAAATCATGGTGTTGCTCTGGTCTAAATGTGTGAACCCACGGGTTACTGACATCAAAAAGAGGTAGCTGAACCCAGTCCAGTTAATGAAACAACAGTGGACATGAGGGTAAGATCTACTGTGACTGATAAAATGCTTTTTCTTTTAGTTAATTAAAAGAATACAAGAAGTATCTGGTGGTATGGACCATGCCTTGAAGAACAGAGAACCCAGAGGACAGACTTAACATATTGTTGATTTTCATGAAGCTGAAGAGGGAAACAAAACATATCTCAGATAATTTAGATATTCAGTTCACAGTTGGACAAACTGCCTATAAATGGAGCTGATTTAGCTCTGTGGTTTGCATCCAGCTAAGATCGCTTCAGAGAGATAATTCAGAGTGATCAGTAATGTAAGAGCTACAGGCTTAAAGGAATCATTGTAGCTGGTTAACATCTCCGTTCATGAGTCAGTCGTTTCACAAATCATGGTGCATGGCGGCACTGAGTGTGTGGTGATCATTGCAGGGCAGCGGGGAGGAAGAAAGGAAGTTTGCCAAAGAGCAGCGTGACACACCACAACACTACAGGGAAACTGTTTTGTGGACTGATGAAGCTAACTACATACCAAGATGAAATTCGCTGCCTCCGTGCCACTCACTATCATCATGGGGAAAATGAAAATGTGTCGAGATGCTGTGGAATGACCTCACACTGACATCCTACAGATATGGCTCTGCTGAAGCAGTTCCGAATGAGGGCTGGTCCAAATTTCCTCCTGGTATTAGCTCAGGCACATTATGTCTGTCTATACTTGTGACTTAGATGAAGATCAGATGACATTTTATGACCAGTTAATGTAAAAAAGCCAGGTAATTTCAAAGAGCTCCCTCGCTTTTTCTTGCCACTGTGATGGAAGTACAGCAAAGACATGATTTGCAGTTATACGACTTCAGTTCAGATGTGTTCTCTCTATCTTTTGCCTTCAAAGTTTCTAACTTGCCCAGGTGACAGGTTACCAAAGTGTTCAATCCAGTAGAGCTCCTGCGCCTGTGTAGTTCATTGTAACTTTTTTACCAGTTCTTTACATAGAGTTAGTCATTAGGAAGCTAAATGAACCAAGTACAAAATAGAAACACATGACTGGAATTAATTCACTGCCACTTCTCTTGTATGGAGCTGTGTACAGAGCCACAGTTTCCTCAGGTGTCTGAACTTTATGGCCTTGAGTGAGTAGCTCATTGGCTTTAGCAGGTACACATGCATTTGTGCAGTCTCCCACGTAACCAGCAGCGTGTCTCTGTACTGGTGAAAATGTACTAAAACCTGCATATGGCCCCATGTTTGTGTACATGTGTGCGCTATAGTGTGTCCATGTCACGATCTAATCCTGGAGGCAGACCGCAGCTGTGAGAGATTTTAATTGACTTGAGGGGGGCTTTGAGGGTAGATTAGTGTATGTATATGTTTGTGTGTGTGTATACTTACGTGTCTGAGAACTGGCGCATTTATGGGGCGTTAACATAGCTATTAATGTCACAGCTGGAAGGAAGCATTAGAGTGGGAAATGGAATTTGTATACTTTCATGTGCGCTCACGCGTTTGTGTGTGTGTGTGTGCGTGGGTATGAGTTGGGCCGATGTGAAATGTCACACCCCATGGGAAGCAGGGGGGTTTTGATGTGGCACATCTTTTTTTCCATTTTAAGCCCTCAAATATCCACTGGGCATCCAATCATCTCTGAGTAGGTGGAGTGGGGGAGTGAAGGCTGATGGGAAATCTGGCTGGCCTTCATGGCAGGAGCCTGAGTCTTTTCCACCTGGGAACATCAAGGTCTTCCGATTACATGATCACTGACCACCCCACGCAGATTGTACAACATGCACTGATGAATAACAAACGTCAGAATCGCTGCTTCCATCTGAAAAAGTGCGATGATTGTCAGTTAACAAGGCAACAAGTCAGAAGAAAGTGAAATAAATAGTAAATAGGTCAGTCTGTGAAGGCTTTCACTAAGGGAACATACATGAGAGGGATGGGATTTGCACAGATACACACAGGCACGCAAACACATTCAAACTCAAGCACACAGTCCAGCTGTTAGATTTCCTTAGACACACTGCCTGTCATTTGACCTGAAATAAAATGACCCTAATGTGCTCGGCTTCCTCTTAATGTGGTCATTCATTGTCTGTGTGTGTGCGTGATGAGAGTCTGTGCTTATGTGTGCTTATGTGTTTGCTTACGCCCTCTATACACGCGAAAACCTCTGTGGCTTTTACACACAGTTCAGCTTTAAGTTCCAAATCTGTTAGTAAATAGTTTGAGGGTGATAAATGGTTCAGTGACATTATCCCGGAAACTGACCGGACCTTTCTGGTTCCTCAGTCAATTGTACATGTAATATTAGTTAACATACAAAAATCTGAACTGGACTAATGTAAATCTTGCTCAAGATATAGGCCCTCCAAGACAGTGAGTCATATATTATGTATGGAAATTCCATAGTCTTAATGTATTTATTCTGTGATAGGCATTTTCTACTGACATGGCTGAAGAAAAATCTAATTAAGTCATCTATGGAGACTTAGGATCCTATAAAGGAAACAGCTTTGGAAGCAAGGAAGTTTGAGGTCATACATAGGTTGAGATAATAGCTCAGCTCAGTTTCCCATTGGGTCATTGCAAGAAATCAACTCTCTTCGGTGACAATGCCTGATCATTGCTTGATATGTGAATTGTGCACCTGCAATGAGTCGGAGCAGTACATCCCAACAGTATCACAAAAAAGAAAATCCTTGTTTTTTTTTCTTTTTTTCTTTTACAAGCTAAAAAGCGTGAAGAGGAGCAGTCAGTTACAGTCTGGTGGAAATTCATAGCACAAGCAGAAGAGAGCAAAGGTTCTGCCAGTCAAACAGCAGGATGAAGTGAAGTTTGGTGTCCAACAGCTGGACCCTGGTATCACCCCAATACAGTGCGCCTGAGCTGAATTTAGTTTGAGGTTTTGTATTGATCAACTGGACTCACCTGAGCAAGGTCAGTACAGCAGCTCTGTGTGCACCAGTGACTCAGATCAGAGAGTTATTTTAAAAAAAAACCACAGCTCCATCTTTCCATCTTCTTTTTCTTCTTCTTCAAAACACACTCTGTATCCACCATCTCCCACACAGACTGAAGCTGTGGCATTGTGTGATTCCTAACTCCTCCGCTCCAGATGCTACTGATGTATCACCGTGTGAATATGTGTATTTTATAAAAGCAATAAATGCATACAGGAAAAAAAGCAGCATTCGCATCTGTGTGTGAACAGGTGAAAGTGGTCATGGGATGTTATTTACAGTAAGTGCTGTCCATTTACAGTTTACCATCTCAGCACCTGTAGAGTCTATTTTCATGAATATTGCACATACATTGCAGAATCGCCTTACCGCCAATCCATAATGGTAACTCCATGCTAAAGTGGTTAAGCTGTTTTTGAACAACACAGGAACGCACTGGAAGAGGAAAAGTGGGAGCATCACACCACATTACACTTGCAGGGGCCTTCTCCCGGCAGCACAGTCAGACTAGCTTTCTGCTTATTAAAAGCCAAGCCGACATGAAGGTGAAGTACAGAAACCTTCTGCTGCCTCTCAGAGGTGATCTGAGCGAGGGAACGGCTCAGAGAGAGAGAGAGCAAGAAGAGAGGCGAGGGAAGAGTGAACTTGACAGTTGGCGTTCAGAGAGCGTTTTCTCCCGACAGGTCCCAGCCCAGGTCAACAGCAGGAATTGGGATGAAAAGGAGGACAGAAAAGGGACTGGATATCAGGGATTGGAACATGATGTAGATAGAGTAAAAAGAAGAAAAAGGTGGGGGGAGAGGAAATGGAAGTTGAAGTGAGAGGTTGTGTCACACCTTTATCTCTCATTGAGGGATAAAGTCTCCATTTTGCTTAAGAACAAGCAGGAAAAAAAAATAAATAAACTGAAATAATAATAGCAACTCAGCTTGATCTTATCACTCTAAGCTGTTGGTTTTTCATTTTTGTGCAAACTGATATCACGCGGACTCGTCACAATAGATTTTCTATTGGGTGGGGGAGGTGCGGCCGCACTGAATTGTAATCCTCTCTCACAATAATACATTTATTCAATCCACAGCCAGTGGATCAGTTGACATTTTTGCTCTTATAAGCTCCTTCCTTCTTTCTGTGTCTCTTTCTCCCCGTTGCCGTCCTTCCTGGGATCACATATCTTAACACACACATACACACACATTGCCTGTCTCTTTGAGGAGTGTGTCACCTGTTAGTAGTTATCTTACCTGTTACATGTGGGAATCTTACATATGTACATTATAGACTGAGTGACACAGAGACCAAGTGAATGGTGCAGATAGGTGGGTGGATACATTTTTTTCCCAGCATTGAGGGAAGGAGTGGGAGATTAAAGGGGTCGAGGCAAGGAGAGGAAAGGAGAAAAAAAGAAGAACGGAAATGAGGAGAGAGAAAAAGAGGAGATGGGGAGAAACGAGAGCCAAGCATTATCAGCATTCCCTCATCCTATAGTGGAAGAAATTACCCTTCTCTCTGTCTCGCTCTGGCTGCGGTCACTGCTGTCTGCCCGGGCTGGGGATTTGCAGGTCATAAATCCATGCGCGTGTCCACATAGGCGACACGTGTGAAAGCAGGTGGGTGTTTGTGTTTAGATGTGCCGTTGTTAAGATCGTAGGACATTGAGGACAAGGATAGAATGTGTGGAGGTGAATGTGGAATGACCTCTCATACATTCTTGTGTGAGTGTCTGACGTCGCAGTCAGCTGGAAACCAAACCTGGACTTAAGACACTCTGCTTCCCCCTCTGCTTTCTAATAGTAAAACAACATTAGTAACAATTAAATGTGGGTGTCTTTGCGTTCATGCATCTTTACAGGAGCATTCCTGTGTGTTAGCACTCATTTGTGAGTGTGGATTAGCCTGCACAGAGACACTAGTTAAAAGAGCCCTCCGGTTGATGAATTCTCTTTAGTGAAAAAGCTGATTTAATTGGGTTGCTCCCCAATCCTTTCTCTGATAAGGACGCCTTGATAAAAGATAATTCCCCCTCTTTTCCCCGTGCTTCATCTTCCCTTGTCGCATTCATTCTACACATTATTCCTTATGCTTTATCAGCGACATCTCTTAATTTTTCTTTTTCTGTCGCTTCACCTTCACTCCCTAACTTCCTCTGTGTATACAGTACATCCTCCCTCTCTGTCTTGCTTTCTAGCTCTCTCTCCTACTCCCTGCCCCTCTAATTTATTTTCTGTGTGCTGTGTGTGAAATGCTAAATTAGAAGTCGGGTAAAAAGAGGGCCTTGGAGCAAGAGACATCAATAGCTTCCTTTTAATTCTGAGAACGCCCCCCTCCCACCCCCCCTTCCTCTTTTCTCTCTCTCTATCTAGCCCCCTTCTTCTCTGTCCTTTCCCCTGCTAATAAAGCCAAATTGGCATGAAAGCTAGTGACCTCTCCCCTTGCCTTCTCTCTTTTCTCTGCTTGAAGAAGCATGTCAGGGGAAGAAGCGACAATGACAAAAAGCCTGATGTCATTTTCCATCCGAAAATATATCTCCCCCGCATCAGGTTCCCTTTATTTATTTATTTTACTTCTTTTATTTTAACTTCCTTTTATGCTGCCTAACGTCTAATCTGTTTGCTTCAGGTGCCATTCTTGTGTGACTGCCCTCTCTCACAAAAAGGCCCTGGTATTTTCTTTCTTCCTTTTATTCTGTCTTTTTCTTGGCATTCCCTAGGGAAAAGTGGGTTCGAACATTTTTTTTAATGTTTGACTCACTTGGTGTGTGTTTAATAAGTCTGCCTGCCAGCCATACCTGCCTCTCCGACTGTCCCCTTTTGAAGGAGCTAGTGCACAAAAACCCAGAGGTTGGCTGGCAGGACTCTTGCAGAGTTTAGATTTAACAATTGTGCTCTCTTTTTTATCTCTGTGTCTTTTCTGACCTTGCAGGGCATTTATTTTTTTATTTGTTTTAACTTTTCACAACTCCCTGTTACTTCCTTCGCTTTTTAAAAAGGAAGAAACTTCTTAAGTCCCTAAACTTAGAGGAGGCCCCTTTTTGAATTCCCGAAGGGCAGGCGAGAGTCGAGCGCACCTGTCATTCGCTTGTCCTCCCTTTTCACAAGTTTTAGCTATGAATTATAAATCCAGCATTTCACTCGCGTTATCCTTCCCTGGGCATAGAGGGAGCCCAGTGTTATATGCATAGGTACACACACACACACAAACACACACACACACACACATGGACACTGCATCCCTTTTGGGTTATTCATATAGTGTACATAGAAGCACTTGATCCATGGCTTATTTGCATTTCCTTTGTTCTCTTACTCCTCTGTTGCCCTCTCCCTTGTCACACTCTCTCTGTTTTTGCCCCTCTCTTTGGCATCACACCAAAGAGTGACATGGAGGTGAAAAGTTTTGAACTGGTGACACCAACTTTTCCATAAAGTATGTATGACCTGCTGTCACCTGTATCCCCATTTTTCCTTTTGTCTCTGAGTGATTAATTCAGCGAGAGCCATGATCTCCCTTACTGATACCCCTACCCCCCACTGCACACACACACACACACACACACACACACACTCCTGTTGGCATGTGTTTGTATGTGTGCCAGTGTGTTTGCGTTCAGGTCTCAGCGTGTATGCAAGCATGTCCTGTCCCTCTGGGAGTATTTACACATTAAGTTTGAGTCTGTGATTATTTTGACTTGGTAGCTGTGTTGTACTCTGAAGAGCCAAGGCTCTAATATAATTGGCAATTAAATTAAGGATGCAAGCTTTCCACACACCCCCCGGTGAGTTTGCACAGTGTCTCCTGAAGTGCTCTGCACACATGCACTCAAGACTCAGCGAACAGACTCCCTAAAGTAACGAGGTTCCAAAAGTGTTATAAGATAAGCTAAATGTGGAATGAGCAGATTTCTCCCTCTGTCACTGTCAGGCCGTCACCGTCACAAAACACATTTTTCACCATCAGCACTTGATCGTGAGCCAAGGCCTATTTTTTGTAGTGATTGAGTGTGATGCATGAAAATTTTCTGATAGCTTGGTGACATAAATGGCTCATTGAGTTTCATTTTGTTCAGGAATGAAAAGGGAGTGCATGTACCTAGTCTAGTCCTTGAAATGAAACTACCAATACAATCACCTGAAAGTGTCCTACAAACAGAAGTTTTCCATTAACCCCCCCCCCCCCCCCCCCGAGTACTATACAAAGAATTAGCAATTATTATACTTTGTGTTGTAAGCATCAAGCACCACTGAGTCCATAAGTACATTTGCAGCTAGTTGGTGGATTGCTACTTCAAATGACCTTATACCTAGTCTGTATACAAAAGGGGGCTACTTGTAGGTTTTGCTATAAACAACAGTTTAGAATAAATGTTGCTATTTCAGCATCAGATGTCAGTGTCTTCTTGCCGTGAGCTGTTTCCAGTTGTGGAAAACAACATTAGTGTTAACTCCTGTCCATCACATCTTTTTTTTTCCTACTGAAGTTAGCATTCTAATCAGCTAGCCTCAGTGTATCTCATCATTTTCATACAGTGACCTGCTGTATAGCCTCCAGTCTGCCCTGCTGCTCAGAGGGTTAATTATGACCTCTTGTCTTGCGGACACAAAGATGGCCCACGCTCTTGTCAAGCAGCTGTCAGCACCACCTTCTCCTGGCAAGAGGCCTCGTTCTGGTGTAGAGAAAACATACAGAAAGAGTTCTGCTAGATGCATAGGTATTTATGTTTGCATTTGAAAAACCTTTTATTATTGAAATGAGACAATCCAAGATCATCTGCAATCACTCTCAGGTGGAATTACCGACAACTCATTGACATCTTAAATGTCCCAAAGGAGTCTTTAGTAAATTGCATTTAGTTATTTTCTCTGAATGTTTGTAAAGGTGGAAGTTCACTTATAACAGTGATAGCAGTGATCTCAGGTCTTTCTCTCTCACAGGCCCAACGGTGAATTAGAGAGTCTGCATTAGTATGTGAAACATCCCACTCCTCAACTTTCTAAATTACACTCTGCTTTGCACATTACTGTGAGCCCAATGGGACTGGGGTTTATTTAGCTCCTTTCCAATGGGAGTGGATGTTGTTTGAAGGCCTGCCATTTCAATCAGGCTTGTTGTTCAGCTGTTGTTGTCTTTTGGGGAACCTGGCCAGGCTTGTCGCCAGGGGGACACATGTGGTTCATCACGCCTGTAATTGGATTTGATTTAGCGTTCTCCACTTTTTCCCTATGTTTAATTAGGGGACTGTGCCACAGAGGACCATCAGTGAGTGCAAAGGAAAGCAAGATAGACCAAAAGAGGGAAGGACTGACACAGAGCCCAAACTGGTTGCACCATGATTAGTGATTTGGGAGAATTGGGCAAAGTTAATTAGTATATATGGGTATTTGTCAGTTTACAATTAGTCTGAGTCCTTCTCATGGGGATGAAAGCAGTTGTATACAAGCTTTAAGTGACTGTATTTGAGACCAGTGTTTTCACCTCGTGTCCATGTGTGCGTATCAGTTCTACTAAGGGAGGGAAGAGGAGGGAGTGATATACGTGAGTAGCTGCATCGATTATGACATGGCCTTCCTCTCAGGGGGAACCATGGTCAGGCCATTTGTTTGACAGGAAAAGAGTGGGGGAAGTCTATTAGCGCGGTGCCTTCATGGACTGATGACAGGCTGCTGCAGCTGCAGCGGCCGAGCCCACTGGGACCGACCTTTGAGCCCCCTCCCTGCTGGTGGCTCAGACAGAGAGAAGGGGGGGGGGCGGTAGCAGGAGATGTGGCTAACAACACTCCCAAACCCCATAGGTATGGTGAAGGTCAAGATCTTTGTATGCCGCCATATTTTATCTAAGGGAGGGGATAAAGCAGAGGGTGTCTGAGAAAGAGAAAAGGGGTCAAAATAATGGTTTTCACCTTCGCCTCTCAATATGTTACTGACAAGGAAATGGAAAAGGCCTGGTAGAGACAGAGAGGTGAGAAAGTGTTTACTTTCCAATTGAAGATCGATATTGAAGCAGCACAGGAACGTCAGATTTTTGACAATCCGATTGCTCAGTTGTGTTTCCTTTTAAAGTGACAGTCACTAGCTACAAGGATGCTCCACAGTAAATCTTACTACCATCAAATATTCAGTCACAGTGTGAGAATTTGATGTTTCAGAGGATATCCCTGCAGTACCATGTCCAGTAAAGGTTGCCGCAGGTGGAACTCTTTTGTCTGTCCCTCAGCCATGACTGTGCTCATTGTTAATGCTGGTTTGTCAGGTGTCCACACTAAACAACCCACTTTTATGTCCCAACAAAACACTTAGAAAGCCATCTGCAAATTTCCATCAAAGGCGTAAAATTTAAGCATCAATTAGGCTGGACATTTATTAGGGCAGAAGATGAAAGTGAGCCCAGCCACAGTTCATCTGATTCCATTAAGTCCCAGTTAATAAGACCTGCATGCTTGGGCTGCTCTGACGTGTCTCTAAGAAGTGAAGTAGATTTAAAAATGAACTGAAATCTCGCCAGCTCAATGCAAAAATTAGTTATGAAAAATGACTGCGGCGGATTTGTGGTGAAACTTTTAAACTCAATAGACTAGACAATTGCTGTCAACTAATGGTGCAATTATTTAATAAGTATTCAAATACAGAATTCAAAAGTGACATCCCAGATCTGCTAGAACTAGGAAAATTACAACATTCAAGCACAAGGACACAGATGGAAGAGAGTGTAAAAGTCAACTGAAGAGTTAAATAAGAGCAAATACACTTTGATTCTTTATGCTGGGGCAGCAAATCATTGATAAATACCCCCAAATTTATTGATGTGTACATTGCACGACAGGGTTTGTCCCCCTCATGAGTTAGACACTGACACTGGGAGTTTGGAGCGTCACGTGCGAGAGTTTGGACTTCATTGCTTCAACTGACAATAAGGAGCAGCACACAATAATTGTGCAGATCAACACTCGCAGCGGTTTGCACAACACACACAATCAGTCAAGCTATGTGGCTTCTAAAAAAAATGACTTAGCAGCTTCCCCCCTCACTGCACAGCTGGGGCCTCGAGCTACAGCAACACTCGCTCACTGCCTTCACTGTCATAGATCAAATTTGGGAGCTGATTCCAACTTATTTAAATTTCCCCACATGATTGTCCAAACCCACGCTCATTGCCCTGAGCCAAACTTGAGTTTACGGCGCCACTCCTTCTTCTTTCTTTCTTTTTTTTTTCTATCTTTAATTCAACGCTGCTTGGCTGTTTTCCCCCCGCTGTCATCTCAGAATCCCTCTGCCCTCCCACTACAACCCACACAACGTGAGTGGCAGTGGTTTGCCCAGAGCATTACACTGTAATCTAAGTCTGTCACTGAATAACCATCTGAACAAGATAATTATTTAAGCTATGCAGCCATCAGCGCTGGCAGACCCCAGTGCATTCAATTGTGTGCTTTTTGGTGGAGTGGAGAGGCGAGAGAGAGAGATGTATATTTCGGTAGAATAATCACACTGCAGTTGCTGGAGGCTTTTTATTTCACATTTTGATTTTGTGCCGTCTTTGGAGCTACTGTATATGAGCCTCAGGCAGCAGACGATCACTATATATATGCACAAGCCGCAGAGAGTTGGAAGCTGTTTATGCTGCACCGCATCTCCATCTTCGCGTTTCTAGACAAGCTCCAGTCTCTGGCCACTTCAGCCACTGTCGTGTCCTTGGCTCTGCCATCTCTGTTGCCGCAGCACCACGTGGGCTGCAGGCTGTAGGCTGCAGGTCGAGGAGATGAATCCATACCAAGTCCTTGACTCTCCGAAAACCTGTCAGTCAGAGAAGTGAGATTGATTTTTGTCCCAAGGGTGCAATTTGAGATTCAAGCATAAACATAATAATTTTCATTGCAATCCTGAAAGTTCACATTGTCTGAAAAGACTTGACATAATGAATGAAAGTGAGTGCCCATCTTGGAGACACTAAATTGCCATGGAGCAACGTAAAGGGCTGTTAGAGAAATTGAGTGATGATTGTACAATTTAAATGGCGGAGAAAAACACAGTGTGTTTACAGGTTGTTGGAGTGAGGAGAACTTGCGCTGGGAAGAGTAATGGTTTTAGATGATGTGCCAGGACTGAGGAAAAAAAATACAGGTGCACAACCACCAGACTCCCACCAGCTCTCCAAGGTCATTCTGACAAAGATGCTCTCTCTCTCTCTGTCTCTCTCTCTCTCTCTCTCTGTCTCTCTCTCTGTCTCTTTCTCCAGTGTGGCGTAAAATGTATAGAAACAGGTAACATCTTATCAAAAATCGGCGTTGTTAGAATAACAGCATCTTTTTCCCACTGAATTGATATTCAGGTCACTTCTCTTCTGTTGATTGAGTTTGATTAGCTTTCAGATCGACAGGACAGTGTGACACAGAAGAGTAATGAAAGTAATTTTCCTCAAAGCTTTCCCCCCTTTCTTTTAGATCAGAAAGATCTGAGGGGGAAAAAAAGGATTCAAGATGTTTTATAAAAAAGAAATGAGTTTCTTTACAGTGAGACTGTGGCAGCCACTGACACACACACTCACACACACACACAGGGGCATACAGTACATACAACACCATGCAGATGAGAATTTTCCTATTTCCCTAGATTTTCAACACCTGGAAGAATTTAAAGGTGTTGAAAAAATAGTGAATGCACGAGGAATCGTTAGATTTTGTTTTCTTTTGTGGGTCTCTCTCCTCTCTCTCTCTTTCTCCCTGTGTGTGTATGCGTCTAGACTTTAGCCCCCCACCCCCCAACTCTTCCATAGCTAGCCTGTCATAGACTGCTCTGCTCAGCACTACTGTAATATCCACTCATTCTCTTCCGATCCTCATGCACTGGCATACACACACACACACACACACACACACACACACACACATGCACCCCTCTGCACAGCCACGCTCGTTCTCTCTGTTCTGTCCCTCTGGCCAATGCTGACTCAGGATATATGGCGACCGAAAGAACAGACAAAGAGCTGACAACACCAGGTCGTTTGGCTCGTGGAGAAAGGGCTGCACCGGTTGACAAAATTTACAGCTCAGCGGCCGTAGCGTTTATGAACACTCCATGAGGCGTTTTCATTTTGACATTTCCCTCCCTCTGTATTCATTAACAACAACAAAAGACATGCCCCTCTGCTCTTCCTCCTGTCATTCACACGCAGCATCTCATCTATCTTGTCTTCCTTTTGCTGTACTGTTGCCGTCATTGTTACAGCAAGATTAAATAAAATGGAAGAAGATGCTGTTTTCTTTCATCCCAGAGACCCCAGCACTCAGTGCTCCCTTATCTCATCATTGATTGGTTGCTGGATTAGCCACCCGCTCTGACCAGCGCAGGGTATTGACAGGCTGCCTGTCACAGTCAAAGAGCCCTCCAAGCCAATGAACAGGACACAATGGACTCAGGGCGGGGGGTATTGATGTCAACCAGGCACCTCGTGAACTTCAGATGGGTCTTTTGGCTGTTGCCACAGGACGTGACTCTCAGGGCTGGTACCACCCAGGTGGAGTGCATGTGCTTTATTACTTTAAATCTGTGACGCACGGCTCATTACTCATTTCAAAATTAACATTATTTAACTTATTACCTCCCGCGAGGAGTGCATTCATCATACCACTTTGTATACTACCTCCCTGTTACACCCTCGAAATTGGCAATTGCGTCCTGTGTGACCTCCAGAATTAAGGATAATTCTGATGCTTCACCTGTGTGTGTGTGTGTGTGTGTGTTAATGAATAGGGAATTCAAACAGATTTAAACTCCTCTTTGACTCATCTTCCAGGTGATTTGTTTGTTGCATTCAAACTATACCACGGTGAGTCTGAACGCAGCTTGATTCACCACATCAATACAGATGTTTGGATGGTTCTCAGTTGGCAGATAATAGGTAGTCCTTGTGAAAAAGGTTGTTTTTCAGCCTCAAAAGATTTGTGTGATATTGGCAATGACATCTGCCTGAGGGCATAAAATTAATGAAGTTGAGGGCCTTAATTAAAATAGTCTGTTACCACTGTTGCTCCTTGGAATTTGCTAGTTTACGATTATAAATAAATAAATCGCAATCTGTGATTTCTGGCATCAGAGAAAACGCGGCACAGGATCCCATGAATATCAGACACTCACGATAGGAAATTGTAAAAGTGGAGGAGATGAACCAGAATGAGAATAACCCTGTGAAGCAGAGGCAGAGCTATCGTGGCTCAAGGTGAAGGCAGCGGAGGCTTTTGAGAGGCGCTGGAAATCCCTGCAGCCGGAAATGATGCATTCAAGTGCAGCGTACCAGGATTATGGTGCCCCTGTGTGGAATCAAATCAAATCAAACTTAACTTTATCATACAAAAGGGGAAATAATTTGATCTGAGGTGTGTACAGGGAATGAAACAGTGCAAAAAAGGTAACAGTGAAGAAAATACAACATGGAAAGGAGTCATAAAAAACCTACATTGCTGCCTCATGATCCTGAGTCCAGCAGGTTTTCTGTTGGTTTAAAGGGTGAATTATTACTTTGCCATGGTTTCTAAAATCACAAATCTACAGGTAACAGTTTACTACTGCATTTTTTTTTTTTTTTTACCACTGAGTTTATATTCATTTTATTCTTAGGTAGAGTAAACACCTAACAGTGATGAAATGATATGCAAATTCTTGCAAACAAGAATACAGTGAAGAATGTGAATGTGTGTTTCTTGGTGTGCATTTGTGTGGGTTAGTGTGCAGTGTGGCATGTGTAATGTTTGTGTCCATTTGCCTTCATTCCTGTTTTTTTTTTTATTATTGTTATTATTCACACACTTTGTTTGTGTGCACACACTCTACATGTTTGTGGGCTTTCTCCTGAGTCTGGCTCACACGGTGTGTTCCCTCATGTGTCTGTGTGTGTTTGTGCTCCTGCTATCAGCTCCTCGCGATCAGCGGTGTGTGTTTATGGGCTGTGCCTGGCTCCCTGATTCACGTCGGGTCGTCAGGCCTCTCTGGCACGCTGCTGCCAGTCTGGAGCTGGAGATAAAGTTCTGGCCTAAAGGAGGGAAGGCAGGCCACATCCACCCTCTGTCTACTTAATCCGCCCTCTCTCCCTCTCATCCCCTCCCTTGTTCCCTCTCTCCATCTTGCTATCTCTCCCCTTGCTTACCACCTCTCAGACCTGTGTCCTTCAATACACCACACTCTGTCTGATCGTTTCTCCCCCTCCACCCCCTGCTTTTCCCCTGCTGCATCCTCCTTCTGCCCCGTCTTCCCACATTTTATTTTTATTTCTCTTTCCATCTGCCCTGCCAGACCAATTCTACATCAGCCTCTCTTTCTCCCCCTCTAGCTATGTCTCTCTGTCTCACTTTCTCTCCATTTTTTTTAACGTTTGCATCCTCGCTGTTTTCGTGATCTCTGAAAATGTCTGATAATTTGCATATGCTCCTGTACCCTCAACTAAAAACAAACCAAGAACTTAAAAAAAGAACTAAGATTTTTTTAAAAATCACATAATTTGACAAAAAAAAAAATCTTTAATGACCTTTTGTCATGTTGCTTGAGATACGTTTGTATTGTGATATTTTAAATTTTCAGGACCTGAAACATTAAAAGGCTTCATAGTGTCAAAATGCTCCAGTCAAATGGGGGAAGCGGATGCTCATGCTGAGAGAAGAATAGATATTTTGTGTACAAAGTATAATGCATCCCATCACAAAGCATTCATATTGCATTGCTTAGTAGCCTGTGTCGAATGTAACGCCATTTGGTAGGTCAGTGGCAACTGATATATGAGATAAATGGACACTTGACTTGAAGTGACACTCAGATTTTTCCCATTTCTTTCTGTATTATTACAGTATCTCCAAGCCTGTAGATAAGTCAGTGATGTATTTTTTTTTCTGAGTTAAAAGCAACATTAAGAGCAAGAAGGGGCATTTCCACTATCAGAGACATTAAGAAATGCATTCATCGCATTGATAATTAGAAAAATAGGTTCCACTCCTGCCTGTTAAGAAAAGTACACCATTTCCCACAACATTCCATTAGAGTTTAGATCCATTTTCTACCTTTCAGACTGCCATTAGTTCTTATTTATTCACCCCTGTGAAAATCCACTTGCAAAGACCAGCGGTAATTCATCGCATTTAAGTTTGTTTTTTTCTTTTTTGTGTGGGTGTTGCAGGAGTATTTTTTATGTTTTTCATTGGTGATTTTATTCAAAGAAATTAAGAAATCTGGCCTTTGAGATGCGTATGTCAAACTGCCATCTTTACAATGCAAAAAAGCTGCTGCTTTATTCTTTTCTCAAGTGCCCATGCATGCTTATGTTAGACTTCTTTGCTATTCATACTGTGATGCTTGTAGCTTTTGGCCCAGTTTAACCCCAGCTCACCCATCCTGACAGTCAGAGGAGGAATCTGGCCCTGGACCTTCATTTGTATCGTTGTTCGACCCAGATTATCGGGTAATGTGATGGTTTTACAGAACCTCCTGCTACTGTTCATCTGTTGCAGACTCATCGTGGCCACTACAATATGTATCAAACATCTTTGATGTGCAGGATTTAAAATTGGGATAATCATGACCTTGATTACATCAGTCCATAGTGCATGGTGTTGCCAAGCAACAGTAACTAGTCTGGTGCTTGAGGCCAACATTGGCTAACATGTCACTGTTGACAGATATTAAAACTGACAGTCAAAATCTCACCTCCAGTTCTCACTGAAGAACAGACTAGCCATGTTCATCATGTCTCCCCAAATATTTCCTCCTCCAGATTCAGTTTTACTACTATCGTAGAAAAAGTTGTCACAATACAGTTGCCGTTCTGTTGTCCTATGAGACTACATGAGGTGTTGCATTGCTCCCTGACTGCACCCTCTGGCATGATAACTCTGATAATATTCTGTAGTGCGTTGACACATGATTATTTTCAAAATTTGTCGTGTGTACGTCTTTGTGATTAGAGGCAAGAGCATCTATGGAGTGATGCAAATCGATCAGTTAGTATTTTGAAACTCCTGTGTTCTGAGCCTGGCCTTAATTGTACCACAGAAGAAGAGTTTGTGAGGAATCAATATTTTATTACTTAGTAATTCTTTGACATGAAAATAGAGCAAGGTTAACTTTCACTGTGAAGTGTGAAATATCCATCTGAAGCATGTCTTTGTGACTTAATGTGTTGCTAGTCTATTTTTTTAATAGGAAAAGCGCACACTATGCAAGGAATGTTAAGTACATGTCATTTTCAAGTACGAGATATGGAAACATGTAGGTGGTGAGTAGACTTGGACATAATGGTTCTTTAGTTTGTTGCAAAGCAGTGATGCAACTTCAAGGATTTTAGAAGTGTAGTTACTTGTACCTTTTTTTTCTTTATCATTGGCTTAACTGACATCGACACTTCTTTCTGACTCCTCCATGAACTCAGCTCAGCTTTGACTATTGGCAGTCTCTAGAGTTGGAAAGTATATCAGATGATAACACACCCCAAGCCATGCTTAAAATACATAGGTTTTTCAAAAAAAAAAAAAAAAATCAGGTCTTTAAGGAGATTTTCCTCTTTGCTCACAAGCTGTTTTCTCATGTTGGTGTAAATTATGAACTAGACCATATTTGTGCCAATCCAGAATATATTAGAGATAAATGGATCCAGGCAGGGATACAGTGTCAGATCTAGTGGGATTGTTTACTTTAATTTGTGAGCCAAATATATTGTGTGTCTTTGTGCCCGAATATTCAGACATGGATTCTGTCTGTGTGAGAATGATTGTCCTCTGCCACCGTCATTAACATTAGCATTTCAATAGTCCTTGCTTGATTGAACACCAACAGCAGCATAAGTGGTTTGGCAGGGGCAATTTCCTTTTTGCTTCAAAACAAACATTCATACTTACTGATGTTTCTATTCATCAGACTCAAAACTCATATTCTCTGTTGCTTTCATTTTGTCTACTGCAAAACGTTACATCTTTTGGTTTCCATAACAGAGCTGCTTTTCTCTATATTCTGCTTGATATATTTCACTGTACGTATATTAAACTGTTGGACCCCCCCCTCCCACTGGCCACATACACACTTTGGTCCAGACTGCAGTTGCTCAACAGCTATTGGATGCATTGCCATGAAATTCTGGATCAGTGCACATGATCCACAGAAGATGAACTTCCCGTGACTTTAATGAAACCCTCAACTTTTGCTGTTGTGTCTACAGAAGCCCAGAGCTGACAGTTCTCCACCAAAATATCTCAGAAAACTTCCTGGTGTTTTGGTACGTTACTATATTTGATACTCACACTCACACACAGGATGAATTTCAGTGAATTTGGTGAGTCTTCAACTTTCCCTGCAGTACCCAAAGCTCTAAGCTATCCAGTATTTTAGTATCTTCCAGATGGATCATATATAATAAGTGACAAGATTCATGGTTCCCAGAGGATGTATGCATGCTAATATCCAACAGATGGTGAACATGTTACCAATCATGTTACCTGCTTAACATTAGCATACTAGCATTGCTATTGTGAGCATGTTAGCATGCTGATGTTAGCAGTGCTCTACCAAGGTACATTCTCTGTCATGTGTACCACAGTATCAGTTTCTCTTTCCTCTCCATTTGTTTTCTTTCTCATGTCATACTGATGTGTGATGAGGCTACACCGTTTTGAAATAACAGGAGGACTTACAGTCTCTACTGTACACTAATGCACTTGTGCAACAAACACAAAATGGTGTCAGCTTTGACGAGAGGTGACATGTTTCATCTTTCCACCCACCACAAGCACCCACCCACGTCTCCCAGCAGAGGTCATGCTTTCTGACACCACAGTGACGATAAGGAACTGGTGCCAGGCTTCCTGACAATGCGAAGGCAGATTTCATGCTCAGGGGTTTGTCACGCAGTAGTGACTGTGTGTGTGTGTGTGTGTGTGTTGTTTGTGTGTGTATGTGTGGCACTAGCATGGCGTCCTTATGTGCCTTATAGTCCCTCCAGTTACAGAACTGTGACTGCTGTGTTTACTTCAGGTGTGATTTAAGTGATCATTAAAGTGACCATTTGTTTTTTTTTCCAATTTATTTGGTGCCACATCTCTTTTTCCATGGCTCTGTCTGTATATATTTCAGTGCGTGAGGTGAGGAGAGGAAGTGAAGCAGACAAGAAATATATCCCAGTGTGAAAGACGAGTCTGGATAAATAAAGAAGAGGTATACTCAGCCCTACCCATGAGGGAAGGCTGGAGGGAGACAAGGAGGGATTTTTTTTTCTCTTTTTTCTTTTTTCTGTCAGATTTTGAGAGGACGATGAACAGGCCAGAGGAAAGGTAAAAATGAATAAAAGTTGAGGTGAGGGGAAAGGTGGGCTGTAAGCATTAGAATGAGAGAGTCAGATTTGGTAAAGCAGATGAGGATGGACAAGTGTAAATGGCATGTACAGGTGTAATAGACAGTGTAACCCACATTCTATATATATACCAGGTTTTGCATATCTTTCACTGTGGATAAAGGCCCTACAACCCCAAAATGCCAGCTTTCCAGGAGCTAAGAAATAACGCCTTCATTTTATTAATTAGTTTTGAAAAGGTGTGTTAAACCCAAAGGCTATTTCCTCAACCTGCGGAGGAGCTCTGAATCTCTCAGTAAAAGTCAAGACATGAAAACCAAAATTGCAATAACAAGGTTTTTGCCTGACAGCCATGATATGTCAAATTCCCATATATTTTAATGGGCCCTCATTTACATCACACTGTCAGGCCTCTTAAGTGGATCTATTTTAGTCCCAACTGAGCTCAAAATTGAAACCTTGAAGATAGGGAATTAAATTTGGGCATGCTGGTGCACCTAAAAGTACTTGATCTTATTTTATTTGAGTAACTCCTTTAGACCAGCATGACAGCTCCTGGCCTCATATCTGTAATGATCCGGCCAATCATACGCCACAATTTTATTTACAGCTGCATACAGCAGCAGAGAGACTGAAATTAAAGCTTTTTTTTATTACTTCCTCCCACAAGAGACAGTGTTTCCATCTGTTCTGGCACAAGGATTAAAGATAAAGTCATGCCTCTATACTCCTAAGTACACGTCTCTGTGTATACCAGACAGTAATGCAGTAATTCTAATTTGTTGGACTCATTCACACAAATGTATCTACTGTGAAGTAGAGCTAAGAATAAATTCACAGTAATGCCTTCGAACTAGCTATTGTTGAACTAGTTTTACATGCATTTTTCAAGTACGACCTTGTGTGTGGTACTGGAAACAGTGGAGGAATTAAAAAAAAAGCAAAGCAGTTTATGCTTTCAACTTGGCCATTTGTATTTCTAACAAGACCACTGGCTGTCATTTTATTTGTTCGTAATAGTCCTTGAATGAGAATCTATTTGGCAAATTCTGTTTTTGAGTCGTCCAGCATCTTCTATTATGGTAATTACTGTACTTGTGCAGTCTCTGTTTCTGGTTTATTGGAAGTTATCAGTAGAGAGCCAAAGATGTACATTGCTGACACTGTTGTGTACTGCATTATTTGACTTGTTCTAATATCACTGCAGCAGAGCAACGCATCAGCTTCTGAGAACTCTATAGATTTGTTAGCGTTCATTTGAACGTGCTGCTGATGCTGAGGGCTCACTGTAGTGTTTGCATGTAATAACTTTAATGTTAGTGCTTTGCTAAATGACTGTGTGGAGGAGTGTTTAGTGGGCAATGTCCAATAGAGCGTTGTGCGTTAGTGGTGTGGTGCACTTACTAATCCGCTGAAAAACTGCAGAGCTTTTCCAATTTTCCAAGCAAAACAGCAAAGCTACTCTTCATTACACAGCCAAGGTTGAAAAGCAAGGTTCACTGATTTTTCTTTAGAAAAAAATGCCTGTCTCTGGACAATAACATTTAAACAGCAATTAAACTAACTGTGACTGAACAATTACCTTGACATTTTACTTATAATTGCCAATCTTGTATTTGTATTTCAGTGTTGCTCAAACACTTTGTAATTTACTTCAGTGGTCACTGTTTTCTGCTTTTTGGGGCATCATGGACAAAGTGGAAAAGCAGTCCTCACTTTGAAATACATTTTACTCAGTGGAGCATCTAAAATAATTAGCATTTATGTATTTTAAATCAACTGTGAAAGGGCTGCACACACACACACACTCATGCACACACGAGACTTCTCTCCTACTGTATTGCTTCTGTTTTCTCAAGCGCAGCTCATGACTCTATCCAGGCTGGGCTTAGCCCAGTCTGTGACCAGTGTGCAGTGTGTGTGTGTGTGTGTGTGTGTGTGAGAGATCATCCACACACTCACTTGGATCTATGCTCCACATTGTCATGCTGATAGTTTGATTGAATCTACATGCCTTTAATTAGATTGTAACTCTTTTCTATTTAAACAGATACGTTTATGTCAGGCTGTTAAAGACCATTGCCCATTTAATTTGATTATTCTGTAATAATAGATTTTAACATGTAAATAAAGTAGTAGCTCACTCTAACATCACGCAAATGAAAATCAGTCTCACATACATGATCATGTTTGACATGGTTTTGATTTAGCATTGTGTCTGCTACCGTGGACTCGCGTGGTTCTGTGGCTGAAGTGGTTTTGTATGTCCCAGACACCAAAGTCAAACTGCAGCACTGCATCATCCAGACACCCAGCTTGCTCCTGGTCAATAGCCACATGTGAAAGGTCAGATCTCATCTGTGACCCTGTGGGCGGTGCAGCTTCACTGCGGACGCTGTCAACTTTAACCCCTGAACCTTGGTTGAGGTGTGACATGTGTCAAACAGACACAGGGAGAAAGGTCACTTCCGCACACACGTGCATGTGCACATGCATGTGCAGGGGGAATTCATGTTCCCTTCAAGGTCTCTGTGTTTTTCTTGCTGACATGATTCATACTCCACCATCTGAACGTGCACAGGAGCTGAACTTGCTGATTCGATTTTTTCCCTCACCTATACCAAAGTGTGTTTACACTTTGAAATGAAAATATAAATTAATGATGAGCAGTGAAACCTACAAACCTTTAAAAAAAAAAAAAAAAACGTAGTCTTTTTAGTCTGTGATACAACCCATAGGAATGAACCAGTGGATAGCATACTTCATCGTCATGGTAGCCATCATAAATATGCAGTTAATGTTGTGGAGGGGTCTTGGTTTGGTTCAGCTCAGACACGAAAACTGCTTAGTTAGGTTTAGGAAAGGACAGTGGTTAGGCAAGTTTGGTTGTCATGGTTACAATAACCCTGCTCCTCCTCTACATCACCTGACTTCTTCCCCCTTGAGGTCGCCTAACCATAAAACCTAACTGAGTCGTAACAAGCGTCTTCTTTTCTATTCTTTCTTTCTTTTTTTTTTCTTTCTTTTGCAAGAGCCCTTGTGTTTCCTCCCTTTCATGATTCCCTACTCCATCCTTGTGAGCACATATACCGCTCACATAAAGATGTGTAAAAATCTGTAGGCCTGTACCTGCAGCGTCAGCGTTCCCTGCCTTGACTCTTGTCTCCCCCTTGATACCGAGCCTGGAAAACAAGGAGAGGAAATAGAGAGAGAGGGGAGATAATGAAATAAATACCCTGCCTGGAAATACTTCAAAGAGAGAGGGAGCGCCTCATCTACTGCAGCTAGAGAGGGAAGAGATGTTACATAAAGAGAAAAGATTGGGAGATAACAGCAACCACCACCTCCACACACACACACACACACATTCACACACACACACGCGCACACATACACACACAAATAGATTCATGCGGGGAGAAAACATTAACAAAGTTTGACTGCTTCTTAGCTGGATAGTTAAGAATCATATTCTGTTTTGAATCACTGATCAGAATTAGTTAGTTAGTATTTTATGGGCTTCTTATTAGTCTGAACACAAACACAGTTATTCCACCACTTCAGCCACGTTGCCAAAGGATGAAAAAAAAAAAAAAAAGCTGTCAAAGCGTAGCAAACCACGATTCACGTTTATATCTGTTGTTGCACAAGCATGGGCTTTCTCTCGCATCATGCTCACATGTCACTGCATTTACTATTCATATATTCATGTAATTGGCGCATGCAGGCGGACAGAGGATATGCCCATTTTAAAATATTCTTCCTATCCTCAGGACTGATTGTGGGTATATGTGCATGTGTGCATGTGCACAGGTGTGTGTGTAGGTGCGTGTGTGTGTGTGTTGTAGCATGTGAATACAGCTGTCTGAGACACTGTCCTCCCTCGGTTGTCTTGATTTACATTCACAGTCGTATACGTGTGCAGACACAGCCAACGCATAGTCCGTTGGCATAAACAGTTGTCCTTTATTCATAGATATTTGTAGCAAAACAAGCCGGCCTGATGGATGGATTTTTTTTTTTTTCCATCAGTTCACACACTGTCATACATGCACATACCCAGGAAGGCACAATGACAAATATATGTGGCCCACTGGAGTATACATTACCTGTCAAACACAGAGACTCACACATATATAATCTTGCCCTTTTCACTCCATTTCTCCCCTAGCTGTAACCCTGGTGAGACTCACAATAAATTTGCTTTTTTGTTTGTTTGTCTATTTTTCATTCTTTGCCCCAAGGCCACAATTACATTAAGCGCACTATTGCAGTGTTTGACGTATTGCCATTTTTGTGCGAATGACTGTCTCTCCACGAAGCAAATCACTGCCCAGTCAATACGTTTTGGAATTTAAAAGCTTTTCTAAAGCCATTTACATCCCATTCAGATGACCTAGCTTTTTTGTTGTGTTAAAGCGGTCCTACTGTATTCTCCAATATTTGAGCCCCAAATCAAATTCAAGATCAGGTTTTGCAGCAGTGTGTTGGGGGGGGGGGTCAATTGCAGCACACATACCATGCGTTTGCAAGCCTTTCCTGTAATGTTGTCACAGAAATAAAAATTGAAATCTTATTTGAACAAAATATTTTCTTTTTTTTTAAACCTGTGGCAACAGGATCTGAAATAGAGCACAAGTTCACACATTGTATCGTAGATGTATTCACATCTGTCAGGATAATTAACAAGTTCGCTGAAGAGCTAAAAAAAAAAAAAAAAAAATGGTATCATTTAACTGTTTCATTTTTTCTGTAATCAGTATTCATATTCTTAATGAGGGAAAACTGCTTTGGGTCACTTGTGTCATATCATTGTTATTTATGTGACAAACACATTTCATCTCTAATGTCTCAAAGGAAAACTAGCAGGTTTTTTCTCTTTAAAGTTTGTGTAACACAATTCACAGAAGAATACTTTTTCCATCCAAGTATTCTGTCTGTGCCACTGCCTCCATACCATACATCTGTGTTATCTTGAGGAAAGAAAAAAAGAAAAAGCTGGTGTAAGCTGATCTCTTGGCAGGGATATGCTACGGAGGAAAGCCGATCACCCTCTTCCTCGGTCTGTGATTCTTTATTTCACAATGAAACCCAAATTCCCTCTAGGCCCACCACAATACTACACGGCTTCTTTCCAACTCCATATTGGACGACCCCCCACCTCATACACAAATATACTAAGAGGCAGATTCATGCAGATGTATAGGTGTGTACACATCCCGGGGTGTTTATCTACACAAAGGGATGGTCTGCTCCTCTTTCAGTTCACTGAAACACAACTGTGCGCATGTGTGTCACATCAGATCCTGTCCACAGACTGAACAGATGGTGACATTTTGTTTGTTTTTTTTCTTTTTTTTTCTCTTTCGCCACCATGACAACAAGGTTAAGGGTTTGAAGACGCCTGAATGGGTTGGTTGGGGTTTGTGGGGTCAAGCCTGACACATGCTTCTACATCTGCAAATCTCTGTCTTGTGAAAACGTGCTGTTGGTTAATTAGGGCCAATGAAGTCAGACAAAATGTCATTTTTACTACATTATTACTGGGAAAGATGAGCTGCAACAGGAAAATAGCCAAATTCTTCATGCCTGCTAATTAGCCGTACAGTTCTGTGTGATTCAATGCAGAGGTCTTAGAGCTGTGCAGCATGATGCTATCTCTGAAATTGGTGTCATATGTCATGTAACCTTCTAAGTTTCTGCACGCTTTCATTTTAGTCTATATTAATGACTTAAATTTACCACACAACTTCATGTTGGGCAATTAGTCATCCATTGTGGGTGTAACAGTGGATTTTTGGGTGCCAAGAAAGGAGGAAAGTTATTTTATTGTTTCGTTGTGTTGGTGATGCGAAATTGTAGGCCACTGAGAGCACAGCCCACTGAAAAAACAAGGTTTACACTTATTCTATAGCCCCGTGCCTGCCCTCAAAACCTCTAACATGTTTCACTAACTTAGCCGAGTTGTAACCTAGTGGTATAAACAGAGGAAACAAGCTCCATCTTAATTTGCTAATCATGTAATTCTGTGTAATTCTATGCTAAGTGCATTAAATTACACAGTGGAATATCCGCTAATGCTGACAACCAGAGATTATCCTGTGACAGCAGTTACATATGCACGTATCCAACATGGGATGAATGTGTATACACCAGACGCTTCATACACGCCTTCAAAATACAAAAAGCTTCCAGTCTGAGTGTGAGCACCACTTATAGTACAGCTGTAATTATCATATTAATTCAGTCCTGATAGAGAAAAACTGCAGTCTTACACCGTCTGCTTTTTATTGCCATAGTGACAGAAATACTTTTTTGGTACCTGTTGCATATAGTTTGACCTTGTTAGGTAACAGCCTACTTAAGCACTTGTGAGGATATTAAGTGTAAAGTGAATATGGCTCCTGACAAAGGTATTCCTGTGCTGTCAGAAAAGTCCCCACCTTACTTCACTCCATTTTTTTTGCTCTATTATTCCATTTGCATCGGATTGATGTACCAAGCTGTGAACTTACTTTAATATTGCAAAGTCATATCTCTGTGTAATATTCTGAATTTATTCTGAAAATGTTTTCCACCACTGAGGCTTTAAGCAAAGGCCTTTTAGTGAACATTTGTGAATATGACGTGTACAGCAGGGCTGCATTTGGAGGACATACACACATGGGACATGTGGTGAATTATCATTTGGTCTATTTAATATGAAATCACTTAACACTTAACATGATGCCGCCCTGCATCCGCCGCACTGTCCACTCCATTCATTTCCTTATCCTCCCCTCCCAATTGTTTATTCACTCATGTGAAATTAATGGCCTTTATTATCGATATCTCCATGTTAATGCAACAGTAATCAATATTGAAATTCCGTTTTGGAACAAATTGAGTTATCTAGTAATTAGCTTAAATGTTTTTCCATTGAGTATATTGAAATAAACCCTAATGCAGAGGTTGATAAATGACATGTAATTTTCACAGCGTGGTGAGATGACATGTCAATGAATTTCTACCACAATATCACATTACAAATGCCATTGTCACATCATCCATTTGCTTATTTAGTCTTGATAATGACACAAACTGCATGCAGTAACGCTGAGCTGATACTGACATTAACTGTCACCACTGGGTTTTATAATCTCCCAGAAAATAGCTTCCTGAAAGCGTTGGCAGCAGTGGTGGTCATTTTGGTGCTGTGTTCATTTTCATAGCTCGTGCTGACTGCTTCTGTTTTGCTGCTGATTACAGATGTTATGGATCTCATAGGGAAACTGCAGTTATGAAGTTATATACCAGTGGAAGTCAGTCTCCATTGGCACCATGCAGGAAAATATTTTCTCTCACTACCTCCTCCATGTTGCGCTTTGTTGAAGGCTGTTCCTTGAGATCTCTTTCATTGCATTCTCCTTCTGATCGGCCTCGTCTTGGCTCATGATGCCCTTTAGCTTGAGCAGATGGCTACACGTACATAGAGAAACTTCAACAAGTTTTCATGTCAAATGCACTCCAAGGACATTTTTATAATGAAGTACGTATTTTACTTTTCCTACACTGTCCTACCTTTAACCCTCTTCTCTCTCTGTCTGCAATACACTGATATTTTTAGGAGTTATATCAGACCATTCTCAGAGGATGGAGGCACCGTCGAATTTACACTCCACCCTGTCTTTCTTTTTCTGAGTATTCCAATGTGAAGAGAACATTGTGTCTACTTCTTATCCACAATGCTCTATGGCCACAGGTCATTTAAAATGAAACTGGATGCTTGAGTTCAGCACTAACATGATGTAGGGAAGATGTATTAAAAAAAAAAAAAACACTTCAATTTCATCTTGCACAGCTAACTGTCAAAAATGTGTCCAATTTCTTGCTTACTTTGAAGCTAAAATGCAAAATAACTGACACCATGCATTCAGGCACTGGCCTTTTCTTTTTTGTTTTGATAGTGGAATGTTATTGATGATAGATAAAAGTACTTAAGGATTGAAGAAGGAGAGAAGCAGCAGCATCCATGTAGTGAAATGACAATGCTCAGTATGTTTACATTACATTCAGATCTAGTGTGGCTGCTGTTGTTGCTGAAGCTGCTGTCTCTCTCTGTTATGATGTTGATTGGCAGCACCCAGCATTCATACTCTGCTGATGTCTTAGCTGCACTGACAAACATCATACTGATCTTAAATGCCTATGCATATCATCTGTTGATCCACTCCTATTACCTGATTGAAATATGCACAATTAATTCTCTCGTTGGTTTCATCACACACATTTATACCTTGTTCTTCAGTCAGCACACATGTCACATGTCAAGCTGAGATGAATGCATGAATATGCATGGGCCTGTAAGTGCGTGTGTGTGTGTGCACAGGTTACGTATGCTGTATGCCAACAGACAAAATGCCCTTTGCTGTGATGGAGGGGCTTTAGTTCTGATGTCTCTTTTCACAGCATGAGATCCTCTCAGCTTGTCTGCCATTTGTGAATAACTGATAAGGCAAAGTGAAACGCACTGACTTGATGGTGTGTCGGCGTGTGCTTGATAAAAAGGACAAACAAAATACTGATTTCTGAAATGTCACCTGGGCTAAATCAGCTGAACAATGCTGGTCCTCCATACTGGTTCACATCCAAATTATCTAATCCAGATAAAACACTTAAAACCGAGCAGATGTGCTTGTGAGTAGATAAGTGTAAATAAATCAAGTTTGCCTTTGAGGAGGACTTCTGAGGAAGGGCGGGGCCACAGATTAGATGGGCCAGAAGTGAGGTCTTTATGCCGGGAGGCAGAGAGAGAGAGGCAAAGAGAAATGTTGTCATCATTGTTAATCAGCAGCAGAGAGAAACCAAACACTTGGCATCAGGATATATAGTGTTAAATTTTTGATGTTGAGTTAGCATTCAGACGGGCGTGGCATGCAGGCCCGTGTGTGCATGCGCATGGATTAATTAGTGAGGATGGCTTTTGTGTGTGTGTATGGGCTCAAACAAGAGTGACATGCTGATCTCCGCTGAGATCTGCAAATGAGAGAAATACTCCCCATCAATAAATTAGGCAATACCATTCTCTGCCACAGTGCACTTAGATGTCTCTACAAAGAATAAGAGATTAGCATGGAGGCAGAGAAACAGAGATAGGGAGGGTGTCAGATTCTGAGTCAAATGTCTCTTGCAATCCCCAAAGCACAAGAAGCCAACCCAGGGATATTGTTGAGTGTAGTGCCCACAAGCTATTTCACTCAATTATTCCACAAGAAAGTTTACTGGAAGATGATGACTTGTGGTTCAAGGCAAAAAAAGCTATTAATGGAAATACTTTTGTCCGTTTTCAAATAATCACCTTCTAATGAAGGAGCATCTTATATGCCCTCATTTAATATGCATGTAATTACTGCAATGGATGAAATGCTCAATATTTGCTTATGCCACTGGGCATCTGGGAGTCCGGGGAGACCTCGCAGATACTGAAACACTGAACAACGGTTAAAATCATTCAGGCCAAAAAGGATTGTATCAAAGTCCCTTTTAGGAAGACTCACAAATCCCTCCACAGATTTACTTGCAAGTGATCACATGACTAGTCGTGCATGTGGTTGCCTGGACACAAAGCCTGTCACTTTAGCACAAAGGCCAGGCTCACAAATCTTTGCATTCTTTTACCTCAAATATTTCAAAGCCTTGCATTGCTAGATGAACTGATTCACGTCCAACCAGTTGAGAGCAAGGCTTTCCATTAGGTTCTTTTTTTAGGTGATAGCATTTTATGTTCTATTACATGGTAAATGGACTGTATTAATACAGCACCTTTATCCAAATTTGCCTCTAATTCACAACCATTGTTGGCAAGCTACCATAACAGGTACTGTCCTAACCCCGAGGAGCCACTGGGGTTCAGTGTCTTGCTCAAGGACACTGGGAATCACACCCACACCCCTGTGATTCATGGACAACTCTCACTATGTGCTAAGCTACTGCCATCCTATCAGAGAGAGCATAGTAGGGAGAGAACAGGGAAGATGTGGTTCATGATCAGCACCTTAAACCTTAAAGCCACCTTGGACACCAAGCCTGCCAAACCGGGTTCAACTTCTGTTTTTTCATGGCCTTGGCAGTACCAAAGCAGTGGTGTCAGTGTGACTAGGTTTATTTTGCTTGTGTCTTTATTCAGCAGAAATCAGAAATGCCTGATGTATATTGGGGAGTGTGAAAAGCAGCTGAAATAGTTGAAGTTTAATCATTAATCAAAAGGCTCGTCTGTCTGTCTAATGATTCCATACACTGGTCTTATTTTATATGATGTTTTTTCTTTATTATTTGAAGTGGTTATAATTATTTTCTGTTTTCAAAATTTCTATGTTGGAGAGATCTATTTGTAGAACAAAGGAGATTTTCTTGCTTTAATGACTGGAGTGATAAGAACTCTTTTATTGCCGACAGACAGAAAACACAGGAAATGACTTCTAGTTTATCGCAGGAATCATCCACCAGCAATAAATTATGATCATAATAAATGGGTTGCACACAAGCATTCGGTTGTTAGTGTGGACTGCACACCTTGAATATCAAGTTCAGTGGTGCATTTACTTTCTCAACAATGAGATCTTTTAACATGGTCTGTGGGTTGTTTATAATTTAGTACAGCTGGATTTCAGCACAGCTAGAACTCAAGCTGTTTAAGATTCTGTGTTAAGTTTGTGGGACTTTCCAGAGACAGGCACGTGGAGAATAATAGAATAATGTAACCGGTGATAGTTCCCATTTGCTTGTACCATGAAAAAGGAAACACTTAAAACTTTTATTGCAAGAGGGCCTCACCTGACAATCTGCATTTGGTGTTGCAAAGTTTTGCAGAATTTCTTCTCCACTTGTGGAAGTAAGGAACAGGAGTAAGACACAAGACAAAACTTTTGAGCTGACATAAAAACTTGAAATGTGATGATAATGATGCTTTCAGGGCCATGGTGTTATTTTTAAAAGTATAGTGTCCCGGCGCTACTCTGTTTTGCATGAGTTTGACTGTGAGGACAAATATCAGATGAGTCACACTGTCACTTTGCAGGATCAGAGAGGACAGGAAGTGGAAAGTGAGATAGGGAGTGAGGGATATACATATTTTGCCATCCTTGGTGATAACATTAATGTCAAGGTGGAAGTGGGAAGGAAGACATCAAAGCTAATGAATATTTATGGGTGCCCACAGTAAAGTGCTGTTTTGGATTGAAGTGGGACAGAATGGCCTCATGAAGACATCACTTTAGGGCCTACTCTTGCACAGACTGTGGCTCTATGAATATTCATTGTTCATTGTCCCAAAACAATTTGCTTAACGCTTTTGACTTCTTTTCATGCGTAAAATGTGCATAAGGTTTTACCTATGCATGGCTTGGCCTATAATTCTATCTATCTTTTACTTTGGATAATTCTAGCACAAGACAGTTTTATCCTTCATACGCACACACACAAAAAACAAAAAACAAAACAACAACAACACTGTATTTGTTCTGAAAGCACAGACTTGCTATCTATGCACCCTCCAATTGTGTTAGGTTCCAGTGGGAAACCAGAAACTCTATTTGCCATATAGAAAATTGCATCACATTCCAACTCTGGATTTCTGTCTTATCTAATTGTTCATTGACACATTGTTAGCGGGACAAATGTCACCGGCTGTGCAGTGCAGTGCAGTGCAGTCTGCATGCCGTATTCATTTGAAAGTGTGTTACTGTGTTCAGGTGGCAGAGTCTATAACCTCATCATATGCCAGAGCGCATGATGTCCTTGAGCATATTTCACAACATGCTACATTAGCCTTCCCCCAGCCCAACTGCACCATGCATTTGTCAAAGTGTCACTGCAGCCATAGCCAGCGCTCTTTAAAAAGCTTTTATGTCATATATTTTGAGTGACAAATTTCAGGTGAGAACCTCGTGTAGACAATCCCAGTGACTAAAGGGGAAGATAAAGGCAAACTATCAGAATCTGAATATGATTCATTTCCAGGTCAAGAGATAGGGTTTTTCCTATGGTTGCATATCTCATGATACTAACAGCTCCCTCTAAAGTAAACAGGACTCGCTGAGTGAACAGCGCTACTGTACTATGCCTTTATGTAGTGTGGTCTGCTGTTTGATCACAACACACTAAAGTATTTTTAGTGTAAGTGCAAATAATTTGTATGCACCTTTACCCTTTTTATACCAACTGTTTAGCTCTGTTTTTGTCCTTAATATCAGCACTGTACTTGTGCAAGCTATTAAAACACTCTTTTCAGACTCACTTTATTATTTATTTGACTCAGCAAAATGAACTATTGCTTAGAGACCTGCCTGTGACCCTGGGATGGCAGATTTAATGCCCTCAAAAACTTGCCTGTGTGTATGTGACTTGTCCTTGTGTGCGAAAGTAAACCATTTTATGCCTTGTACATCACTCTGAGTGAGCATCAGCAGAATGCCTAAAACCTAAAGGAGATCTGTTTTCTGGTTGGTTTCTAATGTTCTGCTCCCTCCTACACCTGCTCCTGTTCCATTGCCCTGGTTCTCATTAAAAGGTCTAAGAGCCCTGTTGGGGCCCTCTTGACACTGTGAGGTAAGCACAGTTCCTGGCCTCTTCTCCCAGACAGACTCATACAAATCCTGTGAAGTATGGGCTCTTACTGTTTTTCATTAACCAAGCCTTAGGAAAGTGTTATGCCCCTGTGTGCTCTAAAGACACATGTGTAAGTAGCCTTTTGTTTGTTGCATCACATATTAAGTAACCTTGGCTGGAGCTGTCTGGGACATCAATTTCAGACAACCACAAAAAGAGACTTGTGTGGTGTTAGCTAGCTGCAGGTAAGGTTAGCAGTAAGATAAGCGTGTTTTGTGTTAGGTTTTCTTTCAAAGTTTGGTCTGTATTACAGAAAACATCATTGACCTGAGCCCTGAAGAAGAAGTAGTTTACACCAAAGCAGTGTGCCAGTGCAAAAGCAGAATAACTTTTTATTTTAAGCATTTCTAGCGAGCTGGTATATTAATAAAGCAAGGTGCCACTTGTTTCCTGTTTTATTGTGAAATTCTCCGTGTCTTCCTGTGCTCCCTGACTCCTTCATGTAATTAGCTTGCGTTTCTCACCTGTGTTGATTACCCCACCTGTGTCCTGTTTCTCCCTCCTGCATTTAACCTCAGTGTTTTCCCATTGTCCTTTGTTGGTTCATCTGCATTCGTCCCTCTGAGCTCCTTCTCTGTGTTTCCTGCTTGTTCTTCTCCCCGTGAGTTTATCAAATTACTTTTGCTTCATATCAGTTTCTATATTGGTGCATGCAGTTGGGTCCAGTTCCCTAAACCCCTGACACAAGGAAACTAACAGTAAGAACGCAGCCACTGCTAATGCTAGTTCTTGTGTGGTTGCAAATAAATGTAATAGCTTAGAGTTCAATGTTTTACTAGAAACAAATTTCTTAAAAAAAAAAAAGAAAGAAAGAAAAAAACCCATATTAAGAAACAGTGTCTCTCTAAAGAAATCCATTAATGTGAGACTGATATGTTTACAAGTTTAGAATCTTCTCTATTCTTTATAGCATGTTAAGCTATCTAGCCACTGTTAAAATTTAGCAAAGGAACTAATGGTAAAATATCAGTTGCTGTTAATTGTAATTTCTTTGCAGTTAAACCGGATGTAAACAAACAAACCAGTTACTGTGTAGCTTACTTCTGATCAGGTAAATTAACTTCATTGGAGTCACTGTTCAATTTTAGCCAATGGTGGACTGATGGTGTTTTTGCTAGTCGTATGTTCACATCCTTGTGCATATTGTAATGTACTATAGATATCTAAATTTCTGTTTGATGTGACAGTATTGGCTATTTAGCTTAATTATATTATAGAAGCATGTTAGAACGACTGAAGTTGTCCAAATACCTTTTGCTAGATAAGAAGCTGATGAATGCAGAACAAATAATGAATGAAATTATCATTTATAATTAAAAAAAAAAATGGTGTTTGACTTAAATAATATACCATTTCTTGTCCATTTCAAAAAAAGAAACATATTCTGTAGCTCCTTGAAAAGGAAAAAAAAGATAAATGGATGACCATGAGCATTGTGCACTGCTGTAATGCTCTGTCCCTGTCTTTCTCTCCTTTCATATCATATCACATGAAATCGAAGCACTCCCTGTGATCCCTTTAAATGTTTGTCATACTATGCTCTTAAAAAGGTATTTTTGACTGAAAGCTTCAATATTATGGCAGTTTGCTGTCTTTGCATCCATTACTGTACCTTCTTGCTTTGGACTGGTTCAGTAATGTTATGCTGTTTCTTACAACAGAGATCTTTGCTCCAATTATGTGTAGCAGGCAGTTGTTGAATTTTAGAGTATGGTGATATTTTAAAGAAATTTGTATGAGCATCGTGTTACCAGGTTACTGGTAGAGTGGTGTGAACATTTCCCATCTCCCACACATCCTCCTCAAACCCCATTTATCCAGAGCCACTTGAAGGTCTCAGGTGATGGAGCAGACACATGGGGCACACAAAAATGTAGTGGGCACTGAAGTAGTTTTGAGCAAAACACTAAAACACTGTATGCGCTATATATGGGGGTTTTTTTTGTCAGAAGTGTGTGTGTGTGTGTGTGTATACAAGTGAAAGTCAGACTGTTGGCGGACCCTCACTGTGTCAGTGATGGTAATAGTTTGCCAGAGCCTTGGGGGACCTGCTCTGCAGGCGATGGTGTGTGTGTATATTTATGTGTGTGTGTTTGCGTGCATGTGCCTGTGTCTGTGCGCACCTATCAGCAGGAAAGGGTAGAACATACCCCACAATACTTGTCTCAACAGCCAAGTCATCAACCCTTTTAATCCAGCCCAGCAGGGGTATGTTTGTGTTTTTGACAGTGTGTGTGTGAGGTGGAAGAGGAACTTCTACCATAAATGTGTGTATGTTACTTTGTGGTTAGGCAGACATATGTCAAGACATATCTCCTACCAGAGTTTGTTGTTTGTTTGGGACCTTTACTTGTAAGATTTGCTGCCTTATGTTGCAGATTTTTCTGGCTGTATCTAATGTCCAGCCCCTTCTCTCCCCCATCCTCTTCTCTCTCTCCTGCTGCAGGACGAATGTCATAGGATGAACACTGCTGGTGGGGTGTGTCTGTCTGTGCTGTCCTCTCTCCTGGCCGTGGCTGGGGCCCTGGCTGCTGTGTCTGCCCTCGCTCTAGCTCCTCTCTCTGCCCTGGCTGAGGCCGCCTATGGGGCTGCCGATGGCATCCCCAGGACCGGGGCAGAGGGGGCCCCCTCACCCATCTCCGCTCCATGCTCCAGCCTTGTAGCTGGGGTGCTCTATGGGTCTTTCTCCCTAAGGGAGCTGTTTCCCTCGAGGGCACCGGGGTGTTCTTGGTCCCTGGAGAACCCAGATCCCACCAAGTACTCCCTCTACCTCCGTTTCACCCGCCATCCTATCATCTGCCGGACACACTCCCCCATGCTCCTCTCTCTTGATCACCACCTGGCCAATCAGAGCTGCCCCCCTCATTTAAAGTCAGCCAGGAATCACGATCAGGAAGTCATTGACCTCTGTGGTGGCCAATCCAACTCAGATGGACCTTACTCCTTCCTACAGTTTGATAAGAACTTTGTTCAACTGTGTCTAACGAGACATCCAGCTGCTGATGAGCCTCAGGTAACAAAGGAAGTGCTGGAGCTGAGACTGGTAGAGGTGTTACTCATCAATAACGAGAACTCCAGTCAGTTCACCTGCGGCGTGCTCTGCCGCTGGTTTGAGGAGTGTTTACGTACAGGACACAATGGAAATCAGGAGGGTTCTGATGGCGATGGATGCGGGATGACCCAGACGGGATGTATCTGTCCAAACCACAACATCATGGCGCCACCCATCCCGCTGCTCCCGGAGACACCCCACAGTTTCAGCAACGGTACGCAGGTTCCAGACGACTGCTGTGTCACCGAGCTGCATTCTAATGATGCAATCGCCATAGCACCGAGAGATGTTCGACAAGGTAGGATTATTTTTCTGTCAGATTATGAGATGTTGTTTCGGTGCTTTTGCCCTTTTGAGTGCATTACACATGAGCGCACATCTCTTATTTATGCCCTTTAGAACAACATTGTGTATACAAACTTCCTCAGCGCAGTCTATATATTGTGAAATTCACAAAGGAATTTCATCAAATATAAGTTGTTGTTTACTTGTGTACCCAGCTCGCGGTGGCAAACAGACAGAAAAAAAGTTATTCTTGTTATCCTGGCCTTTCATAGTATCTCTGCCGAGGTCTTATGCCTCAGCTTGACAGAGAATTTATGATTTGAATTTTGTCTTTGGCGTGTTGGCCTTTAATTAAAAAATGAGGCAGTTCAAAGTTGGCCCTTTAAACCTTCCATCAAAAGATTTGTAAATGCCTGTCAGAAATCCAAGCCTCTGATCTATATTTTAGAGATACCCCCATGAGGCAGAGAGGTGTGGCTCCTAGGGCTTCCGTTTACATACTGCACATTGTTGTGTATGTGGGTATATGTGTGTAAAAACCATCTGACAGACAAGATCAAATTTGACACCCATGCACATACATATGCACATGGTCATTCATACATGAGCGAACTGGAGAGAGAGCATACAATCCCTTCTCACACATAACACAAGGGAATATGTATGCATGCGTGCATCTGCATGAATCTGGACGTGTGCATCTGTGTAAATCTCTTGAAGCGCTAACTCTAAGTGCTTCATTCAAACAGAAATGGACAATTGCTTGTACTAATGCTCTCTTAATCATTTCAGTTCTGGCACCAGAGATCCCATCATGTAATTAAATTAAAAGATTATAGAAGTGAACATAGACATAAAGAGTTGTTGTAGTTTGTTGTGTAGTTCAGAGAATTACATAATAATATTCCTTGAGGTGTCCTAAACGCATGTTCACAGAGTGAATACTAGTGATTAGAGCCCAGTTATTCTGATTGCAAGACTTGGCTTGCCTTCAAGAACACACTAACACACATACTGAGAGCTCTAGGGAGAATCTTACCTTGCTTACGGGAAGGTTATCATTCTCTGGATCCAATCAGCAGGGGTGGGGTGGGGTGGGGTTTGGGGGGTTTATCATTTAATATACCCAGAGAGAAAGACAGAGAGGGAGACAGGGAGGGACAGACGAAGAAACGTGGCGTAGGAGGATAGAGGAAGAAAGACTATTCTACCAGTTTGACTTGGACTGATATAGTGTTGCTTGAGTCAAAAACCAAACAGATAGCGCAGCTGTGCAAACTGATGCCATGGGTCGTGGTGATATTAAACTTCTGCCAGTTGCCTGGAAGCTCTGTTGGCTTTTCTGCCTCTCACCTCAACACACTGACGTTTCATGCATATTAGATAGCGCCTGGTCACCCTACAAGAGATCACTAAACCACTCATAGAGACCTTGATGAAAAGATAGCCTGAAAATGCGTGGGCTTCCAAACCAATTCCCCAATGTCTTAATTACCCTGAAATATTAGAATAACTGTAAACTCAACATCATGCTGCCAGAGCCTGAATCTTATCCCATTTCTTCTCCAATCCCTTCACAACACTCAAAAACAAAGCTTAGATGTTTGCTTTCTCCTCACTCATCTCTCTTGTTTCTCCCTCCTTCCTGGATGTGTCTCTCTATTTTTTCATCTTTTTGCCTTTGCACCCCTTCTTGTACAGCAGTTGAAAGAGATTGATGTTGGCATGTTCTTCTTTTTATTAATGATGTAGAGATTGTGTCACTCTTTGACATTAAATAATGATGCATATACTGACCCCTATATTTCAGGGACCTCTTGTACCCATCAAAATGGCAACAGTAGCAAAAAAGCTTTGTTTCAATACCCTTGTTTCCAGTGGTTGGATTGTTAGTGACAGTTTTGGGAGCCTCGTCATCAATCTTCAGTGCCAAAAAGAATTTGATGCATCTTGTACACATTTTTTAAGTTTGCACATAAGAAAAGAAAATCTAAAACAAGAAATGAAAAGGAAGTATTGAAGAAGTTGACTGAGGCGGAAAAGTTTGTACATTAATGGGAAAAAAATTTAACCTCACTTGAATATATCATGACATTCATGAAGCATGTGACATAAGTCCCCTGGGTCTCTGCTGCTCTCAGGAGATGGAAAATTGCAGCGGATGAAAACATCATATCGTTGTGAAGCGTTGTGATGTTCCTCAGATTATGAGACCAACATAAAGGCCATATTTGTTTCCCATTTTCTACTTTGTTTTTCGTCTTTTGAGACTAATTACATAATCTTGCTGCACCCTTTTCTACTGCTATGCTTTAATGGCACCCGACTGGAAATTAGTGCCTCCAGCAGTTTATCTCGATGAACCTAATTCCTAATGTTCATTTACCAGCAGTGTATGGACATGAGCATAAATCCATGTTTAGTCTCTCCAATTTACTTGAAATACGCTTAAAATTTGCATTATAATTTGATGAAAATGAAGCTCGTGACTCAGGTGGTAGTACTGTAGGTCACCCACTGATACCACAGTGTTCATTCAGCCAGTTCATTCTCCATGTCTGCCTGCCGCTTACTCAGCATTCAAACCAACAATGTTGCATGTTGCCCTGAACTTCACCTAAACGCAACTTTTCACTGCGTGAGTTATTTAGCAAAAACCAAACAGCAGCGTAAGGGTAACTTAACATTTCAACAGGATGTGCCACTTGAGTCAACACTGGCAGACAGTGTTGTTAAACTGTAACACAACAACTCATACTGCACCAAATGTGGATTAATTGCCTGACAGTAAGCATTAGTGCTCTCTATGATCCTAAGCTCTCTTTTATAGAAATATCAATATTTAGATCATTGCACCAAGATAGTCTTTTGCTTTCTGATGTTAATTATACAAAATTAGTTTATACAGTGCAGTTAGCAAATGATTAACCTAGATCATATGAGCAACAGCATTTTTCCAGAAACCTGAACTGACTAGAGAATAATCTTTATTTTTAAGTTCCTAGTGCAACTGTAGCTCAATAGTCCATCATGCCGACTGACCTTCTCTAAACCCATCATATCATTTCAAATTCAGCAAAACCCTCAGTGGGCTTCTCTGCCTGAAGCTCTGGATGGGTTTTCACAAGGATATGCTATCTTTATTATTGCTATAACAGACACGTTGACCAAATTATACTTTGCATGGCATTAGGTGACCTGTAAGGACATCATTTCTCTGTGCCAATGCAATCTGTCAGTAATAGAAGGGTATTTACCACCAGAGCCTATTTGTCCTTCATCCTCACAGTGAGAAGAGTGAGAGAAATTATTTAAAGGGTACACCTCTCAGTGAAGTATTTGTCCATGGAGTTTGTACTGCAACATTATATTTGCCAACCATATGACCCAGGGAGGTCTTAGGTCTTTGTCCATCAAAACTGTGAATGCATTATATAAGAACACAGACCAGATTTGAACCATATATCTATGTAAAACACAGGTAAACAAATATTGTCTAATTTCCATATAAATTGGGTATTAAGGGGCAATGGAAGCTGAATTATGCTATATAAAACAAGTTTGCTGTTTCTTGTCTGTTTATTTACTTATAGAACAAGTATGTTACTGATTTTAGTCACCATGGAAAGGCATTGCATATTTTCATCTACATTTAAAACCGAATCATTTAGACTGAACCATTAAACAAGTTCTAAATCACCATCTACTGCACAACAGGTACAAGACACAAGGCTGTTGAATGAAAGACTCACAAATGTTTAATTTTACATTTTTACCGAGCAGCCGTGATCGAGAGTCGTGATGCTCATTCTGAAACGCTGCTCTTACACATGATCTGCATGGCATAAATACATATATCAACTCGAAAGCCAACAGCACATTCATGCACGAGAGCATCATGGGCAAATTCTTTCCATTTATGTGTCTTCCCCGCTTGTGATGCAAATCTCACATAATCACACAAGCATACACACTCTGATGTGTGCTGTTTTTGGGCTCCTGAGAGTTTGTGCGACTGAACGTCAGGTCTGACATCCCCTGGTTCTCCTGCCCCCCCCCCCCCCCACAAAACAGCCATAACTGATGCATTTGGAGCAAAAACAGACACACACATCACCCTCTCATTTTCTTCTCTTCACCATGGTAACAGTTTTATTTTCCTTCCAGTACTTAAAAGATAGATTTGTTTTTTCATCCCAAATTAACCAGTAACAGCAAATTCAGCTGCTGGTTGATTTTCCGCCAAACTCCTCTGACTGCCAGTTTGTGTTTCGCAGATAAAATTCGCTCCTCCATTCTAAAACATACCTTTAGTATTTATAACCATACAAAACAGAAATAGAAACCTCTCTCAGCAGATTGGATAATGGTGGTCGTCTTAACTCTGGTATATTTCCTGAAAATCTATATTGCTCTTATCACTGTCCTGAGAGTGACAGAAATAAGTGAACTGTGTCGAGCCATTATGTTGGAAGAAATATGACCAAACGGGGCAGAAGTCATAAACTACAGCAAAAACTGCTGTATGGTTTTAAAAGAGTTTATCTTCACTGTGACCGTCTGCAGTGTCAGATCAGGTGCACACAGAAAACAAACCAAAAAAAGCAGTCGGAGGCTGATTTGTAATATGTTATTGTGCTTGAAAAACTGCCTTTGTGCAGTGGTCTGTAGAAAAGCCAGAGTGTGTGCACTGGGTGTTTCATCAAACAGTTGCAATACTCTTTGCAACAGCAGAATGGATATTTATGTGTTTAGCAGAATAGTAACAAGACCTCAACGTCAAGAAAAACATACAGAGAAAATGTTAAGAATAGAACCAGGGCTGAGGACAGTTTCAAGATGCTGCTCAGACTCAAGTGGCAGTAATGTGGAGAGCAGGGAACATTGTTGCTCTTGCACATATTCTCCATAGTATTTCATCTTAGACTGAGGGACAGTCTTAGTCTGAAAAACACACTACAGTGATTCTCTCCATTTACTATTAAAATTATATTTGATTGACAACGGGTACAATGCTAAGATAAAGAGCGCCAGAGAACTCAACACATATTTTGTCATCGGCGCTAATTCTGAATTCAGCAAACCATTTAGAGATAACAAATTTAATTTATTTCCCTGAACTGCACAGGTTTTTTGACCAGCAGTGTCATCGGTGTTGTTACACTGAATGAATTTAAGAAGTTAGACATAGAAATATTTAGTTACAGCTGAGAAAGAAGACTGGTATTATCGAGCATGTTGTCAACTATTTTTATTGTCTGCAATCCTTAAAATACACTGCATGCAAAATATCATCCTGTAATTCTAGGCTGAGATAACAGGTAGATAATCGTAGATAATATGTTCACATACTGGAAATGCACCACCTGTGCATGTGCTGTCACTGCTGGCTGTTGTAGCATTGCAGTGAAAATGTCACAGTGATGGATGATGGACACCTACTAACCCTCTTCCTGCTGATGTACAGGGACTTAGAGCTGAGATCTTCCAACTCCATGGCACCCACCTGTAGCTTTTACCTTATTTGGGAAATTGATCTTAGACATCATGTTGTGTTAGTATGTGACTGGATGAAATCAGCCTTTATGAGTTGCAAAGACACTGGCTGCAGACATCTCATTTATGCTTTGACAGTCTTTACATAGAATGTGGAATTTACTCTATTGTTCTCAGCCTCTCATCAATCATGGCACCATCCTGCATGTGTTGGCTCATCCATCATTTTTGCAGTAGTCATCGTGGCTGTCCTAACTCAATAAGTTGGCTTGCACACATTAGCATGGGGTTTGAACTGGGTGTGTTTCCTTCATGTTTGTCATAGGGCCAGTATTTTTCACTTATAAACCTGCAAGAACAGATTTTCTTTTTGGCCGCATGTCAGCAGAAGCAACCTGTAGTTTAAATGTTGTGCTCTGGCACAACTCTGTTGATGCTGTGAAGGTGGTGACACTGAGCTAAGATAGTAAAGTTGTGAGCCTTAACCAGAAAACAGTGAATTAAAAGAAGCTATATGCTCCATTAGGCTGACGTTTACATCGAAAATTGTCATTTGATTCCTTGTTCTTCATTAAAATCCTAATTAAATTTAGCATAAATTTTTAGATATTGCAGTATTTAACCTTTAAACCACAGTGACTGAACAGGTTTATCACTACAAGGACAGATTCTGAATCGTAATGTCTATTACAATTACACCAGAACAATTAAAACAATCAATTCTTCTTGTCAATACTTTAACCACCACTAAGTGAGAAGTTTGATTATTATTCCAAACAGGTCGACAGCAGTATAGAATCAAAGTAATTGCAGACACTTTTTAGGTGAGTGCCTTGTGAGTGTGAGTTATGATGATACATGTTTTAAAAAACAATGGATTTCTCACTATCTGTCCTTTTTCTTCATTGTTTGCTCATAGAAAAACAAAGAAGTCACTTTGCAAGCGATGTGCAACATACAGAGTCAAAAGTTAAGTGGCTGAAAGCACTGTCCCTGCCCCCATGCCTGTGCAGTTGGGTTTGTGCAATCACAACACATTCAGGTCACAGCTGCATTGTCCACTAGCTCTGTTTACAAGATGCAGCAGTGTAGAGTAACAGCATTTGTATTTTTATGCAGTGTCTTTCATTCTTAGTAGTAGTAAGTGAAGGAAGCACTTCAGCTTGAACTGTTTTCATCTTTACAATAACACAGCAGCAGCTTCGTGTCATTCCTATGGCAAACTGAAATAAATACTGGAATTGCACTCAGTGGACCACATACAGCCATGGCAACCATACCCACGCATGTCTTGGCACCATATTTGAGTCTTTACATCAAGATTTGTACACTGTGTCCACTGTTCCTCAGAAATTGCTGAAAATGATGAAAAACTCTCTCTAGTGTAATATTTGAGTGGTACAAAATTCCTGCCCCCTGCTTCACCCCTCTACCATCTTTGGTGTAAATCAGTTCAGTAACTTTTTACATAATCCTACCTAACCTCCTTACCTCGACAAATAAACAAAACCTCCTCGGTGGAGGTAAAAGTTGACTCAATGGCAGATCTGCATATTTAAAGTGCTGTGTTATTCTGACCTAGGTACATGATCCAATATCCTCTCATTAGCCCAGACAAAGGGTGTGGACTGTGGTTTATGTGTGAAATCAGGCACAGATAAAGAGAGTGAGAGCATGTGAGAGAAAGAGAGAGAGAGAGAAAGGCAGAAGGGGAGAATAGAGAGATAGAGAGAAAGCTCGGGAGAGGACTGGGATTTGGCTGGGACTCCTGGGAGCAGATCACCCTTGCATCGAGCAGGAGCAAGTGGTCTGTTACTTACAAACACTGACTCACACACAAACACACACAGCTCATTCCCTCCTCGTGGAATACTATCTGCTCCCAGTAATTAGAGCAGAGAAAAAGCATGCATTTTTGTGTGTGTATATGTGTGTGTGTGTGTGTGTGTGTGTGTGTGCGTGTGCGTGTGCGTGTGCGTTTTTAGCAGCATGGGTGAGAGAGGTGTTTATTTTCCCACTGTGCAGGCGTGCAGTACATGCAGGTGTTTTAATAACCCTTAACTCTGCCCAAACACGTGCACACACAGTGAAAAATGTACACAAGCCACAGCTGATGACAAGGAGTAATTGCATGCTGTGCAATGCGATAGTGGGGATTTTTTTCCTTCCTCAATATGAATGAGGCTAAACTGCATGTGTCTGCTCTGTTGGCTCGGTTCAAGTCGAAGTTCTTCACACAAAGAGATGGTGGCTGGATGGGAGGGGTCAGCTGCTATGTTGGAGGCTTCTCACACACTCACACACTTACACTGGACTTTGTAGAAGTCAGTGATTGCAGAGAGAGACAGAGATGACTATGATCCCTTCAAAGGTTCTCTATTCTCTGCAGGGATGTGTGGTCCGAGACTCTGTATTTCCAGCACTGGGCAGTGATACAGGTGGTCACAATGTGCATTCTCAGGAACCTGGTGCGACTCACTCTATCAATGGCAGTTCCATTGATGGTCAGTGGGGGGTGCTGACTATTACTGTGGCCTCTGCTAAAGTCGATACCCATGTCCTTAGACTTCACATTTAAAGAGAGGCTGCTGTCATTTCTCCGCCTCCTCCCTTTAGTGTCTCGTCATTGTTGGTAACAAGAGCCACCGCCATCGTGTCATCAGCGAACTCGATGATGTGGTCGGAAGTGAATCAGTGTGCAGTCATGAGTTAGTGTAGGACTGCCTGCTCAGGGTGACTGTGGTGACAGGATTAGTATTCTGTGCTCATGAGCTATGGCTCTCCCTCTGAACAGGCTCAGCACTGAGCCCCTTTATGCTCCAGCAAACCCCCCCCCCCACACACACACACACACACACACACACACACCTTGTCATTTATAATCGTTTCAGTTTTCTCAACAGATCTCAGTGGATCAGTATGGATTTGTATTTTGTATACAGTACTCCATCCTGCCTTGGCGGTATTTCAAAAGCAAACCAACACGGGCCAACTTCCTGTTGATGCTATTAAAAATGTCATAAATCAAAATAAAGGAAAGATATATTGTGCACCTTCCAGTAAATACTGTAGATCTCCATGTTCAGCTGCAACATCTCACTAGGAAAATTATGTTTTTGTTCTTTTGTTTTTTTTTGCCAGTGCAGAACACATGAGGCGTGTTTACTTGACTCCTGTATGTTCCACTGTCCCACGTGCATCTGTATCTACAGTACAGCTTTTTACATCCCACAGCAACCATCCACATACAGAGGACTCTATGTTTTATATACCTTCAGTTTGTAAGCCTGAACTGTATAAACGAATAGATTTCAAGTGGAGTTCAGTTTGACAGATCCTCTTCCAGCACGAAATAGTTTTCATCCATTATCATCATATAAGTTAAAGTCTCTCAAGTGTTTCACAACTTTGGTCATTTCTCATTTTGTAAATGCACCCTTTCTTTCTGCAAAAATGTGTAAATGTGTAAACAGTCCTTTCATTCTCCAGTTCCAAAAATGAAAGTCAACAGAACTACAACAATCAACTGTAGTTCAGTTTAGTGGATCTACATAAAATAGATTTGGAACTGTTTTGATAGCTAATTATTCTTGTTAGCCAGTTCTCCTCAGACTTCTCAGATTTGATGTTTTATTTTTATGTGTCAAACATGTTAGCAAACATTTGGGGCTTTGAGCTCTTTGTCAGACAAAACTACATGAGTGATGAAGTTTCCAGCTCTGCAGGAAATTATAACTTTTTTTTTTCTTTTTTTTAATTTTGTGTCATTGTATACACACAAAAAAATCATAATGGACTGAACCTGTTACTGTGTTTCAACTCATCTGTGTCTTAATGCTTAACATGGATCTCAACTGACAAGTGACTGACATCCCTCCCTGAACTCATATTCCTGTTACCCTTGCTATAGATGATGGAGTGTATACAAAGAAATTGGAAACAACCTGAGACACATTAATGGCAAAAAACAAACCATGAGGAATTTAGAGGAAAAATTCAGATTGAATTTAATTACCAGCAACTCTATTAAACAGTCACTTTACACAAAGAAAATGTAATGTCTTTTAAAAAATTGAAGGTGAATTCAATAAGTTACTTAGAGCAAGAGAAGAAGACTTGACACTCACGAGCATGTGCATGAAAGCATTCGTGCGTGTGTGCGTGTGTGCGTGTGTGGGTGCGTGAGATAGAGACAAGAGAGCTGAGAATAGTATCCATTCCCCTGCACCAAACCCCTTTCAGATCTCAGGGGATTTAACTGGTTGAGGGAAAAGGATGAGGACCAAAGGTTGCCTGTGAATTAGGCCTATCACTCTGTCTGCACCTAATGAAAGTTGTATGATGTTAAGAAGTGAGCAGCAGCAAAGGCAGATTAGATTTGTGAGCAGGATATTTTAGAAGGAGAGCGGAAGTTTGGAGCGACGTGTGAGCTCCAAGAGATGAAGTGAAGCAAGGGATATGTGGTTAAGGCACCAGTGGGCCAAATTAGCTAACCTCCAGAGACCCCTCTGTCTGCCTACCCACCATGGGATGGTGTGTGTGCGTGCGCATATGATGTGTGTGTGAATGAGTAGATGACAAAAAGCCTCAGAGCTACAGAGTTTCTTAAGGCTCATGTACCTCTTCAGTGGTCGTAGAGCAATTCCATGATAATGGAGTACCGAGCTGTGTAGCTGCATCTCACACACACGCGCGCGCACACACACACATACGCACGCACATGCACACAAAGTCTATATCACTCTCTGGCCCACTGAGTCCTAGTCAGGCTCCAGTGGCTTCATGTGATCGATTAACTGCAGAAAATAGACGGGCATCCCATCGTGCACCTGTGCCCACGGTCGTGTGATAAAGTCCCCAGAGACTTGTATTTTGTGTGTGTGTGAGTGTATCCATCTGTTTGTCAAAGTTCTGGTTTTGTGATCGTATAAAAAATGTTCCGATGTCAAGCTCCAACCGTGCAAATCCCTGTGACAGGTTTGACATTTTGTGTGAATGCCAGTCTCTGCAGTTTATTAAAAATAATGTATGAGATACTGCACGAACCCCAGCGTTGTTGTTTTGGTAACAATAGCATTTCGCCTGAAAAGAGCATTAACACACAGTTAGGAGCCAAGCATTTGATTCAGGAAATCATTTGCAGGAAATGAGTGATTCACCTGAATGAAAAGATACTTGTATTCCTCTGCTTTGCACAGGCAATCAGCTGTGCTGTTAATCCCCGGCTGGAGTCTGTGACTGCAAAACAGGCAACAAAAAATAAGTCAATAAGAGGCTGAATCAATGGACAATGGAGTTTTGTGACACAGGTGCCTCCATGTTTCTGCCTAATTAGCACTGGAGTCATCAAAATGACTATAACGTGCCTTTTAAAGAGACATCACATGGCTATAGGTTCAATTAAAAAGTTTCTTTTGTATTGCAGATGGGACACAGTAGGGCATGAACTCACAAGACTTTAGCAATGTTCTCTCCCAGCAAGCCAACCCTGTAGCGACAAAACACGCAGAGTTAGCTCCGCTCTGCTTTTCAGAGCTTTACAGTGAGTTCATGGTTTAACTGCCCAGTACATTATTTTACTGTTTTGACTCACCTTCACCACTCTCACAACATGGTTTTCTTGTTTACAGTGGCTCCAAAAAGCCTACTACTACAGCCCGCTACAGCCCACAGATAAACATAGCAGTTACCTGGTAAACATGGTTAAGCCTCTGCAGTTATTGGCACATTCTGCCCTGTGGAGTCGGTGGAGACAAGATTCTACTAACTTTATCACAAAGCTTGAAAAGGAGATCATATGCCCATGCTAAGCTGTTGCATATTTTACTTTGACTTTACATTCTGTGTTTCGTGTGTAACCTTGACCCAAACTGCTGAATACATGTTCTCTTGTCTTCATAAGATCAGTTTCCTCACATTTTTTAGGGGAATTACTTCATACATTGTTTATATGCATCACTGCATGAAAGTAGGAATCCCCCTGGTGCCTATGGACTGTAAGGTCTTGTAGCCGATCAAACACCACAGATGAATCCTCCACAGCTCCACTGCTACTGAAATACTCCACAGACCACCTTTAAATAAAAGAAGCTAAAGCAACAGAGGCTAAAAATGCTGGTGCTTTTTCCCTTAGTGTAGTCTGAGTGGGTTAAGAAAGAGTAAGTGATCCCATGGCATTACCTGCATTTATATTTAAATGTGTCTCACGATATGGTCAGATCTTCATAAGTCACATTTATATGAACGCTAATTTAATTAGAAACAAAAATCATTACGCTGCCCCTTATATGTAGAACATCCATCAAGCACTCAGTATAAGCTGGAAAAGAAATGTGAACCCCTCTGCTGTTGGTCTCAACAAAAGCTAACTGGATTTGTGATTAATCAAACCTACTTTTAGTCAATGAAAGCAGATTGGAAGTGTGGTGAGCTATTTTGATTGATTAGTTTAGATTAGATATTCATCTGTTTACAGGTAGACAAACTGTCTGTGAAGTGTCATGACTGACCGTACCTGTCTGTACATGACAAATTGCTGAACAATGAAGCATCATGAATTTCTTGGGAAATTAATTTCCAACTTCATCAAAGTATCTAACAGGATAATGTCAGGATGGCTGTCAGCCAAGTGCAGCGGGACAAAGACCTATAATGTTAAAAAAAAATCTATGACAGAGTGACTTCAGACTAAGAAAATCTGTCTTGTCAGTTCCCAGACTGGAAACCCAACAGAGATGTTGTGTAATGACCCAAAGAAACATGCTGACACCAGACATCCTCAGAGTATGTCTGAGCTGAAGCTGTTCTGTAGGAAGAAATACTCCTGAACTTCATTTAGGTCTGACCACCAGCTACTGGAAGACCTTGTTTGAGGTAATTGCTGCCAAAGGAGCATTGACCAGTTATTAAATCTACGAGCTGACTTTTTTTTCCATCAGCACTGAACACATTTAATGGACATGCTCACATTAAAGACTATAACTGTTTGTGTGATATTAGCTTCAGCACATTGTCTGAACTTGTGACTTGTATAAAGATCAGATCACATTTTCTGTCTAATTGAAGTGGAAAACCAGGTGTTTCAAAGGGTCCAGCCCCTGTAGTTTAGATCGTATTATCCTGAATAATCTTTTATTTACATCTGTGGAGCTCTTATCCACAGATAATAGTTTTGATGCAAACATCCACTGAAGCAAATGACTCCATGAGAGTGTAATTTGCTCTCCTTTGATGTGACGCTAAGGCTAAGAGTTTTAAGAAGATCTTTGGCTCACTCTGATGGTTTAGATTAGCATATGAGCACAGCCACTTGTGTACAAAGAAGACAATAGAGAAACTTAATAGTAATATAACAAGCTGTTCGCATTTTTCTCGACATGGTAAATAGCATGCAAGCTAATATAGATGATGTCTTTAAGTTCGTGTGCTCCACCCATGATACAATCACGCATGGGACGTGCAATGCTGTGACCCATGTGGTAAACAACTGGCCACCTGAGCCCACATCAGTTCCATGGTGCATACTGTGTGAGCATGCCCATCATAAACCATGTGTGCATCCCTAACCATATATACGCATGCAGGCACGTGAGAAGATGATCTAACTTACCGGGCTATCAAGAAGATTTACAGCAGCAGTATAATTACCTCTTGCTGCTGTACAGTGATTGAGTGTATGTGAGACCTGTTACCTCTGAGGTGGAATGATACTGAAAGCCCCATAGCATTTGACAGCCAGTTATTTAATGCTTTTCTGAACGCGCTATAGGTGCAGCTTCCATCCATTTGTAGAAGAGAGCTGATGGTATTGTCACCAAGAGAGACATAGTGAGACAGACAGAGGGTGGGGGCCTTATTGATACCGAGCAGCAAGGGGTATGACAGATTGCCTGCCATTATGTAAATGCATTTTTTACATCACAGCAGCAAGACAAGATTCATGTCCATGCTGTTGCTGCAGCGTGTTTAAGTTCAATACACAGGCCTCTATGCTTATATAGACCTGCGACCTCACCATGTTTAAAAAGGAGCATGATGTATTGTTCAGGCTGGCTTACTTTCTGGTTGTCACCTACACCTCCTCTTTACCCGTAAGATGTCCTTCACGATAAGTGTCACAGGGACACTCTTCCCCCCTGAAATGTCTCCTCTTGGGAACTCATTTGTGTTCATCTGGTTTGACATGAGGGGAATCTGTTTGCCAGACACAGCCTTACATGATAGACAGGGCTATTTATCCTAATACAGGGAAGGGAAGCTTCCCAAACACACACACACACACATTCCAGTGGACACATACACAGACATTCAGAGACTTGCTCGCTCATGCAGTAAAGTATCTTTATGTGTGTGTTTCACATACTGTCACAGACAGGTTTAGTACGAAAGCACCCGCAGTCATGAAGTATGAAAATGTTTTGTGTTCTCCTGGTTGTTTGTTTGTAGCTGGTCTCTGGGGTGCTCCCACATTCATTCTAAAAGCAGCTGTACACAATACACCCACACACACCACAGCAGAACACAATCATGTGTGTCTGTTCGCACACACATCTCCCCCACGTCTTGGAATTATGTGAGCGTGTATGTGAACAATGCTTCCATTGTGTAAAGTGACAGTAAAGGGGGTGTACAGTAAGAGAACTGTGGTCTTCCCCCTGAGGCTGGGTCTCTCTGGGTAGTGATGACACCCATCGAAATACTGGATTATTATACATGCATACACAAATACTCATGGGTCTCACACACATGCTGTATGAATCCACATGTAGGCTAAACACACACACATGAACCCAAGCTCAGAGCAGAGAGAGAGACATAATGGCTACTGCAAGGGACTCTGGCAACACATGCATGTTTGTGTGTATGTGTATGGGTTTTAAAGGGTGATGTGGGTGAGTGAGCAGACATGTGACAGCTGCCAGTAGTACAATCCCCTCAAAACGTCACAGAGAGGAAGATGAGTAAAGCTTGACCACTGAGTGACAGTTGCTCGTGCCCTTGCTAAGTCAAAGTAACTTCAAAACAAGTGCCACTCGCTGTTCTTTCTCTCTCTCTCTCTCCATCTCTCTGCCTCCCTCTCTCTCCCACTGCCTCCCGATCTCTTTTTGTCAGCGCGTATTAGCATCACCAGCCGGTGTGTGGCAATTAAATATATCCCTGGGCAATGAGGCCCTATTTAGAAATCATTACAAGACAAGGAAATCTTGCCCCACGAGTTTAGCAAAAGCACATGGGAAACTGCATGTCTGTTAATGTGTGTGTGTGTCTGTCCGTCTGAGTGTCTGTTGGTAGCTGCTTGTGTGTGTTCCTTACCTTCAACATCCGTCATTCTGCTCCACTCATCCATGACTCTTGCTTCTGAGATAACTCTCACTCCTCAGTCGGTCTCCAACAGTGCTGTGAAACCTGCCCCCCCCAACACACACACACACACACACACACCACTCCCCTCCTCCTATCCCTCCCTCTTCCCTTACTTGCCAAATAGAGATGATATCATCTGCATGGGAGTCAAATGGAGCAGTGGGGCGACACCATGGTCAACTGCATATTTACACAGTGTGTGTGTTTATCTGTGTGTGTCTATGTTGTGCTAAAAACTGGATGTAAGGGTGTGGCAGGTTGGCCTCATATTCTCCTTACAGATGTCCTTGACTGAGTGCTCTCTCTCTCTCTGTATCTGCAAGGTTTGGGATTTGTCGGATTAGTGACCTCTCACATGCAGACATTGTTATTTTCAAATCAGTTCCCCCCACTCTTATTGGTCTTTTATCATTTCTCTGTGAATCATGCTGAAATCATGTTAAAAAAAAGGCACAAGATGTTGTTGTTTTTTTAAATTGATAGAATATTTGTCATAATTTGCTTAATAATAAGAAGGAAAAAAAAATTGTCACAAAAGAACAAAAGGAAGAGATAAAAGGTCTCCACAGTCAGTGGTTTGTCTCCCATTACAGTCTTTTCCATTAGAGAGGTTGATTTGATTCACAGGTTTCTCTGATTCTTTTTGCAATTAAAATAAACATGTTATGCTTAATTATCTGAGCAACTTTGAATAATGAACCCATTAGACTTTTTTTTTTGGTAAATAATTATGAGTCGACCATTAGTGTTTTATTGCATTCTGTGGCCAATACAATGATCCGCATATCTAATGTGACGCTCGGAGGAGTGAGTTTAATCACCGGCAGCTCTGCGTAATATTTCATTGAGCAGGCGTGCGTGCCATCATGCAGCAAAGAGAACCTTTATCTCATAAATACACAACAAAGAGATACTCAGAAAGAGGATGAAAACTTAAAGAGGCTGCAAACAATTCATACATCATGCTCAAACTCCATTCAGGCACTGGCCAAGAATACCATAAAGGTTTATGATGCCTGCAAACACATTAATATATAAATAACAGGATAAATAAGTGGATAGAAAAAAAAAAATCTTCTTGGCTTTTTCTTCTGCAGGGGACAAAGCGAGGTATGCTCCCTTGGTCTTGCAGGAAATAAATGCACCTGGGATTTATCGACACAGTGGCTCTTATAAGCCCACTGTCACACTCCAGCAGTTACCCATGGCGGATTTAAGACTCAGGGAAGAAGAAACACTCTTAGTCTCCATCTCAGTCTCGTTTCCCCTTTCTTTCGTACCCCGCTGCAATTACTTTTATGCCCCTGCAGCCAATTCTCACTCAAATGTGGTCGAGTGGAACTGGAGAGATATTTCAGAAGCAAATTGTGCAACAGTTCTTCATTGGGAGAATCTGCATCGGTGCAAACCCTTCTAATCCTGACCTCTCGTATTTGTTGATGACAACAAACTTGGCATGGAGCCACAGCTCCTCTCTCCGCTGCTCTGTCTGCCCCATGCACACAGCTGCCTTGAAATTGTGTTTTGTTTATATGATGGTAAAATATTCATGGAGAAAAATAGCTGCAGAGGCTGTCCATATAATCCCCCATAAACTGACATCTAAATCCATCACACACGTGCGCACACAAACACACCTGCATGCCCACGCAATGAGAGCTGACACCCTCAAGGGCACGATGAAGTGAATGACAGCAGCACCCGGATGTGTCTAACCTGAGTGCCTAACATCTCGCTCATACACCGACAGATATGCACACACTGATGCCCGTACACACACACACTCACACACGGATCTCAGACGGATGCTGCGGTTTGGGAGTCCGCATCGATCGACACTCGTCAGCATGTCCTCTATAACAAGCACTGTCCCCGAAAGCACTGCAGCAAGCCTGTCAGGGTGAGAGACACTGAGAAATAATGGGCAGGACAGAGAGAGAGAGAAAGCAGGGAGTGACTGTGCAGACTGAACAGCAGGGTGACAGGTGAAGCCTACAGTGCACGAGTGACCACTAACCAAACAACAAATGCTTATGAACTAGTCTCTTCACCTAATTTTTACTCATTGTTCCCAATTTGTTCAGGACTTCTACCACTTTTTTTCGTTTTGTTATATTTTTTTTTCCACTCTGCAAAGCTGGCTTGAAGATTATGAGCGAGGCCAGGGAGCCTGGAACCGAAGCCCAAGCGTGATGATAATGATGAAGCATCTAGCCACCCAGCTAACGAGAGCCCACATCTGCCCTGAGTCTGCCTGCTATGCAAATTCCTTTCACACCAGCAATGAATCAAAAGCGTAGAAACCAATGTTTCTATTCGCTGCACTTTAGCAAAGCCATCATTCACAAAGGATACGCCAAAGGCACGCACGCTCCGGCAGCGCACACTCACCCACCATAAGAGGGTATGGTTACCTCAACACCCGTGCTGCATACAAGTCCCTTTTTTATGCTAATATTAACACAGCTAAAAACAATGCTAATCTATATTTGATCTGTTTGCATCAATGTGTGCGTGTGAGTGTGCCTTTCTGTTGGTGTGACACTTCAGAGCACAATGGTCTCTAACACTGAGTCGACAATAACAAGGCTCCAGAGACAAATTCCTCTAAGTTGATGTTCTTGGCAGAGAAACACAGCGACAGAAGACAGATCTTCTCCCTCCCTCACCATCGCTGACCTCACAGCACCCCGGTGTTCCCGCTGCATGGATTTTTAATGCTCAACAAATAAGTTGTTTCTTTGTTGCCAAGATGAAAAGTGAGGGATCTTAGAGTTAAGGCTTTAATTGATGGATGGAGCCATAAGTGCACGCACAGATGCACAGACAGACACAGGCGTTTTCAATTCATTTTATGCCCTTCATCCTCTCTTTCTCTCCCTCAGCCTCTCTCTCTCTCTCTCTCTCTCTCTCTCTTTCTCTCTGTCTTCTCATTATCTTGTTGCTCTGTCAGGCCAGTAGGTTTGCCTCTGGGGCGTTGAACTGGCAGAAGTAACAGTGTGACGGTAATTTGCTGGAATGGAAGGTTGCACAAGCTCACCTTGCGTTTTAAAAGGTGTCATGTGGGCCAAACGGCAGACACCATGGATAATTATGAAACACATGTGGAGGATTTTTCCCTTTTCTTGCGAACTGGATTTATGTCTTAATTGGATGTTTACAGGAGAATATTACACTCGTTTAAACAGGCAAACAAACAGCAATACACACTTTTGTGCATGTTCAAGCACAGGCAGGCATTACGTGTGTAAATACATAAAACTACAGGCAACAAATACCAACATACATGTACTCGCATGTCAAACAAGCGCGCACACACGCGCAAACCGATGGTGGCAGGCTTTTAAGCCTTTGTCAGATTAATAGCCACTTTCTCTCTGTGGTCAATAAATGCTTCAGGGAGTTCCCTAAAGGCTGCAGGATCACTCCCTGTGTGTGTATGTGTGTGTGCGTGCATGAGCATCTAACAGGCCTCATGGGTCAACCTGTCACCACAAAGATGGCTAAGCAGTTGGTTGGCCAGCGGGAAATCAATGTAAGGTGATGAGGCCTTGTGCGTATGCGTGTGTGCGTGCCTGTACCTGCACTCTTTTTGTGTGTCTTTTGCATAACCTTCATTGAGACTGTGAAAAAATAACAAGCAGGAGAAAGGTTGCTACTGAGGAGGCAGCAATGAATTGATTCCATTCAATAGTTTTAACTTGAAGGGACAGAAATCAAAAGGTAGATAATTACAAATTAAGAGTTTCTTGCCCCCTGCCTGCCCACTGCTTTCTACTTCTACTCGAACCAAATTCTTTATAAATACCTGCAGTAGCACTCTGATGTGGAAGAGCGCGAGAACTTACCTCATAATAAAATGCTCATGCTTAGGTGGACAGACCATAAGGAGCTAAGAGACTTTTTCCAGCAGTCACAACCGCAGGGAGAAACTCCACTCCTTTCATTTCTGTGGGGTGGTTGGCTTGCAGGGATGGGCACGTGGCTGAGTTCTGATGCGATGTTGGTAGGAGATTAGAAGACTGGAAAGCTCTTGAGCTGCTCTGCTTTTCCCTCGCTCAAAGGAGCGATGGAGCTCTAGCTCGCTTCTCCGCTAGTGAACCCTGGTTGTTTAAATGAGCCCCAGCGGTCCTCATTACCCTTTCCCTGGGCACTATCTCACACACACACATACACACAGATGCAAACGCACACTTTCGTGAATGTGCAGCAGCATTCAGAGACGCTAGAACAGAAGCACTTGTGCGAACACAGCTGTTGGCACTGATGAAGTGTAACAGAGCTGGACGCTAGTTTTCTTGGACAGGCTGTCCTGTCCTTTATCAGCTTCATGGCTTAAGGGGTCGTTGCCGCGGTGATGGGTCTAATGATGCTTAGGCCACCCAAGGGTTGATACACCAACACTCCATCCTCAAAAACAAAGACTTTTGGAGTTGATGCTGAGCCCTATTTTCACTGATAAAAGCTCGAATGAAAGACTCTCAGGTGTACTGTTTCAAGCACTTACGTCAAGCTGGTTGAGCTCTCTACACCCTCCACATCCAAAGTGTTTAATCACTGTTTTAGGGGAGCTCAGTTAAGCATGCTCTCCCTTCCAATCTCTCTTTTTCCCTCTCCATTCTTCCATTCCTTTCTTGCTCTCAGTGTTGTCTATCATGTACTCTGTGGAATATCTTGGTCGTCTTTAAGTCATATAAGCGATCTACGCAAACACTCAGCCTCATACGGAGAAGAATCTCCTTTGGGGGAGAGGGAAAGCACTAAAAGTGTGCCTTTCTCAACTTCAGACTCATGTTCCTTCCCATTTGTCTCTCCCTGTCTGTGTTTTCATTTTGCATATGATCTCTTGCTCCAGCAGACACCACCCATAGAGCTGAAGATAGACCTGTCATAATATGAGCATACACTCCTGTGTATGTGTGTGTGTTATCGAGCACTCTTTGAAACATCCAAGTAAAGTTGCAATGGCTAAGTTCAGTGAGACCCTGGCACAAGGCAAGTCCTTGAGTGTTTCTGAATCTGGAAGCACTCTGCAGCCCCAGAGGTTTTAAAGTGATTGGAATGTGGGTCTTGTTGCATCCAACACAACTTGATAGTGTGTGTGTGTGTGTGTGTGTGTGTGTGTGTGTTTTGTGTGTGTGTGTGTGTGTGTGTGTATGTTGCATCACATTCTCTGGTACCAACAACTTCAAACAGTCCAGGTTCAAAGAGGGCAACCAAAAAAATCCTCGTCAGTTTCAAGATGGCTTTAAGATGTTTTAATTCTCTGCAACCCTAACATCCCCTGAAGGAATTTCATAGCTGTGTAAAGAGAGGGGTTTTTCTCTTTCTTTGTGAAAAAGGGAGCTCAGTGTTCTTTTCTCACTCAGTGTTATGAGATCTCTCCAAGATGCCATGAACATGCCTGGCTGTACATGGCAGAGCCTTGCACACATCCCCCCCAATCATGACTCACTTTCCATCGGAAACAATGCAGAATGGGAGTCCTTACTCTCTGTAGAGTCTTTCCAAAAGACATCATGTGGCAAAGTTAATCAATGCGGCTATTGGCTGGAAGTAATCAAGTGATTAATTAGTGTAGCATTCAGCTGACACAGGGGATTCTGGAGAAAGACTTATGGATACAGAAAGCGAGGGAATTGAGAGGACAACTGTACAGAAGAACAGAACAGCTCTAAATGTAGCAGAACTGAAGCTCATTCACAAAGAAGAAAACAATAAGGCTATAATTCACAAAAAAGTAAAGTACTAATGAATATGGTATGTCAAGCCCTCCAAAAGCAGAGACCACGTTGCAGTTGATGCATTACTTTGTTCCAATCATCAATCTGTCATCTTCCTAAAAAGGCAGGCATAAAAACAATGTTGACTTAACAGTGGTATGGTCCAGTGAATGGTTTACTTCCACTAGTTGACAGAAAGCTCAACCCCTTGCTTTGCTGTTTCGAGCTATCTATAGTACAATACATCATGAAAATAAATAATAAAAAAAAAAATCATAGTGTACTCATGTAGCAATGAATGACAATCTGAAACAAACACAACAAATGATTCTAAAAATGTATTCTGTTCTTGCATTTGAAAAGTGAGTGATACTCAGACCTTCCACATCATTACACTAAAGATGCACCATCTGTGGAGGGTGTAGAGTGGGGACTGTGAGGCAAAGTTCATTCCGTGGCCAACTCTACTTTGAAGCTTAGAAATGAGTCAGAGCTGTCTGCTGCATGTTTTATTTACCGGTTATTATATATCATGCCATTCTACTGTTTTGTCTACCAGAAAGAGGCAATACTTTCTTCATTCAAATTTTACTGAAATCATGAAGGTATTTTTACTCAAACTTGAAAGGGCATCAAGCAGCTAGTGATGCACTTTGATTTGTCTCAAAACTTAAAAAAAGACATAGTTTTGCAATTCATTGTGATATTATTCAGTGCAGTCTCCACTTTGATCTAGCCAAATAAAAAAGACAAAAGTCTGTGCCTTTATTTGTACCATGTACCAAACCTGTCTAATCTACAGCTTCATGACAGTCTTTTACAAAGTTCATTGTGCAAGGCGATGGATGTACAGCACAGTAAGGCAGGCGGAGGTGAGGAAAGGGCAGGAGAAGTGATCATTTCACCCAGTGACTTCTAACATTTCATTCCAAGGTAAGACTGCTGGGGGGATGGCAGGAGAAGGAGTGATTGAGATGTGTTGGGGTAAAGAAGATAAGAAGGGGGCTGACAGGGGTCAGGAGTCAAAGAGAGTCATGGAAGTGAGAAAGCTATGACGGCAACAGAAAGTCTGGATACTGGATGTGTAGTAAGCAGGTGCAAGAGTGAGTGATGGCGAGTGTGGTTTGGGTGGCACATTTATGCCTTGTAGGGACAGGAAAGTGATGGCTGACATTTTGTTCTATTTTCTTTTATTTTTTTTAAGAGAAGTTAGGAAGGAGAAAGAGGGAGTGGAAAGGTGTCTTTGTGTTTTAAATGGTGCATTGCAATTCACAGCTACTGTAATATAAACAGAACTACTGCAGTATTATATATTTGTAGAACTGCAAACACCAAACCCATCTCCATTTATTTAAGCCTTGTCATATTCAGTAATCGTCCGACAGCCATCTGACAAATGAAATACAAAATAAACAGAGATGGGGAAACTCAATGGACCCTATTTAAAAATATGTGTAAATATGAGTGCATGGGAGGGGGGAGATCATAAAGAATGTTATTCCATATAGCACATGATATGTTTTTCAGTCAGGTGTGTAGTCATCACTGAAGGGGCTGGAGGTTCGCTTCCCACTGGGACATACTGAAAATATTGTATGGGTAACACAAGGCATTATGAAATACAGGAAAACACTATAATATTTTTGATCTTGGACTTCAGTAGGAGGCAACTTGTGTGCTACAGTGCTACTGTATGTGTTTTGCCTGCACTGAGCTATTTTGTTCTAAAATGCATGTTTTGTTGCTGTGGATTGCAAAGCACTTTGTATTTAAGGAGGAACTATGCAGGATTTTTATCTTAACTATGCTACATTTTTACCTTAATTAAACAGCTTCGGAGTGATTGTGATGGTTGTTACAGGGAGAATGGAGATTCTCTGCCCTCCACCTAGCGTCTCTTGGCCAAAAACCAACCTTGCAAGCCTCCGCCTCTCATCTCGGTAGCACCACGACACAAACACGCACCTCACAACCTGTAACCTCTTGTTTATGACAAGTAAGACTACAGATATATACATGTTGTAGCATCGCATATGATAAATATCATTATCCACCGCTCGCTATTGATTGCTTCGTTGCCGGTTTCGTTGAAAACAAATGCACATGGTTGGAAGGAGGGTTAGCAAAACAGTGGAAAAGTGACTAGACTTGCATAGTTCCCCTTTAACTACCCCAGTAATATACAATACTGTAAACTGTACACAACGATTCACTGTCTGCAATTTTTTGAAATTGCACTCTTTCAAAGGTAAATGGGGTGTTTTAACATCAATAACTCGTTAACCTTTTTGACATAAAAGCACAGTTCTCAAGTTAGTATTGGCTGCCATTGTTCTTGCTGTCCTTACTGATCTTCAGTAGTTCCACAGTTTTGGTCCATGTTAAATGAATCAGTTGACTCTATGACGAATCTGCAGCAGTCTAATTCTTCTTTTTCTCTGGCTGAAATTTCAAATGCAAGAGCAGTGCAGATAAGGTGGAGCAATTACAGCTGTCAAAAACCTCTTTCATTGTACACATAGGCATACAGTACACGTTAGTGCGATATCCACCGTCTGCTGAATCTACTGTCTGTTGCATGGTACAAATGCCTTTCCCTGTTCTGTCAACACCTGGTTTATATATCTCACTCGATGTTTGACTTTCTCCACCAGCTGCACATTTACTACACGTTCCTCCAACCTCAATGAAACAGATAGCAAGCGATTAGCTCTGAGAAGATGTAGAACTTTGGAAGCCTGTGAACCTAAACTAGTTAACCTAAAGAATAAGTTGAATATTCCCAAAGACCCAACTATGACTGCAGAAAAAAGAGGTTGATTCTCTGTGGGATTGGCAGTATAGAAACCTTTTCTCATTGCAGAGTGCTTCGATTTTATGTTACTATCAAATATATTGCTTTAGAACAAAAAACATTAGGAGAGCAGAAATCTTCCAGTGACAAGCAAAGTCAAAGCTTTCACATTTGCAGATGGTGATATACCTGAATATCTAAAATACAAAAAGTAGGAGTAGCAGTCAGAGAAAAACCCAAACATATCCCATGCTAAAATTTGCCCTGATAAATAATGCTTCATGACACGTCTTGCTGAGTGGTATTCTTCACACCGACATGGATGCCCACAGTTGCACACTCAAAACACATGCACACACACAAGCGTACACCCACTCGGCTCAAGTAACCATACAGAAATCTAGGACAGTCTTATTTTGATGATTCAAGGCAGGATCATTTAGTTAAGCATGGTATTTGCAAAATTAGGGAAGTTAAAATTCCCACAGCAACCTAATAGTTGCTACACATTATGCAACGTGCCTCCCTGGGAAAAATGCACAACTCTGATTAGCCCCATTGACCTCCAGGGTTGAAATCAAAATGGACCTATTATGGTAATTTCCAGTTCTACGTTTTTATTTAGCTTTGAATGAGTCACTGTCGAACAAAGAAATAATTTTTCTCATATTTCCTGCCTGTTATGCAGCCCATCAGTTAAGCCTCTGACAGGCTGCTTTAGAGTCTGAGATGGCTCCAGGATCTATAAACCCCCCCCCCTGCTAGAACTTCCGAAGGCCTGCTGTGCTGCTGCACCAAGTACAATTGTGCTTGTGAGCACCTCCTCATCCTGTTAGTGGTGGATTTTCTGAAAGTGAACCGTAAAGCTTGTATCTGAAAGGTTGACAGTAGGAACATCCACAACAAGAAAGAGGGATGTCATCGTTTCCATGTAGAAAACTGTTTCCATATATGCACCTTTTAATGGATGTGCTTGTGGGAAATGTACTTAAATGCAGACTGAAGTGGAAAATGTCTGCCAACAGGGAATTCCAAAGCTAAACTCACTTGTAAAACCTTATTGAAAGACTGCATGATAGCCTGCACCATCAGTTAAATGCCTATAATAGTACTCCAGCAGACCGCTTTAATGAGCTCTGTCTGGAGTGGATGACTGTACAAAGAGTCCATGACCAGCTTATGTTGTGTATTCACTATTGCCACTGACATTGCAAGATTATAAATATAAGGAAAAGCCTGATAGGTCTCCTTTAAATCTTTAGCATGGAGCTCCCCTCATGCCGCACAACTCCACTGCTTTCTCGATTAGCCTTGTGGCCTGACTGCTCTCAGCTATTTATCCAGGTGCTCGTTCCACACAACACTTTTTCTCTCCTTGGACTAAATTGCCTGGAACGTTTTGTAGCGGGCAAGAGAAGGAAGGAACAAGCCGTGAGGCCTCATCCCTAGAACTGATGAGGCCCTGGCAGTCCTTGAGCTCTGTAAAGATGAAGATTGTTCCCACTGCTGTATGTGTGTGCGTGTGTGCAGGCGGGTGGGTGTGAGGAGGCCTGAAGAAGTATTTGTTTTAATGTGGGTCAAGGCCATACCTCTGTCCCTGTTCCCAGGAGACACATCAAGAGAGAAAGAAAAGGTTGATGATATGGGACTAGCTATCTGTCTATCTATCTGTCTGTCCATGTCTCTCTGTTCTGTATTTCTTCTTCTCATTTCCTCCTGGTTATTGTGTCAGGGTTATCTCTATTTTGCAATCCATCCCTTCTCCTACCCATAAAGTTTATACGACCCCAAAGTTACGACTGCAATTTTGCAGAATGCTATTCTGTGCAGGTGCAGCCCAATTGCACATTCTCCTATTCTTCTTTCTATCACAACCAGGGAAAAAATAGAGACTCACAGAGCCAGAGCCACATTAGTTAATGACAGATATTAATCCTCTGCGAACAGATAGTTATTGTGAACGAGGACCTTGTTGATTGATGCGTCACAACTCAGCGCATCTTCAACCTTACCCAGAAGGCATTTAAGAGATGATAATGTACAAGAGGTGCAAAGTGCATCTCAATGCAAGCGGACTGTTTTCAGAATATGTAATTACATCAAGGGGAAAATTTAAGCCAAACACCATTTAACAGAAGCTGTAGAAGCTGACTTTTGTAACAGTGGATATAATCAAAATGAAAGCTATTTGACCACCCAGGCATTACCGCGTCCTTGATACCTGCTATAACTGAGCTGAAAAGGGAATGCAAAAACTTCTGCCCAGTTTGACAATAGAGATGTTTTCAAAAGCACTTTTAACTTGAATTTATTGTCCACTTTGCTGCTGCAGCACTGCAAATATCTCACACCGCAGGACTCATAAAAGACTATCTCATCTTATCTATGATCCTCGCTCTGATCCATTTTCGTCCCTTGGATAAGGAGTTCCAAACAGTGATCCACTGAACAGAGACAGCCATCTGTTTGAAGGAAGTTGAGTGAGAGACATTGTTGTAAAAGAACTGACCATTTAAAGTGAGGTGACTCTGGTGATTGTTCTTATATGAAACAGCATATACTCTTGAAAGGAAACATGATGCTGCCAGTATTTATATTACTATACAATTACTTTGCCATGGAAACGATGGAGGTGAAAATAATGTTGTCAGTATCTTGAATGGTGCAAAAACATAGTTGAAATGGTAAAATTCACATACTTTTATAACCTGTAGAACAAGGAAAAAAAACCAAGCAAAGACGAACCAGGCTATGATCTGACTCAAGCTGTGCCTTCTGAGGGAGAATCTAAATAATGTGATGCCTCCTTAATAATCACGTACATCAACACTGAAACATGCATTGACCAACAATTCCAAAATGTATCAGATAAAAAGGGATATCAGGCTGTAATGGATGCACTCTGAATCATTGTCGATATCAGCAGATAGCTGAGCAGCTGAAGGAGGCAGTGATTGTGAAGCATGAATGCTGCCCTTTAACCAATACCAAAGAACAACTAATTTCACATAGATGCAGCTCAGAAACTGTGAAATCTTTTAATATGTCACTGAGCAGTTTATCGACATTTGGCTCTGTAGATTTTCCCAGCTGGTCTGGAGAGCTGAACTACTTGTTACCTAAAGTCTCTACTTCCAATATACTGGCATTATTCAATTCTTCTGCACAAGTCATCAAGGTCACTCTACAGGCAGGAACATATGGATGGATGTTGAGCATGTATGATCAAGTACATGCTTTTATGTGAGTGTAGCTCTGTCTATTGGTGTACTGTATATTAGTTAGTGGAGCATGCTGTCCTAAAGGCATAGCCTTGGTTTGAAAATGTAGATACTCAGAGAAAAACACACTCTAGTCATATTATATGAAAGCTAATATTGTTGAAAGAACTATTATTTGAAGGACCATTATGGCTAAAGATTAGCACAAAATCACCCTGAACAAAAGAGAACACACTGTAACTAAAAAGTCAAAAATAAACCCGAGCAGATATTAAAACTAAACGGCACACATATTGCATCAAGAAGTGCACAGACTGTACCAAAGAATAATAATTGCACAAAGTACTTAGAATACAGAACAACGCACAGCACACCTCAGGAACATCCATTCATAAAGGCACAGAAGCATCTGTGATAACATGGCAATAAATATGTTCTCGTTTTCAGTTCACAACTCAATCTCCCAGATGAAAGGACAGTGTAAGTGTGTAGAAATGTAGGACACCATCTTATTTTGACAATTCTAGAGAGGGTTATCAGTGCCTGGCTGTGTCACCGAGTCATTGAGCAGCTTTGTTTTTGGTTGTTGTTTTTTTTCCCTTTTCTTCTGTCATTTTTTCCCCAAATGGGTTCATCCTCCATTCTCACTGAAAAAAAAAATCTGGCTAGACTGGAGCAATAACTTTTTAGCTGGTAAGTCAAACACACATGCACTCGGCCTGTGTGTGTGGGAGTCCACTGAAAGCGTTGGGAAATGTGTGTGTATGTGCGATGAGCATTCCTGGCCCCCGCTGTCCTGCTGGGCTGACCCCTCCTTTTGATGTAAGGTAATTGGCAGGGTATAGGTAGGTGTTGTGTGAGCATTTGTGCACTCAGGTGAGAGGCTGGGGGCAAAAGGCAGCATCTGAATGTCTTTTTTTTCTGCCTTTTCTTCACTGTCGAGTGAAAAACCACAGTCTGGCTATTTGAGACTCTTCTACCTGAGTCTCTGTTAAGATTCGTGAAAAACACCTGCCAGAGTGTGCCCTTGGTTGCTTGGAGCTTAGTGCCCATGCAAACACAATTTGTGTGTGTGTGTGTTGAGTTTATGAGGCAACACTTGCTTGACTGCATTTCAGTGTATGGGCAGATCTGGCGAGTTACTGTATTCACTGACAAAGAGGTGAAAACAAGAAATAACTGGATGCAAAGAAAAAGAAATTTCATGAGCTTAATGGTGAGAGAAGCGAAAGTGTAAGAAGCAAAACAGTCACAGCCACCGCCCTTCACTACAGTTGGGAACAACTGTCTGCAGACTCCATTCACCTCTTGATCTGACGCAGGACCAGCAGCCAAGTGTAGACACTGATTTATAATCAGCCACCCTCCCTCCCAACACCGCCACTACCATTCACGTCCTCTCCTTTCCTGAACGGCATCAGGGTGATGGCGTTACTGTGGCAACAGCATACCACTGCAGAGGCAAATGAGAGCGGTAATTGATGTCTTCATGTGTCTGCATCATATACATACGTATCACTGCTGCCATTTGAAAATGCCACGTTGGGTGCAGTGGATGTTTTCAGGTGATATTTTTGGCAGATTTGTAGAAGGGTAGAAGAGAGGGATGTGGGGAAAAGAGACGAGAGCAGAGAGAGGGAGGTGACATGTGACAAAGATCGTAGGCTGCGCTGTCAGCTGAGTTCACAATTTAGCTTGTTTGTCTTAAAGGCATATGAAAGCTCATAAGCTCCTCTGTGTGCAGCAAAATCCTCCCGACATGGGGCTCAATCAACCTTTCAGAAACCACTGATAAACACAAAAAACAGCGAGTTAAATAACTTTCCTGCTGGTTTCACTTCCAAAAGCTCACACTGCGGACATAAAAGGGACACAAAACTTTTAGAACTTTAGTGTTATTTGCTTGTTATTAGCAATGTTAGCAGCGTGGAATTACAGGGATTCTAGTCAGGCCACCATTTTAATTTTTACTCCAGACTGACATGTTTCTACAACTACGAGACTAGTCATGTTATTCTGTGTGCACATAGACATTCATGGTCCTCTGGTACATTGGACAAAGTGCTGTGAAGTTTGGTGAAGATATCCATGACACCTAGAGGATGTATCTTAAGAACTCTGGCTTTTGTTGTGATGTTTGGTACAGACTGTCATGTTCCCTTCGCCTTCAACCGTAAGTGTGTTTCATGGTAAACATTATGCCTGCTTAAAAAAATAACATTTGTATAACCTGTGCTAGACAACCTCACAAATCAATAGCATAGCGGTAGATTCATACTCTTGTTTGGGCCTTGTCCACAAGGAAATGGAGCTTCGCCCAAAACGATTTTTTTGTTGTTCATTTTGAAATAGGTTTCCGTGAACATGGCACCATTTCAAGAAATATCTGCATACACATGGATCCAAATCGCTATAGTACACATACCAAGCCTATGTGTGATGCTGTAATGCTGCCACACAAATACACCAAAGACAGAGAAAACGACAGAAAGCATCATCAGCGTTTCACAAAATATGTCTATTTTGTGTCTACATGAACACGTTTTGACATTTTCCCACTCTGGGACCTGTTTCAAAAAATACTCCCCCCCCCACCGCCACCACCACCAAATGCTGTTTCTGTCTGGATGAAACGCCAAAAGGGTAAACAACTTATGTGGATTCACTGAAACCTGTATCCACGTGGACAGGCTCTTAATAACATCTACTATTGGAGCTTCCTTTCTTATCAGCTAGAGTTTAATTATTAAAGCAGTCCACGTTGAAGACAGCTTCTTGCTGGACAAACTGATAATACGATGTCTAAATCTGGACCCATGGTTTTCACCCAGCACCTGTTGTGTCTCTGAATTACATGTCAGACTGAGGTGGAGATACAAAACATACCGACAAATCCACCAGGGAGTCAAGGTTATCTCATATTGATCCATTTAACAGGTTCCCAGCCATGATTGTAAACACTGCCTGTTGTAAATGCACTATACAGATATGCCTGCAAAAACATGCTAAACCATGGGTGTAATTGTGTCTAATTGATCAGGCCAATGCACTGCAGTAATCTCTCTTTGAATGAGCTGTTGGATTGTTCTGGCCATGCCCACATTGATTGCCCTTTGATTGTAGCTCTGTAGCTTTGCTTGGCATCCGCTGGACTGTAAATCCATCTAAATTCTCATCTTGTTACGGAACTGAGAGAAAGAAAGGGATGGAAGACAGTGGGTGAGGGGGTGGAGGGCAGCACGATAGAACGAATGAGTGTGTGACTGTGCAGTGTGGGAGTTAGAAGATTTGGAAATATCTTATAGGAGAAAGAAAAATGGGGGAAAGGGGGCAATTTGAGATTGAGAATGAAAGTGCAATGAAACAAAGCCAATTTGGCAGTTTGGCAGTATGGAATGTCTTTTGTTGAAATGTGTATAATATATATATATATATATATATATATATATGTGGGTGTGTATGTGTGTGAATGAGAAACGAAAACACCCGTCAGCCTGTGGGCCTGGGAAAACTAGATTCTAAAGCCATTTTGAAAGCACACAAATGACCTTGAGGCCCCTGTAGTCAGACAGATGCTGGCCTGCACCAACCTGATTCAACTTCTCTTTTCATATCTGCTGCTGAGAGAGAGAGCAAGGGCGAGAGAGAGGGGTGAGAGAGCAGGGCGAGCAAGAGAGCGAGAGTGAGCGAGAGAGAGAAAGAGAGAGAGAGAGAGAGAGAGAGAGATGGAGTGCGTCTGTCTGTCCAGTAGCTTATAAAAAGTCCATTATGGTGCACTTCTATCAGTTTGGACTCTCCCAGATGGACCCTGGAGTAAATGGACAGCACCAGAGAGCTATAAGCTCAGATTTGATATACGGCTGAGAAATAGCTCTGTGTGTGCGTGCATGTGTCTGTGTCTGTGTGCGCGTCTGTGTCTGTTTGTGTCTGTGTGTGTGTCTGTGTCTGTGTCTGTGTGTGTAAAATTGTGGAGCAAGTTCAGGACAATGTGTGTTCAATCATATATGCTGCATTGAAAGAGCTGACAGTAGTCAACAGCAAACATTTCCTGCCAGTATGTTTTTGTTCATGCCCTTCATTTACCACAGCTGTTTTAGCATATTATCATACACCCCCCCACCCCCCACCCCCCACACACGCGCACACACACACACACACACACACACACACACACACACACACAGTCATCCCAGCAGGCTTAAATCCGGCTCAGTCTGACAAAGGAGCCTGTGGCTCTAACTGGCTCTGCCCCAATCCCCTTCCCCAGCCTAGTGCTTTGTATGGGCTCAAAACCGCTTTACTGCATGACGTTTATTTATCAGCCATATTTACTTCCTATTGTGTGGGTGTGTATCAGTGTGTGTGTGTGTGTTCCACATCAAGGTGTGTTTGAGTTTTGGTGTCATCTCTCATTTGTGTATTTAGATCTTCAATGTGCTGCATAAATGTCTCCATGCCTGTGTGTGTTCATTGAGGGTGTAACCACAGCTCCTCGCGTCGGGCTGAAGAAACTGACAAACACCTCTGCCTGCTGAGTGATACTGCTCAGCAGGTTGTGAATGGGACTTTGTCCTACATGCTACTGTATTAACTGTTTCTTTAGGAGAAAATATCCCTTGAAGGAAGAGGTGGGCTGTCGCTTTATTCTTCACAGTTTGGTTCCAACTTGGCAAACAAAATGGTCAACCATGAAAAACCAGAAATGTGGGACCAGCATTGTCGTGTTTTTTTCACCTGCAAACAGAAATGTCACAGCTTACGACTTGACATGCACTTTACCCACCTTGGTGACATTTTACAATTGGACAGTACACTGGCTGAAAAGCTGCCTCACAAATCATGGCCATAGGTAGCTGAAGTAGCATGGTTCATAGTGTTAAAACTAACAGTTTATTTACACCATGGAAATCAAAATAGCTGCACTTAAAGAATTCATTTTATCCTTTGCTCGATAGTTGAACTCTGAACCCACAGACACACATAACCTCATAATAACTCAGATGCATCCATTACATTCTCTTCTTCAGTTGAAACTGTGCACCCAAAATATCACAGTGCAGCCTTTGCTCCTGGCCAATTGCAAGATTATTGACCTTAAGTACCACATGCACCTGTAAAGGGAGAATTCATTCTCCTGGAGAGAAGGAGATAAAATAGGTTCAAAACCAGGGATGAGATGCTCCTCTGTTGAAGCCCTCTACTTTTAGCATCAAGTAAATAAGCTGTTTGAAGGCAGGTTCAGACCCTGACTTTTATGGACTCACCTCTGTCTAACAGACCAGTGACTTCCCATGATTATTGTCAAGGGAAAATTCTCACATGTATTTTAACTTCAATGACACTTGGATCAAATGACACTAAAACATTAGGAGCTACCACAAGTAAGATATCGTATCTCCACCTCTGCTCCCGACCTATCACAGGATTATTGACCCTGCACACAATTGGAAGTGACGCTGCCAACCATAGATGGAAAATACATTCCCCTGGAGATGAAGAAACAGCTGAAATAGGTGAAAAAAGTGAGGATGAGAGAGGGCAAGATGACTTGATGAAGTGTGTGATGATATGTCCATTAAAGTGCAGTCCAGAACATTAAACAATATAGTGGGGTTTGTAAAGGTCAGTCCTCTCAGGGGTTTATCCATATTGATCTTTACTTTCGATTGTGCTGGACTCCTCACCAGTGTCCATCTAAATCCTCTTTTGTGCCATACATCTTGTAGAGAGAGAAAGAGAGAGAGAGACAGACAGAGACAGAGACAGAGAAGAAGGACAAACAAAGGCAGGGAGAGAGAGCGTGAGATTGGGGGAAATAAAGAGAGAAAACAGTGGCCACTGGTCATTTTATGTGAGGCATTGCACCTATGTCCTGCTTCACTGACCTCTATTTTTCAGAAGCACAGAGGTGTAGAATATACCTCTGAACACACACACACACACACACACACACACACACACACACAGGGCTTAATTAGTGCCAGATTTTGTCAGAATGATTCAGAAACTCACAGATCTGGACCGGCCCTTCCTCTGTTACTCTCAAAATAAATCAATGCATTTTGTGAACGCTGAATTCAAAAACTTTATTTTAAGTCGCTGAAAGTCTTGTTGTCTCATTGGATCATTTCCTACTGATGTTACCCATGAATCCTTTCAGCAGGCACACAGTCAGGCCTTAAACCTGCCAAACGCTCTATGGTGGATCAGTGGGGTTGTAATGCTGTATTGGCAGCACAGGTTTTGCTGAGAACATGAGCAGCATTGCTAGCTTTGTGGCACCTGTTAGCAGACAGGACCAGCAGGAGGAGTTTGAGGAGGATTAGGAGAACTTGGAATTGAACGTTTGCTAAGCCCCTCCCCTCAAGTTAGTGCCACTCAACCTCAATCTACTCTACCATGGTAGGCCCACACACAATATAGAAACATACAGGTGGCAAATTTACTACTTACTTAAATAATGGCTCAAGCAGGATTCTCATTCCTGCTGACAACCATGGATTTTGTCAGCAGATTTTATTAGCTGTGGCTAACTAGTTTACTTAGTGTTTGTTAAGGCTAACTGTTGTGATTGAACTGCATGAGCTGATTAAAATGACTCTCCAGCTGACTTTTTAATGTGAGACACATTTTAAAAGGAGAACTCTGAAATAAGGGTCTTAGGTTTTTAATGAGGTATAAACAGTAGTCATGTGAAAACAGGAAAAAGTACTTGGAGAAGCAGCAAAGATGTCAGATTCATGCCTATACTGTTTGCATTTTCAAACATCATCTTTAACTCTTAGAAGACAAAAAGCATTAGGCTAAAGATTATATCTCTATGTAAAGTGTTTCAGATGGCTTTATGGTAGGTACACTAGGTTACCAGTGTAGGTAAGTGAGTTAGCCGGGACTGCTAGCATTAGCAGCTCACATTAAAGTACACCAAAAATAAATAAATAAAAACACCAGGAGACAAACAACTTTGAGGGATGCATCTCAATGACAAGCTGACAAAGACATTTTTAAGCAGGCTAACCATGGATTAAAGAGGAATAATATCAAAATCGTAGTGTTGGTTTCAGTTTTCTAAAACAGAATGCTTTTTTTGAAATCATTAAGTTTATTTACAGCCAAAAATATTACACACTCAGCATCCTTTGTGCATTTTTTAACCTGAAAATTCTACAGAGTCTAAAATTTAAAAAATATTAATTTTGTTGAAATCAGTATAAATATGTTAGAAATGGATTATAATTAATGAATGAACTGATCCTACTGTATTGTATTTGGACAGTTGTTGTAAGATGTACATCTGCATACTGACAGAGACAACCCTGCTTCTTTTGCCGTAAATGACATTTATTTAGAGGTTTGATGGATTTTAGTGGTGCTCAGGCTCACAGAAATATCCAGTATATCTGCTCGACAGTGTGATAGTAAAATGTCTTTCTGTCAGCGAGTGACGGGAATATCATGGCCGAACAGAGACTGTTTTCCTCTGCAAGTGTTTAATTCAACTGTCCCACTCTCACAGCTGTCCATCTTCTTTCCATTTACTTGAACCACTTGTTACTCAGCTGAAACATGTGAACATCTCCTGTTACGTATAAAGTTGTTGTATACCATTCTCTGTTTTTAGCTTATGAACGTCGAGTCATGGTCAGGAGGGTGAGTCGTTTTTGGTAATGATGACAAAGATGAGTGTTGTTTCAAGTAAATTGTATCAAGGTGAACTGCTGATAATGGATGGCTTCATGTTTATACTGTAAAATATTACTGTAAAATGTACAGCAAAGCAAGTGATGATTTGACCTGTGCTGATCAATGGAGACTTCAGCAGGACCAAATCTCTTGGCATGTGCTTTTCTTAATTTTGCTATTGTCATACACCATGCAGCGATACTCTGTTCTTTTTGTTAGTATTGTTTTCGTTGGCAGTGAATTGATAAGGTGAAAATTGAGACTTGTTTATTTTCTCCTGGCACCAAATTTGGAAACAAAGTGAAAATAGCAGTGCACACACACAATAGTTGTTTCTTTCCCCCACTCGGGCCATATCTGCAGATATGATCTACACAACAGCCAAACCAGATTATTACATTGTTCGTGTGCTGAAGTGTTCAAGCTGAGAAAGAGCACACGAGGCAGAATGAACAGAAGACAGTTTAAAGAAAAAAAGTTGTTGTTTCGGGAAAAGGACAAAATTGGAGGTCTGGTTGCGATGGGCGTTTGAGCAGTCATGACAGAGCCTCAGTACGATTTCCCAGCATTCATGCTTGTGTGTGTGTTTGGGCTGTTAGTGCACGTTTATGTGTGTGTGTTCTTCCCTTGGTCAGCTCTTTGATGCAGTCTAATGTGAGTTAATTTTGGTGTCAATCTCTTTTGCCCTCTGTCATCTAAAACACACGAACACACACACATACAATCACACTCTACTAACGTGGATAATGTCTGTTAGATACGCTGTATGTCACAGCTTCTTGGAGTAATGCAGCCACCTCAAAAAAATCCCATGGGCAAAAATACCCAAGTGAAAAAGATCTGTTAAATCAGAGATTGCTTCCCTGCCGAGGGAGTTGATTAAGTCTTGTGTTGCTGCAACTAAGCCTACAAATCCATTTGCACAGAACATAACAGTCTGCGCTCATGCCTCCGTATGTTTGTACCAAATGAGATAAAAACCGTCTTAGATATGTTACATGATTTCACTTTCGCCATACTCTCTCTCTAGGCAATTGTTCCTTTTCCACAGATGCTCATCATTCATGTGAGGCATTTGAGTTCAGTTCATCTCTCTAATAAAATAAATAAACGTAGCTGCATTTTTTTTTTTAATATTTGCACAGCTTCAAATAAGTTTTTGTTGCTTATTTTTGCCCGTGTGAAATCTGACTGAACCATAATATATATATTTTTTATTGACATTTCATGTTTTCCCTCTAAGATAATGAGCCTGTCAGAACTGACTTCCTCCTGATTTTCTGAGATTATACTGCAGACTTGACATTTTGTTATCTGTCACTGCGTGATTTGTGCGCTGAAGTGTAACAGCGTGTTCCTTAAATATTCTGTTACAAGGATAAAGCCAAGGAAATGTAGGCGTTTGTATTTTTATTTTGCCAGAGTCGTGTTTTGCATGTATTAAAATCCTGCCTTTTTTGACTTCTGTGAATGTGCAAAGTGGGTGTGTTTGCTGATGAGCACTTATTTGCTAGAGCCTTAAAACCGTGTTTCTTTATGCTATGTCACAATAACGTGTCGTGTAAACAAACCAGGTTTCTCCAAGACTTAATCGTCCCACACCTCTTACTGAATTAAATATATTGAAATATACAACTTCATTTACATGAGGAAAAAACAGACAAATTCAAGTGGAGCAACTTCTTTCTTCCTGTTTCAGATCCATATGATGACGATCTGAAGGTGAAGACCCAAAGACCAAGATCAGCTGACCAGCCAGGTGTGTTTCAGGCACAAACAGGTGAGTAATGTGAATGTTTGTATCACCAAAATTGACCAAGCTGACCTTTATGGGTTGCAGTAAAAGATAACTTCAGTTACTTTTTTTTTTTTTTTAAAACTCTGCCACCAACTGTAGTTGAACATTAGCATCTGTGAATATGTAAAAGTGTAAGACTTAAAATTGTACATAATTAATAGGATTAAAGAGAGAAAGACTGAATTATTCATGAGATGATACACAGTGTTACACGTTGGCTGCTTCAGCTACGCTAGAACAGGTCATATACTGATTTCAGCTTGTTCGCATCACATTTTCATACATACACACATACAGGAACACACATTTCAATACTTGGTGCTACTACCGAGTGGAGGAGGGAGTCCCTGTACCGCAAGGGAAACCCCTGGCTCCGTCTTGTCCTTCTTTTCTGCCCGCCCCCCCTTCCTCGTCTCTCTCCTATTCTTCCATTCCTCCAGGCATATGTGATGAGCTTAAGCCCTGACTCACGGCATGTTAATGAAGATGTAATGCGATTAACGGACATGCAATTAATTTGATTTCCTTCTTTGCCATGTGATGATGCCTCCATCAAAGGACACGGCGTTCATAAACAATTTAGAAAGAGGAAGAAGAAGCAGAACGCTTTCACTCGTAATTTTCGCTTTTCAAGGGCGTAGCACAGAGGGAACAATGGGACAGTCTCCGAAGCTGCCTGGAGAACACAGAGTCACACACTCATGTCTGAACAGCAAAATCATGTATGGGAGCTGAAACTCATAGTCAAAGAATACACTCACATACACAGGCAGGATTTAAGGGATAAAGCCCTATAGCAGTGAGATAATACATACCATAATTCCATGAGTTTTAATATCTTGGAGTATCACCTTAAAACACATTCCTCTAAAATGATGATCGTCCTCGTGAATATTCAGCCAGTGTTCATCCACATTAAGAGGCTCAAATCAGAAATTCATCCTTCTTTACATGGTATTCAGGAATGTCGCATACTGGGCTTCTAGGACTCAATGAAAAAATACCACATAATTACACAAGCAAAGCTGTCTTATATCCTGCAAATGATGAATTTAGGCTTTGATATGTGTCTTTCGCTGAGGAACAAAGGAGAAAAAGAGTGTTTTTTTCCTTCTTTTAACTACAGAAAGTCTGTTTGGTTATTGTAAGCACAAATCCTTTTCATCATCTGTCACTCGCAGGCTTTTCTCTCGACAATTGTATAGATTATGGTTCTCTTTGTCTTTCTTTATTGGTGTAATATTGCAGCTGTGTCACTGCCAATAAGATGGAAGTTTTTATTTTATTTTAGTGTCTAAAAACAAACAAACAAAAAAACCTCAGAGAATAGCTAACAGGAATCAATAAAGCAACATGTTTCCAGTTCTGGGAAAATGGCAGCTGAAAAGGTACAAGAGATGTCATACAAGACACATGCACTTGTTTGTCATGACCATGTAAGACTTTTATTATAGTAATATTTTTTGAAGAATTGCTCAACATAAACAGTTAAATATTGCACAATAAAGCTTAAGTTCTGTCATGAATTTTGAGCCACGGAGCAACAGGGCATCTACTTGTCATCCTCTGTGTGCCACAGACACACTAGCACCACATCCAAGTGGAATAAATGAAAATATAAAGAACTTTCTTGCATCTTCACCTTGCTCGTTCTTCAGGTGACCCTGCAGCAGAGGAGTGGTCACAGTGGAGCGTGTGTTCGCTCACATGCGGACAGGGCTGGCAAGTGAGGACTCGATCATGTGTCTCCTCTCCTTACGGGACGCTGTGCAGCGGTGCCCTGAGGGAAACCCGGATGTGCAACAACACTGCATCCTGTCCTGGTGAACCTGGCATCATAGGCTCAGGTAAGTCGCCTCAGTTCAGGTGGTACCCACTGGTTTGTATCGTTTTCTCACAGCAGGAATGCTGATGAGGGTTCGGCCTTCATCTCTGTGCTGTTTGTGTGATGTCGCTTGCACTTAGAGAAGCAAGGAGACGGAACTTGCTGTGACTGTGAGTGATTTGCTCTACCCCTCCAGGGTGCCTGCCTCCCTGCTGTGCATGCTGGGAAATGTCCCTGACCTTCGTGACCCCAAGCAGGGGGAATATAAGTGGTTTGGCTGGATGTGTGTTTTTTTATATCCTGGACAGAGATTTGCAGCATGTGAATACACTCAAAATGTCAAATTTACCAACATGCAGCCTTAAGCCACAACGTGTTGTAAGAAAGAAAGCTGTAGAGCTGAGAGAAATAATGCTATGAAACTTTGGCAGCAGGCAGTTGGCTGTATACACAGCCACTCATATCACATGGGATCTGCTCAGTTAGAACATAATCTAACCATGGCGCAGTAGAAAAAAAAACCCTTCAGAATGAGAACGACATTTCAATTTCAATTCACACCACTGGCCAACTGAGAGAGAAACAGAGACATACTCAGACATGACACCTGAGCTCGATGTCAGCAAGTCTATTACACTTGCCACAGCTGAGAAGTTCATACATCCTGGCTTCTCTATCTTTAGCTCTCCTGCACTCTTGCTTTTCTTTCAGCATTGTTCTCATTTTCCTTTTTCCTCTTCCTTTCCTTTTCTCTTCGTGTATATGAGTGTCTGCTGTATGTACTATACAGATTTTATGGGGAAGGTGTGATCTAACAGAGCAAAATTAGCAAACACACTTGAGGATGATGTACTTTACAATGAAAGTCAGTATTTGCATCACAGTGATAAGCACATAAAACTCTCAAAATGACAACCACAACCACACTTGCGCTTCAGCTTTGGAAGAATTGTGTTTTTTTAAGATGCCGTAACGGCTCCAAAATTTATTTAACCTGTCACATTTAATTCTGCTCTGCACACATTGTCTGCCAGTCAGTGTGGATGTATTCAACCTTGTCGACTTGACACAAGAAAGGCAGCAGCAAAAAGAAGTGCATCTCATCTGTTTCTCCTCAGCAAGACACAACAACACAGTTGAGCCAGATTAAGTCCCTGAGAGAACCTGTGCACAGCTCACCCTGAATAATGCCAGCTCTGCTTCTGATTTGATTGCCGGTGTAGGTCTTTGCTAGATGAAATTGTGAAGTACTGCCTGTCCTGCTCTGGTTTGATTGCCCTGATTGCAATAGGAGTGAAATCCTGTATAGCAGTGGCTCGTTCTCCTGCCTGCCTGCTGTACCTCCACCTAATGCACTGCTAAAGTCTTGACCTACACAGGTTTACTTCACAGAGAAATACTTGCCATACTCAGAAAATGTGCATTAAAATTAGTCATCAGGGCTTTTTTAAATTTCTGATGTCAAGTCACCGCATTTAGTTATGGCCAAAGCTCCGCCCACCTGGACCCACAGTCCATCCTCAGAGGACTTGGTTTGTTAGTGAACCTGAAATCTCCTATATGTTTAATCAATCACTCAGTAAACGGTCAGCTTACCAGTTGTTACTGGAGCTCCAGCTAGAGTTGAAATACATAAAAAACAGATATAAAATACAACAAATGTAACATAATACATGATATACAACATACTATGATATACATCAAATGTAACGTTCAACAAAGATAACAAAATCTACATTCATTTAAAAGAAGATTTTCAAGTGTTTTTACAAAGTCTTTTCAAACCGGTCCAATAGTGAACTTCCTCTACAATAACTGGTAAGATTCTAATGATTTGTAGTTTTGTTTTTATCTTAACTGGATAAGCCTCAGCAGCCCGCTGGGTACTGTGACTAGGTTGGTCTCTCACATAATTTACTTGTGAGTACAGACAATTTGGTTGTTTACAGAACAACAGATATGACATAAGCCCAAGAGAGGAGATGTAAAACTACACTGAGTTTTTACAATTTAAAACCCACTTCAAATAAAACACGGGCAGTGTAAAATAATGGACCATTAAAGCTAAATTTACTAAATCTCACAATATGAGAAAAAGACATTAGAGGGAAATGGCAAAACCTCCTTAACTTCATTGCAGTCAGTGGTCAAACTGGTGCTTATTTCTCCAATGATAATGAAAGCATATTAAACAGAGAAAATTACAGTGTGTTGACTGGCCTGCCCAGACTACTCATCCACTGCTGAGAAGAGACCTTTCAAAAGATATAAACTGAGGAAGTGAAGAATAATAAAGAGAACATTTCTATTGTTTTGTGTGTCAGGAAACAAGATTATACCTGATTATGCCCAGAGTTAAGAGAATTAGCCAGTTGCTCAAGGCTTAAATGGTACAATGGTGCTGCAATGGCACCAGTTTTGTGCATATGAATGAAGCCAGTAATCATGATGCAGTCCCAGCTTCCTCCTGACTGTTTAGTGATTGGAGACTCATTGTGATCTGATTCTGTCTGAGGAGCACAGATCCCCATGCATTGTCTCTTCAATGCCAGAGAAGCTGAAAAGTGCAGTCCCTCATTTGGGCTGGCAGACAGTAGGGCAGCCTCTCGGCTGCCCTCTCTAACCCCAATAATAGGCAAGAGACTGGTTCACAGGACTTGGCACCTCTGTACTCCACACACAGCATTTTAATAATACTAGTGAATGATGAACACATGTACTTGAAGACATACTGTATAAAATGAAAATCAGGAGTTATAACTTCACTAATGTCTAAATGTCAGTGCAACAGTACAGGGTGTATTCACTGGGCTTCTGCCAGTCAGCCCATAGTGCTGTGTTATTGGACCAGGCATTAGCCAGCTGCTTAAAGGTTGGCGGATAGAAGCTTAAATAACAAGTACCTTTTCCTGAATTATGCATTATACCTTTTAAATGTTTGATAGAGGGCTAAAGATGCCGCTCAGCTATACTGTATGTCCTTATGCGGGGGCTCTGAAATAAAGTCTGTTTGTTGTTTAAATGGAAGTAGACAGTCTAAATCACATCCATAGAGCTGGAGCTCATGAACGCTGGTCAGTTGAGATGAGTGCAGGCTAAGCAGCTGTGTGTTGCGCTGTAACACAGGTGGAGCAGTTCATCAGAGATGGAATAGAAAAACCAATCAGTTAGTCCTCATCATGTAAGTGCTTTCTATCCATACAGACCTCACTGTTACCACAGAGCTTTCATGTACAGTAATGGCTACGTACATTTATACATACTGTGTTTTTGTCCACTTATATTTGTGACTGTTCATAAATTTCTAAGTGTGTTTGTGTTTTTGTGTGTGTGTGTATTCACATGTACCCACATGTGCAGTATTTATGTGGTGTGTTCCACCCTCCCACCTTTGCTATTTAAAGCGTTTTTAAGTTTCAGATGGTTATTTTTTCTGGGTATCTGTGTAAGAGCTGGACCGTATGTGTTTGTGTGAGTTTTCCCATGAAGTATATGTGTACATTTTTGTCACACATGCACTTTTGCAGCCGAGTTACAAGTCAGTCAGCATTTCCTGATGCATCTCATCCCCACCTCTAAAAAAAAAAAGACAGGAAAAAAAAAGAAATACAAGAGAAGCGAGAGGAACATTTTCCTTCCCTCTCGGTGCATATGCTAATCTTGTTTTTATGCAAATGTGCCAACGCGATTTGTATGTCTAAGTGCCTCATTTTCTATTCTGTGTCGATATTAATATCCTCAGCCGCTCCTTTGATGGGATATTGGTTGCTGTGTTATGTTCCGTTTATTATTTCATTTTTTCCCCACTCCTCTGATGTTTTCTGACGTGGTTCTGGAGGGGCGGAGGGGCACACCAGGGACTGCCTAAATGGGATCTCACCAAATTCAAGTAGACTGGGGATCTGGGGGCAGGAGCAAAGAGACATAGAAGTGTTTAATGAACTCCATGTGATTGACTTTTTAAAAAGTCTTTTTCTTCTTCTTTTTAAACTTTGAATGAATTTGGGGTATAATCTACATGCTTGTTTGATTTGTTAATCTTCTATGTGCTGGATTCAAGCCCTGTCTCCCCCCGGTTTGATGGGAAGTTATAAACAACCATATAGTCAGGACACACACATACACACAAACTTGAGTGTGTTGCACAAACTTGCTGATTTTTCTGAAAGATCTGCAAGTGAAATGTTTTTAACCAACATCCTCTATTCTGTTTCATATGCTTTTACTCGCAACCACAAATACACAAGGCACACAAGGCAAAAGCGAACACACACATATACACACACACACACACATTTTCTCACTGAGTATCCTGAGGTGGGGAGAGTGCAGTCTGCATACTTAATTTAGTACTGTAGTTGGATTTGCCAGAATTGTCTCTTCTGTTTTTTTACCATTTATTTGTGTTTGTGTATAACTTAGGACTTAGAAGTATGGGTGTGTTATGAGTGTGTGTGTGGGAGGATATGTCTCAGGGCATCTCTCCGTGCATGCCTGTGTGTTTGTGTGTGTCTGCACGAGTTAGGGAACATCAAAGAAAAGTAGCTTGGACAGAAAGCCAATGAGGTGAAAATGGACATTTTTTTTTCTCCTCCTTTTTCCATGGTTAAAATCCTAAATTAAGGTGATACAGATAATCAATTTTAAGTAATGGTCTGGCTCTTGACAAAGCAAACAAGGTGGTAATTGGGCCGGCAAATTAACTTTTTTTTTTCTTTTCTCTTTTGGAATATGTACTGGGGTGTAAGCCTTCCATGCCCCAAAGCATGCAAAGTGAAGTAGTACCCCTACTTTCTGTTCCATTTAGCTCCTGCTCATTTGCCATAGATTCGGTGACATTTAAAACATGGGGTGGAACAATGGTGCATTATGAACACAGTATGTTGAGGTCAGTGCGTAGTCAAATGCTTCAACACCGCACTTCCAGTATTCATTCAAGCATGAGACAAGGGGGGCTGCATGCAAGGAAGCAGTCATAAAGCCACGGCAGACTGATACAGATGGCGAACACACAAACTTACATAAGCACACACACAGTCATACACAGCTTTAAATAATGCAGCCCAGATGATGCTGGTCGTTAGGATCACTATAAGGCATTTTTTCCATTATAAACTGCACAAATTAGCGGCTACACCTTTAAATAGAGGTATTTTGTATAGGTGCATATCACTATTCATGTTCACACATCCTTCTTGTCTATGCTGCAGTCTTATTCTGGTTGAAGCAGTGAATGTGTGCTCTGCTACAGTCAGTGTGTGTGTTTGTATATGTTCAAAAAAAGAGCATGAACATTTTATCTCTTGTGTGAGCTTACTTGCATTTGCATCAGAATCCCAGGCCAGTTTTAAGCGATTCTATGTGATTCCTCTTCTGTATATTTTTTTCCTCTATCTAAGATCAGAATCTGCAGTTCATGAACTGTTTTCATGAGCTTGTGACCGGGTGTTGTGGGACACAGATCTGTCACTTTGTTGTTTGATTAGTACTGATCAGATTTTTTTTTTTTTTTTTCTTCCGTGCTTGCTGCTGTAAACATGCTCTTTTCCACCTCCCTCTGTGACTGCAACTCCCCAATGGCAATAAACACCCTTTTAATGTGCACAGCTGAACCGAGACTTGCTGTATTATGTTAATACAGTTGCTGTTGTCAACATAGACAATATATTTGATATAATTGCCCTCTGCTGCAATGTTTATGACTGAGAATATCACCTGATGGGCAATATTTACTGGAACACCGATGCAAGGCGGTGCAGTACACTCTTCATTCTATTATCCAAAGTCCGTTTTGTTATTTTTTCCACTTTAATTTCCTTATATGCTTCTATTCTTTTCCTTTGTTCCCATATCCACTTGATATTTTCTATTTTTAATGCCTTAGCACGAGAGCTGCTACAAGGTTGATTTTATGAACTAATTGATTGGCTTTGCACAGTCAGACTTCAAATACACTTGTACTGAGTTTGAGAGCTGAAGATTCAATTTGGATAAATAAGTAATGTCTTACAACCAATTATTGTAAAAGAAAAAAGAATGGAGCTCTGACTGATTTGTATGTTTTTTAGCTTCTCTGCGTTTTATTGTATTATTGTGGAGTCTGTTTGACGCAGCCGTCTGATAAGGTTTTTGCTATTTCAGTCGAGTTAGCACCAGGAAAACCGCCTACACTTTGAGGACAGCAGTGGTATTGTATTATTACCATGATGCATTCAATTTATTATTTTTGAAAACAGGTCTTGTTTTGTGTTTGATAGGAAAATATTCACAACATCAGTCCTAAGCTGTGTTAAAATAACACCTTTCACATCACTAACAACTGCTTCACAGCCACACCTTTCTCAGTGTGCTGCAGCAAACTGTGATTTTAAAGCCCAATAAATGTATTGCTTCATTGATTTAATTAGATTGGTTACAGTTGTTTTTCTCTACAAACTGAAAACATCTTAAATGATGGTCATAGCTACAACTTGTTCATCAAAACGATTAATTTTTAATCCATCCACAGAACGCCTAGGGGGATGCAGAACAAAACTATAAATTTTACTGAAAAAAAAATCAAGTATAGAAATAATTGTTTTATAAATTTTTACGGGTTCAAAATATATAAATATTTACATCTGGTTACGTTGGCAACATCAACATGAAATGATCTCTGGGCCAACAGCATTAGTACGTTGATGTTACGTGAGGCGGAGCTCAGGGTATGCCAGATCGTGATAGCTCTGTGGAGAAATGGCATATGCTAAATGTTTGCTAATGCTAACTAACGGTCCGTCGGTACTGTAACGTTTCCGGTGCAGGCGTGATGCTTTATCGGGTTCGTCTGCAGGTGAGTTAGTGTGAAATGATTCAGATGTGTTTTCAGCTGCTGCTCGTTAAATAAGGTTAGCATTATCTTGGCTTTAGCTACTAGCCGCTCCCTACCTGGCAACCAGTACAATTGAAGGTTGGAGCGAGAGCGGGCGAGTGTGAGTGCGACACCTACTGGCCGGGAGGAATTAAACTTGTAGCTAACCCCTTTAAATGAAATTCAACGACAACTACATTTAAAGTGCAGGGCTGTGATGCAGAAGTAATTTGAAATTCCCTACTAAGCCAAAGCTGATGGCTGGAAGACCCACCATACGATTTGATCGCAATACTTAAGTCTCAACACAATACTATTTGGATTTTAAACATCTTGCATTGTCCTGAGTTTTGCAGTAACATATTGTGATACAATGCAATGTGTTACCTTTATCCAACTGCCAATTATGTCCAGAAAGTAAAACGTTGTCAACATCTGTTTTATATAATAATGCAAATTTCTCAATCTGTTTATCTCACACAAATAATTTTTATTCCTATCCAACCCAACACAATAGTGTAGTAGTTATTCAGTCTAACGTTATTGGCTCAAGTTTTTTTTTTTTTTTTTTTTTTTTTTTAACAGTTTTAACTGCTGTTTACTTCTTAGTCTGGAAAGAACACTGTTAATTGAATATCAAACTTCATTTCTCCTCACTCCCCAGTGTCTCTAGAGGTACTCAGAGCTGCCCTCCTGTTTTTCCTCTATTACTATTAATTCTTTTCCCCTACTAAACTACATAACTATCCAACTAGCCCTGTCCTGTCCCCCTACTATGAAGACCTTGCTGCTCAGAGGGTGTTCTCCAACCTCTAAGCTCTTATCAAGACAGATAAGTGAATATCTGGTAAAGGTAATGCTGCTGGTTAAACAGCAGTAGCAAAACGTTAAAATAGCACTTAAATAAATCTCTCTACTACATACCTTTGTTACAACTTAAATGTTAATAGACCTTCAAATGAGCTTACTTTAAAGGCATTTCATTAAAGAGAAGTAAAAAAGCAACAAAATGCTGTTGCAACATGCAGCATAGCTGCTTTGTACAGCACATAGCATGTTTTGCTGAATTTAAGGATATCTCGGTATTTACCAGCTCTCCATATCTTCATACTCTTTAATACCATCTCGCTCTCTCACAGCCTTCTACTCCAGCTCCTCTGAGCCTTCCTTCACAGAGTAGACTTAATTATTTATTGCCATGATTTATTTAGCTTTGCTCAACACAGGACCAGCAGTCTTCATCCTGCTGTCTCTAACTTTTTCTCCCCCCTTCTGTCTCTCTTTCCTTCTATATCTCACTTTTTATCTCTCTTCCAGCATCTCTCAAAATCTGCTTCACTCCCTTGCTTCCATTTCTTTCAGTGTAGCTTAATCTCCTCTGGTCTCTCACTCACTGTTTCAAAATAACTCGCTCCTTGTCCTGGCCTCTGTTTTTTCATTCCACGTTCTTTCAAACATTATGAGGTTGTTTCCTGTCCTTTCAAATATGCTTATAATCGCTTATCATTTTATTCAGTTTTTCATTCCCTCTTTTCCTTGACACATATTAACCAATTATTTCATTAATTTTTTTAGGTTAGCTCCTCTTTTTTACATTTCTTCAGCATTCTTTTTCCTCTAATCCAAGACCAGACACATTTATCTTTGTGGGTACACGTGTGTGTGTGTGTGTGTGTGTGCGCGCGCGCGCGTGCGCGCGTAGTGCGTGTCTGTCTTTTCTTACGTGGCGCAATCTTCCAGTGTCACACAGCTGAGACACAGCTTAAGTACTAAGAGAAGTAGCACTCAGTATGTTGTGTCCATTGTGTGCAATGTCACTTGTCAAACTATTTTCATTCATTTTACCTTCATGTGCTGCAAAAATGTGATGAAATGTGCAATAAAACAGGAAAGAGAACATGGGGAGAAACACATTTTAAATGCTTTAACTGGTACTTGAAGTCTTTGAAGTCACTGGAGGCCTTGGATCACTTGGTACTCTACATTGTAACTCAAAGCTGTTTGCCACATTCATTTCCTTGTCATAAATCAAGCTGCATGACTACAAATGTAAAACTGTCCATTCCTAACCTCCATTTCTTCTCATTCAATTACATATATATGCAGCTTCATTCTCAGTGTCTCTTTTCCTTTTGTAAGTGGAATGTTTTTGGAGGTCAGAAGGGCGCCTCCTTTGTGTTTTTCAAGGAATGTGCTCACACTCATTTAATATCTCATGTTTCTCTCATTCTCTAACCCTGTTGCCTGCAATTGGATGCTCCACCCCTTCCCCTTCCCTCCCTCCCTCTCTCCCTCCCTCATTCCTCATCCCCATGTTGTGCGTGTTCTGTTGCGTCGTGTTCGTGGGTGTTTGCAGTGCATGGGCTGTGGGAGGAGTGGTCGTCATGGAGTCTGTGCTCTGTGACCTGTGGGCGGGGCTCCAGGACGCGAACCAGGAAGTGTGTGAACGGAGGCGGGGCCTTGGCTTGTGGACGGCCTGAGATTCAGACCAAACTCTGCAACATAGCAGTGTGTCCTGGTTAGTACCATCCCCATTTACATAATGCACCCTCTCTCTCTATATGTCTCTTTGTCTACTCAAGCATGACTCTGTCTTCTTGTTTCATACAAGTACAGAGATTAAAGCCAAACAGGTTTCTGTCACCGCTCTTGAATTTACGTGCATGTGCAATCATATTTTGTGTTCTTCCATTATAGCTCTTGTACTAACCAAATCTCTCCTCTGTTCAAATGTGGCCAAATGCTGCTTTCACAACAAATCATGCAGACCATAATTGCCAAGAAGCTTGATGGGAAACAGTTCATGTCAGCCTTCCACAACATTAAGACTAGAATATTGGTAATTTCTGACAGCTAAGATATCACACATTTAGTAAAAACTAGAAATGTGTCAACAATCTGGTAAAAAAAAAAAAAAAAAAAAAAAGAAAAATACATATTCAAGCATGACTAATAGAATCAGTTTGGCTAATTAAGTCACACACATGATTTATAAACAGCTTACTCCAAAAATGATGGTGATTTTTTTCATGGAATGACAGTATTCTCTGATTTATGGAGTGATAAAATGAGAACTCCAGTTCACACTGTAAAGGCCACTGATGCTAATATGTCAAGAAAATGAAACCAGGATTTTAAACGGAGCGTTATCCAATGTTTACATTTCTGTTCTGGAGATTCCAGTGAAAGTTATACATAGCATGGCTTTTCTTACATATGATATCTTGCAAGTGAGCTAAACACTGTTTATTTTTGCCTGGTTTTGTTTGTTAATGAGCTGCAACAAATGAAATGCATTTGACAATGCAAAGAATTAATTTAGGCTTCATTTTTCTTTGTCTAGTTTGATGCTAAATGTTGGTAGCGTGAGCAACCCACTGATGCAAAATACTTAAAATTCGTAATAAATGGAGTTTTTCTACTGTTCTGCTATCGTGGTGTGAATGCAGCATCTCTCCTGCATGCTCTTCCTTATTGCCTTAAGTTCTGTATCCTTGCTTTTAGAGTTTTCAGTTCCATCTTCATCAGTTCCATCCTCCAGTTGATTGCTGAGCAGTCCCCCAGTGCAGCTCTTTGGCTATTGTCACTGAGGTTACCTAATGGGCCAATACCTTGTCAAGAGCAATAACTTGCCAGTGCAGTCCCATTTAATTCTTTTGTTGCAGGTACCTCAGGATTTTATTCCAGTCTGGTTCAGACTTTATAGCTCAAACATCTTTATCACCCTGCCATAGGAGTGGAATAGGATTGACCAGTGATTGACCAGAGCAGATCTTACCAACAATGACCATAACATAGAACAGCTTTCTAGACAGAGACTTCATATTGTCTTCTGAAATGTAAATATCAAGATGTACTCAGTCTGGCACAAAGGAAAGACCTTGGGCATTTTAAGATTTAAAATATATTTTAGGCATATGTATTGACTCTGTTCAATTCTAATTTAGTATTTCAAGTGTCCCTTTAGAAAACCACTTACTTTGAAAGCTTTGACATTATAAAGGAATATTCATTTCAGTGATTTAATTTGTTCAGTGTTTTCTCTGTTGGCTAAATATAAATGGTTTCTGCACTACATTGGAATAATGGCATTAATGGACACACAGTCAGTGAAACGTAAGACAGTATGAAACGGCATTGGTGGCTGCTTTCTGAATAATATCCTGAATTGATTTCAGTCTGAGTGTGTATGCTTGTACAGTATGTAATCACTCAGAGCCTGAGCAATTATCACAGGGTAAGTGCTTTTTATTTATTATTGCTAAGGCAAAGAATCCTGTATCATTTTCCTCTGTTCTGTGCATGTACTGTATATTGCCTTTACATTATGTAAATGCAACTGGAGCCTGTCTGTTATTTATTTAGATTATTTTGCTTTTTTAATGTATATCTTTAAAAGCATGATTTTATAAGGTTAATATTTAAATAAAACAAAACTATCCCCATTGCCAGACAAAAAGGCTGCAAAGTTCTTTCTCCAAAAGGGAGGAATATGGAGACGTGGTAATCTAAAGTATGGCCTCCAGGATGTTTTGCCATGCTGTTTTGGGAACAGTGATGGAAAGAGAGGGTTTGGGAGAAAGGGTAGGCTCTTCTGGGCCTTAAGGATATCTGTGTATGTGTTTTCATACGGTTGATGTGTGTGTGTGTGTGTGTGTGTGTGTGTGTGTGTGAGTCTATCACAACAGACTCTGCGTGCTTTTGGGAGTTCAAAGGCAATAGTCCTTTGAAATGATGAATACCAGTATAGGCCTTTTGCCAGAAACGTCCATGCACAGAGAATAGACCTTTGATGCATCTCGTCTATATGTGTGTGTGTGTATCTGTGTGTCTGTGTACTTGTGTGTCCGGGTGCATGCTTGTGTTTGCGCCTCAGAGACTTGATATCATTGCAAATACTCTGGAGACTGCCAACTGTGCCATACTCAATTTAATCTGTATTATACTATGCAACCTAAGTGCAGATTTACATTTACTTAAATTGGACTCCATACAGTAATTGCTCATCCCTCCTGACACTGGATCATCTCTTATGTAGACACATGCTAAGCTAACACGTCAAAACAAATGGATTCATATGTGAGCAGTGCTATCGATGTTAATATGGCAACCGCAGCATCACACAAATACAATTGACAGGCTCAGAGTAAAATCAAGAGAAATGTCATTCATGAATAATTAATTTGATCATATTAGACCTTTTAGGAGGAACTAAAGAGGCGCTCGTGTGTAGGCGGAGAGCTGGCTGGAAAATGCCTTTAAGTTCCCTGACACCTACATTTTTTTTTCTCACAATATAAATAGTCCATTTATAGCCAAGCATATGCAGGGATTAATGTTGATGTCTTAATTACAGGCATATAGATATTTTGTGTCTTTGGCAAGATAAAAGCTTCTTACCAGAGAGCTGTCGTGCTGCGCTCCTTTGTTTGTTGACACATTGCTTATTGGCTCTGCTGAGAGATGTCTTCCTAAAAATGTACTGCAGCTTGTCTTGCATGGAGGCAGTGTTGGTCCTGCGAGTGATTGAAAATAATTTTGGTGCAATTCAGAATGTTCAGATTTTGCCCTAAATACATTTTCTCTTCTACATAAACAATATTTATGTGTTAATGACATTTGTTTTGTTTGTGTATATATGTGTGTGTATATGTGTGTGTGTGTATATAGTGACTGGGCTTGGTCAAGTGTTTGATAGTGTGTGACAGAAACGTTTTTATTATTTTAAATGCATTTTTAGATGAAGCACTTAAATAACAGGGGAGTAAGGCACCGAAATGTCAGCTTCACATTTCAGTTCTTGCTGGCATCTCCAACATGGAGTTAGCCGCAGATAGTTGGAACACTGTGCGAGTCACACGCAGCATGATTGACCACATTACCAAGGGGAGTTGGCAAAGCTTTCCCGCTTGGGAATACCAGACAAATACATTTACAGCACTGTACTCCGCTTTCTCTGCTGCTTAAAGCCGCTTTCTGTAGAATGTGTGATCAATACATCACTGTGAGCCAATACCAGAACATTTCTCACTTTGAATTGTTACTCTTGATAATTTAGACTGGCTACAGTACAGCTCATATACAATAATTAAGAGTGATGCACATATATAAAGCTAATTTGCAGTAGTCAGTATTTCTATGTTAACATTGGGTCAAATGCGACATGTGTCATGAGAAATATTGTATGTAGTGATGATTACACAGATAATTCACCTAGAGATGATTTTCTCCTGCGTTGAGGAACTCACTCATGCATTGTGTGGCAGCTGATGTCGCTGAAGTGCGGTGGAGACTCACATGTTTGTTCACACACGTGTTCCTGCTGCATTGCTACTCCTACCGGCTCCATCAGAATGTTAAATTTCTTTTCATTATAACTGAATTGTTTTCTGGTTCACCATTTAAGTTAGGGAAAAAAATACTCGATGTTGCTGTTTTGGTGTCTTTTAGGAGTTTGTTTTGGTTTTAGAGCATGCAGCTTAATTGTCACGGTTCAGTCTCCACCAGTGTACCCGACCCTGTTACCTAGCTACAAACAAAAGATCTCCTGTCAGCAGGCAGCCTCATCAACTTTTAAAGGTGGTAATATTCTGTGTCAATTGGATGTTTACAGCTTGTTTTACTGTCACAGACTGCCCATTTAAAATGCATTTCAGAGGCAAATGTATAGTCATCAAATAATCATTCAGATGCTCTCTGGTAAAATATGACAAGCAGAGATACTTTTCCAGCATAAGTGACACTGCTGCCAACATAATTTGTTACTCAGTCTGAATGATTATTATAACACAAAGAATGTATTTTATATGTACAATTCAGTGCAGGTAATTAATGTGTCAAGGAAACCACAGTTTTTGTGACAATGTTAGGATGAAGAAAATTTTAAGACTTTTTCCACATTTAAAGCTGCTGCAGGTGCAATGTTAGATTTGAACCCCTTGAGACATTCAGCCGGAGCGTACAGCTCATTAATTAGCCTGTGGCCAAATAATTTTCTGACAGAGAGTTCAAAAACCAAAAATATATACGAGGGACTGTTAAAGATACTCTGGGATTTTATTTGAAACAGATCTCAAATCAAGCTTCTCCACCATGAACATTGTGTTTGTTTCTGTCTGACAATTGTCTATACTATCGTTAGCTTTGGCTTTAATAACAACACAAATACCTGACTACACAGACAATAACTGATTCATCTTAGTGTGTTTGATTATTACCTTTTTCTTGCCGTATGTGCATTTTGTTGCCAACTCAATTACTCCAGCAACACTCCCTTATAGGAGACAGAGCTTTCCTTCAACTGTTTGGTATTCTTGCGTTGTCTGCCAGGCGGTACTGCATTATATTGATCTTTTTCCCTTTTTTCCCCCTATTCATATCAGTTTCTCCACAAATACTAGTCAAGAGTTGAAATGTGGTTCCTTTCTAATAGCACTGTGAATGAAAAATCTAAGTGGCTGGACTCTATATGAACTCTTTAAAACAAAGCATGAAAGAATTGTAATCAGCTCTTTCATAACAGATTGAAATATTTAAACTAGCCATAGTGCCATGAAGTGTGTTATGTTTGTTTGTTGCTATTTTTGGAAAACCAAATAGCCTCTGTAATTTATTTGTACTCTGTCTTGCATATTCTGTTTTCTTATAGCCCACTCACTTTCTCTGCCTTGTCTCTTTTCTTCCTCCGTACCTTCCTTCTCCCTCACATCCTCCTCTCTTCAAAAACTGAATCAATTTATCCCCATGTCTCTCAAAATCCTTCTCCTTCCGATTTCATCTACACCCCTCTGTCTCTCTTTGTTTACCTCCATCTCTTCCCCTTTCTCTCTCTATCTCTCTGTCTCCCTGCCTCCAGTGGAGGGCCAGTGGTTAGAGTGGGGGCCTTGGTCGAGATGCAGCGTGACTTGTAACACGGGGACCCAGCAGAGGCAGAGGCGCTGCAGTGCGTCGGTGCACGGCTGGGCTGAATGCAAGGGCCCCCATCAGGAGAGCAGAGAATGCACCAACCCTTCATGCAGTGGTAGGGCGTAAAAATGAATGCTTAGTATTCACGCTCACATGCTCTCAAACGCTATTATGCAAACATGGAACATGCATTATCTAACAGCATCTGCGTGGTCTTCTCTGATTTGCCTCTCACATATTTTCAATTTGTGGGTTGGGACCCAATTTGGCTTGTGAGTCTGTTTCGTCCGGGCCCCCAGAGCACAAAAATACTAGTGTGTTTTAATGAGCATGGGTTTCAGAATGGGCCTGTGTAGCTTTAATCTGGCTTCCACTGGAAAAAAGAAGAAGAGGCTTAGAAGCTGCTGCCTTGGAGTTGCAAGTTGAATGTACAATTAACAATTCTCATATTTTTCAACTTTTTCTTCCCTTTCCCTTTTCCCTCTGCTGCTTGTCTAGGTGGAGGTACCTGGGGCAGCTGGAACCACTGGAGCCTCTGCAGTAAGACATGTGACTCTGGTTGGCAGCGTCGCTTCAGGATGTGCGAGGGCACCGGTGTACAGGGCTACCCCTGCGATGGCTCAGGAGAGGAAGTCCGGTCCTGTAATGAGAAGAAGTGCCCCGGTCAGTGACTCCATTATGCGAGTGTGTGAGCTGAGGCACTGCTGTACATACTGCATGTGCATACAGTATATTAAAGTCTGTACAATGCATTTTTGTTCTTTGTGGCTGCATTTCTCTGCATATCTCTCCTAGTCGGGCTACTGACAGAAAAAAGGAGTGTGTGTGTGTGCCCAATCTGCACATGCACAGTATTTGTCAGGCAGAGTGGAGGTGATTTGCACTATAGCTAAAGGCTTCCATCGCAATTTTAGAGCCGCGCTCTTCTTCGCTCATCTTTATCTGTCACTTGTCTGTCTTCCTGTCACCTCCTCTCCCCATCCGTCTTTGCCTTTTCATTGATTTTGCACGCCCTTTTCTTGTAGTGCTTTCCTTTTAGCCTTTCTATACCTGTGAGTTACTCCATTTTGTCCTGTTTGCGGTTCTGTGCACAGCTTTGGGCACCACTAGGTAAATTATGTTTTTCTTTGTGAGTTTTTTTTAAATAAAAAAAATAAAAAATTACAACTTGTGTAACAAACAGATGTAAAAAGAGGGGTTATGTACTGTTTGTTGCAGGCATATTTCCTGCTCCTCATATCAAAAATCAACAAAAACACAGGTGCTCAAACTGCTTCATATCACTGTCTCGCTCCTCTTTCATCTTATTCTCTTTCTCTCCCTCTGCTTTTATTTTGCTCTGTATTACGCTGCCTGGTTGAGGGCAACATGTTCAATGGCCCACTTGGTGTGATTTGTCAGAGTGTCAGCCACCGCAGGAAACAGCGTGGTTTAATAAGCATGTCTCTTGACTGAGCTTTCTGTGTGTCGTGCATGGTGAATATTCAAGTGCGTTTTCTGCACGAGCCCCGAGTGCCGTGTGTGCGCGCTGGCGTCGAGCTCCGACAGGCTACAGATGATAAATGCTGGATTGCGGCCTCCACCATGACCCCTTTGTTTTGAGTGGCTCTCAAGTCTCTTTCACAAAAGACGAGGATCTTGTCTGTTGGCATTGTAGGGCGAACATCATATCACATTTTCTCGCTTTCTGTGTGTCTCTCTCCCTTTGCTCTCCGTCCCTCTTCATCTCTGTGCACTGCCTCTGCCAACACTCGTCTGCCCCCTCGGAATATCTTCAGAGCACTCTCCCCCGTTTTTTCATCAGGGTTATGAAAGAGAGGGAGGGGGGGAAACAGATGAATAAAGAGAGGGGGTAAGATGAAGAGGGAATGAGATACTGTACTGAGGCAGTGACACTGACAGAGAGCACTGAGCAATGTACAAGGGAATAAGATTGGGAGCTGCTGCAGGAGAACATTGATTTGAATCTTGTTTTTGTGCTTTTCTGTCTCCGTTTTTTTTTTTTTTTTTCTTCTTCTTCTTTTGCTCTGGCTATGTGTGTGTGTGTCTGTGGGAGTGTGCGCATGGTGATTTTTTTTCTTTCTGCTCGCCTTCTGTACCGTGCATTATTATTTTTCTGTGTGTTTTTCTCACCTACTTCTACAGCTCCTCACGAGATATGTAAAGATGAGCACCTTCTCTCCATGTCGTGGAAGAGAGCCTCGGCTGGAGAAACTGTCTACAACAAGTGTCCAACTAACGCCACTGGTCAGTTGCATTATAATATACTATTGTCCGTTGGCTGATAGCGAGTATTATTCACAGATCGTCAGAATATGTGATTGTAGCAGGCCAGTCATTTCTCTGTATAAATGATGACGCTACACAACACAACCAGTCATAAGCATGAGATATATGGAGTCTGTGAACCGTGAGTGGACGGTACCACCCAGTGTGTAGCTTGCTCCAGTGAGAGAGAACAAAACCTACAGAGTTATACTTTATCACCAAAAAAAATCATATCATAAATTAACATTAGACTTCAAGTGATTTCTGGGAAATACAGTGTAACAGCTCATCTCATTAGTAATGCAGGAAACATTGTAAAATAGATCAGTTATAACCAGGACATCTTAAATGGCTCAACTGTTTTCGTTTCAAAATGCACAATCCACGGTGTTCCTGTGTGTGGAGCCGATGTGTACTCCTGATTTAAATGCTGGCATTACACATGGGGCTTACCAGAATGGCTGAATTTTAAAGTATTATTTCTGTTAGGGTTTGATATAGAGGCAGTCATTATAAAACTCTCAGCTCATGCATTATCCAGCATCTTCTCTTAATTAGCACAGCAGACACGTCCCGTTTGAATGTCGAACCTTATTTGTGTCTGACTTCTCACCGTAACGTTAATCTAAACTGCAGTTTCTCAAACAGCATGCTGCCAGACTTTTTCTTTTAACTTCCAAAAGCAGAAACAAGAACATTGCTTGATTTTTTTTTTTCTATTTTCTTTTTTTAAGACACCTTCTTCTTCTTCTTCTTCATAATTTAAGCCAAGAGCAAAAGTGTGTCTCTACATCTTTCAAACTATGGCACTGGCTCAGACATCAAAACATGCCTGTCTGAATCACATAGCTTGCCAGTAACACATTATGGGCTCTATTTTAACGAACCAAAGCACAAGCGTGTGCATGCAGCAAGTACATGCACACACTTCAGACTATGTGCTACACCACGTATACAGTTCAAAAGGGGTAAACTGAGTCTCCTATTTAATCATTGGAGTGTTATGGGTTTAACATCCAATCAACCAATCTCTGTGCCATCTCCCATTTGCTTTAAGAAGCCAGGCATACTTGCACAGTGGCTTATTGCCATACAGTACAATCGTGGAGTGTTTCACATTAAGTTAGATTGAATTTGCAGTCAGGTGGTTACATGCTGAAACTGAACAGTGAGTCCATTCCCAGCACAGGTACACGGCAGCTCTGTCTTAGTGAAATACTGCACCACTGACTTCAAGCCAGGCTTTTGATGGTCAACCACAAAATCACTTTCCACTGCTTCAACACGCTGGGTGTGAGATTGGGCTCTGTAGCAGTGGTTCTCAAACTCCGTCACACCAACGTCCCCTAAACTGACACAAATGATACCATGGGCCCTTTGCCTTTAATTGTCTTATTACAGAACGAGTTGGCCCATTACTAAAATAGTCATATACTCTGTTCTAATTGTGGTAAATTTGAATAATTCTAATAATAATTCACAATTTACTAATAATTCCCCTTTTTGCTGGGGACTTCCACAAACACCTTCAAGGTCTACTGGGGTCCACTTTGAGAACCACTTAAACAACAGTACATTTGAGCCAAGCCAATGGATCAGATTAAATTGAACAGGTGAACAGTTTATTTATATTAGTATTAATAAGGCAGCGTCTGCATGCATATTTATTTGTGTAAAGAAAGGTTTGTCTCATTAAAGTAGTTTGGCAGTGGGTAATCTCTTGCCTGCCAGCAGACGTTAAACACTCTACAACAGCTACATATAAACTATTTGGTAGTTGGAACAATTAAACAGTGTTTTACTTCAAGAAATGAACAACCTTGACCTTTGTTTCATTTTTTTTATTCATAAGTGGGAGTATTGTACTTTTGCTAATTGTTTTTCTCTGTCAGATTCAAACTGTTTTACCCCGACTTTAAGAAAATTGAATTCAGAATTGAAAAAAGACTTGGAGGACACTTACACTTACTTACTTACCCATAGATCACTATCCACATCTTTACATCATGTAGTGTCTAATGTAGTGCTGTGCATCAGTATAGACAGTAGACAGTGTGTGGGATAGTGTGGATAGTGATGAGCCCTTGGGCAGATTTCATTTCTGAATTTTTCTAATTCCATATTTTTGTGGCTCTTATTTCTTCCAGGATCTGCTAGTCGTCGTTGCATGCTGGACAATAATGGAGTTGCTTTCTGGGGTCCTCCGAGCTTCGCCAGATGCGTCTCACTTGAATATAGATATTTACATTTATCTGTAAGTTTTCTTCTAATAGATAAGTCCTCCCGCACTCTGAAACTCTTTGCACAAATAACATTTTCCATTCAGCAACAAGAAACCATCACCAACATAATTTGCGTCAGTGAGCTGCATCATCAGTCCCTACATCACCTTCGTCAAACTTGTCTGTCTCATTAGTGAATTTTTAATATGTTAGGTTCTTCCTGTTTTCAGGGTACTGCCTCAATTTGTCCTTGTTTTCACCCATCATGCACCTCTGTTCAACTTTCTTTTTTTGAAAAAAGTTTTCTCAAAATAGAGGAGTCTCTTTACTCAAAGCATGCCGGTATCTCTAATTAGCTTTTACAGAGCTCTGTGCTCACACTTATCAATTAATGAACGTAGCTAATGAATGTGTTCATCAGCCAGTCTGTTTTCCTGCTCTGTGAACTTCAACCTTTTCCATCTCCTCGATGATGGCGGAAGGAGATGGGGGTCAGGGATTGTGCGTGACAGAGCTGATTGCTCTGTTAGCTTCTGTTCCAACCTTTCATTAACACCAGGAGTCAATAATTAATTTTCTGTGATTGCTGTTATCTTCTCTTCTTCCAGGCTTTCTCTCCCTCTTCTCCCCTGTCTTCATTTCACATGCACACACGCACACACACACACACACACACACACACACACACACACAGTCTTGCTCTCTGTATCTCTTTTTCTGAAGAGATGAGAAACCAATTTCTGTCTGAGAGTGCTGCTAGGCCTCTTTTTGCTTCTCTATTTTAAGCACAAGCAAAAAAAAATAAAAAGGATAAAATAATCCAACCATGTACATGTATACCACTGTCTTAAAACATTCCCCTCAGCTCCCATCCAAAACATTTCTGTGATTATTTTGGAAAAAGACATGATTTTGGGCTTGTTTGTTCTCGCTCTGTCTGACATTTTCTTTTACCGGCTACATTTTAAATCAGAACAAGTTGTTACAATAAACGCAGATGGACGTGTGTTTAATCATTCTGACTGTGCCAGCCCTGCTGATACCCACTCTGAGCCACTCTCATTTTCTGTCTTTCTGTTCACGCTGCACAGTTACGAGAGCATCTCGCGAAGGGTCAGAGGACCCTGGCTGGGGAGGGCATGTCTCAGATCGTAAGGAGTCTCCTGGAGCTCTTGCAGAGGAGGAGCTACTACAGTGGCGACCTTCTCTTTTCCACGGAGATCCTGCGAAATGTGACGGACACCTTCAAAAGAGCAACCTACATCCCAGCTCCCGACGACGTGCAGGTAGGCGAAGAGTCTCCCAAATGATTCTGTCACAAACACAGCCTCACACACACAGACCTCCCAGTGTATTCCATGTAGGAGCTCCACTTTCTGCTGTAAAGGATGTGCATAACAATGAACTACAGCTGCACAGTCGCTGCAGACTCAAAGTAGATTTTTTAGCAGTGTTTTTTGCAGCAAAATGCTCCTGTCTCGGTCAACTGACAGACACAATTTTATGTTCCACAATTTACTTATGCGCAGAAGACTACTGTAGTAAACCTGACAGAACGAACTGCAGAGATGCTGCAGTATGAGTAGTTGGTGGATACAAAACAGGGGCCAGTGCCGATTGCTTCTATTTAATGGTTCTGCTGCATTAACAACTACCTCATCTTGTGTCCAGAAATTCTTCCAGATAGTCAGTCACATGTTGGACATGGAAAATCTAGAGAAGTGGGAGGACGCTCACCAGGTAAAATCTTGTGTTTGCATGTGTTTGTTATTGTATGTGTGCCTCTGAAAGACCCAGTATTTGCATGTGTGTGTCTGCCTGCAAATCCCATGTTAACCTTTGATTATTAGATTCATAAAAATAAACCTGTTTAACACAGTGGCTACCTATTAATTATACTAGCTATGTGTATTCGTCTTTGCACACTTGTGTAGTTTTTTTGTGTGTGACCTGGCTTGATGCCCTTGAGCTGAGGTGTGCTACCTGCCATCTGGACATAATAAACAAGCAGCAGAGTCTGATATTATATCCCATGTGGTATTAATTTACCACCCCGGAACACAATCAGTGGTCTACATAATGAAATGAATAAAAATGTTTCAATGGTTGAGACATGTTTCATTGAAAGTTGGCCATGGATTATAATTATGATGACATCGAGATCAATGCTCATCTCTGTTTTTCATCCCCATCCACAGGTCGCTCCCGGTGCTGCGTTGCTGATGAGGATATTAGAGGATTTCATTCACCTCATTGGAGAAGCCCAGAAGCCTTTTCAGAGTTTTCTAGTGGTTACAAACAACCTCAGTAAGTGTCACACAATCCTGCCACGAGACAAGGCATCATCACACCAACGCCATTAAAGATGTTCACTTGCTCAGATATATTACAGGCTTTAGGCTGAATTCAGGTGTGATTTTTTTTTCTACTTCTCTCTCCTCAGTCAAATGAAGTCGATGTAATTTGTCAAATCAAAACCACAGCAATTCATTCACTGTAACTCCATCCTCGTTGTCTTTCCTCATTTATGACTTTCAACACCAAGCATGACTCAGTGACTCTGTAAGATGGAAGGATTTTTACACTGCTGCATTCACTCTCTTTGACTCACCTCATCTATCTTATCCTTAACCGGTGCTCTTTGTTCCGGTCCCACTTTTGTTCTGCACTGACTTTCAATTCATTTTGGTGCCTCTTGTTTGCCCAGTGATAACGATTCAACGAGAGCCAGTGTCTGCAGTTTCCAGTGATATCAACTTCCCGATGAAAGGCCGGAGAGGGATGAAGGACTGGGCCAGAACAGCAGAGGACAAGCTCTACATCCCTAAAGAGGTCTTCACTGTCCCTACCGAAGGTAGGAGTGTAAATATATATACAGTAAACAAAAGATTATCTGTGTTTGTCCACGGGCTGAACTAAGATCGTCACTGAAAAGGACCGAAACAGGTGGTAAACAGTAGCACAGCACTGGGTTTTGAGTCCATAACCGCAATTTCTATCTGTCCTGGTTTACTCTTAGAAATAGGTGGACCCCATTCAATAGTCTTTAGCCAAGGTCAGACAGCTAGCCATGAAGAATTATCCCAGTGTGAATTCACACACTTAGAGATGTGTCTCATGGAAGCAGAGAGGAGGCTTCCCAAGGACATCGGAGGATGATGCTGAGAAGGTTTTGGACTGTAAAGGGGCCCTGGAGGGCTTCTCAAGAAGATGCCTGGTCTTTCATGTGCGAAGTGTGTTGCATCCCCTTGAGAGCATTAAGTGCTCATACAGTTTTTCAAAGACGTCTCTTTGCTTTTAACAGCATGAGAAAGTTAACTGCTGTTAGTCCTAACTGCTGTGATTTATTTATTTATTTTTTTATTTTTTTGTTTTGGCTACCTGGTTTCAAGTGAAGCCAAGAAACAAGCAAAGCAATTGTCCAAGCACAACACAAAGAAATTGTGGAGGCAAATGGAAGAAGGTATCAGGAAGCACAGGAGAACAAGTAGTGGAGGGGAAACAAAGGATCTTAAAAGGGAGAAAAGAAAGGGGAAAAATGTTTTATATTAGATATGGGAATTACTGTGGCAGATGCAATCCACCACCAACGGAGTCAAAGGTCACATCTCACAGGAAATTACACTGGCAGACTTCCTGTCTGGCACCCCATACCCTCCCCAAATTAAAGTTCAGAGAGGCTGCAGGCTGAGGGAGCAGAGCTGTCTCTGACCTCTCGCTCGCAGTGATGACACTGAATCTCTTTGACTGGCATTCAAGACATCCTGTTCACCAACCTGAGGGCGCCTCAGCTCAACTCACTCCCTCTGTCTCTTCATTATGTACAGTGTAATTTGCTTTTTCTCTGTACAGTCTAATTTGCTTATTCTTCCTTCTAACCATCCACTTTCATTTTGTCTAACAGAACCTGCTCATGAAATGTCTGAGTTGTTTTCACACATTTTATGGAGAGGAAATGGTGGATATCTCAAAGAGTAAATTTTAGTCTCCAACTAGAGATAAAAGGGGGTGTTAGCTAGCTTATTTAATGTGATGTTTTTTTTTCTTCTTTTTTTTCTTATTGTCATTCAAAACATTTCGCTCCTTTATTTTATTGCCTTTTATGCCTTTTTCCTCCATGCTGTTTTTTTGTCATAATAGATTTTGTTGTTGAATGTTTTATCTCTGGCTGTGCTTGTTGTGAAATGAACCTGATGGTCTGCATCACATTTCCACAGCCATTTTCACATATGATATCCAGGGCATGCCATTGCCATTTTTAGCATATGCTATTTGGCAAATTGTTTCATCCAGCTGTATATAGGTTTATGAGTTAGGACATTATTAGTGCTCTTTGGCCCTGTGGGAACTCTGTCTCTTCCCATTGGCAGTCCATGAGTTGAGGTCTTGAGTTGATTGCTATCAGTTTGTTTGGTTCATTTCCCCCGTAATGAAAGCCTATCTCAGATGGACAGCCTAAACATGCTCATAAAGGTCCATTGGCACCTTTGTGTGTGCATGTGTGCTCACAGCCGCACATACACACACAGCCAATTTATAGGTTCATGAATCGCTTCACTGGGCAGAGACTGGGACTGTTCTTAACCGATTTTCAAGTTGACAAAGTCCCTCTCTCTCGCCGCTGTCTCTCTCACACGCACACAGCGTATTCTGCCTGGCAGCCATGCACACATGAAGATCCAAACACAGCCTACAAGCCGGCAATGACTTCATATTTCAAATGCATGATTACTTGTACGTGCACATGGTTATCGTTAACTTTGAGTATTAGTCAGCTGAGGACACAAACCATGTGAGCTCTGCTCATCAATTATATGTGAAGGACTGGCTTCCTAATTCAAAGTTTTACTGTGCTGAGGTTCAGTTTATCAATACAGGTTTGACTCAGTGGGTTGATAGTGCTGAGACTGGAGAACAATCTGACATTGTAGGGAAATAGTACGGTATAGTATGGCTCTCTTGAGAGGACCGATACCACTTTCATGTCTGTGTGTTAAGTACAGCTACAACCAGGATGTGCATAGTCTAGCTTAGCATAAAAACTGGAGGCAGGGGGAGCTAGCCTGGAGGATGCACCCACTAGCAAATCTAATTGTTGATGTGTACACAAACAGAAACGTAAAAATGTGGGGGGAAAAAGCTGAGGTGCAGAAGAAAGGAGCTTGGGAAGTGAAAGAGTAAGTCACATGGAGCTGTTTGGAGGGAGCTTTCGATCCTTGATTAAAACCATAAATTACATCTTAGCAGCAACTCCAAGCATATCTTTTGTTGACAAATGGCATATTAAAGTTTGCAGCTGGTGACTGGTGGGTTGCCATTTTGCTGGATTGCAACTGACCACCAATCACTTCAATGTTCAGCAAGGAGAGAGTGACAAAAAGTCATGGGAAATTAGAGTTTTGTGACTGAGTGTTTTTCATGGTATTAATCATCCAGGAGCATAGGCCAGCGTGCCACCCCCTCACATACACACTGATTTACCATTTACCCACAATACACTGACTTTCTCATTTGCATGCCTTTGCAGACACTGTCCAATTAGGATCCATCACACTCGCTACTTTGATCTGTTTTTTGCCTCCTCACAGTCTCACAATTGCCTTTTCTTCCCCCACTGTCGGGATCTCTTTGTCTGTTCCTCTTTTTCTCTCCACGTCTGTCTCGCTATCTCTCTTCATGAGTATTACCTCTTAGCCAACAGCGCAGACAGATTTTGGATGAGTCACCCTGTGCGTCTGATACCATCAGCGCCTCCCCCCCCATCTCTTCCTCCCCCTCTCTTTCTGCCGACGCTCTTCCATCGCTTCTCTCAGCCTAAAAGGGCAAAGGAGGGAGTGGCATCTCTCAACATGAACTCTTTCCCTCTTACTTTTCCCCTCCGCTTCCTTTTTCGCCTCCCTCACTTGAGACAAAGTGACATTTACAGGGGGACACTACGTCTCCTTGGGAGCCCCTGCTCTTCTTGTCAAAAGAGCCCTGAAGGGAGAGATGGAAGGCAAGCGCTTGTACAAAAAAAAAAGAAGTGTTGAAAAATGGTGGAAAAGTTGAAAAGTGGGTTGGAGAAAAAGCAACAACAACAGAGGGGGATGAGAGGAGGGAGCGCTGAGAAGGAAAGAAGGAAAGAAAGAAGGGGGATTTGAAACTAGGGGAATGAGTGAAGGACATTGTCTAAAAAAGGACTGGAACACTTTGAGTTAATTACCCCTTTGAGTGATGCTTTTAGAAAGGAGGCTGCTGCATGTCTAGCTGAGCAATAGGTGAGCTGCTATCTACTAAAAGCAAAAGAAATTCACACAAATAGTGTCTGCACCCACACAATGTGTGACACCAGGATCTTTCACCTGAATTAGTGCTGCGTTTTCAACTCTGAAGCATAATTAGTCAGAGGATGGAATATGTAGCTGTCATACACTTGGCGAATGTGCTTGAATTTACTAACTTCTGTAGTGAGCGGAGCATTTGTCAGCGACAGCTTAAGAGTAAATGTAAACTGAGCTGGATTTGCAGGTTGATGAGGCAAGTGAGGTCTGTGCTTGTTTGCTTCACCAGATAATAAATCTGGTATCTAGTTTATTTATTTCAAATTATGCAGTGGTCAGCGAATGTTAGTTCATATGTGATCAATCACAAATATCACCACTCACTGCTATAAACAGCAGATTATACTGTACAGTATGGAGAAATGTGGCCATTTAAATTTGTGCAGACCTTCCCAGATTTTCCACCTCTCCGACCTGTGATTTGTTTGTTTAAAACACAGATTTCTTCCTCACACTATAACTGTACATTCTGTCTTATCTACACACCTGTACAGGACTTAATAAAACCTTCTCTTTGTCTTTTAGGGAAAGATGGCTAAGTTGTCCTAGTATTTCATATGTAGAGCTGCACTTTTTGTCCAGGGAAACTTTTTATCCTAATACACAAAATAAACAAATGGATGGAGGGACAGATGGATGTACTGCAAATTTGAGTTTGAAGGTGATTTTGAAGGCGAGCCACGTCGAGTCCGTCTGGGCTGATCTATTGTCCACTTGTCTGTGTTTCAGAGACAGAGACGGACTCGGAGTCAACAATGTACTATGTCATTGGAGCCATCCTGTACCGGACGTTGGGCGTCATCTTACCCATGCCAAAGTGAGTACTTCTAATATCAATGAGTGAGGCATCTTTTTCTTCTTTTCTGCCTTTCTGAAACTATTTAAAAACTCTTTCAGGCAACTTTCAGCTTCCATCTTTCATGTGGTTGCTTTTACTTTGTTTTTTTTTTTAGTTTCCATTATCACCATCTTTCTATTTCTGTGCCCTTTCTTCTGCAGCTTCCTCCCACTATCTAATTCCTCCTTCACATTCTCCATCTGTCTTCTGTCTTATAATGTCTCTATTGCCTTTCTCCTCCCCTTGTGTCTGCTTAGTTATCAGACAAATGTATTTCATCTCCAAAAATGTGCATTTCCTTAGATGCCTCTCCTTTTCTTTTGCATTGTCATTGTATTTTTGGAAGTGTACATTTCGCTGGGGATGGGTATGGGCTTAATGGGTCCTGAAACTTACATAGAACTTGGGGAAAAAAATCAAGGATGGGAGAAATCAGGGGGTTGTCAAAAGGCCACTGTGATATGGTGTGTGTGCTGGCCCTGGGCCCTTTTATTCAGGTCAGTGCTCTTGGTCGTGGATGAGCCGGATCTGTTAAAACCCTTTTCTCCCTGTAGCTCTGCTGAATGTTAATAGGTCCAGTGTTCTGTTTTTACTCAGGCGCTCTCTTTGGCTCTCTCCCTCTCTCATCAGCTTTTATTTATATGTTTATTTATTTATGTATTTATTTATTTATTTCCGCAGACACACAAAAACCCTCAAAAGCAAGGGAGAGGGGGTATGTCTGTTTCTGAGTATAGGTGTATTTTTTTTTTTTTTTTTTGCAATATATGTTATTGCCCAAACTCAAAAAAGCAATTTAAACCATGGTTGAATGTGCAGTCCAATTCTCTGAAAACCGTTTGTCTGTGTGTTTGTATCTTTCTAGTCCGCCTGCAGTGATCAACTCCAAGATCCTGACAGTGACAGTGCGACCGGAGCCACAACCCAGCGAACCCATGGTGGTGGTGGAGCTGTCACCGCTTTTGAATGTACGTAAAAAAAAAAAAAAAACTCCATGAGAAAAACATTGTTTTATGTGTGAGTTTTTTTTTCAACTGCCCAACACAGCTGATGGGGAGTTGAAAACTGTTCATGTTCAGTGATCATCTGCTAATAATCACTGAACATGTTACAAAACTTCAAGGTCCGGATCGTTTCCCATTTCAGAGTGGGGATTATCACAGTTTCTCTTTCTCCTCATCTAAACTTTCTCGACCACTGCAGATTTATTCAAAGTAACCTCGAACCACCAGAAAAATCATTTTGTTTTCCCATTAATATTAAAGATTTACATGCAACAAAATGTTAATTATTCCATATGAAGCACTTTCCGATGCAAGGTTTTGCACTTTTTATCATATACTCATATAAAGGCGTTGGCCACAAAAATAAATTTGTTTAATGCTTTAAAGGATTCTTTTTCGCCTGCTGACCCATGTTTCCTGGGATCAGATGAAAGAGAGAGCACTGCATGCTGTAAAGCACCGTAGTGCTCGGTGAATTGCCTGAATAAGCATAGACCTTTTTGACTTCCTTATATCGTAGGGTCTCCTGGTGCCTATTCAGTTTATATTACGGAGGAGTGTGTTATTATAAACGACTCAGGTGGGGTGTCTTCAGTGGAAAGGACAATGTGCAAGTTTAATGAGAGGCACTCTTCATGACCTCAATAAGATGTGGATTTCATTAGCCATTCTTCTGTGCAAAGGTGGTCACAGTTTTGAAAATAATCTTGAATATTTAATGGTACTCTCCAGACAGCACAAATGCACACACACTATACTAAAATCTTCCGATAAAATCAGTCTCTTGCTGTGCCAACCGGGACCTTAGGGTCAGAATTATTGCACAGTGTTTCATTAAAAAGACTTCGTATTCAATTCTCCATCCCCCACCACTCCGTCTTTCCCCTTTAAAACGTTGATTCATTACATAATTATGGCTTTTCTTTTATATGCCTCTATCTTTTATCCTCCTATTATTCTGCTTTTTAATGCTTTTGGCAAAGCAGAAGTACCGCAGGTTGCACACCCTCTGTTTAGAGGATGATGTCTTAATGCTGATCCCAGCATGCTGCTCTGTACTACTAACCGGAGGCTCCTGCTGAGGACAGACGCTTCACTGGCACATGGTGCAGCGCAGGGCTAGGACAGTCTGTGGAGGGCAGATGCACATACTGGATGCATACCCTTGACCATTGCTGCCGAGGCCATTCTACTCCTGCTTAAGGGCTACTCCAACCATTTGAAATTACTATTATTTTAACATTTGTAGGGATTCACATATAAAAATGAAAAAAAAATGATGCAGCAAAGACCAAGGTATCCCGACTCCAACCTGAAAGGATTAAGTATTTCCCATATAGCATCAACATTGTGTCTTTCTTAAAAACTAATTTTCTTCTACATTTAACATGGGCTCAGACCTAGGGAAGTTGAGCCATAATATATCTACCACCTGGAGGAATATGGCTTTGTTAAGCTGAGTGATGTAGTAAATTAATTCAAACTACTCTCATTCATACAACAGGAATTACATACCTGCTGAAGGCTCAAGAGATCAGCATAATCATTTAATTTGAAATCTAACCTGCACTTCTGGTTTTAGTCATAGACAGGCATAAACATTGTTGCGACTTGAAATCAATAAGGGTTTAAAAATCTCCTGGGAGCAACATAAAAGCCTGAAAATATGTAGGTATATAAAAAAAATAAATAAAAAAAAAAAAAAAAAGCCAAGAGTAACTGCTGGTTTAAGTAGTTGACCAATTTCATATGTAATAGATAGGTATTGATCTTTGCCTCTGTTGAAACTACTTGCCAGTACTGCCAGACAACAATGGAGAATGCACGCTTCAAACACGAACTTCATCGGAAATGCTGAGCTCTTGCAGCAGACGAGCACCAGAGGAGGCAAGAAAGTGGGTTCTCTGTACGTGGTCATGTCTTCACTGAGAAGACATCTGCTCCAGTCAGACCCCCATGTATTTCCCTGGTGTCAAATTGTGTTCATTTGTGTGTGCTTTCAATGGGAAGTAAGAAGCAGGAGGCCCTGTGTAGATCAGTGGACCAAATGCCAAATGTTGCCCCTCCTCCTCCATCCTTCATCTAACCTTTTTGATTATGAAAGGCAGCTCTGGTTAGCTTTGCAAACATCACCCATAAGCCTTTCGGGTGATTTCACTCTAATCTCATTTACTTTGATCAATCAAAAACCGTCATCCAGGTTGCTCCATTTCATTTTCCGAATCTATAGTCTTTGATATGAAGTGGAAGGCTTTTAAGATTCCCTGAACCAGTGTGGTCTTCTGTGAAGATAGCTCCTTTCATCTGATTAGCCTAGCATATTCACAGCCAGTACGTTTTTACCAACAAATGACCACTCCATGTGCTTGCAATTACCTTGTAGAAAATGGCTGTTCCATTTGAGAGAGAAAGAAAACAGACAGAGCCGTTACACTAGACGCCATTATTACCGTCCATAAATGCAGCTGTTAGAATCAGACACACGTTGCTCCCTTTGAGAGGCATCAGTCGAGCAGACGCTGTCATTATGCAACGTATCGGCACTAAAGAGGAGACAGTGTGGGAGTACGTGGATGTCAGTCCCGCTGTAGCGTACAGTCAGCATGATGCCTGCTGATTGATAGCTGAATGCTAACAGAGCACACCACGCTAATGCATGCCCAGGGACATCTAACGTTGGTGACAGTGTTGTGCATGTGAGGCAGAACAAAGCACTGTCATCCATCAATCTGTGTCAGATAGCCTTTGATCCTGTGTGTATAAACCTTGCATCATCCCGTCCTCTCGATTCCAGCCATGAAGAGATACTCTTGATTCACTGATTCATGGGAGATCAGTTATGAACTGTTCAGGAGGTGACCTTGCCTGTGAGAAAAAAATCCTCATAGTGTGGATCTGCTCCTTCTTTCTCATTTTACTTACTTAAAACACTGATGATAATCAGAAAACTTCCCATTTGCTCTTTGGTCAAGATAAGGTAATTTCCTCAAATCCTTTCAGCTTCCAGTGAATCTTATTACAGTGGACATAATCTTTTATACTGGACAGAACAGTCTGCCTGTGGAATTACTGCTATAATCCCCTTTGCCATAAGGGGGAGCTCAAAGGCAAAGTGCTTGATGTAAGAGTGAGGAAGGACCAACAGACTCCTCTGCATCACTTCAGTAGAACAGTGTGGGCAGTTAATAAAGATCCTGATCACCCGTGCCCTGAAGGACCTGGGAAGTGCATTGGCCCGTTTGTCATTCTGAGCTGAAAGACACCATTTGGGGTCTTTCAATTATTTTGATTTGCAAATGAACTAAAGTAAATAACCTTTGATCCAGATCAGGAGCCCACAAAAGCTTCACCTGAAAAGCAATTCTAATCCAGTCCTTGGCCAAATGAGGCATACAAGTTGAATAGGAGCAGGCGAGATCACTGAGGATCACCAGTGGAACAAGTTGTGATGAGTCAGTTAAAGATATCGATCCTACGATTGATTCACCAATTGAGTCATGGCTGGTCTTCCTTTCGCTACTACACATCACTGAGCTTTCATTACCAGATGATTCACCTGCCAGTCGACCCTGGTCATTGGCTTTTGGCCTCAATGGGTCAATGAATTAAGACTGAGTTGAAATCAGCAGCATCAAGCTGCCTTTAAGAGATTAAATGCCTTTTTAAATGTGTTTTTCTAACATGTTTGAATCAGTTCTTTTAACAGAATGAGGTTTTTAGAAGTGGTAATTGAAATTGTGACTTGAGACTTAACAAGCCCACCAAAAAGGCTAGTTCTAATAAATAATTATTACCCCTAAATACATTTCAATACTTCATAGTTTACACTTTCTACCACATACTTACTATATACTTTATAACTTTCCACTGTGTTTGGATTAAAGGAAAGAACAGGACCCCGACCTGCTCTGTATTACTGTCCATGAAACGGCTTTTGTCTTTTTTTGTCTCACACACCTTCTCTGTTTCTGCGGCGGCAGCATATTTGCTGCTCGATCCCCTGACAATGACTCTTTCTCCATCACTCCCTCCCACTGTCTGTCTCAATCCCTCTCTTTCATTGTCTGTTTACCTCTCTCCATCGCCCATGCAGCATCACTCTTTCTCCTCTGGCAATGAGCTACTCTGTCTCCTCTCCCTCTCTCACTCACTCTCCTCTTGACTGGCAATAACAGCTTATCTTCTCTTCCCCCCTCCCCTCCTCCCCCCCCGTATCTTGCAGGGTACATCAGATCCTCAGTGCGTTGTCTGGGACTATGGCAACCCGTAAGTTTCCCTGAATAATTCTGATACTCTCGTCCATGTGAGTGTGTGTGTGTGTATAGTGCAGTATTACGTATGTGCGTCAGCATTTGTGTGTATGTGTGTTTATAGATGCAGATCATGTTTGTGCTCGTGCCCAGTCAGATTCATTTTATTAATGAACTGAAAACAGTCTAATGAAATGAATGAAGTTCCCTGTGTTAGTATTAATTAAATCAGTCAATGAGAACAAACACTATTCTCTCTGTGTTCCTAAGGGCTCAAAAGTAGAGTTGCACACAATCTCTTGAGTGCTGCAGGATTTTATATTGTTGTTCAATTCTGTATTCTACTGACTTTTCAAACCTGAATGGTCCATTTTTATGTCACTGATGACCTGAAGCATTAGTTTCTAGTTAATGGGTTTTCTCTTGTTCATCTATGTAGGCCACTGACGCTTTCACGTCGTTTGCTGTGTATAGTGGACCACCTAGCGAACAAATGTAAACCAGCACAATCGATCATGCAATTATAACCATTAACCCACATAGTGATTACTCTATTTGTCAATAACAAACCCAAACTCGTTCAGTACCATTACATCGGGGGCTGAATTTAGGTCATGGTCTGATTGTGCTTTCACTATCGTAAACTGCTTTAAATGGCCCACGTCTTCAGCCCACGGGAGCATAACTGAACAAATGCAACCCACTGTCCGATAAAAATGGTTCTACACATTTTATTTGGAGGTGATATACAGAAACTCAGCAAGTGTGACAGCGTTTTACTGCCTAGAATTCATGGGTGGGGGAGTTAGTGTCGGTGGTTAGCATGTGTAGTTTAAGTCACAAAATCACATGGTTACTGTTGGGAAAAGATTGTGGTTTTGTTATCGAAAAACTCAAAACATCTTGTGTGATGCTCCTATAAATTGAGAGCACAGTGGGTACAACAACTGAAATACCCTTCATTTCTCAAGGTTAGGGCTGGACTGTAAGATTTCAACCTTTTTACCATGATTAAGATAATGATTACTTTAGCACTCGGTCTCTCTGGTATTAGTTGAAATGATTCAAGACAGTGGTGGTGTTAGTTTGCTGATATACTGTAGTTTTTTTTGCAGTATTTGCATGACTTGTGTGTGCTACATGTCATCTTCACTGAAGCTTGATTGTGCCCAACTGACACAGTCTCTGTAGTTATAGGCTGCCTTACTTGAAGCTCAGGGTTTGCCCATGTCATCCACATCACCAGCTTCTTTTAGAGTGGATGCAGACTGACGTTATTATGATGTTGTGAAGGCACGTGAATTTAAGGTAGGGACAGTTGATGAACGCACGCATTGGGAGAAGTGTTATGTGAATTAACTGGCAAAAGCCATCTGTAAGTCTGCAAGAGGCTGCAAACTAAATATAGGTTCTTGATGCTTTTTCGGTTAATTGCCCACTCCTCCTCAAGGTCTATCCGCTTTCTTTTAGCCACATCCCATGGTCACCATCAGCAGATGATGCTCCAACTTTCTAAACACTGTTCAGAATTTCATGTCTGTGTTGGCTTTAAAGTTGTGTTTGACAGTTCAGTCATGCACACTTCCATGACAACAGACTCAAATTCATCTGGTGATGACGACCCTGTGATGCCATTAAAAGCTCCAAAAAGCTTTTAGCAGACAGATTTGACAGATGATGCTTCGTCAGAGCAAATGGCTTTAATAAGAATTGAATGTGTCAGGGGGCCATCACAGCATACCTCCCTGTCTGCTGTGACAACAAGACAGATGACAGCAAAATTCTGGTTAGCTCAGCCTTTCCCTCGAGATCACATTAGTTTACCGGGTTCTTGAGGAGGACTCTCCAGAGACCAGAGTGCACAATGTGGGAGTGTGGGTTCACACAGGGAGGATAAGACATAGTAACTTATCAAACTACCCTCCTCCATCAAGGTAGGAGCAACACAAAGCTCAGCAAAGTCAATTAAGTAGCCGGCAGATTACAGCTGCAATCAAATTAAATTCCTAGACATAACGAGGGCAGGAAGCCAAACAGAATATAAAGTGACAAGGTGGCTGCACTGTCTATCAACCAAATACTCAAACTGGGAAGAAAATGGGTAAACATCCAAATATATTTGCTAGGGATTAGGTAATTTGTTTACAGACACACACAGATGGGACTACACACAGACATACAAACACAATGACCAAAACATATGTCAAAATTAGAAATAACCACATTCAATTTAACATGCAATCAGAATTCTTTTGATAGCATGGTGAAGGCTGATGCCAACAGCACAAAAATGCTCCGATTTTAATCCCAGAAGCTGCTTGAGAATTTGCGTCCCATATTGCTGCTGTTATTGCTATTCCTGCTCTCGGTGTAAACAGCTGTGAGTGATCAAAACATGCTCTTTTGGTGCACAGATGATGAAAAATGAAAAGGTGTGAGGCTGAGAAGCCCAGTCAACTGTTAAAAAAGGGGAAAAAATGAGTATTAGTTCCATAATCTGATGCTCACATGTAGAAACATCTGTGCATCATATAGAGTACACACGCAAGTACAAAAACAAACACCTACACAGGGACCAAAAATAACATGAATATATACACTGACTGTGTGGCATCTGTATTCCAGCCCTCCTCCATTTGCTCGTCTGTGTCGGGCAGTAGATCTCAGAGGCTGGAGCTGGGTGGAAGCGAGCAGGTGATGCGGGCAGGGAACATCTTGTACAAAGCAGCCGTTTGTTTGCTGGAGGATATCACCTCTCTAAACCTGGCTGTCTCTCTAACTGAGCCACAGGCTTTGAGGTTGAGCAGAAGGCAGACGAGAGGTGGAGAAGGTATAGATAGCAATGCGGAGGGAGGGCAAACACAGCAGCTGCTGAAGCAGACAGCAGAAGAAAAGATGTTCAGCTCAGAGATGGGGAAAATAACTTTGTTGCTCTCTAACCTCTATGTGGAGATTATATTTAGTGCACACAGATGCATCCACATGAAGAAATTAGATCATAAAATCTATGTGTATCTTTCCCGTCTGATTTGGTATAATGCATATATGGGTAATGTATACCTACCCGAAGAGGAAGGCCCACATTTCTATAGCCTATCATTGCCATCACAATTGTGTATGCACACGCACAGCAGTGGTGGTCTATTTACAAATCTGCAAGCAATTTCAATGGTATCTTTCCCCTTTTTGTGCGCTCTCTCAGCTGGCTAAGTTGGCCAACAGTTTGTGGCACTCACAGTTCATCTCAGTATTTATGTGTGAGTGTTTATTTATTTATTTTGCCCCTAACAGGCCCATATGTCGGCACCATCTGCCCACCCAATTCGTAGTGCTCGCCATCCCTCCCTGTCTTCCCCCATGTGCCTGTCTCCTCAACCTACTCTCAACCTGTTTTCATTTGCCTCGCTGACTCAAATAGATACTGTTATGTTTAGCTCTCATAAAAGTTTTACGGGCTTTGAAAAATGGGAGCGCAGGTTAGTGGAGGCAAAGGAGCCTATTTATGGGTAAAATGGACAAATTTTTCTGATTATGTTTGGAGGTATACAGAGCACTGAGATGAAACATGAATAACCAATGTTGCTGTCGCTTCTCCTCATTGGGTTCTCTCTCCAGACTTTTCTCTCTCATATGCTGCCTCACTAACTTTCCCACCATCTCCCACGGATGATGATGGTCATTCAGCTTCTCTTTCTTATATGTAGTTGCTGACCTTGCCTTTGGCATCTCTGTGCTTTGACTCTCACTGCACATATGGGATACTGCCTGATACCCAACTAACATAAATATGTGTGTATATACATATACATACTCACACACTGAACTGTGGAACATTTATCTTATATCTGTTGAATTACAGATTACTTTGCCTCCATTAGAGTGTATACACGCCACTCCCAGATGTACTGCACGGATTCTATACTGTAACAGCTGCTTTTTCAATCAGAACAAACTGCCTCGGTGCTGGCATCTGAAATAGACATTATACTAGCCTACTCAAACATGGATTTATGCACCACTCATACATTTCACACTCCACTTTTAATAAGCAGAGAAGAAACATACTCTAATACAAATGACAAAGCTTAAATAACGATGCATCATAGGCGGAGGACGAAGCAATCTCCTTTTAAAGCATGTTTAAAAATATGACCCAATAGTTAGATATGTAATATACACTTTAGATGGATGGATGACAGTAAGCTTGTGAAGAGCTGAGGGTCACTTAATCCTATTTCTAATCCCCAGTGGTCTTCAGCTTGATCGGGGATCAGTGGTTAAAGACCCAGACGCCCCCCATCCTGCCCCCTCCCTTACAGCCACCCACCCCCACCACCAATAATGGCCTGGTGTGCAGTGCAAGTTGCTCTAACATCCTCAATCTGACACGGTAGATTGAGGCTTGCTTTGGGCTCAGACTGATCTGGCAGCGCTATCAGCGTTGGCACAGACAGGTCTCAACTTTAAATGAAGTAAAAAGTCAAAGGTATAATCCTCACGCTGCCAAAAACCTAGCTGGATACAAATCTGGCCAAAATGTAATCACATTATTTTTTTTTCTTTTTACAAAAAGGCATAGCAGCAAGTTCTGACCTCAGCCAAGTGTGACACGATTTCATTTTCATATTGGCACTGTGACGCCACCCATTAATCTCCTGGATGGATAAATAAATTTGTGTGTTGTTTATCCCTTTTGGATACCTAACACTTCACTTGTTTGTTTTAAGATGTCTTCTGTTAAACAAAAAAAAAAAAAAAAAAACACTGCACTGATTCAACATTGCACTTGTATAACAAAGGCTGACTCACAATGGACTGTTTTATTTTTGTTGTTGTTGTCGGAAAAACTGAGACATTGTACTTTTTAATCTTCCTCCTTGTCCAAACCTGGCATCTGCATTACCCACAATGCATCTTGACCTCTGACAGCTCAGTCAAAGTGTCTGTTGTGTTATGCAAGTAACAGCTAATGTAGCCTCAGGCCACTAGCCTCACCCGGAGATGAGGAGTTGGCAACAGAGGTCTGATAAACTCACTTCTTCCAAACTCCACAGCCCCAGATGTTTTTCCCTTTCATACTTGTAGTATGAATGGCGTAATTTGTGGATGCAGCATTATTGTGTGTAATGATTTTTTGAGCTTTAACATCTATCGCCAGACCACACTCAGCATGTCCACATTTTAATTTATAGTATAAATAGATTGTGGCACAGTGGCTCAGGTTACTATGATCACCTCACAGCAGGCAGGTCAATCTAATTTACCCATTAATAAATGTGTTTGTGTCTGCATGCGTTGCAGTGTGACCTGACTCTTGCTGGATGCATTCTGGGAGTATTCAGCACACTGCGACCTTGCGCACAATGAATAGGTGTAGAAAATGGATGGATGGTTATAATAGAATAAAACTATTGCAACATAATCTGTGTTGTCCTTGGGGATCCGCAGAGAGCTCAGACTTTAAATAGCACTTCATTTGGTTAAATCTAATACCCAGAATTTGACAGCATCTTACAGATTATAATTGATGTACATATACTAATCATAGAAGTGATCTGAGCGATGAACATGTTTTTTTTAAACTGAGCAACAGTAAATTCTATATAATGCAATACTGACATTCCTATTTTTGAAAAAAGTAGGTTTACTAATTTTTTATATCTTTCCATCTGAAATGAATTGTATTCATTTCCCACTTTTACAGGCAGGCATAACACTTAGGCAGAAACACATGCACACACACAGACTAACACACTTAACAGTGTAGCCACCAGGAGGAGGGGATGGGATGTAGGGCTGATAGGGCTTGCTCCACTTTTCCATCTGACAGAGCAGAAGGGATCAAGACCGTGTCAAACAGAGAGTCAAAGCAGTAAGAGGGAGTCGGCCAGTAGGGCTTACGTGGGCTCTGCCTCCACTGGGCATTACAGACGGTGGACAGGCTCTTAGCTCATTTCCCCAGCTATCACAATAGTCCTTAGAGACCGTGTCAACATGGAAGCTTCGATTCTCAGTGTATTACGTTTTACTTCATGTTGAGGACAGTCGCTGAGGACAGTGGCTGTACCATATTCATCAGTTCTACGTACCATGCAAAGTCAGAACTTTAGCTATGATTTCCTCTTGTGACTGGACATCGTGGATAACTGTGGGCTGCTTGCACTTAGTTCTAATTTTTAGTTTAATGAGGTAAAGTAAATCCAGTCGGGACTTTTTACTTTTTTTTTTTTTTCTTTTTTTTTTTTTTAATCTTTTTACTTGTTGATTGCATCATCATGTGACCATTGGAGGTAGAATGGAGCACCGTGTCTTACCATTTGGCCAGGGACAGCCTTTAGATCTGATGCTAGGGCAAAGTCTTAAACAGTGATGAAGTTGTCGTTACTAGTATTTGAAGTTTAGATTAGAAGCCGTGAAGTAGAAGACTTGTTCTCTGGTGGTGGTTGGAATACACTGAGTTTGACCCCGGGATCAGTAGCTTTGAAGAGCCACTTGGTAAGTAACATCTACACCCCCTTAAAATCTATATTAGGTCATTTTATGGCTTTGTATATTAAATTCTTCTGCACTGGAAATAAGAGATTGTACATATGCAACCTAATGTTAAGTAAAGCGCTTGCCTTACGCTTATCTTGTTGACTTGCACACTGCCCTCTTTACTTTTGTGCTGCTGGACACAGAAAAGGCAGGGTGTTAGTGCTTTGTGAGACTCAGAGTTGTCCCTTTGGCCTTACGTGTCCCGGTTGAGCCCCTGGCAAGATTCTTTGAAAATGTCCAGTTTTCTCATAAATCCTCCATATTTTCTACGAGATACAGCATATGAAAATCTGTCTACAAAATATATAGACATACTTTTTTCCTCTGAATCAGGACTAATAATCCATTTTCTCTGGAACTATTTTCTTCAGAGCTATGTGGCATGTCCATGTTAACACAGAATGCAGGCAGTCAGAACGGCAGGCTATTTATGGCTGTGCCCGAAACCTGTATCTCTGCTTTTGCTGTTTGCTCACTAGCTCGCACACCAGGAAGAAAGATAATCCTGGGAAAGAAGCTTATAAATTAGCCCATGGCCATGGTAGAGAGCAGATTGGGGCAGTAGAGGTCAATGACAAAGCATCTGACTCGCACGAAAATAAGGGAAGAAGCGGGAAGGAGGGTTTTGTGTGACAACCTCACATGACATGAGCAAAGGGAATGACAAGTCACATAATCCAAGGCCTGTACAGCTGTTTGTCTGTATCACAGACCTATACAAATGTGCATATAAAACTATGAATTGAAGTCAATAACTGTCAACCATAGGAATAATGCTGTCGTAAACATCTTGTTGGTGTTTGTCTCTCTGTACATGTGATAGCTTCCACCAACATTTTTTTTTATTTCATATCCCCTGCATCATTCCATATACATGAGGCTCAGATCAAGTGAAAAGTATTTCGTGTTTGGTTTACTGCCACTGAAATAACATTTAGAAACATAAGCTGTACAGTCTTGCACATAAACATTGTGGCAAGCAGATAATCTCACAGTGTGTGTGTCTTGCGGTTATAAGACCCGTCTTTACATCAGTCAGTGGAGGAGAGGAAAGCTTAGTTCCTACAGAGTTAATATCTGGGTCAAATGCATTTATGCATGCAGGCACACACAAAGTCACTGAAATTCAAACATGGGCCGATATTGTGGCAAATACTGTGCTGGTCAATGCTGCATAATAGCCGGTATGGAGGGTTGAGTGAGTACAGATGATTTGTGTCACATGAAGATTTGCCTCAGTGCCTCTGAGATGTATTGGGAGTAAAAGGCCAATATGCAGTGCCTATGTTGAATGTGAAACCCATCACCACTGAATTGGTTCTTTAAATCTGACATTTGACATAATCAGACACATCCAATATGCTCAGAGTAAAAATATGTGCACCATAAGATGGTAAGATGGTCTGTCTCTTAAATGTCTGAGGCAGACTCAGTAATGTCAAGAAAAAAAAGTGTTGGATCTCGCACATAAATGTTTAAAAACTGGATCAAAACTTACTCCACTTGGCCTTCAGATTTCCCTTAAGCGCTTTGGCAAATGACACACTACACATGCATAGCACACACTTGGATGTTCTCAGTTTAGTCTTGTGAGTCTCCAGTGTGGAAATAATTGGGAAATTTGTCAGAAAACCTCAATAAATTCATAACTGCATGTGGAAAAAAATATAGAGAAGAATAAAGATTTAAATGTACAAATTACATTTAAAGAGAGTTAAGCGTAAAAATATCAGTGTTTATGGTGATGATTGACCTTGTTTGTTACAACACTTTGTAACACTGCTGAGCTTTAGGAAATGCTGGGAGAGACAAATTCAGAAACAACACATGACAATGCCACAGGCAGATTAAAATGCAGGATGTTGCTTTTGACATAGTGACAGACAGCTGGGGCCAAAATCTCAGGATGTCCTAACCCCTGTGTCCTCCCGTAACGTGCAGAAAATTGTGACATGATTAAAAATGTACAGTTTAAGGCATTTTGAATTGTCCAGCTTGAACCTGCTCGACTCTAGAGTGCATTAGGAAAGGTCTAGCCTTTATTTGCAGTCGTTGAAAACAGATGTTAGGTGCTTGGTGGTCCTTTCACTTATTTTTGCTCATTTGACCTTTGCTAAGGTTAAAGGTCAAACATAGATGGAGACACGATGGCAGTAGCGACCTTTAGGAAAATCACAGGTGTCACTAATGACATTAGCTGCGGCTCTGTTCTTTCCAAGTGTCCCACTAAATCATGATAGTGTGACACCATGTGCACAATACCAGGAACTGACGCAACTCAGTGGAACTCAGCCCTCGTTAATTTGATTATTCACACCTGTGGCTTTACTGCTATGAGTTAAGTGAACACACCTGCAGTGTTTTTTAAAGAATGACCAGTGTAAAAACCAATGTGAAGAGTTTTCACACATCGGTATCTGCATGTCGTCTCAGGGCCACTTAACCTCTGTGATCTATAAAAGCCTTTTTTCTGCAACAACGAGCCCTCTCCCTCCTACTAGTACTACTATCTATGACTAATTAGCCCTTTGTTTTGCTACATGTATCCTCAGCTGTCACTGTGTATTAGACAATGACTATACTCAAAGTTCCACCAAGCTTCACCATATCATGCACTGAACCCTAAACAATCTAAAAAATAATAATAATGATGATAATGATAGTAGTTCTCTCTTAAAAAAAAAAAAAAAAAAAAAAAAGAAAAAAAGACAGGTTCCTGTGATTGGCATGCTACTGGATTTCATCAGTGTGAAAAGCCTCTGTTATCCCTCAGTGCCTTCTGTGTCTCTTTGCATTTAGCTCTCCTCTTTCAATTTTATCCTCCCGTGTAATGCCTGTACATGTTCGCACATCTGTCCACCGATGACACAAAGGCAAATATTGTGGACATATTTGACGGCACACTCAGCGGGAGATGAGTAATGAGGAGCTGACTAACGGTCACAGGGACACAGACACAATTAGCTAATATCAAATGGAAATGGGCAAAACTATATATTTGGCCACAGTCATCTTGTGAATCAGTTTTGACAGCATTCGCCAGCAGCTAAAATTAGCTGATGATGTTAATCTTTATTACATCAGTGACAGCTATGTAGAACAACATTTCTGATGTAAAACACTTAGCAGTTACTAGATTGCATCAAAAAAGGAGTAGTGAGACAAATGTGCTCGCATCACATCCAGTGTAAAATGCAGACTTAGTACATCATGAGGTTTAAAGTGCATGTTATTCTACACTCTCTGTACCTTCCCCTCACCGGTGTCACTTTTCCTTGCAAAAGATGAAACATTGCTCAGTGTGCCAGACAGATGTGACTTGCTTGAAACCTTGACATCAAGCCTTTTAGTTTTCAGAATTCAAAGCATGTTTAATGGTTTTTTTGTTATTTAGCAGAGGGGCAACTGGTTTTCATAGTGCTGCCCTTTCACTCAAGAGTTGGCGCCATTTTTTTTTCTGAACAGACATAAAAAGTCAATTTACCCTGTTGTTCAGAGAGAATTTTTCCTATTTTTCTTAACAGCAGCTGCATATGTCATTCACCCAGCATTTATGGAGAAAATTGGACAGCAATTTATTTTTAGTCATGCGAACAACAAGGCTGTAGGGACGGTAGTCAGTTGGTTGCTTAATCCACGACTGACTGAAATACTTGGAGGCTTCTCATTCAGCATCGCCATGTTGACATCTGCATTAAAAAATCTGCAGTGAAATGTCTCAGCTACAGCCACTGGGCCGAGTATCATGACATCAAGTGCAGTTCATGTCACCTTCAGCTGACCTTTGGTTTATATCATTATGAGTTTAATCATAATTGACAAGTGTGTAAAACACAGGACTGAAGTGGAGTTTGTACTGAGATATAGATATAATATCTCAGCCACTGTTATTTATAACATGAAGTCATCAAGAAGAAAATGAACAGAAGACAAGCAATAATTGAAATTTCTCACATCACTTAAACATATAAAAGGAGGCATGTGGTTCATAATTCAAGCAGAGTTATCAATTTATGCAATTTAAAAACAGCATAGTCACACAGCGTCACAGTGGAGCAAGATATGTTCACAAAAATACATACAACACAGTACAGTTGATGAGCATTACTGTTTGATTACACATACACCTTATAAATGTGATAATGTCTTTCAGATGTATGCTACATGCCTCAGTGAAGTGTCACAGTGTCACTTGTGGAGCTGTAGACTCTCAGCTGTTCAAACCCCAAGTGCACCGAGGGATAACTACCTCTGCAAAGAAAATAATTCAAACAGCCATTTAATAAAACTTTATTCTTTGTTGAAATCAAAACCAAACAACAGATGTGTTGATTTTCAACACAACATCAGGAAACCGTGGGATGCTATGTATATTTACACTTTGCTTTTTGATTTTTTTTTCTTTTTTATTTATGCCAGCTTGATATCTTTGCAGTATACGTTTGGGATCCGTAGCCTATAAACCAGCCATACTGATATGTGCACCTGTTTGTACATCTGGTACCTGTTTGCCACGATAAGAGGAGTCGGCAGCAGCTCCAGGCTCATTCAGATGCTATAACAAAAGCAAAACAGGAGCAATGTCCTTTTAATCTTTCCTCACAGGCTAAGCCCAACTGATAATCTAATGTTTCGATGAGCCCAGCGGGGCAGCAGTGTGTGTGCCCTGTAGCAGCTGGAGTGGTTTGTTTTAACTTTGTGGGTGAAAAAAAGAATTAAACGAATTCAAAGTTGACCCCTTTTTTTTCTTCTTCTTCTTTTTTTTTTTTTTTTTTTTGCTGTAAGGCATGGAAACGATCAAATCCAGATAAACTAGATGATGGGCAGCAGTCAATTAAGCTGGAAGTTCTGCAGCCATAAAGCAAAGAGGTCACATAGGATGTGCATTTGTGTGTGGCGTGTTGGTGTAATCTTCAGCGACCCCCTGTTGTGAGCTGTCAGGCAGTTTCTCATCACCACAACTTCCTCTTTGCTGCCAGACTGGCACAGAATACTTAATATATGTATGTGTCTTTGTCGCATGCCGTCAAACTGTCTGTGTTAGAAATGGGGCACACATGCCTGCACGTGTACGTCTATAAGTTAACCAACATGCATAAATCAGTATGTAACACTTCCTGCTGTCTGTCCATGCAACATGCAATAATTAATGCATGAACACTAACAGTCCACATGGCTATGTTGTACTTGTGTGACGAAGCCATTTGTAAATATTTAACTTGACATCTGTTAGGATTTTACATCTCATTGACATGTTTTCTATTCATTTATAGCTCAGATGAATCATGATAAGCACAGTAATCCACACGTATGTTTTTTTTTTTTTTTTTTTTTTTTTTCAAAGAAGCTGAAAAACACTAAAAATACTTCACAAAATGAACACACTTTGGAGGATTTCCTCATAAAACAAGTAACAAGTGCACATATTCACTCATTCCCTCTGTTCCTGTCGCTCTCCCTACCCCGCCCGCTCCCTCTCTCTCTATGACACGCGCGCACATACAGTATATACACGAAGCTGCGCACCATGTTGCTACCTGTCAAGCTGTCTCTGAGCTTCACTGCTGTGACTCTTTTTCCGATCTTCAGTCTTTGAAGTGTCACTGTGCAGATGATGATCATCAGGGAATTATACTCACATCTCATTACTGACATTATGAATTGACTGTCGCTCTGTGTGTGTATGTGTGTGTGTGCGTTTCTCCATGCTCAGATATACTTTTGAAATATACACTTGATACATTCTTTGTCATTTGTTGTTACACTGATCATGTTTGAGTGAAGTGTAGCACAGTGCTGTTGTGGTTAACATACCGTCTTTGGCGGGTTGTCCATGCACTTCTCAACAGTTTGACAGAAGAAGAAAAGACATAATGACTACATCCTTTGTTTTTTTTTATCATTGAGATGCACAAATAATTCATTGCTCATTCAGAGTACAGTATATGCAAATCGCTGAGCTACATTGTAACTTGTTTGTTTGTATTTTATTATCATACTCACAAATAAAGTGCCTCGAGAAAATGGTGCACAGTGTGTACCACAGAACATAATCTGGAAAATATGTTTGCAAAGAAAAACCCTCACACACTGTTTGTGTTAGATTTGTGATAAAATAATACAATAAAAACAACATTTTTATAAAAGTAAAAACATTGAAAATGCAATACAATAATATGTGATGTAGTAGGGTCTCCTTTGGTTATACATAAGTTGTCTCAATTGGGAGGCAATTCGTCCTTCAGAGGACTGGCCTAGCAACCCTGACAACATTTTTTTTTTTTTTTTTAAACAAAAGACTGTGGTTGTAATAGTTTCACCATCAGCCACTGTTTAGATACAGACATTCATACATGTGAGAGTATAATACTCAGGCTCTCTGTCTGATCCACCTGTTGGAGCCTTCAGAAAACAGCCCCTAAACTGGGACACAGCTTTATTTTGTATCCGTCATGTATCTGTAACCAACACAAAGGGCAACTTTTAACTTTTATAAGTTTTTTTAATAATTCTCAGAGGAAAATGTTACACTGTAGACTGCAAATCTGCCTAGTATTAATCTAAAATATCAACCCAAAATTGATCTGGAGAGATTATAAATACCATAAATTTCTCATAAAGTGCAATTATGACAAAAGCTCCTGTTCAAGATGTAAACAGTGCTCAGTTATTTTCCATTGTATTGAGTGATTTGAAGATTGCAACTCTTATTCAGATCTTAATATAACAAAGTCCTTACACAGATAACACAATTTTCTCTGCATCCGCTGTTGAAGGTACTCATTGCTATTAGCCTGAGAGGAGGTAATTAAGTTCTCCACTAAAGCATTAGCCGTGAAAGAACAGTGTACACCTTGCTGTCTGCAATATGATTAAATTTAACCCTTTTCTGCTCTACAAGTCTGTATGAAGGGAAAAACTAAATGAACAAACAAAATTTATACTCTACTTTAAAAAAACATGGAATACATTGGCATTCCCCAGCACAAAGATGCTTTATCATTGCCGACCAAAAGAAGATGTAGACAACAGTGAGCATCTGATAACATGCATCAGAGTCAGCAGAGAGAAGTAATTTTCCAAACTGCTTTATCAGGGAAGTGAAGGCGTGGTATGGTTTGAACTGATTTGATCAGTGACCAAACAACTCACAAATGTCATCAGATTCTTGTTCAATTGTTGCACAGACTTGATTGGTGCAAGGCCTTATGTGCCATCATGTTTTGTTCTTCTCCAACTGAGCGCAGTCAGTTCAAAACAGTGGGAAATATCAAAAACTGTTGTAACTTCTCCAGAAAACAGCGTGTCTGTGTCAAATCCCATTACCCGTGGTGAGAAGTTGATTAAAAATATGTTTCCAGTCTTGACGCCTCTGTACCCATCAATCACGGGGCCCTAACCCTGCACTAGTCTTCTTGACCTCATCAGATCAACTCTACGCAGCCACGGTTATGTGTGCCGTGGAGTTTTTATCTGTCATTAGTGACCGAAAGAGAAGTATACAGTACCTAAGGCTGAACATGAGGTTAATGTCTAGTGTGAGGTGCCAGGGTAATTAGTTCAGATAGAAAGGTATTGATTGACCTCTGCACTCAACCTTCCATTGAAAGCATTTAGAGGAAATAAAGGGAAGAGGAGAAAGATGTAGAGTAATAAAGAGTACAAGGTTCCATTGTATGAGATTCAGAAATCGTTCTTACTCCTTTTGGAAGCAATGGACCATTTAGTAATGAATACCGTTCCTCCACCACTTAACCCACACTGTTTTTTGTTAACTGCTATCTGATAACACCCTTTTCATTCTTCAAGGCCTCAAGACTCTTAGGTGTTTCTCCAAGAAAGGGGAGATGGTATTAAAAAAACAGGAGAGAAGAAAAGAACAAAGCTGTGAAGGAAAGTGTTTGGGTGCTAAACAGGGAGAGGACTTGAGAATAAGAGAGGTGACATAGACTTGAATTGGCAGCAGTGTAAAAGAGCCTGTCAGTGGGTGTGAGTGTTGGTCGCTGCATATTAATCCTATAGAGTGAATGGGTGAACTCTGTGAACTTGATGGTGAAGAGTGTCTGAAATGTTTCCTCCCTTTGAGTTGGATCTTCTTAAAGTCACGTTGGATTTTTTGTGTATTTGTCTCACAGTCACTGTTTATGTCCCTTGTGACAACAACGCCCCCCCCCTCCCCTTTTTCTCTCCACCTCCAGGGAAGCTGGCGCAGAAAACTGGGGCACAGAAGGCTGCCAAACGCTCGCGTCAACCACTGTCCACACCAAATGCCTGTGCAGCAGGATATCCACCTACGCCGTGTTAGCGCAGCAAGCTAAAGACCCGGTGAGTCACACCAATGTACTCTGATGTACTCTGTGGGACTTTGGGGGCTAACAAGGCAACTATTTCCAGGGGCCGGGTCATTGAGCTGATGAGCTGCTGTAGTATGAATTTAGCTGGCGTCCCCGTCTGTCGGATTTTTCTGTAAAAATACAACAGGCTGCTACAGCTGTCATTCATCATCTTCATAGTGAGATATCTGTAGGTGATGCTGGGATGGCTGGTGTCTTACTTTATAAAAAGCATCTTTTTTCTGAGAAGAAAGCCGTCACAGAAGCCAGCCGTCAGCATAAACTTTGTCACGGTATAAGATGCCATTTTGATCATGGTGTCGTTCACTTGTCTAATTATATGTTGATTGGCTGTCACTCTCCACGTTATGGAACTTTTTTTGAGCCACAACTTCATAAAGGTCAGGTTTCTCAGCAAGCTACTTGGATGTGATGTGTGGAGAGAGGAGACGTCAAGAGAAAGAAACAGATTTTGTTTTGTCTGTGCATGATTTTGCCTGCAGCACATAACCTGGGCTTCTATAAATAGTCCTTGTGGCTTGCAGTCTCTGTTTGACATGATTAAAGAAGGCTTTTTAGCAGTTCAGGCTAATGCCTGTTCTAATACACTGACCCAATCTTCTCTGTTGCGCTAATGGACATCCAAAGACCTGACAGCTCTTAGCTCACCTTCCTCTCAGAGCCACCCTAGTCGTGCAGCAGACCCTGATTCATTAACGACGCTGTTAAACATTCCACATCGTCACCCCATCACACCTCCCATCTATACCTATGTCCACCTCACCTGTCTTATATCCACTTTCTTGTGTCCTTTATTCCTCTTGTCGTTTGTTCTCCGCCTCCTCCCCCTCCTCCCCTCCCACCCCGTCACCCCCCTTTTTCACCTCGTTAACACTTTCAGTTGTTGTTCTCACTTTGTTCCACAGCTCCTTGACTGTTGTGGTCACAAAATGTTCCCTGTAGCTTTGGCTGTTAATTTGTCTCCATGCTTGCTTGCTCCTTATACCCACGAGGACAGTGATTACAATAAATAATCAGGGAGTGTAAGGAGATGGAGTTTGGTTAAATTTAATGTTACACATGAGAATCTGTTGGACCCCCCCCCCCCCCCCCCACACACACACACACACACACACACCCTTCTCTTAATGGTTAGTTCAGAAAATGGAGCCAGCGAGCAGATCCCCAGTAAGCACTGGAGGGTAACTCCAGGTGTCACAGAAATGGGAAGTGATTGTGAGGAATGGAGGTTTTTGGGAAGGAAATGTTCAACCACACAGAAAAGGTCATCCGGTCTCAGCTGGCAGTGAGAGCAAGAAAGAGAGAGAGGGAGAAACACGCAGAGAGAGAGAGAGAGAGATACTAAGCATGGATGCACTAAGTAGTAATGCATTAACAAACAGACTGTTGCTGAGTTAAAGAGCTGTGCATTTATGTACAACCTCTACTTCAGTAACCTTTTTAGCATAAAACATTTCTTTCATGCTACACTCACTGAAGCTGTATAACTACTGTACCATGCAGCTTTCAAACACATGATGATTACATATGTCCATGTCCTCGTGGAATTGGACACTTTGCCTATGTTTGCTGCACGTAGCTGCCCTAGAGGTCGTTTTCTCCAATCAAATTTCTTATTTGAATTTCTTTTCTCTTTTGTTAACAAAAGGGGTTGAAAGTGGTCACTTGATTAAGTTACAGAAAATGACTACCTGAATCTGCAGCTCAGCTTCTTATAGTGATTTTTAAGTCACTGTTTAGCTGCCAGGTCACAGCTGTGCTGTTCTCGTTTTCTCTCACATATACTCTCAGTGCTGTTCTCACTCAAATGCTCTAGGTTTATTTTATGGTCACCATGTTTTAGTGATATTCAAAATAATATTTGTTTGCCTCATTTGCCATTTGAAGTGCATTCATGTAGCTGCACAGAGCAAAACATAATCCCATGTTTGCCACATTCAAATTGACTCAGAATCAAAATGAATTTATTTTGGCTGAAGATTGCATTTCAGTCCTCTGAACAGTGGCTCTGTGATTGGATTCCCTGCGGTGTTAACTTTGCACCTATCCACAGGCTCATATCTTACTTTGTACATTTTTTTTTCCATCCAGATCCATTTAGTTTCTGATGTAAGTGTTTGTCTTTTCAACAAAACTTCATCAGCAGCCTAGGGTGCCAGAAATAAGATCATTTGTGATGTTAGGGTCTGATTCGTTTTCTCTCTGCAAAGTTAACTTAGACTTTTTTTTTTTTTTTTTTTTTTTTGAAAATAGTGTAACAGCATGGAATAGGTCACAAAATGGTTTGTACTGTGTTACAGTTTTGTAAAAACACTTGAAAAGGGCATTCATATCTAAAATGTCAACCAGTCACCATCATCCTCAGTTGTTGCTGATCACCTCTCTAAGTTTGGATGGATTGATGGATCCAAGTGACAGTTATCTTGAACTTTCACTTGGATGGATCAAGTCATGTAATCCATCCAGACTTGGATAAGTCACATCTTGCTCATGTCATCATCGGTACAGCTGAGAAGGTGAAACTGAACTGCCTTTTAAATTCCCTGCCACTTTATAGGCTCTGAAATGAACAATCAAACCATCAACAATGAGCTGGCTGGAAAGAGGTTTCTATACTGTACTACAGGGGCCATTATTCCTTTCTCCTCTTACCCCCTTCATTCTTTTTTATGAAGTGTAAAGAGGGTCAAAATTAAGCGATGGCCTTCAGGTGACTAACTACAGTCATTCATTATTTTGTCCCTCAAAGTTTGAATTACTAGGGTCTAGAACCTATTACAGTACTCGGAGAAACATTAATTCCCATTATATGGAAAACACCACGGCTGTGACCTATAAGTGGAACAGATTCCATTCCTGCCACTAATTCTGGTTCCCATGACTCTTCTTCCAACTGAAAAATATTGGCTTTTCCCTTGCCACACAGCAAGCAGATTGGCGACGTTGAGTGAAAAAGGACGAGGAGGGAAAAAGCATTGACTCTTGTGACATCTGTGACATCTGTGACATGTGTGAAAAGAGTGCTAGTCATTAGTGATTCATTGTTCAGCCCCCACTACCGCCATTAGATCCAGTGCTGAGGACTGGAAGGTATGGGTCAGTGTTTTTGTGTCAATGGCTCTCAGTCAGGAGCCGTTGGGGCCAATACTGAGTGCACTTTGCTTTAGGGTGCTCCAGAGTTAGCTTTTGTATTCCAGCAGAGATTGGATTCTATAAAAGAGGAAGGAGAGACAGATTGAATTTGGCAACACATGAAAAGAACCCAGCCACATCCAGACATGCAAACACATACAACCATAGGTATGGATGTTGGCACTTAAGGAACACTCACACAAGCCATGCATGCATGTAACTCCACACACACACACACAAAATACCCGCATAGAGACTCAAACACACACACGCTCATGTGCTGTGTCCAGGCTGTGTGGCTGTTGGAGCAGAGCTGAGTATCAGCAGCCCAGCTCTGACAGCTTATCCTGGGCCACGGCGCTAGGGACAAGGGGGGTTGAGGATTAACCTCCATGTTTAATAGAAAAGCGAGGGAGGGAAGGGGGGAGAGAAAGAGATGGAGGGATTTAGAGGCAGTGCTGCCATTACAGGCCGTTTACAGTGGAGTGAGGGATAGCCAGTTAATCCTGTTTACTTTCTATAGCCTCTGAGATTTCTGTGTGCATGTGTGTGTGTGTGTGTTTTCTGCTGTGCGTCTATAGAGAGACCTTCACTATCAGACACAAGACAGAGGTTGTTACTTCAGAGAAAGAGAGAGAGAGTGAGAGAAAGCAGACTTGATTGAGCGAGGTCATGATGCTATACAATAAACCAAGCCACTTAATTCCCAGTATGACTGCAGTGGGAACACAGACCCTACGGATATGTCTGCACTCGCTGCCTCCACTGTGCTCATAGGGATCATGGGATTTGGAGTTGAAGGAGGAACTGGCTTTATAAAAGTCAGTTTAACATTTTGTGCATTGAGTTAATCAAGTGGGCTATAACTGTTTGCATCACACTTAGGGCTCTTGTCGTAGTTGTGTTCGAATTGATTACAGTTTTTGTGCCTCTTTCCAACTTGTTTTTAAGGCTACAGTGGGAATCATAGCTTGTGCTGGCCTGTGCTGGCCTGAGCTGGCAACTAGAAATGCAAGTTAAAAGGTCAGTGGTTCAAACAGCACCTGAGACCATGATCCAAGCGGCATAGATGAGCTCACAAATAACTACTCACAGGCAAGGAAATGAGAAATAGCACAGCAGGCAGGGAGAAGTGGGGATGTGTTTGTGCTTCCATAACTTACTGATGAACCAATTACTGTATCAAAGCAATTTTCTCAGAAGAACAATATGTGAATTGATGTCTGCTTCTCCTGTGAAGGATTTCTCACAGCTTCTTTCACCTGCCAACTGTACCAGCTAACTGCCTCTGGCCCAATCATTCTCAAGAAATAATGGGTCTACTTGAGATGAATTGCTTCTTGTTTTCTCTGCTGTCATTAGTGCTCACCAGCACTGAATCTGAATGGAAAAATCTCACAGCACCGTCTATTATTTAGACTATTAATGGTCAAAGTGAGTGATTTGACTGGAGAGGGCTGATAGGGATTATTATTGCGTGCCACAAGATGGCAACTCATATTTTAATTTATTATAACAGGAGACAGTGCTTAGAAAGACAACAAGGCCTTCCCTTGATGAAGCAAGACTACAAGGTTAAGGTATGCAAATGCCTTGCACATGTCAACTGTAATTAAAAGGTGAGGGTTGCTAAAATTTATGAGGTCCTCTGCATGGAATTGTATTAAAATCTTTGAATCCCTCATCAGATTAACTGAGGGTTAGTTGGCGACAGAGGAAACAATGACAGAGTAAACAGGTGAAATGATTTAAATGTGTTTGAAGATGCTTGATGCTATCCTTGCCACATCCCTGCTGAATATCCATGATATTTAGCAGGGATGTGGCAAGGATAGGATTGTTGGCTAATTGGATCTTTTAAAACTGGAAACAGTAGTGTAGTTTTGCGTGTGGCACCACACACACAAAGTCCAAAAATGACATTTTTATATTGATAGTAGCCCTGAAGATACAGTGTATCGTGGTGCTACGGGCTTCAAGTCCAAACTCTGATTGAGGCCTTTGCTCTACATTTACCCTATCAAGCACTACAAACCTTGATAGAATGTAAAAAAAAAAATACCTGGGGATAAGGCCACCATTTGATATGATGACTTTACACTTAAAGTCACTATGTCAGCTCTCCAGGTTGTCACACACTGACAGGAGACCTACAGCTTGTCCTGAGAATACTGAAGTCAGAGGCTGTTAAGCTGAGCCCCCGGGGTCTGCTGAATTGATTGAAGAATATCAACTTATATTTACCTAGTGCTGTGACAGCTAAAACGGCAACTCTATAGCAGGAATACAAGATTAGCAAGATGTATAATGTTACATATCTGCAGTATCTGCAGTCTGCTTGTATACTAGTGTATTTGTATTCCAGTACCTGTGCAGGGACGAATGGAGCACATAGCTGCCAAAGGTAAATACCCCGAATTTTGAAAATGTCATCTTTACAATAATTATTCAGCATTTCGCAGGGGGCATAGCATTCTTTCAGCTTTCATGGGACTGTGAGACACACAGCAAAAAACAGCCCACTACAGGAGCGATGATGAATACCAACAAATGAATGCACTGAATGTAAACAGCTGTCTTATTTAGAGTCTGAGAGTGACCTTACCCAACAAATGAGAATGTGTTTATCTTACCTTGCAGCTGTGCAAATCATGACTGTTCTCCCTCAAAAGCAAAGGCAGGAGCAACACGATGTTGTTATACCTCTGCACAACATCTCAGGAGAGGCTGGGTCAAAAGGATGTAAGCTCAGCACTCAACATTTTTCCCCAACTATAAGCCTTCACAGTTTGCTGATATCCAGCGCATGCAGGGCAACACTGGCATTCATTTGGTGTTTGAATGAAACCAACATTTGCTGTTGTTTCAGCTCTTCTTTGTTCTCCACCAACTCTGAAGAGTAATATCTGACACATAAGGTGCTATTGCCTCCATTAGCTAGTTGTTAACTTAGCTGTTTTATTAGCTAGTTGCTAGTTAAGCTATTGGACAAGTACATTAGCATGCAGCAAGCTTTTAGGGAGAAAGGTTGTGGGCTTTGAAACCAAAAATATGAGCTTGTATGTTATTTTTGAAATGGTCTGTAGAGCAGAAAGGAACTCCACAGTCCTGTGATAATTACTTTTTTTCAATTCCTTTCACATAAGCATTATGAGTTGGTTCAGTGTTGTAATGAAATGAAAAAAAGAACAAAAACAAAACAACCTTACTTACCTTACTACTTTGACCAGTTCTCAAGTTTATAACCAGATAACTGCAGAACTATTGGTATGTCCATCCTCAGCTGTACTGTGTTGTGTATTTTGTGGTTATTTGTAAAAGTTGGCATGCAATAATGTTGAACTAAAAAGAGGAAAAGGATGAGACCTTCCCTAGATGAAGCAAGACTACAGGGTTAGGTTATGCAAATATGTTGCACTTAATCAAAGATAATTAAAATATGAGAGTTGCTGAAATTTATGAGGGGCTCTGTGTGGGATTACATTTGAATCTTTAAAATCTTTTGTCACATTAATTGAAGGTTAGTTGGTGACAAGGGAAATACTGACAGAGTTAACAGGCATTTTGTGCAGTGTAAGATACAAATATCATCTAAAACACTGAGGCTAAGATGGAATTTCAATGCTTTCTGACATCTTAATGAAAATTTTACTGTATTTGTGTGATCCAGCAAGGTCTGCTGCTGTGTGTTTAGCATTGGACCAAGATGATTTGATAAAAGCCCTGAAGAAAATATGTACCTTGATGCTGTATTTTTCAGCTTGTCCTGTACTAGTCATTTCCATCAACCATCATTTCCATCCCATCATTTCCATCAACATCAGCTGTGCTGTGTTGTGTGTTTTGTGTTAATTATCATTATATTACCATGCTAAGTTGCTAACCTAAGTCTGAGATAGATTTAAGAAAAGTCTTTAGACAGTGGACTTTCTCAGGATTGAGTCATGAGGACACACACTGCGTGCAGGTTCTCTTGTAGTCCTCATACAGAGGAAGCATTTGTGAAGTGCAGTATTATGCTCGGCACAGCAAATGTTCATATTATCCATGCAATAACAACGGGAGACAGAGTTAATGGAAAAGAAGCTCTGAGGGGAAAAAGAGGAGACTTGGAGAGAGCTATTGTTGAAGAGTAAGAGTAAGTCGACATTGGCTAAAGGTAGGCAGGAAGTGGGGGAAGAATGGGAGAAAAAGGGAAGGAGGGGATAGGTAGGAGTGGTGGGAGGAGGGGTGTCAGTGAGAGGAGATAAGTAGGTTAAACTTCCTGAGCTGAAAATAGCTATCTTCTCCATCACATGGTAGCCAAGCTGCCCAGGGGAGCCTGGCCATATACAGCAGAGCCTCAGCACACTCTTACTAATCTGGTGTCTCTCTCTCTGTTTTTCTCTCCCCTCACAGAGAGTGCGCGCACACAAAACACAGGCACATATCTCCTCCAACTGCAACATAGATCACTATATCTATTTGGGGCAGGGCATTTGTGTGACACTGTAGCCTCAGGCTTGGTGTGTTATGTTTGTGTGTGTGTTTGTGTGTGTGTTTGTGTGGGAGTTTTCCTTTTTCATTTCCTCTATTGTAGCATCCTTCTACATTATGAAATTAGACGCCTAATCTCATCACACACACACATAACCTAACCATATCAATTAAGAAAACACTGTTAGACAAATTGACACGATCCAAAGCTGAGGGGCAATTTGTGGATGTATACTGGGCAAATTACAAATAACACTATAATTTATTCCATTACTTGTCGGGTAGAGTCTAATTTAAGACAAAGTATAGGGAGAGGGGAGGAAATTCAATAGGCTTGCATAAGTCCGTGTGTCTCCGTGTGTGTGTGTGTGTGCTGGAGTGTGTGCTTGCCATTCCCCATGCCTCATCTATGTTTGATGTGTCAGACCTGAAAAAAAGCACAAATGCTGTGTATCCTTTGACCTTCCACTCTACATGAGATCAAACGTAGCGAGTCTCTGTCGTCTGTTGCTCTGCTCCCAGGCCTTTCTCTTTTTCCTGAAGCAGATGCTTGTCATGGCTCCTGTTTCCCTTTTTTGTGGGTGTCTCCTTACTTATAAGGCGGGTTTGATTTTGTTTTACCTCCATTCTCCTTCCAGTGTGTTTGGGTGTATGCTGTATTGGTATTCCAGCCTATTCTGCTTTCCTCTTGAGAAATTGGCTTACTTTGATGGGCCAGGGAAAACCACTAAAAGGGAAGCTTTGACTCTCTCTCGTTTTCTTCATCCCTATCTATTTCTTCCTCCTACTCTTTGCTTTCTCTTACCCACCCTTAACTCTTCCCACTGCATCTCTCTCTGAATCTCTCTCCTACTCTTCTTTTCAGTTTGCATTCTTTATTTTTCTCTGAAGTCCTCTCTCTTTCTTTCCTCCTCTGCCTTCAGATCGCCTTGAATAGACACACACGCACAGACACACACATACATTCATGCAAGCTTAAACACTTTCAGCTACTAGGCACATCTGCCTGGGTGTGCCTTTGTGTGTGAGCATGTACTTTATTTGGAGTGAAAGACACCTTGTGGTGTGTGTGTGTGTGTACAGTGATAAATCATCGGGATGAAAGGGAAGGCTAGCCACCCTAGGAGGTAAATTGAGGTAAATTGTGTGATTGAGAACTTAAAAGCAGGCCAAACATCAAGCCCATTTGGGACGCGGCGGGGTGTATGCTCTCCACGCAGCTTCATTTGTCTCATCCTCATCCTTTCAAAGGCACACCTCAGGAGAGAAGCAAAGCAGAGGTGCGTTGTTCATCATGACCTAAATTGCTTAATTATGTGTTATGGTCTAGTGCTTTTACCTTTGTACACATGAAATCATACAATGGCTCTAAAGAGGTGCACAGCAGGTTCAGAGGAAACCTTTCTTAAGTCTGAATCTTAAAGGTTTTCATGGTGCATTGTCTGCTTTGGCAGCTGGCTGGCCACCTGAATCTGAGTCTTCATGTGCCTGTAAATACCTCTGAACATTGAAACTGTCATTAGAATTATAAGGTGTCTCTGTAATGCTGGAAAAGTTTTATAAGTCAGATCACAATAGTCACGATAGGTGCACCTCCTACAACAGACAGGAACTTAGTGTAATTATGTGTTATTATCCAGCCCCATCTAACAGACTCTTGTAATTGTAATTAACAGTAATTGCATATAATTAGCCTGAGGCTATCATTAAAAGGGGCATCCGAAGGGATTACAACTAAAAGAGTGTATGAGTTAAGTGGAAAGCCGTTAATTTAATCTGTATAGGCAACATCAAAGTGACCAGATTTATTCCAAATTCAGATCTGTTGCACAGATTCATCATCTGTGCAACAATAGCAGCTAAACCTGTGAATGACACTGGATATGCTTTGAGGCAGGCACTCAGATTGTTGGCTCATGAGTAAATACTAGCTTGTCACACTCCACTAGAGAGCTGTAATCAGACACTAGATTTAAACACATCACTGAGACACAGGGTTGTTTTCCTTTCACTGTCATTTTGCTGTCGGTCATGTCTGTGTCCAGGAGGTTAAAGACAATGCACGGTATGGAGCATAGAGCGTCCTGGGATATACTTTCTTTGTCACCCAATTATTATGATAAGAGGAATAATTCTGAGTTGTCCTTGACTGTCATATTCATGCATCTTTGTAATGGAGATGAAGAGCTTTTGAGGCCTGTTGTGGGATAACACTAAGCCAATAGTGACATATAATTACTGTATGAATGTATGTTATGCTTCTGATCTATGTAAAGCCCTATGAAGAACAGTTAGTTCAGTGGCCAGCCTTGTGTAAATTGTTCTGTTACTGTACCTCATGGTATAGGTGTTATAGGTCATACTCACTTCAAGATATGTCACATGACAGATGGTGAATACACCATCACCATGGTGACTGTGTGGCCTACATTGAGACTTTTTTCATAATTATATGGAAAATTTTAGGGTTTGTAGTGCAAGGTACATCCATGGGAAAATGCAATGCCATGATTATTAAATATCTGTTTCCCCCTCTCTGTCCCTCCTGTTTCCCTCCAGGACATGGGTCCTACCAGCATGCCCTCTGTGCCCCTCATGGTGGGCTGTGGGGTTTCCTGCACCGCTCTGCTCATCCTGCTGCTAATTTACGCTGCCTTCTGGAGGTGAGAACACACACACACATGCGCGCTCACACAAACTTGTTGGAGGCATGCATGTGTCTATATTCACACATCCCTAAACACATCCCTAAACACTATTCAGGCTACATGTGCTTCCTCCGCTCTGCCAAAACTCCAGTGAAGCCTAATAAGGAACAAATGGTTCAACTACAGCAGGGAGTGGTGATTAGTTATGTGGTAACACACATGGCAGATGGCAAAATCAAGCTAATGACTCTGCAATGTCCAAAAAGTTGCTGTTCAGTCCATCAATCTGTCATTAATACTTATTTTACATGTCCATCCTCTCTCCCTCTCTCTCTCTTGTCTGCTCTGTAGATATATCCGTTCAGAGAGATCGATCATCTTGGTGAATTTTTGCCTCTCCATCCTGGCTTCAAATTTATTGATTCTGGTGGGACAATCTCAAACGCTTAGCAAGGTAAGGTGCACTCACGCACAAAATGAAAACTTCCACTTCATCAGCACTCTTATGATGCCAGTGATACTGTTGGAGACTAAGCATTCTCCAATGCCTAGAGACAAGAGTGTCAAAAATAAAGGCAGACAAGGTTCATTCAGTGGAGTCCTCGAAGTGGAAGCTGACATTTTTGGCACAAAACACTGAGTTTTCTGACTAAGTAGTGCATGGTCAGTATCGATCAAAATCAGCAACGGGGGGGGGGGCAGGTTCCACTGCAATTCCTCTACACACTATGATCTCATCAAACTCTCCTTTCCCTCTTTGTCTTCTTTATTTTGCAGAGTTTTCATTTTGCTCTGCTGACTAGTCCAAAGAGATGATTCACAGTGACACCTCATAAAAATAGCTTTCTTGTATTTATTTTTTCTTTAATTTTTTGTTAAACGTCTCCAGCTGTTTTATCGCTTTCTCTCTCCCTGATTTTCATTTCATCCTTAGGGCCTCTGTACTGTGACTGCTGCCTTCCTGCATTTCTTCTTCTTGGCGTCCTTCTGCTGGGTGCTAACAGAGGCGTGGCAGTCCTACCTGGCCGTCATTGGCAAAATGAGGTCGCGACTGATTCGCAAGCGTTTCCTGTGCCTCGGCTGGGGTGAGCATATAGATGCACTTCCATGAATATGACTGTAGTGTGAAGTTTGGCACCTGATTTGGAGTCAGCTCCAAAGGATAGTTTGGGGTATTTGGTGTGGAGTTATGTGAAATACTCATGCATAAGGCCTTTTTACACCAGGAAATGGCACAGGGAAATGTATCTGTGAGGCTTTGTGAAATATTTGATCAGGGCCTACTTACATACTTAGCCCATTGTGTTTCTTCCTGTCTTCTCTGTGCTGTGCCTTTGCACTCCCTGGCATGTTGTTCTGACGATGATACATTATTTCATTCAACAAGTAGGAGGAAAACACTCTCTGAGGCATACTAACAAGACATGCAGTTTATTAAAGACACATGTATATTTGTACAACACAACTAAAGATAGCTTCTTCCATGTATTCTTCAGATGTCAGCCCTGTCGGTCTACTCTGCTTGTTTCTCAAAGCTCACTAAAGAATACACACAGATTTGATTTGCCTCCATGATTGAGTAAACTTATCACAGCAATTCCCCCATATTGCCATGTTTAGTGTTAGAGTTGCAGGTGCTGCTCTCATCTATCATGTGGTGGTTAGCTGAGGACATATTGCATGCCATCATGCTGTGTAGTAATAAAACACATTTACTTTATCGTACATTGAGCTGTGCTCTCTGCTGCAGAGTGGAAACTGTATTCACTGTGGAATTCTCTAAACCACTGTTCAGATTAAGTTTGAGCAGCTTGAATATATAATAGCATGATTTTGTTACTTGCATTAGATCTTTTGGTGTTGCTTTGGGACTAATTTTCAGTTGGGCTGTGGATACTTTTAGTCAGTGACCTTACTTTACTGCATTATTCGTTGCCCGGTAAAATTAGCTTAGGCTTATTACAGTGACAATGACAGTTGTCACCAAGCAACACTGCTCATTAGCAGAACCACCTAAACATCCAAATCAATGCATTTTGGGCAGGTGAGGAAACTGTTTTACAGATTTTATCATACTAGTATCACATTGTTTAGTCTTAATTTGAGGATAAAAATTGCAGCACAACAAATCTTTGAACCAGACAATTGTTCAATGGCGTGTGCCTGCATGTATATGAGCAGTTTGTTTGTCAGGATTCTTCATTAGCGCTAACATCTTCTGCTGTGCACTTGGCATGGTACATTGCTGATGTGATTTGCCCACATGTGAGTGACGCACTTTGGCCAGAAAATTTCCATAGCTAGTGCATTTTGAGAGAGACTCACCAGCATTTGCTGTGGCATCCGTTATAACACTTCATACCTTCGTAATATACAAGTTTCTGCTGTTGGAAATAAACTGCCCTTGTGTGCCAGAGGATTTGTCAGCATTGCAAATGAAGACGCTTTCATGTAGTGAGTGCAGATTGAACCACTGTTGTGTGACAGGAATTGATGACAGACGGCAGCAAGACAGGCACATTTTATATGAAAATGTAACTCTGTTGTGTTGTATTGTTGAAATTTTGGATGCATTATTCCTCAAAATCTTAATTTGCATTTATATCTAATTTTTCTTTGCTGTATGCTGTTATACTGAACTTGCTGCTTCCATTTAAATTTATAGACATTCATTTTAGTTTCTAATGTTACTTTGTCTAATATGTGTTCATTCAGGGCACAGGTAATCTCTCTCCTCTGTGCCATTCAGCCTCCATGTCACTTTATTATGTCGTCCTTTCAGTGTACCACAGCGTGATGCAACAGGCACTGGGGATGTTAGGGGATAATCAAAACATATGATAACATCTGCACAGCACTGGCAAGATGCTTTGAGATAGCCCTAGAAATTACAACTGCAACCAGCATCAGCACACACACACACACACACACACACACACACACACACCGTCTGTTCATTTCACTTGCTATTGATCCCACCAGTCTAATCTGCCAAGTCACTGATGCCCTTAACTGATACAGAGCAGTGAGAATGTATAGATGTTGTACAGTCACAGATAGAGAGAGATACTGGCTGCGTGCGTGCATGCGTGCGCTCATGCGCGTGCGTGCGTGCGCACAGCAGCTATAGAATTAGCAGATAAACTTACGAATGCTCATGACATGCATGAAGCAGTCAAGCAGAGTGGAGTGGATCAAACAGCTTATCCTCCTTGCGTCCATTTTGCAGTTTTCTTTCCTAAATTATGTGATCGAAATCAGTTTCCATGGAAACAGGAGATTTGGGGTGTAACTGGACCTGTGTTAGATTAGCATTACAGTGTGTCTGTGTGTGTGTGCGCGTGTGTGTGTGCACATGTGTGTGTGTGTGCGCGCGTGTGTGTGCCTGCTGGATATAGATGAATGTTTATGTATTATATATTGGTAAATGCAAGACTGATGCTGTTGTTGTCTAATTGAAACTTTGCGCATGCTAGTTAGCGGACCCGTCTGGCTTCCACCATCTTATTTGTTAATGTTAATGTGACTTTTTCTAATTGCTTTTCATTTGCAACCATAATCACAGCTTTGTTAATTACATGAATATTTCAGAGCCAAGCTCATTACGGGCCCAGCATATTTCCTTCTTTTCCTGGCACGCGCTCTCTGACACTCAGTTTCACTCTCTTTCACTCTCATTTACACACACACACACACACGTACTTACAGACGTATTTGGTTGATTTAACTAATTAATGTGTGACTTATTGACCACTCCAAGCTATATCTCACATTTTTATAAACTCTCAGCCTCACATGCTCACACATTCGCAGTGATGGGCACGCGCCCACACAACATCCATTGCGGGGTCACTGTACACAAGATGTTGGTGAAATTATCATGTCCAGACAGCAGACCTTCTGTCCCTCAAATCTGAGACCCATATGCATATTTTACACGCTATTGCATGGCTGCTTTGCATTTGAATGGAAAGAGCTGTATGGAGTTGTTCTCACTGGAGAATCTTATTTGGTCGTCATGCTTCCTCTTCCCCATTAAGGGTCTCTTTAATCCTTTGTCTCGCCCTCTTTTGATCTTCTACTCTCTGCTCATCTGCAGGTCTTCCAGCCCTCGTTGTAGCAGTGTCGGTGGGTTTCACCAGGGCAAGAGGTTACGGCACAGCCAGCTAGTGAGTACTACTTCTAATACCGGTTTTAACCTCTGATTTGTGTTTGGGTGGGCTAGAGGCACAGCACCGCTGCACTGCCCTGACTGCTGACTACTAAAAGCATGCCAGAGTTCCCCCTGTGCTGTTTGAAACAGTAGATCCTTCCTTTTGGTTTCAGGCTAAGGTCAATTTTATTAAATAAGTTAGGTGGTGAAGGTGGTCATTAATTCAGTGGAGGCAGCCCATGTCTGCTACAGAACCTGAATCTATAAACCCCCCAATGTCACATTTTTATTTTTTGTTTTATCAATGTAACGGTCACTTTTTCCTCCACCCTTCTCTCCATCAATTTCTATGACCACTTATTATGTGTCACACAGAGACTAGTCTGCCCCAGCATGCCCTGAACAAAAAGCAGAGCACATTTAGTTCATCCTCATTTAATGGTCACAAGACAGTGTTATTGATTCCAGTTGAAAGAGGAGCTGTTGAGATTTTACTTGAGAAACTGACACTGAAATACCTGAAAACAATGCGGAAAATCTTTTTAGACGTTTCCTCTGTAAATTCAAATAGTCATGTCAAGTACATGCTTTCAAGTAGAAAAAAACATCCTTAAGTATAATTTATTTATCAATAGCTAAATATGGTTCATCAGCTCTACGTATAATAGATTTCTTTAATGTCCTTGAGAATAAAATCACTCTTATTTTGATGACAAGACATTTCATGTTCTGAGAAGAACGCACCTAGTCGATGGTGTAATTGACTGAATGAAAGCACATCTTAAGAGATGCTTACAGGCGCGTTCTCTCTTTCTTCTTTCACGTAACATCTCATTAATATGAAGACTGCACTTAGGCTTTTGAGTTGTGTGTTTTCATCTTTTGCTTCTTTATTGAGCTCCAATTAGGAAAACAGAGGGGTTTCAATATGCTCTGATGACATCACTGGAGGACATATGAACTCATTAACTCTCAACAGCTTTCACTCTAAATGAAAATTCACAAGGCCGTGTTCACAGTGTGAGGATATGTTTTAGGTAATAAATTTCCTCATAACTGAGGGCAACATTTACAGAAAACTTACCTGCCCATTGAAATGACTGCTTTATCCCTCACTGAGGCTATTCAAGTAAATGTGATATTTAATTAGTACTCACAGCAAGTGAGATGTGAGACCTGAATGTGGTGAAGTGATATTTCACACACCACTAAGTCTGTGATTCTGCAGTATTTTCTTCCCCTGAAACGCTTCTCTGTTCTTTTTTTCTTTTTTTCTAGCTGCTGGTTATCCTTGGAGGGCGGTCTGCTTTATGCCTTTGTTGGGCCTGCTGCTGTCATTGTACTGGTGAGTCTGTCCAACATACTCTGTAATCACAACAAGAGTCCTTCACTGTCAGATGAACCAGTTACATTGGTGTAATCCAAAAAAGATTTTTGTTTGGTTACCCTTTCAAAGTAGGAGTTTTAAACAGCTGCCTATTGACCTCTCAGTGTTTTCTTTCCCTTCACTCCCACATGCATGTGAGCATACTGTACATACACCCGGGTGTACATGACAAGATGATGACCTGAGCACTTTGATCGAGTTTGAAAATGTCAGCCCAGAAAAACAACTATCTCCCAGCAGATGAGAATTTCCCAGCAGCAGCACATGGCTGGACTGAATTCTAGCCCAGCAGCTAAATCTCTCACTCGTGTACTTTTAAAAGTATGACTCACTGTACCCAGTGTATTAAAGGCAAAAAAAACTTTTTAGACATAAATATGTGACTCACAGCGGGCACCACACTCAAAATAATCTGTCCTTTGATTTTGCCCAAACGCATTTTTATGACCAAGTAAATATATTGTACTACAGCAGAACTGAGCGCATTGATTGCATCTCAGTGGTGTTTTAATCATCTGTTGTTGTGTGCTGCAGTGTGTGTGTGTTTTTCTAGGATTAGTTAATTTCTCCTAAATGAATCCCTGGGTGAATATTTCCACCACTAAGCTTAATAAGTCTGGATGGGGTACTAAGATACGGTTTGGTAATTGCTGCCACTGCTGTTGCTGCTGTTGCCGCATTAGTGTGGCCATTCATGTGTTAGGATTCTCTTTTGTTGTCGTTGTTCTGCTGAGGGTTGTTTGCACGGTTACCGTGTGGTCAGACAGGAATGTATGGATCACACAGCATCACAGGTGTGTTGTTTGTTGTTTAGAAGTAAACTCCTCACAGTATTTTACAGGATTATATAGTGTCGAATATTCATGACCATGTAATAAATTGACTTCTAATACCATCAGGTACACATTCAGAACATGCTGTATAAAAACCCACATTTAGTGACAATTCTGTGTTAAAATACACTCAGGCTTTGTCTAAATAAATGCAATATGCTTAAATTCACAAGGGGGAAATTAAAAAATAAAAAATAAAATGAACGTCAGACATTTGGCCCCTTTATTTGTAGAAAGTCAAAGGCAGCAGCCGTCATGTAAAATCAAAGGACAGTCATCCTTGTAAGTTGTTTATCAGTGTCTGGTGTCTGTTGGTACATTGCCAACTTTCCTTCATCTCTGCCTCCACAATGTCGATGTGTGTTGGTCCCCAGGCCCCTGGTGTTGTTGCTGTGGCCCCACTCTAACAAACAGCTGTAATGAGAGTGGGACATCGGGCAGAGAAACACAGACCTTCCCACAGGACTCTTCTCTAATTAATGAACCTGGCCTTGGGCAAATAGCAGAGCGGGATGATGCTGACTCACAGAGCTGCGGCCAGACATGACTGGCATGACAATAGTGTTCGCGCAGTCTGGCACATCATAGGTAGTTGTCAGAGGCAACACACAGGAGAGGGGAAGAGATCAGAGAGTGGGAGGTTTTTTTCCACAAATTGTAAAAGCTGCCAGATGTACCATATACCTTAGATGCAGCAAAGAAATAGGCTTCAAGTAAAAAAAATCTGGCTTCTGCAGTAGCTGCAAAAACTGGAAATTCAACTGACCACATGAAAGTCAGACCTGAACTGCTCAGCTACTCAGCTCTTTCCTGAGGATTTCTAGAATAAGATTTTTCTGCCCCGGCAGAAGCTACTGCTGGTGACAGATGAAGGAGGGAATCCAAGCAGACATTCACTTTAGGACTTTGATAAGGAGAGGAAGGCAATGCATACACAGTATAGGTATGCACTGGAGTGCCTGTGTCATTTTTTTTCTTATGCACCTCATTGCTGAAAATCAAAAGCACACAAGCAGATGGATGGAAGAAATAGTAGAAGGAAATGTTGGAAGTCAGGATTATAAGAAAATGTCGCCAGCATAGAAAATCTCCCAGATGGGCTGGATTTCAGAGTAGTGGAGGTCTACGTGTGTGAAGCCTTGGCTCAGATCTGTGTGTGCGTGTGTCTAACAGAATCTGTATCACTGGGTCACTATTGCCAGATGTTCGGTGAGCTTAGCTATGGGCTTCTCATTAGTAAGAGAAGCTAGGATCAGAGATAGCCAGTGCTTTTTTTCTCAATGTTGTCACTACAAATGGAAATATCTCTGCTTAGAGTGATATTAATCACTGTATGTTGACTGCTGTAGCTAGTGCACGTTTAAGGCCTTACTTAAAAGCAGAGTTCCCAACTACTAATAGAAAGTAATAGCTCTGAGCCTGCACGGCCTGCTGACAGTCGTTCATGTCAAAGTCATGAGGGAAACTGACTGTTGTGATGTGAGTGGGGCTGGTGTTCTTACATTGACTTATCCTGTGGGTCACAAGTGACCACATGATGTGATGATGCACCTTCCTGCCAACTGTCCCAGCTATTCCCCCAACCCAGAGATGATGATAACACACAAGAAATGTAGCAAAATAATATATAATACACAGCAGCATTGCACCTAGGTCAGCCTATATGGTATTGCATATGCACTTACGTCAGTATTACTGATAGATAGTTTTATGTTAGTGTAATTTAGTGGGTTAATCTGGCTTTTATTGGTGAGCAAGAAGATTTTAATTAAGTATATTCTACCATTAAGGATTTGTGTCTCTGTTCCCGTGGGTGCACCTTAAGCACCAGTGACATTTATGTAACAGTTCAAATGTTTATAAAATGACAAATTAAAGTAGAACTTATCTAGTTAGACTGAGTTAGCTCTTTAAAATAAGGAATGATCAAATCAATTAAAATGCTTTTATATGTCCTGACAATGTTGGTTTAATTTAACAACAGTTTAAGCAGTATTATGAACGTGCACAGTGTGAGTTTGAGGTTTTGATGTCCACCCTATGTCTGTAGAGATTTTATCCAATAGCTTCTTCATTACAGCAGTTTTTCAAAGTTGCTCTAAAATCTATGCACCATTTTCTGTGTGTGAAGACACATGAAAATGAATGAAAAAATAAGTCAGCCTTGGAGCCATCACAGTAAAAGCACAGTCACTTTCAGTCGCTCATATGTAGGACAATTAAAAAGTCATCTTCACTCCACTGAAACATTGAGAAAGAAATAGGGAAAAAGCTGCTCCAGTGCACGAGAGGAATCCCTGCTGGCAACCCACCTATGACAGAAGACCTTATCAAACTCTCCTCTCTGTCTCTCTCAGGTGAATATGCTCATTGGAATTGTGGTGTTTAACAAGCTCATGTCTCGAGACGGCATCTCAGACAAGTCTAAAAAGCAGCGAGCGGGTAAGTTTGCCTCCCAAACCCAGTGCACCTCACAGACACAGAGCACATTAACACCCTCAAAACACACACTAGTACACAACTTGACTACAAATTTCCTGTATTGGTTAAATTTTACCCTCTGTCAGTCACACACTCAGAGGGAGTTGGGGGAGGGGGGCAGCATTTTCATGGCAACTACCTCAAACTGCATTCAAGGGTCTCTGCACAGACACACACATCAACTTGTACACCTGTGCCTCCACAGTAAAAAGGAAAAAAAAAAAATCCAATTTGGCAACGTAATGACAAGACATCTGTTCTGTCCTGTTGCTCTGTGAAATCTATCAGAATTTCACCATCACTTCCACATGCATATGGTTTCCATCTAATTCTCTCAGTGTTATGTGACATACTTGGATATTGTGGATGTCAAAATCAATTGCAGATGGAAACCTAATTATATACTGTAAACACCGGGATTATGTGGATCAAACCACTATGCACTGTTGAAATCCAATACGATTCACACAAACATGCACAGGCATGATATATGCATACATTTAGGACATGCATGCATATGCACCCACCTACAGCATCACCTCTATTGAGGCAGTTGGCAGTTAATTATCCTTGCTAATCCTAAACGTGGAGATTCCCTCAGTTCTTGCAGCCTGATCCATCTTTTCATTTCCATACCTATTGATTCAGTTGCTTTGTTTTTTTCTCTCTCTCACTCTCTCGCATGTTTTCTCTCCCTCATTATATTTCTTCCAATGTCTGTCTCTAGCACAAATTGAAATTGATCATCTGTGCATAGCTCCAAGGGTTAACAGTACAGATTGATGCCAGATTGATTGGATTTTGTTACCTGCTGATACAACAGAGATTAAAGCAGCTAATGTGTACAAAGCCACATACACAAACAAGCGTGCCCTTCTTTGTCACAGGAAAGATCTTTGGTGTTATCCAAGTATTAAGCGCTTTTCTACTCAGGTTCTCGGAAGTGTGTGTATAGATGAAAGCACACACAGACACACACACACTCCCACGTGTATCCAAGTGCTTCCACACGCAGTAGTTGGTCGTGTTGCTAACAGGACAGGCTGTCATTAGCATAATGTATTTCCTTATGAAGCCGTGGGGATGTGGCTGGCACTAAGGCAATGAGCTGTGCTGGGACGGTAATGTAGCATAGCTTTGCGTGGCCCCATCATTCTCCACTCGCAATATATACATATGCACACATACATATGCACACACACATACACACACACACACACACAGTTTCTCTCCATCTGAGTAGTCAACTGTAAGTAAACAACCAAAGGAGTCTGGAGTCTTTTTCTCCCCACACACTGCAGTAAAGCCTTATTGTGCACAGTCATATGTACAGATAAATAACTCCCTCTCACACACACTTACTCACCTGCACACACACTGGGAGTGGAAGAAGATGGTTGTGTGTATTTCCTGTCTGTGTCATTGTAAATCTGTTAGTCCACATGACTCTGCTGTAACATTGCAATGTCCGTCTCACGTTCTTCTCTACTTGCTTTGAATCAATCTTTGTATTCTGACTGTTTTTCATTGCTGCTACTTTTTTATGATCTGGTTTTAATTTGCCTGTCTTTCTTTTCTCCCTCCCCCTCCCCCTTATTTTCTTTTCCCCCCTCCCCTCTCTTTGTTGTGTCCACTTTTTCTCTCTCTCTCTGTTTCTTTTTTTTTCCTTTTGGTTCTTTTGCAACTCTTGACACCTGCACACTCACCTGTTGTCATCACTGGGACTTGTATTCCCACATACCCCCACCCCCACCCCACTCCCCCTTCTTCCCCCCACATGGTTTTATGTATGTGTGTGTGTGTGTGTCCGTTTATGTGTGTGTCTATGTGTGTTTGCACACGTCCTGAAGTGTCCCAGCGGAGGCGCGTAGCCGACTGCTCCTGAAATGCTCCAAGTGTGGCGTGATCTCGAGCACCGCTCTGTCCAGCTCAACTGCCAGCAGCGCCATGTTAGTCCATCTTCATCTTTCTATCTCTTCTCTCTGTCTCTCCCTCTCCGTCATCCTCTCTCCACTCTCCCCCCTCGCTCTCTCTTCCCTCCATCCTTCGAGTCTCTGGTTGTCGGTAATGATGCAGGATGACATTCAGACTTGTCTGGATAAAAAGAAAACAAACCCATGAAGGGAAAAACACCTGCACTGCAAGCCGCCACTGTTTAATTGAGAGTGTGTTTTGATCCAAAGAGGATTTTGCTCAGGTCGCACAGAGCAAACCTGACCTGCGTCAAACAGGATTTGTAAATCATTTTTAGTTTGTTTTAACTTGTATATAGTGCAGTGCTTTGGAGGCTTAGCACTTCAGTCCAGCGCAGTGTCAGGAAGGTTCTCAATTATGCAAACTGTGTTGGTGTGGAACACATTACTGTAAATATCTTAACTTCTAGGCTCTGCTTACATTAACTTTAGCACTTCAAACAGGTGCTCACAGTATCACATCAAATCTGAGTTCAACAATAAATTAAGGCAAAACTGACAAAGTGACATCATGTAGCTGCATGTGTTAAAGTGTGTCATGTTTTGTAAAGCGGCTCTCCACCTGTTCTATAAACCCGTGGACCTCAAAGAGTGCCTCGCAGTCTGTGAACACTAATGCATTTTGTAAAAAATGTGTAGGACATTTAGAGTTCCATATTAGGAGTGTATTCAGTCCCAGACTACAAGTCAGAATAGTTTGGCCACAGTGTGCAAACTGGAATATCATGGTTTCCTACTCTAGTTTTCTGGTAATTCTGACAGATACTAACATCAGTTTTGGATCTGTTTTGTTATTTACTACACAATGTCCTGTTTGTTTATTTTCCTAAAAATGTGAGTATAAAAAGCAGCTATTTAATGAGTGCTTCACCTAACTTTGCCTCCATTCCCCTTATAATTAGTACTAAGTTGCCTTGTCATTGTAATTTACAAGTACATAACAGCTTGGAGGAAAGTTTCCAGAAAGAAAATATGGGACCTGTAAAATACAGCATCTCTGAACAGGCTTTTAACATTTTTTCAAATGCTGCAACAAAAGTCTCTGACATACCATATGCTGCTATAAGATGTCGTTCAGGATTCAAAACAAAGTAGAACAACCCTGCACACGGTTGTTGAAAACACACTGAAGAGGCGGAGGCAAGTGTAAAGCAGTTGTATGTATGCATTTCGCATACACAACTTCTTGAGGTGCTATACAAGAACACTACACTTTGTACTTAAAATGTCTCACCGCCATCTCCTGTGAGAAGAGACTTCTATATTGTAACAAGAAAAAGATTTGTATTTTTTAAGCCTGTCTTTTGGTAGTAAGAGATTCGTAACCATGGTTTCTTAATGCAAGCACTGTGGCCATTTTCTGAATTACAGACCCTCCTCGATTTTACTGTTGCTAACAATCCAGTGTGTATTTAACTTTGTCCTTGCACAAATCTCTCATTATGACTCAGGGTTTATTCTGGAAAAGCACTCTGTTTAAAGCAAAGCTCTGTTCTTAGCTGTGTTGATATAATGGGAGGAGATTGCCTCTCTGGAGGAACATGTTTAGTTTTTTATGTCACTGAGAGCACACAGGGCCATCATGGACTTTATTTTTTCTTCAAACTCTGCTGATCTCAGATCTGGTTTGCTTATTTGCTGAATACATATAGTCTGTAATTAGATGTGATCACTTCTATTCTTATGACTGCACTTTTTCTTGCTGCTTGTATAAACCAATAATCAAGCACATAGTCTGCGCTATATCATTTATATATGTTATTACATGGATTATCTAGTATATATTTTAACACACCAACCTATTCAACAGTTCTGTGTTGCATTGCCATACAGGAAGCCTGGTCTAGTTTTTACCTTTATATCCTGGTGCAGCTTTAAAGGCTGTTACTTGCTGGTATTTATTTGAAAAGTGTTATAAAACAATTCCAAGCTTTTCACACATTTCCTCACTGCCAAATGACTTTGTAGCTCTCTGAAATAGACCCATTAAAACACTTTATTTACAATGAGGTGCACTTGTGCACAGTGTTGGAGATAAAAAGTAGGTTGCTTTTGTTACTTTACTCAGCCGTCTTGTGTGGTTAACATCACAGTCCACAACAGCTGGAAACTTTACAAATTAATGAGTCGATAGTGCAGCTTTGCTTTTATTGCTCCTTATTCTCTTTTATTCATCGCCCGTGGCCATGCACCTCTACAGGGACATGCACATATCTCAGGGTAGCTACATGGAGCTGTCTGTCTGTCACACTGACGGTTATAAAACCATGAATATGTGCTCAAACAGCATGAACATTTTAAATTGGTGTCTGACTCTGAAGAGTCATAGGCACAGTTGCACATTCACACACACACTCAGAACCCCCCCCCCCCCCCCCCCCCCCCCTCCGTGTCGGTACTTGTCAACGGCCTGCCCCCCACACCACTTCTCTCTTTTGGGCCTCTGCCTATCATCTCACTGTCCGCCAGCATGACACTTAGTGTGCATCAACCATGTAATTGTGAGCAATTGTCTTGTAACTATCTACATGATTACACATCATCTTCCACTTCTCAGTTAGAATATTAAGTCTGAAACCTCAGTGTGCCAATCAGCTGCAGATTGCCCACCACTGAATCTGTCACTGATGTGTGTGTGTTTGTGTATGTGTATGTGTGAGAAGTGGAGTTATGTGACTCATCATAGCTGGCCTGTCTGGTTTGAGACTGAACCCCTTGTTCCTTCTCTCCTCTCCTTCCCCCTCCTCTGCCCCTCCACCCCCCTCTCTGTCTCTTTCTTCGTCTTCTTCTTCCTCCTCTTCTCTGACAGGGCCTCTCTGTGGAGTTCCTGTGTGGTTCTTCCCCTGTTAGCATTAACCTGGATGTCAGCCGTGTTGGCCATAACAGACCGACGCTCCACGCTCTTCCAGGTGAGGTGTCTCAGAAACACTAGCAGATGCTCACACACTGTAACTCATACACTATGAAAAGAAAGAGAGAAAGATCAGAAATTTCAGCTCACACTGGAGGTGTCAGAGAGGAGTGCATAAGGTATGCTAGGTTTTCTGTGGAATTCATGCTCATGGATGTTCAGAAATATAACATGGTGCATACTAAAAAAAATGTCAATGAGTGCTGGGGTGTTTCACAAACTGCCAGTGACGGTTTTCCTTTCTGTTTAGTTGCTTATTTTGTCTAAAATGTCAGGGGCCACTGAATCTGAAAAGTAACCTGATGTAAAATGAGTCTGCAAAGTTCAGGTAGTCTCCATTTTTGACATTTATCACATTGTGACATCAAGACACAACAGTTAAATGTGAATAATCCAGTGTTTAAATAGAGAACAGGCCAAAGGAGAAGCAGAATAAATATTAAAATAGTGTTAAAAAGAACAAGCTGTTGTGTATCTCCCCAAGTGTTAAGAAGTAGAAATACACTCTATGAATGAAAGCATGAATGACTGCAACATTTTAACATGAATAAACATGATCCGGCTGACTCATTTCATTCCCATATGTGTGTTTCTCTAATGATTACTGAGTCGTTTCACTACAGTGTTACAGGGATACAGGAAATAACAGTAGACTGCTTTTCTCCGCATCAAAGAGCATTCTTACATTTCTGAGTTTATCAAAATAGGGAAAAAGGCAAAAGAAACATCAAAATGTTTTTGAATAAAGGTGTGATAACAGCTTGTGGTTGCTGGTTGTCATGGTAACATAATGCACATTCTGGTTCATGAGCTCTCCAGTTGCACAAAAGTCAGAATTAATGACTGCCTCAGTAAACCAAGCTCAAAGAAATGCTGATACATCTCAGCCCTCAGCACAGTTTGAGATGACCAAACCAAAAATAACTCAAATCAAAAACACTGAAAATCAAAAAAGTTGCAGCTGTAAACGTTTGGCTTTTTCATGCGGGAGCAGAGCTTTTCAGTGGAGCACTAAAGTACCTCTTCTTACCTCTCTTCTCCCTGTCAGATGTGGCAATGCCAAATAGCTTCAGTAAACATGTTGAGATGGAACAGCGCCCTTTAGCCAACACAATATTGAATTTATATGCAAAACATTTATATTAACTGTTTCACCTCCGTGAAGAACAAAAGCCAATTAGCACACATATTATTAGCAGTTCTTCAGTTTAAATTATTGTTAGTTTCAATAACATCAAACTGCTATCTCTATTTTGACATGACACACGTGAAATACAACACGTCTGTGGATATGTGGTGTAAATAACAACAAAGGAGTGCCACAGTTACAGACACATTTTGAACAACTTTAATAGTGTCACAATTTGTAGTAACTAACAGAGGTTTCATGTCCCCTTCAGGTTCTTTTTGCCGTCTTTGACTCTGTCCAAGGTTTTGTCATCATCACTGTCCACTGTGCGATGCGCCGGGAGGTGAGTCTGGTGTCTTCCCATTTGTTAACCAAAGTCAATATGAATCCCACACAGGCTGAATTAACACGGCTCTAATTCTGCACCGCAGTGACCACGGCGACACTTGCCCACCTCGACAGGTGGGATTCATGTTCCCAAATGTCGCATTAGTTTCCGGGTCAGTTTGAAGTCACGGCAGAACATGGAGCGGATCAGACTTGAGAAGGATTAGCACAGTATTTATGTCCTATGTTGCGGAGCTTCTTCTTCATAATGCAGTATGACAGTGCAATATTGTCCGTCTGATCCAAGGCCGCTTTAAGGAGCTTACTAAGATGCTGTATGGAATAAAACGATAAGTCCCTAACTAATACCCCCTAGTGTCTATTTGCCACAGGCTTTGCTGTGCCCCCAGGGATGCTGAATTTTAAACTCATTATGCACATACAGTACATGTATTCATGCCCTTGAGACAGACATTTACACTGACACATGCACCGCACACACACACACATACACACACATTTTCATATGGAGTTTCCCACAATTGCAGAAGCTACATTAATGGATTTACAATGTCATCAGTTTTCCATAATTGTAAATGTGCACCACTGCACAGCCTTGCCTATATCCAAGAGATCATTATGATATTGAATGCGCCGCACAGTGTAAGTGAATTTTTAAATGCTCAGAATGCTTAGCTGCATTAAATCAATATCACAAAAGCAGCAGGGATCAGGGTACAGTAAATCCAGGAATTATTTATTGTAAATGTATGAAAATCCCCTGCAAGAGGGTGAGTGTAAATCCTTCGTAGCTGTAGAACAACAGGAGGAGAGGAGTGTCACGCTGGGAGGGGCGGAGGGGGGGTTCTTGCAGGCTGGAGAAAGAGAAAGCATTACAGAGTAAAACAAGAGAGGAGGCAATACAGAGTGTGATATTATGTGAAGTGAACTAAAACCTCGAAACATGCCAGGGAGCATAACTGGTGTGTAGAGCTCCATGATGGCTCCCGCTGCATGTTAGCTGCGGTGGGGAATGAAAGGACCGCGTTGGCATGGAGGCCTGCTGTGAAGAGTGGAGGAGAGGTGAGCAAGGGAACATGTGTGATGTTAGAGGTGTCCAGGTTTTGTGATTAGGACAGAGAGAGGGGGACAAGGGGGTTGCAGGTGGGGAAGGGGGGTTGTTGTGATTGAGGATGAGGGAGAGTCTTAGTTAAATGAGGAGGGGCGAAAGGGAAGACAAATTGCATGCAGAGACCTGTGGGGGGAAAAAAAACATGATTCAAAGGCGAAGCAGGGGATGATAGCAGGGGAGGAGGAAATAGAGAGGAGGGTGGAGAGAGAGGTGTGGACTCATAGAGGGGATCTTCACTTTGAAGCCGGAATGAGCTGCATTGGCTGCCAATACACACACACACAGAACAGGGTGGAAAGTCACTGAAGATGAGGATGGACATAAAGGAAGAAATAGGCAGAAGGAAACAGTGGAGGCAACACGAGAGCCCATACAGTATTAATCAGACATGGTTTCTACTCAAATCCACTCCATTTGTAACTACGCACACCCACACACACACACATGCACGCGCGCACAGACCACCCAGCGAGAGTGGAGATGCTCAAGTTCGCGCTTGCACCGCTTCCTACATGAGCACTCTTGTTTCCATGCATGAGAATCTTATGGGATTTGACAGTGGCAACATTGAGAAATGATGTTGCTCCGCAGCAAGGAACCAGGATATCTATAATACAGAGCCAGATGGGGGGGATGGGGGGCAGAGGAATCTCAGAGTTGGCTGTGAAACATAATGCACAGGGATCCATTTGATTTGAGCTGTGTTATAAGAGCTGGTCCTTTGACAGTGGGCTGGTGTGTGTTTGCTTAGATGCCATATGTGGGAGGATGAAGAAAAACAATATGACAGTGTAAAGGCCCAGAGGTTAGAGCATCTATATACCCTACTGCTGGTTTTAATTGGGACTGTGTACCACTGATCTCACAAGGCTCAAATGGGACACTTTGAAGTACTGCTGTGTGTTTTCTATACCACTCCACCAACTGTTATATAAGCAACTAGCTGAGCCACTTTGCAAAAAATATGGCGTTTCCATTTATTTTGCTATTTCCACATAATTTAGTATTCTCTGAACATCTGTCATTGCAGAGATAAAGATGAAGAATGTAAAATGTCTGAGGAGTGAGTTCCCCGTGCTCCAATATTTGCCAGACTAACTTGAGAAAAAGTTCATCCACAAACTTCTTTCCTTTGCATCATCCTTTTCCTCTCCCTCCTCATTCTTTACCCCTCCCTCTTTTTCCGCTCTATATTCACCCTCCCTTCCCTCACCACCCCTCACCCCGTATTCCCCTCCCTCCAGGTGCAGGATGCAGTGCGCTGTCGGATGGGGGGATGTAAAGACGACAGTGAAAACTCACCAGACTCCTGCAAGAATGGACAGGTGCAGATCATGGTGAATAGCATTCCATTTCATCCCACATTGCAACCCATTAGCCTCGGACTAACATTAACCAGACCGGAGTAACCTGCAAGCCTCAGCCCCGGTAGAAAGAAGCATGATTGCCTTTACTGAGTGCTCAGACTCATACCTGGCTCTCTCTCTCTCTTTTTTTTTCTTAACCATTTTTACCTTAACAGAAATTCATTACTGTTGATGCATTATGCATTTTTACATTTTATTTTCGAAAATGTTTGATTTCACTCTCCACCGAAATGCAATTTCACCACCAAGTTGAAACTAACCTCCCGTGGTGCTCTGCTGGGACATAAAAAGTTGTCAGCGCCTCTGAAACAATACCCTGCTACAATTGATATTAATGCCTTTTCCACGTTCTCGTAGTTTGTACCTCAGTTACTCAGTACCTCAATATTGCACACCAGACTTCCGTCTATAACCAAAACAGATGCATCAGCACTTTTATTTACTTTATACCTAAACTTCTGTGTCTTTATTTGAAGAGCACAGAGGTCCTGTAAGGTTACGGTATGTGTTCCAAATGTGGCTAATAGTGTGATAAATCATATAGACTTGAGCTGCCTTGCCAATGTCAGTACGGTCACACTGCTACTAGTAGAGCACAAGCAACTCTCACATCACTGCTCCCCTTTATTTCTCCCACAGACCTGTTTGCCGTAATGATTATGGGCCTCTGAATGCTCCTCTGAGGTTATCTAGATTAAACTTTGGAGCCATCACTTTGCACAGGGAAGCCATTATGTCACATTTCTGTCTCTGTGTTCATAACCAAGAGGAGCGTTACAATCAAACTGTGCTTATTTGATTTTTTTGTTAAATGTATTGTTATCATGCACACAGCTCGCAGTGTTGGCTGGTTGCTATGCCAACTGCTGCAGTTAAGGAAGACAGCTGATTAACCTTCTTGATTTCTCAGTGTTTTCCTTTTTTTCTTATATAAGTGACTATGAAGAAATTTTCTAGCAGCAGCACATGTGCGTGAACAACTGTTGTACAAATACCCTTGAGAGCATTAATTGTGATGGATAATTTGGTGGGGCTGCCACCAGTAATATCAGCATCATAATTACAGTGAGCACCATCCTCTCAGGTGTTCTTGCTATACTCAGAGGAAATCTCATTACAGTGTTAAACCCTGACATTTAGAGACATCAGAAAGATGCAGAGCTGTAGCTGCCCCTTCTTGTTAAAACTAAATCACAGCCATCCTTATAAAAATTAATTAATCTGGTGAAATCTCAGTGCTGTCGTCAACACTCAAACACCTCAACTCCTCTTCTAACATTCCCACTTTATGTTTCCCACTCATTTCTTTTGTACCATCAGAAATGTCCAAATGTGAACTACTGTGGGCAGCAGTGTGGTACTCTGCGTTACGGCACATCCATGTGCCTCCCAGGTTGCCACCCGCAGCAACTCCCAACACCGTGCCACCCAGCATGCCAGCAAGGCTGTTACCACAGTCTGCTCCGCGGCACCAGCAACCCCGGGCTAGACTACACCCAGGCCCTCAACCATGCACACGAGCATAACCCCATCCTGAACAATACCCACAACCATGCTCATAACCATAACCACACCCACAACCACATCGGCAGCCAACCAGTATGTCACTTGTAGAGGAGACATTATTGTTAGTAATTATGAATAGTCAAGTCCATAGAAGGAAAAAGGTGCAATCTGTAAAGCAATATCCTGAAACAAACATGATCAAATATTCGACTCTCTGAAACACATGCACATTCCTGCTTTCTTGCCAAGAGTTACATGTGATGATTAATTCCAAATTAACATATTTATTCAATAAAAAAAAGCTGAGTGTAAAACTACAGTGTGTTTATACAGAGGGTTACACACTAGACTGTTTCTTGCTGAGGCACAGTGACCTTTGAAATTGTCTTCAACGTGGGACTGCTAGGCAGACTTCACAAGGTCACTGCTCCCAGCCAAACTGCGCTTTCACACATAACTGCTTTTTACACAAACAATATATAAACATGCTGATTAGAAGTGCTGTTGGATAGAACTTGTCTTACTGCTTTCAGTCTGTTCATTAAGCTAAGACACAACAAGACAAGCTAAGATATACTAAGCTAAGCCATTCTGCTGCTTCAGTTTTCAGCACAAAGGTGTTAGAGTGGTAACAATCTTCTCATCTAACTCTCAACAAGATAGCAAATAAACCTGTGAAAGTAAACAAACAGAAGTTGTCATTACATTTAACATTTTGTTTTGTTTTGTTTTGATTACATATTGCACCTTTAAATCAAAGTTGGTATAGTTCTGGTGTATAAATAGGCAGTACCACTTATGATGGTATCTTATTGCATTCTGTAGGATGTTTGCTCAGTCTCCCCTGTAGGAGTCAGTCAATAGGACTGTGTTCCCATAGCAGTAAGTGTTTGGTAAAATCTGTGACCTTTTGCAGGGAGAGTGTATAATAGTTAAAATAAAGATGATTTGTTTTACGTAGTTTGGATGGGAGAGAGAGTCTGAGAGAAAAAGGGAGATATCCTCATATCCTTATATCCTCATTCGCTCATTTAGTAGAGACCCATCTATGATGCTGTGGGTGATTTACGTACTAAGAGCTTTTCTGCTCCTCTGAGACCTTTACATATTCTGTTCTTCTCTCTCAGTTTTTTATTTCCCCCTGTCCTCTTCTCTTTGCCTCCGTGGCGTGCCCAAACTGTCTAAAATCTGTAGTTTATTATCCAAACAAAGGCTTTTGTAAGTGAATCCCACAGAGGACGGGAGGAGGCTCTTTGGTGAGAGAAGGGACGACCACAACTGCATAACAATGAGCTTCACTTTCACTAAAGTTTAGGGAAAACTTGAGCGGTGGCCATTTTGGAAACAATACTTCTTCATTAAGTGCACTGCCTTCTGTGTTTTTTCGGACTGTGTCCTTACCCCAAGGAGCCATGCCACCTTGCATTCCTCAAGTGCCAAAGCAAACAAAAATAATCATATTTGACTGTGCCCAAAATATAGTCTAAATATTCGGTGCAGGTTCCTCAGTGATGTTAGGATGTACAATGCTGTTTAGGAATTAATGATCTGTAAAAACATTTGGACTCTTTCATTAGGCTATATATTTTTTTCTCAGTTAAAGAAAACTTCACTAGAATACAACAAAGTTTTGCTTCAACTGGCACCGCAGATAATAGTTTTGCTGCTGTGTAAATTTCTGCCCCTGTTTCCATTCAAATGATACCAAGATGACTGATGAGGCATAAAGTGGCATTACATACCTGGCACAAAAACACTCCACAGTCTCTCTAAAAATCTGAATTTGGATCTGCTGCTGTGAGCTGATACACATCATGAACAAAGTGGCAGCAGTGTGAGCAACCAGACACAGTTCTCTCTATTCTGCCTTGTTCTTTTTGAGTTTGGATGAGTTATGGAGAAACAAAAACATAACATTTCTGGTATGACTTAAGGCAACTTTTGTTTTCTTTGTACTTATTCGGAGAGGACACTTCTAATTGACTGAGTTGTAAAGTGTCACCATGGCAACAGATCCCATCCTCCTCTATTGAGTCAAAGTCGTGCATCAGAGTCATTGGATACAGCACAACCATCCGAGATCCAATCACTCATCGGGTTTGTTCAGCTACTAATGAAGTGAATTTACTTGCACACACTCACTGTTTTTCCTTTCTTCTCACCCTGCCTCCCTCTCTCAAGACGGATTTTGAAAAGGATGTGGACTTGGCATGTCAAACAGGTGAGCACTCCTCCACCTGATTTTTCTTTCCCTCCATCACATGATTAGCATTGCAGAGAGGCAATGAGGAGCTCTTACATTCTAAGCTGACGGCTGTGCATGTCAATGAAATGACAGCAGATGATGTGCTACATCTTGGCACAGTTGTGCGCAAATTATTATGCCTAATCAATCACAGTGATTTTGCCCAGTAAGTGTTCAGCGAACATATGTTTGGATGAGACGGTGTTTAATTGTGCATGATAATAACAATCCTCAATGATGTGCAGACCAGTTTCGCTCGCGGGTGATGAGGGTTCTGTGTGTGTCTGTTAAAATGTGTACAAATGAAACACAGTATAGTTGTACTTTGAAATATTAACACACCATCACTTTCCCCCTCCATCCCTGCAGAGAGAGGACACCCATGTAAGTTTTGCACCTCTAACTGACCTACTTAACACTGCCTGGTCTCTCCCCGAAAACTTCAATCTTTCCTATTGACGAATCCGGTTTGTAGGTGAAACTGGAATTCACCGGTAACGTATACAACAGATAAAACCGGATTCGTCTATAGGTAATCCTCTGGGCCTCCCCTGTTGGATGCAGATGCGATGGGATCAGACTGATCAAATTTCCCCAGAACATGTCCAGTCCCTTTCACATCACGTTGCTCCAACAGGAACAGCGAAACAGAGAAAATGCTTAGCTCTGTACTCAGCAAGTGTTCTTGCTGGTATGCTCCGACTCAGCAGGATCCAGCTTCATTTTTTGATCAAATGTGTAGCCTGACATTTTGTCACATCAGTGCAGTCAACATGAAAATGGTCTGTGCTGCTACATGCTTTGGTCTAGAGTTGGATTTTTGGGGGCCACAGAGTAAGTATTCTTTCCTCTGATGGTGACAGAATGAGCATGATATCTGGCATGATCTTCCAGATGGTTTGAGTTGTGTTTGATTGTGATGATAGATTGATGTTAGTTGTGATCAAACATTGCGTCTCATCAGCATGTCATAGCTAATTTTGGAGTAGCTCTTCTAGAAGTGTGCAGCGTCTGTTTGTTTTTTTTTTTTTGTTGTTGTTTTTTCTGAACATTCATGAAAGCTAAGCCAAAAGCACTGTAAGTAGTTTAACGTTCTGTTTTATTTATGATATTTATGTATGTATATGCATTAAAGCACATAAACACACCACTTCAAATGATATGGGAGTAATATGCTGGTGAGTGAGATATGGAGCAGGATTTGGTAGCGAGGGAATTTGGCTCCATTTTATCTCAAGCACACAGCATTTTGCGCTGAGGGTCTCTTTCTCCAAGCTAATGAAAAACCCAGCTGACCAGCAACTCCTGAGATGTAGCAAGACTTAAGGTCACTGTGTCAGAAACAAAACTCATCTTATATACGATATAAGAACTGAAACTTTTGGAGACGCCATCTGCCTTAGAACTGTATCAAAGTTGACCGCAGACTTAAATAACAGTGTTTTGCCTACCTCTCTCGATGTCTCTTCCTCTTTTCCATACCTGATATTACTGCCTCTGCTTTTACCCTACCCATAAACTCCTCATCTCTGCTTCTTTTTTCACGTACTCCCTCTGGCTCCATGGCTTCCCCTTCTCTTCCCCCAGTCATTTTCAAGGAGGTCAACACCTGTAACCCGGCCACCATCACTGGGACCCTTTCCCGCATCTCCCTGGATGATGAGGATGACCCCAAGCTGGCAGCCCATCAGGAGGGGGGAGTCGGAGTCAATTTCAGCTCCCTCCCTGGGAACATTCCCCCGCCCAACCTCATCGTACAGGTAAGGGACTGAAGTTTACACTGATTGGCAAATTGGAAGATTAGAGAGCTTGCCTTTGCAGTGATTTGATTTCTTTTTATTTCCCAACAGGTTCCACCCCTAGGAGGCCTCAATGAGCTGAGTGAAACACCCCTAAAGAAGGAGGTGAATGTGGACCAGCAGAGACAGCAGGGGCAGCAGCGCAGCGGCGCTCCAATTTACCTGTGCACTGAGAGTGGTCTGGGCTGGGCGCGACCGCCCGCTTCCTCCAACAATTCCCAAGACGGAAGTGCCGGGAGCGGAGGAAGTGGAGGAGGAGGGGGAGGAAGTGGCGGAGGAGGGGAGGGAGACTACATGGTATTGCCTCGTAGGACGGTCAGTCTCAAACCTCCAGCTCCCTCCTCCCAAGGAGGCTTGGGACTGGGGGGTGAGGACAAGCCTCTCAACATTGCGGTGGAGGATCCTCCCTTCCCCCCGCCTCCCTCTCCCCTGACCCTCCACCCAGCTGAGAGCGAGGCCTACCCGGCAGATTTTGTGCCGTCCAGTGTGGGCGACATGAACATCACCATGAACCTCAACCGCTCCTATGGGACGATCAAAACCATGCCCCACGGGCACGGCCACATGATGGCTCAGGGTGGTCTTGTACACTCCCACGGAGGACACATGCACACCCATGGGCATTCCCTCCAGCTGAAGCCCAGCCAGAGGCCGTCGGTCCGACAAATTTTAACAGGGGGAACAACAGTGGAGAGAACCAGGACCCTGCCACGCAACCTGGGCAGCACCAATGCCAACACCAGCCTCTCAGCAGGATCCTTGGAGGTGGGTGAGAGGTTGAGGGAGGAGGGAAGGAAAGGTTCCCACTGGTGGTGGAACTTCCTCACTATGTCTGCCTTTCACCTAAGCTCGTGGGTTGAAGTTCTGGATGTGGTGGTGGTGTGGCTATAGTAGTGAACTTACAGTAGTGGATTCATAAAGATCAGAGGATTTGGGCAAGATGGAGGAAATGCTCTACAAAAGACTTATTGACTACTTATGTTTATCACTTATTTTTGATATAGAAGAATTTAAAACACTGAAGAGTATTTTAAACAAAAAATATCTACCATTTGCTTTCAGTATAATTTAATTAAACAATGCTATTAAAAAACAAGCTTATTAGCTAATTAATATCAATCTTTAATTTAGGAATGGTAATCAGTCTTTTTGTTGTATCACAGAACTTTGTGTCATGTATGTAAGATCTGAAAGAAGAAGTGAATTTTAATAGGTAATATCCATACAGATGCTTTTGCGTGGCTTCCAAACCAGTCCAGCTGGCGTACACATCAATATGTCTAGAAGATATGCTACGATAATAACACAGTTGTGTCTCTTAGAATTTTGCTATAAGATCTGCAATTATTTTCAGCTGAGTAGTATTTATGGCTGCTGACTGAGACAATGAGCGTTAAAATGAGTTATTCTCATAAAGACAGACAGCATCTTCTTAGTTTATTGTGTGTGTGGCCGTTTCTGTAGGTATATGTGTGTGGGTGTGTGTGTGTAATGTGTGCGATACCCCCTCCTAACTGTACAAGGTGGCATAGCAGATGGACTGAGAGAGACAGGATCAGAGGAAATACCCCAGGTGAATGTCTCAGCCCATCTTAATTTTACACACACACACACACACACAAATTGATACACACAAAAAACAAGCCCACAAAAACATGGACGCATGAACACACACACTTTGGCATCTTGCTGACTCACAAGGTTGATTAAAGAGATGGAAACAACACTTTCACTGAAAAGTGCAGATGCTTCATTTAGGGCTGAGGACGTTAAGGACGAGTCATTAAAACTCATAAAAAATCACTGTCATAAGAGCTACGAGTGCACTCATGAATACCAAAAAAAAGAAAAAATCTACAGAGAAACCTGTGGGATGTAATTTACTGCTATAATTTTACCCTGTTTGAATATGCTTGATTTGGAGATGGATATCAGAGCGCGTCTCTCAAGATTAAATCACAGCAGACTTTTACTCCCCAATTCAAACATGGTGACGCATAATGGAGGGATCACGCAAATGTACTCAGTGTTTCGTTTCACTGTTGGTTTTTAGTTAAAGGCTTGTAAATTTTAACTCCAAATGATCTAGTCAAAACATGGAAGGCATATTATCCAACCGTCTTGTTATAGAGCCCAGTGGAGGGTGTATTGAAATATAAATGAATATCTCCCTACATCAGTCTGTTAGCTGGAGAGGTCAGGTAATATCTACGTATTTGATACACATAGGAAAACCAATGAGAAACTGGTGATTATGTGGCTGTGTGAGTGTTTCTATAAGGTCATCATGCCATCAACTCACAGGAGCAAGGGTTCCTTATAAATAGTGAATGAGTGGGTGAATGACTGCTTTCTGTGTGTTTGCATTAAAACATGCAATATACTGCACATGTATATGCATGTAGCGTGTCTCCCATATTACAAAGCAAACCCAATCACGGAATATCTCTGTTTAAGGTAAGGATTGCTCTGTGGGAGGACGGTAATTGAGTTGTGTTTTTAAGAAGTGATGGGTGAATTCACAAAATGAGGAGGACATCGAAGAGAGAAACTTAACTCACTATCTGTTTGCGTTCCTTTTTACTTTTTAAAACCTTGGCTGCCGTAACATCAGATCAGCAACTCTGCCCTCGCAAAGAATGAATACAGCTTTTAACTAACTGTGGAGAGCAGCTCCTCACCCTGCCAAATGCAAATCTGGCAGACAGCGAGAGCCAGATAGGAAGTCAGAGATGGAATGTAATGCAATGCAATGTCAGGGCCAGATGAGCTGGAAATGTCTGCAGCTGTTAAATTGGTGGCTTGTGTGCCACTCTCTGTAGCTACGGAGGCACTTAAGAGGAGAGCGGTGGGGTCCAAACACGATTAGAGGATGAAAACCATTTCTCATATGTTTGTTGCAGCTCTTTTAATCGGAATGTCTCCAACAAATTACCCAAAAATAGCAGAGAGGATGATTTATGCTAGAGTTGTAAATGATTGTATTTGAAACTATGTGAGCCGAGAAATTATTATTTCATTCTAATTCTGGGTTATTCCGCTTCACTAATCTCATTACATTGAAATAGACTGAATAATTTGCTTTTTTCTTTGACATTTGCAAGAATATCTGTATCATGTTGGGCAGTCAGCACACATTAGCCCTCTCCTTGTTACTGAACAATGGCTCTGAGAGATCCACAAAGAGACTGAGATAGGGAGGCTAAAGTTCAATAGTGGTCCAGGGGTGGTCATTGATGCTGTCTTCTCTCCCCCTGCCCCCCTCCTCTTTCAGAGGAAAAGAGTACGGTACTCTGAGCTGGACTTCGAGGTAAGAGATCTGACCTCACTCCCTGTCATTAGCCTGTCTCTGCTTTCTTGTGCTTCTGCCAGGACTTGAGTAACGCATAGAGGAGCAAAAAGCATTGCTAAACCCCTCCCTTCGCACCTCTGTCTCCCTTGCATTTCGAACACTTTAGAACAGTTTCAGACCTACCTTACGTAGTATGCTGTTTCTCCAACAGCCCAGCCCTGACTATTATTATCTGTCTCAATGAAATAACCTTTGTGTCAATTAACTATACAGATAAAACCATCACACTGACATGCTCTATGGTGTTGTCATGTCATTCTCTGGTCTGGGTCCTGGTTGAAGAAACAGCAAAGTAGAGTGCTTTCTGTGTCTGAATGAATACCAGTAATCCAGTTCTGGGTCGACACGTTTTGTGGTCTTAGTTGACTGGTTATATCTGTTGGAACGACATGGGTCATCAGTTTGTGAGTATGTTTGTGTAAGAATGACCTGGGTGTCCTGTGAATCTCCAGTCTAGTACATGTTTGCAAAAAGCCGAGGCAAAATTACTGCACTTCCCTTTGTACTGCTGCTGCTTTCTGTGCGATTTCAGTGTGATCTCGACTGTAGTAAAGACTGGACATTCACCTTCCACCATGGAGATATATCTGTATACTGCATATAGAGGGTATGAGTGATGACAAGCTACTAACAATGACTATGGCTGATCATTTCACTTATCCAGCAGCTTTACTGGAGAGTCATTAGTGGCTGCTGCATGAACAAGGAGATTGGCTCTCCTGGATATCAACTCTTTTCTCATCAATTGACTATTGACTTTTGAGAAAGAGGTTGACACTTAAATAGGGAAGGGTAGACTTCCATGAGATAATGGAAGGTAAGCCAATTATCAACCATGTTTTTTTCTGCCCACTGACAGAAATTCACTTTCAACTTTCTCAACAGTTTCAAACTTAATGAAGAATATTGTCCTTTTAGGGGAAAAACCTAACACTTAAAGTGGTACTCCTGTGATTTATTATTGCATTTACAAGTTAGGCGACGCACAAGTGAGACATTTCAAAAACAACAGCAAAATGCATTGCATCAGAAGCTCAGACATCCTTAGTTTGAGTCCTTTGATTTGGTCCTTTAGAGTCTCCAGCCCAAGAAACTGATAACCTTGATGATGACATCAGGGTTATCAGAACTACATGTGTAAAACTGGTGGAGTGCCCCTTTAACTGAGCGTTTAGGGGTTACTACCTGAGGTCATGTTTTGTTACATTTCACGTTCTTGAGAACTTAAAAGTGTATGACACAGACAAGGATATGCCAAAGACAAAAAGGGAAGCAAAACACACAGCAGCGAAAAGGCACATAACAAGGGACAAGTAGCAATCCTCCTAGCAGATCAGAGATGAGAGTGCCCACTCCGAAGTCACAGGAGCCAGTATTAAGCGCCAGTCCTGGCCGGTAAGTGTGTGGGTGTGAGTGCTGGCATCTTGCCCCTGTGTCACTTTCAGCTTTGCAAGCTGCTTTGACGATTAGCTACTGTCGAACAGCTCCAGCACTGCCCATTAGCACAGTGAGACAACAGCAGTGGCACTGACAAATGCAGTTTGCTGTCAGAGAATTAAAGATCTGGAATACAGCTGCCATCTCGACAGGCATATTCAGAACACAGGGAAGGCAGTTTTTGTCAGATATCCTTTCACTAGGGCCAGAGTTAAATTCTGGTCCATCTGTTGGACATTTAATGAGTTAGACAAAATCCTGAGTTAACAGGACCACCAGCTAGCAGTCACCAGACTGTAGCAATGGCATTTCTGTCAGTCATTTTCACCAAATTTTCACTTTAAAGGACTCCTCTGCAGCACTCCCAGTTGCCAAATTCTTAAAGACTGAAGAAGTGGATGATGTATGAGCATGAGCCAGCAATCAATTGATCTGCCGGCGTCCCTTTCTAACCTCTTTCATGGCTGGCATCACTGCAGTCCCTCAGCCATTTACCCATTACCATTCCCCTGCCTGCCCGTATATTGCCCCCCCCCTTTTGCTTTTTTTTCTGTTTGGTTCATTTTTGCTGTCCCTTCCTTTCTTCCCTTCCAGAAAGTGATGCACACTCGCAAAAGACATTCTGAGCTGTACCATGAGCTCAACCACTCGTCCAAGTTCCACACCATAGACAGGTATAGCAGGGACGCAGCCATGTCCACATTCAAGGTAAGAGCACTGCCCAAAAGTGGGATGGGAACCCACTGTACCTGTGCACCTCCACTCCCCTTCACACTTTGTCACAATGCGAAACGCCCACCCCGTTAACACTGAAGAACTGACAGGAATGCAAACACTGACTTCTGTGCAGATCAAGTAATAAGCCTCACAGAACGTGGGCAACACTGACTAAATACTGTCAGCAACACTGCATTTACTGCAGCTTTCAGACAATTATAGTCATAAAAATTCTGAGCATAGCTTCCAGTCATTTACAAACATGAGGTACTTTTGAAAGTGGTTGTATTTATTATGGTGCATTTATTTTTCACCCAAATTCCCGCCTTAGAAATGTGCAAACATTGTTTGCTCTAACAAGGGAACTTGAATGTAATGTGAATACTTTATATATTTTCTTTACCATTTGATTAATTCATTGTTGTACTTATTATCTTGTCCGTGGAGAACTGAAGAATAACTACCTCATAAATATGGCTTTCGAGGCACAGTCTATTTCTGCTTATTTACTGTAAATCCCCTCTCTATGTCTGCTGTAATTGGCCTGAGCTTAATTCATTCTCACTTGCGGTTTGGGTGCCTCATTAAATACCTGTCAAAAAAGTTGGTCATATGAGCTGTTATCTACGGGATAATCAATCTCAGCCTGTTAATGAAATCCAAATTTTGCAATTTAATACCTGTGAAACCATTTCTCACCTTACCATAATGCATTGCGGGAAAAAACAAAAACAACAACACATCTACACCCACAAGTGCTTTGTCTTTGCCTGTCACACTGGTTGATATGTCTGTTTTAATGGATTCATTGTTTATGTACTGTATGGTTTTTTGTGTGTGTGCGTGCTCCTGTGTTGTTGGTTATAGTGAGTCAGTGTGTGTGTGGGTGTTTCTATGCGTGTGTGTGTCAGTGGGATGCTTGGGTGGGCACCTGTGCATACGAGACACAGACGCATCTTTGAATCATTAATACACCATTAGCAGCAGACGAAAGAGTCCCTGCTTGCTCTGCACTGACCTTCAGAGGGCCAGTTTCATTAAACTTTAAACGCACACACACATACACTCATGCTCACACTCACACTCCTCTCATCTGCAGAGCTTCAGTGCGAAGAGCCATGATGAGTTAGTCAGCCTTGATAGGTGTACTTTCCCCTGGCATCGGCGGCATGCTGGTTCACATCTAATTTACACTGCCAGTAGAGGAACAGAAGCCAGCCTGACATCTCTCATATTCCCCTTGCCATGTAGCTACACACATACTGTACACACACACACACGCACATAAATACACACACAAACATTCTGCCATTTCCCAATGCCAGACTGGCCTTTTCCTTCACTCCTTATTTGCTCAGCGTCTTGATCAAGATTTTCAGAAGCACTGGCTGACTCCCCATTCATTAATGCCAAGCAAATATTTTATGGCAGAGAAGAGAAATGGCAGGCTGCTTGCAAAGGCACGAGCCATATATTAGAAGTCTGTGGTTCTTAACAGTAGCACTGCAGCATGCTAATATGCCTCAGAGGGAGCTCAGGTGCGCTTTGAGATTATGCCCAAATGTATAAGAAATGAAAGGCCAGCCACAAATAATGAATAGGCTGCATTTAAACCAATTAAGACAAATTGGAATGCATATTTCCTCTGGGCTTGTGACGTCATGTAAGTTCTGAAGTGAAAAGGCAGCATAGATATGGCTTACTCATCTAAATCTATTATGTTAAAAGTAAGAAGGCAGTTCACTTAACTGTGAATAATTACATGGATAATGCTATCAGTGTCAGGCCTTTGACAGGACCCAGCTTGGGTTCAGCTCATCTGTTGTCAACATCTCACTTTGAGAGTCACCCCCAGACACAGACATGCTGACTATACAGTAATTATGGAAATGAGAACGGTGTGTGGGTGTGGGTGGTGTGTGTCCATACAACTGCATATCAGCATGGATGCCTGTGTGTATGGTTGTGGGCTGTGTGTGTGTTGTCTCTTTTTGTTTGTGTGCTCATTTCTATGTGTAAGATCAGTGTGATGTGCTGACTGTGTTTGAAGCACATAAACTGTGTGTAGAAGAGTAGTGGTAAAATTACTGCATGAGCAATGATATAATCATTTCATAATAACTTTAATAACCTGCTTTCTATGCCATATGACAAACGCTGACACTGATATTCACGTATATTACACGATTACTCTGATTTAATAGCAAATCTAATTGCATTTCGCTAGGATATCTTCTCATGGATGGACACCGAAAGTACTGTGGAAGCTGATAACCCTTAACTTCACATGGTCAATTGGCTTAGTCACTTAAGGACAGGGACTATTGAGCATCACACCTTTAAATGATGCTCTACCTGCCTAATGAAGAGCCATGTGCCTCAAGTAATGATACCTCAAAACATCATTAACCGCCCATAATTTTCCAGGCCTCTCTCTCCTGTAAAGTGCCTAAACAGTGTTTTAACCCACACCCTAAACACCCTGTAAACCCTTCTAACCACCGTGGCGGATGTTCGTCCACCACAGGTCCCCCCTCCCCCACCACCAAGGCACAACACTGAGCCATCACTAGTACGAAGGACGTCCCTCGTTTACAAAGAGAGTCAACGTAAGACACACTAAACCCCACATAAACCCCCTGCACTAGAGCCCCGCTAACTCACACTAATGCAGGCTAAGGAGTTGATGAGCTACATGCTACTGTTTGTGTATCCCATAGTTTGCCACTGTTTCTTCAGCAGCTGTGTCTTCATGCAGCAGTAATGTACACTTCACATGTAATTGACTGTCGGTTAAACCCCTCCCGCAAACAGTGATTGTGCAGTCATAGCTTAACAGCTGTGACTAGCTGTGGCAAGCCTGTCAAGCTTTGGATTTCTCCACAGATTAGTGGTGTGAGTGTGTGTGTGTGTGTGTGTGTGTGCATGTGTGTGTTCATGTGGCTGTAATAAGAGATACTTTGCATTTACTGTATGTAATTTTACAGTGTAAGAAATTGTTTGCCACTTGTTTTACCAGTCTTGTTCGTTACTGAACTTTACCCTCAATCTTCCAGAGCTAATGCTAATAACAGAGACAGAGTTGAGTTTCAGTAGGATACCATGTATGATTAGCCTAATTTTGACCTCTTTTAAGTTTGTAAATACAAGTCAGCTGAAAACATTAAAAAAAAATCAGCTCAGGGTGCTGTGTTAATGTTAATGCTACCTAGCTACAGCTTGACGTTTGCTACATAAAACTCATAAACCTATTGTCAAATCAAGGATCTGTTGTTTCAAGAATTATGTACATGTTGATTGAGAAAGAAAGCTTGACAGGTGAAGCAACAATAACCCAGGTGGGTGGAGAACAGTGAGCAGTCAGTTCATAAAATGGTGCTTCAGTCTCAACAAAACACAAACAGCATCAAAGTACACATTTACTCCATGTAGCTGCTCATCTACTTCCTGTCAGCGCTGTCTCGTAGTGAAGTGACTGTATTTGATGAGCCTTAATGTTAGATGATCCCCCAGTGGTGTGGTGGTGTAAAAGTTCAGTGCATCACAGCCCTTGTTCCTCAGCATTCATGTGATGAATGCTATCACCCTCTTCCTCCATCAACTCCTGTACAAATTCATACTGGAACATACAATCTGGTATCACTATGACCAGACAGATGGATTTGTAAGGTGGTCTGATGCAGGACCTGACTTATCTTCCATGATAAAAGGTACACTCATGAGGCCTTTCTTTCTGTTGTCTTGCTGAGTTGGGTTGTTTTTTCATTACTGTAGCACACTCAGTGTGGTGTGACAGTCCACATATTCACTGTGTTCATTTCAGTGCCTGAGTTAAACCTTATGATGTAAACACCCTAACCAAGTGATAAATCAGTTCATAAAGACAATGATCCATGCAAAACAATTTCTAATCACCTCATAAACCATAATATTCTATTCCATAAACTAGCTCATTGGCACTGAAAATGGCCAAACACTATGCACTTTGCACCGGTTCTGATGAGAGACTATAAGAAATATCACAAAGGCTTATGGGGTCAGAAGAGACCTGATCCATTTTACTTCTGTGGAAAGGTAGGATCTGTGTGTTGGCCATGTTGAGGAGATGAGTGGATATCAGAAAATGTCCCATGCTTTTTTTTTCTTTTTTTTTTTTAGTGTTCATCTTATCCAATTTTCTGTGTAAGTGCAGTGGGCTTAAACTGGTCTTGAGCATTACATGTGCCTCACAGATAGAATCCACATACCTCAATCTCTCAATTTCATGCTTTTCTTGTCTTTCCTTCTCCTCTCCATACCACCCCCTCACACTTGTTAACTCTATGTGGCCCAATAACTGGTATTTGCCAGGCTCATAGCTCGAGGCCATTAAAACGGAAACGGGGGAACTACATGACCGGAAAGAAAGGAGGGCACCGACACTTATCAAGACGTAAAATGAACAAATGTACATGTTGCCCTCTGTTACATATTCTGTTGTTATTTTTGTAAAACATATGCATGACCTTTAAATTCTCCTCCACAATAGTAAACTATGACTAAGAAAGGTCTCTCCCAGGCTGTGACACAAACATATATCTCTCCTGCTGGTTGCATTGGTACGTTTGCATTTTTAATGCAGAGAGATGTATAGCAACTGCAGCTTCAAGAGTTATAGAGGTCAGTGCAATAAAGTAAACTTCATAGCTATTGTTTTTTCCTTTGACAGTGGCTGACCTTGAATCAAATGCTTACAATACATGTATTGTATATACGTGTATGGTATACAGCTGTTTTCCCCAGTAAGAGAGTAATGTTGGTAGTATTTTATATATATATATATATATATATATATATATATATATATATATATATATCGATATACATAAGTGGGATATACATAAGTGGATAAAAAGTGGGCCTCACATTAATGCTAATGACAAAAACAAATTCAAATCCTGTTTTAAGTATAGTGCATGCTTTGAGAGGGGCAGTATGGCCATCAGAGGAATGGAGTCCATTTTCATTGTGCATTCCATAATGGAGACATGATTCAAATAGTGTAAGTGGGGTTACTGAAAGACAGAGAGGGTGCAGTGTGTACGCAACGCAGTACGTTCAGGCATTAGTCCCTGAACTAATGTTGAATTTCTCAGCCTCTATCATTGTGGAAGTAGCCCATTGTTTTCTATCCTCTCCACAGGGTTCAGAAGGTCATAACACAAATTTGCATGCGGTGCCCAATGATGCAGTGTTGTGCCTCTCTGTGTGGGATGGACGGTGTGTGTATGTATGTGTGTATATGCGAGAGCGAGAGAGAGTTTGCACTGCATAATGGCCTGGCTGATGCATTTTTTAGCTCTCAAATGGGATATATTTCCATCCCATCGTCTGCTGTGTTCTTGATTAAATGAAGCGTGCCTGGCTTCCCACACCAGATAGACAGTGAGGAGTTATGCGGAACGCAGTAGGACGGGGAAAAAGACAAAGGAAACAAGTACCCTGCTTTGTTGTGATTTCACTCATGCTAGATCAGAGCGGGGACGGCAAGCAAATTTCCGATTATGAAAGATGTATTTGCAATTCAATCTAAATGGCTCTAGGCATGTGTCTGAATTCTGCAATGAAATCCTAGTCTACGAGGCCACATATGGAAATATATTGTGGTCCAGTCTGTGAGGGCTCCTCCATCAGCCTGCCCCATAAAAGAGAGGTGCAACCTGCAGTGCTCTCTTTATGCATCCTCAGTTAACATTAGTGTCTGTTATTGACATTCCAGCAATGTTTTCAGGCCACTGAAGGAGAGTTTAGGAAAGGTAATGTGTGTGCTTTGAGGATGTTTTGTGTAAAATGAAGATGTATAATTTTAAATGACAAAGACCCAATTTTTGTTGATTCAGTGAGGGCAATTTGCCTGCATTCGCAAACCCCATAGGTCTTGATAGTCAATTTGCTGGCATTAAGCTAAGGGGCTTCAATTTCACATTCCAGCAATAAAGCAAGTCCTCCTCTCTTCTTCCTCTTCATATCTCATTCTCCCCTCTATTCATCCTCCCGGCTTGACATTTTCTCTCTTGCTATCTCCCTCCTTTTCCCATTTCTCCCTCTAAACTCAGCCCTCGGTGGCACGTTTGAGGCATTAATTGAATAATTAATTCCTCTCATTAGCTTGTTTTTAATTATTTCCTTGCCCCCATCTCTGAGCCAAGTATAAACTCATCAACTGTTTTCATCCTTCCACATAAATTGCCCATGAAAACTGAGGGCTGGCGGAGTGTAGCTTTAGCACACTGGCTCTATCAGTGGCTCCTAATGAGAGGACGGTTAGCCCAGGCGGAACAAGTCTAACGCTGGCTTCGTGCACAAAGAGGCACAATACTAATTTAGCTCATTTAGTGTCCTTGGGCCAATTAAAGGGAGGTGAAAAGGGCCGAATCCGCTAGCGGGAAGAGTTTTCACTATAGGAACACTGGCCTTGGATTGCAGTGCGCTGCGCTGCAATGCACTGGCCCAGACAGCGGCGAACCAAGCCTGTGTGTCTGATTGCTCGTTTGTTTGCAATGTGTTGCACTAATGGAATTTATTTGCCCTACATTCTCCAGATTTGGCTCCTTTGAAGGGCCTTATTACTTGTGACACAGATTCCTTCCCAGCTAAAGGGTAAATGGTGCTAAAGACTGTCATGGCCAGTTAGCTCTATTTTCGTGCCTCCTAATAAATGATGCTGTTGCTGATTTGGCAGTCTGGATTCTGTCATTATCTTGATGGTGTTTTGAAGTAAACAAACAAACACATACAGAAACCTGCTGTGGTTCACTGACAGCTGTTAAATGACAGATGTTCTGGTATCCACTCTACTCCTGCATTATTTGTTGTTATTTTCATTTTCTTCATGTATAAATGTCATTTAAGTTTGTTTGGGCCTCACACTCATACTCACTCGGTCTTTTCTTTGCCTTACTACTACATTTTATTGATTTTTTTTTTTCATTTGTGTGTGTGTTTCTTGTTTTATGTCCTTTGTTGGCTGACTTGGCCTTCTGTCGCATGCTTGTGTTATGTCCCAGTTTGAATGTAGCCAGACAGTCAGCAGAACCATGGGCATCCAAGTCAACAAAGGTAAAGTGAACCCACTTACCCGCAACCACCTGTCTTCCCCATCATCTCCCACAGACAGGCTGCCACATTACTCACCCACATCCACACATGGTTTCCATTCCACAGTCCAAATGAGGTGGGCTCTGAGTGACAGAGAGTGGGCCACATCCACCAACACTGTTGCAGAGGCTTCTCGAGAACGCTTTCGATGTTTGTGCAGTAGCATCCTATTTTTCTTGTCTGTGCTTTCCCACTGAATCCATACAAACTGTTTTCCTTCTCTGTTTCTGTTTAGCGTTGTCTTGTTTGCAGCATCTTCTCACACAATCTAGTGAAGGCCATAACTCCTAGTGCTGGGCATTTAGCCAAAAATTGGCAATTGGCATCTGTCACTAATTTTTACAAATGATAGAAAGACAGTATACTGTACTCAGGGGTGGTCCTGTAGGTCCTATAGCCACATTTAGCTCTGTTTACACATGCTGTGCCTGCACAAGTATTGTGTATAGATATTATAACCCTGTGATGCCTTCTAAAATCCCACAGTGAAAGACTGTAGGTCATTGTTTGATCAGGGATGATATCAGTGAATTATTGTCCTTGCTGCAGGTTTCATCATTAACACAGGTGGTGCACAAGCTTCGCCTTTAGAGGTGAATGATTTAACTGCATCTGACACTTGGGAGGCTGATGCAGAAGATATATAAAGATACTCATAAGAGAGATTGAAACAAGCCAGAAAAAACACAGAATGTCATAAATTGCCATAAGTTCAGCTTAATGCAGGTAGCTCATCCTTTCTGCCAGCCCTGATATATTTGACTTTTTTATGTGGTGTAAAAGTCAGTCAGGAGCAAATACAGTATGATTACTTGAAAAGTCCCATTTGGACACAAGGAGAACAGAGAACACACTATTCATAAGTTAGATTAGTATTTTATTTGTTTTGTTTATGCAGCTTTTTGATGGAGAAAGATAATTAAATCTTTCATTTAAAATAAAAAAAAGCAATGTGATTTAAATATTTAATACTTACATAAAACTGAAGTAGTGTATGCAGTAGTTACTATAAACTTAATGAAAAAAATGTCACCTGAGTGTTGTTCTTGTGCTATGACTGTTTGTCTCATGTTAGCAGAATATTATTACCTGATGTTTGAGTAACATTTTACTGTTGTTATGTTTTACATGTTTCGATGTAAAATATGAATTAGTTAAAATTAGTAGAAACAACTTTGTCAGTTTAATGTGCTGAACTAAAAGTCCTGCATAATGTGTGCTAAAGAACAGTATATGAGTAAATGTATGGAGTTACATCCCACCACTGATGTAGATGCCAAATATATTTAATCTGTTAATAAATGTGGTGTAAGTTGGTAATGAGCACATCACATATGACAATAAATCAAAACACCCTGGGGCAATTTGCAAAGCCACAGAAATGGTTTAAATCTCTGAGGGAGTGAATCTGAATCTTAAATCTTGTATATCAACACCGAAAGATTAGTTTTTCTGTCTTTGGTAAACAACTCTCCAAGATGGAATAGTCTTGTCTGCTGCTTTTAACAGAGACAACGAACTGACATGAGAACATAAAACTTGTAGACTTGTAGAAACTTATAGTAAATAACAACTTCAAGCCAAAAGAATCTACAGTCAGTATGGTCGATATTAGCCGACTTGTTAGTGCCACCGTAGGGAATCAAGCTGAGCCCAGACTTGAGGTCGACTGGGATTCAGAAAGAACAAATGACATGAGCACTAGCACCAATCCCCTAATGACACACATACACATGACAGAATATGTGTGTGTGAGTGTGTGTATATCTGTTGAGTTGCTGGCCTAACACTGCAAGATGTGTATTTACAATTTTTTTTTTGCACCGCTGTTGCTGGATTCATCAGCAGCTCCCATGCTGACCAGCCCTGTAGGAAAATACTTGTTACTTCTGAACAGCAGTGCATGTTGTGAACAAAAAACAAACTCCAAACCACCCATAGTGCCAAGCCAAGGAACGCGTGAAGACAGCAGGAGCATAAAACGAACGAGTGATAACGCTGCAGAGGTAGAGCAGGGGAAGTTAGGTGTATGTATTTTAAGTCGGAGGCAGAATGTGCAGCGTCAGCAAAGTCCACGTTATTGCATCGTGTTAACTGTTTAATGTGTGAACACATCCGGTACAAAAATCAACAATGGAGATTGTGTTGTTAGCACATTAGTTATCCTCTTTCAACATTATTTAGAAAACATGAGCCATCAAGCCTCTAGCACTGCACAGATTCACTGTTATGGCTTTTAGAATCAGTTTACTGTACGCCCACATGCTCTTCTCTTCTTTTATCCCTCTGTATAGTACATGTAGTTGCTATTAGTTGTGAGTAGCTTGTCTCTCCTTTCGCCCTTGTCTTTGCTTCCTCAGTTTTCCTCTTAAGCTTTCGCAGGTCAAAATGTAAAAAAAAAAACAGACAAAACAAAAAAAAAAGAACACCACCTGTTGCAACATAGTTCGATAACGTGTGTATTGTGCACTGTTTCTGTTTGTGTGTGCATGTTGTCAGTGTGTACAAGTGTTATGTTCTCTCATGAGAGAGCTGGTGAGAGGGAATTGAAAGATGGAGACAAAGAGTGAGAGAGAGAGAGAGAGAGAGAGAGAGAGAGAGGGTGAAGTGTGAGCACAAAGCAACGACTGCCTGTTCACCTGCTGAAGGTGTGGGAACAATGCTATTGTTTCAGGGCAGAGTTGTCAGTGACTGTGATCCCCCCTCCCTCCCCTCTTGTTCTCTGTCTTTCTTTCCCTCTCTATCTTTCTCTGTCTCTCATCAACCCCCTCCTCCTCCTCCTCCTCCTTGTCTTCTCCCTCCCATTTCATCACCACAGAGGGAAAAGCGATGGAGCATTTCGTCTGCCGGAGGTGAAAAGAACTCGTCGAGTGTAAGTAGAGGGGTTTTTGGCAAAGAGAGAGAGAGAAGGAGAGGGAGAGAGGGATGAGATGGGGCTTTAGGGCAAGGAGGGAATAGAGGCAGGCAGAGATGGCGAAAGGGAATGGATAGACACGCAGTAGCAGCACAATCGCGTTAGCCTAGTCTCCTAGGGATAAAGTTGGGCTTAACTGCAGCATTACCCACACTCCTGCATTACAAAATGTTCCTTCGCCAGCATTTAGCATGCAAATTGGCTCCCAGATTATGCCTTTTGTATTCATTTTACCAACTGTCAGGCTGTGACGCAGGGAGAATGATAATCAGGCAGATATTGCCCCCTAGCGCTTGGGCGACGATCATCACACTGCAAGAGGGGAACGGAGTGCTGTGCTACTGCAGATCAATGAACTGTCTGTCTGTGTATGTGTGTGTGTCAGATGAAGAGATAGACAGGGTTTGAGGGTGTGAAAAGCTCAAAGTGAATTACACGTGAGCACTCTTGATGAGGTGTTAAGAGACAGGGTTGTGGGGAAAGAGTGTGGAGAAGACAAAATGAAAGAAGCAAAATGAGAGTCGTTGTGAGGTAGATCTGAAGAGCAGGCACAGAGGTGCTCTCTCCTCTAATGGATTGCATACCGTATGTACAAACAGGCACAATGATGCGGGGTATGGGACATCACAGAATTTGCTCCTCAATCCAATTTTCAAAACATCTTTTGTAGGATTAGTTGCTGAAAAGTCTGTGAATATTCATCTTCTGAACGCTCATTTAGAGTATGAATATTCAAGCTTCATGGAGTCCAAAGGCTCTGCTGCAGCTGAGTCCATCATGTCTGTGGAAATCATCACGACTAGTCTGTCTACTCTTTTTTTTTTTTTTTTTGTCTTTCTATGTTTTGCTTCACCAAGACTCATCTGGGCCAGCAATCCCTCATGTCTTTTCCCAACTCGTATCTATGAAATCATTATCTCCACAAGATAACGAGTCTGATTTGAATAATGGCCCTTATCTGATGCATAATGCTACCTCTAATTCTGTTTTCAAGATAATCCCTTAACATGTATTTTACATGCATGGTGGCCACATCTGCGGACCACATGCAGCAATCACAGACCCGGGTCTTGAAGGGTTCATGCTTTTATCTATTTATTTGAAAAGATACTGATTGGGAGAGGTGGGAGGTGAAAGTGGACAGGTTAATAATAGATCATGAGCAGGGCTTTTTAATGATAGAAAAATGAAGAGGTATCTTGAAGTTCAGGTAGGTATGATGTTGCTATTTAGGATTTGTGGGGTCAAATAACTTCTTAGAGGTAACGCTGAACGGCGGACCTCTGTGTTTGTATGTTGACATTTGTAAAGGTTAGAGACACAACATCAAATTCAGTTTCTGTGAGAGAATGTTTAAGTGTATTCCAGCTCCAAATCCACTACATAGGACAAAACTGTGGTTTCCAGGTGTTTTTTTGTTGTTGTTGTTGTTGTTGTTGTTTTAATAATAGAGGCGAGAGGCTCTTGTTTCAAAATGTCTGCATTTATTTTTACCTGTCGTGATTGCACCAAATTTGATTGCTGAAAGTACTTCCCCCAGTGTGGCAACAATCATGAGTGGCCAGATAATCAGACAGGATACAAACAAGCCAATAGTCTGGTTGAAATTGAAACATGCAATCAGGGCTGAATTAAACCATAATGGAGACCCAGAGCAACTACCTGCCCCCCCCCCCCCCCCCATTTCCCATCACTCCAGTTCCCCCACTTTGTTTGCTTATAATTTGATTACAAGAAAATTTATTAGAGAATACCCTCTGTGCACCAACGTGTATCCTGGAGTTTTTGGCTTTGGTTGTCTGCCAATAGACAGCTGCTCATAAAATGTTCAATTGTAATTTTTAGTGTATTTAAGTGGATTTTGACACTAATTGTTACTCAGCAGCTAAGCTAACCAGCTGCAACCTTACTTTTACTGGACTAACGGGAATGAGTCTCCTCATCAACCTCTCCACCATGAAGCAAATAAACAAGTTATTGAAATATTGATCTTCAAATAGGTACAACTACAGTGAAAATATGGAATAAGTAAATAAACAAGGCTTTTATCAGTTCAATTAATATTGTGTTTTAATTCATATTCGCACATTAGTTTTGCCCAGTTTGATTAACGCAGCACTGGCTACACAGGTAATCTAGGGCCTTTGGGGGTATGTGGCCCCTGGTGGGTTGCTTGCTTTGGCCAGTTGGAAGTTGGTATGTAAGATAAAGGGGTGAATGTTGAAAATAGGCAGTTCAGGTAATATTGAAGTTGATCTTTCTTTGCATCGTCCAAATAAGTTTATAGCTAACATGGTGATTTGATCATGGTGTGATTGATATCCAAAGCCGTGAAAATACCATCCAGTTCATATGGAACAAGGATTTAACTTTATAAACATCTGTCATTTTCTACTCACATTATTAGAAATACACAATCGAGAGAGTACAGCCTTTTGAGCCATGGACCATTTTTTCTCGCCATTAAATTAGCAAAAGTGGATATGGACACTCTCTCAAGGCACTGTAGAACATGTGATGTGTGTGACAGCTAACCTTTCCTTACATGGCCCATGTCCTTGTACCTCTTCTTCACCAGGACAAGTCAACCCCGGAGGACCAGAGCTCCTGGGACAGCTTCAAGACCATGACCCCCGAGCTGTCCATCGTGCCTGGGGAGCAGAAGGACCGGATGGAGCTGCACAATAAGAACTGGGACTCCTCCTCTGCCAACACACCCGACTCGTCCGAGGGAGACTTCCAGACTGAAGTGTGAAGACACGCAGATTACACACACTCAAATACACACACTCTCATGCTGAGATACAGTACAGATGCACAGAGAGATACTGAACTTCTGAAAAGCTATACATAAATACATGATTTTTGGCAAAGATCTCACACACACTGCTCCCCGCCTCCTCCAATGTGCTCTGTCGGATCCCATACTGTATTTGTTTACTTCTGCGGTGGACAGACATGGAAAGAGGACTGTTCTACTCTATATTTTCGCAAAGACTATTGAAAAGAAAGAACAGGGGCTTGACACGTCTGTGATTGAGAGAAATTTTTAAAATGAACTTCAAAAAAAAAAAAATCTATGAAAACTTATTTCTGAGAAAAATGTCTTGATTTTATTCTGGAGAAAAAAGAAAATCTCTGTCAATTGTTTGATGATATGGGGGGTAAAAAAAAAAAAAAAAAAAAAAGAAAGCAAAGAATATTTCTGCACCGTTCAGTTCTTTTTATAGCAAGGGGAAAAAAATCTCACTGAGGTTTCTCACACCGGTAGCTCCCCCTAGGCATTTATTTCCTTTTCCCTTCTAATGGATGATGACAGCATTCAATCTCTCAGTCTTTACTCTTTTTTTCTTTTTCTTTTCCTTCCTTCTCTCATCGTTTTGGATGGATAGAGGATGGGAAGGAGCTGCTCATTGATATGTGCCATCCTCTGCTTTTTTCAGGGTCCAGTTCAGCAATCCCATCCATCCATTCCTCTCGCATCCTGTGTGTCAACATCGTATTTCCCCTTATTTCTGTGTATTTTCTATGGTTTAGTTAAAAAAAATGTCCTCCCCTATGGTTTGAAAACTTTTAATGAAAAAATAATACGACTGAAACAAATAACTACCATCTGAGTTGTGTTATATGGTTTAACTGTTCAAGAAGAAAAGATTTATTTTCAGACTGGTTTGGGGTTTATTTCTTCATTATTTTTCCTTTTTTCCTTTCCTTTGAGGATTATCCCATGTGGAACTTTAAAAAGTGATTTAAGACACATACAGCACATAAGTGTGAGCTTGCTTTCTGAGGTAATGTGCTCTGTGTGTTATCCACCCATGAGGGAAAAGAACGATAGCGATTGTCATGCAGATTCAGATTTTTTGCCCGCACTGCATGGAGATAAAGGCCTTTAAAGATTGCTGCATCTGAATCCATTTCAGCCATCACCAATCACAGGGATGGTAGAAAAAGATAATATCTCAGTCATCCTCAGCCCAAATGGAATCTGTTCTATCCCCATTTAGCATCTCTCATTCCTCAAGAACATAGTAGCTTACCGCAAGCTATTGATCAGTTCAACACCGAACTCTTTTCTTCTTTTCCCAGCAACTTAAAATCACACACATGACTTCCTTTGCTCTCTCCTTCCCTGTTGCTCGTTCTGCCCACCCTAGCATCCCAGGAGGCATGAAATCTTGATTTTAGCAGTGAAACCAGTAGTATAATTCCTAGTTCACATGGATCCCTCTCTGTGTGATTGTATCCTGCAATTGTGAGCACAGCACCTGCAGAAAGAGAGAGCGAAACGGAGAGACAGAGAGTCATACATCAGGCTACAAGGTGACTGACACACTGAAGAGGAAAAAAAACAGCCACTAGTGATGATCTCTACTTGACATTCTACATCCATACTTCAGTTGCTACAAGAGGACGACCAGTTTCCTGCTGTTGCTACATTAGCAAATCAGTCCTCCACACAGACAACAGAAGAGCCAGAGCTGACCAAGGTGCTTTACAAATTTCAGACATTGATGGTAAAGGCACAAGTAAAAGACAAGCCACGAAAAGCGAGAATGAATGGCAATGATGAAATACAAGGCAATATCACAATATGTGCAAAGTTGTGATATAGAAAAACAGAATAAAAGATCACATAACATTTGATTGAAGATAGAAGACTACTCTAAAGCTTTGGAGCTGCCACTGCAAAGACGCAATCTCCTTCACCCGCTTGTCCCAAGTATGAAACAATTAAAAACAATTGGTTTGAAGATCTAAGGGAGTTGGAGTACAGGGATAGCAGTGCAGGGATGCCAGCACTGGTGTAATGCTGTATCTTTTTCTGATAGCAGCAGAGTCTCTCTGCAGCATCCTGCTCCTGCTGAGAAGATCGACCAGTAGATCAATGCATTGGTAACAGGCCTCGCATCGTTAAGACAGGGGATGGACTGTGGTTCAGCAGTGTTTCTCAGCCGAAGATAACAAACCTTCATAAGAGATGACATCAGTGATGGGCGTGGATGTCATTGGCTCTGAGTCGATAGCTATACTCCCTACGTTACTGTCTTGTTATTCAACTGAAGAAAGTTTTTGCGATTTCATATCCTGGTGGCAACTAAAGATGGACGTGATAGTTTGAATCATAGAAGTGAAGGTCCAGATGATCCAAATCTTAACAGAAAAAGACTTGCATGTTAAGTAGGAAGTAAACAACTCGAGAGCAGTCCCCCCAGAATGATCATGATCAGTGATCAGTCGTGCTGCTGTCTTTTAATCAGTGCAGTCATTTTAAACAGTGCATTTTCCATTGTCTGAAGGCATCAGTAACTTAGAAAGGAGCAGATTATGTGCCATGATGCTCCCTGACACCTGAGTAGAGTTTCTCCATAATTTGAATATTGTCTAAATAAGATATAGACACTTATCTCCAGAACCCTCCACAATAATAGGAGCTTGATTAGACCATAATTATCTAGCTCCACTTTGCCAAAGTTGGGCTTTAATGTGGGGTTGCACAAAACAAAACAAAAAAAGGACAAACAGGTTTAATTTACCAAACTGTTATTTATGAGAGGAGAAATTAAGGTTCCCACAGTGTCCAATACTTCCTTAAGAGTGCGCAGGAACATATGCACATTGTAACTTTAATGGCTCAATGAGTTGTTTGTCTATGCTCAAAGCAGCTCTCTGGAGAAAGAGAGAGACAGTTTAGCATGTGTGAGAGAAAACTCTATCCAAGGAAAAAGATCCAAAAATATATAAGCTAGAGGTGCAGATTAAGAACGGGGAGTTCTCAAAACAGTAATTATCCGGGGATGGCGATTTGTCCTGACATTTTCCAATGCAGCCCTCAAACCATCTGTTTAAAGATCCCTAATGTGGTAGTAGTGCAGCGCAGCGCAGATGGCGAGACAAGAGTGGGGCCCTTCTAACCTTTCAAGCTAATCAGCTGATAGGCGAACCTACAGCTCGCCTCCCCCCTAGAGGAGCGAGACAGGTTCGGCCTCAAGTTGCCGAGCTAAGGTCACATTCATCTGACCTTCTGTGAAGCTCACGATGCAGACCCACCGTACAGTGTGTCCAAACAGAAAAACGCACAAGCACTCAGTCACAGCTACACAGTCTCAGTAGATGGGGTTTACACTATCACAGCAGGAAACAGATTTGACCTTGACAGAGAAGAATTAGGTTCATATATATGACATTTTAGAGAGATGAATTCTCCACAAAGCCTTGTTCCCATGGTAACTTGCAGGGAGAAAGAAAGAACTATAGAGTGAACTTTAAGATTCTGTTATGAGTCTCCCATCATTGAGCCTTTCCATATTTTTTTCATTTTTCTCTCAGTCCTCAATGAGTTTACAGGCTCAACAAGGGCTGAATTTTTATTTTTCATCCTCAGGAACGGTAAGTGAGATGCTGCTTGACTGACTGGAATAGATATGTTTGACTGATTATTTGAATGTGCCACCACTACTGAGGATCATCTCATGAGTTGTTTGCTATGGGAAACTCTGATGTGACTAACAGAGGAGGATGCCAGTCAGGTGGTCAGGGTATTTCGACGTTGTTTTCTTTTTCTGTTCGATGCTTGCCAAGCTCAGAAAAAAATATGAAACGCTGATAAGCAAACCTGCAAGTTTCTCCCATGTGGAAGCCAACTTATATGCTCACCCTCACCTCCACCCTTCAGCCTTTGATGCTTAGGTGTTAACCGACCACTACAACCATCCGACATTCCAATTGATTTATTTCTGACAAACCCTCCCTTTCCTTTTCTCCCTCATTTTTGTTCTTTTTATACATAAGATTGTACAAAGTAGTCCTCTAATGTTTTCATAGTGTCTTTTTATATGAAAATAAATTTTCAAATTGATCCAAGTGTGTCCTATGTGCATATGCGCTGCTTCAAGGGCATCAGCGGATGAGAACGACTTGGCTCTTTCTTGATTTGCAGTGTACTCACAATCCCATGTTTTCATAATATCACTCTGGGTATAGGGCATGACAAACTCTGTTACCCAGAAGCATTGAAGCTTAACTGTGACCAATCCGAGGCCCTGCTGGTCTGTCTGAAAGTGTAAGAGGAATAGTTCTGTGGGTTTGAAGTTATGTTGCATTGGAATAACCAAAGGGGGGTAATGTCAACTCAAAGTGATTATTTCATTAAAAATGTATAAACTTTGAGCGATATTTATGCTAATAACAATCCTCTTCCAGAGTGAAATTTCCCATAAATGGTTTCGTTATGTAACATGATGAAAATAGGATGGGTGTGGATGGCTGGATGGGTTTTAATAGTCCAGTCAGTGGTGCTGCAATGAAAGAACAAAAGGGGGCTGGCACAGTGCGCATGCCTCACTTACTCTACATTTGCCCTCAAAGGGGCTTGTGGGTAATTAAGTGTGGATGAGTCTGCCCATGGAGCTGCCATCAGTCACCCTGGAGAAAGGCCACCAACTGGAACTTTCTCAAGGGAGTGAGAGGGATGAGAGAGGTCAGAGGAGGAAGAAAATCGAGGAGCCGGCCCCAAGGATGAAATGCATGGTGACAGAGTAAAAGCAAGGAAGGGCCTTTCACATTACTTCTGGCAGTAGCATCACAGTGATTAGAGTGCCTCTTGGTTATTTTTCCCTCAGGTTTGCGGGTAATTAAGTTGCAGTACTGGTGTGTCACGAGTGACCCTCGGAGAGACCCTGCTGACAAAGAACACAGGGAGACAAAGTGAAGAGGGGACAGACATGAGCTGAAAGAAGATATAACAAATTTCAACTTGACTGAGTGAGGCTGTGTCCACCAGGAACCTCCTGTCAGCACTGCCTTTTGCTTGATATTTACAATATAGACAGGACACGCGACTGTGTGTTGCTGACAGCCCTGGGAGATTAGCGTGTTTTACTGCTCAGAACAGCAAGTCCTGAAAGTTTAATATGAGGAGTTACACAATAGAGCAATAGAGTTCCAGTGTGTGATGTGAATGGTGACAGCAGGAACATAAAGCAATGGGCTTTTCATGCGTAGTCAAACTGATAATCCACAGCTAGATTTTTTTTCTCTGTATGTGTTTTGGCTGCAGCCACTGGAAGCAGTTATTTCTGTGGTGTTATGTCCTGTTATTCCCAGGGATCACCAGTGCCCTGACATCAGCTCCTATAAACAAACAGGCATAGGCTGTTCAACTGAGCCCTTAATGCTAATAATAATAATAATAATTATTATTATTATTATTATTATTAGCATTATTTGTTGTTGTTGTTGTCCATTTTTGATAAATAAGAGGACCTGAGCCATGCATGGAGGTGTTGTTAAGTTCTACAGTGTTTTTGTTGTTGTTGTTGTTGTTGTTGTTGTTGTTGTTGTTGTTGTTGTTGCTGTTGCTGTTGTTGCTGCTGTTGTTGCCCCACAACTGCACTACTGCTGCCCGTGATGATAGAGAATAGATAAAACACACATGTGCATATGAGGTGAAACCACACGCACATCTCTGCAGCTGGTTGCAGGCTAACTCACAAAAAAAATCAATGTACCACAAGTTCTCAAACAACTGTGGCCTTTATTTACAGCAGCCACTGAGGAAATCAGACCTTTATTTGTAACAGATTTATACCAGAGACAGGACCTTTCTTTCCCCAATTTTCTCATCTTCTCCAGCTGATGTAAACTCAAAGCATCCTTTGTGTTTGTCTGCTGTCTCGAAAACTTCAGTAAAACTTTCCACTGCACTAGTTCCACCAGTAGAGGAAGCGCTTTAATTAGCGGCTTTTAATGCCAAAGAGCATCAGGAAGTATTGAATTTTAATGACGCCACCTTAACATGGACCAGGCGCACGCCAAAGGAGAAACAAATGTGATTAATTACTATGAAGCATTTGAACATCAGAGCAATGAGTACAACATGAGTCTGTTGTTGTACTGATGGAATTAGCACTGTGGAAAAGTACATTACACTTAATTTACCATGCGAGCTATTGTAGCAGGCTGCTAGTAAATCCTTCAGTGTTTGTTGTTTTTTCTTCTCCTCTTCTTTTATTAGATACTGTCCTTTCTTTGTTCAAGCTGGGCCCCTCCCCTGGATTTTAGCTGAATACCAGCTTTTATTTGAGAGTTTACAGTAAACCGTGCAGGGTTTTAAATATTCAAAACCCTCAGCTTTGCAAATGTTTTATGTAGACAGAAATGTATTCAGAGCTTTGTTTGTTAAGCCTCAAAGAATCACCCGATGCAGTTTGGCGAGAAACAGCAGAAAGCTTTCTTCAGCAAGCCATAGCTGTACTATTACTCTGTTTCTGCTGGCAGAGGAAAATGAAATCAGCTATTGTTATTTTTAATACAATTTATGAACAAAAGCTGTGGGAAACAACAACAGAACAAAAAAGAAGAAGCAGCACCTGATGGACAATGCCTCCAGCTATTTGATGTATGCGGTGAGTTAGATGTGTCGAGTGAAAACGAGGGGAGAGGGAGAGTGAGAAAGAGTGAGATTGACAAGCAAAGTCAAAAAAAAACAACAACAAACAAAACAAATACTAAGAGGAGGGGAAACAAAAACACCCTTAGAACACTGAGGAATTTTGGGCAAAGTGACAGCGTGTGGCAGCCTGGGAATACAGCATGTGTCAACCTGTGAGTGGAATTACATGTCTCACTTTGACACCGCGGAAAGGTGAAAGTGCGCTGGGTGTGAGGGGATGGAGGAGAAATCCATTGCTCTAATGGTTATAGCATGTCTCACTGTCCGTACTCGGTGGCTTGACAGATGGTTTTGTCCCACTGGCTCAGGTGCCATGCCGCTCAGGGTGGATGCTGAGAAAAGAACAGACTGACAGATGAGAAGGGAGGAGGGATTGGACAAGGCCACGAGCGCCCAAGAAAGTTTTTCTTGAGGATATAATGCAAAGTAGACAATCACAGAGGAAAGTGAGTCATCTTAAACTTCTAAACCGAGTTAAAGCCAATAACATCCCTTTTGGACAACGCCATTAGACATCTCTTTTTCTGATGTTTGACTAAACAGCTTATTCTCATCTGTGCTGTTATGGATCAGATCCCTGAATGCTGCGAGATGCCAAAATTTCAGTTTTGGCTCCGCTCTTTGGTGCTGATGGCACGGCCAGGCTGCTCCTTTGAGACTGCCTTCCCACAAAGGTGTTAGATGGCTGTCCATGTGAAATGCCCTTGCTGTCCCTCATCCAAATTCTGGCCCTGCTAATCCATTGAATCTCTCAGTTGTCATCATACAAGCCAGGATAAAACACAAGTGGTCTTTGACACTTTGAGGGTGATTTATTCAGCGCTGAGGTAAAGGACTCATTGAAGCTTCCTTTGGCTCCACCAAGCTCTCTCCACAAAGCACTCTTCACATATCACGGCAGCCTACATTTAGTCAGAATGAATTACCTCTCCACACTGCCAAGGGTTTCTCGAAACACTGGCATAATTTAGTGGTAGGTTTAGGCTAATGCAATCCACCGCAGCCTCTCTTACATTCCGAGAGATCCGCAAATGCATCAAGGAGCAGGACTTGCTAGGTGTTTAACAGCGACTTAGTCCTCTCAAATCTCACATGAAGGCAAGAGAAAGCCAAGGAGGACTGACTGTGCAGGCAGATTCCTCCCGGCTGCGTAGTCAGGGGACAGGGTGTAGGAGATATGCTGACAGGGACAGGGAGGTGAGGAGTCGTGATCTGCCCGCACACTCGTCTGCTTGCAGGGGTAATGAGACCAGCCTCTCGAACTCCAACTGTCCAATAGCGGTCAGTTGTGAGGAGTCCAAATGAGGGCACACACCTCCATGCCTCCCAAGAGCACTGTGGTCACTCTTTTCAGATGTGTGCACAGGTGTGTGTTGGAGGTGGATGCTTCGCTGTCTGAGGCATCCTGACATTCATCTGAGCTGTACTGAGATCCAAGGAGTCAGTCTTAAAGGGCAAGCATAGCATTTGTGATAAGATGAACAGGTTGCATAGAGCTGTAGGAATACATGCTGTGGGATATGTCTAGCCTTGCAGAGCTTAAAAACTGGAGAACAGACCAGAGGCTAAAGGCTAAGGGGTGTTAATGTATGTGGCTGCAAAACGAATTGCCCCTTGGGACATAAATAATAAAGTTGAAGTTGACGTTGAAAGTTTTCTTATTTAGATGGATGTTTTTCTACCTGGAAGCAATAGGTGGTTTCACTGGGAGTAAAAAGGTAAATACACTTGGTAATCCTGCATTCACCTTTTTTGACTTTTTGTGTCTTTATTCCACAGTAAGTGCATCCGCACTGTTAAGTACAGCAACATGCAGTGCACCTGAGTACCTGAAGTAGTGAAAGGGGAAGCCCACCCTTGTAAGTACAGCAAATGAGGAAGGACAACACGCCATCGGCACCAGTGCCCATGTAATTTCCATGTTACATGACATGGAGCACACAGTCGAGTAAGTAAAGCAGCCAGCAGGTATTTTGGCAGGTGACAAATGTTGCCACATTTCTGAAGAGTGCACAGCAGCCATATTCCATATTCCACAACGCCTGGCTGCAAGTTTATGCCGAGTATGAAGCATTTGAAGGAAGGTGACCATGACTGTTAGATTGGAGCAAGTGCAAGCACTGAGTGTAGCCTATAAGAAAAGAATGAGATGAACAGAGGTTCAACAGACCGAATTAAAAGGAAGTGGAGGCGTGAGACAAGAATAAAGCTTCCAGTAGTAACCTGATGGAAAGAAGAGAGACAGAGACTTAACTTTGACAGCTCATCATTGACTTCTGCTATGCATTGGCTTCTGTGATGAAGTGGCAGTTTGTGTTTGTGGAAGTCTGCACATTCTTGCCAGCTGCATCCCTGTCGCCCACAGCCATACACTACATAAGTACAGCCATCAGACTGTGTTTTTTTTTTTTTTTTTTTTGAATGTTTTTGGTGACAGTGATCCGATTGGACAAGTGATGTCACAACAGTAAACCAGAGATTTGCTCACCTCACTTGAAGACATGTTTCCTTTATCCTCCAGTGTAGTGAAATTGCTCACTATCACTCACATATGAGGAGAATCAATGTGATTATCACTTGTGACAGTAGAGGCCATCGAAAACGCTTTTCAGAACTTATTCACCCTCAAAGATTCAGTTTTTTTCTAACAAACCATCCATGCGCTGCACTTATCATCACTACAGCTGGAGACTCAGATCTCTTACTGAATTACTATATGCATTAAGTCACAGCTGTACAGCACAACACAGAATTGTTTTTCCCAACAATGTAATCTAAGATACTTATATTGATATTATAGTTATGAATGGTGCATAAAAGTTTATAAAAATCCAGAAAGTCATAGAAAAAAATAATTAGACTCTTTCATAATTTCATTCCTTTTCCAGTTCATATAACATACACACAGACGAGATTATGACTCTACTGCACATAAAAGCAGAACATTCATAAAATCTATTTGTAGTGTAATAAACTATAATTAGTGTATATTGCACATACGTGTGTACGTCTTGATGCAAGTGCCTATAATAAAAACAAAATTGACACCAACTCAAGAAAAGCTCCATCCTGCTGCCAGTGGCTTAAACTCCACAGGGGACTTTAAAGTTCGGCAGCACAGCAGCTAATTACTTGAGTTAAAGAAGCGGTAGTTTATTGATGATTGAGTTGATGATGTAGCAGCGCAGCAATAAGTGGTTTCTGAGGCGTTCAAGCAAAAGAAATTGACAAATTATCCGTTTTTTTACATTCTGTATTTCCTGAAGTTCCCTGGAACTCAGAGCAGGTATTTCTGAACATTGTATTGAGTGTAGTGAGGCTGTGAGTGTACATGTGTGTGTGTAATTTCATGCTGCAGTCATGCATGATGATATACCTGCTTGTCCTTCCCTCTCTCTTTACACTCATGCACACACTATCTGAACACATGGCCCTCTTACTGGCCTTCAGACAAAGCTATTGGGAAGCAAATATAACACATAAATACTATCACCAACATACAGACAACATATGCTTGATGCGTCAATCTCACTTCACCTCCTTTTCATTCCTCTATTCTCTCAGATAGGGCTCGAAGCTTTGAAGAGTGGCCTCAGATAAAAGCAGGATGTGTTCAGGGACCCTTTCTCACCCCCGAGGGAGTGGAAATATTATTTGATCCCACTCAGAAGCCTCTCTGTGCCAAGTGAAGCCAACCCACGGCAATACAGGAATAGATTCCTCCATCTTCTTCCCTGTCTCCTTATCTGCCAGCCCCCTCTGAGAACCATTCCCAGCTGGGAAAATTGGTTTTGATTTGCAGTGTGTACACATCTATGCACGGTGTTGTTGTGATGCATCACAGTCATTACATCACAGACATTAACATGTGTGTTGACATATCTGCAAAATGTGTGTCTCAAATGTGATGGAAATGCTAAATGCAAATTTATGTTTTGATTTTGCTTGATTCAAGAGGAACAGTATTTTTTTTTTTTGCCATTATGTGTGAATGAAAATTCACTACACCTCACCTCATATCCATGTGGTATTTACAGCTGACATGCTTTGCTGTGCTTCAAATTTCAACTCAAAGTAAGAATCACGTTTGTTAAAGCCCCACAACCCGAAGAATTTTATTCCACCCTCTCTTCTTCTCCTTCTTTAGCAACTCTTTCGTTTCCTCAGCCCCTCTGACATGACAGTCACATTGAGAGTAGTAAGCTAACGGCAGGTGTTGATCAGGTGTTGATCAGGCCTGGATTGGCAGTAGGGCGTACCACGTACAGCAGCCGCTACGCAGTTACCTGAGGCCTATGGTTGAGCTCATGTGCGATGTTTATGCTTGTATTGATTAAAACCAGACGCGGTCCAACTGACTCGCAGCCTGAACCCACACGTCAGATTGGGTTGGTCAGACCGCCCCGGAACTGAAATGTAAGCCCATACAGATCCATGCATGTAACCCCCACCCCCCTCCTGCCTGCAACAGAATCTCACTGGTCTGGGCTGAGTCAAAGTCCAGGGCCGTTTTTCAGTCCCAGTCCGTCCCTGGTGTTGATGTTGGTGTTCTCACAAGATGATGCTGGGCAAACAACGTTACAAGGTTTCATAGTGTGATATCAGGCCAGCTGTGTGCACTGGTGTCAATGGCCTGGGCTGTTCTTCTTCTTACAAGTGAATGAAGAATGATTTAGAAACTCAGTTTAAACTCATTTCGTTTTATAGGCAGTTACATAGTGTTGCAATAGATAAATAGATAGATAGATAGATAGATAGATAGATAGATAGATAGATAGATAGATAAGCAGCATTATTCAGTCTTCCTCTTTGCCTTCTTGTATGCTTCTTTTCTTACTTTTGTCATTTCAGATGAATCACTGCAAGCTGTCAGAGAACAACATGCATTAGCAATGTCTGAACAAAGTCTCTACTTTTAAAAGTGACCCTGAACATTGTCTAAAACTCTAAAACAACATGCAGCGCTGTTATACTTAGTAATTGCATTAAATTATTGAAAAGAACATAAGAAAAAAAAAGATTTTTCACATATAATCATCCAACTGCACTTTGTGAAGATGTGATAACTTGGTAAAACGTGAAACAAAGCACCTGTACTGGCGTTCATTTGTATAGAAGTGATTAATGTTGTGATTAATGCACAGGATCCGTTCGTATTAGTTTCTGCTCCTTCACCAAAGGAGACTTGTTCCAACAACCTCATTAATCTTTAACGTGTTAAGAAAAGCACAGTGATTAAGTCCAAATAACTGTGCTCAAAGGAGGATAAAGGAAGCTTTCCTTGCACAGTCACTCTTGGTGCTAGGTGCTGAAGATTACCATGCATCACAGCTGAATTACCTCAGACACATTTCATATGAGTTGTCACTGATCATGTCGCAGGATTAGAATGTACTGTGAGTTCAGTAATCGAATGCACCTTTATATAAAACACCTTTCTCCAGAAATCTGGGGACGTTCTTTACATACATAAGTAAAAGCATAGAGAGGCAGTTGAGCCTCGAGAGAGCATAGTGTGAGTAGTCTTACCTTCAGATACATATATATGCATACAAAGTACTGTGCACTCCTATTCGCCTTATGTCCCATGTTAATCTGTGTGTTCCACTTGACAGGGTTAACTCCTTAGCCTAGGGTTGACTCCTCCCCCAGACAATGCACCTTATGACGGTTGGAGTATAAAGGGGCATCTGCTGGTTTCAGCATGTTTAAGAAGACTCACCTGATGCTGCTGCCCAATGACACAGCGTCGCTACAGGGCTGCCACCTTGGGTCAGTCTGGATCACCCATCTACTGCAGTCAGAGCAAGCTGCCTGACCCAGTATGGCCGCCTGTGAGGTACGTCTGTGCATAGTCCAACCCACCCCCTTGGGTTTTATTTGGCTTCTTCCTGGTGTCTGATGGTGACAGGTGTAGGTGTTTTCAGTATTGCTGCTTTACCCCAAGGTGGTGAGTAGAGTGCCCCCTTTTCTTTTTAACCTGCAGGCCCCACTATCTCTTTGTCCTTTGTTTTTAGGTCCACCTGCTGCTATTTTGTTTTTGTCCCTTTTTGTTTTACCTCGCTTTGTTTTGTCTAGCTTGTTACACACTCTTCAGTCTAGTCTTCCTAGTTTGTCCTTCTTTGCTCATTTTTCGACTGTTTGTCTTTTGTTTGGTCAGTAATCAGTTGGGTTGTTAGGTTTTTCGTTCTTTGTTGTTTTGATTTTTCTTTTTCAAGGCAGCTGGCTGCTGTGAGGTTGAGAGGCCAGACACCCTTAGTGGGGTCTCCACACCTTTTGAATGTGATTAGGAGCACCAGGGACACACATCATCAGATCACATTTGTTGTGAGATTCTTGGTAAGTGAGTGGTGGCACCTGTGGGGAGGCAGACTTCTTCCCAGTAGTCTGCCTCCCCACAGTTTTGTGGTGACTGATTTTTATTATTTTAGCCCAAGTAATTTATATATATATTTTTGTGTGTGTGTGTGTAACACCATAAGTGTCCTCTGGAGTAAATTGCCAACAAGGCCACGTGGCAGAGGTTATGCCAGTGGCAGCCGAGCAACAACCTCTGGGGTTGAAAAATGAGTCCCGGCTGGCCAAACTCTGTGCTGTATGTCATTCCCTTATTCTGTTATCAGTGAGTTTCCTGTCTCTCTTCACTGTCCTTTCCAATTAAGCCATTAATATGCATTTAAACTGCCTATTAATTAGTTGCCTAGAATAATCAGTCTGAGACTAGATTTTTTTTCTCTGTCCTGCAGATGCTGGCAAAACTGGAATCAGCTTTTAGTCTTTGTAAAGACAAGTCAAGAGCATTCTTTGTTACTGGATTACTGGACCATTGAGGAAGCTGAGAGAGGTGTAAGTACATGCACGACACTGAAGTGTTCTGGTGCTCACAATCATTCCACACAGTCCTCATCAGCAGGTTTGACTTGGTGAGGAACTGTGAATGTTCAGCTTTTCACTTCTATTCTATTGAACAGACATTGAGGTGAGAGTGGACGGTCAATTACACAATTGTGAATTTAATTAGTATGAAATTAATTGATGATCAGAATTATATTTGTGTGGAAATGAATATAGTTTATTCATGTTGCATGTTAAACTTGTTACAATACCTAACCTGTAATGCATCCTTTGCGATGTTCATTGAGATTGTAAGGGAGAGCTGGTGTGCATCGTGTTGAGGAGCCCAGATTCTGCAGCACACAAGATCAAACTGTAGTGAGTACCAATCACCAATCACTCAGTCAAACAATTTGACATTGTAGAAGACTACTTTCAAGACTGACAAGTTTTGGTGTGGGCCCATGCAGGTGGTCCTGCTTCATCAGCAACTCTTTTAGAGAAGAAATTAGTGTATTTAGGAAACACAATGGTTTGGTTTCACTGGCTAAGTTCCATATAGACAATACAAACTGTTCGGAACTGAAAAGGTTCATTGTGTTATATTAGTGCAGTCACCTTGTAGCAGTTCTGCTTCACTAAGCCTAACACAGATAAGTGCAGAGCCATACACACAGAGCTGAAAGTGTCAAAGAGATCTATAATCCATATTAAATTGACTCTTGTAGGTTTGCTGCTGTCTCTGGTGTAGTGTCAGTGTGGGCTTTAGTCACTATTAGAGACTATTTTGTGGGTCCAAAATTAAGATATATTATGATAGAGACTACCTAACTATTTGCTTTAAGTTGGTTAAGCTGCTAGTAATGAGGAATAGCCAACAAATGTAATATTAATGTGACTTAAGAGTTCTGCACAATTAGGATGATATATTCAGCGCTCAGGCACAAAGTATTTGCTGGAACTGTTCTCCCCAGCGCTGCACACCAGCCAGCTGTTCAAGCTTTCCATGCCAAAGTCAGTGGGGACACTGTCCTGCCTCTGCCACACCAGGATGATCATCAGGTTCCTTTGAAAGTCAAAACCAAAGAGGAGTGTCCCACTCTTCGAGCGTTGAAATTGCACTAGAGGAACCAATTAGGCACTTGTCTGTGAGATGGAGCCCAGCAGGTTGATGTAACATTTGGGCTCCCAGCAGGTCTGTAGAGTTTGCATGTACAATAGGCTGTTAGGAATCAGATTAGCTCATTTAACAGGGCACTCGGTGCATAACGCCACAGTTTTCTTTAACCGGCCAAAACCCTCATGTTTGATTCATACAAGTAAACCAGTGTTGTTCAGTAAGTGATTCTGCCATTGTCCTTGAGCTATTACATTGATGAAAGGCATTATTTTATGAATTGCCTATGTAGAATAGGATGTTCTAAAATAACATCGCCCCTTTTAAATTTTAATGTGAAATCCTCTGCTCACTCAGCATAATTGCTACCTCATGACTGGAAATTCAGCAGCTTTTAACAGCCTGGTCGAGTAATACAACTCTAAGACAAGTTCACTGCTGTAACAATGTCCTGCTATACAGTATATAAGACAGAGCAGGACATTATCATCAACTGTTAAACATGCTTTTATTAGGTTCTCTAAAATAAGATTTCAGCTCACATTAATTGAGCCTCACATTTCTTTTCTATGCCTACACACTGCAGTGTTGTTGTTGTGTTTCTGGTTGGAAAACTCAGCCCATATTTAGAGAAGAACTGAATGTATCTTTAATTGCAGTGTTCATCGTGTTCTTAGTTCAGTCAAATGCACGTTATTTATTTACTTCTCTTCAGTTTGTGGGGACAGAATATTGCAGACTATAGCCTTGCCTTCACTAGTTTACACTTTCAACATCACATTTTCTCTTAGTGTGGAGGTGTTTTATGTAAAAAGTTACAATTTGTTTAACGTACCATTTTCTAAATGACTAAAGTATAATGTCAGCATTACAAAGAGCAAAATTTCTAAATAACAATCTTATTTCAAGCGGTGCATAACTGTAAGATGGCAATCCTTTTAAGTTAACATGCTCAGGAAGATGTGTGTACTTAGACTTAAATTAATGGCTGTGATCAGAAAATATAGTTAAACATGGTTTCTGAAGGCAGGCTGATGAGTTTTCTATCTATAGTTTACACTGAAGGTAATTAACCATGATTCCGACTGAATCTGATATTAAATGAGCAGTGAAAATGAAAAAGTAAGACATCAGGTATTACTCTTCTGAGCGCAGTTCACTGAACCTAGAGGCTATTGTTTTTGTCCACGTGAGTGCATGACTGTTGTTGTTTTTATACAGCCAATAATACCCATGAGATATTCACCATCACCAATTTACTTTTCACAGTGAGAAGCCTCTGCTGCCAAATATTACACTGCTGGACATTTGCCCCATCTCCCTGATAGTCACCCAGTGTTTTCAAAATTGCATTTTAAACAGCTTGCAGAGACAACTGCTGGTGAATCTGAATCTGCAGCACATGTGTATTGCCAAATGTGAAGGTTCCACAATTGTGCAAGTCATATGAGAAACAGTCTGATTTGTGCAACGTGAGAATGTAAAGCTTTTTTGAGTTATGATCACAGTCAGGTTTTGTCAGCTTGGTGGTCAGCATCTGGTTGCCGTGACATCTGGCACAGATAATCATGGTTCCAGAGGATGAATCTATGTTTAGTGACTGTGGTGATGCCCTGAATTATCCTTTAGCTCAGGGGTGGTCTTCAATATTTGAAGATATATGTTCATGCCCCCCTCAGGATAGACTGTAATAGCTACAGTGTGGTGAACCCCTAAGTTTTCATCCAATGCCATCTTAGGGTCAGAGTTTATGCCACATTAATTAATTGTGAACAGCCTAACAGATCTAAAGTGGTGACAAGGGTAATCAGTGTACATTGATGCTAAACACTGGCATTTTGATCTTGGCAAAATGCACAGCTGTAGATTCTTGAGCGATCTATTTATCCACCATTAAACCATCCATATCCATCCTTAAAGAACAGATTTTCATCTCTTTTCTCTACACCAATAAATAAAATATAAACAATATAAATAATAAATAAGAAAATAAACATAAAATACAGAGGTAAGAAAACATCATGAGAGCGGTTTGAAACACGGATTATAAAACAGACAATATCCAATTAGAATGTATGATTAAACGATTAAATGAAAGCATTCAATGGAAATTTTTGTTTTGCCTCTTCCCATTATGTTTATGATGCAGACCAGCACATGATGCCAGGGTGTCCTCCACACTCACATGATCTGTTGTGTGATGTATGGGTGTCCTGTGGTGGCTCATGTAGGTCATAAGAAGTAATCAAATGCTTTAGAGGCCACCGAATGATGCCTCTTTATAACAGGTGGCGTGACAGGTCAATGACACAGTGATTTGTCCCAGTGGACCGGCAAGTGAAACCAGTGGGCATTATGGCAGCACGTTTATGAGCCCCCGACCTGCCAAATCGGCAATGCTGTAAAAATATAGAACACATAAATAATTTTCTGTCAGTCTCACTTCTGCCTCACTGTTTCATAATCGACCAGCCCTCATGTTAGTTACCTTGACAACACATTCTTGCGTTTCCTTCTGTATCAAGCTCTCCCTTCACGAGGAGCATGTTGGGCAGTTTACTGGATGGTCTCGTTACAAATGGGGGATTGAATTTGTTGCAAACGCATCTCACATCTCCCCAGTGGCATATTAATGTGTAAGTTGTCCCTCAGGTCAGTGAGCTATAAACACTCGTAAATGTTATGAGGCGCTTCAGCCATAAACCCCAGAATGGCCAATGGATCTGAGGATTTCTAAGAAGATAAAAACATGAAAGGAGCTGTCAAAGGTTACCGTTTTTTGTTTGTTTTTGTTTTTTTCAATTATTTATGATATACTTTGAATATCTTTTTTGCATTTATATTTATATTTCTCATCGGCAACCTCCATCTTTTGTCTCTCTGTCTCACAGAATGCCTTTCCTCACCATCTCCCCTCCAAAACATTTTCCTCTCCGCTTGCCTTTGTGGTGTCTGCCAGTGGCGCTCTGCGGTTAGGGGGCTGTTGTTTTTGCAAGTAGGGGAAGGGCACGTCTTGTAAATGGACATGTCATGTGGAGCAATGCCCAGCCAGTTGCACTGGAGAGAGCCCTGGGGCCTGGAGCAGAGCAGCCAGGCAGACACAGAGAAAGGGGAACTATCTTTGGCCAGGCAAGTCAGGATGCTCCCTGGGCCAAGCACGGAAAAGATGGACAAACAGAGAAAGAGATGGAGAGAGAGAGAGAGAAAGAGAGAGAGAGAGCAGAAAAGGGAGTCGGATGGCGGGATGATGTTGTTGGTGTTGGCAGAAACAGTGGAGAATGAAATGTGGGTGGCCATATGCACAAGTTGAACTATTACATTTTGTATCATGCTGTAAAAAGAAAATACAAAGGCAACATTTTAAGCAACATATTTTTGCACTGATACACAAACTCCCAGCCTTTTTTGTGTGAGGAAGGTAAAGGAACATGCTTGTTTGGGACAAGGCCTACAAAACACATGTCTATTCAAATGGAAATATGGAAATATCACATTATCTGACAACATAACTGTGATATGTTTTTTTTGGCATATCATTCAACCCTATTGTTTGGCCCCAATCAATATGAAGCTCCATAGTATTTGTGCTTTTTGTATCCACTTGTTGTTGTGCTGTCAGTGGCCATTGTCCTACTGATGCAAGGGCATACAGGTGCACATAATTTTCACATAATGTGACAATTCAGATTTCACACACAATGACGGAATCTAGTTTTGAAGAGGAACAACATTTGTAATGGTAGATTTCATCATCAGAACCCTGAGACTTGTGTTATTACGATGTTCTCAGCATGACCTCCACTAACCACAGGTGTTGTCAGATCATAAAGAACTGACATCAACACCTTTAAGGTCAAAGTCTGTGGAAGGATGATGTCTGGGTAGAAAAAATCAAGCCTATGGACAGATGGTGGATGTGATGAAATGAAAACAGTATTGAATGTCATGTTCGCAGGAAACACACAGCAGTCTCCTGGTTTGAAGACACATGCTTTGTTGACCCAACCATTCATGTTAGTTTCCTCCCTAAGAGACTTTGTGGCACGACAGTGTCTTGTGTCATTGATCCTGAAAGACACCAGCAATAATTCACTTTGCAACAAAAGGTCCTTATCAGGTTAATGTGACAATAAAGTAGTTTGTTCAGGCATTTTAACAAATAACTAATCCTGCCCTTTCTGTGAGAGGACACTCTTGTTTTATCTTACTAAACTGAGATGTTCTGCTTTATATAACACAAAGAATGTGACAGATAAAGCCAGGGCACACAGAAGAAAGAGAGGTGGCAAAGGTACATAGTGAGACAGGGCGCATGAAGAGGACAAGCAAAGGGCAAGTGAGGTGAAGAACGAGAGACACGTCCAGGAAGTGGAGAGCCGAATCAGCCAAGTGTATCACTTTAATGAAGTATCATGACTCCCTCACTGTTCATCTGCCCCCACCCCCCCACCCCCCACCACCACCACCACTCTCCCAGGAAGCCAAGGTGTCAACTCGACAGGGAAGGTGCTGCTGCGACTGCTGCCGAGCCCAACCTGTCACGGCGCAAATCCTGAGCTAATTGGGAAACAGGACCTGGGTCCGGAGAGCCTGAAATGGATTATGAGGAGCAGGTAATGTGATTCTCAAGCATTTCCCCTGACATTAAAAAGTGCTGTGGCGTTGTTAATACACATAAGATAGAATCAATATTCCCCACGTATTGCTCAGCGTTTACATATCTGTATGCATTCTTCCTTCCCTCGGTCCAGCTTTTTCTCTATTCAGCTAATAATAATGATTATGATAATATTTTTTCTTGTGATAAAAAGACAGGATAGAATGAAAGGGAATTCAATTTATGTAATTTACTATTATTGAACTTCTATCTTGCATGAGTGTCATTTTTCCATGCTCTCTTTCATTATTTCTTTTCCAGCAGCAACAGGCAGATGATTTCCCCAAAAATACTGCCTTTATAATTACAGCAGAGCTGTATAAATAGCAGGCAGCTCCCTCTCCTCACTGCCTTATATGTAGTGAGTGTCTCTCTATGTGTGTGTGTGTGTGTGTATGTTGCTCAGCTGTGCGTGACTGAGAGTGAGGCCATCATTGGATGCTCTTAAGGAAGTGAAGCGTTACACTGCTGAACAAGGGTGAGAGAGAGAATTAGAAATAAAAAAATGGAGAGAGAATGAGTGCAAGAAAAATGTAAAATGAGGAGGGGGAGAGATGAAAATGGGAAAGCCACTTTAAATCAAGCACCTTTTAATCAGTGCTCTCACAATGGGGGCCGTAAAGATAACAAGGCAGAGAGAGGCTCATGTTGGCTCTCCAGGCAGCTAAAGTCACAGATTTATGGATAGCCAGGGAGAGTCCTCTCAACCATGTTTAAGCCACAGTGCCAAGCTGCTGCCGACACGGATTATACTGGCGAGGCCATTTCCAGACAAGTTATGAATTGATCTAGGACTTAGACGCCCAACCTGCTGTACACACAGGTGGTTGCGTGCCTCGGTCCTTTATCCACACCTTTAGGTACTTTCATGCCATGCGCATATATATATATATATATATATATATATATATATATATGTGTGTGTGTGTGTGTGTGTGTTATTCTTTTACTCAAGAAATTAAGTTTGAAGTTGTTGCATCCAGATGTATTTTTTGTCACATAGCAGGAAAACTTTAATGTTTCCTTCATGATGAGCAGTATTGAGGCATATTGAGGCAAATAACACCAATTTCCAGGATGACAATCTACTTGGAATTTTGCCAAACTTCTGTGGAAAATGACACCACTAGACTTTGATTCTGAAGGGCCGATATGAAACCCTGTGGCACGTTTCCATCAAGCATCTGAGAACTCCATCTGTAAATTGCACTGCGCGTTTGAAAAACTACTCTGACCTCAGCAGAGGAATATAGTCATTTATGAAATTTCCTGTGGTTCCAACCAGCATCATGTATCTGTGGCAGAGTCTGAGGGTATACATAATAAGCAACAATAATCACACAGACAAAGCCAGGGAATGCATGTGTGTGCAGTGTATTGATGTTTGCTGCATAACTTTCTTGGTCCCACGACTTCCCATATGGTGCCAACATCTGGTCAAATGTTTAAATTGTCATAAACATTTATGACCAAGAGATGCACCAGAAAAAAAAATCCAAACAGCCTCAGCCCTACAGTCTTTAGAGGAGCTACTCCTCCAACCTAAACAAGGTTGTGTTTTTTTCAACCCTCTCATCCAACTTATAGGAGTGTCTCCTGAAATGGCACCTCCGTTGTGGCAGGTGTACCTCATCTTGGTTGGCCTACTCATCGGCTACCTTTGTTGCCATGGTTACTGTAATTCTAACAGGTTGCCAAGGCTTGGTTAGGCTGAGGAAAAATAATGATGAGTGATTTTATTAGTAAGTAAAGAAGTACTTTCTCAACATTACATGAGCTTTGTTGTCGTGGTTACAATGATAAGAATGTAGTTAACTTACTTGAATGGCCATGGAAAATTGACATAATAACAGCTTGCTATTTTCACTTGAGAATTGAACACTACTCTCCTGTGGCTTGATTCTTGACCCATCCTTCCACCACAACCTCCTCCTAGCACGGACTTTGTCACTCTTTATGCTATGTCACCACACTTTTCCCTTTGCTCTTGTCATTCTATGGCCCCCAGACAAACAAAATACAACTGGGTCACAACAACCTGCTGCCAAAATGGCCCATGGGTTTGATTTTCAGCTTCATGAGAACAGCCCCATTCAGAGTTTATTATGAGCATGTTCACAAACTAAACTACTTCACAGAGCCATTTAATGGTAGTTATTCAATATGCAGGGTTTGTGTGTTTATTTTCATATTCAGATCACCTTTTTTCTGCTTTATGAATTCAGGTAATCTTTCTCTAAGGTCACCTTAGTGAATAGAGTGGGCACATGTGGACAATGCAGCTCTGCTCCCACCTTCTGTCCAAGAACAAACTCGGGGTGAAAACAGTCAAGTGTTTGTACTGAAGTGCCCAAAGACTAAATGAATGTGCATCAAGGGTAATTTAAGTTCTGAGAGGCCACATTTTGTACTGCTGAATGGTATACGGCTTGTTGTTATCACACATCAAAGTAGCCTACCTCGATGTAACCTTGCATCATTTTCATTTTCAGCTACACAAAAGCACAACCAGTACCAGTTTGCTGTGTTTGCTTGGGTAAATGGCTCATGTAGAATGAGCCATTTACAATTTTTTTGGTTTGTTTTTTTGTTTTTTTGTTTTTTACAGTGTTTCTAGAGAGGACATATTTGCTGTGGTTTTCTTTCCTACCTCTTTGTACACCATAACTCTGTGGTTATTTCATGCAACTCAAAGTTCTTCCGTGATGCAGCAGTGGCAACCTGTTGCTGAGGAGAGTCATTTTATTTTCCTTAGGATGGGAGAGAGGGGGAAATTGATGCTCTCTGTAGAGTTAACTACTGGCTATTTCATGTATTTGAGTAATGGCTCCCTTCAAGAATAGAATTAAATTTGGCTGTGTCATTGTTCAAGGGCTTATTACAATAAGATAGAGACTGTTTCAGGCTCTTTAGTACATGAAACTCATTTCTTTCCACCTGCCTGTCTATTTCTTCATATCTGTTTTAGTTTCTTTCAGCAGTAGATTTTTACAATGTAGATTTTGTCTTTACTGTTTTGCCCTTCTCCGGTATCAGCAATGCTCGAGGTTGTCGGCTTTACTGCAGATAAACGTATCCTTGCCTTTGGGCAAAGCAGCAGGCACAGCATTTCCTCTGCAATACTCCTGCATTGTGTCCAAGCAAGCACTTTTGTCTCTCTGCCGCGCATGGCCTTTAAGCAACTTACCCAGATATAATGATGGCTGGGGTGGGGGTGGGGGTGGGGGTGGGGGTGGGGCTGCTGTTGTCCTGCAGCTCCAGCTTGTGTGGACTATTTGATTGCCACAGGGGCACCGCTGTGCTCTGGATGCCGTCTCCCGTGGTGGCACATCTAGAGGGGGGGAGGGCTCCTGTTTCAGACAGTATACTTCCATTTTGAGTTGGCGACTGACAATGTGGTGTCAGTTTCTTGATATTTTCTGCACTTATGTGTACGTGCACCTGTTTGTGTGCATTTGGCCACTATATCTAGCACCCACTGCTTTTCCATCTTTTTCCACTTCTATAACTCCCCAGATAGCAATGTCTTTACAAAAGCACTAGTTACTCTGTTGGGGCTGTTAAATGGGTTTTATATGTTTCACAAGTGAAGTCCACCCACCAAATAGATGGGTGATGAAAGAGATGTGTGTGTGTGTGTGTGTGTGTGCGCATGTGTGTTAAAAAAGAAATGGTGGACAGAGAGAGACAGATACACAGAGGGTAATGAAGTGGTAATTCTTTTACTGTCCACTGTCAGGAAACTCTTCTTGACTTTGATAGATGTGTCTGGCTGAATAATATGACATTTCCACACTGTAGCAGGAACTCAACTTGAAATGTCAGACTGTCCACTGCCTCCTCCTGTGCCCTCTGTCTCTCTCTCACTCTCTCTTATGTGACTAGGCGTGCATGTATGTGTGCATGCATCTGTGGATCTGTACACTCCTGTGCCCTGTCTCCAAGGTAACAGCAGAGTAGAGAGTCAGACCCCCATCACAGAAAATTCAGTATTTTTTTTCTTTATACTCTGTTCCCTCATGGTTTTGTCTTTTATTTCTTTCTTTCTTTTTTTTTATTCTTTGACAGCTTGTCAAAGCCTGTGTTTGATCTGTCTTTTCAACGCAGTGTAGACCATCGGTTCAGGTAATGTCAGTGTCCATCAACTCAGGTTTGATAACAGAAAGTGTTCAACAAACTTTTCCATTTGATCCTCAGCCACTCTGTGCAGGTTAATAAAGGGAAACAATGTAATTAATTTTGTCCTCACCAGAGGAAACTGAGAGCCCTCAACTCTCCGCAGGAACAGTTGCTGTGACAAAGGTAAGCTTTCTTCAGTTTGGTTTGATCTCACATTTATTTAATTGTCATCAATCACACGTCCTCGTTTGAATGTAGTTTTTGTGTTGGCTGCTGTACTGGTCTATGCTCTGTAATAGTAATATTCTCTGTCAGCATACAATGAAGGTTTGGCTTTCAGCTTTACATCCTCACAGAAGATAATATCTAGGATTTAACCACATCCATAAAGATTTGTCCTGATAAAATAAGATGGTCAACTAAAAATGTGTAATGGTGGAACCTTTATCAACTGAACTCTGGACATGCAGGCGGCTAAGGGCATTAGAAATGACTTACCATGGTTTTCCATGTTAACTTATTAGCCATGAAGCTGATTTTAATGTGCAGTGGTTGGACCTGAAGAATCCTGTAGGTTTTAATAAATGTTACATTATTGTAGTCATGGCCACGCAGTGTCTTGATTTAAAGGCTTGAACCATTCAGTTTTAGTGGACAAGCTGATGTTGTAAATCTATCTGAATAAAGAGGACTTCTATCATTTTTCCGAACATGACCACTTCAGTTGACAAGATGTCAGAGTAGTCGGTCTAGACAAGAACTTTATTATTACTTAGTGCCATATAACTGAGGAAATTATTCTGGTTATGTAGAACAAATCAAAGATAATGACTCAAACCACTTGACAAGAGGAGCTCACATCCAGAGAGACAATACAGCAGGAAAACACTGCACAGAGCACTTGGCTGTATGGAGGTCACATAATGCCTGGTATAAAGAGACCCGTCAAAGGCTGTGACCTGGAAGTAACAGAAATAAGAGCTATGAAAAATGCTCGTCATCGACTTAATCTCCACCAAATGATTCAGTGAAAGACCACTTTTATGAAGCTAAAACCAAATAAGCACAAAGTGAGATTAGGTTATTTGATAAAATATTTCTAATTTCCACATTATATGAGGCTTTGGACTGCTTCAAACTGAAACAGAAAGCGACCACCTTTCAGTTTGTGGTGTAAGACAGACATCCCAGCAGGCATCTGCAAAACTCTAATGTTTCAGTTTTCAACATTTACAGTTGGAGACTGAAACTGGTAACTTTTACTATCACTACATAGCCAGTGTTAGCTGTTTGTTACCAGTCTAGAAGAAGGATGAGGTAGTGCTGCTCTGAGGATGTATTATAACTATTTTATTTTACAGACAGTGATGGCTGAAATTCTTGTGAAACCAGTCGCTGAAAAACCATGTCCACTGGCAGAAGAAATGTACAAATAGCCACTTTGAACCCCAGCACCACACACATCTTTCCAACATCAGACTTTGGGTGACTGAATCTGACACTTTTGGTGACTGTTTCAAGAAGTACGAGGTAAGGAACCAAACTTTCTGAAGCTTGCCTTTTTTTTTAGCTCTGCATCAGCCTTTATTTGTGTTCACAAACAACTGCAAAGACCAGGAGAGACTGTCTGATAGTTTCTGCTTTCATCCCCTGTGACACACTGCATGTTACTCCTCTTCAGAACATGTATAAGCACTTCTGCCTTCACATGTTTTTGTATGACCCACCTGAGCCCTATGCTTTGGGTTTATCTGTAGCTATGTTTATTTCACAGCGACAGGCTTTCAGACACAATCTCTGATGGCCTTACGGCTCTTGTCATTTTGTGAACTGGTGTTCTTTAAGGTTTGTACCATGGTCCATGTGTCATAAATGATGGCTGCAGGATAGAGGCAATACACACCTTTGCAAACCTGGACTCTCCAGAGGAGAAGAGGGAGAAGAATTGTGTAAAATCCAGATTGGTTCATGTGTTAAATATGTTTTTATAGTAGGCTATTTGGGTTTAGTTTTTACTCATGTAATCAATGTAAAAAAATAAATGATATTCAAATGGTGTTCAATTTCAGAGCACACTCATACACTTCGAATAGCCATTTCTAAACATTTACTATAGTCCATGACAGCATCTTTATGTCATAACTCTATTTGTGATCACTTACTTTGACAATTTCATTCAAACGTTCAACTCCTCTGTCCCACATCAACATTATAATTGACTTTTTTCTTGCACGAGTGACAGGTGCAAGGAAGCTTGCTTATTCATAATAACAGTGTATCTGTCTTTCTGTATGTCTCTCCCTCCTTACATGCCACCTACAATTTTCTTTCCTTGCGTCATACATGGGGGAGCCCTACGAGGCATTGTGTGATGCAGATCTGGGCTGACAGTTTGAAATAACAGTTAACAGTTCTTCTGCCTGGCTCCCTCTGACAAATTCACAGTGCTGTAATGTTAAATGGAGTGTGCTGCAGACCTGGGAGAGGCGCAGGTGCTCTCTGACACTACGCCGACTTCACCTCAACACCTGTATCCTACAGCCATCAATCCCTCATTGTGCTAACCCTCCTCTTTTCACTCTGTCATGTTCCACCATGTTAATTTCCACCTGATGGCACCTGCCACCTTCTTTACTGTCATCTCTCTGCCAGGAGTTGTCATATCTTTTCATCAGGTTCACTTGCTTGGTAACTTTCACGACACCTCAGAAATTGCAAAATGGGTTCATATTGTACAGTGGTGAAAATTAAAATCTTTTGTTAAACTGCACGTTATAGCATCAATTAGCCGATAAAAGTCATGCTGTGCCTATCTTTGAGCAAACAATCTGATTGTTTTGGTTTCATGTCAGTGTCCCCTCTGTTTTTATATTCCAGTCAGGATGCCCTGTCTATGAATCTTTGTAAATTCTTTACATCTAGCCGATCAACCCATTTAACTGTATTTACATAAAGCATCTATCATCACCATTCTATCACTGCCTAATGTTGACTCAGAGGCATATAACGAAATGCACAATCTTGCAGCCATGATTCCTGCACTCTAGCGATATAATATCCTCCTGTAGTGGCTATGACATGATAAAACTGCACATGGAGAGCACTTATAAGGTTATGGACACTGTTCAAACAATTTCCCTATAAATCCCATGTAAACTCTGAACTTACTCTGTTTAAAAAAATATACAATAGAATGTTTTTTCTTCCAACTTAATAGGGTGAAACAAATGAAAGTTGAAGTAGAATATAACTGTAATCTCCGGGAGGCCATGTTTTATCTTCTGTTATACCCTCCATCAGTCAGGTTACACTAGGTCATCTGCTAGTTAGCTAATTAGCCAGTTAATGAGTACTATTTAAGTTATTTTTGTTATTTCATCTGGACCTAAGTTAATTTCAAAGATAATGAAAGAACTAAGTAATAATTACATTGTTTTCACCGACTTCACAACAATCTTCTCTATTAAATAATGCAAATGTGCTGTGGCTCAAACAAAAACCAAGCCCTCCCCCACCCAACCTTCTGTGTCACATTATGCATACATCTGTTAAAAACCCAATAATACATGACCCGTGAGTGCAGCCCAGTTCTCATCAACAGAGCCATTGTGGTGGAACCCACCTCTCTGATTGCTTCCCCTTCTTGCTGTGCACTTTTCTTTCAATTTCTCCAAAGCTCTCCTCTATTCAGCCTTTTGTTTCAAAGCACCCGCTTTAATTACTTTAGCCCACGATGTGAGCTTTGCATGACGGCTTTCGCTCAGGCCTGGCAGTGGGGAATATCTGGAGAGATGATTTGTATTAATGATGGGTGGCAATAAAGGGGAGAGATGACGAAAGGGAGGAAAATGATATGAGACAGAAGGAGAGGAGGCGTTGTCAGGAGGAATGTGGCTGATGAGCTCCAGATCATGGCTCAAATGAAGCTCGTCCAACCTTTTACCTTTCAGCTCATTATCAATTGTTTATACATCCATCAGGATTATTTTTGCAAGCTCGAGCTGCTACGCTGTCATTTTGACCTGAAATACTGAGATGAGAATGAGAGTCTTTTTTTCACTGCAAAAGTATGTGCAATAAAATATTGTGTGCTTGTTGCCAACACCAGTAGCAACTTTCCCAAATCCCCCCATTTGCATTTCACCACACTCAGGCGCTAACACGCTTCAAGCCGCAGGCGTCTCAAACTGAGAGGCAGCTAATCAGCCTGCGTTGCTGCGAATCCACAGACATGCAGTGAGCTAGCTTGTTCTCTGAGGCCCTCGCACGGTGTGGGCCTCCATGGAGCGTTGTCCAACGGGAGCTAAGTGTTGATCAATGCAGTGAGTGTGGGAGGACAGAGGGTGGGGAGTAAAAACAGAGGAGAGAAAGGCCAGTGCCATCGCTCTTCCATGACGCTGAGGATCTGGATCCGCTGGGCTCCCAGGCTAAATTAAAACAACCGGCGTGCCATTGATTCCATCGGTGACAGGGACCATACATCACCCCACAGCCAGGGAGAAAAGAAGAGAGAGTAAAGAGAGGAAGAAGAGGAACGGGGGTGGGAGGGTGAAAGGGGTGCGTAATAGAGAAGGAAAGAACACATACAAGAAAGAAAATGATGCCAAAATGAAAAAGAAATAAGAGAAGCGTAAAAGAGAGAGAAACAATTAGAGAGGAGGCATCTATTGAAAAGAAGGGAGAGGATGGGAGATGGTGGAACGAGAAGTGGGACGGAGGAAGAGAAAAAGATGAGATGGCAAACCAGACACAAGCAATCGTCCACTGACAAGTCAATTTATTTCTATGCATGGCTGACTAAGAAGCAGAGAGAGCCTTTTGGTCAGGAATTAGGGGCGGAGAGCAGGCAGAAAGACAGCAGCAGTGACTTTTTAGTAAATACAAAGCTGTTGAGATGCACAAAGCCAGCAGGCATGGCTGGGAATGGAAAAGCAAGAGATAATTGAGGGTTAGGGTCTATGTATCTTTTGGTCTTTGACTCTCCATTCAGAAACAGATATTCAAAAGGAAAAAAAAAAATCAGATGCAAGGTGTGTTTCGTTTTCATGGTTAAACGGGAACGACCAAATTTAAAAGTTTCATTTTCTGTTTTGTATTACAAAAAACAAAATCACCATAATTTCCCAGTCTGAGAGGTGCCGAGTCACTGCAAGTACCATCGGGATCAAATGGTGCTGCTGACATTATATTTTGGGCTGTTTTTGCTTAACAGAGTGAATTTCACACATCTAACACTCTTTTGTTGTATAACACTATACAGCATTCATCCAAATCTGTCTCTTGTGACATGATCATTGGGCAGACTATTCATTGATTTTTCAGGTATATAAGGATGCACGAACAGAATTCTTACCATGCTGCTATACCTTGTGCTAAATTACAGATTACAGACTGGAAACGACTGATGCAACAACCATTCTTGCTGCTGTTGCCACATCTAGGCTAACTACTCTCCAACAAAGAGTGAGGGTCTGTCAAATGCACATCAAATTCTTTTCTTTCTGGTCCAAAAGCCTTGAAAATATGGTTTTCTGAGCCACTGGAAAGTCAAAAAAGCATGTTTTTCTCTGCTGTTTGCATGTGTCACGTGGTGTCTTACTAGACTTCTAGACAACACGCGTGTGCATGCAGGTAATGCCAGCTCGCAGAAGAATATCTGTGAGTGGAAATCCATCCTTGTGACTGAGCATTTCTGCTCTGCCTGCACAAATGATACCCTGCACCAGCTACGCACTTGCAATGCTTGACACTGGTTTGATCATCAAGTTGTCTCGAGACTTTGCAGACAGGGACAGTGCCTGACACCTCTACACATTTTCTGGTGATTTAAGATGCTGACCATGACCTCTGATTGGCTGTTTCATTCCATCACTGATGCACACTAACAGTAGAAACTGTCAAATCTGTAGCCTCTCTTCTCAGAATGGTAATTGAGGTTATCCATCCATCCATATCAAATTCTTACATAACAACAGCTTTGCACTAGTCAGACCTATATATCTAAAAAGTACACAATGTGACTATGTCAACATTCAACAGTTGACTGGATATATGTTGCACGCATTTGTAATCCAGTCCTTTACAAAGAGTATTTCATATATTCACAATTCCTCAAGCACACAACTGTCATTGCAGATACCCCTCTTCCTTGGACAAATGATGTTACTTCTGTCATCCATGCACACTGCGTTGGCTTTCAGTTTCAGATATCCACTGTTCCATTTTTGATATCTGCAGCAGAATTCTTACTGGGAAAAATGTCCATGACAAATATCTACAAAGCAATTGTTGTTAGTCATAATTTGAATACAAACAGAGCTGTTCATCACTCTTGAAGCTTTGTTGGTGTTTTCATCATATTTGTTTGATGTTGGAGGCAGAAGCGTTTGTCATGTGATGTCTATCATGTAATTAACATGAACAGATGGATTTCAAAGTATATATATATATATTTATGCTGTTTATATTCTTAAACTGTAAGACCATACCCATGACAACATAAATCAATTCGTGGCTAAGTTTAGTTCCAGGGGATATGTATTATCATATATGTCCTTTGTGGGCTACAGTCAGTGAAGAGCCTGCTTTGCATCCACACACATTTAAGTGACAGATCTTGTTGATTGAAATGTTGCAGCACTAAAAAGGTTTTAAAATATTTTTCCCCTTCAGGTGCCTTTTAGCCACTGAACAACAACATTGAATGCACTGTTGCTGTCAGGCCTGGAGGGCACAGGATCATTGACAATCCTTCTCCACCCTCACTGAGATGATGAAATCGGTGAGGGTCACAGCAGGTTTCAGCAGCTCAAATGCAGGCAAGGAGAGAAAAGAGAGGAAGAATCATTTTGATGACTCTGCTCCTCCTTTGCAGCACTTTCACTGCACCACCAAACTCTGGGATGAATTGGAGACTGCAGGATGCTGCTGTTCATATTCCTGTTTTTGATCTTCTTTCCCATGGTGGCCCTGATGCTTTTACTTGCTCATTCTTCTGCTTATTCTAGTTCTTATGTTTTCCAAACATGGCTCCTCCCACCAAACATCCTGCTTTTTTAAATTGCTGATCTGTATGATATTCGTGAGCAGTTGTTTGCCAAGAACCAGAGAGAGGGACCTAAACAGGATGCTGAAACTGACATTGCTGGCGTGGATGGTGTGGACGAGGGTGGTTATGCTGAGAGGACTCAGCATAGGTGAATCATCAGGAGTTGTTATAATTAGTCTGCTCTTTGTAAGAAGAAGCAGCACATCCCTCGTTTTCTGGCCTCAGCTGTGACATAAGGATGTGGCTGCTTTGAGGCTGAGGTTTTCTGATGACAGCTATTCAGATGAACTCCATGGTGCTCTGCAGGGAGGACAAACCAGCCCACAGGCATCACAACAAATCATCTCATAGGATGACTGTAGTGACCCTCTTTTTTGCCACTGCAACTGACCTCTGAAATTGGCAGGACCATCATTTCCCAACAAAGCCCTTGCATCTGGAGGGGCCACTGACACCTCAGCTAGCATCTTGCTTTCAGCATTGTGTCTACTATTTCTTAAAGTTGGCATGTCTTTGGATTAGTGTTTTGGGATTGACCCACTGTAACTGAGGGCTGACCTCTGCACATGGGTGAGCAAGGAAAAGTGCAAGGTAGCCTTTGCATCTGGCAGAGCTGTCAATATCCCGGTAGCATGGTAGCTGGATGAACCTTTCTTTTTCCTGAGGTCTGGCCTTTTCACCTGGCAGGGTCAGCATTGTCCCAGGTAGCTGTTGCATCTGGCAGTGCTAAGAGGGGTTGAAGGCAGCCTTTGTGTAAGGTAGGAAGGTTGCTAGGAAGCTTTTACTTGGGTCTTGTGATCAAATGAATACAATCCTCCTCATTGCAGCAATTGTGACTTCTGTTGGTTCTGCAGTTTGCACAGTCGGGGGTTGAGGCAGCCGGCTTCAACCTCCTGTGTGTCATTCTCTCCCACTGATGCTCATCAATAGAAGATGAAAAGGAGAGGATGGCAACAGCATGTGCTAAGGAGGTAACATATCAACACCAGAGTTTGCAGAGCACAGGGAAACTGATGAAATATAGGTGAGTATCTGACATGTGAGCATCAAAAGTAAAGACAAATTGTTATGGATATGTTCACATTATACAATTGAATCACTTTATTTCTAGCGGACAAAAAAGGTGAGTCCTGTTAGTCACTAAACTTATTGATGTTTGAAATGTAGACCACCCCTGTTTATCATTACACTGTGCTTTTGTGCTGCTTTTACAAAACATTCATTTTCTGTCTTTCTAAACCACCTGAGCTGCTGCTTTTCTTTGATATAAAAAAAAGAGAGAGAGAGAAAGTAACACATGGTTTTGTGTGCACTCGCTTCTGTATGCTGCACTTGCTTAGAGTTCAGACATCTCAGGAAAAACTATTTATTGCAAGCTTGGTGCCAGCAAGAAAATGATGAGTAGTACAAAGCCAGAATATGATTCAGAGTGGTAACTTACCAGAAAATCTTGTCCAGCAAGACATTAACATTGTAACCAGATGTCACAGGTCCACATTTAACTGTTATATGTATCCTTCATCACTAGATTTGGATAGTCTCCTTAAAGTTAAGCTTCTCCCTTTCTTGTCTACAAAAACCTTGGTTACCATAGAGGAGGATAAAGTCATAACAGAAGCAAGCCGTGAGCCAATGTCAATAATGGGACTTCATTATCATCCGAGGTCCTGGAGTTTTTTGTCAGTTTTAGCCCACAAAATAAGAGTGGCAGTCACAGTGACAGCAAAACAAGAGAGGGATCCAGAATAAGCATTAAACAGCACCACAACAAAACACTCAGTGCATCCGCTCATATGAATCTATGGTCAAATCAAAATCTGACTTCATAACCGTGGCACCATCTGACAAAACTACCAAACACACACATGAAAGACAAATATTGAGTTGTGATTTCAGCTGTATTTACTTAAGAAAACTTTAAGAAAAAAGTTGTAAGAGACAGACTGACCCTCTTTCTTCAGGCTTTTACTTTACAGACAGTCAAAGTAAGAAAGAGAGAGAGAGAAACAAAGAAAAATGATGCCATGCTGCAAAGGGCTATGGCCCAGACTTAAATCCAAGCCACCAGGGTCAACACTAAACCCTAATCATCTCCTCTCCCAGGTGAGCTACTGGGACACATGCTGCACTTCTTATTTTATCCATCACACAGCTCACAGCCTCAGTCTAGGATTCAGAGTTGTTTTTATTTATTTATTTATTTATCAACTCAAACCTGTAACAAAGCAGGTCTTTATGTCTACCTCCCTTGGTTTGGTATATACAATTGGTCAGAGAGGTTCGAGTGAGGCCTCATTATCAATGATTTCTCTCTGTCCCACACCCTGGTCTATGTACTTGGTGTGTCTTATCTTGAGTCGACTCAGCCTCCTTTAATAATTGTTCATGTGATGAAAGTGTATTGGAAGTGCTCCTCCATTTCCCTGTAGCTCCCAAGCAGCCAAAAACCAGAGCAGCTACATTGACTGTGGTTCAGCATTTCACTGAGAAGTTAGAAGTACCAGTAGTAAGGGTTTTGGTCACTCAGCCAGTCTGGTACATTAGTGATTGTAAGGCTGGCTCCACTGTGGAGCTGCAGCCAGCCAAATATATAAAACTTTGACATGTAAGACAATTCTGCCTTTCCTGAGATTCTACCTTCAGTGACATTGGGTTAATGTAAAATTACTACAACAGAAAAATCAGCTGAAAAGTTTGTAACATGAGCCTCAGTTTCCAAACAGACTTCCAAAAGATTCCACAGGTGAGGAGCTACCAGAAATCAAAATAAATTGTATGTTAAAATCATCTGTGTCAAAATATCATTTCAGATAATGTTTTAATAATTCCTTTCAAAGGGATAGAGTGTCACAATAAAATCAGTGCCTTTGCGTTTTTAAAATAGTCCATGGTAAATCAAAAACCAGAGATGTAAACAGACTAATAAATCTGTCAGTGTGTTGTTGAAGTTCATTGAACAAAGATAGCGGAGTCTAGCTTTTGTTTTTCTGAGTTTTATTGGTTGTTCCGATCTCTTCTGTCCTATCAGAAACGTAGAGGGGCGGGATGTAAGGGCGAACCCATAGCTGCCATTATTAGCAGGTGAACCGGAAGTGCACAGTTGCTGAGCATGGATCTATTATAAGATAGGGTTAGGGTTCATATAAGACATCCATGGTGCTGAGTTGTGTTTCGTGGATGCAGAGTTTACCGACGAACAACGGACTGTGGGAAGCATGCATAAGGTCAATGTGTGTTGTTGTTGTGTTGCTGTGTTATAAAATGAGGGTGCTAAGTGTAATTAGCGCTTTGGTGTGCTAGCGGGAATTCACGTTTATGTTCAGTGTGGTAGCACCTAATGTTACTGTGCGTTGCTAGTATATGGCAATGTTACCAGCTAGCTTAAGCTCTCAAATACATAAGAGGTAAAACGAGTTTGTAAATGACTTTAGGAAGACTAAGAGAGCTATTTATGTCCACAGTGCACCGGGAAAATATCTTTGGACCCGTTGGACCCGAAGGAGTTTCATATTCCGACAGTCACTCTGCTCGGACACCAGCCAGTTGGTCACCTAGGTGACTGTTGCGTCGGCAGCCATCTCCCGGTCTTAACGTTTTCGCACAAGCTGCAGATGAAACCCAGAGATTCACCATGTCTCATTCTGAGTACAAACTAATTAGTGGATTGCTTTTATTTTCGTTGCTGGCACTAGCAAGTTATACAGCAGTGACTCAATCCTGCAAAGGGTTTTCAGTGTAGTATTTTATTTTGGTTGCAAACTTTAGTGTGTGCGAGAGTGTGTGTCCAAGTTTATTGATGTTTGAACAAAGGACACGATTGAAATCTGAATTTTAAGTGTAACGGGTAACAAAAATTGAGGTGGTGTTTGTACTGTTCAAGGGAGCACTTGTAAATGTTCTGAACATATTTTGTGTTGGTTATGTCCTGCTTACATTTCTGTAAGTATTTACAGTTCATTAATCTGAGTTTTTTAATGTAAAAGGAAATGTCAATCAGATCAGTGTTGGTTGATGTGTAAATCAGTGATGCCACTCACATAAGCAATTGTGTGTGTACAATATTGTGTGTACCATGACTATATTTAGTGATTATGCCTCTCTTAGAGTTTGTATAGTTGGTTTCTTTACAAAAATAAAAACCTAAAATGTTATTGCTCAAATAAGAAGCAATATACAAACAAAGCAGCAGTGTAATTTAGTACAGGATAACAGCCTAAGATACATAATAAGTAGATGTCAAACAAGATGATATATTTGAGAAAAGGTACTGTTTTAGTATTATATTTGGCTCTAATGTCTTAAAAAGAGTTCTGACTGAAGTTGTAGGTGCAAAAGGACTTACAGTTTACAGACGAAACATCATGTCATTATCATTTCTTAGCATGTGAAAGGAAACTTTTTACAGAAGGCTATTGAATCAACTCAAGAGAAATTCCTTTCACTTTATTGAGAATGTATTCAACCTCAGGATGAACTTACAGGGAGAGTCATGACCGAAATAACCAAAAATGGTAAAATTACCTGACAACAACATCCAATGCAGGAATGGACTAATAACAAAAGTGACCTGTGAGCTCAGTAGTGCAGCTCAGCCTGTTTACACCCCCAGATGGACTGTTATTGGCTGAGGATCTATAGATTTACCAGTTGATTGCTCAAGGGAGGAGGAGGAGGTGGAAGAGGCTCACAGAGCCTGAGAAACAACACAACACATTTTTTCAGGATCACCCACAAACTAAGTTCTCTTGGTCGTTGTGTTTCCTCTGTGAACTTTTGTTGAATCTAGTCTGCACAGAACTCCTAATCCTGTGTATAATGAGTTACTTTTGCAAGTCTGAGGTTGTCAACTTAAAATCTTTCTTGCACTTGGAGGTACTACAAGTTTAAAACAAAGTATTGATATTCAGTGTGCTGAGCAGTCACTGTGAAATAGCAATGGAATATGCTGCATTACGGAGTTTCCTTCCATGATAAGACTTTATACAGCTTAGAGAACAAATCAGAGCCTGTAATGAAGTCAGTTAATGATGTGAAAGCAGTTGATTGCAATACATTGGTAAATGAATGGAACTTTACTCTGTTCAACCTGTATATTTTTTTTTTCCCAATAACAGTTGGAGTTATATCAGCTCTGTTCATCTTCCTTAGGCCTGTAAAAGCAGCAGACAGTTTAACAGTTTATTGAGCCCATGGGAGACAAGTTTCTTTCTGCATTTAAACCCTCCTCTATGGGAAGAGAAATGTAGACAACATGTAAATGCTGTGCCTAAAAACACATTCATCAAGAACAGAGAAGAGTTTATTGTTCAAATGAAGATAATGATCAGGAATGCTGTTTCTCTGTCTCAGCTGGCAGGAAGAATTGAATAAGAACAAGAGAGCATGTTTTGTTTAAGGAAATAGTATTACTATCAACATACCATTTTTTTTTTGTAAAGGAAATTTAAATGACCAAAAATGTGCAGACTAGTCAGAATGAATTAAATATACACGAGGATGTAATGAGCTGTTATTTCTCATCAGTATCTTCAGAGCATCTATCTATCTAACCGACGTTTGCATTTCAAATCTGTCATTCATTGGCCTTTATGAAAAGAGGTTTTCCCTTTATTGACTCTGAAGTGACAGGGTTATTCAGCTATTGTTCGTGATCATCAGTCTCTTCAATGAAGTATCAGTATCCAGATGAGGTCTTGCAGAAAGGATGGGAGTTTGACATGTGAGATGAGCTTTGCACTGATCACAGTATGGTAATGGTAAATTTAATAGGACTACATGTGTGCAACATGATTAGATGAGAAACTGTTGTAATTATTCTGTCAATAGAGATTAACCGAATTACTGTAAATTTTTCTTTCTGTAGTCATGAAACATTTTTTTATGAATTGGTTTTGTGCCCAATAAATGAATATTAAAACCCAAAGGTGTCAGTAAGTAGCCCAGTATAGATATCTTGTAGCGTAAAGCTGTCAAAACCTTTGGTTGCTAGCAGGTGGCTAAATGAGTCAGGGATATTGAATGGCTATATACTCTGGTTTGTCACAGAGCTTAGTTTCTGCTGTATGTTGGTTGTAGACCAGTGTAAATATTCCTTTCGTTTTTTTGTCCAAAGAGCCAGGGAACACATTTTTAGTAACATTGTGATAATGTAAAATAAAGTGGTCCAGTTTGTAGTGATAATTTTAAAGGTAGCGTCTGAAGGTTTTTGCTCAAAAATAAAAGCTAGACTTATACAAATGAAATCCTGCTTAATCATCACCTATGGTCTTCTCGTCCTGTGTGGTGGTGACTGTCTGCAGAGCCCCCCCCCCCCCCCCCCCCGCGCCTGTATTTTGGTCTTTTGCTTTGTTTTGTTGTGCACTGGGACGTTTTGGCCGGAGAGTCGGTGTTTTCGCTCCAGCCAGTGACAGAGCAGGTGAAGTTCCGTGCAGCACAAGTAGGAGAGCTGCTAGCCTCGCTAGCTGTCCCGGATGCTAGCGGAGATGCTATTCGCCCACACTAACACCTGCTAGCTTGATGTTAACTTCCGCTGCGGTGGCAGCTTGCATCCATGGCCGCCATGGCTGCAGGTTTTTGTTCCAACCAATCAAGAGTACACAGTTTGACCAGTCAACTCTCTAAAGACTGAGATCAGTTGAAAAACCTACAGCCCTTTGTGGAAAGAGTTGTCCATCCCTTAGTAAAATAAATGATTCATTAAAATGCAAATTCAAAGGTTTTGTTTGCATATCCAAACATTTTGTCTGTGAATCACTTTTTTCCATTTTGCAAATCCAAAGTTAAAACCTCATGGGTGGGACCTATACGCTGAAGGCTGTAAGACACATCTCTATTAGCCAGTCTTGATCAGAATGACAGCAAATCTCTTTTTTTGACTGCAAACCTGTTCTGTTTGATTGAATAATAAAGAAACAAATGTCAGTCCATAGAAGCTACAATGCCTAAGTTTTGTAATTGATGCTAGTGCTTCCACTGTTATGTTATACTCCACCCAGCCCTTCACATATGTATTCATCAGGTATTCTGTTTCAGCTACTGCAACAGTTGAAAGTTTGCTGCCCTCTGGTTCATCCATAGTCAGTGGCTGATAATAGCTTGAAGCCCCAGTGTGATAAGAGTAGCTTGTTGATCTCCCTCCCCTGACTTTGGCCCTCTCTGATTGGCTAGAAGGGTGAGATTCACCCAGAAACTTCAAAAGGTAATATCTCTGTCTGTTTATCAAGTCTGGGACTGAGAAGCCTTTTTTGGAGCATATTGTTGTAGAAAAAGAGATGTCCAGGTCTGGGCCAGAATATGTTTATGCAGAGTTTGTTCTTTCACAAGATATAAACCCTAGCTGGCTCTGGAAAACCAACTGTAGACAAGGTGTTTAAGCACTAAATTTTGTAGATAGGTTTGATAAATAGATTTGATTGAGTAAGTTCTATAAAAGACGAACCTCCTTATTCTGAGAATTTCCACTAATGGTGTGATGTTTTCCATATTTGGTCTTTCATCATATTTGATGTAGCTGCAGTGAATTGAAACCTACTGGTGTAATGGAAATCTCCCAACTCCCCAAGATTGGCCCTCGAGGGCTGGCTGACAAAGCCTCCTACCTCATGACGCCATTATTTTCAAAGCAACTTGGGTTGTATTTTTTTTTTTTTTTTTTTAAACTTTGATGTTTTCACACAGAGTGGTATGCAGCACATTTCTTCAACTTAAATCAATTCCAAAACATATTCACTGCAAACCTAATGATCTAAATCTGATTGTCATTTATATTCAGTACATTCTGTTATATATTGAAACACTCAGAGTACACTCCTGACAGACTGTATATATCTTGGCACAATGAATATATTGAGGTTTTTTTTTTTTACTACTACAGTATTCCAACTAGAAAAGTTACATTGTGTAGATGACTTATCTCTGCACTGCTGATCTGCTGTAGACATATGCACTTGCTGGATACTCACAGAAAAGCCATCATCTTGCAAACCTGAGGGTATGAATGCTGAAACAAGTAAATAAACAGATAAACACATGCATTCACAGGGCTACACGCACAGCAAAGACACAGTGGAGTGGAGCCCCTGGCAGTCTGTAACCTGCAGAGGCAGAAGAAAGGACAAAGAGAGGCATATGTATGACTTCCCCTTGTCAACCTACAGGAAAGGTTGGTTCTAATTATTTTCAGTTTGGCTTTATTAGCTTTTCCTACAGAGATCCTCTTCCTGCTCGTTTGTCTACTCATAACATTTTGCTTCTCTCAAAACTTTGCAAAAAGTTTCTCCATGGGGCATGAAGAAAAACACAAACTTTTACACTAATTTGGGAAAAGAAAATAAATGACACGTCTGGGAAAACATTTGATAGATCTTGCATCTAGAACGCATTTTTCACACTGCAATCTGTGTGGAATAGCCCAGCAATCTAAGAGCACAGATGGCCGTGTACATCTCAGTGCCATTTCAAATGATGTACTGTAATAAAGTTATCCACACTGTTTAAAGTTTGCATAATTGTGCAGCACTTTGGTAATGTGCAGTACATCCCTCAAATTAGAGAGTGCAGATGGAACAGACACACTCCTACTGCTGTGTAATGGCTACAGAGTTTTAATCAGCTGAAAGGGAGGGACCTCATATATCCTAGATGCAGTTATGGATGACATAAGAAGTGTACATTGATGAGGTCCACCACTGATTCTGCTGCATTACATTTTGGGTTTTGTGTATGTGCTTTAACAATGGGCTACATTCAAAATTTATATCACAGTGGCAGAGGCAAAACCTGAGATAAATAGCATTACTGTATGTGTTACTCATAATTCATTTTGTTGTGGTTCTTATGTTGGAAGATGGATGGCATGTTTTCTTTTTTTTCCAATTTCAATTCAAACAAGTGTTAATCAAATCAATCCCACAGTTCCCTGTAAAACAATTTACTTGCATCTAGGGATGTAACGATATGGAAAATTTGACATCTTGATTATAGTGACCAGACTATCATTGTTATCGATATAATCGTGATATTCTTAAATGCAACAAAGCTTATTTATCAGGAAACATTCCACTTAAACTACCGTGAGCTCAGTTTTACAGTGGATGCAACTTGAATTAGTCCCACACTTTTGACACACTTTGGACTTTCTCTCTGTCTTTCCTTGGCTTTGCTCTGTCTCTCCTCTGATCGCTCCGCTGAATTCTGACGACGCTGCGTGTCCATAATAAAGTACTAAAGGAGTATGCCCTGTAATGTGAACGAAAATAATTAAATGAAGTTTAGATTTCGGGAAAAAAAGCTGCTAAGTGTCTTTAAACGAAATGAAAACTGCTGCCTGGCAGCAACTTTCCTCCTGCATGCTCTGCAGACAGGACAAGTGTCTTCAGCCAGCTGTCCTTCAGTGGTCTTGTCCAATCCAAAATGAGCCTATATACGGTGCCTGCATGGGGAGACTTAGGTGAGGCTGTTATTATACTCTATATCCTGATAATTATCCACTGAGATAATGCGATTAATTTATACACAGATGGGAAGTACTACCGTGTAAAACTTTTTTTAAGTATATTTTTTGGGGCATTTTTGAATGTGTCCTCAGTTTTCACCCCCCCATTCATTATCTACAAGATGCAAGTAGGGATGCAGTGATTACTGGTATTACAGTCAATCTCGGTAAAAGTTTTACGTGGTTCAGCTCCTGGGGCACCGTGTGGCGCAGTGGGTTAAGCAGGCGCCCCAGGAGCTGAACCGCGTAAAACTTTTACCGAGATTGACTGTAATACCAGTAATCGCTGCATCCCTACTTGCATCTTGTAGATAATGAATGGGGGCGAAAAGTGAGGACACGTTCATTGGTTCATCACTGTGAACCAAACTGTGTTTCTGTTGCCTTAAAATAGACTTAAAATAGACTAGAATATAAATTGGGTTATAATAGACAGAAGCACTGTAGTCTTATCTGTCATAAACAAGACAAGAAAAAATCCTGCATAGTTTCTCTTTAACAGTAAAATTAGCTAGAAGAGTAGATAGTGCAAAGTTCCACCAAGAAGTCAAATGACATCCACCAGAGTTTGGACTTCAAAAAAATTCAAATTCCCAGTAAGTGATCTGCATCTGCCCAAAAATGTAATATGCTCTTCCCTGGCCCACACCTCCACCTCCAAGTTCAGTGGAGGGAGGGGACATGTGTTTTTGCATAATCCTCCTGACAAATAAAAACAGACGCGGGTGAAAACACAACCTCCTCGGTGGAGGTAATTAAAACTCAACTATTTCACAGTTTCTATGGCAAAGCTTTTCGCCATCGTCATTTCAGCCACGTTCCTTTCTGTGTTTGTGCAGCAGTCCCATCCTCATCTCCATTCCTCACCCCGTGCTGCTTCCTCTTACCGTGCTCTCAGACTGTTTCACCTCTCTCATCTTCAATACGCTCTGCACTCATCTCAGTTACATAGTTATGGATATGCTCTGCCTGCCTCTCCTTTTTTTATCCAGCTTCCCAGCTCTCTCCCTCTGCCCTCTTGCATTTACTTGTTTTCATCACATGACTAGTAGTGTACACATCTTTCTTTCTCACTTTTAACTAGAATTATTCTGTCTTTTTTGTTCTTTTACACTTTTTAAAACAGTTTATTTCTCAGTAACAGTAATAGTTTATTTCTCTCAATCTCCCTTATTTAGCACTCCCATTTTCTCTGTCTCCCATCTTTATGCTCAACTCCATTGAAATCCCCTTGAACCTTGTAACTTGGGCTACAAAAGAGACTTCAGTAATTTGCATCTCCATTCAAGTTTGTGCGCATGTGCCTGCGACTTTCCTTTATAAAATATGATTTTGATCTTGGGTTCGTCAATCATTTACAAAGTCAGATGTTTCTGAAGTTTGTTAAAACAAAGAAGGAATTCCGAGATCATTTCTGCTCTGCTCTTCTGAAATATTCATTTGTGTGGTTGGATTGTTTCAGAACTGGTCCTGTTCTTTTTTTTCTCCCCATGTTCTTTCTGTCTAAAGCTTAGATTGGTTGAAAGGGCATTGGGTTAAAAAGATAACTAAAAAGACTAATAGTTTAAACACCAAAAGAATTATAGCTATAAAGATGAATGTCATATTAAAGGTCAGAACTAACATATAACATTTAGTAATAGTGTAGTGTTGCATCTATATGAAACACTGAAGACTAAATTAAGGATATATTTAATGTAAAATGCTACACATTCATATTCAGCATGGACAGAAATCGGAAATTAGTGTAGTATCTCTTAACTCTACCCATAGGTGTCTGTCAAGCAAGCTTAAACCACCATGGATGAGCATGACAGGCTGACACCTGTCAGTCAAATAAATGAGACGATGTGAGCTTTTCTACCGAGACTCTGGCTTCTTCTTCACGTTGTTTTTCATGAGATTTGAATTAGCTGTGTCAATGGTGTAGTAAATCAGAAAAACTGGGGGAGCCTAAACCTCAAGAAAACATGTGTATCTAACAGAATGAATATTACAGGGCCAGCCATGCAGATGTGAGAGTATCATGGCCAAGCAGCTTATTGTTAATAATGACTCTGATATTTCATTTGTGGATGTTGCCTGGTGTTAATCAGCAGCCTTAGGTTTTCTGTCTCAATTAAAAATGATGGAATGCTGGCACGGACACATTGTATCAAGAAAATCAAATTGACATTATGGCAGATGAAGCTCCTCCAGTAAGATGTGTGTAGCTGTTCAGCTGAGATAGCAGCGCAGTGTGTACTCCCCAGCTTTCAGCCCAGAAATTTTGCCAACCTGTAATCCACCTGAGCCATCGCCTAAAACTGTTGGTTTTCAGAATCACTGTAATCAGATTTATGATGCAATTTGGGGTCTAATAAGTCCTGAAATGTGTGAGTGCAGAAACATCAGAGCACAGCTGGATTTTCCATGTTTACTTATTGACCTCCGTAATGAGATGTATGTGATTTTGCGGCACTGCTTTCCTTTGAGAAACCTGACTGACGTTGAGACAGCCTGTGCAGAGTGGTAACCAGCTGGGAGACTTGTAACTAAGATGGATTTGTTTACAGAGCTCTTGTGATTGGTGCTGTATTGTTACAAATGCCAGTTTAGGCATTAATCCAGCAATTGTAAGTTCGGGCTTAAACCTTTACTCCAGTGGCATTTTCTGGTTTGATGGAAATGGAAACGTGCCATTGGTCATCACGGTGAAAGCTATTCCAAGGCCTTTTGGATGGCGCTCCAGGGTGAAATAACAGCCCCCACCCTATCCAACGCAACCCGCACTCCAACCCCCCTCACCTGGCCCTGGTCTCTTTCAGGGACAGGCAGTATGGTAATGAGGGAAATGAATGAATAGTGAGTCTCTGGGAAGACTGTCTCATGCGTGTGTGTGTGTGTGTGTGTGCGCGCGCGTGTTGTGCATGTCCAGCTGCTCTCTTGGCCACTGTGGCCATTACTGAACAGTACCATGCAGCAGACCATGACACTCACCAGCTGGATCTGCACACACCTCCACTGAGAGAGCAGGCCTGTGCCAAAGAGACAAAGAGAAAGAGAGAAAGTGAGGGGGGTGGGGAGTGTGCCTGGGGGGAGAGGGGTGGGGTGGGGGGCAATGAGAGACAGAGGTGCCACAGCCAAGGAGACAGAGGAGAGGAGAGGAAAGATCCATCCTCAAGGTAAGATGAAGCAGATTTAACACTGCACGAATGACACTGACAAAGTCACCAACACCTAACACACACTGCTGCAGAGAACACACACATGCTCAAGCACATAATTGCACTCACAAATATATTATCCTGACCTCAATGTCAGAATGGGTGTATGAATGCATGTGTGACAAATTGTGTGTATGTGTGTGTGTGTGTGTGTGTGTGTGTGTGTGTGTGTAGGTGGACAGCTTCTAGGGAGAAAAAAATTCTACCATGTGTCACATTGTCATGGTGACCACCAGAAGAGCCATAAATACATCTCAGATCTGCTGCATTAGGGACTGTCCAGCTGTGTGTGTGTGTGTGTGTGTGTGTGTGTGTGTGTGTATGTATTGTGTCTCCTAGACATATTCAGGCTGCCCTCTATCTCTGAAAGGCATTCTCTTTTTTCTTTCTTTGCATCTCACTCTCACACAGCTATTCACAGGCACCTTTGCCAGTGATGAAGAAAAATATTATGCATGGATGGGTGGGGTGGGGGGGTGGAGGGTAGGGATGGTAAAAAGATTATTCATATGCCAGAAGATAAATGTATTTTCTCTACTTGCCTCATTCCCGGCCCTCACTCGCAGCCCTCTCTCCCTCTTCCCTCATTTCGTATTCTCCGGTCCAGCCACATTATTCCTTCTCCCTCTCCCACTCGCCACTGTCTGGCCGACTGACACGAAACGATATCTGTCATGGTGTTTGGAACACACTGAAAATCACTTGTCAGCCGAAGGATGACAATGGCTGGCACGGAGTGGACGATACACAGGCAAAAAGGAGACTTTCTACTTCCAGCCTACTTCCATTTTTGTTTAAATCTCATTACAGGCAGACTGAAGTCTTCTATTCTTGGCTGGAAGTCAATGGGCGTCTTGTGTTCAAAATGTTTTTCTTCTCCGCGTGAGGCCACGAATGCAAATCCGCCAAAAGCCTCAGTTATTAAAAAGAAAGTATCAAATGCATCTGCTATTGTTTGGCATTAAAAACTTTCACAAGCCTCTTAGGAAAGCCACTTACATCGATTAATTCAGACAAGCAAAGCAGCTAGATATTTTTCTTTCCAAACAAAACAATATCGATGTTCAGTTTAAAAATTAACGGCTGATATCGAGTGCTGTTTAACATAGTTTTGGATATATTTTGCAACATTGTACTCAGCTGTTGGTATTAAATCTGGCTATTCACAGTAGTATCGGCACAGTTTGACAAGTTTATGGTAATGGTACAACAATACAACATTTTGTAATGCTAAACAGTACAATATTTTATGTTGAGGTATCAGAGGTGGCAAAAGTATTCACATTCTGTATTTAAGTAGAAGTACAGATACTTATGCAAAAAAAAGACACTGGTTAAAGTAGAATGACTGATTCAATTCCTTTACTCAAGTAAAAGTAAGAAGGTACAGGTTCTGGAATGTACTATAAAAAGCAATTAATAAACAGCAGTGACGTTCTTACACAGGCAGCGTTTAGGTCAGCCCAGGTGAACCACCAAAACAGAATGTGGCCGGATGTGTTACTTCTTAGAGTTTCACATTTACAGTCAGGAGTCATGTAAACATGATGCGTCTTTTTCTGGTCAGTCGTTGCTCTGCCAGTGGTGCAGTGTTTGGACCACAGTGAACACAAATGTGCGTGAATGCAAACTGTACGAGCTGAAAAATGAAATGGAAGCAGATCTATTTTCTGGCCGTAGGTGTGGCTGTGACTGGTTCTGAATTTGGGCACCCGCTCTTTCCTCTTCCTGGTGCTGCATACCGCCACTGAATCTTTTAGTGGTACGCAGTACCGGATCATACGGCTTACTTTCACCTCTGTTCGTCAACTGTGGTGGTTGAAAAAGAAGCGAACCTGTTATGACAATGTAAGGAGTAGAAAGTACAGATATTTGTGTTCAAATATAGAAGTAAAAGTAAAAAGTCGTCAGAAATAAATACTCAAGTATAAAGTACAGATGCCTACTCTATATCTAACCTACTTACAGTAAGTACAATAACAAAGTAATTGTACTTGGTTACTTCCCACCTCTGTGAGGTTGCAGGTTCCACTTGCTCCCTGACATGTCATCGGCATGTGTTATACTTTTCAAGCAGGTTGAGCTCAGCAGGCTGGAGGTAGGCAGAAATCTAGAAAAGAAAAAAAATTGTCGTATTTGAAGTCACAGAGACCTGCAGCTCTCCCCTCATGGCCACATGCACACACTTAGCGCAAGCACACAAGTGCTATAGTTTGAAGCATTGGTTGGCTATGGTTACTAGAAGGCTAAATTATTAGCACCATTACACAAACCCAACCAACCACTTCACCATATTTAGATCAGGCTTCCTCTCAGTCCAATAATATGCTAGTTGGCAGCTCTAAATTGTTGAGTGGTTATCAGCTGTACGTTCGCTCGCCTGTCTATGTGATTGTCAACCCTGTGATAGACAGGCAACCTGTCCAGGGTATAACCTGCCCTTATCCTATGTCAGCTCAGACTGGCTCCAGCCTGTTACCTGTTGAAGTACCACAGGTTCTCAGTATCTTATATTGACACATATCCATCACATGCATCTGCGCTTGTAGAGCAGCCAATGGGAAGTCTCTCTGTCTCTCGTTCTCTCTGGAAGGACAGAAGACCTCCATCAAGTGCTAGATTATTGAAACTGGGGAAGCAAAGCCATAAGGAAGTACAGACATCTACTTTGCTTTCAGACCAATACAATATTCTGAAAGGTAATTATGGAATTTTTGCCTACTGATGCAAAAACATTAGTGCATACTCCAGACCACAGTCTGCCTGATCCTTAAATCTCAGCTCTTAAATCAGTTATTGAAACATTTTCTTGGTTGAAAGGAGCCGGATTAAAACACAATAAAAGAAAATAAGCTGGATAAAATGAAAATAATTCAGTTTTATTTTCAAGACATGTTTATTTCAAAAGGTTTCTTTTGAGGCTTTTCTATTTTACTTACATGAATATGCAGGATGTGACTGAAAACTGCTTAATAGAGCATTAAGTCGATTCTCATGATGCCCATTTGCTTTTTTGTATTGTTGCTGTTGCTGCAACTTGCTTTGTAAAGTTTGATTCATAGATGAATTGTATTAAGCCATGTTGTAGTTGAGTAGGAAAAGCACAGGTTTGTTACTAATAACATTAATGATGCTTCTGCTTTGTTCAGGTGCCTGCTGTTTTATACTCAAACTATCATTGTCTGAGGAGGAGAAAAGGCTTTTATTTCTACCTTATCAAGAGGACTTCAAACAGTAACTCCACTCCACAACAAACCATGTGAGTTTCTCCTTTCTACCCTCTCCATTTTCAGTTTTTACATTAATTTTCCTGTCTCCTTCTCACCTATTTCCCTCTTTCACACCTAGTCTAGTGGTGGCTGATGCTCGTGCCACCTGTGTCAGTCAGGAGTGGCCTATTTAGGGCAGCTAATTCATCATGGCCTGAGAGCTTACATACGGTACATACAATTACCCCCCAACGCAAACAAGACCCTCTCAGTCCCTGTGATTTATGGTCGTGTCAGGGGAGAGCAGACATGGAAACAACAAAGAGATAGGCAGCAAGGGGAAGGGAGGGAGGGAGGGAGGGAGGGATAGGGGTGAGGTACAGAGCAGGTGGAAATGAAGAAGAGGATCTTCAAAGAGGACAGGTGAAAGCACAACAGAGAAATATGAGACTTCCGAGTGGTGAGACAGCTCTGCAAATCCTCAGGTTAGACAATATTAATACTAGCTCTGCATGTCAAAGTCAAGGATTTCTTCTCAAAACCTTTTTTCATTTTTATCCCTCTCAACCTATTTACAGTGAATCCTCACGGCTTCATGCTGCTCATATCAGAGTCATATCCACTTTGACTCTTGAAGTCAGTCCTGCCAGGAAGGCATAGCTTCACCTACTGTTTTCCCAGACCCCCCCCCCTGCGGTGCTTATTTTAAAATGCATCACTGGCCTGTTTCAGCCGTGGCAGTTGTATTGTATGGCTGAAGGCCGATGAGGTGGCTATCTAAGTAAAAATGAGAAGGAAAAAGAAAAGGAGGAGATGGAGGAGACGAGAGTAACAATGAAAGATTTATGACAGGCATTGAGAACAGGCGGCGGTTTTATCAGCCTATTATCAACCAAATCGCCCCCACTGAGATGTAGCACATATCTACTCTGTTCTGCACTCTCTGTGTTCTGTCTCCACTCACTCTCTTTCCAGATCAATGCTCACCCCTGCTGCCATCACCATACATAACCCAACTCTCCCAACCTTTTAGCATTCACTCTTTTACTTCTCCTTTAGTATTTACTCACCTCTCACCTTTACCCCCCTCTCTTCCTCCTCGTCTCTTTGACTTTGTGTCTGTTGTTCAGTCGACCCTCTTGCCTCTCTTTTTCTCCTGCTCATTCTTGTCTTTCTGCTTTATTGCTCTGACTACCCATCCACCCTCCCTCCCTCCCTCCCTGCCTCGCTCCTTCCTCCCTCCTTCCTCTAGCCGCTGGAGTATTTTCTGTCTACTTTGCTTACGCCGTCTGTTTTTTCCCCCTGCAGTCTGCCTGTATATCTGCCTGCTCTCCGTAACCCATGTGGGCTCTTAATCAATGGTAGTTCATCCTGCCTCCCTCTCTTTCTCCTTTTTGCCACATAGTCCTCTACTGCTCAAGCCCCTTCACCCCCCCCCATTTAGCCACCCCCTTATCCCTTAAGGGTTAAAATAAAAAAAAGCACATTAGGGTCAACAGGTTAATGTTCTGGCAGTTTGAGATACGCTTGTGACATTTCAATCCGGCATCTGTTTTTATCGCAGCTGATTTAAGAAGTGCGGAGGTGCGTGAGGGGGTAATGGAGGGATGGAAGAAGGGATGGAAAGAAGGAGGAGGCGGGAGCCCATGGGATGGTGCAGCTACCCAGAGACTAAGGAGTGTGTATGAAGCACAGCAGGGGCTGTAGACCTGCAGTTGCAGATCAGTTAATAAATGGAAGCATATGGTCATGTCGCCCCCAAGTGGCGAGCAGCAGAACTCTTTTGGAGCAGGGACAAACTGCGGCAATGCAACAGACACAGTAACAGCAGGTGGTCTTAAAGTCCTGGAGATAAGGAGAGCCAAGAAAATGTTAACACACCTGTAATGCCTTGCTATTATGTGGGCAGAGCACCATGGAGTGATCCGTTTTCTTCTTTCTGTCAATCATGGCATTTGAAGCAAATAGAAGTGATAACACTGTTGGATGCAGAGAGACGAATCCAGAAAAAATGAAAGAGAGTGTCGTGTGAGGAAAATAGCAAGTGGCACAGCAAGAGGCCAGGTGAGGACAAACACAGGGCGGTGGTAGGAACACAGCTGAGGGGGAGTCGCAAGGGAAAGCAGGGATATGTTGACTGTTGACTGGAGAATAGCACGCAGACACTGGCCTTTGTGAGAGTTGAGCAGTCAGAGAATCCAATAAAGAAAAATTAAACAGACCTCCAGAGGTTTGGCAAAGTGAAAGGAAAAGGATAAGGGAGAGAAACATTAGAGTGTGTGTGTGTGTCTGTGTGTGTGTGGGGGTAACCAAACATCCAATGTGCAGAGGAATAGCAACAGAGAGGGACGAATGGAGAATAGAGCTGGGAAATGAAAGAGAAGGAGCAGATAAGTGAATTAAAAGGAATTGGCCTGTTGATGAGCTTCAGTGAGATTGGAGAGTGGATGGATGGGTAGATGATGTGGGGGATGGTGGTTGGATGGCGGGATTGCTACATTGCGCCGTCAGCCAGCACTTTCTCCTGAGTTTTATTTGATATGAATTCAATAAGCAGCGGCCGATCTCCGTGCCCCGGGTGTAATTACCGACAGAACAGCAGGGGCATTGTGAGCTTCGCCACCGCCTAAACGCTCCCCTGCTCGCTTCCAGGTCAGCACTGATCTTGTCTGAGAATGTCAATTATCGTCTTAAACACCGTCTGAGGAGCAAGGGAAGGAGAAGGAGGGAGGAGGGGTTTAGTGTTGAGAGCAATGAAATTTAGCAAGTTAGGGAGGAAATATTTGCCCAACATCACAGCTTAAGAAAAGGAGCAGGAAGAGTGTGAAAGATAAGGCTACAGGCGAGAATACTAATGGGTTCCTCTTCATTGTTTAATATGAGATAGAAGGCAAGAGAGCAAGGAAGACTGAATTTCTCTGTGCCACTTCATTTAATGTCCCATCATCCTGGACCTACTGTACCATACCCAGCACAGCAGAGGTGAAGTGAGACCGAGGTAGAGGTAGAGGGAGGCACCCTGTTGTCCATAATTATGTCAGTACTGGTTGATCTACTACTGTTTCAATCGTATCTTAAGTTCAGTGGAAGTAACGTCTCCCTAGAGCCATGAGTAAAGTAAGAGAAGGTCAGCAAGGTCATACGGATGCAGCACGTCTGATATGCACACACACTTGACTGCAAGTTTTAGCCTAATCTATCTTTAATAAATAGGTAAATGTTAATCGGTGAGAGTTGGCTGGTAAAATTGATAACACCCTCATGTTCATGGTCAGCTGTCAGTTGGTTTAGCTCAGAACAAAGACTGAAAACAAGGGGGCAACTTGGTTCTGTCTGCCAGCAACATAAACCACCTACCAGGACCCATAAAGTTTACAAATTAACTTGATATATCCAACTGTACAAATGTGTTGTTTTACTTCTTTGTATTGTATTTCTCTTCTGGTCTTTGTGCTCAGTTAAGCTACTCGCTGTAACTTTTATTTACCTCAAAGACATTAGCGTCTAGTTGTATCGATCTTCTCATCTAAGCCTTGGCAAGAAAGACAATCAGGGCAATTCCCAAAATGTTGAACTATCCTTTTATTTACGATAGCCATGGTCTTTCTATAGTTTTAACCAAACTGTTGTGGGTTAGGAAAGAATCCAGGCCATTGGTTTGTCAGACAATGTCTAACCATTCTTATACAATCCTCATATTCACACACTTGTGTCTGCATTCAAGTCCGGTCATTTGGAAAAACAACTATAGACGTTTTTGCCCTTTGACACTGACTGGCAAGATAACATATCCTACGAGAAAGTTACATCAACCTTTAGAAAATTGTGAATCCAGGTGGATGTTCTGAATCTGTCATGTTCACTCTCCTGTATCCTCGTCATCCACATTGTGTTAGCAACTCCTTTACCTTTACGTCTATACAGTCATGTTGAATTTAGACATATCCTGTCTGTTCATATTGATCTAATCCTGTCCTGCAGTAGATTATATAGTTGGACATATTTTGTATGTAGCCTAGATAGCCTGCAACCGCTACTGTGTTGCTTTCCTGAATCCGTCCAATCATCTATCAATCTTTATCGTCTCTCCCTGTCGATTTGTTGTATAATTTTGCCCTTGATCATTTGTGTTATATATTTGTCCCCATTCTTTCATGCATTTCCATCTGTTCTCATTCACTCAGTCAATTAAGGTTTACCACTCTTTGTCCTTTGACAAAACACTTTCACTCAGCATGGCCTGGTGGCTTTGATATTGCCCTCAAACTGTTTGTAAACAGTTTGAGGGCAAGTGTTTACACTGATTGAGTTTAGGTTCACTGCTGCATATTCTGGTAGATCTTCTTAACACACATGCTGATAATGCATGCAAACACAGTATTGTTTTGCCCTGCATGTGGCCAGCTGCCAGTAAAGGTTTTCATAATGAAAGCACATGATCGATAACCACATCAAACAAATGTTATTTCAGTAAACTGCAGCAACAAGAGCTTTGAGCAGCACACTACCCAGAAATGGTAGCAATACGTATGCATGCACATTAAGTGTGATCCTGGTGTAATGCATGTCTATATCTATCCATCAAAGCATCCATCACTGAGTCAATCCATCAATCTAGCCTTATAAAAACTCATTCATTCACTTTGTTTCACTGTGTTTCCTTCCCTCGCCCCCACTTCCTTCTCCCCTTTGGTGGGTGCCAGTGGGAGTGGTCCGCCCTTGATCTGCTCTCAGAACAAACAGCCTGGTAAACATCATGAAACATTTAGAGGAGGCAGAGCAGCCTTCTCTCTAATTCACACTGGCAACCCGGAGATGCACAAAAACAGCTGCTCCCAAAGCTTGCCCCAACAGAGGGGTTTGAGCTGAAGCGCGTGCGCATGTGTGCTTTATGTGCCTTTATGTACCTGGGCACTGAGATGTGTGCACAGAGATGAGGTATACGTATGTGTGTGCGTTCACGATAGTCGTTTGTACACATAAGGAAGTGCTTTCTCACTTATCTAGCACTAAGTCAGGGTCTTCTCTGTTTGAAAATCACAGCTCTGCTCTGTGGAGTAAGTTGGCATATTTGGGTAGATTAACATATTTGGGAAGTGCTTTGTAGGGAGGGAGGGAGAACAAATGATCAGATTAGAATTACAACTCACTCAGCTGGAGGTCTGAGTCAATGCCTTGCACAGAACAAAGCCCTCCTCACTGAGACTGTCTTGTGCTCAGTGTTTATAGGTATTTGTAAAACTGGATTGCCTCAGTGGTTGGGTAAATGGGGCAGAGCTACCTGGAGATCTCACCTGCTTGTAAACATCGCAACTCAAATTTTGTACCTCCCTGAAGCCCAGAGACATTTACGTCTTGTCAAAGTGTGATGTCCCAATAAAACCATTTCTATGTTGCTTTATGTTGTACACTATAATTCCTTCTATATTGCTCTCAGCCCCCTTTCTCCAAAAAATCAGATTTTGTTGTTGCTTGTCCTCTAAATCAATAATTTGATTAACTGGAAATACAAGTTTTACTGAAGTTTTTGGCCAGTGGACAGTTTCTCTGCTATTTCATGTCTTTTCACTGTGAAATATCCATTCAAATCAATGAATAATGAATTAAGGTGTGCAGCCTCTTACTCCTTTTAATAAAATGTAGCAAGTGGAACAGCTTATTCGGTAATGTCACGCATAATTAGCCGTGCTGCCTAGACCACCTTCATGCGGTAATCTTTGGAGGCCTGACCTGCATTCCATTTCTCTCCTCTTTTTTTCCCCTCATCTTTCGCTCATCTGTCTCCTCGGTCACAGACCCCTCTCTCTCGCTCTCTCTCTCACACGCACACACACACACACACACACACACACACACACACACTCTCACATACATACATCTCTGTCTCTCTGTCTTCCCTCCTGTTGAGCTTGTTTGGATTTTTTGCTGAGATCCTAAAGCAAGAAAATCCCTTCAAGTCTGTGGCTCAAAGGACATGCATGCTCCCATGCATGTGCATGTGAACACACACAGTCCTCAGATGAAAACAACAAATAAGAGTGAGTGGGTGAGCACTTGCAATGATAATAGGCCCCCTGTGTAGTGCAGACTCCCATGTGGTGTGGCAAATTATTTACTCAGTAAATTTGTAAAAGTGCACATATGAGGACTTGTATGTCATACCAACGCTTTAAATCCTCTTTTCAAACCAAAACACCTGGAGATGTTGAGAATGCTCCAATGAATGGCAGCATTATAAAGCAATCTCCATTGTGTATCAGTGAACCATTGCAGCAGTGCTGTGTGGGCTTCAGTGTAAGCCACAGCGAGGCAGCTACTTACACTACGATCAATGCTACTAGGCCCTGTTAGGAGGGAATCGATCAGCTTAGGACTTGATGTGGAACAGTCTCTTTCTTTCTGTATCTCTCTCTTTCTCTGTCTGTCTTTCTCTATTTGCACTCCCCCTGTTCTGCGTCTCACACTGCCATTGATCTCAGACAATGATAGTGAGCATATCCTCTCTGTAGGGGTGAGGAGGTCACTGCTAAACCATCTGAGACTCTTAGAGACTGTGTAAAGTCAAATCTGAGATTTGAGTGGAAACATGAAATAAGTTAGAGTATGATTGCTGAAAACAGGTGAAAAAAAATAGTGAATATACAGTACTGAATTGGGGAGTTGGAGGGCAAAACTGTTTCTGAGGACAGGATTTCTCTGTTTTTTTGGGCGGGACTAAGAGGACGCCTAATGATGTAATTAAGCGTCCAGCTAGCTATGACCCCGCCCCTAACGGCTCGACTCCAGCACCACTGTATAAGAGCGAGTGATATAAAGTTAGCAGCGGATACAAACTTAGCTGTGACGAAAAAGACACACAGTCTGTGAGAGGCGGTGGAGCGTCGTGCCCATAGCTGGCTGCCACTGGAAACTGGAGCCATGAGGGCTGTGCCGGGACGACTGTGAGGGTCGCCGCCGTCAGCACGGGAGTTTCCGCTAGCACCGATAGCGCAGCGCGGTGGCTCGGCCGCGCTAGCGGGGCCCTGGTAGCCCCGCTATGGGGCCCAGCGGAGACTCCCATGCTGACGGCGGCGACTCGAGCTCCTCACTCAGACTGTATTTACTTTTCTTCGCTGATTAGTGTGTGTATCCGAAACATTCAGAATCAGACTCTGAGACTCAAACCTGTAGCTGCGCGGGTACGATGCGACAGTTACATTAACGTTGTGGAGTGGTATTTGACTGACAGTTGAAATTTGACCAAGTTTTTAAAGTGGGCGGGGCTTCAGTGCCCGCAGCAGACACACCCCCAGCTTCCAGAGCTGAGAGAACTAGATTTTGTCATCGTTTTAAAACCTAATTTCACCTACTAAACGACATTTTCTAACATTCAAATTTGGCATGTCTGTGATGTGACTAACTCAGAAAACAAATCCAGTTTCACTTTTAACAGACTTTAATGACCAGGACAATGTGAGGGAAGACACTTGGCGGAGAGTAAGAGGTCTTTAACGTGAATGGATCTGCCTGAGCAAGCTGCACTGATGCAAGTTGAAGATTTCACCTGCCGACCCGCACTGCTACAATGGCTTGGGCTGAGACTTGCTTCCCCACAGTGGGGCCTGGCTAATCTAAACTAATTGCAAGGTCCACTGATGCATATGAAAGTGCTAGAAGAGGATGTACACACAGACAGATGCCAAATGAAAGGCACCATCTTCTGCTGTTGGTGTACTCCCCTACACTTCATGAAAGACTAGAAATATTTAAAAATGTATATTTTTTAACCTACATATTTCAATATGAAGGGTCAAGTTGTAGGTTTAGTGAACTCCCTCGAGTGTGAGCAAACAAAGGAACACTCCTGAGTCGACATTAGTTACAGAATATTGAGTGAAATAATGAGAGCATCAACAGACCTGCCCATTCAGTGAGGGGCAGTTGCTGGAAGAAGTCCCTCACAGGGACCCAAATCTCTGTCTTGCCTATCCATCCATCATGCAGAGAATATAATGAGTATTATGTCCACAATCTGCCAGGGGGCATGAAAGCTTATAGGTAATGAATCCTCAGGATTTACTTCAGCCCTGCTATGTCTTACTCACAGCACAAGTGCACTTGTCCAGGATTCAGAGACAAGGAAGTACAAATTGGAAGATTTTAAAGTGAGGGTGACACTGCAGATAGCCACACAAATGGAGGGTTCTCATATAAGGTAGATATTTTGTGCAGGTAATTGTGTTATCAATGTTTTGTAAAAGAAAAAGCAAAAAAAAATCCAAAACAAAATCTGACCACTTTAAACTCTAAATGCCAACGGCAGAGGGGGATATGTACTGTATAGCTTCGCTGCCCCGCAGGCTTCACTTGTCAGTTCCTGGTGCACATTTACTTAGTGATTTGTCAGGTACTAGGAAGGCAAGAATTGCGATTGCTCACTTTTCATTTAGGCTATTATTTACTTGTAAAATGAAAAAGAAACAAAAGAAAATATAGTTTGATTGTCTGTCCCATCCACTTTGAGATGCTGCCCGTTGACACTCACAGCAGTCTGGCAAAAATGAAAAGACATGGCAGTGAAAGGTGTTTCTCACACAACAGCTGGCTAACTAAATGCCAGACAAGTATCTTATATTGATGCGGTTTAAGACAACATATGCCAAAAAGAACATAACAGCTCACTTCAGTTAGTCAATACGATGTTTATGTTACACACAGTTTTCGCTGTACTTACTGTACTGGACACTTACTGTTCTTTTTATTGCAGGTGTCAACAGAGGGTGTGTAGTCAGGACTTGAAGGGTATGCATGGGCAATACACTAGTTATATTGTAACTTGTGTACAACACATTGTTAGGTTTGTTTATGCTCCAGTCTTCAAATTACATGGACGAAATGTGCAATTTTCCTGTAAGGAGGACAGTCGCCCCTCCTGTTTGTCCCCATCACTTTCCAACTCAAAACTTTTGCCCTTGTGCAGGATCCATCATTAGGGTGGAGAAATTAGGTGAACCCGCAGCCATCTGATGCTTTGTATCGGAGGACCTGCTGATAACATGCTAGCAAGCTCCAAAAAACAAACCTGCTCTAATGATCTCTCAAAATGTTGGAAGTTTTATTGTGTGCTGAAGCCAATTAGCCATGGCTGTGGTGGATTGCTGTTGAGATAACGAGCCTGGGAGGGACAGCGCAGGGCCACCGTCTGAGCCCCATGTTAATGAGCCAATGCTTTCATTAAACCTGCTACCATCGGCTGTCAGAAGTATCCTGAACTCCTGGTGTGCTTCGTTTACCTGGCGGACAGTTTGATTAGCCTAAAAGCCTCCGACTCAGGGCTGATTTACATTCGCACTGTCTGTTTTATGGGATGTAGCCCAGGATTAAACCACCCCGAGTTCTACAATAGATGATTTACCTTGACATCCCTGAAAAGGATGCTCTATGCTTACACACCTCACCAGCAAATCTAACTTTTTTTTTTTTTTTTTGAACACTTATTCAAGAAGTGCTGTGGGTCCCTGTAGGGTTAAAGGAGGAGTTATAACAGGCAGCCATATGGCAGGCGTAGCACTGAGGTTACAACTGAGATACACAATGCTGATATTGCTCATATTGATTTTATTATAAACACCGAGTGTGTTTGGGAGTGCAAGTGTGCGTGAGTGAGCATGCACAGGAGGAAGCATGCTGGTATTGATTCAGTCAGACACTTGCTGTGGTATGCATTTGGCATGTGCTTTATGACCTGCTGTAATTAGCTTTAGAGCCACTGGAGGACATGCAGTTGCCTCAATTTCCTCTTTATATTGTCTTGTAAAACTCATCTTCATGGTAATGTAGTCAGTGGGTGTCTTCGAATGCCACAGTGTTCTGTTATTTCAGAACATGCACGTTTTTTGGGACATGCATGCATACCATTTTTTTCATCACAGATAAACTATGCAAGCAGATAAACAGAGGGGGAAAGTGTTTGGTGATGCTAAATGGTAATATGTATTCCAGGTGTGTCTCTAATCCCTTAAAGTGCAGTTTTGCATTTGAAAGCAGATTGCATGTCTGTGCAGCCTCTGGGCAATTAGGAGGCAAGTGTCAACAGCCGACCTTGGCCAAGTCTTAATGCTCCTTTGGCCGTCTCCAGTCCTTGAACTAACAGCATCACTTCCTTAGTCCTCTGATAGAGCAAAGCAAAGGCACCATTCTTTTTTTTCCCCCCCAAGCAGCTTGGCTCCCTTGTACATCCAAAATAATAAATCAATTAACTCCAGTACTGATAGACAGCAAACCACCTCAGAGGGAACTTTGTTTGCCCCTGTGGCAAGGTACCAGCCGAGTTATTCATGAAAATGATCCTGAAACAAAGACTGGATTCCATCTGTGATACTACAGTTATTTTAACCACCCATTTCTTATGAGCTCCATTTTATGCACGAGTGAAGCACAATCAACTGAAAGGTAGAATTATTCACATTCCAAGGTTTCGTTTTCTCCGAATTTAATTCTCTTAATAATATTATACACCAAACTTAAAAGGAGGTGGGAAGAAATAACTCAAAAAAGAAAACTTGAATCTTTTATGTTCCTGTAACTGAGTTCAGGGAGATTGGAACATGCAAATAGATGTCTAATATGACTTGCAATCTCATTACTGGACTATTTTCTTGCAAGCTGTGGTGGTAAATGGCTCAGCCGTCAGTTACTGTGTATTCTGGCCAGCACAGTGTTGACACAGTGTTGTAGAGACTCAGGTAGAGGCTTGTTGGCTCTGCACAGGTGTGATCAGCTACAAATTTACATCTCCACACATTCGTGTCCAAACAGGCGACCGGGAGTTGAGCGTTAAAGCAGTACACGTGTTGGTTAAATACAGGAAACCCTTTATTTCCGATTCCTTAAGATGAAGAGAGTGGAAATAATCTGCACAAGAAAGTTGTCTGTGTTACATTTCAAGTGGAAAATACATTTGGCATGCAGGCTGGGAGACTCATGTTAGGTTTGTGCAGCATGTTTGGAGAGCCTGGCAGGAAGAAAGTCCTGTGCTCCCATAAACTTCTGAATAACGTGGCCTGGTGATCATGTGACCACACACGCTTCCCAGGGTCCAAGTGAGAGGAGCACACCAACTTTTTCCAGAATCCAATGGAAAACTACTGCTGCTGCTACTGTATTTCGTCCACAAGTTTTTTTTGTGTGTTTTTTTTTTGTGGTCTCCCCCCTTTTTTGTCTTTTTGTGTGTCTCCCCCTTCTCATTAGCCTGTGTCAGCATATTCCACAAACCTACCCACCCCTCCTCCATTGCCTTTTGAACCTTCCTTCTGGATGGAAAGACTGAGAGGAGGGAGGGAGGGGGAGGGAAAAAAAAGAAATGAAGCGCTATTGTTGGAATATGTGTCAGCCGGCCAAATAGGCTCCACATGCTTGTCGTCATGGCGCAGGATGTGGCAGATTTAATCTACTCCCTCTTCATCTTTCTCAAGCCTCCTTCCCGATCTCCCTCAGTGACTATCTTTTGCTGCTTTCGTTTATGGAGGCCATTCCTTCTCTTTATTATGCTCTATTTTTTGCCTCCCTCCCCCAGTATCACGACAGGCAAATTAGACTTTAGTAACGTATTACAGCGCCTTGCTCCTGTCTTAAATCCAAAGTGCGTTTGTTGTGGGGCGATGCCGTTACTTAAGGTGCTGCAGCGGAGGGAGTGTTTCAGCTCAATGCCTGGCAGTTTGACTTTATTCTTTAGCTTATTGCAGCAATCATACAGACTAGCAAACTGAGGAGCTCCACACACACACACACACACACACACACACACACACACACACACACACACAGACGTGCAGTTTTATTCATGTTAAGCTGAAGCCTCAGTTACAGTATCAGTCAACAAGAGCCGGTGTTGGGTATTAAGCCAATTCACACCAGTGCACCAAATCAAAACACAAATTCACTGGTGTGTGCTAGACAGTGTTTTGTGTGACTGCCCATCTATAAGCATTTGTGGCTATCTCTTTCCTTATTGATTGGCTGATTTATATCAGCACTCATGCTTGAAATAGAATCTACTCCTTCATCTGCACTGAAGATGCAGGGACTCACCAGGTGCACTAACTGTATCCTTTCGACAGTTGTGTGTATCTATGTGTGTGTGTGTGTGTGCCAGGCTTTCACCATGCATGTGTAAAGGTTCACTGACTGCAACTATAATGTGAATGCAAAAAAGAAAAAGAAAAACGTATTCGTCTTTCTTTTTCCTCCCTTTATTCTAAACCAACGCCCACCCACCCATCCTCTCTGCTCCCTTCTTTCACTGCTCCCATGCTCCCCCATCCCTCATCCTCTTAAGGGAGCACAGGAGCATGCAGTGGAAATAACTGAGCCAATAAAGACACTGCCAGGATCTATCCACTCCCTGCACCTCACATAGTTACTGAGGGAGAGAAAGAGTGGTGAGGTTTCTTGGAAGGGAGGGGAGGGAAGGCGAGGGAAAAGTCCACCCCTAATATGACCACAGCCATGTATGAGGGGAGTGAGGGAGGATAGGATGCAGGAGGTGTGGAACTGAGAGAAGATGAATGAGGGAGGATGGAGAGGGAGGGCAGGATAAAATGAAGATGGAGAGTCTTAGGGAGTGTGACTGCAGTTCTGGGACGGACCATGTGCGTGCATGCATATGGACCCCCCACCACCACCACCTCTTCCCCTGATGCCTCATCCTCACCCAGGGGTGCATGTGACAGAGAGTGCAGCCAGTCCTGATGTTGCAACAGGTGTAGTCCTTTCCAGTCTCATCAAAAACCTGAGATTTTTGTCGGCAACAGAAACTCAAGAGTCCTCAGCTGTAATCAGACTGCATTGCCTTTCTGCTCTTTTTTAATTAGAGGAACTGAGGAGAGCTTGAATTGAGAAGACCCACTTAATTTTTGTAAGTGGTATCTTGTTGACAAATATGGGGCAGGTGGATTTCAAAAAAAAGAGGGCAGAGAGGAGTTATTTGGGGTGAGGCGAAACTTCGGTAGAGTAAAGCTGGTTAGAGCAAGCCCTCGGATCTCGTAAATCATGGAATGTTTTCAGACCACCATACGATGCTGGTTGACTACCTCATTGATCGTCCTTTTCAGAAATGCTCCCCCGCCGAGAGCTGGAACCCAGCCAAGCCCACCCACCGCGCACAGCATGTGTGATTGTAATGGATGACACCATCACATGCATGCACACACATCCGATATGCACAATATTTACACATACACACATACTGAGTCTGTAAAACCTGGACCTAGTCTAACCAGGCCATGTTCAGAAGCCTTGTGTTCCCTGTCAGTTTGCTTAACAACAGCACAGTGTGATTTGAGATATGGCCAATTTCGTCGCAGCCCGTTCCTCCCCAAGGCTCTGCATTTTATGATGATATCTCAGGCATCGATCCTTCACGGCAATCTTTTATTTTGTTTTATTGTTTTTTGTTTCCTTTTTTTTCATGATGAAGCATTTATGATCATGTCTCTTGTGGTTGTCATCACAATTTAGTCCCACCAGGCGCCGATATCAATGGCTCATCTGCATGTGAACTGGAGCATTTACATCAATTCTCATTGAAACTGTAGTTGCATGCTGCTGCATGGCCTGATTTCCTTGTACGCATAGAGGAGCTGTGAAGAACTGGAGGAGAAGACAAATCTGTTACCCATATGTAGCTCTCAGGAGGCCTCTGAAACAGCATCCTTTCATGTATAATAGAGAGACCCTCAAAATAATTGCATCTTTCTTGTCAATCCTTTCTATTAAAAAAGAGATCTCTATTCACATCTCTACCTCTTGATTTCTTGTCTCTCTCTCTCTCTCTCACACACACACACACACACACACACACTCACTCATACAAACACTTGCAGCACCTCTGAAGAAAAAGTCTAGTAATTGTTACATGGAATTTTTCTCTGCATCGGCAAGTTTTGAACAGATTGCTGCTATGAAGCAAAAAAAAAACAAACAAACTTTAGCAGGCAGATTCATCTATGCTCCTTAATCAATGATGTTTATTGATGATGGCAAAGTGCATCAAGTCGATTATGATGAAAGAGTATTTGTGAAGCAGCAAAGACATGTACCTACTCTTCACAACTGTGCCTATGGCAACTCGGTGTTTCTCTCTCCATATGAGCTTAGAGGTGCTGCTCAGAGAGATGATGCATCATATTCTTTGATTTTACATGACTGACCCTTTAATGTAAAGACTCGGTGGCAATGAAAGCCTGTAAAAATGTGAATCTCATTTATGAAATCTATTTACCACTGAATCTACTTTTGAAAACCATAGGTTTGAATTTAATTCATCTGAATTACCATCTTATCATTTTTCAGTAGCTGGATTCAAGTTTCAAAAAACTTCATATTAAATATTTATTTTCTGGCTCACAAATCCAGACCAGATCCAATTCACAGGCCTCTCATTCAAACAAGATCAGGACTCTGCAGCGATGGAAGCACCTCTGTGAAGCAGGAGTGCTTTAACCTAAATGCTAATATCAGCTTGCTAACATGTTGTAAAATCATAACACATTAATGATCCAAACATCATGTCAAGCAGGATTCTTGCTAGCTTTGCTATCCCATCCCACAAGTCTATCACAGCCCAAACTGTCCTTTGTGGTTTCCTGATGGTGGGACAAGCTACCAAGTGCCATCAGATCAGGAGCATCATTCTCTATCTTCAAGAGTCCTTAAAGACTCTCTCTCATATGACAGTCCCTCATGTCCCATCTCCTCTAACAGCCTAACATGTCTAACAAGCACTTACTATTCACTCTAAGTGTACCTTTTTACCTAATTTCCTTGTGTCATTTAATAGATGTTGCACTTGCAACCAAATTCTCCTACGGCACTGAAGTTTTAGGGATGTCTCTACCTTGTAATTTGCTTGGGATAAAAAGATCTGCCAAATGAGTAAAGGTAATTTAAATTCCCTCCAGCATGGTTAAGTATGCAAATTAGCACTAAACACAGCTGGGAATGACTGAAAAGAAATTTTGCTGGTATTTGGTCATAAACCAAAGTTAGTGAGAAATTGAGATTTTTACTCAATTATACAAGAAAACGTAATTCAAACCCATAACCCTTTTAAACCATACTTAAAGATAGACATAACCCAACGGGCAATGAAGCGGAGCTGAGACTTCTGTGTATGCTGGTATGTAGCATCCATTTGTCAGTCAAAGTGGCATAAATAAATGTGTGTATACTAATTTTTGTGCCAAAGCATCTAGCAGAGTGGAGAGCTCTAAGCCAATGGAAGCAGTAGAGGAGAGGAGATCACCAAAGCCAGTGAGATCTTTGGGGAGTACAAATGTTGATGATATTTCAGTCTGGAAATAACAAACAGAATGTGCTTGCACTGGTGAAACTGACTGGTGACTCCAAATACTCAAGGCTGACTGCCAAGGATAAGCAATCAATTTGACTGCTGTCCTTTCAGGTTTTATTCTGTTGGTTATGTCCTCTAGAGATGGATGGGGAACTGCAGACCCTTGGATATTCTTCCTGAATTTGTGAACTGAAAAAAGAAAAGAAACAAGAAAAGGAAGTTCACATGACATGCATGACAAATGCAAATCACATCCACTAGACAGTTTTTACTACTAATTCTTTGGTATTTGAACATCAAGTATAATGCAGTTGGTAAATTTAAAAATGAGGTCTGCAATTGCATTTAAATAGTATTACAACCTGTCTTTGCTTCTGTGTTGTTGTGCCACCCCCACATATGAAGACACACACACACACACACAAGACTGACCTGCCACCGATGTTGTTAGGTCAAAAAGGTCACATCTGGTTGAAAGGTGAAGTTCAAAGGTTACAGTAAAAAATAGACAGCTGCTTAAGTCATAGATGAAGCATTAACCTCTTGTTCCTTCTATACTTAAGTCAAAGCAGCTCTCCTGAAAGTCACCAGGTTTTATTGCACCTGTTTCCTTGTTGCGCTGTTTACACTTTTTCTTTTTATAAACTGGAGGTTAAAGCTAATGAGAATGTGAAAGATAATGGCTCGGTAGAGGAGTTGACCTCTCAGCAGAGGACAGAAATAAATATTGCGAGGATGTGAGCACTCCTCAGCACCTATCCAGCCATAGCAGCAGTGGAGTCACACATAAATCAAACCAAAGTGATATTTATTCGTCTCCTGAACTATTTACTTACTGACAATAAAGGTGGAATTTATGTGGCTATTAAGACAAGTGTTTCTGAATGGTCAGGGGCTGCAACCGAGGCCACTTTATGGATCGGATGTAATAAAACCCAGTGATAAAACAATATAGAAGCTGTGGACCTGGCCGTCAATCAAAGGTAAGTATGATAAGTAAGTTCATTAATTTTAATGGAGTAAATTCTTCTCAATAATGCACCAGCCGGGCCACTGTAATTCGTATTTCTTGTCTTAATACAGTGCCCTCACCCAGAGAGTATGGAGGCAAGTCTTTCTTACCCTCCAGTAAGTCATGAATCAAACAATGAGAGGTGGAGGGAGGAAGAGGAGGAGGAGGAGGAGAGGGTGATAGTGGGAGGTAGAGGGTAAAGGCCTGGAAAAGCTTGGTAGAGATTAAAGAGATGCCCCGGGCTCATTTTCAAGCACTGTGGACAAGGTGATGTCACTACACATTTCACTGAGGGATCTCCCTGAGGAAAGTATGGGGCAGGAGAGGGAGAGGGAGAGGGAGAGAGAAAGGGGTGGGGGTCTGGGTTGTTGAAAAGACACAGGAAGAGAGATAGACAGGGGAAGAGATAGAGACCGAGAAAAAAAGTAATAAGAAACCGAGGGAGAGACTAAGAGAAAGCACAGAGGGGGTGAGAGAGCGAGAGTGAGAGGGAGGGAGAGGAGAGGTTTGGGATTTAGATCGTGCTGCAGCGGGAGAGAGGGAGAGAGGGGAGGGGAAAAGTTAGACACGGGCAATCTTGCGCTAACTTTTTTCTTCTTTCCTTTCTCCGTGGAAGAAGTCTCCAGGAAAAAAAAAAAAAAACAAGGAGAGAAAAGCAACACTGGATTACATTTGGCTGCATCTGCATCGTCCCGCGAGACTTCCCGTCTCCTTTGGATACGTACGCGGATTTATTCACGGATTAATGAGGTCGCACATTTGAGGATTGATCAGTAGTTGAAGGTATGGCTTTTACAGACTATTATGGACGTATTAGCGATGGTTGACTCGGATACACGTGTAAAAAAAAAAAAAGTTTCGCAACTTTCAAGAGTGGAGTTTCTAAAGTGACAGCAGTGAAACTTTCTGGTGAAACTTTTTGTTTAATGCAGTACAACACATGATCATATAACAGTGATATTATACAGTAGATGAGAACCGCGAATTTTGCTGTAAATTCATTGCTGAGCACAGTAGACACGCAGCCTCTGTGAAGTTTTTATTGTCGTCGTGCAGACCACTCTGATTGTGAGAGATAACATACCATACAATATCAGTATGATAAACTCACTTTAACAATAGAGGTCATCAAAGATATAGAGTATCTGCTCTGTACAGAGTAGTATTGCAATATTCTTTATTAGACCTTGCAAAAAACTTTAAAACCATGACTTGCTGGTTCAGCTGCTGGCAAAAGTGATGCTGATTTTCCTTTCATATTTAAGCCAGGCCATATTACAACACATAATGAGGCTGAGTTGTACTGTAAATGTTTGTGGCTTGCACTCAAACCCCTGTGGCATGGAAAAACCTCTGTTTACGTAGAAGCAGCTACATGCACATCATTCAAGCAAAGTAATGTCTGAGCAGAGCAGAGCAGAGCAGTGCACTGATCTGAGATCAATGTGTAAAATCCAAAAAAAAAAGTATCTTCTTTACCTGGGAAAGAAAAGAAAGTGCTGAGGAGGAAAACCGCATGCCAGAGAAACATCTGCTTTCCTCATTACTCAGCCTTCCCATGTTTGCAGGCTTTTGCATCCTGTCTGTGCACCCCCTGAAAACACCCAGAGGGGTTCATGAAAGTTTTTGGTGAGTCAGTCTCCCCTACAAAATCTGCAATAGCTCAGTTTTGCATGTATTTAACTTACCAGAGAGCTGCTGCTGTAGAGAATTGATTGATATCTCTGATCAGCTCACCTTTAATAAACATTTCAGGGCTGTTTCAACAAAAGAAGTGAAGTAAGGCCCCCTGTACATTGAAAAGCTTGGAAGCCTTTGCATGCTGCAGTATCTCCAGGGACACATTTTGCCCTGCAGGTTCTGCTCCTGCTTCAGCCCCTGGGGAATATAGCCTGGCAAAAGTTACAAATTTGTGTCCTTGAATTTAAGTTCACATTAAATCTTGCTCATTTCACCAACTGTCGGCTGCATATGCAGTGTGAAGCTTTGGGCTGTACAGTGTCTATTTCCTACACTGGCTTGAATTCTAGCCTGAGCTCAGGGCCTGCAGCAAAGTGTATCATATGCTGGACTCTTTGCTTTTTCAGGTCAGTAGTGACGTGTGCATTGGGCTATCAGAGATGTAAAGTCAAGCTGAAGAAAAGCAGGAGGTCATCAGCCTGTTGAAGGCTGACTCAGCCATGCACAGCACAGGCCTCTGAGTCAACAGCTCACGTCATCAGAGTAGAATTCACTCCACCACATTATTTTATGTAAGTGGACCAAAACTGTCCACAGCATTGGAACTGCTGAGAAGACAGTCAGAGGAGTAGGTTTTTTTGTCTTCAGCACTCCCTATCTGTCTGTTTCTCATTCACAACTAAAGGCCTTGAACTGTGTCCAGAATGTAAGACTAGTAGAAACTTGCCTTAGTTCCTCTTGAGAGAGTATCATTCTTCTTTGGATATGCCCTTTGCTAGTTTGCAAGTTTCCATTGCTCCCGGTCAGTCGATACCTGGAGTGTCTTATCAAAGCCTCAGGGCATCTTCAGCTGCTTTTACACACCCTTAGTCCTCCATTTTTACAGGCCTGCAAAGCATTTGCCTGAAGCACATCTGAAGGTCCAGAGGAGGTCAAGGCTGGAGGTGGACATCTTGTTGCGTTGATGATGACTAGTCAGAATTACAGTAAACTGAAGCTTCTGACATCTCGGCAAAAAAGTTCAGATACCTCCTGCAGTTTCTGGCAGAAAGAGCGCCAGGGAAGTCTGTCAGGTGGCCCACCCGCTATCTGAGCAACAATATCGTAACAGCTATTGGATAAGCAAATGGTAGCATGTTAACATACTACATTAAATGGTGAACAGAGCCTGGTGTTGTACCCAGTTAACCTCACCATTGTTATTCATAGCATGTTGGCATGATGATGCTTAAAGCACCTCTCTGCTTAAGTGCAGCCTCACAGAGCCACTGGCAACAGAAATGGACTTTGTCATTGCCTTCTTGGATGTTTGCTTCAGCTTACTCCAGTAGTGCATGATGTAAAAATGGCTTGTGTCACCCTGTGTGCCTGTGTGCATAAATATTTCTCTACTGCCTGACGGTCTTATTCTTTTTTCACTAACATCTGCCTCCTGTAGCACACACAGATTTGTATATGAATAGATGCATGCATATGTATGTCCATTTAATTTCAAGCCATCAGATTTATTCCTGCATTCTAGTCAACTTTTACTGCAAGGGAGAGAGGGCTGTCCCTGCAGGATTCACTGTGGGTGATGACCCACCAACCGCTCAGGAGGTTGTTTTCACAGCCTGCCACCGAAAAACAGTCTTGATTGTGTGTGTGTTTGTATCTGGGAGATGTGCAGGGAAGGATGAAAGCAGATACCCTCCATGTAAGCACTCAGTCAATCCTTTAGCTGCAGTATTCTGGGAGAGACAGCTGGAAAAGCAGTGAACCCTCAAATATTACATGGCTTACACATTTATGCCAGGTTCTCCCATTTAAACAGATACAAAGTAGTTTAAATCATGGGCTACTGGTTCACTGTTATTTAATCATCCATGTCTGTGTGGCTAATAAGCAATTCTCTTGTCAAACCATAGAGGGGACATGTTTCATTTAACTCTGTCAGAGTGTGTTCCCCTAAACAAGCTTGTGTTGGGGCTGTTGTTCTGTAAGTGATGGCAATGATGATGAAATGTGTGACAACAAAAATTGCTCAGCACTGAGCACAAAATTGCCCCCATTGTTATGTAGGACAGTACCGGTGCCACTTTTGTCTGTTTATTCAAGCCATGAAGAGTAATGAAAATGATAGCCGTGGTGGAAATAGAAAATAGGCAAAACGTCTGGACGTAGAGCAGAAAATGACTCCTAGAACTACTGAGCAGTGAGGCACGTTGTTGTTGTTGTTGCTGTTGTGAAAAAATATTGTGCTGAAACAAGCATGAAGGCTGTGTTGTGATTGTGGATGTTGGTCACTATGTCTGTCCGCCAGTGCATGTCTTCAGGCTTTTTGAGTTGGAAGACTTTCAAATCTGTCATTGTTTCCCTTCCTGTATTGGCTCTGCACTCACTGACCCGATCAGCATGCTTACCGGGCTCATGGCCAGCCGATTGGCCAAACCCACTGGCCTTACCCTGCACTGCTTCGCCTTTATCTGCTGTAGTCAGCTGGGTGGTCGTAAAGCTGTGAATGGAGTGTAAAGAGAGAGAGGAGGAGAAAGAGAGACATCCATAGCAACACATATTAGGAAGCCTATTAAATTGTTTTGGATTATGGCCAGATAATAACAGCAATGAGCTGTAACTTTTCCCTCAGCCTGTGTTCTCTGGACTGTGATGCATTATGTATTATGTTCTGTGTGAACTTTCTTATTATTGTGATTATGTGGCATGAAGCCTGTAATAATGGCGTGAAGCCATTTAAGGTATTGATTAAACCTCTGCTCATCAAAGTGCAGGGGAAAACTTTTTTTTTCCTAAACTCTTCTTCTTGCTTTTTACCTTGGTTCTAATTTTAACTAATAAAAGGTAAATTGTGCCAATTCCAACTGAAATGGTAAGCTGGCCATTTAAAATCTAGAGAAAAGAAACAATGACACCAGTAGTCAGCTGCCCCCCATAAAAACTGAATGCATAATTCACAATGTGGGCCATGAAAAGCTGTCAGTGTTATTTCATAACATAATTTGAAACAATGCCCTCCACCACATTGTCTATTAGCCGCACGCTGCAAAGAGTCGGGTCAGGCTGGGTGGTATTCACACCGTGTCCTCGGCTGGGCAGGAGCACCACATTGAATGTGTGGGGGTCATTTCTCGTGGCAGACGGGACAGGTGTGTGTACAGAGACACAGTCTGCTCCCCTGCCTGCCTCGAGGGCCCTGCTGTACCTGTAAACACTGCAGAGTTATGGGGTCCTCACACATGCTGAGGGCAAGTCCAGGTCAGCTGGGATGTGTTTATGCAAGTTTGAGTGGGCTGTGTGTGTGTGTTTATATGTGTGCATTCTTGTGTGTGTGTTTATGAATAAGAGGTTGTAGTAAGGGGACTTTGAAGTCAGAATATGATGATTATTTTGACGTGGCATGCATTTTAATCTGTGCATGAAAGTGTGTGTGTGTGTGTGTGCTTGTTTTTGGGCCACGTGGAAGCATCTGGTTCAACACAACCATGGCTCCAGCGGAATAGTCTCCAGATGTGTTTGTGTGTTTTGGCCCCACTGTCTGTTTGACTCCAGACCAACACGCCTGCATTTAAATCTCTTAACTTTCATGTGTGCATGATTCTTTATTTTCTTCATGTTGTCATATATATTTGTTTGCATTTCAAGAATGGGTTGGATATGGGGGTGTGTGTGTATGTGTTTGTGTGTGTGTGTGTGTGTGTGTGTGTGTGTGTGTCTTTGTGCACCTGCATGCATGCACATGTAAGCACACTCTATTCCATATATTTACTTGCATATCTGTGTGTCTGTGTGTGTGTGTGTTGCAGCTGCCCAGTCAAAGGCCAACCAGATGGACAGGATAATGACTATGATCAGAGTTTATAGAGTTACACTCCTTAATGAGGGACATTCTGGTTAATTCATATGCCACTAACAAAGTCCGCATCATACCACATAATTAACTTATCAACTGTGACTGACTCATAAATATACATCAATGTCTATTTAGGAGTCAAGCATAATGTGCAGCTGTCGACAGAGTTAGACTGGGTGGCATGCTGACAGAACGCAGGGAGGATTTGACTTTTTTGACTTTCCCTTTTTCTGTCTGTTCATCCATCAGCTGGTGGCTGAGGTGAGGTGTTAACGGAGGGGTGGAACCATGTGGCTTCTCTGCTCCTCTCTGACCCTGCTGGCCCTCAGCTTGGGGTCATGTGACACGTTGACGTCAGAGCAAGGTGAGTTACCCCGTTTTCCCTGCTTCAGCTTTGACCCCAGTGATTGTTTTTCATGCATGTTTATTTAAACAAAAGGGGTTGTTTGAACATTTTGGGAACCAAATGAAGATCTGAAGATTGATATCACTCTCCTCTCTTGTCTCTGGTCTAGCTAGAAAAAAATAGTTAGACACTGATAACACTGTCTCATCTGTCCATTGTATTTGAAGCTATGGCAACTGGTTAGCTTAGCTTAGCACGAGAACTGAAAACACAGTGAAAAGCTAGCTAAGTAAAGGTGAATTCCCTTTTTTCTTTCTGTAGTTTGGACACGTGCTGGTTTTGCCTAGTAAAAATGTTGTATACAGAATGAACAAGATGTCTGTCTTAAAAATAGTTCAACACTGATACAACTTTCATATCTGTCCATTGTATTTGAAGCTACAGCAACTGGTTAGCTTAGCTCAACATAAAGACCGTAAAACACTAGTTTGGCGCGAACTTAGTGAAGTTATTCTTTTCAGTCTTCATAATAAGCTAAGCTACGTAGCTGCTGACTGTACTTGGTATCACTTTCTAAAAGCGCAAAAGTACATAATCACACCTACAGCTGCTGTTTTTGCAAAAGTAAGGTTTAAATAAGATGAAGAGCATTTCTTCCACAATGAATGTAATATATCAAATATTTGCATTATATCAGTGGCCTCTGTGACGCTCTGTTAAACCCCTTTATTTATCAAATTTTACTCCTTTCTCCCATAAAGGCTGTGAATATAAATCCTTCTAAATGGCAAATGCCACAAAAATGCTCTAAACCAATTGCCTCTCAGGACAGTCCTTAAATCTTTATTTAAATGCTTAAGAGACTGTAAAGTCACAAAAACATTGCCTTCTGGTGCAAAAGTGGCACAATTGCAAGTTACAAGCAGTTATGACTGAGACATTTATAAAGATTTTCAAGCTGGATTTGTGTTCCTGACCAACTCTGCACTGCACACTTTGAAACCCATCTGTGTTTGATGGAGCTGTGTCCATCTGTGTCTGTGTGATGGAGCCCAAGGTTACAATGAAAATGGACTGTAATGATAGCTTATGTGCATTTGATGCTGGTAGCCGTTGGTGAATGTGTGGTTAGGCTGTGGCAAAGAGGCATGTGTGTTTACCATGTGTGGTTGTGTTCCTCTTTGTGAGCCGTCAATCATACAACCATACATACGACTGTGCATTAGTACAGGAGACACATGAGTGTTGTGCACGTCTGCGTGCACATATAACAGTGCAAGCGAGTTGAAAGACAGGCTTGTCTGCTGGTGTTTTGGAGATGATGTGCATGTGAATCTATTTGCATTCTGTGTGTGTGTGTGAGAGAGAGAGAGAGAGAGAGAGAGAGAGAGAACCAAGAAATCAAGAGGCAGAGATGTGAAGGGAGATCTCTTTTTTGTCTTTTATTGTCTCTTTTATTTATTTATTTAGTTACAAACTGTCATGCTCCCTCATCACATTGTCAGTGTGTACTCACAGGCCAGCTCTGTGATATCACTTGAGAGAGCCAAAAAAGCATCCATAGCTCGTGGAACTATGAAGGGAGATTTGTCAGGGAGGAGGGGGGTGGTGGTCCCTCTTGGGAGACCCCAGTCAGAGATTTTTAGATGAGACTGAGTCAGCTTGCAGCTCCCCTGAGTCCTCTCCCCCAGTGGTTGGAAGAAAGTGCTTTTTCTGTGCAGCTTTCACACTTTGTCACAGCAAGCACTGCGCACACACACACACACACACACACACACAAACACTATCACTATTCCTCCGACTCATCCAAATCTCTACTTACTGGTAATTTGCTGACATTACAGCAGAAAAGCAGGTTTAAGTAAAACTAGTGTTGAAGAGTCAAGCTGGGTGATTGCACTGCAGTTCTGCAGTGAATCAGCCAAAAAGACTAGTCTCCATATTTAAATTAAATGGCTAAAATGCCCTGCCTTTAGTAAAGTGCTGCTGATATGGGTTTTTTGTGCACCACAGACTCTGCACAGTCTGAAGTAATGGATTTATGTAGTCTCTCTTTTTTTCTTTTTTGAACACATTTTCCCTTTGTCTGTTCTGAACAACGTTTTATGTTTTCCAGTGCCAATGAATTATTGTAGCAATAAGATCATTTCCACACAGCAAGTTGACAAAAAGAAACAGATCTACATTACAGTGCCTGGGCAAGAAAATAAAGTGAAGGTCCGTCCTTTATTTGCTCAAGGCTGATAATGATATTGCAGGGCTGTACTTACACTAATGATATACTGTACTTGAATGTAATAAAACAGTATCATTAAAACAACAACATTAAAAGTCCTCTTTATTTTCTTTATACAATGCAATGCCTGTTGAAATAGCACATCAAAAATAATGATTTTTAAGAGAACCTTCAACCTGAATTAGATTAATTTGTCTATCTGATGTTAACATATCAACAAGCAGCCTATTTCCTAATGTAGCAGACACAGAGGAACATACATATTCATTTGCTGTTGTGTTTATGGCCACCTCACAGTTCTAAGTCCAATATTCACTCTCATTTTAGCTCTGTTTTGGTCTTGACCAACTTCTATGATAAATGTTGCATTCTTCAGCTGCTAAAAGCTTCATTATGTAAAAAAAAAAAAAAGCTAGTTGCTAGATTGGGCCACGTGCTGTTTGATGTCAGAGTGGTACATTGGGAGAGTTTCTTAGTGGAAAACAGTTTGTTGTTGCAGCTCAAAATATGATTGATGAGAGAAATGGAACTGATCTGGAAGGGTTCAGTTGCAATAAATACAGATGTTAACATGGAAAGAAATAAATTTTCAGTCGGATGACTCATTTGAATTTGTTACTAGTGATGAGCAACCCATATCCCATTGTTGATATGAAAACATTTCAGTTACACAGCTCTCTGCCTTACTTTGCTTAGTTACTCGCTGCTTAAAGTAAATTAGTTACACTACTAGTTACATTACTTTTGGATTACTCCATGACATCACCTGAGATGCACCATACCTCGTTTGCCAATTCACACTATAAAATTAAACAGTATGCCTAAATCAGCATGAATCTTTATTCTAAAAAGAGGACTGGCATGAAAAAGATTGAATGTCACTGCCCTGGGCACAGCTTACATTTCACCATCACATTCTTTTCTTTTCTTCCTACAAATTCAAAGTAGTGCGCACATTTCCATCTCTCAAATGATGTTTCCATTTCTGTCGGTCTCCTTCCTGGTCTACTTTGTCTCCTTGCTCGTCTTCTTCATCTCCTCGAGTCAAGTCTACATGTCACGTGAGTGAGGTCAAACGAGCGTTGCGCAAGCAGGCACAGAAAGGGACGTTTGAGTTGTGTTTTCGGTCCTCCCATAAAGCGCAAGTAACAAGATCATTTTTTGATTAGTAGCTGTAATGTGATTGCTGACGTTATCAACAGTAATGCGTTACATTACTGCGCTACACACAAATGTGATCTGATTACCCCCAACACTGTTCGTCAGGATGCAGTGCATATTTGGAGAATTTGAGACAGATCCTCCTGCTGATGGGTGATGATTAGGGCTGATGGGTAACCTTCAGGGTGTGATTTGGCTGGTTCTGAGGTTATAAAAACCGGTGCCTGAACGTCACTGGTGAGAAATGAACTTGAGCAGAACAGTTTAACTTGTAACTGCTTCAGGGTTGCTGCTTCATGAATGGACCTGTCTTACAACATCTCTGCTCTCTTAGGGGCTACTTCAGACCTGCTTGCGAAATGCATAATGAGGGCGCAATAACTTTCAAACACCATTAACTCCGTAGTGTAAAAAAGTAGAACTAAGTCCCAGTGCATAATATATACATATAGCAGAGCAGTTTCTTTTTAAGGATCTTTTGCCCTCCTCAAACACACAGGATGCCAGACATGATGTCAAACAACACAATCTATTTTGAGATTAGCACAGATGTCTGCATGTCCTGTCAAAGTTTAATGTTGTGAAGAGCTTGTAAAAATGTATGTGATGAGCTCAGTCTGTGTTGGTGTGTGCTTGTGAAAATGTGTTGAACATGGGCCAGAGGCCTACAAGGGGAAAATGTGTGAGCTCATCCCTCTTAAGTGCCGAATTTTAGGTCTTTCCACTCCTCTGAACTGCAATTTTATCTCTGGAAAACAACCAGGAATGTTCTCTCAAGTCTGTCTCACTTGGCCAAGAGGGGACACACTCTATCACACTGTCTGAATCCCTTTTTTCTTTAATCACCCTCTCTGTTTGTCATCTTCCCCCCTTCTAGACCTCAGATAGGCCATACTGAATCATCCCATTGAATCATCAACTCAGCATGCCCCTCTCCTTCCCTCATGTTGCATTTGTATAACAGCTCGGGGACCGACTCAGACTCTCCTCCTGAGTCTGATTTTCTGCTGATCAGCAGCCCAGTCCAATTATCTTGGAAGTAAAGCGCACTGAATAACTACCTTACCTGCTCTTATTACAAACCACACACCACCAAGTCTGACACCGAGAGCACACTTCTGACCTCTTCTCCCAGATGGAAGCAGTCTGCCAAGTGTTGGCTGTCACAGAAACAGAATTAAACCTCAGAGGGAGCTGGTTTTAGTAAACACCAGCTACAACAGGACGCTCAGAGATAAACCTATTGATTTCTAAACCTCCTGAAGTTTGTTAAATATCACTTGCAATGCATTAAATGTCACACAATACTTTCTGTAGTGCGGGTATTTCAATGGGCCAGCTATTGAGCTGATATTGCACATATAGAAACATTGTTGGTTGTTATAATGAATGCCTTGAGTTACTTACTCAACTCTTACTCTTACTTTCTTCTATCAAACAATCTGGGTTTATCCTTGTCTGACACATTTTACTTGTACCATCCAATTTAGTACAAGTCTGTATACATCAAATAGTAGTGTTTTACTTCTCTAAAGACCCATAATTTCCTGAAATTTTATCTTTGGCAACATGGAGGGTTGGGGCAACACACACAGCAGTGTTCTGCATGACTGCCAGTTTAGTATCATTACCTGCTTTGGCAAGACTCAAACGTAACCCATCAAAGAGGAAGTGAACCCGGCCAAGACCATCCAATCTCTTTAAGGCTACATGCAGCTACTAGCGGGATCCTGGAGTGACACTCATACTTTGTGCTAATTAGCTTGTCAACAAGCAAATGCATTCCTTTCATCACAGCTTGAAGAGAAATGGGGTTCAAGTTCTGCCATGTGTCCTCTGCCAAAGTCCCTGCAATAGTCCAATAACATACCATCCATCCTCCGATTTGTAGTGAGAAAAACATGCTTCAGCTGTAAACATGAGAAAGTAGAGTAACAACAGTAAAAGAGCAAATAAATGCTTTGAAGCTGTTAATCAGTGGGATGTATGTAAACAGATCAGAGATGTTGCCAAGTGTCAGAATGTCAGATGGTTGGAGAGAAGAAGTTGTGACACTGAGTTTTAAATACAGTCACATATCAGGCAGTGCTCAGCTCTCAGCAGTCTAACTCAGCCCTGAAGTCATAAAATGTCATTCCACCTCAGTCTCCATTTAATTTTCATCTCTTTCCCCATGAGATCATGTGATGTGAGATCACACGAGGTGTTGCGTTGGCATGATAATCTCAGTGATATCCTGCAGTGTGTGATACACCATTATCTTCAAATCTTTTAGTGATATCTGTGAAGGTTCTCTTTGCGTGCATGATGCAACTTGATTTCAAAATCATTTAGGATTTTATAGCTCCAGTAGTCTGAGCCTGGATTAAGTTGCTGAAGGATGTTGAGCCAAGCATACCAAAGTACGGCTCAGATGAAAGCTGTGCCAAGTTATACAATGTGGAGTATGAACAGACAAAGTGTCTTAGAAGTCCTAAAATGGAAACTGAAGAGTGTATTTAGGTTAATGGATGCCCCTCTTTATCTAGGGATAAACCACAGTGTCCACTTCTCAACATTACCTCTGATAAGAAAAATATATCCTCAAAAGTGTGTGGGTGTTTGGGACAAGTTGCTTTTCTTCAAGTGATATCTTTCACTGCCCGTTGCCTTTTGTCATGCTCTCTCTCTATTCTGTCCTGTGTACTTTTTTTCTTTCTTCCTTGCTCTACCTTCTCCTCTACTTGGGCTCTTTAACTTTTCATTGTGCTGCCTCCTTGCCTCGAGCCAGTATTTCTATACTCCTGAACAAAGCCTTCATCTCGATTCTGTCTGATGGAAATGGGGCGGTGATGAAAAACAAAAACAAAACAGAAACAACAGAAAGAAAAACGAAAGAGCGAGCAGTGACGATAGGTAGAACTTACATCTCTTGACTTGAAAAAAAAAACAACAAAAAACTGTGTGTGTGTGAGAGAGAGAGAGAGAGAGATTTTAAATTTCAGATGTCTGTGAGACTGCATGGATTGTACTTTGTGCTGAGTTAGCAGATAAGGCTTCAGGATGGACCAGTAAAGTACAGTATGTGTGATTTTGTGTGTGTGTGTGTGTGTGTGTGAAGAGAGAGAGAATAAAGGGATGTAAGACAAAGTGAATATCAGGGGGCTCAGAAGACTCAACACTTATGCTTATGCTCTCCGCTGTATCCGTTTCTTTGTTCACAAGTCACATTCTGTTCAGGCAATTTCCTTGACTTTTTCATCTCAAGTTTCTCTCAGCTTCCCACAACACCACTGTTTGACATCTCTTTTTCCACACTTTAATTTGTACTTTTAGACAGCAATAAGAGAATGACATGCTGCGCAGGGAGACAGGCTGAAGGGTGCTGCGCTTTGAAACCGACTTGGTGTTTTCAAACTAAGACGAGCAGAAGCTGCAGGGTGTCAAATGATGAACTTGATAATAGGTGATGAAGCGCTAAATGTGATTTAATTCTTTCTTGAGCCTGCCTCCGTGAAATTAAATTCCTAACTCTTAATTAAAGTCAGTTGGATGTTATTATTGTAGTAATTATATTAGGCTCTTTCACCTCGTTTTGATGTGACTTCCAGCCTGGATAAAGTGCAGTTGGAAACATAGACACTGTCGTTGCACGCAGCAAGGCCACTCCGCATGCTTCTATGTGATCAAAAAGAAATTCTTAACAACTTGATACACAGAGTCCATAAAACCTGGAGACACCAGAACATAGCCTAACTGTAGTGTGAAATGCATTATTATTTTCAATGTATCAGAAAGCTTTTGCTCTGGGCTGTATTCCTTCCTACCTTGTCTCTTGATCTTTCAGTGAACGCTGCGTCTGCATTTTCTATTCTTGCATAAAGAATTGACTGTTAACAAATCATCTTGCTGTGAATAATGATGGTGGTGTCCGATTTAGCAGAGTTAGCAACATGCTTTTTGTAACAACTGTTCTAATGACTGGTCTGGAATAATTGGTCCCTACACTGATGTAGGTTTCTGATTTCTTTCCAAAAATCATACATTTTCTTAGCATTGAGTGCCATTAGCAGATTTTACTAGCTAGTGTGTAAGATAATTCCACAATGCCAAAATCTTTTTCAGTTGGTTGTCTCCAAGTGACTTTTTAATCTTTGCTTAATCCATTAAAAGGAACTGCAGCTGCATGTTCCATTCGAAATGTCAGCATCCTCGCTATTTTATTATGTGGAAGTGGAAGATATTAGAAAAAGGGAACATTTTTTGTGATTTTATGAATAAATATTTATTTCAAGTGTTGTTCTCTCAGTCTCCTTCACATGTGTCACAAATAAATGCTCCAGTTTTACAAGAAAGAAGGAGAATATCCAAGTAGTATGAGGAACAGAACGCAACTGTAGCTAACGTTGGTTTGGTTTAAGTTTGGAGCAAACCTCTCATTCTTTCTACAAATAGGATGATTGTACACGCCTATGTCCCTTAGCTCTGGAAATGGTACAAGGTGACTTCTTTAGGTAGCTAGCAGGGCGTGCCAACATTCACAGCTTACATTAAAGCAGATATAAACATACAGTTTAACCTAGTCCTCACCTTTACTCCATTATTTTTCTTTCTTGAAAGATGATTAAAAAAGTAAAACAAAAAAAAACCCCTGACAACCTTGAATTAGGTTAAATTAAAACATCTCACCTTCACATTAATGATTTACCACCTGCTTCCAGATTCTCTGCAGTCATAGGGAAAATAAGAGAAACCTCTTTTGAAGACCTGTGCCTTGTGGAGCATGTTGCTCTGGGCTGTGGTTCCTGGCCCCTAAGAGATCAATTAACTGTGTATCACAGTGATTCTCGGGGTCCATGTCTACCTGTACTGGCCTGTAACCAACCCCCCACCCCCGCCCCCTGCCCCTCCCAGGCAGGCCGGACTGACAGGCAACACTTTCCTCTGTAACCTCCCCTGACAGGGTGAGAACATATCCATCAAACAGAGGCTACTACGACAGACAAGCCTGGTGCTAGACAACCTGTCACACCAGGCTGTTCCTCTCTGCACAGCTTTGCCCTCATTTCATCTCTCTCAGTGTTTTACTCCTTTTTTTTTTTGACTCTCTCACACCTCCACCAACTCCCTTTGTCTTTCTTTCAAATCAATACTTCTGTTACTCTCAAATGTGTGTATGTTTGAAGTTGCCTGCTCTCTCATATAAACTGTGTCCAGTTCACCCAGTGTGAAGGGTTACACTGGAGATAATTTCTCCAAAGACTCAGAGCACATTTCAGGGTTTGGCTGTCTACATGCACTTTTTGACTTTGTTTTTGTAACCCTCTGTGTCATCCGTTTGTCTCCGCAGCTGAACAGTGCCCATCTTTACAAGTGGATGAGTGGAAGTTTCCTCAGACGGCCAGACACAATATCACAGGTGAGAAGACAAACACGAGCAGGCGTAGATCCGTCTCCGAGTTTTTCTTTGGGTGATGATGATTGCCATTTCTTGTCAGGTTTTAATCTGGTGAGGCGATTCTCGCTGCTCAAGAGTCCAGATGTCAAGAAGATCCGCAATCCTCGAGGACCCGTCATCCTCCGCTTGGGCAAGACAGCACTCCTACGCCCAACCGAGTAAGTTTATTGTCCAACTACGGCAAAACGTCTAGCACCTACAGACAAACTGATCTTGAACAAACATACTGCACTGCTTTGTGGAAGACAGTGAATTACAAGAAGGAGTCATTTTCATGCGGATTTTCAAGCTTTCTGTCGGCCCATGTCACCAGGCTCTTTTTTTTTCCCACACCATGTATGAACAAAGAGAGATATAGAGAGACTGAACAACCTACGGCTAATCAGTCACTGAACCCTCATTTAATGTGTCAGCGCTGTCCACTGGCTGTTATGTAAAAAATCACTTGGCAAACCATACACCATGGGTCAGTCTCTGATTGCATTTCCAGAAATACCACTTAATTTCCCTCCCCACTGACACTGCCTTGTGAAACTTGAACTGTAAGGGCCTGGTTTTCCGGTTGTGACCGCATGTGCTTATTCTATCTAGTTTTCAAATTAGAAGGCCTAATTTATTTGCTTGAGCCCAATCTATAGGACTGATGCCTTAATTATGGCCGTGATGTGGGTGCCAGTAAAAAAAAAGAAAACAAGTTGAATTTAATGGCTGTATTTGAGAGCCTGAGCTTGTTCTGAACTTGTTTCTAGGCAAAGAGGCCTGCAGCCATAAAATCCAACAGGGCACAGCTTCCTTGCTGTACATGGTTTTGCAGCTTGACATGGTGTAATTATGCTTCCCTGGATTTTCATGTTGTTATTACACACTAGTTGGGTGTAGATTGTGTTTGGAATAGCGTGACAAGTGTTTATTAGGGTTATGTGCTGGCTGTTTTTCCAGCCCTCTTTTTTTCCCCCTTGTTTTTCTTCTTCAGTTCTTGTGAATTATAGCTGCTTTTCAGACGGCTGGGCTTCTTTCTACCCACGATAAAGCAGTTTTTCAGAACTTGCCAATTGGGTCAGCCTGGAGTATTTTATCACTGTCCAGCGCTGTGAGCTCGACTTGCTTGAAGGCCCGATAAATCTGTCTACAAAACACTCTTTTTTGGTTGAGACATTTTGTTCTAAAAGTGTCACATATATTGTTTGTCACAGGCTTAGAGAGTAGTCGCTCTTATGAAGTGAGAGAGTGGGGGGTGGGGGGCGGGGGGTAGCTGTCACTTCTCAGGAAATCAGTATCTTTGGAACCAAAGAGGAAAATCCAAGATGTTTTTGTTTTGCCTGTAACCATACAGACAGAGGACGGGAACACCTTTCTCTGATGCTGGTTTGGGATTTTGTCATGGTGCAGCTTTTATTGAAATTTTGATGCCATCGAGAGCTTTGCTGTCAGTTTTATCAGTGAGGAATGCTACCTGGGTGACGTCTTTTTAACTCAGACAAAGAATAATCAATGTTAGCACATCAGCCCTGCCTGCTGGCTGCGTTTATTTCAGCTTTTCTCGATACATAGAACTTACTGTCTTCTATACATGTTTTCAAAATGACGACACAAAATCAGAAAAGACTCTCCTCAGAAAAACAGATCAGATGAGAAAAGACTGTCTTATCACCGCCATTTAGGCATAATGTTCTTTTTCTTTTTTCTTATGCTTTTAAATTTTTTTCATAACTTTTGTTTATTTGAATAGTGTTGTGCAGTGGGGTTTCAGGCATTTAGAGAAGAAGAGTGGAGGCGGAGAACAGATGGGCGATTAAGGGATGTAGCAGTGAGGGAACAAGTGGGTTAAAGGTTCAAATCCAGGCAATAAGTGAATGCATTAGAACAAACCCTCAGGCTTGTTCTATGGCTTTTTTCTCTCAGTAGAGGTTCAACAGTGTGTGTATGCTCAGCAGTTGACGCATGTGTATGTTTCTGTGCGTGGCTGTCAGCATATGCATGTGTTTGTCTTGTTCAATCTTTGTGTGTGCATGCGTGTTTGCGTGTGTGTACAGTGCATGTGCATTTGCTGCAGCGAACACCCCCCCTTCTGTCAGTCTACACTATATTTCTGGAAATGTATGATGCATGGCTCCCTCTCCACCGAAGGCTCCCTGTCACTCAATCCACTTTTTAATTCATCACCAGCGAGGTTGAGCGAAGTATGAGATGTGTATACAGTAATTGGAAAGCACCGTTTTGCTTTGTATCAGAAGCTAATCCATTCAGCTAATCCAAGCTAACACAGTGACAGCACAGATGAAGCTACTTGTCCCTCGCCCCCCCCCCCCCCCCCCGTTTTCTGCTGTCTGCAGTGAAATGATCACTAGTCACAGCTGGGCACATTTTAATTTCACTAAAATATGATTCGATTGCTTTAGGCCTGTTTCTTCTAAACATCTGTAGTGTAGTAGGAGAGAGAGGAAGCAATTCTGCAATGTCATGACATGAGGCCAAGACCACAGCTACTTTATTATTTATTCGTTTTTACATATTATATATTATATTCAAGAATTTTGCTGCTGATCCTGTTCTGAAGTGAAATCAACTGGGATTAAAAGGTCAACAAAATGTGATGCAGACACTTTTAACATGTTTCTGTGACCACTAAAAGGAACAGATGTAGGGGAATGAAAGAAATGCTTAAGATACTAACAGTCAGAAGTCAGTGAGGAGAGTGTGGTACTTTTTGTGAAGGTATTTCATCTCACACTTTCACTTGTGGAATGAATGCTAATCTGACAATGTTGGCTTTGCGGATTATCAAGCCTGTCTAGACTCATTAATATTATATGCTGCTTGCTTTTGTATCTAATTTGTTTGAATTTGAAATATTTAATTTAATTCATATCAACCTTTGTCAACCTTGGGGATGTTTTTAGCATACATGCTCTTTTTCTAGTGCTCCTCTGAGACAAATTTAGGAGCTGTGGGGATTTCAGTCCAAGTGTGCAAAAATGGAGCATGAGGAACCCTTTTTTGATAATATTTTGTAGACACAGTCATGGTCTGTAGAGGAGATGTTCTAAAGGTGATCCACTCTTGCCTAAAGTGTTTTTTGGCTTATAGTGAAACTTCTGAGAACTGGAAAAAATGCTCCAAGTGCAGAAAAAACGTCTTATTTTCAAAACAACGTTTCAACTAGAAGCCTTTGTCAAGTCTTTTCCTGATTGCCTGCTCCGTCGCCTACACCTCCATAAGTTTACCTTCGGTGTGCATAACTCTCTTCCATAAACTTCTGAGAACTATCACATCAGTGAGTCACAGCCCGTTGGGAGCAGCAGGGCATTTCCTGGTGGTCTAGGCCTGCCTTGAGCAGACCATCAATAATGTGGCAAGCAGGAATAAGATGATGAACTCATTTTCTACACTTCAACTTGAAAATCAGAATGTTTGTGGGGTGTTGTATAGCTCACTGGGTTGAGCAGGTGCAGGTGCTCTATATACAGATGCTATAGTCCTCGCTGCAGCCAGCCCCAGTTCGAATCCCCCGGCAGCCCTTTGCTGCGTGTCATTCTGTCTCCCCATTTCCTGTTTCTCTCTCTGACTATCCTATCAATTAAAGGCATGAAAAAAATCTGAACGCGTGATTTGCCCATGAGTCACTTTAGTGCATATGACTCATGGGCACGTGACTGCGAAGTGCAGAAATTCTAGTAAACCACTGGCCCTTGTATAGTTACTCTAAGAAATGGTGTGTTGGCAAAGTTTGTTTTCTTCTTAAAGTTGTATACATGATTAAAATATAATTGAGGATAGCCAAAGAAAAAAAAAAGTTGCAACATGTTACAACATTCAGCTACTATGGCTTTTGTGTGTGCTTCTAGTTTCTGACAGTAAAATTTCTTTCGCTTTGGTGAATATAATACACTCAGGGATAGAAAGTCTCTCCACTGAAGGCAGATGATTGGAGCACAGTTAGAACCCAGTACAAGGTTGCCTGTACTCCTCTCCAGGTGATTTTCCCATCTTAAACCAGAGATCTGCTTTTTCAACATTAGATTTCCTCTCTGCCTCTTCCCCTGTGCCTCTCATACTGCACTGACTTTCTTCCTCCCCTCTCTCTTTTTAAACAAGGGAGGCAGAAGTAACTTTCTCTCTGAGTTCGGAGAGGCTAGATTTCAATCTGTCTGGCCCATACCGAGTGATTTATGTCCCTGTTGCATGTTTGTGTGTATGTGTGTGTGTCTGAGGGGTTTATGTGTTCCTCTTTAGGACCCTGAATGCAAGAGACCAAGGTGATGTACTTTGAACTTAAAGTCAATAGTTTTGTGAGTGGTTTTGTGCCCTGCAGCTCATGTCACTAATCGACAGACAAAACAACTCTATTTTTAACACTGGTTTTTCTCTTTTTTTCTCCGTTTGTCTGTTGGTCTGTCTCTCTCTCTCTCGCACATTTTCTCCCTCCATCTTCATATTGTCTACTGCCATACTTTAAAATGGATTAGTTAAAATCAAACCCTTATGTGTTTTGGTATAATACTCAGAATTTCTTGGTCCCTCACTATAGTCCCCTCCCTTGCTATCTTTCTCTCCCTCTGTCTCCAGGTCTCCTGGTTCAGTGTTTTCTTTTTCTCACCTTTTCCCCTACTCATCCTCTCTTTGTTTTGACGTCCTGTAGTTGGCTGTTTTCCCTTGGATCTTCCCTCACTCATAAATCACTGTCATCCCATCTCTAGGAGTGAGAAACCAGCTGCCAGCATCAACAATATGTGTGTGTGTCTGCAGAGAGAGAGAGAGAGAGAGAGAGAGACAGAGAGAGAAAGAATTAGAGCAGGAGAGATTATTTCAAAGTGTTCACCATCTCAGTCAGCATGCATTTCACTAGACTTGTTTGTGAACCCTTCATCTCTCAATGCGTTTACACACCACCATGCAGTGAATTTTGTGAGTGTATTTATTTGTGTGCTTAGATGCCCTTGACCAAAACTGAAGGATGAGGCTTGCCGGACTATATCTGCTATGAGAATTAATGCCAGGGGGTTACACAGAGCGGGCTTTGGGCTGCACTGCTAGCTGCAGTCACAGAATATGGGGGAAAATGTAAAATGTTAAAAAAAAAAACAAGGACAGAAAAAAACATGCACAGAATATAAAAAAGCCCAGACAGGAGGGTGGAAACAAATATTCACCAGATTAGCTTGTCACTGCACTTATATGGCCATCAAAGAAAGACAATGCCAATCCAGAAACTGTCAAACAAGGTAATTACATGTGATGTTAGTTCTCTAACGCTCACCATTTACTTGAACAAACAATTCATATACATTCATGTATCATATACATACAATTCTTGAGAAAGTAATTTATTTTGTATTGCTGTGGCTGAATGCTATGCTATGCTCAGATTTTGTGTGGTGATTATGAACTTCTTTGGTTTAAAGTCTGAGAGCTGAGTAGTTCAACAAATGAAAAAAGGCTGGTTTGATATTAGACTTCCACTTAACTTAGGTTCTCACAAGAAACAGATAAACAAAGTAAGTTTCTGTAAAAATCAAAGTAGCATGCATTAACAAGTACTGAATGAATTCATCAGAGGTTTGTCATTCATTTGGACCCCCCCCCCAAAATGTTGTTGCAGTATTTGTTATTTAGTACTCTATTATACTGTATTTCTGTTGTATTTATTTTATTGTATTTTATTGTATTCAATACACCTGTCTACTATGACAACCTAATTTCCCTTCGGGGATATCTATCTATCTATCTATCTATCTATCTATCTATCTATCTATCTATCTATCTATCTATCTATCTATCTATCTATCTATCTATCTATCTATCTATCTATCTATCTATCTGTCTATCTGTCTGTCTATCTATCTATCTATCTATCTATCTATCTATCATCCATTAAGCTCCATTTCTGGTCTCCACCAATCCCTAAGAAGTTTTGAAATGCTGTGCTATATTGTCTGTACCATTTATTGCTGGTCAAGTAGTGCACAGTGGATTTATCAAAGTATCAGAGTAGCATGGCTTAGTAACATGGTTAATACACTGACTTGTATAGTTGGAGTACCCCTTTAAATGTTTCATATACTATGTTTCATATCTCCCAGTTTTGGAGAAATATTGTGTCCCTGACCCTCATGAACATCTGTGTTTCAGTGAGGTGTTCCCACTTGGCCTACCTGAGGAGTTCACCTTGATCTTCACCATGGCTTTGAAGAAGGCTGCCCTGAGGGATACCATCTACCTCTTCCAGATATCTGATCAGCAGGGCTACCCACAGGTTCACCTCAGTCTCTGTTTCCCCACTGCCTCCTTCCATATGTTGTCCCTGCCTTCTCCTTACTATCATTTACTCGGTCTCTCACCTTCAATTCATCAAACTTTTTGTCTTTTCATTTTTGCTGCCTCTCATCTCTCTTTTGCATAGTCATCCACTTTCCTCTTCGATTTCTTCTCTCTCATGACACCTTTTCAATTCTCTCCCTCTTTTCATTCCACGCGCCTTTTGTCCTCCCTTATTCTTCATGCGATCCACTCTCTCATGCTTCCTGTCTCTCCGTCACTCCTCCCTCGATCATCTCTTTCAGTCACCTTCATTGTTATTCATGTGCATTCCATGATGAAGCATTGGAGTCCCTCAGAGTCCCCATAATCACTAAGAGTCTGAGGCCAGATTTAAATACTCAATGTGTATGATGGATGGAGGCCAAGTCTTCTCATTAGGAGTGATTGATTGGCTCCACGCCTTGTGTGTGCAATTAATATGTCTTCCCCCTTGCCTCATCATTGCTCCTGTGTTCTACAGCTTTGTTAGGTGGTTGCAATGTGTACTCGTTCTTTACTGAAATCACTTTCAGTCAGACAATTTGAGATACAGTACATTTACTTATCCACCGGCCTGAGCTAAATGACTAGCATGCTGAACACACTGTCGCCAGACCAGCACTCGTGCATATTCATTCATCACTTTCTTCTCATCCTTCTCCCCCTCATCTCTGCTCTAAATACAGCTCTCTGTAGACCTCAATGGCCCTGATGGCACCCTGTCCCTGAGAGCCATAGGAGTAGACCCTGATGCCGATCTGGTGAGCTGCGTTTTCACTGGGGAGGGAGTGGAGGCCCTGATGGACCTGCGCTGGCACAAAGTGTCCCTCAGTGTGCAACATGGTGCTGCCTCCCTCCATGTGGACTGCAGCTCCATCGAGACCAAGCCCCTGGAGCCCCGTGGAGTTCTACCCACTGGTGGAAACACACTGCTGGGCATTCGGGCTTCTGATGCTGGGCCTGTGCAGGTATGATATTTGTAATACTAACAATAATAATAATAATAATAATAATAATAATATATTATAAACTTCATTTAAATGGCACATTTTCTCAACAAAGTTACAAAGTGCGTAACTGAAACATAAGTCATATGTAGTCTACCTGGAAAAAATAAAGTAGAGTATTGAATCCAACAGAAGAAAAATGAGGAGCACGCAAAGAATTTATGTGAGCAGATTCATATTGGACTACTATATCAAATTAAAGAACTTTACATCAAAAATTCTCCCCTCTCCATTTCATAAGCCTGGAATGACAACTGAGGAACTGAACTATATTTACACTGTAAGCAGGTTTAACATGTACACATTGTTGTGCCGGTAAAATGACAACCATGTCTCTGAAAAATGTGGCCCTGTGTCAACATGTAACCCCGACCCTTTGACATGCACATGGTTCAGTTGCAGCAGATTTTGAAGGTTATACTACCACAGGAGTGTGGAATTCAACAAATACACATGAATGAACAGAAGTAGTTCATTAACATGACAAATCATTGTCATTGTCATTGTAAACATCAATTTTGAGAAAAAAATTGCAGTGCAGACAGAGGTGAAGCTCATGTGATGGACTATAGCTATAACAGCGTAGCCAAGTGAGCTGTCACTTCTAGCAGCAAGCTGCCCGGATTTAATATTCTGTCTTTGTGAAGGCCTTTGTAAACCTTGGCCGGGGCATCACCACATATTTCCACCCTATCTCTTTCAAATTAAAAGCTCTCTGCAGCGTTACATAATTACAACTCCATAAAAGGGCAGCAGCAGCAATAAGTTTGTGATGAGAAGGGATTGCTGGGTTAAGGGGAAACATTTTTAGCTGAGGCTGAACTGTTGCATGAATTTAAAAAAAGTATAGAGCTAAAGCCAGCTAGGAAAAGTTGACACTGAATACAGTGTTAAAATTGATTAAATATGCTGTATTACTTTCCTATGTTGACAAGGGAAGAACCTCTGATCAAGGTTAAGCTTAGCACTGTAAATGTCAACTGTATTTATTCTTTGAAAGTGTGCTGACCTTTAAGCTCTCTCTGTATAAAGAGCAAACTCTTACTTGTCTTTTACAGAAGTGGTTTGAATGAACCAAGTTCCCTTACTGGGACCTGTACCATAGAGAATGGTAGTGCTTGGTTGCATAATGTACTTCAGTGTGCCCTTGGCATATAGAATTTTAATGGCGTACCCGGCTTTTTCCGGACTCGAGCCATGTTTCCAGCAGGAAAGAGTGGGAAATATTTCTAGTCTGCCAAACTCTCATAGAGGACTTTGTACTGAAATCATTCACTCCTTCATGTGTGGATGTGTATTTTCATATCTGTGTCTTCATATGTGTTTGTTTTGGACTATAAGCGATGCTCCTGAGATGCTTTTTCTTTGAGACTGCCTCAATCAGTCTTAGTAGAAGTCAATGGACTAAATGGGAGAATGAGCCTGTAGTAGAATATTGATGCTAAATAGAGCCAGGCACTTAGTTTTGATGATCAATTAAGTGGCTTACTCAGAAGGCAAACAACATCTTTTGTCAGTGCAGGGAGGAAGTTTTCATACATGCACGCACACACATGTTCACACACATATGCAAAGCTGCTGAAGTGATTTCCTGAGACTTTATATAAATGAGAAATTAATTGGCTTTCAACCTTATTTACTGCCTCATTTAAACTTTATTTGCAGTATTTATTAAATAAAGCAGAGGACTTATGGAGACCAGCATGTGGAATATTTAATCATCTCATTCTTTCTCTCTCTCCCTCCTTCTTTTTCAGATCGACATTCAGCAGGTGATGCTATATTGTGACCCATCCCTTGCCATTCAGGAGGCCTGCTGTGAGATTCCTGGGGCTCGGGTGAGACTGAGGACCTTCACTAACTGATTAATAGTCACAAGACCTTTTACAACTGTTCTACAATGCTTTCTGCATCATCCCATATAGGCAATGTCAAGAGCCCTTTTGGGTTTTTCTTGCACACTTTGTTATGTTGCAGTTTCAGGATTAAGAAATAAAGAATACGTTTTTGTGCAAATTTAGAATGAAGAAACAGAACTATCACATCGACATAAATCTTCAAAGCCTTTACTCAATACTTACATAAAAAAAGCAAGACATTTGGCAGGAATTACAGGCTTATACCTTCTTGGGTACGACATGACCTGGTTTACTCTTGGGTATTAATAAAGTAACCTGAACCTGAACCTGACCAGCTTTGCAAATTGAGATTTGCCGATTTTCTGCCATTTTTGAGAGCAAATTCTCTCAAACTCTGTCAGGTTGAATGGGGATAATCTGTGAACAGCAGTTTTGAAGTATCTCCAAACGATGGTTGATTGGGTTCAAATCAGGGCCACTCAAAGGCCACTTAAGGACAACCGCATGGTGGTCTCTAAGCCACTGTGTTATCTTGGCCTTGTGCTTGAAGGGTCATTCCCCTGGTGAACCATTGGTCTAGACTGATGTCTGAATGCTCTCGATCAGATTTTCATTAAGAATTTCTCTCTAGTTTGCTCTGCTCAGCTTTCCCCAAATCCCTGTTAGTCCTTTTCATAAGCACTCCCACAGATTGATGTTGCCACTATGATGCTTCACCACTGGGGTTGTGTTGGGCAGGTGATGAGTGAAGAGAGGCTTCAGTCTAGCCACTCTGCCACAAAGGTCCTTCTGGAGGTTTCTCAATGACCTCTGGAGGCAGAGTGATCATCAGGTTCTTCCTCACTTCTCAGTCAGGTGAACTCAACCGAGTAATCTTAGAGAGCATTATGAGGGATTTCATTGTATTATAAAGTTGCAACATAAGGGGCCAGAACACTTTCTGAAAGGACTGTATAATGCAAGTTATGCTAATACCTGGGATTTAAAGAACGTAGAAGAATCTTGACACTTTACCCCGGCTATTATTAGGCAGCCACCGTTCTTAAAGTCATCAGTTCGAAAAACTCCAAATTGTTCCAAAAAGTGTTTCAAGCACTCTGGAGTCCTTACCTTAGTTAAACCTAATGTAAATTAACCCCAAAGAGTGTAAATCGACACTTGTTACAGCTGCTTCACAGTAAAAGCCATAGTTATTTTCTGGAAGGGTTGTCTGCAACAGCTGCAGGAAAAGCTGTGTTTGCACTGTCAGAATTAAACACCATAAACAGCCTCTCCAGTTGCCCTGGAGGCTCATGCTTGTTAATATACATCCCTTTCTGTTTTTTTCACCCCATCTCAATTCAGGTGGCCAGAAAGGACAAAAAAATCTTGGCTGCCAGGCTTAGATTTTGATTTTTTTTTGGATATGATATGCACTACGAGCTATTACTGTATAGCACTCCATCAATTACTTGACTTAGGTTTCCACAAATATGAAAAAGCCTATCTTATTATGTTGGTTAACAAAATATTCTTCAGAGGCTTTGTTTAATATAGGATATTATGGATACAAATTGACTTGGGCTTAGAGTAATTCCATTGTGTGCAGTTATGTCACATCAACTGCCGTTTGCCAATATTGTTTGTACTGCTGAAGTGTGACTAAATGCCTAATTGAAAGTATCACTTGCATTTTCTTGCATGTTGCATCAGAACTGCAGTTTTCTACTTTCTTTTCTTTTCTTTATAAGTCTCTCCTTTTTTCTCACTACCTCTTTTCTTAATTGGTGTTTTTGTGCAGTTGTTGTTTGCAGGCTTCAGACAAAAACCTTATCAAATAAGTAATAGATTCACTGGACTGAAGTATGTTCCTGTTTGACAGGCAAAAACAGAAGAAGTGATTGTACGGGTATGGGAAAGTTGGAAACAGACATTTTTTCATTTCTAGTTTATTTTTAAGCCGAGGATATTTTTGTGCTCAGCCAAATTTTTGTCAGAATTCTCCAGGGTGTCTGCGCTTACGTATTTGTGCGCATGCATATGTGTCATTAGCAAGTGATTTTATGTGAGGGATACAAATAGGGTGAGAAGTTCCTTCTGAAGTCTGGGAGTGTAGAGTCCTCTGGAGGAAGGATGGAAAGCTGTAAAAAATTTCTCATCTCCTTTGCTCAAGGCATGAGCGCTGCGGGGCTCCCTCCAAGCTGCGTTTAAATTTGAAATGAAGGGAGGTGGAGAACGTGTGCACAGACATACACACTGAATTGTGTTCTCATACACCCTCGAAGGCTGCAGCTTCCGAAAACACAAGAATGAGACAAAAGTGCTTGCTGACAGAGACTTTGACATTGTGGTCTGAATTCTGTAGAGCACAGAAACATTTCATGGTACAGAAAATATGTACATAATATGTACATAACACATTGTAGTCATATTTCAGGTTTCTTGATTATTTAACTCTGTACATCCATTGCTGAAAATTTATGTCCAAATTAATGTATTTCAAACTAAAATATATCCAATATCTCAACCACTGAAGGGCTGTTCATCAGTTTTGCAATTGCTACATAGTTACTAGTCTAGAAGTAATGTTGCGAGGTTAGCATCATACTTCATAGCATCAAAGCACTTTTTCCCATGTCTTCCCATGTCTTTTGTGTGCTTGCAGTGCCCCCCTGATGCTCCCAAGAGCCGACGTGCTGCTGAGAATGACCTTCTGGAGAACACATTCAACCAGGTAAATCACAGACCACCAACACATGCACACTCACATAAAAACATATGCATTTTTAGAGATTAAAAAAACCCAATGGAAAACATATTCACAAACCAACTTAGATACTCAAACACAATAATACTCATCTTTAGTTGTCGTCAATGAAAATTCAATAACACGCACTTCTATCCAGAGACAAATTAAGGGAAAAATGTCATCGTGTCTTTGACAAACTGTCTCTTCCATCATAGATTATCACAACACACGGTTTCCATCAGGCACAGACATAACACATGCAGAAGCAGACACAAACTTGGCCTCATACGGCTTTGTTCTTCAGGCAGTTTGAGTTGTCTAAGATACTCCTGCTGGCAAGCAAACACTGGCCTGTAGGACTCCTACCAAATGTTGATATAAGTTGTTTTTCTCCCTTGATACTCTGCTGTGGAAAACATGTTTTCTACGCTGCTGCAGTTTTCAGCACTTCTAAGTTTCAGAGTTTTATATGACTTCAGTTCAGTTAAGTTGGCTGGTAGCAGTCGTTCAAAGTGTCTGTGGGCAGTGTCAGGCGCTTGACAAATAGAGCCTTATGCAACACATGGGAGCACTTCTTCCACACATTTCCATGGTGTTTTATATGATTGCTTCAGTGCTGCCTGATACACAAAGTTCTTCCTGTAAAACATAAAGGCAATTTATTTTTGTTCCTACATCCACTTGTTTCATCTTTCATATTAATGGGACCTTTATCCAATTATCTATTCATTAGGGCCTGTTGTTACTCTTGTGCAGTGCTGGTGTTAACTGAGCTCTGGCAGACTTCAGGACACAGTAATCAATCCCGTAGATGGTTCCAGCTAGACACAGTTACAATAACTCAGGCATCAGCCGTCTCCCGCTGGGTTTCGTTCTCTTTCTCACCTATCACTCTCTTTCACTCTCCTCTGCATTTACTTACTGGTAGTTTTAATGTAGGTAATGTAGGTTGTTTTATATGGTAATATGTTTTAGGCCTAGTAGCACCTACTCACCCCAGTTTTTTTAACTGTTCTTACTGCAGATGTGTAATTGCCATGTATGCAGCCTGTCCTCATTTCACAGTTTTCTATCCATTTGCTCCTCCCTCTCTGTTGCTGTCTTGTAGTAACTTGAGGATTTTCTATTTTTGTCTCTATGTTAGATTTGTATAAATCAACTGTGAAATACAAAATTCCACTCTGCAGGCCAGATGTTACTGAGCCATAGCACTGCCTCCATAAAACTAAGCCTTTAGTTTTATGGAGGCAGTGCTATGTGGAATACTGTATGTAGAAAGAACAGTTGTGTCGAGTTAGCATACTCTAATACACACAAATATTGATATGCCTTTTCCGCTGAAGTATAATTCTTTTTTGTTAACCCTGTACCACACCGTTTCCTCTCATTTTTCCCCTTAAGTATGCTTCAAGGGTAACACACATCTTACACATGAAAGTCATGGGGTGTGCTAAGGATGTCAAATATGTTTTATTAAGTCTCTGAAGGGGGCTGCATGATAATAGAACCTCATGTAATGTCACTTGAGTCAGTGTCAGTTCAGAATGAAGACTACACATTTAAAATGTTCTTCTTTGGCCTTAGAGAGAAGTTGAGCTGGCCTGATCTCTGTAGCACACTCCTCATCTCTGCTTACTGCTGGTGGCTTAAGGCTTGGTTAGACACCACTAGAATTGCACTGAATCTACGATGAATTGTAAAAATGCCAGATTGTGATTTTTGTTGGCTGGATGCTGTAACCTCCTGTAGTCTATGCCGGAAACCTTGCAATTACACAAATGAGATACAGTGTGTTCATTTGTCAACTGTAGGAGTGTGTGTTGCTGGATTTCATATAATGCCAGGCAAGCTGTTTCCCCTTTTTACAGTGGTTGCGCTAAGCTCAACTAACTGGCTGCTGAATGTAGCTTTACATTAAACAGATAGACATGAGTGTGGCATTAATCTTCTCATCTAAATCTCAGTGAGAAAGGGAATAAAATTTGTCTCCCCAGACTGTTGCTTCGAGTTTGGAAAAATGATTTCATTCCACAGTCTGACAGCATCACACATATGATATATTCTGTCTCAGCTTGATCCATCTCCTCAATGAAGCTATGTGATGCATCCGGCTGAGTGAAACATTAAATTTCAAAACTCAACTAAGACATTATCTTTATCGTTTCACCAGTCCATCAACTCAAATTATTCCAGATGTCGTGTTAAAATTTCAGCCTGACATATGTCGTATCTTTGGGGAAGTTTGGGCTCACCACGACAATTTAAAATAAAGTTCCATTGGCTTGAAAGATTTGGTTGAACAGCTTGAGCTTGTAACGACTGCCTCACCAGCATGTCTTGTCAGTCAATTCCAAGGAGCTCATTCGACTTATCTGACATATTGTGCTAAATGCCATCTGGTAACATTATAAAACCTGTCTTGGTAACTGCTATTAGAAGCGGGTAGGTGTGCATATGTTTACCAGTGTTGGGTCTATGTTTGAGTCATTGCAGTTACTACCTTCCTGAGGGGTGACAAATCACACCCACACTGTTTCTTATCTTCCAAGACTGTAAAGCTATTTTTTTCTTGCTTTCAACCTAACTCCCTGCTGAAAGGTCATCTTGTCTGCAGAAGTACCAAAGGCTTCTTTGTGTCTTGCTTCCCCTGGCTTCAGAGTGTTTCTACTTGACTTTTTATGATGAAGCCTAACACCTGTTGTAAACTTGAACAAATCGTTTCTACTCGCTTTTGCAGTCCCTCCTTAATCTTCTCCTTTGCTGACTCTTTTGTGTGTGTGTGTGTGATATGTAACTCCGTGCACAGCTGGGTCCATCTCCTCATTAGCCTCAGGGTTCATGAGGTACAGTGCTTCTCCTCTCTCTACTCATCGTCTTTCATCTATTTTTTCTCTTAGAATAAAGAATAACTGTTAATGACCCTGTGTGTGAAACCAAAATGGGCCTTATTTCTCCTTTTGTTGTGTATCTGATGCAATGACTTGTAATGGCAATAAGGGTTTAAGAGATGCAAAGCACACGCAACAGGAAAACAACAGCTTCCCTATGTCATATAACATTGATATTATAGGGACAGATACATTTCTGGCACACCTGTTAGAGATTCAGGTACTATATACAGCCATGGTGTTGAAGTATATTCTCAAAGGATTAAGATTAAGATTAATTTTGGAATACCCAAATCAAAACCTGCTAAATGTAAAACATAATAACATGACTGTAGATGGCCCTCATGGATATTGGATTCATTATACCTGAATATTAGTGAGCCATGGTCAGGTAACTGTTAGAATTATTGTCTAAACATAGACAGAATCCAGTTGTCAACCAATGTGAAGACAAAACTGGACGAAACAGTTCAGATAAGATATGATTTGAAAAAACTGACCTCTCCTTTTCTCTCCTTTTTTGCCACAGGAGATTTTTGCATCCAAGGATCTGGCAGAGAAAGTAAGGCTCACAATTCACGCCCACACATTTCATTTTACCACGTTGAATTTGTAATGGGACTTGTGGTACTGCAGAGTGTCACTGACCAAGAAAGTCACTTCAAAGTAAGAAACCTGAAGTGAACATTACATGTTATTCACATGTGGTTTGGCTTCCCCCCTAGAGCCTAAACATGTTAGATGAATAGTTGACTCAAAATTTCAAGTGTAAATGAACTGGCTGGATAAAGAGACCTCCAGCATGTGTGTAGTGCTGAGATTCAAACATGACAATATGCTGACCATATGTGTGTATGTGTGTGTGCCTTGATTCTTTGTTTATTTGTGTTGTGTTGGAAAAAGAAATAGTCTCTATTTCCTCCTCCCTCCTTCACACGTACCCAGCTTGCTGACTGACTGAGGGCTGATTTACACCTCATTATGCGCTGAGTCTCAGTCGGGAGTTGCTGCTGCCTATTAATTTTGTCATTCACCTACAATATGCATGCTCTGTTCACAAATAGAATACAAAACTCCAGACGCTTCATTATGTTGCTCCTGTGTGTGCTTACCAATGCAGCTGGCCGCCTCCACTGACTTCCTCAATGTAGGACATTACTGGGGTTAGAGCACACAGCTTGCCCTGCCACTGGGGGCACACACTTGAATAGAACTAAAAGTCACTTTTCTTCTGTGCTGTGAATTTAATTTGGTCAAATTACGTGGCCAACTGTTTTTCTCAGGGTGAAAAGCTGCATAGAACCCATAGGAATTCAATGATAATACAATCTGATATTATGCCCTGCAAGACCAATACTGACAATTATAGCAGGCGGGCCTATATATTAATGTTATGATGGTAATAAATGATCTGAATAAGGGTTAGATATGGCTTCTGCTACACAATCCTAAAGCTCTGTCAGAAATCAATTTTCATCACAGTGTTCATGTCATGCTACTTCAGCTGTTTCTCTATGGCCTGAATCTGCTACATCAGTGTCTCCTTGATTATGTGAGTCAAAAGGCTCAGCTCAACCAATCAGCAGGAATCTATTACCACACAAAGAGTTTCAGAAATAAAATCAGAGTCCACCTCTTACATTGGCCATTACATCATGCATCACAGAAAGTTATCTGAAATTTGAGAAAGTAGCACAAACTCTGCATTGGTTTTGGGAGTTACAGCCCAGGAGATTGAGAATTTATGTTTATGCTGATATTAGATTTTCATTCTCGAACATTGGGTTTTGTCCCTTTTCTGTCAAGACATGGCAGATAGACAATGGCCAAAAAATGAGCCCAGTGGGATGTTTAAAACTAAATAGCAAACCATGCTGACAGGATGTTGGCACCAGAATTTCAGTCTGTCTTTTGAGATGCTTAAGTTAATGAATGAGCATAGGTGTTGGCATGAATAATGCAGTATGAAAATTAGAGTATTGAAATCTTGGATGTTAGGAAATGAATTTATTAACAACATTTGGATGTTGAAGACTTGAATCTGACACCAGCAAGTGGAATATGTGCCAAAATGTAAAAGTTTTACTGTGATGGCAACATTTCACTGACTATATTCACAATCAAATGAATATAATGTTAAGCAACTACCTGATAAACACACTGAACATATAGCATCTAAAAGCCAACAGCTTGTTACCCTGAACCCAAGAGGCCAAAAAGGAGCAATTGCAGCAACCTTAACCAAATGGTATGTTTTAAAACTGATAAAACTTTGAAATTAAACTTTGCATTGGGATGTTTCATTCAGTTAGCGATCCCACGGAAAAACCCAATATGCAGTATGGATACAAACATCAATAGTGTATTTTTGATGATACAAGGTCAAATGAATCTTAATTCACTGAGTAATAACGTCAACAAAGTCATGTCATAATGCACAGACAAAGTACACAAGCCTTTTACAGAAGTGTGGTTTTCATTTCAAAGAAAAATGTTGAGAACAAATAACAAAAGACTGCTGTGGCTGTTTGAATGGAACTATATTGGGACTTGACTAATGCTACAGTCAGGGGCAAGCTCGGAAACAGTGACTCGTCATTGCAGCTGGTTGAGCCAGCCATTGATAGATTTGTAGCTCATGAGAGGGGTATGGGGGAAGGGGGGAGGGAGAATTACACATTGTCTCTGTGCTGTTGCTGGCCCTCTGTCGTCATCTCAGCAAGCTAATAGTTGCAGCTTAAAAATGCAAACTTCCTGGTGTGTGAAAGCAAGGCTCGCAAAAACACCGGGTGGGGGACTCAGCTTTAATTACTCGCTTCCGCTTAAAAATGCTTCCGTTATTTATATCGGTTATCCATATTTGGTGTGTGTGCATATGTGTGTCCTCCTGCGAGTAGCACCTGGTCTGCTCACTCCTGTGCTGTGGGAATCAGACATTCCTATTGATCTCCATCTCCCATGGGAGATGACTGTGTGTGTGTGTGCGTGTGAGTTCCATTTGCCCACCTCTCATCCTTTCAGCCGCATACTGTAGCAGCACAGGGATTCAGCACATTTTAGTTTTGTGTAACAGTGCCTCCGCCTGGTGAATACAGAAACAACATTTTACTTCCATAAACGTCCTTTTATTCAGACACACAGATTTTTTCAGTGAATATTACAAATATAATAATGATAATGATAATAATTCTCTTTTTCTGTGTCTGTCTGTAGTGTGCTGGTTGTTTATTCCTGAATAGGGAAGAAAATGTAAGGATCATTGATCTTTACTCTCACTTGTTTCCATTAGAACATGACTTATGCATATCACTGTCGAGTGTGTAACTGTGTGTTGTTGTGTGTTGCAGGTTGTGAATTTCGGTGGGACTCCTGGGCTGAAAGGGGAAAAAGGCGACCGGGTGAGTTTGAAGCGCACGTACACTGATTTGTGTGTCTATGTGTGTGTGTGTGTGTGCATGTGCGTGTAGAAAGGCTAATATCAGCGGAATGTGTTATGTGCCCAGACACGCCTAGCACCGAATGCTAATACCTAGCATTATACACATTCAGTCATACGCCAGCAATTTGATGCTCCTGTAGTCTAGCACAGAATGGTGCTGGCTGTGGACCAATCCACTGTCTAGCTGATATGCATTCTTCAGTACTCATTTTTTTCCTCACCCATAAGCAGTCATTCTTCTCTTCTCCCTTTCTCCATCTTAGGGTGATGACTGCTCTGGCATCCATTCAGGTCCAGTAAGTAACTTTTCCACACTCATGTCTCACACTCACACTGTGCCCTGCTTTGCAGAAGTGCATTGTCTTGTTATTTGGCATGCGTTACACTATGAGCCTGAAATATTTGCCAAAAAGTGGTCTATGATAATACATGCCAACCAAATGTCTCTACCCTCAGTGCACAGAGGGACCCAAGGGCCAGAAGGGAGACAAAGGCGAGCCGGTGAGTGCCAATCTTCTGCTACAGGTTACAGCACTGCAACCCTCTGCCTCCAAACCCTGCTAAGCCTTCAGCTACAGTATTTCGTCTTTATTCAAAACCTCATTTTCAGACATTGCGTCTTAATATTAATTTTATTTATTATATTGTTTGCTTTTTATGTTTATTTATCAGAATCATTGTGTACATGAATGTCTTTGTGACTGCTTATGTTTCTGTATAGTCTAACTTTGATGCACCTGACTCAGAAATGTGGATCTACTGTGGATTCCCAGATAATGTCATGCATAATACACTGTAAATGTGTGCCAATGTTTCTCAGATTTTGTGTGTGTGTGTGCCTGTGTGTGAGTGGAGCATATGGGTCCTGCTGGTAGTCCATACGGGTTGCTGACTGGTCACTGTGCTGTTTTCTGTGCTCCAGTGGTGTGTGCATGATGTCTCCTTAGAATCAGGTCATTGATCTGGACCTCATTTCCATTCCCTCTCTCCACAGGCTTCGCCAGCCAACTGGGATCAAGCAGCAGTGTACAAGGTGAAAGGTTTAAGAAACTTTGGTTGATGCATAATGACATTTTGACCTTATAATGATTGTTTTAATGCATTTCTAACCCTGTATTATTTGCACTTGTCTCTCTCCCTTTCTCTGTGTTTTCCTCACCTTTTTTTCTCTGGTTCTGTCTAGGGAGAGAAAGGTCAGAAGGGAGAGATCGGTCCACAGGGTCTCACAGGCACTCCAGGGAAGGATGTAGGTGTTTTTCTCGATTTTGAACTGGTCTAAAAAGTTTATGTAATTGCAATGAGTGAAAGGTTAAGTCAAATATCTAGCTTGGTATATTTATATAAATATATATAGTGTCAACAAGACAAACAGTAAAGTCAGCATACACTCCTTAACACACCAATACACCTTCACACATACAACCACTTACACAGGCACTTTTATCAGACTAAGAGTGGATATTCAGTAAACTTATATGGTATTACTCTTTAAGCTGGGACTCCCATTGATATCTCTTCTTCCCCTCCTCTCTCCCATGGCGTTAAGTCGGCCTGTTAATGCCTGTTAGATTAGGCTATAGCAACAAAGCTTGCACAATCAATGCTGCCTCATTGACTGTGCTGTTCGTCTCTCACACAGGCAAGCGTCTATTCAGGAAGACTTAAACCTTTTAATCTTCCCTGTTCAGCGCAGTGATCCTGTAGACGCATGAAAAGTTTTGAGGAGCAAATTACAACGTGTGTGTGCTCTGAGATATTCCCCTGGTTTTCGACATCAGACACACTCATATTTAACTGTTCACCAGGCTAAGTGCTTGTCGTGGACAGATGGATTTGGTGGAGGATAGATTTTCTTAAGCCTCCCATCCATCTGACATTGTGAATATGAATGTGCTTGTTGATGTGGCTTGAATCAGGCAGGCAGAAAATATTGCATATGCACCACTGAAGATAATACATCTTAGAGACTGTACAATTCTCCCTCTTTCTATTTCCAATTGTAAGATGTCAAGCAAATAAGGGGAATCAACAAGTCTCTTTGAAAATTTATTAGGACATTTTGGAGATGGATTTCTTCACAGCTTGATCATTCTGTCCTGACACTGATGATGTCACTGACCCATACTGATGCTGTCACCTCTCTCTCTGCCTGTCACAATTTACCAGGGTCGAGCTGGGTCTGTCTGTGTGGTCGGCCCCAAGGGACAGAAGGTCTGTATGCATTAAGTCTAACAGTTTCTACCACCAACCTTTCTGTCAAATGCATTCTGTTCACTTTAACAGAGCTGTATTTAACTTGTTTTCCAGGGTACCCCAGGTATGGTGGGTCCTGAAGGGTTGGCTGGGGAGCCAGGGAAGCCTGGACGTCCAGGACTGCCTGGAGTTGGAAAGCCAGGCCCACCAGTAAGTGTACTTTTTAAATTAAAGAACTGTGGAAAAAAAGAAGAGGCACTAATTGGATGTTGTCACTTATTATCCTAATGTCTACCTCTTAAAGATGACCTCGGTTTGACCAAATAGTTTTATTAGACAATGCTCTCTAAAGTGCAGGGCTCGACTTGGCAGGACTCCTTCTTTCAGTGTAGCTTTCTTTGTCCTTGACTGGAGCCTAAAAGGATCTTAAGAAAGGCATTTCAAAAGATTTATGGACTTTTTTTCATGTCAGGGTCCTCCGGGTGAACCGGGTGGTGCAAAAGGAGAAAAAGTAAGTTTATCCTTTTCTTCTTCTTTCCATCACATCATCACATGTAAAAGTGATGAAGGTAATCAAGAGTGTTTTTACCCCAGGGAATGCTTTTGCACCATGACATGAATTGAAGTGTGTGTGCATGAGTGTGAATGTGTGTAAATGCTTATGTTTCATTTCAGTTACCAGTAAGATGCCAGTCAACCTGAGCGACTTGTAACCCATTAACACCTTATGCTGCAATTTAGAGTGATTAAAATCTTGATAGCAAGTGTGCAGAGAAATACAAATAGTTAGTGAAGCTTACAATCCCCACAGCCACTAACACTCAGTTTTTGGTGTTAATGTTTTCATGTCAGTTGAAAGATTGCATGATGTTCTGTGGATTCAGAAATTTGTAAATTTGTACAATACAATTATTAGACATTTAGACACTAGGGGTGTAACGGTACACATAAGTCACAGTTCGATACGTACCTTGGTGTGGGGGTCATGGTTCGGTGGGAGTTTGGTACAATGGGAAAACAGCAACAAAAATCACACATGTATAAGTCTTTACTTATACATTTATTTTGAACTATCTTCTGTTATAAATGTAAAATAAAATAAAATAAAACAAACCAAGTGCATTAGGAGTGTTACAATAGGCAGGGGCGCACATAGCTGGTACGCAGGTACGCATGCGCGACAAAAATGCATAATGTCACGTGTGTCACCAAGCGCCTTTGCGGACCTGACAGTCGCTAAAAAAAAAAAAAAAAGGACAGCGCTGAGCTCTCCTGCAGCTGAGCCCAGCGGTCAGAGGAGCACTCTGCTGTTCCTCTCTCTTCAGCCTGGTGTTTGCACTGACTGCACTTTATGTAAAAAGAGTTCAAGACGTGAAAATCGAACTGCCATCTGAGTGGCACTGCACAGCTGTAGCAGCACGTGTATGTTTTATAATGGAAAAACAAAACAAAACGTCGTCGATCGATGTGTTTCCAGCGACGCACTGCACCACTCACGTGCTGTCGCCGTTGTGTTTCACTGGGAAGCCAAAGTGTTCTCACACAGGTGATTTACATGAAGCAGGCGCTCTTAATTCCACACTCATCACGTTTCTTCTTTGTCTGTATTGAGGTTGCTGGCAGCTTTTAGGCTCATTACCACCACTTGGATTGGAGCGAGGACACGACTTTTTTCTTTTTTTTTTTTCTTAAGTTGTATTCGTCGTATGATTCTTACCGTGACGGCACGGGACGAATACAAATACCGTTACACCCCTGTTAGACACACAAAGATGCTTTTTTAAGGGAGGTTTTCAGGATAACTGTAACAATATGACACACAGTGATTTGTTTTAACAGGGTGATTCAGGACCTGCAGGGGAAGATGGATTTCCAGGAGATCCAGTGAGAGACTTTTTAAATACTGATTGGTATTCAGTAATGTATGCATGAGCTTCCAAAAGACAGTGCACCAACTGTGAGCTCACACACCAGTGTTTGACTGCTGTTCTGATGTTCTCACAGGGACCAAGAGGACCTGCGGGGTCTAAAGGAGAGAAGGTATAACATTGTCTTAAAACTCTTAATCAGCATATCTGCACTCTCATCAGTATCCTGTTTATGTGACTTGTGTTTAATCTTTAGGGTGACCCATGTGAAGTGTGTCCTGTGCTGCCTACAGATATGGGCAACACAGTGGCCCTGCAAGGGAAGCCTGGCCCTCAAGGAGAGCCTGGATTACCAGGCATAGGAGAGAGAGGATTGCCTGTACGTACAAGAGTTTGGCACCTAATGTCAAATTGTAATCTATTCCGAACCTGTCCCATATTTCAGTTCAACTTGTTTACAGTCCTGCCATTATTTTATTAGGTAGTTGTAGACACAGTCTGAACTGTAGCTGACAATTGAGCCTTGAGCACTTGTTTGATAGTGTGTATATTTTAGTTTTCTTATCATTCTGACGGAGCGTATGGTATTTATTTCTACCTTAGGGTTGTACTCGTCCTTGTAATTCTCAGAGTGTTACATCTGCTCAAAGAGACAATATGATATTCTGACAAAACTTTACTCTCCATAGCAAAGGTCATTTTTTGTAATACAATCTTAGCATGTCCGTTTCTGTCTCTGGTGAGTAAGCCCCCAACATGTCTTGCATTGTATTTGTCTTTCTCTTCATTCCACATCTTCCCACTTACTCCGGCAGGTGAAATGGGGAATTATTTATGGGGGGGAGGGGTATAAATCCAGAGCCTTATGAGATTCTGTGTGCAATGATTTCCAATAGTGCCAGCATCCATCTGTCATACCTGGTTAGAGCAGAAGGAGAAGAAGGTAGCGCAGCAGAGAGGGAGAGTGAGATATGACCTCACTCTCATAAAGTTGAACAAACAGCACTTACTTCTGGATCATCCCTGCTCCTCTTCTCTGTTTCCTTTCTCCATATTTACCAGGGCCATCCGGGTACAGATGGCAAGGCTGGACAGAAGGTAAAGAAATCTCCTCATTTGTTTCCATCGCATCATTGATTCATATTCTGAGGAAGTGTGACCTGTACACGCTCATCTGCATTCCCACACATTCCAATATGCTAACATCAGCAGTGCAGAAGGCTCTCTCCTAAAGCAGATGCAAGCAAACTACCTGAACTAAACTCTGCAAAACACAAGAGAATACTCTACACACATTGACCATTCCTGCACACAGTCATCTTAGTATGGCTGTACCCATATGTGCATGATTGCAAACTTCCTCCACACACACCCACTTAAACATTCCTGATATACTGCATCTGCCTAATTGCAATGACCAATATGTGTGCAACACCATGCATCTCAAAGGAAACATGCTCATCAGGGAAGCTGGGACTAATATGCTGTCTTGAATGAGTGTGTGTTTTGTTTTTGTATATTTTCACAGGGTGAACCAGGATCAGTTGGCATCAAAGGAGAAAAGGTTAGCTCTGTGTCTTTATTAGGCGTGAGGTTAAACAATTCTGTGTTTAGACTACCTTATTTATCTGTCAGTTGGTTGTTTGCAGTATTTGTTAACTGTGCTTTGCTTTTCTTGCAAGACCTACAGAAGTCTCTTAAACAGTAGTATGATATGCAGCTCTCTTGGTGCATCAGAATGTGACTAACCCTATTAATTTTGGTTATGTATTGACACCTCTTCTTGTCCACATGCTGTAGGGAGAACCATGTTCTGTGTGCCCCAATCTTGGAGAGTTACCTGCTCATTTGCGTGGCACTGACACCCAAACAATACAACAGAAGGGAGAGAAAGGAGAGCCTGGAGTTGGACAGAAAGGAGAACAAGTAAGTCTGTTCTCCCGTTCTCTCCTAAGTTAAGTGCTGATTAAAAAACAGAGCATTTGAAACATCCATAAACACAACCAGAGTGAAAACAATACATGTCTCTAACGAACAGTGATACACACAAATGCTGGTTTGTCGGTGTGTTTTCTTTCACGTGTGAACAATAATAAGCACCTTGAACAAAAGGATATACAGTGTATCGTTCATTCTTCTTCTCCACAAGGGGGTGCCAGGAATGGCAGGATTACCTGGCCTTAAAGGAGAGAGGGTAAGTGGCATAAAAACAAAACAGACTGAGAGAGTTGAACTCAGTAAGTTCTTGAATGTGACTCTTTAAAGACTTCATGGAGAAGATAATCACAGCAGTGGCTAAAATTGTTTGCCACAGGGATTTTACTTTTCTCAGCAGGAAAATTATCAATCAAAAGAGTAGGTAGTTTTTTAAAAAAGCCTTAATCATTTGACATGGCTCCCCGTGGGGTGCAGCTTACCAAGAAATATGAATTATCAATTTAAAAGATGCATCTTTTTTTTTTTTTTTTTTTTAATATATAAATTTGTTTCTCTGCTTGTGTATGCAGGGTAGTCCAGGCAGCAAAGGAGCTGATGGTAAGCTGGTGAGTTGAGATCCACTTCTTTGAAATTCAAAGTCATACTTCACATCCTGAATCAGTGATGAAATGAAATGTGTCCATTTGACAGGGAAAATCTGGACCCAGGGGCCCCAGTGGCAAAGATGGACAGAAAGGCTCAAAGGTAGGAGAGTAGTGCAGTGTGCAATGATAAAATCTGATAAACTGATTTGTTGTTCCTCAGCGTAAGTAATGTTGGTGCAGTGTTGCTGCACCCAGCTTGTTTGGATGTTTAACATTTTCAATGCATTACTTTCAGTTTTTTTGTTACATTATATTTTCCCTTTGACAGGGTGAGCAAGGACTACCTGGTCTTGGTATCCCTGGGCCAAGGGGTGAGAAGGTAAGTGCAGACAAAAGTGTTGCTTCTGGCATTTTTTAGCTTGATTGTCATGCATGCTAAGTTTCCTGACTCCTTGCCCTGTCCTAGGGCGAGTGTGGTGTATGCCAGCCAGCCGAGGTGGGCAGCGGACCCGTGGTTAACAAAATGCCTGAGGGAACAACAGGCACACCAGGTCAACCAGGACCTCCAGGGCCACCTGGACCCCCAGGTCTTGGAGCTGATGGCAAACAGGTGCGATTGCTCTTTAAGGAAAACATAGCCATCAGAAGAACATCGAGAAATTTGAATGCACACAGGCAGCTTTTTGGAAGTTGGGACTTGCTTTGTCTTTCCTTAAATCACTGCCTTTTTGAATGGGAAACAAACTGATAAGATTGGTCAAGGGAACTGAAAAAATACTTGTAGTATTCTTGCATATCCAACACTGCAAACTGAAAGGAGAAACACACAGTAGGACCTGGTAGGTGAGGACAGGCCAGAGCTTCCTAAGACTTTCCTGGCCCTTCCTTTAGAGGGCAGCATGTTGCCCTTTAACTCAGGAGAGAAAAGTCTCAGAGACACTTGAATCCGTGTTGCTTTAAATCTCATGAAATGATTTAGATTCATACCTTTGTTTTTGGGTTTAGTGCTGATAAGTCTCTTTATGTTAAATTTGGGTATATTTTATCAGTTGTCTTGTATGTAGTTGTCTGCCATGTAGTTAAATCGTAAAAATCACATTATTCAAGTGCCATAAATCCATTTTACCTTCTTGATCCTAGTTTGTTACCACAGTAAAACAAAGACAAAGCAGCATCTCAATGAGTGAAAGGTTTTAGATGTTCAAACATTTTATCCTGAGGGCGAATCATCTCATAATTGTACAAATAGAATATCCAGGGATTCTCCTCTTACATCAGAATTGTCACTAAGTCTCAGAAATGGGCACTTGGACTTGGGACTTGAGACTCTAGCCAACTTCAAAATACTGCAGCGCATTCTTTCCCCTGCCCTCGCCCTCAGACTCGAGGTTGCCAGATAGTCACATGCTAACCTCTGCCCTGTCCCAGCTTTGTGGCTATGGTACCCCAAGACTCACTCACTGTTAGATTGTTAGATTGTTACCTGCAGTGAGATGATGCAGCAGCAGTACATCTATCTATAACCATCATCTGTTATCATAGTAAAATATCTTGCATGTTCACGTTTCTGTAGGTTGAACAGGTTGTTGATGAATATTTAGCTTTTTACTCTGACAGTTTTATTGATCTGACTCACAGTAACTACGAGCGGAGTTAATGTCAACTCAGGTGATCTGCAGGTTATTGTTTCACTTAAGTGCTCTGACGCTACGCCACGTGCGTGTGGCAATTAATGTCAGGAGCAGCTTAGATAGTTTCTCCTCCACTTTTTTACCATCGTATCATCCAGTTGCTCTGACTCCAGACTGCTCCTCAGAGCAGACAGATGATCTGTTGGAGCTTCCTCTGTCTTGGCTATAGCTGACCTGCTACTGTCCTGGACACTGAATCCTCCGCCTCCATCATAAATAAAAAATACTTCTCCAAGTCTCCGGTGCAGGGCTTCTTAACACTTGATGGCTCGAGACAGGCGAACTGATGGGGCTGGACTCATGTCATGAACTGCTCCATATGTTCATCGGCTGCCCTTCCACTCCTTTCCTCTCTCTTTTCCAACTTTCACTTTACCTTATTTATTTGCCATACATTCCTTATATATAGCCCCTTTAAGTCACACACACAGAGATTGATACTTGACTGGGGACTTAAGTTTGGGACTCATTCAGTGAACAATCTTTTTTTCTCTCCCTCAGTGTAGCACAGATCTTACTAGCTGAATCTCATTCCCTACTAGGGGCCTGGAAAATACTGGAAGGAGAAAAGGCAGTCAGCTTGATTTAGCACACACAGTGTGATTTACAAATCTCAGAAGTGAACCGCGACTGTGTCTGAATTTATGCGATGTTATGCAGGCCGTGCGTCTCCTCCGGTGTGCTCCTCTCCTTCCTCTCCAGCACCTGGCTGCTCAGCTCCAGGACTGGGACTGAGAGATGTCACCACTGCCCTCACCCCTCTCATCTGGGCTTTTAGATCTTAGTGTGGCCCACCTGAACTCTGTGCTCCAGCGCTCCATGCACCTCTGCTCCAATGAATGACAGCCTGGTATCTCAGTTACTTGCTCCCCACAAAAAGTTTTCTAGTTTCTTCTATACTGTAGATCAACAAAATGTTTATTTGGCCTTTTCTATTAATCCATCGGATCAAATTTCATTTTGTGTTTGCAGCCATCCAGGTCTCCTTCAAGACTAACCATGGTGGAAACAATAACAACACGCAAAACCCTCATTACAGTACTATGGCTTGCACGTGTTGTCTTTTAGGCAGTCATCATTGTGCCATGTTTACGCACTATTTATACTATTTTATTTACAAGCTTTTACAAAGCTTTAATTCTGTGTTATTTCATATTCAATCATGTTTCTACTTGTCTACTTGCTCAAAAGAGGGATGATTATATAGTACATGGGATGCTGTGAATTCCTTAGATATAGCAATGTTCTAAGACTGACTCTTATGCAGCAGAGATTTGAAACGTGACTTGAGGTCAAAGACTTGAGACTTGTCTAGAGACTTGAGGCGACTTGAGGAGACTTGAAGCGCTGTGTGCTTCTGTGGCACGTCATGTCAATAGTTATTTTGCTTTGTAGAATACTTGCCGATGACTGTGATGGTGGTAGTGTATGTATGCATGCAAGGTTTTGCATATCACCCTCTGCTCTCTCACACAGGGCCCGCCAGGTCTTACCGGTGCAAAGGGAGACAAGGTAAAATTCTTCTCAAAGTTTTTTTGCAGTCTCTATCTTACATAACTCACTGGATGACCTGGAGGAATACTTGGAGTCACTGGTGGTCTTCAGAGACAGTCAGACTTTACCAACAAATTTGTCTGTCTACTGGGGCTGAAGATGTCTTCAGAAAAGTTACCAAACATGGTTTAAAAATATTTCAGAGGAGATCAGGCACTCAAACTCATTTCAAGTGTCTCTTGTGGAACATTGGAACATATAACCCCCCCCCAAAAAAATAAAATAAAATAAACAATACAAAAAAAAACAAAACAAAAAACCGTGAAATACATTTGCCATCAATAGATACTGGGTCCAAAAGTCACATTTGACACTTTTCCAAAAAAAAACAGACTAGCATGGAGTCAGACAGTTGCTGGATTATCTCTGTTTTAGAGTTAAATATATCTGACAATAATATATCAGCTAATTATTTTTAATAAACATATAACATATCAGCTCAGCCTCTAATATTGGCCCAATTGATGTATTGTGAACCAGACAATATTGCTGGCCCAATTGTCTAAAGGATTTTAAATATTTTAAGTCATGCATAATTAACATCCCTGTTTGCTTTCTAGCAGCACACTTCTCACAATCACCAACAGACAATAGTTGTCATACCATGAAACCAGCTACAGGACTAGGTATTGTTCACATTCTTGTATGGATGCACAACACAAATAAAATGGGGAAGTACTTCTAAAAACACTGCACCCTGGTGTTGCCAGTACAAAAGCTGCAGCATGTATTTTTCATGTCAGCACTGGGACATAGAAGGGTATACTTTTGTCATTGTATTTCAATTTTACCAGGGTGAACAAGGAGACCAAGGAGATGATGGACTGGATGGAGCTCCTGGAGCACCAGGACTGCCTGGAGAGCCTGGTCGCAATGGACTAATGGGCTTGAAGGGAGAGAAGGTACACAGTGTCTGAACTAAGTCAGATCAACTTAACTTTATTTTTTCATGACCTTGCTGTTCTTTTCTTTTTTTAAATTAGTGGCAGTATAAAATATAGCACGCTGCACCATCCTCATCCCTTTCCACATGTTTTGTAGAAATCTAGTTAGGTCCATCCACCTGGGATGCCCAGTTACAGGTGATATTCAAGATACCACTGGACCAATAATGGTCTCCAGGACTTAAAATCATCAGGAAAATGAGAATGATTGTTCCAAATTGTGTTTAATTTTTCCAGGGCGATGCTTGTACCAGCTGTCCTTCTCTGGGCACTGGAGTAGGTGATGGTGTAGCTGTGCCAGGTCCCAAAGGAGAGAGAGGAGACCCTGGTCCCCCAGGAGAAGGGAAGCCTGGCAAAAATGTGAGGGAACTGTGGAGTTACTTACTTCTGCCTCAGTGGAGTATGAGCATTACTGATGATCATATCACTTGTTTTTGTTCCAGGGAAAACCAGGCTTACCAGGTGTGCAGGGGCCTGTTGGTCCCAAAGGAAGCAAGGTGTGATTGCCTATTTATTGTATCATCATGTTTATAATTATGTGTCTTTTCACGAGTCACTGGCAGATTCTAATCTTTCTTGTCTTGTGCCGCCTGCAGGGAGACGCTGGAGCTGCAGGAGTCGGCCTTCCAGGACCTCAAGTAAGGCTGACATGTCTTAAAAAAGCACATCTGGATCAGTAAAAAGTTTAATGACAACAACTAATGCAGCTCTGTCAAACACGAAAGACACACAGCTTCTAGATGAATGCGCTCCAGCTGTGATCTCACTAATGAACACCACATTCTCCTTTTATGTCAGCATTTAGATTTTTCCTCCCTCTAAGGTCTAAAAAAACATGAATGTCACAAGGTTTTAAATAACCACCCAAGGCTAATCCTCTCTCAAATCCTCTGATTCATCATGGAATCTTTATTTGATACTGTGTTGACCTGGGGAAAGCAGTCCTTACACTGTAAAACATCTTCACTGCAAACTCCACTCTCTGTCTCCTCCCATTCTTAATCCCCTTTTTGTTTGGTCTTTTTCATTTATTTCTAGGGTGAAGAGGGACCACGAGGGATGCCAGGACCTGTAGTAAGTTTCACCCGTATTTCCAATGTCCTGCAGTTCAGCTCTGCATATTTTTAATTTGGTCTTGTGCTTTGTATAGGGACCTCCTGGAGCCATAGGATTACCTGGCCCTATCGGCCCTGAAGGGGAAAAGGTAGCATTAAACAGACTGGTGGAGAATCAACATATCATTGCAATTTGCAGTGAAATGCAATGTGTTCTGTGTGACAAAATGAAACTCTGAGACTCACACAGTATGTGTTTCTTGATCATAGGGCTCACAAGGAGATATAGGGCTTCCTGGACCACAGGGGCCTATGGGCATTGGAGTAGAAGGGCCCCCGGTACGACATAAATGTATCTTTTTGCATATGTGCATATGATGTCATGCCTTGATATTGTCAAACACTGTTTCGTATTTACTTTTTGACCCACAGGGTAAAGATGGACCCCCTGGCTCTATGGGATTGCCAGGAGCTGATGGCAGACCTGTGAGTTGTCTTATTAATGTACAATGTGTATTTAATTTGCATGTTTTCATACATGTGCATAAGGAGCTTGAAGAGATATTAGAGAAATTTAAGTAGCATACTGAGTTGTTGCCTCTGCGTTGGCGTCTGTTCAGAGTTTTAATTTTCTTTGAGCTTCTTTGGGAATTGTCCTTGATTTAGGCATCATTTGTAACCAAGGATGTCTGCCTCTATCCATGGCAGGGGCAATGTCTGCTCCCATCTCATCTTCTGTCCCCTGATCTACACTCAGTTCACTGCCCTGTGAGCTTTCTTCTGGAACAACAAAACAAGACTAACTAAATGTTTGTCTGTGTGTGTTTTTGTGTGTGTCTGTGTCTGTGTGTGTTGTCTTCTTCTCTTGCAGGGACGTGATGGAGCTAAGGGGGACAAGGTAAGTCTACCGTTTTGTTTGGATGAAGGGATCTGGAGGGGTTTAAATATAAGGGGGTGGAACAGATGGTAATCGCAAGAGATGGTTCAACACCCTCCCACTCCCCCTGATTTCGCCACACACACACACATGCTGGCACACAGATGCACACAGGGGCCTCGGGGCATGGATAGAGTAGTGACGGAGGTGACAAGTGTACTGTTGCTGGCAGACAAGAGGAGTTTCGGGGGCCTTAAGAGAGACTGTGAGTGAGACTATTAATTACCGCATTCATCAGAGCCACCAGTCACTGTCATTGAGAGGGTGGGAAAGATGAAGAAGTGGTGGAGGCAGTGCTTAAGGGTCAGGAGGGGTGTAAGATATTGGGACCGAAGCCTTTGTGATGGCTATGTTAAATGGAAAACTAAAGTTAAGAAAGAGGAAAGGATGGAAAAAGTTAGAGAGAATGACCAGAAGAGGAAACCAATTAGGGAATCTTAAAAGTTGTTGCTATTCTTGGAAAGCACATGTATACTTGAAGACCTCAGTGATATTAGAGGAAAGATATGAGAACTAGTGTGTAATTAGGTTTATCAGGTGGGCTCCACCGCACCACACATTGTTTTCTCGTACAACACCTAGGCTTTAGGGACAATTTCAGGTAGTGCAATGATTTCTGTTCATAAAATGGTATGAAAGACATTCACAGCACACCATCCCTTGGAGTTATGAGTCTCTTTTTGATGGATAAGATTTCAGGATTTAGCAAAACTGAACAAAAGAATCCTGAAGGCTAAGACTCCTGACTTTCCTACAATACCAGGAGTGATTTTAAAGTTGAATGAGGACTCAGTTTTGCAGCCTTTGCTTAAAATGTGCAAAGACTTTCACTTTAGCCTTTTTTGTGGCTCTTTTCTTTGATGTATATTTCAGGGTGAACCTGGAGAGTGCAACTGCATAATGCCGATACACACAGGCATAGGAGGACCTGTGAGTACATGCTTTCACCCATACACACTGTAGACATACAATAGAGAAATGCCGCTTCACATGAAGTATTTGATACCCATTGATTTTTTAAATACACTCTCTTTAGGGGTCATATTGAGAATACCTATGCTCATGCTTGGTTATTTTCTCCCTTGCATCTGTGTTTGACGTTTGTTGCATTTGCTTTCTGTATATCCTGTTTGTGTAAGCATCAGTGCTGCTCTGATTTTGACTGCATTTGCCCTCCAGGGAGCTCCAGGAACTCCAACAAATGGATGGCAGCCCGGGCCTCAGGTCTGAAATGTCAACCAGTCACCCGATCTGATAACTTGGGCTTTGTTTGAAAGCTTTGTTTCACTTCTTACCTGGCAAAGTTTCACACTCACTACAAGAACTTGAGGTTGACTTTGACTGTGATACCATTTGGGGTGTCTTTATATGTTTCAGGGCCCGCCAGGACCTCCTGGCCCCCCTGGCCCACCAGGACCACAGGGAATTACTGGAATCCAAGGACCTCAGGTAACAGGGCGAGGGCATTACGATGGTGAGGGAGGGTGGGGTCTCTTCAGTTCAATTCAGCAGCTGCTTCATCAGCCTGAATTGAACAAGCTACCTGATGATATAGACTTTCAGCTTGTGCATCTGGGGGACGTAAATAAGGCTTTGACATGCTTGGCATCTCAAGGGATCCATGATATGCATGGAAGAAATGCAGTATGTTGCTTAGTTTAAAACAGGCAAATAATATGGTGCTTTAAGCTTTAACCTATGTGGGAGGCAAGCTTCAGTAATGTCTTTTAAGACATATACAGTTATTTGGAGGTCTGGTTTTAAGTCTGAAAATTAAAATTTAATGCAGTGTTTATCAAAAGTGAAATTTGATACATTTGTGACGTTTGTCATTCAAACAGACCTTCAAATAAAGTGTTGCTGTGCTACAGGAGTCAAAGGTGTGAGAAAGACATAAGATGTGGTGATGGTAACTGGATGGAAGAGGTCATGTCAGTGACAAGGGGGCATTTGTAATATTACTTAACACAAACATATTGGATTTTTTTTTTAAAATTTGCATTGTTAAATGCAAACTTTTTGGGATTTTTTTGAAATTCATGAGATTGTTGTGGAGAGGGAACAATCCTGACCCTTTGACTCTGCCTTGAGCACTGGTGGAGATGGGAGTGGCTAGCCCTCGATTGGCAACCAATAAGTTCAACCTCAGTTCCTTCTTTCAGGGTATCCCCGGAAACGACGGGATACCGGGGAAACCGGGTTTGCCTGGATACGTAAGTAAAATTAGAGAGAGAAGGAGGAGAGGCGGCTGTTATCTACTGACTGGAGATCTGGGGCCTCATGTATAAATGATGTTAAAGCACAAAATTAGTATGTGTCAGGAAGTGGTAATCATAAAAAAGATGCCCCTGTTCTTCCGTGTGTCCTTTATTTGATTTAAAAATGTTGAGGTCAGTTAAGGGAAGAAATAAAGTAATAAAAGGGCATGACAAATTACTATCACACCTGTGAAAGGAGAAAAAGATCCACCCCTGTGAAATCACATTGAGCAGAATGGCTGCTTTTGTGCTGTTAAAGGATGAGCTGATGTGAGAGAAAGCATTGAAAAAGATGTTGATATCTATGGATAACTATGGAAGTGGACAAAACCTTTGCATATCCCTGCATATTTCATAATGGCAGAGATATACACATCATGAAACATGCAGGAATGTATAAACACTACATATTTTTATTAACTTTATCCTGTTCTGGCCTCAGATCTCATTCACATTGTGTCTTGATTAGTGGACAAAGTTAGTTTGGTGACAGAAGGTGCAAGGACAACATCAAAGTGGAGAAATGAGGTGCAGTGTGGTGAACTTATCTGTGGACAGTATTATGGTGTCAGTTTTGTTTCTTTCAAGTCTGATGATGGCTTAATTTCATTAAGGGAACATCAATGCTGATCTCTAGCCAGCACTCAAGGGGAACCTCACCTTCAGCACAAGAATTAAAGCAGCAGATTAATGGAGGAAAGGGAGGGACTCAAAGTTCAGTGGATGAGGGGAGTGGATTTGAGATTCATTTGAACAGAAACTTTCTGCACAAGTGTCCATTGACCCCATATATTGATTAGGGATGGGCAATGATTTTCGAATAGTCGTTCAATTAAAAAAGTCGAATCGTCTATGAGATTATCGTCTTGTCTGAAAAAATGTAAATGTTCCCTTGTTACTGTCGCAGAAGGAGAAACATGTGAAGACTCCTACAACAATCAGAAAGTTCTGTGTGAAACTATGTGTATATATATGTATATACATATATATATATATATATATATATATCATATATATATGAAACTAGTGCAAACTCTGCACGGTGCGGACTGTGATGAGAAGCGGTACCAGAGAATATTGACGTAGTTTTACGCTGTGAGAGGAGACTCATTCAGCGAGGAGGACTTCATTGAACGGTACCGTCGTGATGAGAAGCGGTATCATTACAATATTCTCCGGTGCCGCTTCTCACTACAGTCCGCGATTTCATTTCTAAATGACGGACGGCTGTTTTTCAGTCTGGGATTTTAAACAATCGACTGGCAGTACTGCTCCTCCGGTGCTGCTTGTCATTTCAAATGACGAAGGAGAAGGAGCAACACAGAGTGTGTGTGTAGGGGGTCAAATATTTGAAAAATAATCGATAATCGATATAATTCCTGGTGATTATTGAATAGTGCTTTTGCTTGAACTGTCCATCTCTAATATTGATGCAGTATCTCCATGATTACAGTCACCACAGAGTGATAGACCTCATAGGTTAAGAAAAAGGTGCCTTCAGCTCTAACCTATTGCTGAACTGCTTAATATTCTTTGTCACTATAAAAGGTTTGACTAAAGTGTGGAGTAGTTGGCACCCTCCGTCCTCCATACATTCAACTTCCACACACATGTCCCAGGACTGGTTTGCCTTTCTGCTGCTACATTAAGCAGCACTGTAAACTTTCTCCCATTGTACTGGTTCTAGAGGAGTCACTCAAAGTCTAAGCATGGCTCTAATGAATATGAAAAATGGTTTGTCTTTGAACCGCAACAACAAGCCACTCAGAAAAATCACAAAGTTGGCAATTTGCAGATCCCTTTAGAGAGAAGAACAATTGAAGGCAGCACGGTGACATGTAATTACAGGGAACCTTCTTTTGAGCAAGCCTGTTAATGTACAAGACCTTGCTCTAGCACGTATAACAGCCAGTAGCAGGCGGCATAAAGTAGCCTTTCTAGCTAATGGCTCAAGTTTGAACAATGTCAAATGGGTTTGTAATGACTTTGAAACCAGGCCAGGTACTATTGACAGTCTCTCAGTGGAAAGGGTCCCACTGCTTTGATAGGGAGCAGATCCCCTTTCACAGTAAATGTGACTGGCCACATGGCATGAGTGGTTTTATTTCAGAACTCATGATAAATAGACCATGTAACTCCATTGTGGCATTTGCCCTTTTTTTCCCAATATATGTGTTTGTACTTGTGAATAGGTGCTGCATTATTTAGGCAGCACTACGAATTTGACATTTTTTGGTGTAGGCTATTAACAGGTAAACCCCCCCATCTATCTGTATCAGTGATTGTTGTGCATTTCACATTCAAGTCATGTATCTGCAAATAGTGTAATAAATGAAATGTGAGTGTTCATGCAGACTACAGCTTTATTGGGCGCTAATATTAAATGAATGCATTTTTGTTGAAAAGTGAAATCTCTGACACTGAAACTTCAAGAGTATTACACAGTGTAACTGTGCTGTGTGGTAAACAGTAGTGGGGGAGTAGGGTAACATACAAGTAGTTTTTAGTAGGTTATTAAGAGAAATACAGAAAAGGGTTTGGGTAATGAAGGATAAAATTCTTTGTGATTGTAGAGTAAAGCAAAAGAATTTTATGTTGGGTGTGATGTTGTTGCAGTGTCATGATCCTTGAAGAAACCATACTTCACTATAATGGGGAAATTTGTTTTGATTTGTGGACCTTAAAGATAATAGACAATTATGATCATTTGATTTCCACTGAATCATTTTGCTTATAATTATAAAAGTCTTTATTAATTCTGTTTCCATTTCCTTGCACCCTTTTGTAGATCTCCCCTGGACCACAACAGCTTCCTCAAGACCCTCCTGGAAACAGCGAGGATGTAAGTTAATCAGTAAAATGACGCATTTAGGGTAATAGGGTTTATATTCAGTGACTTTCTGTGCTTTTGCTTTGCCAGTTTTCGCATTAAATCTCTTGCTATGTAGGCCTTAGTGTGTTTCTATGAGCATGTGTATGTTCTATAACACAGGAAGACTGTGATGGGGGCTGCTCCCAAGGGTTGCCAGGTGTGCCAGGACTGTCTGGGGCCAAGGGTGAAAAAGGAGATCAGGGAAAGCCTGGTGTAACCCCTTTGGACAACTGTGACAGGGTGAGACTTGGAGTGACTGGGTGTTTCTTGTCAAAACATCTTCAGCTTCAGTATATGATTCTCCAAATGCAGAATCATATGGAATCTCCTTAAAATACAATTACTATTTCATTGGTCCTCAATGAATGCGCAATGATTATCCCTCATTTTGCAGTGTATTTAATTTTGCATGGCTTGATGTGAGTAGTCACTCTGATATATTACAGTATCAGCAGTGAAGCAAGTACTTTGATGACTTATTCTCTTGTCTGCTTGCAGTGTTTGGAGAGACTGCAGAGGGAGCAGGGGACACAAGCAGTGGTCAGCAGAGATAATTGTCTAATCTATAGAAATAGTAGTAATAATGATTATTATCATTAGAATAAACATTATTTATAGAGCACTTTTCCTAACAGAATAAGAAATCAAACCAAACAAGGCAAATAAAAGAGAAATAACATGACACACATGCATAAGATCAAGTTAGTGAATATACAGTAATAGATATGGACACTTTCTGATATTTTATTTCTTGACAGACCGGTGACAGATCATGCACAGGAGCACCCGGAGTTCCAGGAACACCTGGATCTCCAGGACAGCCAGTGAGTCTGGCTCTGTTTTTTCTTCACATCATGTTGATTTGTTAGGAGAGTCCATACTGTATATGTCTTGGTTTATGCAAATGACTATACAGACTTAAGGATGAACCTTCTCTCGACATCTTCCTTACAGGGTACACGTGGTGAGAGAGGTCCAGCTGGAATACCAGGAAACATGGTAAGGCTTTGTCTAGATCATTACAACTAGATCATTTTAACTCTAACTCTAACTAAAAGAAGACAGACTTAAATACTTCGTCATGTTTTTTTGTGGGAGAAAACAGTGGAGTAAGCCAAGACTGTCAACATTTGAACTCAGCAGCAAAACAAATACACCTCTCCCTTCAGAAGCTCCACTCCCCCAAATCCATGGATGTGCATTGCCCAGGCAATGACTAAATGGTGGAATTCAGAGCATCTGATGTTGAAGTCAAAGTGGATACTGAAGCAAATCAAACCTTACACTGGTTACTTCACCAAATGATTTGCACAGATGTTTAAGGTTTACTTGTTTAGATGTTTTTCCAAAGTTCAAGTGACAGAAAAGAGGACTGTTTGTTTGTAGTTAAGGTAACAAGGAAGGTAGTGATATCGAGGTGCATTTTAAATCATGCATAAATCCAAATGAATAAACCCTCAAGTTCCTGTGACAATAAAAGCCTTTACACATTGCACCATCATACAGAGAAAGACACTAAATTGTGGGATACATGTTCCTGCTGTAAAGCAAATGCAGTAAGGACAAGGCAAGGCGGGACCACTGGAAGAAAGCCTGGTGAACCAATGGATGTTCAAAACATCTACAAAGGTTTTAAAGTTTTACCGGCCTCGTCACTCTCTGTTCCCAGCCTTCTCCTTGTCATTCAGGATGTAGGCCAGTCCCAGTAGATAAATCCAGGGCTGAATTTCTCTCTTGGGCCTGATCCCAGGGTTTTAAAGCATCACTAATATTAACACGACTCTCCACCCTTGCCTGATCATAGTACTTACTTTTCAATTTTTGTTCCGCTGACCTCCTCCTCTGTGGCTCTTCCTCAGCCATCTCTCCTTCTTGACAGTGCCATCATGTCGTGGGGTATATACTGCTGTCATTGGCCATCGCTCTACAGAACAGACAGCAGACTAGGAGGAGATACTCACTGAATTTGTTTTGAGTCCCAGACTAGAAAGCTATAATGTGTACTTTTATTTTGAAATTCTCATTTACCCTGTGAATGTGCCCACAATACCCATTTGTAGATTTTAAAAGTTTTCCATTACTTTGATGACATCATTTTCTAACTCACTACGTTTTAGAATTTGAGTAGGAAGTGCATTCCTTACACGAGTTTTCTATTACTTCACAAGATTTGATTTAAGGACAGCACCACTGGGTTTTTGTCTCTTAGAGCTTTAGATATGAATTGCCTTGAAGACAGCTGGTGTCCTTTCCATGAGCTCACAGAGCCCCCTACTGTTCTGAGTGAAAATGTTTTACAAAGTAGTCTAACACAATCATCTGTTCAATACTGATTCATACCAGTACACATACACGTGAGCTTTCATGTGATGTGCAGTGCTATGTTTTCTTTAATGGAAGCAGCTTAAACCTGCTTCAATCAGATGTGTGAATAGAGTTTTTGTATGTTTGAATTGTTTTGGTTGTTTTAAAAGTTAATTTTATGGTTTTCTGTCCACAGGGACCACCTGGTTTCCCAGGTGAACAGGGCCGACAAGGGTTACCTGTAAGTTTTACCTCTAATTGAAATGTCATTTTCCTGGATTTTCTTTCCTTCTAGTGCATTAGAGTAAAACTACTCACTTATAGGTCAGTCTAGAATTTGACTTGGGTAAAAGGATGTAAAATATGTCACTGTATAATGAGCATTTCATTGTTGTAGATGGTCAAAGTAGCCATTTTTACCCAAATCCATCTTGCAAATGGTCACAATAAATCTGTGGAATTGTGAGATGATTCATTGTTAGGGTTAGGGGTTTTTAAACTGAGCCATCTCACAATTAAATATAAATGTATTACAGTTAAAAGTAAATGTCTTCCTGGTAACTGTCATCAGCTTCTAAAATGTGAAAAGAGACCCCAGCAACTGCTGAGACTGCTTTTTGTCACGAGCTAAAGGGGTGCACCGGATTAATTTCTAACAAAGAATTGTATTTTATGTAAATTCTAAAAAATATAACGTGTAACTGATCACTGTCAAACTAATGTTACGGAATAAAAGCACTTTTTGCTGAAATCTAGTGGCATGGAACTATAAAGTAACATGACATGGAAAAATTCAAGCAATCTACAAGTACCTCAAAGTTGGACCTAAGCACAACCCTCGAATAAATGTATGCGGTGGTGACTTTCCACCTCTGCTTTTTGTGTCTTTATATAATCTGTGCCTCTATTTCTTTTTGGCTTTTTCTCTCAAATATGCATCATCTCACTTTTAAATCAAGGAGTCCCTGATTGTCCCCCCCTTGCCATATCTCCATCCTCCCTGCTTCTCTCCATGGCTCTTTAATGAAAGTTATTTCAGACGAGGAAATGATTTGGTTGTCTCTTTCTCCAGTTGTTCAATTACTCCCTTGTCTAAGTGATGGAGAGTGGAGCGCTGCTGCTGTAGAATCAGAGCTCATCCCCTCCCCACTCTCTCTCTCTCTTCCTCCTCATACAGATTTATTTTTTTAGGAGAATAGAGATACTAAATGGATGAGCCATGTGAGCGCTGCATGGAATCCATTTTCAGTCTAGTAGCACTTTATAGCAGGTGCTAGATTCTGCTGGGTGCAGTGCTGTGTCTGTGAGAGAGAGGCAGTGAGATGTGACCCCGCTGCTGAATATATTACTCATATTCGCTGCTGTGAAGTTACTCACAATGATCAGCTACTAATTAGTTTCCTCTCAGCGTGATCAATTAGTAATTATTTTCTCTAATTTACAGTCAATAATCGCTCTCAAGTAAAAAGCCATCACACTATTAAATCGTGCATCTCACACTGACATTCTTACTTGTTTTTGAAGTGCAGTTTCATTTATAAATTCTAAAAGGACTATTCACATTAATAACAGTGAGGTAAACAGCTTCTGCAGCAGCTCCCATGGTTTCAATATAATAATAATGATGAGACTATCTTCAATTTCCTTTGACATTCTCTTATTTTCTCATTTTTCAAAACTTCTCTCCTTCCTTTCTTCACAGCACTCATCTGTCTTACACTTGCAGCCACTGTTGCTAGGCGACAGATCACACTCACACATGCATATTAATATTTATGTCAAATTAATAGACTGTGAAATATACGTTTTCAATACATCGAGGGATCATTCTGTGGAAACTCTATGCACGACAGAAGTGAAGTCGGCATTTTGTTGCTTAGTAACTACACTGACACACTACTCATTTTTCTTTGTTTTGTGTTTGTTTGATGAAAGCGCGGGGTCATAAAGAGATAAATTACTTCATCAAATCTGCAGTTTTGTTAAGAGTTGAATAAGAGCGAAAGGGAGGAGACACTCAAAAATCAGCATCCTTTATTTGAGAAAAAAAAAGAAAGAACAAATTGGACTCTGAAGGCAGTGTTCAGCCTGTGAACATCACCGTCCTGCAGCCTCATGGAGGTGCAGAGCAAAAGGACAAACTCAAATGTAGGCATTCCCTGAGGGAGCTGATCCGAGCCTGTTAGCTGTTTCCTCTATTTGATATTGACTTGCCTCGTGCTTGGCTCATTTCTACCTCTTCTTGACATACCTATCACACTCTGTCCTTCATTCTCTAATAATTCTTCTCTCCCGTCATTCTCAGGGTCAGCAGGGTGAGAGAGGGGAATCTGGCCTTCCAGGATTGAAGGGCGAGCAGGTAACTATCTGCCAATCAATTGCCTTGAAATTATAACATGTAGGAAAATAATTGGTTTCCTTGTATGACTGACTGTATGATCTTTACCTCAGGGCCCTCCAGGGACCCCTGGCTACCCAGGAAGCATGGGACCGCCTGGACTGCCAGTAAGTTACTCTTGACGCCTCATTATAACTGTGGCATTGACAACAAACTTACAACTTTAATGGATGGATAGGTGGTTACATTGATGTGAGCAGACATTGATTCACTGTCTGTTTTATTTGTCAGGGGCTGAAGGGTGAACGTGGGAGCCCAGGAAGCGGTGGTCAGAAAGGAGAATCAGTAAGCCACTAATACAGCCACAGTTACTGAACACACCATGAGTCTGCAGTTTGTGTTGTGTAACTGACTATACTTCCCTCTCTCTGCAGGGTCCTCCTGGTAACCCCGGGTATCAAGGACAAGCTGGCTCACCGGTCAGTGCATCATCATAAATTTTGCTTAGCAACACTTTAGGTCTGGCTACTTCATTCATCATTACAGAGTTCAATAACTGCTTTATAACTTGAGCCAATCTGTGTCTACAGGGCATTAAAGGAGACACGGGACCATCAGGCCCTCCTGGTTCCAAGGGAGATCAGGTATCTATAACACACACTAACACTCACATGTACTAAATAGGAAAAATGTGACTTTTTTGAAACAAATTAAACATAGTTACATGTCACCCCTTTTATTTCAAGGGTTTCCAAGGACAGTCAGGCTTCCCAGGACCACCGGTATGACAATGCTTTAGCTTCTTTATCACAAAGTGTTTTTTGGAATGGGTTCAGGGACTTTTCAAGTTTACTGTGTATATTTTTAGGGTCCACCAGGTCCCTCCGGCAAACCTGGAAGGGAAGGGGTTGTAGGACTCAAAGGTGAAAGAGTGAGTACAAACCACACCTTCAGCTGTTTCTGCTGGTCTGTCCATCCAAAGTGATTATCTACTGTACTTAAGATTCCTGCTTTTATAGGGCAACGATGGGGTCCAAGGGCTTCAGGGATCATCTGGACCCCCAGGCCGACCAGGCTCCCCAGGATTAATGGTACATGTATTTTACATCACTTCATATTATTCATGTTTTTTGTATGTGTGTGTGTGAACTGTGTGTGGTTCAGAATCCTCATCTGTCTCTGTTTTTGCATCCAAAGGGCCCCCCTGGCATTTCAGGAATAGATGGGAAAGATGGTAAACCAGGCCTGCGGGTAAGGCACACATGCAGAATATCTGAACACACAATGTAGCGAAGACATATTGAGTAATGTGCAAGACATGCATATAATATTGACCTTTGACAGCGGCTATTTTTTGTTGTCAGGGAGAGACAGGCCTTCCAGGCCCTGCAGGACCAAGAGGAATCCCAGTGAGTATCACCATCAACATAGCATTGACATGACCATTTGATTCTCTATCTATGCAGTGCAGAAAACAATGAAAACAATGAATTAGGTATGAGAAGTATTGTGATGCATGTATGCATGTATATGCTGCTACCAAATGGTAGCAAAATCAGCTTTTATCACTGTGCACAATACAGTTCATGTTTTGTATGAATAATTTGTAATATTTCCTGTTAGCAATTTAGTCAGAGTCACAAGATTAAAATGACAAAAAACAAGTCATGCCATATTAGCATCATAGCCATATAGATGATAATGTCAGTTGATTTGTCAGTGCCCCACTAGGGTTAAGGCTGAAATACCTCAGCAGCTATTTGATGGACGTTCAAGGTCCTCACATGATGCATCCTCCTGATTACTGACCACCTGACTTTTCCTCTGGCATCAACAGTACCTTTTCCCTTAGCACATGAAATCTTTTCCTCAGGATTTTAGTGGTATTTAGTGAAATGTCCAGTGAAATTTGGTTCAGATATTCACACAATCCCCTAGACAGTGAACCATAATCACTTTGGTGACCACAATAATTTTCACATGTGACTCAAGCAAGTTAACATTTTCACTTATCCTAAAAATTAATTACTTCATCTGTTGGCACAATATTTAGTACTTGTAGTAGAAATTAGATATAATGCTATTTTCAACTTTAATTGAGATTTGTTTGAGGGTCTAAGGGCAGAGGATGTTGTTATGATGCTATGTAAAGTCACTGGAAACAAGCTGTTTGTAAAAATGAGCTATACAAATAAACTTGCCTTGTTTGTGTTACCAAATACCTTCAGATATGACATTTCAAACAAGCACATTCATTTGTATGAAATGCTCATTAAAATCTAATATGTTAGCATTTAGCTCCGAGGCTAAATAAAGCCACAGAGTACTGCAAGCAAGACATGTTGGTAAGACATGACGTCCTGGGATATAAATGTAAATGTCGTGTCTATCCAAGCAGGAGTGGCCTCATTATTTTTCACATACAGTAGCAGTAGTAGTTGTTTCGTAGATATGATGCATTAGGCATTTTAATACAGTGCATTGCAAGTGCTTTAGCATAGCTCACCTTCCGCTTTACAAACAACAGGCTAGTATGTAAAGCAGACATCATGGCTAAAGCTTTGTCACTGAAAGTCTATTCAAATCTATTCAAAGGAGAGAAGGTTTGTTGCCCTGCACATGCGAGGAAAAGTCTCAACAAAGCTTAATTCTTGGCCATGGTATAGCCTCATCTACAGCCTGCTATGCAAATTAGCCTGGGCTGTTGCTCATGATATTTTGCTCAACTCACCCATAATATCATAAATGTCACTAGTGATGGGACCCAATTTGAAACTTCTAAGCGTCCTGTGTTCTACTCAGATCTTTCAAACTCTGTCTTTTATATCGACATGGCGGAGATGGTGATATTCACACACGGTGAAGAAAAGAGCTGCTTCTCTCTCTGTCCCTCTATGTCTTTTTCATTTCCTTCCCCGTATCTCATTTGTGTTCCACCCAAGAGCAGGTGTTCAAGATTTCAAAGACATCTCTGCCTGTTCTTTGGCAGCCTCAACTTTGTGAATTTTGATACTGTACCAGTCTCATGCTCTTTGATGTCTCTCCTTAGGGATTCAAGGGGAAAACTGGCCATGTTGGCTTCCCTGGACAGAAGGTTAGCCAACAACTCACTGCTCTCCCATCACACTACGTCTGTCTGTTTGTCTATTCACTGTCTGTTGCTTGTTCATTAAAGCAAGTGGTTTTATCAAGATGATATTTCTGAAAAATGGCAGGGATTTATTACTGTGCTCCCTGTTGCTCTGCACTGGCAGAAGAGTGGTGCATGCTCTCTGCTATGTTTTCATTACTTTCTCATCGTTTCCAGGGTGAACCTGGACCCACAGGTCCACCTGGATCACCGGGCAGACCAGGACATGAGGTGAGTATTTTTTCTCTTCTACTGTTTCCTCCTGTCAATATAAAAGATAAACATTAGAGAGCACAGCAATAATCCATGTACAGATATCACAGTCTCTCCAACCATGGAGATCAATCAGGTGTAATTTGTGACCTTTCCAGGGTGATCCTGGTACCCCAGGAACTCAGGGAAGACCTGGACCCGCTGGCCATGTTGTAAGTTCACTGCCATTTTAACCTTATACTATATCTATAGTTGTATACTGTGTCATGTGTGTGTTTATTTTCCCCATTAGGGCCCTACAGGTCCAGCAGGACCTCCAGGACCTCCTGGTCCTTCAGGACTGGTAAGAAAAACACTGGAAATCCAGTCTTGGATGATTAAATAAGATTAATTGAAAATTTAATGATTCCAGGCAGAAAATGAGTTGTTGCAGCAGCCGAAAAAGTCAGAGCAAAATAAACTATTGTGTTCAAAGGATGGAAAATATACAATCATTAATTATGATTATTGTAAATAATTACAGAGGTTCTGCACTTAAAAAGAAAAAGAAAATAAAGAAATGAAAAATGAATGACCATAGACAAGGATGTGGAAACTTAATTTAAAGATTCAGGAGTTAGAATTAATGTCTTAAAAAGTGTCCATATTATGTATTATGTATTATTATTGCTGTATATTGTTGATGTTTATGTCTGTGTATGTGCGAGAGAAGGTGAAAGAAGACACAATTGAAATTCTGTTGTGCTGCCAAAAGTGCAAACAGCAGAAGAGAATCTAAATTCTTAATCTTTTCTCCCTCTCTTTCCAGGGTATAAAGGGAGATAAGGGCCAGTCAGGTGAAAGAGGTCTCCCTGGGATGGTAGGGCCCCCAGGACCACCTGGGCACCCAGGGCGCTTGGTTAGTGTCTGCCTACTTCTAAATTTAATCCCTCAAAATGAAGTAAATTTGACTATCATCCAAGCTACTAGCACATCAATATGTCTCACTTATTCTTTTTTCCTCCTGCTTTGACTTTAAGGGAGAGCCAGGCAATGATGGTGCTGCTGGTAAAGATGTGAGTAATGTCTGGGTGTGGTGTTTGTCCCCATTAAAGGATAATGGAGAGAGATCGATGTGGTGATGTGTATATTTCATTCCTTGATGGATATTTCTGTCTTTGTGTTGACAGGGAGCGGCAGGCTTACCAGGGGACAGCGGGCCGCCAGGTCAAAAGGTAAGAGCTGACTCAGCGTGTATGTGTGTGTGTGTTGACAAACTAAACATCAACCATCCATTACCTCTACACACCATCTTAATACAGCGAGATGTCCATTTTTTTTCTCGCCTTTAGCTCAGAGAGACTCACTCCAGCACACCATGGTGCTGAACACACTTCCTCCCTCCACTTCTGCCCACTCAGCACCGACACTTAACGCAGTCATCAGTTCACCAACCCCCTGACCCCCCCACCGACATCCTCTTTCCTCCTCACCCCACTTCACCCCTCTTCAAACTGGCAGCCGGCCGCCTGCTAGCCCTCTGTGGCTACATAGCCTGTTGGATCTCTCCTAAGGCACTGGCATACAGTATTGTAGGTGGATACAGTGATAAAGTTATTCTCCTGCCTCTGGGATAATGCTATTAAGCATGAGAGGAGATGCTAGATGAGGCTATTTGTCACACTGACAGGACGGCATTGTCAGGGTTTTAGCTGCACAGAGGAGGAGAACAGAGGAGAAAGACAAGAACAGACTCCTCTATTCTTCTCTATTTCAAGGGCCGCTTGTCTGTCGGTGACATGTAAACATTAGACGTCCATTATGGGCTGCTTCGTCCTCGATAAATCACTGTCGCTAATGTAGCGGTGCTATGTTGTTGTTTTTTTTAATGTATTTACACAACCTGAATGGTGGGTTGTCACTGTTGTGGTGAGAGTGATATAGATGTGGCCTGAAGCTGTCTTTTAAGGCTCTGCTACTTCTCTAGAATAAGGTTAAGAAGGCATCTCAGCATTAGCCATTGCTAATTTCCCGGCTTTAGCCTCATGTTTAATGTACTTCAATGGGAGTAGTATCATTTCATGGCAAGAAGAGTAAAGAGGAAGAACAGCAATAACCCATTGTTATTTCAAAGCACTGGCATAACAGAGAGTTTTAGGAAGTGACAAATGCAGGTAATGCAGTGTGTGTGTGTGTGTGTGTGTAATGATATAAAAATAACAACATGACGCATTTTCCAGGAGTGATATAGTAATATAAGTGATATGAGTGATTTTGTTTTGCCCTCTACCTTGTGTGCAATGTCAGGGTGAGGCTGGAGCCCCAGGGCAGAGGGGCCCTCCAGGGGAACGAGGGAGACCAGGACCCCCTGGTGGTGGAGGTTACCACTCCAAAGACGCACAGCCTATGATTGGCCCAGTGGGACCCAGAGGGGAGAGGGGAAGCCCTGGCTCAGCAGGGCCCCCCGGGCTCCCTGGAACTCCAGGGTCTCCAGGAAATGATGTGAGATGCAGCTTCACTACACCTAACAGCAGTCTAATTTTTATTTTAATTTTAACTTTTAATCACTTCAATCAGTGCAGTGGCCAGAGGCGTTCACTGGCTCCATCTGCTCTCGTAAATAATGAATTTTTTAATTATCTGCCTTGATTAATGTTTGCAGTTTGGCTTTTTCTCTTTTTTTGTCTCCTGTCACAGGCTGTAGTCAATTATGATGAAATCAAAAATTTCATCCGACAGCAGGTCATTAAGATCTTCGATGGTGAGGACATTTGCTAATCTGTGGAAGTGTTGTGTGAATGTTTGCTGTGCATGATGTCAATTTCAGTGCTAGAGCAAAGTTTTATCTTCAGATGTTTATCTCTTCAAAGAATTGTTTTCATTTTTCCTCTGGGACCCCACAGCTCTAACCACTGTGGAATCATTGTTTGTTATTGCATGTTTCCCCTTCCCAGAGCGTATGGCCTACTACATGTCCCGCATGCAAATGCCAGTAGAGATGGTGGCATCCCCAGGTCGGCCTGGGCCCCCAGGGAAAGACGGTGCTCCGGGTAATCCTGGACTTCCGGGTTCACCTGGCCTCCCAGGACAGATTGGCAGACAAGGCCGACCGGGAGGACAAGGACCTCCAGGTGAACCTTTTACAGTACTCACAGCACCTTGTTGGTGACATGTCATTGTTGAGTTATGGTGAACTGAATTCTCATATGGTCAAAATGTGCAACTGTTTCTGCAGGACCACGAGGACCACAGGGAGAAAAGGGAGACAAGGGTATTGGAGAGATGGGAGATGTAGGACCTCCAGGAGCACCAGGTAATGTACCCCACTGGTTCAGACTACATAGTGGCAGACATTTGGTCTGAGCTAATTATCAGACAGTATATTGTGATTATCACATCATCATATATGAACTGTAATGTCAGTTGCAGTAAATCCTCTGTTCTGTCGCATTTTACTGAGGCACTTCCATCAGTTATCTGCCTGGTATTCATAATGTTTTACACACATGTCAAAGCTGCACCTGATCCCAAACCCTTAGCTGGCATTATATGGTGAATATAATGTCATGTAAATGACGCTAATTGCTTAAAAGTTCTTGTTTTAAATTGTCAGCGTGATGAAAGCAACTCTTCAGCATCCCAAAATTGTCTTAATTGAAATTACCAGGCTGGTAATCACCCAAAACAAAATCTCAGACCTCTTAATCATCACAAATTTCAGATAAACATTTGCAAAATTAGCAAATTAGCATCTGCACTTTACATGGTGCATCTTATTTCATTAGGGTTCACAAGTAGTTTAAAAATACAGCACTCACATCCAGTGATCAAATTAGGATTTTATTGTCTGTCTCATGTTTCCCTGTTGGTCATCTGATGACAGACATGATAATAACGTCATTTTCTTTAATTAAATGTATGGAAGTGCAAAAAATCTTCATCTCATAATATATTTGTATTGCAGTGTTACTGGCAACACTTCACCCCTGAATTTGTATTATGGATTAAAAGCTGCAGAGGATCATTTACACATTTTGTTAATTAGCTGTTTTGCTATTAATGAGACTGTTATAGCTGTCATGTGTGGACATAAATGCAAGAAGAGTTTGCCTGGCTCTGTGCAACACCTCACTGTGCCTTGGCTGTTAAATTTGTACAAAAACTAAACTGTAAACTGGAGCAACTTTTGGCATATGTAATATGTAATATGGAATAATGTGTGTTGACAAAAAAAAGAGTCAAAATAGCCTGAGCTCATCCAACTCTTAGTTAAAAGGTAAATCTATTGATATTCATGTATTTTTCCATGTATGTGTTTTTTGTATCAAGATTTTATATCAGCTTGATTATAACATTTTCTGTATTTCCTTCACTCTCTCAGGTGTTCCGGGTCCTCCTGGCTATAGTAAGATGGGACCCCCAGGTCCTGTTGGCCAGCAGGGAGTTCCTGGGATCCCAGGACCTCCTGGACAGCCTGGTTCAAAGGGAAATGATGGCCGGTGTAATCCTGGTGACTGTATGAGCCATCAAGTAGAATACAGCCCCAAGGGCCCACCTATCAAGGGCCCCTGGTAGAGGGCAAGAGATGATGGAGGAGAGGGGCAGGGGGGGGGGACTGAAGCAAAGACACTACAGAAAAGACAAAACCAAAGGCCATGACCCAACGTTATTGAATTTGATGACATAAAGGAGCAGCCACTGTTGTTGAGTTGTAAAAATTTACCACACGGGCTTCTGCTGTAGTTCTGAGCAAAAATCCACAATTTTGTTCTAAGGGCCCCACTGGAACTGAGGCCTGCAAAGACACACCAGCAGCGCTTTTTTATTGCACCATTCTTTTTCCCTATGAATGCCAATTCACTGCTATATTACTGCCTCTTATTTTCTCACAGTGTTTCACTCCTTTTGTACATTTTCAAACAACCCAGGGGAGGTGACAAGAATCACAATATGTATTTTCTTGTCCTTGATTAATTCTGGTCTCCTCTGCTTTGTTTTTTTTTTCTTTTCCTTTTGTTTTTTCTTCTTCTTTTCATTTCTAAATCTGCAGGAAGAGAATACACACAATTATTGTAGCACTTTGCTTCCACCTCCCATATCTTTGTTCCTTTGTCACCGAATCCCATTCAAAGTGCCTCCCATGCATTTCTAATATTCTGTCTCAGTGCCTGAGGTGTGATACATATTTGAATTTGACTCGTAAGAGAATATCCCTAGAAATGCATTTCAGTTCTGTAGCAACAGAAGTCAAAAACTTGCATTCATACCCTCTTTGACGGATTGACTGTTTTGTACATATTTATATTTATATATATAGTGGCTTTTGATACTTTTTGATAAAAGGCAATACGCATGTTTTAGCCACGTACTTTTCTCTGTCAAATGTTATACAGCAACAAAAAATGCCAAAGGGATATTTTTCTAAGGTCTATAAGCTTTCAAAATGGAATAATGTGTTCAACAAAAGACAAATTATTTATAGAAGAAAATTGTGCTTACATAAGAAAATCATATTGGCTTTTGTCATTATTTTTTTTTGCTAAACTTCATTTTGTGTCATTTTAACTCCAGTCTGTTTGGAAGTGCAGCCATTTTTTAAGCATCTCATCTCATTTTATATTCCAAAGTAGCTGTAATAGCCATCTGTCTGCTTCACAAGGCACTTAAATATGAAAATATGAGCGAAATTGAGCCTATTCACCACAGGTACTGTAATACAACACACTGAGTGTGGCCACCGAGCTCCAACAACAGCATTTAAAGATAAAGAAAAGCATTAGAAGTGGCTTTTGTAGTGTTACATGGTGCTGTACTTCTGGGTTTTCTCTGTTATTTTTGTCGCTTTTATATCTGTAAGTCTCGGGAGTTTTGAATCATTACCATCTCTTACCATCTAAATTGGCAGTTTAAAAACTATGAGCCATGGTCCGACTTTTGTTTCTCACAAGCTAACCCGTGGGAAATATTAAGCCTTAAACTGCTTTTCAAAGAGGCTGTATGGTGTGGTTATGATAACCTGTGCTGTAACTCTATTCAAATACTGTTGTTCGTCCATGGACAGATTATGAGACAATGGGCCCCTGGGCACAGATATGTAAAAGACCCCTCATCTCTTAGGAGTGCATCCAGACCAAAGTTGAAGTTGTGTGGTCCCTTTGTTGTTGTTTCTCTCTTTGTGGTTTATGTGGTTTATGTATTTTTGTTTAGGGTTTATCTTTCCTCATGGTCCTTTAGCGTCTCTTTGTTGTAGCCTTTTGTGGTCGTTCTGTGCCCCTTTATGGTTATTTGATTGACTCTCAACGTTAACTGTCACTTCAGAATGAGGCTCTGGCCCAAGGGCCCGCTGATCTCTTGAGCCCCAGTAGGCCTGTTCAGCAATCTATCAACTCTACCTGTGCATGTGTCGCTTTACTGTCATTGTTGCAAAAAACCCATGTGCCTTACATAAGTTGTTTTATAAAACATTTGAGGAAAAAAAAACATACATTTTGAAAGCAGATTTGTGCAAGTGTGGTTGTTTTTCGCTGCAAGAAATGTAGTCTCATCAGTGTGATGGAACTTTTGTCTTTGTGCTGCAAGAATGTTGAAAAGAGCTGAGCATCTGCAGCTTTGGAAGCATGGGAGTTTATTTACATGCATGACTTGGTATGATTAAAGATATGGAATTGGAGAAACGAAAAGGAAAGGAGCTGAAAGAGGTGAGCCACACTAAAGAGACTCATTTCCATTCCCCACATGATACAGCAGAACATTGGATTTTACAAAAGGTTCCTTTTTATTTGTTTGGGTTTACCTGAACAGCCAGACAAAAACCCTCTTTACAGATGATTATATAAAGAACAATAAATAGCTTTTGTTGATGAAAATAAATCAGTTATTAAATCGGTTACACCCTGTGGACAGTTGACAGTGGCATAAGAGGCACATTCGGACTGGTAACTGATTCATTTTGAGGAAAAGTCGTTACTTCTGTCGGAACTTTTTTATTATTCACTGAATTCATTAACACAGGATTTTTGTTGGTGCATATCGTAACCCATTCCTTTTTCTCTACATAATAATCAACACACATTTACAAAGATTTACAGCACTGCATTGTGGGAGATGGGAGTGCCCATCGGGATATGCTGTTGCCAGGCAACAAGAGGAAGAGATAAAGCTAGTCGTTAGTTTCTAAAATGAGACTTGGGTGGAAAGCGAGGGGGGGGGGGGGTGCTGGGAGGGGGATTGGGAGGGAGGGGGAGCAATGTACACGAGGTAAATCAAGGATTTCACTCAAGCTGACTGATGAAACTACTACATTTTACAATACAGCACTGAGTGTGACGTTAGGCTGCAATCATTTATTGGTCCTTTTTGTACACGTTTAAAAGGCATCAGGTGTGATGTTGCAAGAAAGACAGGGCATTTCAACTTTAAAACACTCTTCAACAAAATGTTGCGCATATATATAAAAACCATTTAAAGTGACCTCGGTGTAAAAGAGAAGCACCCTTCACCATGCTCGCCTTTCAGCTGCTCTCAGCTCAGAGATACTGTGGTGGGAGACGAGGAGATGCAATGTAAATCTGCTTCTCTCTCACTGCTGGCACAGGGCTGGGTTATTTTGATGGGACTGACACTGACACCATCCAAAAACACTAGAGAATTCAAAAATGTAGTGGGTGGCTGTGAGCTGCTGTTGTCATGGTGATGTGGGGGATTAAGATCATAGTGTGTCCCACCAGTCATAACTTTAGGTTGTGAGTTTCAGGAGGGGGCACCATACATCCAGTCACTATTACTGTCCCCCATGCCTCATTCTTGATGTTGTCCGGCTGAGAGGAGTGGTCTTCCTCCCTTTCCTTCTCATCTTCCTCTCTCCCTCCCCTCCTCTCTCCCAGGTGTTGAGCTGCTGATGGAGAGTCAGATCTCTAGACATTGGGTCCTTTGATTGTTCCCGCTTCCTGTAGTCTCGGGGAGGTGTATGCTGATGCGGCCAGACACATGGCTGCCTCGCAGAAGCCTGGCAGGCCTGGTGCACCGGCCTTACCAGGGCGACCGGCCTCTCCGGCTGATCCCTGAGGTCCTCTCTCTCCAGGCCTACCATCCCTGGCTACGCCATCCACACCAGGAGGACCTGTGGAGGGAGAGGGCTCCACATCAATAGAAACCTTAAACAGATCTCCGGGGGTCAAGGTGATTAAAATTCACTGATCTTTTCAAACTCCACCCCAGACTTCATTTACACGTGTGTATGTGTGCACAGGGGAGTGTGAGTGTGTTTTCCACAGTCTGAATTAGTGTGTAGTTTTGCAGTCCTATTACATTCTCGTTCAAGAGCATCTGTTAAATGACTGGAGTTAATGATGCTTTTAAAATGCCTTTGAGCAGGCTCTCCTGAGGCAACCGCTATAATGTCAAGTCCTTCAGTTACTTATTGTAGCCCTCTTCTTCTTACCCGCTGGACAAAATCGTGTATTAAGACTGTTGATGATTTAAGTAAGTCCACAAATCTCACATAATCCCATCCGAGCTGTGGGCAGCGTTAGATCTTACCTTGTATTCCTGGGGGTCCTGGTGGTCCTGGGTGAGGTTTACCAGGATCTCCTCTGTCTCCCTTCGCCCCTCTCTTACCTGGGGAGCACAAAAGACATACAGTCTTCAGATGTGCCTTTAAAAACTTGTCCTTACAACTGTACATTTGTCATATGCCACACTGTCCATCTTTACCTTTAAGCCCAGTGTTTCCAATCTGTCCTGGTGCTCCAATGATACCAGGGATGCCACGGGCACCAGGTAAGCCATGTGGTCCCTGGGGACCAGGTGCTCCTGGAGGTCCAGGAGGCCCGGGAGGACCCATTACACCTGCGCCACCGAGCACAGCCCTCTTGGCGCTGACTGCCACTGCTGCTAGCTTCTCTATAATACAGGAGACAGAATCATCAATTTGATTAAATTACCTCTCATGATGGGAAACTGATAGCTCAGGAGATGAAAGTAGTTTTGGTGAATGAGCTAATTTAATCTCCCCTATGGACAAGGGTGAATATCCAGGTCTAGACGCTCACCCTGCAACATCTTCAACACCACTTCAATGATATGCTGGTCAGACGCATCACGTCCCTGGAGGGAGGAATAGGAGAATAGGAAGATAGGAGGCACTACAACGAGACTGATGTATATTCCAGGAATCATATTATAGTGGACTTACTGCTGAACCCTCAATGCCAGGCATTCCTGGTACTCCCCGTTCTCCATTCAGTCCCCTAGGACCAGGCAGTCCTGGTGGTCCTTGGTCTCCAGGTTTACCAGGGTCTCCAGTGGGTCCATTGTGTCCAGGGTCACCCATGACTCCTTGCTGTAAAAGAAGCAGCGTTAAAGCAGGGTAAATTTATGGAGAGTATAGAAAGAGGCCAATGAAAACAGATGATGGTGAGAGTAAAAAAACCAAGATCCAATTAAACATTGTTATGGAACAGCCGTCAGATTCCACACAGTTCGATCCTCACCTGTCCTTTGGGCCCAGGTTCACCAGACAAACCCTGTCAGGGTGAAGAAAGACAGACATTCATCACATCACTTATCATTTCTGCTTCAAAGATACTCATTGGGCAATAATTCAAAAATGAATATTGTAAATGAATGTCTAAAAAAGGTGGCTTCAAAGAGGCAACATGCATCGTTGCCTCACTGTCGTGTAAATAGCTCATTTGCCATCTGGATTATTATGGGGATTTGTATGCAAATTCAAAAGCAGACTTCCCCTTCTTCTTAACTTCTCTATGGTTGGAATGTTTTCTGCTATATATCACTGTGCTCTGCTGCCTTTAGAACCAGATGTTTAAACCTCCTTATCTAAAGCCGCAAAGTTTTAGTGTTTTGTGCATTCAGAGACTTTAGTGGTTCTTTATAAAAAAAAATTTCAAACAGCTTAGGGGTTGTGCTGCAATGATTTTTTACCTTTTCACCTTTCTCGCCAGCCAATCCCTCAACACCGGGGTCACCCTAAAAGCAACACAGAGGAAAGGATGAAGGGAGGGGCGGAGAGAGAGATGACTGGAGAAATAAATTTGTCAGCATAGAGCTGGTATGAGGTTTCACACGATCCACATTTTAAAGAGCAACATTTCTACTTACAACATCTCCCTTTGACCCAACTTTTCCTTGGAAACCCTGTAAGGAAAGATGGTACATGAACAAATAGATGAGGTCAAATCTAGGTTATAATGTGCAGAATGTAGATTTGAAGCAGTGACACCAGAGATCACAAAATAAGAAAGACATAATTTGAAGCAAAAAGGGTGAGGATGCTACGATTATCTGATTTATAACACTTATTTATATTACTTGCTTCATTCAGTCGTATACTGTGAATTTAGGAGATGTTTATTCATGGGTAAACACTGCCCCCAATGGACAAGTCTGTGTAACTGAATTATTATGAAGTGTGCTTGAACACAGACCCATAATGCACTTGTCTCACATAGACCACACACACACACACACACACACAGACCTTGTCTCCCTTGGTTCCAGTAAGGCCCTGGGCACCTGGGATACCAATGGGCCCTCTCTCTCCTTTGCCTCCCTGTTAGGTGATAATAGGAATAGTATTAAAACTACAGTCCAAATTCAGTTTGAAATAATTTGAAAACAGAAATACAGAGACACAGTGTAACTTACTGGCTTGCCAACTATTCCCTGTGGCCCAACTTCTCCACGCTGTCCTCTGTCGCCCTATAGAAGTCAGGCAAGGTGAGTAAATCTGGTTTAAAGAGGCCATTAGAGGTGTTTTCATGTAATCATTTTTGAGATGTACCTTGGGTCCAGGAACTCCCTCCATACCAGCTTCACCAGGAAGCCCAGGTTCACCCTGAAGATGCAAAGGACAATTATTCACCATACTGCACAACATGCAGTAAAGAATAACTAAATCATGAAATGTTGTGTATATGTTTACCAGAGGTCCAGGGGCACCAGGTTGACCAATATGACCTCTTGGTCCAGGCTCGCCCTAACAAGGAGGGAGATAAGGGAGCAGATTAAAAAGAAAACATGAAAACAGGGAGTATAACAAACACTAGAGATTAATACAACATAAATATACAAGTTGGTTGGAAGCTTACTTTAACTCCAGATGCACCTTTAGCCCCAGGACTGCCAGGCAATCCCTATGGAGAGAATTAAAATGAGAGGAAAGTTACACTGTTACAACTTACATGGATATCTTATACATCCCAGCTGCCTGTAAGCGAGGATGAAATCCACATAGTTTCCAGGTGCCTTATACAATCTAATAAAGCTGAAAATTCAACAGAAAAAAAAATCCATCTGTAGCTTGTATTCGGACTATACAGATTATTCCATATGTTTGAAATACAGAGCTGGAACCTAAACATGCTGTTGGGTAATGGGTCTGGATATTAGAATGTGGTTGCCAGTAGCAGGTAATAATAAAGCTGATGTCTTGTATAATAATAATAATGAAAATAGGGCGAGATGCAGTGTCTGCAGTTGCCACATGAAACTGCAGCAGGGTTCCTTGCAGTAATTCTGTGTGTGTGTATGAAATGGTATATCACAGTAAAGCAGCCTAAGTTATAGTGAGGGAGTTTGCAGCAGTGTTAGTGTCACTGCAATGACCACACAGCAAAGTGTGCATCACATGCTCCATTACCCCTTAGTCAGAATGACGTGCACACAAAAACACACGCACACACACACGAGTGTACCCACTGGTCTGATTGTGATAAATCACTCGCGGTGGGAGAGAAAATGCTATTTCAAGGTGGTTTAAATTCTAAAACAGCGTGGGTCACCAGGTCATTGTTAACCTGGATGAGTGCCCAGAGAACAAAACACACCAAAATTTACAGGTTTCTTCACGCTGGTTTCCTCTGTCTGTGTTCTGGCTTAGTTGAATTGAGGAGGAGAACAGATTGACCCCCTATGTGGTCTGAGTGACAATAGGCATTTACAGACGGGATTATTTGCATGTGCCTTTAGTAGCATTGCTGATCAACCCTTAGACAAATACACCCCCCAAATATTACACTGAAGGATCACTCACCGCTGTTCCCTGAGGACCAGGGGGACCAGGCATCCCAGCCTGGCCGGGGGCGCCCTGCACAGAAAAGAACGGAAGAAGAGTAAAACGCAATCTTTTACTGAGATTGAAGTTACTCATCATTATCACAGCTGGTAACCCTTACCTTGATTCCAGGAATGCCAGGTGTGCCATCTTTTCCATCAATACCCGGCAGACCCTGAAAGAGCAGGCAGATGACTCAGTAGACTTCATTTGGCACACTCTCTGAAAACGAGTGTGTGTAGAGCACACACTAAAGTACAATCACTCACATTTTCTCCCTTTTTGCCAACCGCACCCTGTGGGCCTTGGATGCCTCTGCTGCCCTGCAGAAGATGAGCAAATCAACATCAGTGTTTTCACAAAGCACATCAGAATCACTGTCCCCAATCATTTCTGAGAAATGTTTCACTTTTTTTGTTCTGCACCACTGCTCTAGTAGTAAACTTAAAGTGAATATACTCGGAGAGTCGCCTACTTTGTCTCCCTTGTCTCCTGGGTCTCCAGGTGGTCCCTGAGGTCCCTCCTCACCCTGCAAACAACAAAGAGAGATTTTAAGTACCTGTTTTTCTATTAGTGAAGTCTATTGGTGTGTGATGGTATGTATGTGTAGTGTGTGTTCTTACAGGAGGCCCAGGAATTCCTACAGGACCTCGGATGCCCTTGTAACCACTAGGCCCCTGCAGGAAAACAAAAAAAGTGCCATCAATCACTTGAGATCAGGGAGGATGCTAAGTCACGGTAGCCTACTATTCATTGTGATAAAGGGGTAATTAGCACTTAACTCACTTCACTAATGGGAACTACACAGAGAGCCAGCCACTCTTGCTTTGGCACTAAGCCGGGGCGCTAACTTGGCTAACGTGGCTAATGTTAACAGTAAGACGGATGGCTACAGCGGATCATTAACTACAGATGGAGGCACTGTGGACCCAGACAACCCCAACTCATTAGAGGAGGGGAGAGATTTGTGTTAGCATCATTTCCATATGTCCCCATTGCTGGTAATGGATGATGTTTGTATAGCGGGGGCAGGTCTGGCTGCGCCTCCTTGGTGCTCATCTAAGAATGAGAACAGCCTTGTACCCAAAGAAAAAGAGGACAAAAAAGTTATAGGCTATGTGAATGTGAAAAAAGGGAATGTGGTACTCACAGCCTCTCCTTTAGGACCCATCATTCCAGGATAACCCCTCAGGCCCATCGGACCCTTACGAGGAAGAAGAGAAAGGTAAGTAAGGTAAGACAGACACTGACCTTAACCAAGGACCAGTCAAAACACATGAAAATTGTGAGAACACTGGGTTCTATCAGTTTGAGATGATACAATGTGAAAACAAGAGAACAGCGTACCGGAGGCCCAGGGATGCCCTGTTCCCCAGAGATGCCCACTTCTCCTTTGAGACCCTATGGAGGAGATAAAAAGAGGGGGCTGATTAATTATTCTCATTCTGTACTTCTCTCTGGAGCACAGTTTCCTGCTACCAATGATGGCACATTCAATGTACTCAAACTTGTAGGAGGTCTTAACTTCAGAAATTATGAACTGAAGAGAAAATCTATCTGGAACCAGTACATAGTGGTTACTGTTGCTTTCGATGTCTATGCCGTCTTTAATTATGGTTATACCATGTTGGACAAAAACTGTCAAAGTAAAACTGATTGAATAACCATTGCTGAGTGGTTATGGAAGTCGAGCCGGTTTGAACAGCTCAAAGTCTGTGTTTTTGTATGAATAGTTTGATATTTTGGGAAATACACTGATGAATTTCGTGAGAGCTGGAGGCAGGTGGTGATGAGCTTATCTTTCATTAATAACTGAAGCAGGGCGTAAAAGTCAGTTTGTCTCAGGCCAGAGTTAAAAATATCCTGACCAAAACTCTGAATCTTTAAAATGAAAAGTTGTGGTTTGTGGGAAGTAACTTTAACTCCCTCTTGGCCAGCGCAGGGACCTTCTCTTCAGAAGGTCACTTGTCCAAACTTGTTTATGCTGTGAGGAAGCCAAACAGCCAGCTGAGAGCCTAGGAGATCACAGCAACTGGCCACTGTTTGCCAAGAAACAGATGAAGTATAATTGGAATCCCTTCTCAAACTATAAATGATGGTGTTTACTTCTTCTTTTGTTAATTTAACAAATAAGATACATAGTTTTAAGACCCCAGTGGTCTAGTTCCTACTGCTTCTAGTCTCTACACTATGATAAAATAAGCTAAATTCAGCTAAGCTAAGCTAAGCTAAGCTAAGCTAAGCTAAGATAAGATAAGATAAGATAAGATAAGCTAAGATAAGATCATTACTCATTTCATGCGTCTTCAGCTAAGGTAAAATTCATCAAAAACAGATCTCAAGTCATCAATCAGTTTGAGCTGGTCGAGTTATATTTTTCTGCCCTCTAAAGATACATGATACTAATCTCACTCATCTACTACTGTAAGTCTTCACACAGTTTTCAGTTATATAGTACAGTAATACTACTGCAACAACACATCTCCACAGATGTTTTCTGTGTTTCAGTCCAAACAGCTGGTGGTGGATGTAAACAGCTCATACCGAGTGTCCTGAAGAAGAATAAGGGGAAAGCTGCATCATAAAGCAACCTTGAGTCAGAACGGGTCGTCTATAATATTGACTTGCACGGGAGAAGTGGTAACATGGTGCAGTGAGTGTTTTGTGCATGTAAGCGCTGCCAGAAGACTCCTTGTGTGGGAAGATCAGAGGCTAATTCCTGGGGCTTGGCTAGCCGCTCCCTCGGAGCCCACTGTGTGCTCATTAGCTCTGCTTAATACAGCGAGGTGAGAGGGCTGCGCGAACCCTGACTCTCTCATCCTCCCCTTTATGTACCTGGCTCTTCACCACCCCTTTCATCTGGCTCACTGCATGCTGACTGCCGGGCCAGGGCCAGGCCTGACTAATCGCAGCCAGATTAGTGCCAGTCATGTGCCTCGGGGGGCTTCATTAGAGCTAATCCTCGCCTCTGCTGGTCCTGAATGGTGGGTGAGTGTGCAAGACTGTACAACGTGAACAAGTACGGGTGTTTGAGTGCATTTGTGTATCCTTTCTAGCAGTGATTGTGTAGCTCACCGGTTTTCCTATGCTGCCAGGATCTCCGAGAACACCACCACGTCCTTTGTGTCCCTACAAGGCAACAATAAATCAGTATTGTGTCATAACAATTTTCTATTTTAACATAGAAATTGGTACTGAAGTAAAAAGTTTTTCTTCAGAGCAACTTGAAGCAAACACACATGCACAGACTGCTCACCTTGACTCCCTGCAGTCCTTGGGGGCCTTTTGGTCCTGCTGGACAGTTAAGAGGACACTGTTGTCGAGAGAAGGAAATGAAGGGATTATGAAAAGTGTGTCAAACAGACTTGCAAAAAAGCACATGTCATTAGATCTTACCTGGAAATCTGCACTGCCCTCTTCTCCACCAATGAACTTCCCTGGAGGACCCTAGGGAGACAGACAGATAGATAGATGGGTGAAGAAAGTCACCTGGTCACAGTCGGCTGACAGTTTCCTTGTATGTCCTTCGCTGAGCCAGCACTCTCTCGTTCTCTCTCTCCATCTATTGCTCCCTCCATCTTTCCTTCTCTCTGTTTATAGATTGAGTTAGAAAGTAAAGTATCTCTACAGGGGCTGATGTATTCCTGCTACAGTCAGATGAGACAGCTCCACTGATCTAATGGGGGTTTATTTACCCTATGACGGCACTAGAGCTAAACAAATACACTTCCCTGGGCTGGGAACATCACTCTCAATGAAGACACCCTCCTCCCCTTCTTGGAACCACACAGGAGAGTACATACACCATTGGAAAATAGACTTGAAAGCGTACCACTCAGAACTGTTTGTGATATCTCACCCACTTAGTCTCTACTGGGACCTGTAACAAGCAGCGGTGTGCTCTGGCTGTGCTGGGTGTCATACAGTAGATTAAAAAAAAATACTGCTGGTTCTGCAGAAATGATGAGACTTCAACACAGCATTAGCTGTTGTGATGTTGAGTTTGTCCTTTGCACTGTGATCTCATTCTATTATATAACTGCAAATGAGCTGCTGGGAGCTCATTTACCTCTCTCTTTTCACAGCTGATCTCTCCAGTCTCAATGAAAAGACTGTCATCAGTCGCAGATATGATTTGCTGTGACAGCTTTCTGACGGCTGAAGTTTGAGTTTATCCAAGCCACACCCTTTAATTCACCATGTTTCCATGTTTCTTATACATTTTATATATTAGACTTATACATTTGCTGGGCTGTATCAGCTGATATTAGCGTATTTGTACAATGTCTAACTGACTTTACATCTTGGGTCACAGCTCTTCAGAACAAAACAAACATAAAAACACTAAGGGATCCTTTTCAAATGTTTGTTTATTTTATGTTTTTTGGTCATAAAAATGACTTCCTGCTGCACAATCAATAGGAGTTTATTGTTGGTATCAGCCTCCAAAATCCACTATCAGTCAGACGATGGTAGCTTTTTTTGCTAAAGCTAACTACTCCTAACTGCTAACTTCATCCTCTACTGTCTCCAACAAAGTAGCCAGCAGTTCTCTTTAATATACTGTTAAATTTTCCAAGTTTTCTGCAAGATGGAAAAAAACAGCATCCAGTACCTGCACAATGCCCTATTCTTGAATCATATCATATGCTGTTATTGTGATGAATGGAGAAAGCTCGAGGTGTTTTGTTCATCCTCACTACTAAAACTTCTCACTAAGCTGCAGTCCAACCTGAGAGAGATGACAGGTGAGTAAGATGCTTCTTGGACAACGTGTTCTGTTTGGACACTTACTGGTTTGCCAGGAGGTCCAGGAAGTCCTGGAGCTCCGGTGGTCCCATGATGCCCTGCAAATAACAGAGACAGAAAGTAGCTGTAAATATGACACTGAAAAGTTAAGGATTGTAGCACTGGTACATGCTTATGTTTATGGGTCATAATGACAGTGCACCAAACTGCAGATTTTGTCTTACCTTTGGCCCAGTTGATCCAATTTCACCTGGAAGACCAATAGGTCCTGGAGCGCCCTGGACAGAGACACACAAAGAGTAATGTCCAAAAGGCACACACCTCAAAGCACAGCCATTAAGTATTAGTACTTTAAACACAACTATTCATTTACAGTTAACTTTACCTGCACTTTACTGTTTTTACTGTTTTTACTGTTTTTTACTATTTATGCAAATTTTCTTTTTATTTATTTCTTTTTTATTTTATTACTATTTTATTTCTTTCTTTTTTTTTTTTTTTCTTGGTGCTGCTACAAGAGATGCTGCCAAACGAAATTTCGTTGTTGCACAATGACAATAAAGATTACTCACAGACAGTCCTGGAAGGCCGGCTCCCTGTGTGCACAGAAGGGACAAAGGGTTAAATTACTGTATAACAAGTGGAACCAATCACTCAAAGTATCAATTACGGTTTATGAAAGCCAATTAATAACGTCAACAGTATTTTAGTAACATATGTGTACAATGTCATAGTGCACAAACGGTGCTCAGGAACAACAAAGACACAGAATCCAATCAGTTTGTGTTTGCTGTGTCTTTTGGTTGGAATTAATTATGAAAAAAGTAATTAAGTAAGTAAGCCTTCTCGGTGGAAGAACAACCCACAGGGCAGGATCTCCTGTCTGAGCAGCATGAGGCAGCTGCGTGTACAAGCACAGCCCCCAGACAGCAGGCCTGTTAATGCTAAACAAAGGATTTAACTAATAGTGCTGCATTCATGCATGACATTGGGTGACTATGGACTTAATGTCTGAATATCTAGATTATGTGTGACAGACAGACACACAGCACCACCCAGTGGTGTAGGAGTGTGTTACAGCTAACTTTGCACTGCTGAACTGACTGGCCATGTGCATTCAGTCAACACGGCAGCATTTGATGACGATATGGGCTTAACATGGGGATCATTGATAGCACTTCTCTTTATTGAGGACTGTGACTAGGAGTAAGGCTAATGTCAGCTGTAGAGAGCATATGCCACATCTGGGTAGACTAAATTCAAAAAGGGCACAGCTGGGCAGGCATTCAGGCGTGAAGAAAAGGGGACTCTGGAGGTTGCCTTACGAGACCAGCTGGGTTACAATATGTTGTAGATTTGTTAAGAAATTGACTAGGCTTAAACAATGCTAAATTCTGCCATTCAGTTGTCATTTCACAATTATCATGCAGCTATTTAAGGCAATATAATCAAATTTGTCATGCCTTACTCACTTAAATATACATTTAAGTAATAAATCTGTTAGATAATACATTTACTTACAGGAGGGCCGGGCTCACCACTTGGTCCAGGTTGACCCTACAGACATCAGAAAACAAGTTAGACTAATACACATATAACTGCTGACAGTATCCTAAGATTATAAAATGTGAAACTTCACAAAAGATCTTCACAGGCAATTATCATACATCACTAGGGTTAAATAGAGGCAACGTGATTCTGTGACGTTTATTATAAAACTGAGCCTTGTGAAAAAAGGAAGCTCTATTCCAGCTGTAACACCAATGCCAAAGGTGATACATGCAAATGTTGAAGTTGCTGCTTTGCCACAGGATAGCAGTATAATGCTGCGTTGTGATTATCCTTCCAGATGGAGGTGCAGACACTTGCCTTAGGGCCAGGGCTCCCAATAGGACCTCGGTCACCCTTTGCTCCAATCAAACCCTGGAGAAAGGCAGAGAGGAAAGAAGACACATCGATAAACTAGACATGAAAATGGAGGGTAAAAAACAAAACAAAAGTTACCAGTGTGCTTTCCTCAGGCCACATGTGACTTGAATTCACCTTGCAACAGGGCTAATCACACATTTGATCGAAGTTGACACTGTTCTTGTAAGTAATTAGGAAACAAGCCTGAGACTGAGATTCCAGGGCAGATTATAGGCTAAATCTCTTGGGAATGTGTGTGTGTGTGTGTGTGTGTGTGTGTGTGTGTGTTTCTAGCATGGGACAATTAGACATTGGCATTCCCCTCCACTCACACTCATTGCCTTCAGGAAAGCTGCACCACAATAATTATGATTATTATATAGAACTGAAAATCAATTACAGCTCATCTGGGTGTTTATCTCCATCACCACAATACCTGTGATTACTAGAGGTTTAATATTAATCAGTGAAGGATAATGCATCGACCATGAAAATATACCCACCTTATTATTTAGTTTCAAATTAGGACATTTTTCTAATTAATTTGTCCAAACATCAATTTAAAGCTCATTTCCATGACTGGAACGGCAAAATAAGATTTAATTACTAATTCACTGTAATCACAAGAAACTAATAATTAGGAGTTCAAGGGTCATTGCTGCAGTATCATGACATCCAATAAGATAATTTGATTTGAAAGCAGTTCAGTAAATGTACCTTGAAAACCTGCAGTTGAAAAAAGACTTTAAGTGCCAGACTGGGAGGAGGATAATGTCATTTAACCCAAACAAAAACTGAACATTAGCTCTTAATGAACATTATTATGACATTTTAACAACAAATTCTGGTGCTGATGAGGACCTCAATGCATGGTTGAAAGCTCAGGCAGAAAAAAAGTATCTTAGTGTGCCTCTGGTTGTGACTGTTCTATCAACCTCCTTCCCCTGCTTCAAACTCTAGGCATCTATGTGCATCCTTTGCATGTGGTTGTACAACAAGTGATAAAAACAACACAGGGAGCGGCTCATACAAACAGTGATCTACAACATCACTAGTGGGAGAGAGCACTACAGGGTTCCTTTAATAGGTATTACATTAATGTGACATTTACATACATGTTTAAATTACTTCTCTCAGTGTCTCATAAATCTTATTCATTCAACACAGTGAACTCAGAACTCAAGTGTTGTGCCTGGTTGTGTACTCTTCTTTGTTTCAAAAACTGTACACGTATTTGCCCCCCCCCCCCCCCCAACTGTGTATTCTTAAAAAAAAAAAAAAAAAAAAGAGAGAGTTCTGTCAAGCTCACTTTCTTTTACATAGTGGCTAAGTCCCATCATACCTTTCCCATGGGAATATACAAGCAGAATAAAGAATAAAAGTTTCCTCAGTCCTCTCTCTGTCTCTCTGTCTCTGTCTCTTCATTACACTGTTTTCAGAGCGTCTCTTTTGGGAAGCATTTTTGTTTTTGATCGTTTCATATACATTTTCATATCCTCATATCCGTCTCTCTCTTCCACTGACTCTCTTCCCACATCGGTCTGTTTACTTACATCAATGCCGTTCTCTCCCGGTAGACCATCAGGACCTGGTTCTCCTGGCTCTCCCTTAGGTCCCTACATTAAAACAACACAGTATTGTCATTTACAACACCAAGGCCATAAATAAAACAAAGGTGAATTTGTTGACAAGTAAAATCAAATAAACAGCATAGTAGAAACTTACTGGTGGACCAGGAGGCCCAGGAGGCCCTTTATCTCCCTGCAGAGAGATGGAGATTTATGTCACTCTTGACTTTTGATGAAAAATTAACATTATTTATCTGTGATCTGTTAATTTACGAGAAGAGGTAAAGGTACATATGATGTTGTAGGCCTTCAGTAAACACAAAAAACAAATGGTACAGCTTTAAATACACTTCAAAGTTTGTATTGTCAATCATGTAGAAAAATATAGGGTGTGTTTATTTTGACATCACACATACAGCATAAAGAGACAAGGTGACAACTGGTTAATCTATTCTTCTACAAAGCTTCAGTGATTATGGTGTAAACAATCTTTAGATAAATTGTTGCCCCAGTGTGCCAGAGACCCAACTGGGAAAAACTACAGTTTAAACATAAAGGGAAACTACAACTTCCAATTTGGACTAACACTAATTGTGCCAACTGCATCCTAGTCGCAACCTGATCCTAAGCATATCTGCAGGAGATGCCAATGATAAAAGTCAAAAATGATAGACCTTCGTTCATGGCTGAAATGTATAAGCTCATCGAAACATATCACACGTTTATTTACATGTTTTTGAATCACTGATGAGGAACCAAAAGTTCCCTGCAGCCTGGCTTTTACAGCCTGTTTGTTTCTTGCTCCACTGGCCCAGCAGCCTCCATTTTCCACATATTTAAACAACCTGTACGTAGTTAACCCTGAGAATATCTCAAATGTATCACGTTACTGTGACACAAAACTGAGGATTGAGCTGAGGGTCCCTTCTCAAAGACCCCTCTCTCTGCTGGGAACAGAGATCTTTTGTACCAGTGTGTTTTCATTTGCAGTGCCCTCTTCTGGTAAGACTCCAGTATCACAGAGAAGCACAGGGTTTGGTATTTCTCCAGCACAATGATGGTCTTTGTGACCAACCTGTTGGGCAAACTTGTGTGGATACTCACATCAATGCCGTCTGACCCAGGAGTGCCAGAAGGGCCTGGTGGGCCGGTCTGGCCCTGAGGTCCAGGTGGACCCCTCTGAAACACACAGAAAGAAACATTTTGATTAGCAAGTGTTTTTTTTATAGTGATGGACAAAACTGGAAGTCAATAAAACCAAAAATGATATGACATTCTTTATGTTTATAGTAATAAATACATTTACAGTTGATATTAGACCATGTTTTGTTTGTTTTTTTTTCAAATATTGGATGTTTAATGTACCAAATGAAAATACTGAAATAAGCTCTAAAGTTAAATCTATTGATTCAGTGTAAGACAAACAGTTAAAGCTGTTAAAGCATTCATTCATATTAGCTGGATATACTGTACAAATCCCTGGATGATGATCACTTAACAAATAACAAATAATATTAAAATTGTAAATAACATTAAAAGAGGGGAAAACATTTTTTTTATTATGATGATTTAAAGCAGACCTACATCATCTCAGTCCACTCAGGGCAGGTTGTTACGAAACTCAACAAAAAAAAGCATAAACTACATAAATGATATAAAGAGGAAATTTAGTATCCGTATTGAATTACAGTGGTTGAGCAGAATGATAAAAACAAAAGCCTGAGGAGGAATGTGGGAGGAGGGGTCATGAGACTGGCACTGTTTACCCCAACCACCCCCCACCACCTCACACCCTTCTCTCCATCTCACTGTCTCCTCAGCCTGTGTGATGTGTCATCTCAGTGGATGAGCCTGTCCATCAGGTGATAATCCAACTCTGAATGTTTCAAGTCTCCAAGAAAAACAAAATTTTAAAAAGTAAAAATAATCCTTGAGCGTGAACACAGAAGTCCAGTAGATAGCACGTAGGTGTCTGTTTGAAAAGGAGGTTTCACACCCAGTGGATAGTGTGTGTGTGTGTGTGTGTGTGTGTGTGTGAATGCACAGCAATTTCTATCTCTTGCATGGCTGCTTAGGTTCCCAGTGACAAAGAGAAAAATCTTTAATGTTTCCTCCATTTTTCCATGAATAAAAGTCTTCTTGAAAAACAAGTGTAGCCAGGTAAAGACAAATCCTTGCCTTCAATAAGAGCTCCTCAGTTAAGAAGAGATAAGACTCCATACACGATAAGGATGATAATCCACAGTATAGATAGTCCGGTTTCATTTTGTCTTCACAGCAGTGAACACATTTCAGACTCATCTTTTGTGTTTTTTTACATGCATGCTGTTAAGCCAGCATTTCAGCATCTTAGCAACTAGACAGCACACAACCCCAAACATCACCTCCAGAGGCTGCTGGCCCTTTCCAGGGGCCCTTATCCTCACTGAACCCCAAAATAAAGAGGCAAAGCCATTAGCAGAGTCGAGCTCAACTTCCCCCATCCACTCACCACTTGGGCCAAAGCCAGGCACAAGGTCTGCAGTATAACCCAGGTCTTCAGCAAGGCAGAGAGAGCAGCCATGGTCCCTCTCCCCTGTCTGTCTCTCCTCGGTTCACCAAATCCTCTCTTCTCGCTCCTCTTTCCGCTCCTTTACTCCTCTCCAGGCCGGCACAGTGCGGAACTGGTGGAGCAAAGCTGGACGAGAGGAAAGAGGGGGGGGGGGAGGAAGAGGTGGTGGGGCTATGTGCACAGCCCCGAAAAAATCCACACAGGAGAGAGGAGAGAGCTGGAGAGTGGAGAGGGATGGATGGAGGAGGGTGAGGGGGGTGGGAGGGGAGAGAGAGAGAGAGAGAGAGAGAGTGAGGTGCAATCCTGTCCCACTGCAGGCCCCTGGAAGCAGAAGAAATCTTTTCTATGAACCCATAGTGTGGAAAGCACACACACACACACACACACACACACCTATATATAGATAGACACAAACACAAACACACCTGAGAACTGAGGCTGCGGTAGACTTTTTGAATATGCAAGAAAAATGCAGATTCTAGCACTGCGATTGGAAGCTTTATGAATAATTAACATGTTTAAACAAGGTGCTGCAGCCAATCAGATGAGAGCAGTGACCAAACCCCCACCCTTAAAGCTGTGGGAGCGGACCAATGAATGAAACCTGACAGATTACGCCAATGGTGTAGAGCACCTGTCTCTGAACATGTTTCTGTCTCTTCTTCTGTCTCGCTTTTCAGAGTTGTTGGGTTTTCTTCTCGCCCTGAGGCCATCATTTGCATGGAGGTGTAAACATCTCTGAGCATTTTCGTGAGAGTTCTCCTGCATTGATGAGAGAGCTGGAAACCCTCTCAGCAGCAGGAGGGAGAGAATCAAAGGGATTCAGTCAGGGAGGGGGAGGAGACAGTTCTCATTTTGTCAACACAACCTGTGAACAGCATCGTCTTTGTTGCCTGCAGACATAAAGGGATAAGTGAGTGAGAGACAGCCAATAACACACCTGATCACCAATCCCTCTATTCATGCTTGTTAAATGCTACATAAACTGAGTCATTTACTGACACCTAGTGGCTGTTTTACATAACACAGGTTAGTTCCCACAGTAATAAAACAGTGACATGTTGAGCCTGAATAAACAAAACTCAAACTCAAATGTGAAAAATGACCTTATACTGACCCCTATAGCACAGAAACCTCATTACACCACAGACAGAAGCTGCATCTGCCCACTAGATGGCAGCAAATACACATTATCTGATTTCCCTCTGTGGAGGTGGGTGGTTGCTATGAAGGCCTCCGCTGCAACAACTGGGAGGATTTCACATTAGTTCTCCTCAGGGATGATAAAGACAGAGCTGAGGGTGTCGAGAGCAGATACATTTATTACTAAATTGAGATTTATTGCACACAACAGGGAACAACAGACCCCTATAAACAACAAATTAGGAAAGCAGCTCAGTACTGTATTTGTTTTGCACATTTTCTCTTACTGCATTTATCACACTCTAATACAACTATTGCCTTTTCCCCCAAAAGGCTTAACTATTGCCCTGTATTAATCATATTTTACACAAAAGAAAGGTGATAGTCAATAGCTCTGAATTATAATGTGGCATGTTTATTTTGTCCACTTATCTGTGCAGCCAATATGTATCGTTCATGGTGAGAGCAGTACTGTGGGTAGTAGTATTCATACAGTGCAGTGAAGCTGAGTTTTGCAGGGACCACGGACGGGCATTGTTAATGGTCTTCTAATTCATTATGCTCTAGTGAACTGTGAAGTGTTTGCCTCAGTGCCACTTCTTCCAACAAGTCTGTTTGAAAAGTGACAATGTCAGCAAAGTTCTGCAAATCCAAATGACAAAATAGTAGTTTCTTGTAATCCGCATGAGTCACTTCCCTTAAGCAGTTCGAAATTGCAACATCAAGGAAGAGCTTAGATTGTATTAACCCGTTGATGCAGCATGAACTTGATCAAAGAAATATCTAGTGATTAAAAAAAAAAAAAAAAAAGATGATACATAGACTTTTAAGACTTTAAGTTGAAAAATGAAAAATGATCTCATATGTAACCTTTGCTAACATTATATTTTGTATATTTGTGCTGTGCATGTGGATATATTGTGTTTACATCTGCAGTCAAGTGGTGCTGCTATCATTTTGATTGGCTTGTCGAATATTTGGTTGAAAAAAAAAATCATCTGACAGCTAAATTGAAATAACAATCAAGAAAAAGAGGAAACTGAGGAACAGAGGAAATTCAAATTATATCCGCTCAAGAAATAATTTGACATTTTGGTTAAAAGCTTCATTTCTTGTCGAGAGAGACATAAGTGTGGTGATACACCTCTCCCTTCTGTGTGCTGAATATGAAACTACAGCCCATTAGTTGATTAGTTTAGCTTAGCATACAGAGTGGAAATAGGGGGGGGGGGGGGGACAGGTAGACTGGCTGTGACTGAGGGAATATAATATTTTAATTAGTGATCTTAAGAGGTGCTGGTAAGCCGATTTTCTGCAAGCTTTTCCCCTGCGTCCAGTCTTTATGCTAAGCTAAGCTAAATATATGCTTCATGGCTTTGGCTTGGTACTGAAGAGACAGATAGGAAGGAGAGTGGTATTGATCTTGTCATGAAGGCCCAACTCTTGGCAAGAGAAGCAAATGGGCAGATTTTGCAAAAATGTCAAATTGAGACTTTAAACAATTCCAGTAGGTCACCTTCAACGAACCTAAACAATCAAAAAGTCTTTTATGCAACTGGCACACTTTACTATGACAAGCTGTTTATCTGAAAGTCTGCCAAAGTGTGCCAATTCTACCCTCTTTGCACATCAAAATTTCAGACACAAATCTATTGAGAGACAGACAGAGAGACAGAGAGCGCATGAAATCTGTGAAAAACCAACGGATCAAATGCGTGGAAACATGTCTATATCCAAAAACCTGCTGTGCTGATCTTCTCACGGGTGAAAACTGAAAGGAATCATCCTCTAGTTGTTGTCTTTCTCATTACGAACGGTTCCCCAGCCTCCTCAAACTTTGAAAAACAGGCAAAGAAAATATTGGCCTCTCTCCATTCTCCCAGTGCTCCCTCCCTGCTCATGTTTAATTTCTCAGAGGAATACGTCTTAGCCGTTATTTTCCTAAAGACAAGCAATTGCATCTTGTTTTACGAGTGGATGGCACATTTCCTGCAGCTTACCGAGACAGGCAGGGGGCGGCATGCCACCCAAAGTGATCATCACACAGCCTCACATCAAATACCCACCCACTTACTCTCTGGCCTCCACATAAATGCATAAAACAGAGTGAGGCAAGCACACAAACACACACATTCACTCACACACATGCATATGCACGCTCATGCATAGAATTAAGTAATTGCGATGTTATGAGTGACCAGGGAGTTTATGGTTCTGCACTGGTATTCATGCTTTCCCTGAGAAAACTCTCTTTCACACAGACAGTCTGAGTCCATTCCCTTTCTTTCGCTTGGAGGTCATCATTAACATCTAACTCAAAGGCAGGAAGCCACACACACACACCATGATGATGATGACAGACAGGGTAAATATTATTCTTGAGTGCAGGTGTGAGGAGTAGCGGTGAAGTGATAAGAGAGGAGGTCATTAACAACCCAGCAGGGTTTGAAGCTGCCCCTGAAGCCTGTAGCGTATCAGGCCCTCTTCCATTGAAAAGACAGAGTTTACAGTGAGAGTAAAGGGAGGTGAGGTACACACTGACAGGCTGATGATATACAGGCAGAGGATATTAGACTGTCTGCTATCAAACATATTCATTAGGGTGTTTTGTGGTTATTCTCTCGGCGTGAAAATCTCTCCAGCCGTTTGGAGGTTGAAGCGATTTTGACATGTTAAATTATTGGGGAATTCAGCGGATGGAGACGTTTTGTGGTGCTTGGTTGTCGATCATAGAGCTAACAGTACATTTGAGGGTGTGTGTGTGTGTGTGAAGCCTAAACGTTCACATATGATCATGATGTCACACTTTCCTCCTTCCCCGGTGACTTTGATCCCAAAAGACCCAAGAGATAATCTTCATCCTACATTTTCTGCTGTGAGACCACCTTTCAAAGCTCAGACTGTGTATTTTGTGAAGTCACTGAGAGTCACATTCGGAGCTTCTCACCTCACCTCGCCTGCTACCTGAGCTGAACCTGATGTTGTGGCGAGACCCAGCTGCATGGTGAGAATTGGCCCAGAGTCACAGGGCAGACAAAGTGATGACTGCTGTGGAGAATAAAAAAAAAAACAAAAAGCACACAGCTGACCCCGGTCTGAGCCACATGAGAGGTTTCTAAGCAACATGGAATGGCCACATCACATCTTGGACTAAAGACCAGAAGTGTTCTGCACCATCACCACCACCAAAGATAAAGGACGAGGGGGATAAAGGATGGTCTCACGCAATAGATTGTTAATACTGCTTTAATGTGTTTTCATTGGCTAACAAACACATATATTTCATGCTTTGACATTCTTGTGGTAGCTACATATTAGAGCTGTATCCTTAAGTTTTCTCAGCCTCCTCTGAATTTGATTTAGGTTTTCTGGCAATGACATGCTATTTGAGCTGACTGGTGAAATATACTGGCCTATGGAAGTGGTCTGCTATGAAACGATGTGGTCTTTAAATCCAATTTGAGTTAGTGCAAAACTTCAAACATCATAAATAAGAAACGGCAAATTCAAGTTATCATAATACATGTGTTTCAGATCTAAAGTGAAAACAGGCAGGTTATGTTCACATAATGATTTTAGGCTGCATGTGTTACACATTTTGGGTTGTTGCATGCCTTCATGATAAGGAACAGTTGTTAACACTTCAACTCAAGCAAAGGCCAAAGGACACAGGAACTTTGGGCTCCTCCACACAGACATCAGATGTCTGAGTGAGGTCAGATGCAACTGTGCTTCTTCTCCTTGGTGGAGGAAATCAAGGCCCTGACAAATTTGACAGAGAAAGTGAATCACCTGCACCTACGGTCACAAGACAAAGACAAGTGGATGGCTGTGATGTGTGATATATTGATATGTGCATACAGACAATACATTTAAGAAAAAAGGGAAATTTGAAACATAGGGATAGAGAAGATATACTTAACATGCAACTGATGTGAATATCAAGACGTGAGCATTGGCAACAGACACAGTATGTGATTTATGTTTCTACAAAAAGTAGCTTCAGCTTCAACATCTGATATTGGGCTGACTTGGGCTGACTGGGCTATTGGGCAGACTGTAGAAGTTGGTGGAAATATGATAGCACTCACTTGAATGAACTATGGTCTAGTAAACTGTGTATTTTGACAGAATATTTTAGCTCACATAGTCAAGTGAGAGCGAACATGAATTTGACAAAAACAAACAAGAAGCTAACCTAGAAAAACAATGAAGATCAGCATTCCGTTGTTTAGGCACTTTTACAGCTTATTCTTTTTCTCTGGATGCTGAGTGGTCGACTGACTGCTTTCTCACCCTCCCCCCACTCACGGAGCACAGTCAGACCAGGAGCCACAGCCACATGAGAGACATTATAGCACATTCATTGAGAAATATTAACATCTCTCCTCAAATGAAAACAGAGGTCAGAAATCTGCCCAAATATCTGGATACATTATTAACTGCTTTTTGAAAAAAAAAAAAAAAAGTTGTCCACCAAAAGAGTCTTAAAATTGTGATTTAAAATACGAAATAAATTATACAGTAGGACAACATCTGTGCCTTGTAAATATGTACCAGTGTTTTCTTGTGGCAAAGCCAAGCTCAGTAGCAGTGAGCTAACCTTAGCTCCCCTCTACTCCGTCTCTACAATAGTGAACACCTCACTGTTTGCTGTCTGCACTGTTTCCTACAGGGCCGCCAAGAGGTAGTCCAGAGTACAGGCTGGGGGTGTTTTGGACCCACGGTACCCTCCTCCTGAAGAATGAGAGAAAAATGTTGTGTTAGGCTGACAACCGTGCAGCTCAGACACTGTTTGGATGATGGAATGCAAAATAAATCATACAGTAATAAATCCACAATGGACCAGTGGCCAAAATTGTCTCAAAACACCCCGCAGCCAAAATGAGCTGAGACAACTGAACAATGGTCATACACAGGCCAGCTCTGTGCCCCCTGGATGATCCAACAGAGTGACTTAACAGGATCCACCAGGATTCTGCTGTGTCTGCTCAGTTTCAAATATATGGATATGAGACAGAGAGGGGACAATGTCCTGTTATCCCACAAAGCCACACATGACACATTATATGCATGTGTATTTTCGGCAACATTCTTTAAACCTGCTAAATTCATTAATTGCTGCATATATGACCATAAATGTGACACTTTTGTGGTGAAGTGTTGCCGTGACATAAAAGGGGACAGAACAATTTCATGCTGACTTGCTGTAATCACGATGATTTCCTGCATTTAGACTTTGAAGAGTTCTTCATATAGCAAGTTGACATATTTTTACAAGAATATATTACACCCGCTCTTTCATCTCTCTTTCTCATGCACACATACACACACACAAAATCACAAACAGCTCATATAGACACTTATACACCAGTGATACAATGAACACAGTATACTTTCATACAATAAAAGAAGATGACAGCGAGAGAGGTAAAGAGAAGTGGAGGAGAAATATGTTAACACCATTAGTTGTAAAACTGATTTTACTTATTAAATTTAATGATAGGGTTTTAAATATCCCTTATAGTTACACTGATCATATATCATATAAACATGATTCAGTCCAGCTCAACTGAGCATTTTAGCAACCTCTTGCTCTGCTGTTTCCTTATGCACTAAAAGCTCTGATGCACCAACTTCACACCAAACAGCACAGATGAAATCAGCAATGAGACAGCACTTAATGAATGCTGTTTTGCACCTGCTGTAAAAAATAGGAAACTTTTTTCTATCTGGAGACAGAAGGGATGAAAGTTTGAAAGGGCAGCTTTACAGGGAGGTGGCATGGGTTATTAGAAATATTGACTACAGGTAAATCCCTTGTTGTGGATCACAGAGTTAGGTTTCACCTGTTGGTATTCACCACCATCACAAGGGCTTAAGCAGCTCCACAATGAGCTCTGGATACTGACAAATACTAACATCCAAGGAGGACTCAATATGTGGCTGCTCTTTGACAGGAGTGGCTGAGACAAAGACACATCCCCATGTGTCACAGTTTGAGAGATAATGAGCTTAAAAACAATGTGTATTTGCATACTGTGTCAGAGAAAGATGAGAATCAGAGATAAACAGTGGAGGGAAACAAAACATCGCAGAAAAAGCCTTCCTTTAAACAGCCCTGTCTATGATACTTCCAGTGGAGACGTTTCCTCAGGGGTCAGGGAGGGGCTGCTGTCAGTATGTTAAATACACACACACACACACACACACACACACAGCAAATAGGAAATACATTTAATTTGAGATGGAACGTCTAATGAAATGAAGCTCTCTATTTTTTATCCATGTTTAATATCTGCTTCATATAAAAAGGTTTTAGGATCATTTACAAGTAAAATTGATTATAAACTTGAGAGTCAATTTCTGCCTTAGAGTTATAAAATGGAGATTTATTAAATGGCACAGACATATGATAATTACTGTATTACATCTGGATGGCATGCACAAATGGATTGTTAACAATGCCACATTTAAACTGTTAAAGAGAACTGTTATTAAATCTTACGCCTGCTGTGATATTCTAACATCAGCCCTGAATTGGATTAAGCTAAGAATGAAGCTGAGCATGATTCATTTTTACAAGCAGAAGGCACAGGCTCTTATCCACATCCTCACATTCATCCTCTTTCTTTCACACACATTTTAAAGAGCAAATTAGACCACGATGGTCCAGGTAATCGCTCAATTTACCATTGAACAATTTGACAAAATAGAAATGCATCCAACTGGCTGCCTGTGCCTGCACTGACAGATAGGAGCCAACATATCTTTGGGTGAATTAGAGAACATACAGGACAGCTGCCGAAAAATATACACATCAACACTTCAAAAGCAACCCTGACAATAAACATCTAATCCCTGGCATGTGTTTGGGGGGCTTTCAGTCATCGAGAAGAAGTACAGGACCAAAATTTCATTTTAACTTTAAAGCTGCACAAATCAATATTTTACATTAATAATAAATCAAATAGCTCTGTCTGAAACAGAAAGGGTTGCCCCTGGTGACAAATCCCCAGAGACTAATGACTCCACTCTACAGTCTTCTTCACTCTCCACAGCATTTTAGCATGGTTGTTTTGATTTCACGGAGCCATGACCATCAACTTTGTTTCTACCTGCAGTTGTGTTCATCATTAGCTGTGTTTACATGCAGTGTTTTCCTCAATCTGAATGAAAACAATCGGATTGAATGAATCTTATTCGATCTGTATACATGAACGCTAAATAAAGCGATCCACATACAATTCGTGTATACATGGCCCCAGCTGAAGCCGATTAGATAGTTTCATTGACATGTGCAGAAGGTCTCACTCCCACTGCCTGCAAAGGTGCGGCTCTACGGTCTCAGCAGTTAGTTATCATCAAGAGCTATAGTTGGTCTCAATGACTGACCAATTTTTTTGTTCATATGCCATGTTTGTTATGACTGGCTTTACCGTCAATAATACGTGACTCCTACGTACTAGGGCACGCATGCGCAGAACGAATAAACACTCTATCCACCGAATCCACTCTATTCAGCCGTTTATATGCGGCATCAAGCTGATCATCACTGGCGTAGACTACCTCTTCCAGAAATTTAATCAGATCTGGGTGAATCGGATCCGCTAAGGTGTTTACATAAGACATTTTGAATCTGACTGACCTATTAATCCGATTATAAATAGGATTTTTGGACCCATGTAAATGCAGCTACTGTGATGAAGCTCCTTTGCACCAAAGTGAAAACAGACAAAGGTAGTCGCTAGCTGCTGAACACAGGGGAACTTTTCAGTTCTAAAGAGTCAGTGGAGACCAAAACAGAGCTAAAGACACTAGTGATGAGAAGACAAGAAGTCAGAAGATAAATGCTAATGGTTCATCATGTTTGCTAAAAGTGAAAACAGGCTGTTGGTTGCTAATTACCTGTTTTTGATACATCAGCATTGTGCCAAAAAATATTTAATTCAAATAGAAAATTGAAGTTTAAAGTGGATCTTAACGTATAGCTATCAAAGAGTGGCTGCTGCATTATCCACAGAAGCAGACTGGAAACAAAGCTGATAAATCTAGACATCCTATTTGTCTAATTCTGAGAATGTGTGTTGTGCTTGGCTACATCTGACTCAGGATTTTTTTCATTTGTGGAATCTGTTTTTTATTTGTCTGAAAACCAACAAGAAAACATCTAATTAAATCTCGCCTACATGATCATATACATGTAAGTCGAGTCCGCCAGTTGCGCAGTGTCTCCATGAGGCCAAAACAAGAACAGAAGGTTCTGGTTTAGTCATCTGGATCAACTACAAATGCTCTGGACTTTTTGGTCCAACTTGTAAATTAGAAATGATTACTCTGTAACGTAAGATATAAAACGCTAGTGACAAATAGAGCGCAGTTGGAGGCCATCAAGCTCATATATAAAATATTGTGTATTAAACTTAAAATCACCTATCCAGGCAGACACACAGGGCATCTGGTTAAACACATAAATTCACCCTCAGACCTGCAATAAGTTGATCCCATGCTGACATTGTCTGACATTCAGTTTCTATGTGGAGGCATTTAAACTGGCAAATAACCAACATTTCCCAAACAACACACAAACACACACACTCACATTCAGACTCTTGAGTAACACCAGATGCTACATGTCCTGCCTAATATCAAACAGTATCTAGTTTTTATGCTTGACATTTCCCAGTGTGTTTGGTAATGAAAGCTGGAAAATGCTCCTCACAAATAGATCAATGGTTTAGTTCAAGCAAGACACAACTACATCCTTTTTGTTACTTCCACACAGTGTTAATACTGTAAATAAACACAACGTGCACCTAGCTTTGAGCAGAGTGTTTGTCTGTATAGGTGCTCAGGGAGGCAGCATGGAGAGCCAGGCTGAACATATGGCTTCCTGCATCTCCTGTTTTCTATCTTTGTCCACACAGGTTTCTATGAAACAGACCAGCTGTAACATTCCCATCATCTCCTACTCCTCTTCTTATCCAGACTGCACTGCAAAGGATCCTCATCCCATCCCTCAGGCAGGTTTTGTACGATAAGTCTTCAACCTTAAACAGCAACCTGTGGCTCTGTGTCCTCTTATACCCCGGCCAACTTCTTCCTTCTTTTGGACCCCATGAACTCTCCAGCTCTCCTACTTGTCTTCATTTGCGTTATCGCTGACCGTTCCCCTTTTCTGTCTCCTGTCCAGCTTCATCTATCTCTTTATCTTCCACTCTTTCATTCCTTGTCATTCCTCCCTCTTCTCCCAATAACATGCAACCTTCAGAGCTTCTGCACTGAGCATTTGTCACTGACACTTTAGACAGAGTTGCCATGACGTTTTCCCCTCATACTGATTGAAACCCTCTGTGGCCAGTCATCCATACTGCTGACAACATTTTACTTGAACGCTTACATCTGAATTGGCACTTCCTCCATATAAAGACCTGGGTGGCCTTGCATGCAGTGCACTGAATGGTGAGGGAGTGACCGACTGCTTCTACTTCACAACACTCAGGGGTATAACATTTCTGTAATACTGTTGATTCTCTGTGTTGCGATGTGAAATTAATTTCAAGTTGTATAAGAGAGTAATTTCTCAATTTAAAAAAAGAAAAGAAACTGGGACTGAGGTAAAATTGAGATACTATACACGGCTGACATGAAAATATAATTTCCCTGTGACCTTGCTTGCCAGGTAAACAAATGCAATAGCAAGAGATGTGCTTTGGTTTCAGGAAAAATAATCCAAGGTCTAATGTCAAGACTGCTTGGAAGTAATACGGGTTTGCATAAGAAAAATCTGTATTCACCACATGAATGTCATTTGTCCCTGGGATAACAAACAGAGACATGGTCATTGAAATAACACTGTTTGACATGAAGGAGGCGTGCAGTCATACAGGCTCATGCAAATCAATATTCAATCAACACAGATACTTTATGCTACAATAACATGTTTGATAGAGGGGCCAGAGACAACTCACTGGCACAGGTCGTTTCAATGTGCTTTGCATTAGAGGACACGATTATGTGTGTAATCGTGTGTTTCAGCGTCCAATTATTTACCTCAATGGAACATTTCATCTCCTTCCTCTGCCTCCAAAGGCGGTCTGACTCAGAAACAACCAGGGACCTGGACCTGAATTCAGAGGCAGAGCTGCAATTGGTGTTTTAGTTCATCAAGTCCAAACGGGTCAATGTTGTGTTTTAATATCGTTCCGATCCCACCTGATGTCAAAGCTACTTTTTTTCCCCCACAGCTGCTTTTGCACTGAGGGAGCCAAGAGTAAATGAGGAAAAACAATCGGCCACAGAACCACACGCAGCCTCTTTTTTCTCTCCGTCAGAGCAGTTGTGAGTGGTTATCAGTATTGGAGTCATCTGACGCCCTCCCTCATCACCATCAATCTGTCTAAATGACTCTGTCTCTCCGCCGCCGCTGTTGCTCGTCCATTTTATCCACACATTTTATCTCCCTCCAGGTCATATCAACATCTCTCCCCCTCTCTCGTTTTCCACCTCTCTTTAATGTCTTTCTTTACAACTACTAATCTGCACGCTTTTCCTTCCCCCGACCATTTTCTCCGACATTTTGTCGTTCTTTGCTGCTCTTTTCTTAATTCTTTGCTCTGTCTCTCCCACTCGTTCATGTGCATCTCTCCACATCTTCCCTCACCCTTCTCCCCCTTGAGGAGACTGCTCCATGACTAAGTGAGCCCTGGTGTGATGGATAGCCTAATAGGAACGGATGAAGCATTAAAACCATAATTCACAGGGACATAATGTTCCGAAGATTTCAGCCAGATCCACTTGAGATGGGTATGTGTGTGTGTGTGTATGTGTGTCAGATTGTGAGATTATAAATGCACGCAAGGGACAGGGTTGAGTTTGTTTAGTGTTTATTTTTGTGGGTATGGACACACAAGTGATGCTTTGAGCAAAATCTTCACATGTTCAGCATCCAATAGAAAAAAACATTTCGAGGACCATCGTTTTGTCTTCGTTTCAGTGTTTGATTTAGCACAGCAAGCACTTCGTCTCAACACGGCAGGAATTTGCCATCCTCCACTTCCACCACGCTTCATTTCTTTAAGACACATAAATGAGGAAAGGTGATATATGTTTTGTTTTCCATCTGTCTGGCACGCTGCATATGTCTCACTTTCTAAACTCACAACTCCATATCTAGCTAACACGAGCCTTAGGTAAACTGCAGAGGCAAAACAACCTTTCTCTGGAATCTGTCCAAGTTTGTCCGAAATAATCAGATTTTCTTCATCTCTTGTCCATATTGAAAACAAGATTCAAACTCTCACAGCGTAGGTTGGAAAAAGTATGAAGTCCTAGAGTACCGTAGGAGGAGTTGTCAAACCAAAGGTCCAGTCAATAAAATAAGATTGGACGTGTGGGTTTGAGCTACTCTGACTTATAAAAAAAAACATATAAACAGTTTCAATTTGCTGTTCACAAGAGGCATCTGCTGATGGGAAACATATCTTGCAGAAAGGAGATCTTAGAAGACTTACATCAAGAACTGTTGCTTTCATCAAGCTGAAAGGTTTACAGGTTTACACAGTCATCTCCAAGAGATTTGATATTCATCAGTCCACACTCAGACAAACCGTCTGTGTATGGAGATGATTTAACCCTGTGGCTCCTCTCCCTACCAGCTGAGATGACTCCAAAAGCACAGCACAGTAAAATGACAAATGACCTCAGGATAACACCTAATGGCCTAAATGAAATCAATGAACCTGATTAACATCTCTGTTCATGCGTCGATCATTGTCAAATCATGGCTGCATGGAGCATGGCTTCCTGCCATGGACACCAGAGGAAGCTGCTACTCTTCAAAAACATCACTGCTCTCCTGAAGTTTGCCAAAGAGCAGCTTGACTCTCAACAACACTACTGGGAAAATGTTTTATGGACCGATGCAGTTAAGGTTGAATTGTTGAAGAACACGAAGCACTGCGGTGCAGAAAGGGCACTGCATACCAACACGAAAACATCATCGATCAGCAGCAACTGAAAGAGCTTGTTTAAGGATATTGCTGCCAAAAGAGGTTATTAAATTGAATTAATATTAAAGTTCACTTACTTCCACAGGGTTATAATTGTGTGGCGTTGGTTCAAGCACACTGTGTTTGTCTACAGTTGTGACTTACTGTGGTTGAAGATCAGATCATATTTTATGACCGATCAATGCAGAAAAAGAAGTCATTGCTTTTTCACATGCCTTTTCTTGCCACTCCCTCCTTTACCAAGTTCCATCTGTAACTGAGAGAGGTAGATATCGATTAATATGACGCTGGCAATGTCGTTTGTAATCACACATGACAACATGTTCGAGTAGTCCAGTTGAAATGTAAACTTTTTGGGCATTTTTCAAGTTTTACACAAACAATTTCACAGCAAAATACTCCGACTGATGAGACGTAAAGTGTTTATTAGTTCTTCACAACTCTACTGTTTCAATAGTTACTAGTTTTTGTCATTTACGGCAGAAAAGTATACAGGACACCTTACAAGCACAAAGAGGTAAACACACTGCATAACTTGGACACACACACACACACACACACACACACAGCAGCTCTTTTATCAGTGAACTGAAGTCCTTTGCAGGGCTCTACACTAACGAGCTCCAATCAGTGATCACGTTACCACCTCCAGAACCGGACGCTAGGGGCCTGCACCATGTGTACAAATGCCTGAACACACATATACCCACACACACACACACACGTATGCACACAAAGGATACCCCCCGGGGTGAAAAAGTGTAAAGTAGAAAACTGCACCCAGGTGCTGGACTCAGGAAAAGGAAACTGACAAACTGAGTGTGTGAGGGGTCAGAGGTCATGCTGCATGTGTTCTATGTGAAACCTAATGTAAGTACAGACATGCCAATGCACCATAGCATACACAGCATTTCTTAGACTGTTGACATGTTTCCCTGCTTCTCTCTTCAACACACAGACATTAATAGTGCTAGCGTTTGCAAAGTAGTGGCACATGTTCAGCGGTACAGTACATCTTGACACTGCACGCTGTCCCAAAAGAACTCACTTTCAATAATATTCAGCAAGCAGAGCCAGGCATGCTGACCTGTAGGCTTCATATTATTAGCTTGGAAAGTAGCAACAGTTGGGCCATTGGTTACCTGGACAGACTTCCTGATACTCAACACACAACAAAGGCAATGCGAGAACAGCTGGGGGAAAACACAGCTGCTTCCAATATGTGTTTCAACCATAAAGTGCTTTGTATTACCTAATCGCACAGCAAAACAAGAGAGGTGCCTCCTAATCATGTACACATTCACCCGCTCACCCTCTGCTGCATGAAATCACATATGAATCAGATTACAGGCCTTTACTGGTGATTCATGTGCAGAGCCACTGAAAACCTTTTTTTACTGGAGGGGAGGGGGTGAGAATGGACAGACATATTAGATGAGCAGTGGTGGTGACACAAACTGTGGCTGCAAGAAGCAAATGATTTTCCCTCCACGCTTGCGGGGGATCATTTAATATACGTGTATTAGCTCATTCTTTGCCATCATCACACACCTTCACTGAGCACCACAATCACTTCAATTAAAATTCTGCATAAGTCATCAGTGGGCAGGAAGCAACAGTGATAAAAAACACAGCACATTACAGTGTTCATCTGCCTATTTGTCTAATTAACTGGGCCCAGGCTTAAGACAGGTTCTCGCGGTGTTGTTTTACAAGACGCAGCTTGCTATGAATAATTGCATCTGGCCTGGGTAACAGGCAGCTCTCACATAGCAGACTGTATGTGTCACAAACTGATAGGGGATGGCAATTTAGATGGTGGAATTTATAAAGGGAGAGCTTCGGCAGAGAGCACAGTCTGGGCGTTTTTCATTCAAGAGAAGTGGATCAAATGGGGAGCGGGTGAGGAAGGTCGATGAGAGACAGACGTAGATCTGGACCTGCTTTGCTTAATGTTTCTGCTTTTATGGGGGCTGTTAAATTGTCTATGTAGAGTGGTTGGCAGGCCTGAACACACACTGAGCTCCACATTCTCACAGCCCTTTACCTGTAACCTTTGACTGAATGCTGGCATTGGAGTTGAGAAACTGTTATTGCTCAAGTGCTCATTTGTCAACGCCTTTATTTTTTCTGTCTGAATCAGCCTCAATCAATTACAGTACACACAACTGCATTTCTTTCTTTTAATTGCTGTAAGGTTGAGTTTAATGGTCAATAATAGATTTTTCTTGCCAGTGTAGGAATTTCCTCTTTGGAATTGCTCGGGTGCTTTGATAGGCGAGTCAGGAGAGGTAAATCTATCTTGTATCAGGAGAGAGGGACACCAACTGCTGTGTTTATTCAGTCTCCATGGAGGTGAATACATAGTATTGTGTACACAATCAAAAAGAGGTCCGTGGGTGAATCACGCTTCACAGCATTTGAGTTACAATTCAGTCTCCGGCTCTGAATACGGAGCTTTGTTTGTCCTGGACCTGTCACTTTGCGATTATGTCATTTTCAACGCAACTTTAGCCCAAGTGGTTTAACCCACAAGTGAGTGAGCACATCAGGAGTTTGATTTAGTTGCCCTGCATGTCTTTAATGAATGTCGGCTACAGCAGGACCTGTCTCACTCCTGGCTTTGTCAGATGCGGTTCATTCGGGTTCATCTTATTTCCAGTTCAAATTAGCGAAGCTAAACTTTGTTTTCTCTTCAGAACAGCTCCCATGGGCTCTTCCCTGCCTGGATGCTTGTTCTCCCAGAAACAGCATGAGGGGAGGCAGTAAAGCTACACTAACATCATCATTGTTATCATAATTACCATTAACCCACAACAGACTGTCACAGGCCAGTCTGGGCTGGCCACTTCTCACATTTCTCTCATTTGCTGGTCTGAGCAGACTTTAAACAGATGGTGATTTGTGAGTGACAGCATGTGTAGATGAGAGTGGATGAGGGTGTTAAGTGTTTCAGACGGGCTCTTAAAGGAGGAACTTTTAAAGGGAATCTGGGGCAGTTCTGCTCCCTCTCTCTGCTCTTTCCACCCTGCCCAGGAGGAAGGTTCAGATTGCTGTGTGGAGTGATGGGTCCCACATCCGCCTCTACCACAGGGTGGATACTCCCCACTGCTCCACTAGAATAACAACATCACTGTGGACAACTTCAACACAGTGGAAACTGTCAACAAGTTTGGCTTACAACAATAAAATTACAATAACTAATCTTGATCATTTTTTAAACACAAACAAATAACTCTCTCTCTCTCTCTGTTTTTTAAATGCCTTTGTTTCTGTCTCTTTCAAAACACTTGTCTCATGGGGCAGGGTTGGGTGACAGGGTGGTGCGGACGAGGAAGAAACCCAGTCCCTATACCCAGACCAGAGGGAGGGGAGGCTGAATGTCACCTTCAAACCCAGCAGGCGGATTGATTCAGGGCCTTCGGGGAGCAGTGGGAAATACCTTGGCCTGACAGGAGACACTAAACTAAACAACCAGCACTCCCCTGGGAGAGAGTTTCACTGCAGCACGCCGTGAGTTATGGGCCCCAGGCAATTTCTTTTAACATCACACTTTGTTTTATATGGCAGAAAATGTGTTTATGCTTGAAATGTACATTTCAATAAACAAAGCACTTAACCTTATGTATGAGACGTTTCCTTAGTTGTTTTTTTTTTTTCTGGAACAGATCTAAAAATAGAGCAGATGGCTGCTGTGAAAATACATCAACACTGGTTTTTATTGAAACATAATTCAGCTTGTGAAGTATATTGCAGTGTGTCTGGTAATGTTTATGCTCTGTTTTGATGATCATGTGGCTATCTGTGTCACAGTCATGTTGTTATGATATAGAGTCACCTCTGCTCTTTTATTCCACTATGAGTTTTTCAAGATTTACTTTTAAGTGTGTGACCAGATGCTGTCACAGTGTGTTGCGTATGTATCCCACAATGAGCATTCATGTATCCATATAAATTACAGTAGATCCTTTGCAGAGTGTTTAAGAATAGGACAGTGGCCTGTTTATGATCAAGTATTTGTTTTATGAAAGAAAACTGGACAACAGTCAAACTCCTCTCAGCACAACACTCGTCAGTTTTCCCTCATATCCAGTTGTGTAACTAAAGGGGACTTTTATTAATATCTACTCTCATATTGCAATTGAAGCACTGGAAACAGCCCGATGATGATACACCGTCTATTTCTGGACGCACAGGCAAACCTGAGGCACTTTGATTGTTCAAGCCATCTCCATAAATAATCATATCAATACAACGCTCTCCAACGTGACTCACTCACACTGCCACTAGGTTTATTTCTGATCTTTCCCATCCTCTGCCAAAAAAGATCTAATCCCATCTTCCACTTCAGCCTGTCTTTATATGAAAAACTGAGTGCAATAAAAATGTGTATGTGCTCTTTTTATTCTCCAGAAAGAGGCCACAGAGGGAACAATGTTCAGAGCTCTCCCTCTGGATATCACATTGTCTGTAAGTTTGCACGAGATCTTTACTCTGTGCGTCCTGTTACCCAACACACTTACTACATCCATTCCAGCTTATGTTTGTTAAGCTGAAATGTTTGCTTTCCGTGCACAAATCATCTCAGTGGGAAAACCTTTTCAATTATCTTGTGTTGCTAAGATACAAATTTCCATATTTTTACAATTCTGGGAGAAAACTGATCTGAAGTGACATCTAAATATTTTCTCTTGCAAAAACAGACACTACAGGGAATTCTTCTGGCTACCAACAGTAGTTGGAAATCATTTAAGTTAATCAAAACACTAGTCAAATTCATGTCTACAGAGAGACACTGCACAGAATTAAACAAAGCCACACAACAGCTCAAGGACGAAGTAAAGCATTCTTCGTTTTTCTCTCTTTACACAAGAGAACATCACGTGCTGACAGCTCTGCCTGTGAAATCAGCACCATCATCTACGCAATGAAGTTAAATTCCTAATGAAAATCAATCAATCGGGCCATTTTGTTAGTGAAGGTGGGTAATGTACACACAGTGCATGCATGACTGGAATGGATATGAGTCGAGGCATATCGCTATAGATTCGAGTCACTGGTATGCTGAGCGATGGGGCCACACACACACAGACACCAGGCTTTAAAGCTGCTGGGTCATTAGGTGTCCACACAACAGTGGCATTGTGGAATGCTCATCATGCTTGGGAGATAAGGACTAAGTCTCCACAGTGCATGGAGAGTACAGTATACACCAGCTTAAGGCTTTAATACTGTAAGCTCGCCTCCTAATGTGATATTAGCATGGGAATGAACACAAAACAGAGAGACAGAGGCAAAACTGAGGAAGACAGAAAAATGTTGGATTTGAAAGTCTAATATGGTTTGTTCCTCTTTGGGAGTATTGATCGCTGGAAGCAAACAAACAGCCTTCATGTTGGATGTATGATAGGGCAACTTCCCCTCTTGTTATCCTTGGAGAGTGTTATTCTGCTCGTTTGAGTGGGTGGTATTTGATCACTGTGACAGGAGGGTATTGAAAAGAAGCAGGATGTATTGGAAGTGAGTTTGGTGCCACGCTGTGACAGCGTCCATTCACACTGTAATTGACTAGATGAGCTGTGCTGGGGTGTGGATTGAATCTTGCATTGCACAACGGGAGATAAAGGTTGGGAGGGCGTTTATGATGCATTAGAAAATAGCTGCATTATGATTGAAACCATAATTGTAGAGATGGAGGAAATGGAAAGCATTGGAGGGGGAGGGCTGGACGATATAAGAGAGTCAAAGAGGCAGAACATCCTTGGAATTCCCCAGAATCAGGACGAAGAGGAATTAGACTGATTTGTGCTTTTAATTAGTGACCTAAAAACTGCAACAAAATTCAATACCACACATAAAAGGCACTGAGCCCTACTCCTGCTCTATACAGTAAAATATCAAGAATCATCTATAAAATACTCAAGTTGACTTGCCAATGATCGTTAATGGTTTATAGCTACTGCTATATGGGCTATCAGTGTTTGTAGGTATGACTTCTCTGTTTAGTGGAGCACCAGCATTCTCAGATGTCACTCACAAAACACACAGACTGAGTCTTCTGACACGAACAGCCTTCTCTTATATACAATAGCTGCAGAGTTATGCTGTACTGTATACCCTTTAATTACAGTAACACTTTAACTAAATACGTTAACTAAACACAGTGTGGCTGACCTCCACGTGGCCTTTGAGACAGGCAGACAAGAGAAAACAGAGAGCGTCAGTTCAATCAACAACACATGGTAAAGACAAATCTACAACTCTGCCATAGCGGAGAAGAACCAAAATAAATCTCCCATTCAACAAATTTGACACACTCACAGACCACAACAAAACTCAGTATTTACTTGAGGAAAATGTGACTTGGGGAAAAATCTTCTACTGCCATAAGAAGCAGTAAAATATGTCAGAGCATGTCAGGGCCTGAGAAAAGAAATCAGTATCATGCCTTCTGCCTCCACTCTTTCTTTCAAAACCTTTTTTTATCATTTATCTCCTCTGGTTTTTCCAGCATCATTATTACTTTGTTAGCTATGAAATGAATTATTCTCCTTGTGATAGTACATCATCTGTAAAGGTGTATAGTGTAGTGTAGTCTTTGCAGGGTGCTGTGTATTATACATGCATGTTGAAATGGGCATACAATTTATTTGTGCATGGAGGTTCATTCTTGACCTTAGATGTGATAAAATAGTTTTATTGTGTAGATAGAGAGAGAGAGAGAGAGAGAGAGAGAGAGAGAGAGAGAGAGAGAGGGGGAGAGAGAGAGAGGGAGAGAGAATGGGAGGGAGCAAAAAGTTGTCAGACAGAGTTCCTAGTTTTTGCTGTTGAGGTGAGAGAGAGCGCAGTGTGTTTCTGTAGCTTCCTTTTCTAACCCCTGCAAACAGGAGTAGCGTAAGAAGGAGGGAGAAAATGAAAGAGTGAGTGACTATGAGCAAAGGAGGTGTGTGCATGTGTGTGTGTGTATGAGTGTGGAGAGGAACGCAACTCTCTCTCTCTGTGCTTTAAGAGCGTTACCACTTGAGCCAACATCCTGAAGCGGGCCACTCTCCACTCAACCCCTCCCTCCTCTCCTCTCCTCTCCTCCACTCTCTCCTTCAGACCAACGCATGGGCAGCTTGAAAAGAAAGCAGTGAGGAAAGCAACTTTTCAGAGGAGAGATAAATGGTGGGAGGGAAGTCTGCTGTTGGCTTCCTGGACAGAGCTACATGCGCTGGCTGAGTGCTGGAGTCACAGTAGAAGGCAATCCTGTTTTCCTGTGTGTGTCTGTTTGTGTACTTTCTGTCAGTCTGAGGAGTGGGAGCACGAGCTGGGCTGAAGAGGACATCTGGATCCAACAGCAAAGAGGGGAACCAGCCAAAAGAGGAGAAGAGAGAGTGATACAACAGACACAGAAGTGGCAGGAGCTGGATTGAGAAGACAAGAGGAAGACAGAGAGTCTTGAGGGACAATTTAAGAGGACGCAGGAAAAGACAGTGATACAGAGGAGGGAAGGGGAAACACACCTGACCCACTTGTCTGCTCTGCCAGGTGGAGTAGCCTCCTTCTTCCCCCTCTCCTCCCTCCCTCCCCTCTCCCTCTCGCTCCCCTGACATGGGCCGCCTGCTGGCCCTGACCCTCGCCTACCTGGCTTACCTGCTGGCCGCCGTGATCGGCTCCGAGCGCCAACAGCACCGTGTGCAGCACGGCTCCTGCAGCTACACCTTCATTCTCCCTGAGCTGGAGCACTGCCGTCCCTTAAAGGACTTCCAGGTCACCAATACCCTGCAGAGCGACTCCCCACCAGAGGCAGAGTCTGATTTGAGCCAATCCATGCAGGGTAAGGCCCAAAAGGAGAGGCCTTCCTGGCAGGAGAGGAAGCTGGAGAGTCTGGAGAGTGCGATGGAGAATAACACCCAGTGGCTGCAGAAGGTAAGATCTCTGAATCATCTTCTCCTCTGTCATCCTCCTCTTATTCTATAGTTTTATTTTTTCTCCACTTATCTCATTTAAGTCTGTGGAAAAAAACACAGCACTGTCCATGGAGTGCGCATCCCATAACATTTGTTGACAATCCTTCATTACTGATAAGTTCAGTGCTTAGCTGGGATTTCCTGGATGCTTGCTGTGTGCATATCTGGCTCCATGACAACGTCTGGTGTAAGAGCGTATATCTGTATTTAAGACCACTGGGACGCCAGAGCTCCCTGTTGCATGCGAGTGGAGAAAGACAAGATTAAATGAATTTTGCTAACATGACATGGTGCCAAATACACCTCAAACAGTTCCTTCTGAATGAGCCCCCCCCCCCACCACCACCACACACACACACAGAGGCAACAAGTAGATGGAAACTTTTTAGTTCATTTGCAAGACAAAGTAAACAACAACTGAGCTGTAACTGAAAACTCTTCCAAACTCAATAATATAAAAAAAAAAACACACACATGAAATGTTTCCTCTGTGAAATATGTTTTGTTTATCTGTTGGAGACACATTTAAGCATGTCTCCTTGCTGAGCTGTTGGCCTTTGCAGTTCCATTTAGCTCGGATTATGACCGACTAAAATGAAATGATGCGATTAAAGTGGCTTCACAATAGTGTTTTCATTGCTAAGGTCATCAGGGCGCAGATTCCGTACTGGGCCATTGTCTAGGACAGACCGACTGACAAGCCACCGCTCTCCACCCTTCTCTCTATTCTTGTCTACATCTCTCTGAGAATATTTATGGTGAACACTAATCCTCGGCCTGATTATAGCGTTGTGTGGAGTGTTTAGATTGGCCAACTGAAGGCAAACATGTTGATTATATTTGAGGATTTGAAAATGCAGTACTGTGAGTGCCAGTGCTCTTCCTGTGTTGCTGTCATTTCCCACTCTCACTCACCACAAAATCGTCTGTGTGTGTTTCAGTTCCCTCCAATTCCCTCTTTTTCCTTTCTTTGACACCATGTTCCTTTGAATCCATCTCTGTCACTTCTGGCCACATCTGGACTATTCTGCGGCTCTGGGAGACATGAGCGCATCTCATCTCACACATTTGACTCATCGACCATCAGATCTCAGGCTCTTTGTCTGTCTTGCTCACGCTCTCCTGACACGCAGTCGGAAACGCACATATGAAACCACACACACACCCTCATTTCCCCTGTGAGCACTCTGTCTGATGCTCAGTCAATGAACAGGAGACCCAGCTTCCATGGGAGGCTTCCCAGGAGGCCACACTCCATGTGTATGTGTCTTTCAGAGCTGGAGAGAGGCAAAGAGAGAGAGAGAGTTCACACACTTTCCCTGATGCGCGCAGTATATTATTAATGCATACAGCCTGCAAAGCACAGATTGTTAATACAAAAGCAACCCATACTGCACTTCATCTTACGCATGTTCTCTGTTGGGTGTCTTTTCTTACATTCCACAAGAGATGTTATATCAGCCATCATGGAGAGGAGATGCAGTTTAAGCCCCCACATGTACAGAAAAAGCTCTGCTGACACATATTTTGCCCTGTTGCCAAACTTCCTGCACATAGCGTCTGCAACGAGCACAAAGATCCAACCTTTCAACACATTACCCCCAACAGGCCACAGTGATGCATAAATGATCGCACTGTAGGTGGGATTTTCACATAAACATAGCATGACCTTAGGAGCGCCTCTTTTGGATATGCACGAGGGTAAACTAACCTCTGACCCAAGAGGGCAAAGCCTTTTCAGCACCTTGTGGAGCTCATTAAGCTTATCAGCATAAGTTTTGGCTAGGAACGGCTGACATGCATGCGGAAAAGCTGGAGGCATGTGTATGTCAGTGAAACTTTGTACGGTCTCACTCAAAGCTCCCATGGGATGTTATGACCATTACTGTGAGCCTTCCACCCGAACCTCTTGAAAGAAAACACACACCCACACACACAAACCTAGGAGCGCACACACTAATCCACCATGTTCCGCATAGGAATCGTCAAGTGGACGAGTGCAACAAGAAAGTATTAACATCCAAGTTCCTTCTATTCGGTTTCCGAGAAGAAGAAGAAGAAGAAGAAGAAGAAGAAGAAGAAGACTAGTATTTGTTTTCTTTTGTACTAACCCCTAATGTAACCCCCCATCTAGTCCCTTTTGCCTTCTGCTGCCCTGAAGGGTTGGCAAAAGGGATGTGAGCATGCTTTTGTTAAGCACTTTTAAGAGCCTGTGTGGATTATGCTAATGCAGAAATATTGCATAGAGATCAAGGTGGCTAGGCTACCCTTGGTGACCTGATATCCTGGCCAAGCAATATTTCATTAAACCAAAAAAAGTATTTCTTCTACATCATTCACATGTGCATATTCACATATGCAACTGGCCTCCATTTTCTGTCCTTTCCTTAAACACACACCCTTGTTCTCCAAGTTGAATACTGTCAATCTATGGCCACTGATTTTAATCCTAATTATGAAATTATCATTTCTTAGTTACTTTTAGATGTATCCATGGACACAGATACCTTTGGTTTTATTCAAAATGTCCTAATCTGTCAGTGGATGAACTTTTGCTGTGTGCACAGCATTGAAAAATCAGATTTAAACAAGACTGAGACTCTCCATCATGTAGGGTGGAGCTCTGAGATGCATGTATGTTAACATACATGCTAACATACTCATGTTTAGCAGGGATTGTTAAATGTTCTTCTTTTGTATTGTCTTAGTTTAGCATATTACCATACTGGCAAATTACCACTAAACACAGTCAAGTATGATCAAGGCTGATGGGAGAGCTATTAGTTTCAATGTTGGCCAAAGTACTGGGCAAATTGAAATTTTTACTTGGTGATGCTGGATGAAAAGTTGAGTGATGACCAATGTTATTACAATTTATCCTGAAGGGGATGTGTGAGTCAAATCTATCAAAACCTATTGAGAAATACCATTCAAAACCACAAATGTCAACCTCATGAAAGAATTAGAATAAAATTCAGGGGAAGTCCAAAGTCATCATGAATGTTCAGAGATTGATAAGTAAAAAATCTGGCCTTCTGGTGGGTGTAGATCAAAAGTCAGATCATCATAAAAAAAAAGAAAAAAAAAAAATTAAATACCTCTGGGAAAAATACACATCTGTAAAAAATTTTATGGCGATCCATCCAACTCTTTTGGGGGGCTGATTTCAGTCTGGACCAGAGTGATGGACTGACCAACACTGCCATCCCTAGAGCCTTGTCTCCAGCATGACTAAAAATTCAACAGCAACATCTCTCAGCCTTCTGGTTGCCCTGGAAAAGGCACAGAACATAATAATAAATTCTTAATCAGAAAGTGGCTGAATTTGAATGAGATGAAAACTGTTCACGACGAGACCTGTGGATTGTTCAGCAGCGTTGGCTCTTGACAGACACTGATGCGGAATTTCATCGTCCTCAACTGGACTAGTGTCGAGGCAGAAATCCAAATTTAACCAATCACTTTCTCTAATGAAAAGTGGATATGCTTTGTTTTGCACACATCAATCAAGTCACAATTTCCATCAAAACATCCCTGGTGATCAGTGATACCCGCCCTGATGTGCCATCATTGTCATTTGCCAGAACATCCAGTAGATATGTTTCCCCCATCCCCTTGCAATTGTAGCTAAGAACAAATGTCTCTATTTGCTCAACAATGAAGATATAAAGTGATACAGTACAACTCTGATTTTCTGAGCGCTGATCTCTCCTCTGTCCCTCTCAGACACAATAAGACAGAATTACACTACATCCCAAATGTGATTTATCTGGCTGCTCAGTGCAGAGTATGACACAGCTGCAATTAATGCAACTGGCAGTGGGAGATGGAGTGTATCGAGACCTCTGGATTGAGCTCTATCAAAGAAGGCTGTAATGGGAACAATTTGGACCAGCGGCTGATAGGGGCTTCAATGCATGAGGCTGATTATGATGCAGGGATCTTTGGTTCTTCCTTTGGAGTTGGCTTTAAGCTGCTTGGTAATCTCTTCATAACCTTCGTTATGGAGGGATTCTTTGTGTTGTCTTAGTTCTCCTCAAGTAGGAAAATGTGAGAGATGGATTTACAGACCAAGTGGAAGGAGGAGGGAGCGTTTGAATGAAAGAGGGAGTTAGTGAGAGCGATCAAGAGGAAGCAAGAGACAAAGAGAGAAAGATTACTAGCAGGCAAACAATTAATTGCAGATTCATCTCTATTTAGCCACTTGGATCTGTATTTTTTACTTCATAAAAAAACAAAACACCCCTCTGTGACGACGCATAATTATCATCCTATTCCTCTCTGAGATGGGCATTTGTATTGGAAAAAACAAACAAACAATCTCTTCGATTTTTAGTGGATAGCCACTCATTAGCTGGATAATTCTGAATGCTTTCTCCTCAGAGACTTCATTTTCCAGTCATGTGGTTTAACGAACAAAGTCTGATCTTCTTCCCCCAGAAAAGTCATAAATATTAATGCTCCGTGGTTCAATATCCTACTTTGCCTTATTGCAAAGGCACAGACCATTGCACGTAAAACACCAAACAAAATTTCATCCTTCATGGCAGGAAAAGACAAATTTGTCTTCCTGATGCCTGATGTGCTCAAACCGACCACATTAATAAGAAAATCTATTTATTAGAGTAAGATGGATGCTGTTCTATTTTTACCAATCCTGAAACATATGATGGGATTTTTACCAATGCCTCTTTCTCTGAGCTTGTGATTGATTATAGAGAGTAAGCGACCATATCCCGGTGGTCCAGTGCATGAATATCACAATGTCAAACCCCAGTGCTGCTCTTCTTTCATTCCACTGAAATGCTTTTATATTGCGTCATTTTATTAATATATGGTATTTGCCTGAGGTAGACCTGCAGACAGACAGATGGGTGGCAAGGCACTGACAGTGTCCTGGGGATACTGAATTCTACGACTCTATCAAAGATGGACGTGACAATTATAGATCGCTCTCAGGTCGCTGCATCAGGATGTCAGTGGAGCTACGGGGACATTACCTCCTAAAATATGATTATGACCACAATCTGACATTGTGGATAACGTTCCCAGTGCCTGCTTCTTCTCTTTACAGCTGGAGAACTTCATCCAGGAAAATGTGCGCTCTGGGATGGAGGAAATAAAGAGAACCGCGGTACACACCCAGACGGCGGCCATGCTCGAGATGGGAACCAATCTCCTGAGCCAATCAGCGGAGCAGACTCGCAAACTGACAGACGTTGAGACCCAGGTGAGCCCATCAGGAAGGATTTGAGGGTAACACTGAGAAAATGTGCTTGCAGCCAATCCAAATGAACAAATGTGGGGATCACACCCATGCGAAAACACATTATGTCACTTGTGAAACACTTGGCGAATGGCTAATTAAATGTAAATCAGATGTAACCCGCCGCAAAGCCATGCCCAAAGGTGGCGGCAACTGCTTTAAAACAGCTGGTATTTGGTTCCACAGGCTCTGATTGACACAATGAGTGGAGCTCGGCGTCTGACAACAAGCCAATTAAAACATAAAGCTCAGTAGCACAACACAGATGTGCCTTCAATCATGCCACAGAGCTGTTATTACAGACTGGGCTTGTTTTGGTCCTCATGCTTTCTTTTTCTCTTATCAAAGATGATATGAAACAGCAACCTGTACAAATATCTGAGCGGCTTTGCTCAACTTTCTGTTTCATCTGCAACTTCAAAACATGTCACAGGTGTGCATGAGATAATTCTTGCTAAAGTTTTCATTGTAAGATCAAAGAATGAACAATGAAGAATGATCCCTGTGATAAACTGTGCAACATTGTTTATGTACAATAGTTTTCCTTTATATAAATTAGAATATTTTTGTTCCATCAGTCTCTCCATCCACTATTTCCCATCCATCCCTCTACCTGCTCATCCTGGGATAGAATTATTCCACAGTTTTTCTCCATCTGTAGGTGTTAAACCAGACAAGTCGCCTGGAGATCCAGCTGCTTGAGTATTCGCTCTTCACTAACCGGCTGGAGAAACATATTCTTCTGCAGACTCAAGAGATCTCACGCCTCAGTGATAAAAACAGGTAAGCGCCAACATTTCAAAGGTTTATCCAGGCAAAGCACATTTTAAGCACCGCAAAACTTACAGGGTGGTTTTTCTCTGGTGGATATCGCCCCTTCAGCTTTAGATTCATTGTGCTCATTTTCACCTTAGTGCAGTGGTCGGAGTTAAAGTGGTTATTCTGAATTAATTAAATTCTAACTTTAGGACAAGAGCAGGTGGTGTTATGCAGGCACTGCTATGATATTTGTTTTTTACTTCCCACTTTAGTTGCTGAAGATGGCGCCATTTTCTTTGTCTGGGCAGCTTTTCCTTTAACTTTTCCAAATGTTCTGGTGTGGCCACTATAGGAAACATTAAACACATCTCTTCCTGTGCACCAGAGCGTGTTTTCTCAGGAAAAAGCTACTTCACACAGAATATAAAGGCCTGGAAAGGGTCATATACTGTATCTGTACATGCGCAAAGCATGAAATTTCTCCTTCTGGTACAACAACTGGAAAAGACTACACTGAATGACCGATGTGAACAACAGGGCACTTAACGACAATATAATGTGTGTTGTGTAAACGTGTGTGTGTTTGCCAGTGAATAGGCAGTGCATGTTAGGAGGGGTTTCCCATTCTTCTCTCGAGGAACACGAGGTCAGCTCAGGGCCAGCGGGGGTTAAGGACAGGGTGCTGGGTGGTGTGGAAGGGAGTGGGTGTTTTCTATCTTTGTATGTGGCTGTTTATCATTCCATCCATATGTACAAAGTGTGACTGGGAGAGCACAGTGCCCCAGCTCCAACACCTGTTACACATCTGGCACGGTGGCCCTGCACTGCCCTTTGGACCGCCTCCTTCAAGTTAGTTACATGTGTCTGACATGTATATAAATGAACACATCTTCACGAGGGAAAATACCATGACAGGTCGCATGAAATTAAGAAGGTCAAAGTGGATTTGCAGCCAGGCGGCCGTGGAGTAAGAGAGCAAAGGACTGCAGTGGTTGTGGGGGGCTACTGCTGCTGAGCCTGAGGGGCATAGAGGCAGTTTTTGAACTGCTGCCAAACTAAAAAGAGCAGAGAGACTTGTTTGTTTTCATAGGTATTGCATGTAAAATAGCACTGGCAGGAAGTGCAGCACATTGCGCTAGAGAGACAGACAGAGAGCAGACTAATAGAATATCTATATTACAATAAAAGCAAATAGCACAAGATCATAAGCATAACAGTTTAATTGCCCAGAATACAATGTGATCCAAAATCCCATATTTGTTCTGTCAACCCCCCACAACTGTTTAAACATTGCTGTGCTGGTTTTCTGCCGTGCTCTACACTTTGACTGTGCCTCAAATTAAAATATACACAATGGAGGACAATTTGTTTGCTTGCTTTGCCACATTTATTGAGTGTTCCCCCACAATGCAAATATGAAATGGAAGTGATGTTAAAAATGATTTGGATTGATCCAGCTTTCCTTCCAGGGCACATACGGAGCCGCTGCCTAAAGCAGGAGATTGAGGATACACGTTTAGTGTAGCAGCTGCGTGTGCACAAGGCTGAAAAGTAGCTTGTTCAATCTGGGTGGCTGGATTGTTTCAATAAATAACTGCTGCAGAGTCGTTAGTCAAAGCCATAAAGATCAGGCTGCAGGGATTTATGATCTTCATTTGGAGGTGGGGGTGGGCACTTGCACAGATATACACACACGCACACACTCATTGTCAAGCCGTTGCCTCATGGCCATGATCGAGAGACTTAGCATGCAGCCCCATCTGTGAGTGCTGCTGCAGTACAGGTGTTTATATGATGTCAGCCCGATGAGACTGTCGTACTGATGTCTATTAGTCATCGTCATGTAAATGTGTGAGTTTGTGCCTCCTGCACTGTGATTTCCCACATGCACTTACTCTTTTATACCCCCCCACCACCACAATCAATATGTATTTTAGCACTTGATATAATGTGTCTTCAGATTTTTACTTTTCTCCATTGCACTGTAAGGAAGTGAATAGAAGTGACTGAGTAGAAAAAAAAAAACTATATTATGCTCAATGAATTTTTGCTGTTTGACAGTTTTCTGGAACAGAGGCTCTTAGCGCTGGAGGCTCGGTACGGGAGGGAGCTACAAGGCCTGCAGGGTGAAAAGCAGCAGCTTCAAGAGCTTCTGGAGAGACAGAGCCGACTGGTCAGTCAGCTCCAGGGTGAGCTGGGCAGCTCCATGCTCAACAGCACCTTGCTTCAGAGGCAGCAGGCCGTACTCACAGACACTGTCCAGCAGCTGCTGGCCATGGTCAACCACTGCAACGGTAAGGCTGATGGGGGCTTTAAAGTCTAATCTAATCTAATCTAATCTAACTAACAAGAGTTACAAATATGCACAAAAAGAGAAACATTCTGAAGTTATAACATTAAAAAATCATTTCTAGTCTATTATCAACACAATTTCAACTGCTGTCATGGACAAAAAAGAGATCTTCAGTGTTCTGCCTAATGGAGATGGGATTTGTGATTGCAAAAGAATCCAAATATCACCTTTAGCAGCCTGTAACTCAAATCTCAGACACACTATGTAGATGCATGCACCACAAACGTGGCAGGCTTAAACCATAGCTTAACTCTACAAGAGAACTCACATATGCGGTTGGGATTTGTGTGCAAAACCCATAAGGCTGCCATCTGTAAACACATGCCTGCCTGTTTTCGCAGAAATCTCCAATATGCCCACAGAGGAGTCGCTGAGTTTCAGGGACTGTGCAGAGATCCTGCGATCTGGAGTGACAGAGAGTGGAATATATAGCATACGCCTCCCAAACTCCACCCAGACTGTCAAGGTAGTGAGGCTTTAAAGGTCACTGGCCTTTTCTTGCAAATATCACTTAACTGACTGTGACATGAAACTTTTTTGTAAGACATTTTATCCATTAGTCCCGCAGTACTTAGCACTGGGGTCATTTCACTTTTATAAACTTAACAGGTAATGCAGTAGTCTGTGTAATGCAAAGTTCTCTCTATTTCACACAAACACATACTGCATGATGACATTCAGAGAGCTTATCATCATTTTTTGGACCACAGTAAACACTGGAAGGACAAACTAGTCTGAGGTAATGGTAATTTGCAAGGGTTTTAGGTACATAGAGGCTGATGGAAATGCCATGCTGGGTTACTGAGAGCTAAAATAATATTCAACAGGAGCATTATGCCCTGCAGGCTCCGAGGTGAGTAAATCTATCCTGCTGAATGCAAAGTCAGAAAAGCTTAAAAGGCACCTCTGATGACCTGATGTAGCTAGCCTTTGCTAACTCATCCATGGCCTCTTCCAGCAGGCTATCCTTTCTTTGAATCACCGCTAGCATTCAGGGGGAAAGACAGATAACAGGGAAACTGATTTTTTTGTTATTCATTACTCTCAGTCTAGTTTGCTGGTTGGCACTGTCTCCCACTGCCTCTGTTTTCCCCTGCTCTTCCTCTTCATTTCCTGTGGGCAAGGCAGCCAGGTGTTAGGCACTGGTGCCATGTGTTTCCTGCCAACTCGGGCCAATGTACATTTCCACTAATGCAAGTTAGTACTCCCCAAATCATTGCTGCTTTCAATCTATGCCATCTGATTCCAATGTGGCTGGCAGATTGGGTGGCTGCAGAAAAGTGGAGCAGATACAAATTGCCCTATTTTCGAAGCAGAGAGCGGGCTGCCTCAGTTGGACCACAGACAAAAGGCGCACACGTATGTGATCTAGCCATGTTATCAGTGCATATATCTACTCTTTTAATCCCCAAGGTTGTGAATAATGATGTTTACAGACCGAATAATTCATAGTTTGGATCAGTGCCTTTTTGTAAGTTTTCAGGACTCTGTCAGACACACTTTTCTGAGCTACATGTGCACAGAAACCCATTAGGGCTTTTCTCCAAACACACATTCAGAGGTAACCATTTTATCCCCACAATGCCCTTTGAAAATAATAACAATTGCATTATCATTTTTAAAAATCACAATAACGCTTAAGTGGTCTGCTGTTTTGCATATTATTATAACAGATTTGGACTTAAATGACTCCCTTCTTTGGCTAATAAGAAGTGATTTTGGTGCATTAAATATGGATCTGGTCTAAATCAAAGTAACAATCGCATTTGGGAAATGACTTGAAACAAGAATTCTATTTCACCACCTTGTTTTTGTATTCAGTGTGACGCTTTTAAGCCCACAAACTCAGCCTAATGTGCCAGCGGATAATCACAGCATATTGCCAGTCTGTTGTTTTCTGAAGTAAAAGACCTGAGTGCCTTTTGACCTTGATTTAGTTTTACTATTCTGGGAAAGTGCTGGAAACCCTCATTCCATTTCTTGCAGAAAATCACCAGTTGAAATGTCGAAATAGAGAGACCCCTGGGGAGTCTGTCCACATGCTGGCATCCATATTGCATGGCTCTTTAGACAGGTCACAGTGGCTTGTTTGGTGGATAAAATTCAAGCAACTGGCCAAGCAAATCAATTCAAGTTTATCATAATTATCAACCCCGCAGGCCAGAAATGTCACAGATATCTATAATTTGAGGTGGCTGCATTATATAGAGATTCAAACATAGGGCCAGAAAAACTGACTAAGTCCAGCCCTGTAGGCTTGAGATTTGTTAACTGAATACACTTGCTCTATTAAAATCTCCTGGATCTCAGTAACAGAAAGCAGCTAATCTTACCACCCAAGGGAGATATTCACAGTCATTTAATCATGATACCTAAGGGAAGCTGAAATGTGTCCAGTTAAACACCTTGAATATTTAAAACAAGTCCCTTAACAAGTCTAAATTTCAAGTGTAATTCATTCCTATTTGTTCTTCCAAATATATCTACATGAGGCAAAATGTGCAGCCAAGTAAGAAAGAAAACAGCATGTGTAACCAAAACCGCATCTGCCTCCTCCTCCTCAACCCCCACTTCAGGGGATAAGAGAACATGCTGATATGTTAGTTTTTCCTTCCCACCTGGGTCATATCATTACGTGTCACCCTGAAATGTTGGGTTCCCCCTCCTTATTCCTGAGGTTTCCAAGGCATCCCTCAAATAACAGAGAGGCTTCAGTGTGTTTTGTTTCTTCTTGTCAGTTCTTACCACTTTTTTCACCACACCACTTTAGCGCTGTAAAGTGTAACATCTTAAATTAATCTCAGCTTACACTCAGAAGTGATTAGTTGTCGCTGTCAAATGGTTTAAAAGTGCTCTACTGGTACTGCTATACTGATAGGAAATGTGACTTTTTATAAACAACATCAACACATTTTAATCCTTATTTTATTTTTAACAATGTTGAAAGTATCAATCTTGCCAATTTAAAGTATAATTTAAAGCTGCAGTAATCAATATTATTTGAATTATTTAAGAATTATCACCTGCAATTCCCCTCAGGTCTACAGGCCCCCTTTAATGTCTTTCAGCTAATTGTTTTGATTTTACGTCCTGCAACTTTAACCTCTCAGCTCACTAACACTTCTGTCATCAATCTTGTTTCCAGCCACATTAAGCAGCTGTTTTCGGCATTAAAAAAGAAAAGAAAAAAAGCTGTGATAAACCTGCTACACGCTACCTGCCCAGCAACAAAAGACAATTAGTGACAAGCTGGTTAACACGGAGGAGCTTTTGGCTGCTAAAGAGAGAAATACTTCCCTCGGAAGCAGATGGAGATACAAAGGAGAATCTGGAAGAATCTGTACAATTATTATGAAAAATACATGTGATAACATTTGTGTTCTGTTATTGTGCTGCCACGAAGGTTTAAAGGTAAAAGATTTCCTAATTTAAAGCTGGATAGATCTCATCGCTGACGAGTAAACAAGAAAAAGAATCTGACTGAGGGTCCAGTGCCAGCTTCAATGCAGCCACTTATTGTGCATTCAAAAAGCAGTAACTTTTCCCTAGCATTGATGAATAAAGGTTCACTGTCCTTTTATTCCAGGTGTTCTGTGATATGAGGACCAGAGGTGGTGGGTGGACACTGATACAGCACCGGACAAACGGCTCTGTCAACTTCCATCGTGGGTGGAGGGACTACAAAATGGTGGGTTCTTCAGAGCGTAGGATTAGGGTGCATCACTGTCAGTGGATCAGTATTGTGGGACTGGACAGGAGGTTCCAATAACTATCTACGGGTGGTTTGGCACAGAGAGGCGTGGGAGTCCGACTGGCCTGTGATCCCTGGTGACCTGCGATTGTTGTATTTGGCCGCCCTCATGTTCTCCACCACCCTCCATGTTATTGCACCTGCTCTCACTCCCTCTCCTTGTCATACTCCCACACACATCATGTACTTCAGTGACCACAGAGCACTACTGTTTATATGCATCCTTTAGACTTCAATAGCTTTCTTGCAAAGGGATATGAGTGTGGTGATGAGAGCAACAACATTTCCAAATACAAGACTCAAAAAAACCAACTGGATTTAATACAATCGCACACCAGAGACTGTGAAGTTGCTCCACTGCTCTCACAGAATCAATCGCACACCTTTGGCTTCTCTGGTGTTTGGACTTAACATTTAGATAATGTTCTTTTGAATCTCATAACAAAGTTTTCTCTGCAGAATCACCACTTTCCTTTGAGCAGTAGAGAAAAGCATGCTTCATAGCCTTTTTGAATCACACGCAGAACAAGTGAGCGAGCCTATAGTTTGGGTTTTTGATTGAACAGAGTAGCAATTTATCTCTCACCCACGCCAACAAATCAATTGCCACAGGTTGGACTGGAAATGAAATGCTAAGCAGGCTGAAAGAGTGAGAAAAAGAGAGCGACAAAAAAAGCTTAAAAACCTCTTTCAAGAACAATATTTTTACAAGTGGATGATAAACATTTGGCCCCAGTTGGGGCGTGGGAGAACAGGGGCCCTGGTAGATGGCAGATAACGTATGTACTGAAATGCTTCACTGCCCATGACCACTCTCAATATTCTCAGACACTGTGGTCAGTGTTGATCAAATGTTGCATCCAGACCTGCAGGTCAAATGATAAATGCTCCAAGGCTCTCACTATGTATTCACTCTCACTTAAGACCAGTAACAAAACAAGAGCCTGGCAGCTAGACAAAGTGACTTTGAATTCCAGAGGTAAACAAGGACAAAATGTGTCCCTGCTGTCAAATGGATGAAGAATGTTTCAAACCTACAGACACAGATTACTCACCGTTCTGCCTTCTAAATGTAACAATACAAAGAATCCGACTTACTGTATGCCTCGCCGTTAACATACGCATGTGGGCTTTTCACGCTGCGAGTCCACCTCTCATATCTGTTTGTGCATTTTGTACTTGACAACCCTGCATGAGAATCATCAATCAAGGCCTCATCACATCTATCCTCTTAAGGGAGCTCTTTGAATAGACCAATGCATGGTGTTATCATCATTTCCCCAGAGTGACATCCAATAACATCCATTCCTGCTGCAAGCCATTTCTGTTAGAGCCATCACGCCTATAACACACAGTATCTGTTTTCATGTGCTACTCTGGGTTCCTTTGTCAAATCATGTTCATATAACTGTGCTTTCTCCCTGTTAACGTCATTTCAAATTGCCTCCTGACTGTGTTATGGGAGTCCTTGGCACTTCTGTATTCTTCTGTATCACTGCTGCTGGTCATAAGAAGATCTGAAGTGAAAATCAAAATGTGCCACCATGCACTGATATAATTTCATAGTGACTTTCATTAAGAGCCAACTTTTTAAGAGTGAACTTCCCCATTATGTGCCTGTTTCTTTTTTATTCTGCCTTCTCATTATATAAAGGTGGTTAGAAAAACACATAAAACGTCTGGGTAAGGTGCTGGGCCACCAAGACCCAGCAGAACAGCTTCAATGATTGTATGGATCACTGTTGGAGGGAAAGTGTCCATACTGTGTTTGTGCTATAATTATCTTAAAGGTCAATGCCCACTCCAGAGGGGACAATAAACAATACTGTGGAAACCAATATCATTAAAGACTAAAAAACTGACGAGGGAAAAAAAAATCCAACAACAGAAAATGAGTCCTTATATCAGATATGTAGGCAATTTTGTTTTAATATGGTAAAGAAATAAGAATTAGAAAAATAAATCATAACTGGTCTGGGTCAACAATAACATGGTGTACTTCTGTGTAGCTGAGGGATTCAGTTCTATGGAAGTGAATGGACATGTTTTGTTGTACTCAGCTATTCCAGCTTCCTAACACATGTTAGGTTAACTTGTAGTTCAGAATTTTCCACAGGTGTAAACATGAGTCTGAATGGTTGTCAGTCCTGTGATTGTTGACCTGTCCAGAGTGTACCCTGCCTCTCGCCAACTGTCACCTGTTTTTTGCTTCATTGCAAAACCCATCATTATTCTCATCATTTCCATACTTTCTTTTGTGACCTCCTACATGGAATGGAAGCATCTGGATTTGTTATGTTTCGCGTGCCTGTGTTTTTAAGCAGAATACAACTAAAATGTAGATCTCAAATTTTATTACTTCCTGTAGTCTTAATCATGATATTTAGCGATAATTCAGTGTCGTGTCATTGCCAGCACTGGGTTAGAAAGCGTAAGCTCTAAAGTTAAAAACAACACTGGATCCCTCCACAAAGCCAATTTTTATTTTACAGTACATAGTACAAGTCCAGATGGAGCAGTGGTAGGATATTAGGGTAAATTAAGGTCTCAATTGACTGGCCTCTTGCTTTGGGAGAAGAGTATTTCACTTCATAAACTCAGTGGGCTGCCTTAGGCTATCAAAATGATAAATGTGACTTTTTAAATTGAGGTCCATTTTCATGTTAACTCCAAAAACACTTGGCAGGTCTCGGGTAAAATCATCCCCCTTGTTAGAATATTTTCTTGTTCTCTATTGTTTCTCTGTCTTTGTGTCTAATCCAGGGCTTTGGAGAGCCATCTGGGGAACACTGGCTGGGGAATGATATCATCCACAAGCTGACCAGCTCCCAGGAATACACGCTGCATGTCCAGTTAAAAGACAGAGAGGGGAACGAAGCCTTCTCACATTACGATCGATTCTACATAGACGGAGAAGACAAGAACTACAGGTATCCACAGAGCAAAAAAATATATCATTTACATATTATTTAGTTGTATTCACAACTGAATCTGTATTATTCTGAGTTGTAATCATCAAAAATTCCTATTTCTGTTATCAAATCAATTACCTGAGAACTACCTCAAACTTAAACACTTGTCTGTTGAATTTTCTCACTTTTTCAGGAATCTGACATGAATACCACTTTAATGGAGGTACTTTATTTCAGTAAGATGTTTTATTAAAAGCCCTCCATTGCAAAAGCCATAATTACAATGCACCCCTTCAATAGTTGCCTTCCCTTTGGGTGCCAGACCTAGTATCACAATAGATTAGAAACTGTTATCACTGGTTCAAATTCCTCTCCATTTTCGTATTCTCTAAGCTTTCTTATCCCTGAGCACAAAAGTTGAGGAGCCATTTGGACCATCTTTAAGGATGTCATTCAAAATGATTAGCTCAATGGGGGACATGCAGCCACTTTCGTCTGCCTCCATTTTTCTTTTCCCATCACCACAGCTACACTGCCCCTGAAAAATCCCCAAAGGGAGCCACATCCACTAGAGTATAACAGGAACACTCTGCAATACCTAGACCTGCCAAGGACTGACAACTCAAACAAAGCTCCCCAGCAACCCTGCAATCAGTAACAAGATTATATGTGGGTGTGTTGAAGCCACGCTTCCTCCAAAAAAGACAGAAATAAAATAAAAACCAAAATAATTCTATTTAGATTTCATATAAATTCACAGGAATCTGCCCTTGTTTTGTGGAAGTTTAGGGAGATTGATGCTCAGGGAGATGACAAACCATAATCACACGTGGGTGAACGCTTTCCAAGATCTCTAATGGTACAGCAAATTGCATTTGCCTGTGTTTGTTCCACATAATAAGCACAATGAAACTGAATGTTTCACAATTTTGCTGCAGGCTACACTGTGTGAGGTGAAGCACCTGAATGAATATAATCACCTCTGTAGCTGCTACCTCTGACATCATGTTCTGTTTAACTAGTTCAATATGTACCGGCTTTACTAGCTTTCTGAAGATGCTGACTTCTTCTGAGGGTTTCTATTAGAAATCCCAGGCCGCAGCCGTGGTGCTATGAAGCTTGTCAGCCAAAGAAATCCTCCTCCTCCTCCTCAGCTGCATCCAGTGTGTTCCCCTGAGCAACATGGAGGTCTTCACCTAAAACATACCGACATTATTCATACATTAATCATCAGCATGACAGACCACTTTCCCCCTTTGAGTTAGCCAAGAATAGCTGTTCTTATGGTTAAACTAATGGTAAGCATTCCTTTTAATGTAACAGTATATTTTTCATTAAAAGGACAAAATAACAATGTAAAAGACTGTCACCTTGAAAAGGATTAGCCTGTGGTCTGCGGTGTGGGAGGACTAGCTGAACTAATTCATCTGGAACTCATGGCTAATGCAAATGTTTCAGAGAGACAGGAATAGCTGGCACAGTCCACAGGCCAACCTTTCCAAGAGGATATCCTGCAGCCTGTGATTGCCATCCTGTCTAATTTGATTTTTTGTTTAATTTTCCTCACTTCGCTGGTCCATCATGAAAAGAAAGAAAAAAAAGCTCCAGCGAAACATCCCCACTGTCTCTGCTGTTGCAGCATTATGCCCGTCCCTGGCACTGTCATTTCAAACTCCCATTTTGCTGCCCCACTTGATGTGTTGTCCTGCCCTGTGAACTTACAAATTCAAGAGGAGGATTCTTCATTTAGTCATCACAGACAGCGTGCCCCTGGCTACAGAGGGGGGTCACATAACTCAGGGGAGAGTCCTGTACTAACTAGACAGAATGACAGGGCAGAGGAGAGGCCAGACAGCGGGGCTGACCTCCTCGTCCACTCTCTTCAAACCAGTACTGACACACACATAGACACACACAAAAGGACGGATGGAGCGACACAGAAACACACACGCATGCACAAACAATCCATTGCTGTGTGGCTGCATGGAAATAATTGAGTGAATCAATTTAAGTTGGGCAGGGATTGCTCTCAGACTGTTTGGGCTGTTTCACAAAGCACAGCATGGAGGGAAAATAATGAGAGTTTTTAGGTTAGTTTTTGTATTGAAGTCTGACAACAGTGGGGACCTGGGGGAGCTGGTACTTTGTATTAAAAACATGGTCCATACACTAAAATGGCTGTGATCTGCAGTGGTTTACAACTTCATGATCTGATTGTTTTAGATTTTTTTTACAAATCATTTATTGTGCAGTATTACACGCGGGGTTATTTTGATTCGAAACCACGCTGGCTTTATCCAAAAATACGCCCTTATATACAGACACTGAATGAGAAGATGAAGCTGCAAAAGCGAAGAGGAACTGAATTCTGCCCTGTTTAAGATGCTGTCTATTTAGGTATAGTTTGCCAGAATGACATTTGAATGTTAAATACACCCAGAGGCATTCAAACATCAAGCAAAGAGTGGGAAATTAAAAGTGAACTACAAACTGGTTCCTAACCAACAGCATTAGTGCCCCAGCCACAGAAAGTTGTAAAGTTGTACTCTTGATATTAAGCCTCTCTCTTCCCTTCAGTGCGCAGTGGTATTAAGGAATCACAGATCAGCCAGTGTGGTCAACATGACTACGCTGTGTTCAGTTTACAACATACTATTAAATGATTTCACAGATACTGAAGTTCAAACAGTTTTCGGGGCGGTGACCACAAACTACCATTTGGAGTTGCCAACAAGTAAAAGTTTGCCCATCGCAGCTTTAAATAATGAATCAGAGTGCCTGCGGCCAAGCCTGTTGCTGAAATTCTTTGCACTTTTTTTTCCCCCTACTGCCTGAAACTATAGCCTTCATGCTGAGGGCTTCCACGGCACAGCAGGACGGACCAGCAGCCTCACCCACACTGGCACCCAGTTCAGCACCAAGGACAGAGATAATGACCTCTGCACCTGCAAGTGTGCGCAGCTCGCATCTGGAGGTACGCAGCTTCCCTCAGCTCATCTCAAGCTGTCTCCTTATTACCCGTCTTGTTAAACATCTCCATCCACCCCCTTGTAAATGTCCCGAAGTGCATTTCATTTTCCCTCTGCGCCAGTATAAAGTTACTGCTGACCTACAGCTGTACATTTGGGTGTTACATTTCATGAGCTTGAATTCAATTAAGTCTGACTTCTTCCTTGAACTGACTGCCACATTTCCTCTCCTCCAGGTTGGTGGTTTGAGGCTTGTGGCCCGTCCAACCTGAATGGCATTTATTACCCTGCTTCATCCACTGTGGTTCGCTACAATGGCATCAAATGGTACTATTGGAAGGGGCCGAATCTGATAGCTACAATGACAACCATGATGGTGCGCCCGGCGAACTTCTGATGCCATGGCTCTTTCATGTAGTGAATGTCACCTCCAGTGAATATGAGGAACAATACCCTGGAAATGGTGTATTTTGTGAGGAATGGATTTTTGAATCACACTGTTGGTCCTTTCAGCTTCTGGGTGTCTGGGACAGGTGCTTTAGAAACTTCCTGGGGACATATCCAGACTCTCACCAAATGACTGTGGTTTTAATGAATTCCTGAGCAAGGAATTCCACCAATAAAATCTATTCACTAAGGGGCCCTGCCTACATTTCTATTGGACTGGAGCTGAAAGACGAGGGAGATGGAGGGTATGAGCTCTGCATCAGATGACAAGATATTGCAAGAACTGCAACAACTGATCAAATCAATTAATGCAGCTATCCAAAATGTAGTTCAATTAATAAACTGATTAACCTTTAGAAACTCTTACAGAAGCAGCACATATTTTGATATTAAAATATGAAAACTTGTGTTGTGTTTTTGAAAAGTTGCTGTAGTCTCATTTATCAGGCAAGATTCACAGACAGACATTTCTATATTTTAATTAAAACATATAATCTGTACTTTGAAAGTCTTGATTTCACACTAAATGCTTAATTAACTCTCCAATATATGATGTAAAGCCATAATGCAGTGCCCTGTTTGTATCACTTCTTGTTTAAAACTGTCCATGGACAATATAACCTGTGATAACCTGCAGTGACTTCAATGGTTCTACCGCTGTTAATAAAAGAACAGCATAAAGAACAGCAACAATAATGGGCTTTGTCCTTTGCTGTATCTTCCAAAGGGTTTTTCAGAATGAAATATGCCTGAATCCTTCCAGTCACACCTCCCATAAAACTTTATTTGTGAGGGATTTCGCTCATAAAAGTACATCACGCTTCCACTGGTGTGATTTACTTCCAAAAATAAAACATTTGTAAAAACATCTGGGAACAAAGCTGTAAATTCATTTCTTTTACTTCGTTACAAACAATAAAATCATATGTAGTCATGGGTGCCTATAATCCACAGTGCCAGGTGTCTGTTTCCATGTAAGCTGTGAAAACTTCAACAGGCCTCAACATGCTGGACTCTGGGAAGTCAGATGAGGACTTGCACCATTGATCTGATGAATCATCCAATAACACTGGGCCCCAGTGGTGCCCATTAGAGAGCGGATGGGTTTCACCTCGACTAACGGTGACCTGCATCTGCTGGTCTACACTGGGGAGAGTAGCTGCTAACACAAAGAAAGCAGAGGAGGATGATGGCTGGCCAAGTCTACGGCGTCTGCTAATTGTTGTGCCTCGCTCGATGAAGGACGGAAAACTTACAGATCTCATCTTCCCAGCTTAATGCAGTTCCCAAGCGTGATCCATTGCTTAACGCTGCGAATGTAATACAACTGCAGAAATGAGCCATTAAGTGTAATGAACTGTGAGCCAGGTATTGGTGTTTTGACATGTCTGACCTATTGAAATCAGCAGCACATATACTTAAAAAAGAAATACTTTCTCTGATCATAGAAAAATATGGTAAAACAGGAAATCATTCTTATTTCCAAATAAATAGCTTGACTGTGTGGAGCTTCATTGAATTTATTAAGGACTTACCCAGGCTCAACTGCCTTTGATTTACTGCTCTATTAGGAAACATGCAGGATCTGCTCAACACGGTAGAACTATTCTGTGATAACAGCTTTGCAACTCTGCCTGTCTGCGTGTATGTGTGTGTGTGTGTAAATATATGATGCAATCACGCCAGAATCACAGAGGAAACCACAAATATCATCACAAGTGTATGGAGTGCCAGAGGCTATGAATATACGACGCACTGGTTGTCGTGACAGACCTGAGCTGCATACTATAAAAGCGCCCCCTCATATACAATCACACATACATATACACACACACACACACACACACACACACACACACACACACACTAAGGCGCACATACTCTGCTTGCATGCAGTGACCCCATTGCTAAACAAGTTTATTACGACCTCCAAGGGCTGGACAGGCGATAGATCACAGCGGGGGAGGCCAGGGGTGAATCCATCAAAGCGACTTTAATAAAGACCACTTGATTTGGCCTGCTGGCTCAACAGATGAAATGGCTGTGTTCAGGTCCACTGAAGCAGACCAGACTCTGGGCTGCACTGCCTCTCTACTTGTCCCAGTCACTGTTTATTCGATGGGTTGCTTATAAAACAGAGGCAGAGAGATGGTAAATTTAGTGATGTTTTACAGTACTGTACAGTGACTGTGTGTTATTATCATATATATGAGTTCTCACAGCGGGGAATTCCCTTCAAAAGAAGGAGGGGCTGCTTTTGCAACTTTATTTTGATTAATCCCAAAGACCAGAAAGTGTAAAATAGACTCTTTTAACTAGAGATCTGACTTTTATCTCCATTAGCTCTTCACGCACAGTCTGCAATCTCAAACTTAAGCTCTTCTTTGGCAGGTTCATCACTACAAATCCATGTTGTTTGTACAAGCATTACTCACACCCACAAGACTTCATTTAGAATTCCACTGATACACCCAGATTTTCAAAGATCAAATATATAGACACTGCTTACAAAATTATATGAAATACATGTAATTTTCCCTCCTTCTAACATTATAATCTTGTACTCAGAGACTTGAATGTAGCAATAAAACAAGCAGCTGCAGAATAAATAAACAGTGGTGAAAGTGCCTTTATTAACTCTGATGCTACATAAAAGAGCGGTTTGACATTTTGGAAAATATGCTTCTAGCCATTCTTACTTTTAAGTAAGTTAAGAGTTAAAAAAGATGATCAGTGCAGCTCAGTCCAGCGTATTCCCCCGAGCAGCCTGCTGGACTTGGGGCAACATAGATGGCTGTATGAGAGATGTCACTAATAGGTGGAGGCAAAGGTCCAGATCAGGACGTGAACACCATCCGATCCAGACCTGGACCTATAATCCAGACATTATTGAGAATTATTCAACAGAGAATTTCCATCTGACCAAGCATAGCCTTTCTCATCGTTCACAGCACTGATGACATGAGACAAGACGCAGTGTATAAGACACGCACTGACCATGCCATAACCGTGAGCAGCCTGTTAATTCATCCTGAACACAAACTATGCAACTGCGGCTGTTAACCAGATGTTAACCATGAGCTGGCTGGAACTCACCAGGGCTACTGGCTTTTTCAATTTTTCACTCGAGTTCAACATTTTGAACTCAAAAAAAAACCTGACTTCTTCTTAAGTTCATATGACATCATTCTATTTGCTTTGCAAAAATGAAAAGTTGCATTTTTCTAACTATTTCTTTACTGTATTTTTAAGGGAAATAATAATTAAATACATAAGCTAAAATGTCTTGAAGCACTAAGCTTTAGAGGTGCTGGAGGGCTCATTGAGTTACCTTTGGAGAGGGCAGTTTTTCTAAATGAACAGTTTGCATCAGTATTGAAATCTGGAAATGAGGAATTAGCTTTCAGAATGTCCAAACCAAAAATAGATAAATAAACACAATAATATGGTGCAGCCATTCAGGACAAGCTGTAGTCTCACTGCATCAGCAACACTGATTGTAATAAATAGTTATGCCAATAAAGAAACTCAATTAAACTAAACTGAGAACTGAAGATAAAGAAAAATGTGTTTGTTGGTGAGTGTAAAGGCAGAGTAGAGGTTGGGTTTGCACAAATCCTCATACACTCTACATTGACCCGTTATGTATATTAGCTGATGTGAACAGAGTGTAACCTGGGCTGTTTCTGCTCCGCTGGTGCTTTAAACCTTGCCAGAGGATTTATCACCCGACCTAGCTAGACAGATAGATGCAGAAGAGGAGCGAGAAAAAATGTACAGACCGCATGAGAGAGAGAGAAAGAAAGCAAAATGGGGAAGGCAGAGCCAAGTGCTCATAAGTCCTTGTCTCTCTGTACTTCTGCTCCAGTGTCTTTGATTCATAAGGGGTATGATGGCTGGCCAGGGCAAGGACCAGGTATGGCGTTTTGGCAGGAGGAGGAAAAGAGGGAGGGCTGGGGACTGATTTGTAATAGTCGTCCTTGCTGTGTGGTGTACTGTGTCAGCATGCTGCCCATTTAACAGTGGTCATCGAAAAAGCAATACTGTCCGTATATCAGCCTGTCACGTGCAATACATCAGCTCCTACGTCTCTTGAGTTATTCTTTATAGAAAGAGAAAAGGCAAAGCAGCAGTTGTCATGTCATGTTTGAAAAGGTGAAGACAGGAGGGGAAGAAAAATGCCACCGCCAGCCACTTGGGGGCACTGGTAGAACAACAAATTCCTTTTACCTTTCTCTCCAGACAAGAGCTGTGGTCCTCTCCTCCACCACAGGTTTGGATTATATAACTACGCATTCATTAACACATCTTCTGCCAAGTGCTCCCATCCCAGCAGATGGTTAACTGAAGGCTACAGAGGAATTTGGGGGCAACTTGAGGAAAATGACATTAGTATCCCCCATAGGGAAGAGGACATTGAATCGACCAACGACAAAAGGGTGAAAATAGACAGATTCAATAGAGGCTTTTGTTAACTTTGCTCTTCTATAAAAAAGGAAGTGAAACAAACCTTAGCTGTCAGGAAACATTAGTGTAGTCATCGGCATCAAAACCACAGCTGACTGCAATATAATGAGGTACACAGCTGAATAACTTTGGCTGTTGCGTTTTGCTTGCTTTAAAATAAACACAGTAAGTCTTATTGAGGGTAGAATCCAATTATCAGCAAACACACTGACTCCACTGTTTGTATTTCTGATGTCATATCAGCTTGCAGGCTATATGTGACTCTGTTTTCCTCTCTCTTCATCTCTATCTTCCTCAAAAAACAAACAACCAAACAAACAAAACAAAAAAACACTTCACCTTATCCCCCCTTTCATGCAAACACTTTGCCTTCCCAGACTGAGTGATGTCTAAATAAGACATAAGGCAGGCACACAGAGTTGAGAGGTTCTGTTGCAGTTCAGCTAAATGTTAAATGTTGGAATGGGCAAGATGTGGGATTTAAGCCACTTTGAATATGGCAGGATCATTACAGATGTGATGGTTCCAGCATCTGACAAAAACAGCCATCACACTGGGGTATTTATGTGCTATGGAAGGGAACTGAGGAAAGCAGCAAAAAACAAACAAGAAAAATCATCACAACAGAAGCAGTAATACTGAGGAGGCAAATTGCATCATGGATGAAGCAGGTCAGAAGAGAGTCGTAGGATGTCTTCATGCATGTTGACAGGCTGCAAACTCACTAAACTCACTTTGTGAAAGTAGTGATGTGCAGACAGATGTCTCAAGTACAAGCACTCTAGGTTCCTACAACAAGATCTCACAGGATCTAACATAACAGAAAAAAAGAAAAATGTCACCTCGTTCAACAAATCCCGACACCAACTGAGCATCATTTAAACTTGCAGTGTACTCGCAGATTTCTTACTGACCAAGTTCACCCAGTTATTACCACAGTCAACCCGTTTCCAAATGGATGCTTCCAGCAGCATAATGTGCCATCAGATGCATTAATGTTGCCCCTAAATATCTGCAGGAACTGTGCAATGCTATCAAGTCAGCATGGGCCGGGACCCCTGTGGAAAGTTTCCAGCATCTAGTTGAGTCAGTGCTTCAAGGAATTCAAGGTTGTTTTAGAGACAAATATCAGCACTACATTTCAAAAAGAAAAATATATTTGTTTTACTGTCCACATATTTTGTGAAAAGACCAAAACCAATATCTGTTTAGCCCAGGCTTGTGGTGGCCTGTTGTGCTGTACAGCTCCAGCGTTGTCCTAAAATCCATTAAAAAAAAATTCAGCACATCGTTGCACTGGCTGAAATGTTTCTTCATTATGATGAGGATGGGTTCTGGGGGTTGTTTTGAGTCACTTCCACTCATTAGTGCATCAAATCTGCAGTTGAAAATGGTCCCAAACAAAAGGCACTATTACGCTATTGCTAAAATGTACAATACTGTGAAAGAAACACAGACACAGAGGAAGAGTAAATTTCTAACAGAATAATCAGCCTTATACAACAGAATAGTCGTCTTTCCAGTTAACTTCAGCCTACTTTTCATTCAGTCATCAGACCTGTCCAAAACATCCAGAAAAAGTGCCAGAGCTCTTTTAACCTTTGAGTGTGTGTATGTATTAGCCATAACAGGGACACATGCTAAATTTTAAGTAATGATTCAATCATTTATGAGGGCGGACTCTTTGTAAGAAGAGTGAAAGCACTGCTTACAAAACAATACTGAGGCCAAATAAGAGCTGCATATCTAACTCGGGGAAGTCTGCTGTAGCCATTCCAAGTAAACATTGCTCTATACAGGTTTGTAGAAATGGCAGCTTCTCTCTTGGGCAGTGTGTGTCTGGCCAGGTCCTCTGGTATGTGGGCAGAAAACAGATAAGCTGTTTTCTGGAGCTCTGACAGTGAGAGGAGTCACTGTGGAAAACATGGCACTGTGAAAGGATACATGTACATCTATACAGTAAAAGTACAACAAGAGCATGTGACAAAAAATATGACTTCTGAAGCTGGTAATCGTTCCTTTCAGAGGAGAATTCATATTATTAAACTAAACTTTGATGTCGTCTTTTTCACCAGAAACTGCTGAGATTTTTTTTTTTTTTTTGTCAAATGGATATCTTCCAAATGGGTTCATTTCTGTCCCTCACTGTTCACTACCTGGCCAGACCAATCAGGGCAGGTTTCTCTCCTCATGAGGCCAAATGCCAAGAGCTCTGCAATTACGGCTGTAATTGGCTTGAATTGGCCATTAGTACTCAGCTTGAGTCAGAGTCTAAAGCACACATCAACAGACAGATGTGAATTCAATCAAACACCCCAGTCCCTCACTAATGCACTGGTTAGATTTTTTTTTAACTTCTTTGTATTTGTGGAAAACAACTGCAGGACTTTCAAGGTACAAGAGGTTTTATTGCTTTAAATGTTGGAAAAGGTTTTCAGATTAATTACTGAACTTGACAGTCATCATGGAGATGTGTATTAGGATGATAGGATAAATGAATGTGCCACTTCATGCCACATAATGCATGGTAATGAGAAAAGCTTTTAAAACTCTCAGCATTTCAAACTGTTATCAAGTGCTGTAATCTTTGTTAGGGCTAATTGTTTTCTTTTATTCTATTCATATGTGCTGCCAGTTGTCATTATCAGTCCCTGACACTCTTCATAACATCTAATACCTGTAATCGGTGATGTCAGTGTGTTGATGGCCAGAAGTAACAGGTGTCTAAGTTTACAACTGCCAATCATTAAAGAGCAGGTAATAGGGAGTAACATTTCTCTTACTTCTCTGAACCTAAGGCACTGTGCAGCTCTGTTAAGATGTTTCTACACACAAGGTTGTACGTAACACCAGTTATATTCAACTTTTAGCCAGAGTCTGTGCAGTGTCTGCGCAGGGTCATGCCCATACACATACCGTGAGCCAGTCTCAGATGTCAATCATGATTTCACTTTCCATCATACTTGAACATACATCAGCCTGGCGATAGCTACTAAAAATGCCGCAAACCATCTTCAGCAAAATTTAAATTGACATGTCCCCTTATATCGTAATCTGTCCAATGAACCATTTACAAAAATAGAAGGGGGGGTAGCTCAGCTACACACCTGCATAGGTATGTGATTATATCTTGTACTGTTATGATGCCCACACACGCAATGAGAGCCAATTCAAGCCACTGTCACTTATGGTAAAAATAATGGCAAGATAACGACGAATGTACGAAGTAATATAAAACATTATCAATGTTAATATCTCTTCAGTCCTTACAACCCCACAAGCACCTTGCAACTTTGTAGCCAATAAACCCAGCTGGCTTCACTCTCCGTCACTTTCCTCAGTTATAATTCCAGATATATTCGCAGGATGGACACGAGACACATGGTAAACAGTACTGTGAAATTAAACATACACCACACCTCATTATTTTCAAGCAGTGTTCTTTTTATAAAGGTGGTTGTCTGTTTTTAGTAATATTGACAGCTTGTGAAAACCACAACATAATGGTAGACAGTAGAGTTCAGTTCATGCAACCTTTTAATATAAATACAGATTTTGTTGACAAGAAATAAGGTTATGATTTCGCAACATTAAATACAACTGTGAAGCAAAAAATTGGGTTTGCATGATTAATCAATGAAGTGAGAAAATACAGAGCAATCAACAATGAAAATAACAATGTTAGTTGAAGCCCTATTTCTGTGTTCATAATGTATTCAATTGCCTGTAACCAGAGAATACAAAGTAAACATGTTCATGAATTTATCTGGCACTTTTAGGAGGCACAGGCTAATGAGGACAACCTTCATTAGGCACAGACTAATAGGCACAGGATAATGAAGGTTGTCATTAGCTCACATGTTAGCTGCTCATGTTATCATGCCAGCTCTTCACAGATTTTCCTACACCAGTATTTGCTGCAGATTTAGGAAACAAATTACATGACACCAGCAATTGTGTATATGTATGTACACATACATATAACTATATATGAATACTCATAATGCATACTCTGAAATTATTATTTTGGAAGATGACACAAAAAGCTGTGCTATAAATCTTCCAGTGCCCATCCTATGTTTAACCTTTTGCCCCTGTGCTGATCGTACTGTTGCTATATATCTATTCAGTGCTCCATTCAATTCATTCCCTCCTTGTAAAATAAAATAAAAAAAAACATCTTTGAAAAGAATTCACATAACACTGAGCTGTTCGTTTTTAATTTCTGAACTTGACCAAATCTCTGCATAAGCTGAGCAGCAGAGAGACAAGACTGCAGTATATGATTTACAAGTCCTGGAACCGCTCCATAGTCGGTTAATAATAGAACAAATCCTGAGACAGTATGACAGCACCCATTGTGATTTACTGGGATATAGGAGCATGTTCTGATTCCACCCTACATTAAAATAAAACTCATTTGAATGTAATAAGTCTTCTATAAGGCCACAGCGTCACTCGCAGATTCTCTGTCAGTGGTCCGGTGCCAGACAGTGTCACCTGGTGACATTATCACTTCAGTTCTTGCCTTGCTTAAGATGACAGAACTGTGTGTTTGCAGATGTTGAATTTAGTGTCCAAAGTCATAGCAAAGGCAAAATGTAATTTTCAGGGTGGATTTTCTTTTTAATGCTGAATACAGAATACAGTAATAAAAAGATAAAGAATGGGAAAGTTAGAGATGTTTCACTTCCCCAAAGAGCCCTTGCAATCCTCTCCCACACAGCAGAAAATACCTTAAAATAACTAAAATACATCTCATTTTACTGTGAAACCACATAAGTACATGCTTTTTCTTCCCTTTATCCCTACTCCTGTTTCTCCAGCCATTTCCCTCCCCATTTGTATACACCTCACTCAAAACATTTTCCACCACACAAACAGAAACACAATCCTGCAACTGTGGACACCATGAACCACACCGCACACTTGCAACTTTTTTTTTTTTCATGGAGCTTTGTAATGGCTTTGATCAATAATTGATCAAGGGAATCTTCTGACTGTTCAAAGAGTGTAAGAAGCAAATGGAGGCAACCATTTTCACTTTCTCCCGAGACTCACGCGACGGGCAGCCCTGCTAAACCGCCAATACGGAAGCACCCAAAACACAAACAGCTTCCACAATAACAAAAGACAACATCCCTGCATGTCTGACATTACCTGAAGCTGTGGGACCTGCCAAGTCATATACGTCCAAGCGTAGACAGCAGGCCACAGTAACATGTCACCTACTGAGATGGTAAATGTCTTGGGAGCTGAGATCCAAAATGTCATGGCCTCAAGGTTCACCTGCTTTCTGATAGGCAATTTTGCTTGAGGAATCTGTCCGGGTTCAATGGCTTGGCCATGCCACCGCCACTTGACAGCTCTATTTTCTGGCCCATGAAAAGGACATGTCAGGTTGTCTTGCACAGTCATTGTTTTGTCTGTTGTGAGTGCATGGATGCAGAAGTGATGCGTACGGCGGATGACAAAAGTGATTGTTCTTGTTTCTTTCATCAGCCCATCTCATCTGTGTGGCTTGGCTTAAACAAGATTTAGTCACTAAATCTGTGCCTTCATTTTCTTTCTCTTCAGCCCCAGCGAATGACTACAAAGTAACCACAACGTACTGCAAAAGACACAATTTTGTGGGTACAGCATTGGCTGGTTGCATGTTTGTTGATGTGGTGTGTGTGTTCGTCTTCACTCTCATGTACAGGTAGTGCCTCCTGTGAATGTATGCAATTCCAGTGTGTATTCCCTCCTACTGTCATGTATTTTTTTGCTAACACTTCCCTGCAGAAAGGATTCCTCTGCATTCATCTGCCCTTTCTCCACTTGCCCGGCCCCAGGGACTCGGAGAAGGAGAGGATGGAGAGGAAATGAAAAAGAAAAAAGAAAAACACTGGAAAGTAGAATACCAAGCGCCGTTGTCTAGAAGCTGTTTATTCTGTCTGCAGGCTACATGCTGTGCTTGAGCAGGAGTAAATGCGTGTGTGTGTATGTGTGCAAGTGTGTGCTTTTGTGTTAACTCCCCCTGTTTGTACGGGCACCAGGTGTGCTATCGCAAACTGAGCAAGAGACTATACTTGTCCATGGGAGAGCGAAAGGACTGGTGAGAGAGAAAGAAAGGGAGAGAGGGGAAGAGTGGGGGCGAGAGTTGGCGGAGGGAAGTGAATGAAAAATTCATTCGGCTGCAGGTCCCAAAAGCCCTTCTGTCTTTGCCAGGAGTCCTCAGCTTCAAACTGCTGGGCAGGGGCGGTGGGACTGTGCCAAAGAGATGGTAGGTGTATGCACACACACGGACACGGACACACACGCCGACTTACACACACACACACACACACACAAAGAATAGAAGAGTTATCCAGGAATCAGGAGTAACCTGAAAGGGTAGTCAACAGCACAACAACAGTATCCCTTAACTGGTTCATGACAGCATATTCACAGTCCTCTGGATCCTTCTCTAGTGGCAGCAATTGCAGCCAATCCACTGCCACTCCTGTATGTGTGGAGAGTGATGCAATGTGTTTGTCTCCTCGAAGAAATAGTCTGTGCTGAACCAAGTTTATATGATTCTACCCTTTGGTCTTTATAATATACACCAAATTGAAATAGTGTAAAAAGTGATTTAATACAAATTAGGCTAAATGAGAGGCTCAGTGCAGGGAAAAATCCCAAGTCAGGCATGCTAAATAAATCAGAAGATAGGGATCTTTGTAATTATAAAGACAACATCTAGATGTACACCCATGACACAGCCCTGAGCTGACAAGGAGAAGAAAGAAAAAAAAACTGAAGAGACAGAGAAAAGGGGGAAGAGCAGTGAGTGAGAAGGAAGCCTCCCCTTTTTTACCCACTACTGCAGCGTTGCCATAGTCACCGCTGCATCCTTAGGATGCCAGGGCAGAGAGAGTTAGAGGAGGCAGAGCAGGGGGAGGAAGGGGGGAGAACTTTTACATTTCTATCTCTCTCCCTCTCACTGTGTGAAAGTGGGTCAGCAAACACACACTAGCAGAGAGCAGCTACCCGTCATTTTTCCAAACTGCTCAACGTCTACTCGTCTGTGTGCTGGGATCAAGCATGCGGTGAGGTGGGGTCTTGAAGAAATCTGGCCTCTCTCCAAGGGCACATGAAAAAGAGCAGAGAAGCACAGACGAGCCGTGTGTGTCTGACTTGGATTTTCTCACACCTGAGTTGCACTAATTCCAAATCAGGCTTGTCCACACACTCTGCATGAGGATATTTGATGCACCATTGTCTTCATCCATTTCTGAAAGATATCAATAGTCTGAGGCTCTTATTTAGCATCTTGAGATTTTTTTTTAAGTCTTAGCTGCTGTCCTTGACACAGGACCCTAATCTTTTTTGAAAGCTTTTTTGGCATTTTGGTGGTCAATATGAACATTTGGATTATTCATTTTATATTAATTCACTGCTAAACTGTATGAGGGTGAGAACATTTAATTGCTTGTAGCTAATTTCAGCTAAACCCTCATTAAGTTTTCTCTTCAGAAAGTTTGCAATAGTTGCATTCTGTTTATTTTCGGCGACTATAAAGAAGAGTACTATTTTCTTGATTTCAAACTTATGAATACTTTGATTCTACCATGAATGACATGTATCTGAATAGTGCTTTGAGCAATCAGGGGAGTCCTGTATGGAATTATGAGCATGTTTATTATGCAAATTCACCAGTGATCCCATTACAGCAGTAGCATCTGCATGCTACATACTGTTCTTTATGCAATTAGTAAAATAAAGTTATAGATAATGAAGTCAAGTCATTCTCTGAGTCATTATTTCAGTTATCGAGGAGCAGGGAGCCAGCGTGTCAAACATATGATCTTATTTGACTGTCCTTGTTAGTTCTGGATGCAGAGCGGTTCTGAGAAAACACTGGCCAGACCTGCAGTGTGGGTTTATTTTGCATTCTATCAGGGAAATATTTGTGCTGCACAGCTAACACACTTTTTCTCCAGGGGGAGAGTAGTTCCAGAGCCCCCCCAGCCTGTATCTGCAGACTTGGTCTTGGCTGGGTGGTAGAAAACCATGTATGCAGAAAGATGTGGGTGCTTGAGCAGGAGAACAGTGTCCAATATGTTAATGTCAGAGTTAAACTGCTCCAAATGTAAACAAGTGTATATGTATAAATTACAAATACACCTACACAAACAGCATTGAAAGTGACTATTTGTAGGTTTTCTCTGCTGCTGGTTCACTTGGAGGTGCTGACTTTCACTTGGCAAGCTTTGGCTATCATTGTCTTTATAATGCATGAGGTTATAATACACCCTCTGAGCACTGCCTATGTCTTTGTGGCAGATTGGAGGCTACAGTGAACCGCAGACTGCAATCAGAAAAATGATGAGATAAGCCGGGGCTACCTGGTTAGCGTGCTGACTTCAGTCAGAGAAAACACATTAACATTGCTGTTTCTTTCAATTGCTCGAGACAGCAAAGTAATGATGTTAGACTGATGACGTCACTGCTGCTGATGCTAACGCTGGGCAAAATGCAAGGGCAAAACTTGCAGGTGTGTAGCAGCTTCTAAAGAAAACATTCATATATGAGGCCTTGGGCTGAGTGACAAACAAAGTGCCTGTCACATGTGAGATGACAGTAATTAATGGTAATCAAATCTAATTAAAATAGAGGTGGATTTTGCACAGTCTGCATCTCTATACAGGTTAGGTTTATCTCAGTGATTAACAATCAAAAGATAACATCACAGCAATTCTAAGGAGACCTCTTGCTATGTGAAAAAAAAAGGAAAAGCAAACACCTGACATTTTTTTAAGATTGAACCTGACGCATCTCAAGGTTTGATGTGTGTGTATAAAGCGGGTATCATTGGCTGTATGAAATGAATGAAGCGCTGTACACACGGTCTTGAGTCCCCAACCCCCAATTTTACTGTTGGTTTTGATGTTGGTCATAAAGTCCTCTCATCATCAAGAGTGTGGACATCCATCTGTAAGGACTATTGGTTTATCCTCGCGGTCAGGATGGTCATTTCCCTGTCAGAGTGGAATCAGGCTCTGGAGAGCCAGTGGGACCATTTACCAGCATCGTAAGACATATGGAACATAAACATATGACAACTCACGTGCACACACATCACAAACACTGAAGCCATTTGCCAACATGACACAAACACGAGAGTGATGAGGGCAGACATAGATGTCAAGGAAAATCACATTTAAGCAGAGGAACTGCTTGGGTACGTGTGCGTGTGTGTGTGTATTTTCATGTGTGTGCACTTCTCCCTGGTGCCCACATCTCTCAGTGACATGATGAGCGTGTGACGGGAGCAGGGAAGCACTGAACTGAGTCATTATCTCCAGAGGGGAAGTGTGTGATCAAGAGGACCTTTGGGAGAGCAACAGAAGCTTTACCTAAACAGCCCAGCACTCAGTCCCAGAGTCATCTCCTTTACTACTCACTAACCTGGTCACATAAATTCTCTGGCTGGTCCCCATGGGCCCTCTGCTGACAGACATCAACGAGTAAAAGTTATCATAGACTATTTGCCTGGTGGGACTGGTGGAAGATGTGTGATTTTACAGCCTGGTAGGGACAAATACTGTTTAGTACAGTACATGATTCGCTTTTGTTTTGTATTGTTAAGTTTCACTTGTTCAATCCTATTCGACTCTTTCGAGCACCCTGTGGCCTCATTATGCTATAATGCTGTCGCTCTGTTCTATACTTTACCCTCACACAATGTTTGCCTTCGCTCACTGCCTGCCTCCCATGACCCCCTCCTGACTCTGGTGCCCACAGTCGAGGCCTAAAGCCTGAAGCATTGCCCACAGACACGAAGACAGCAGCTGTGCATGACACATGTTCACTGCAAACTCCTCTCCTTGCTTCATTTCACCCTCCTCACTCTTCATTTCACTCCTCCTCTGCCAATCCACCCTTTCCTTTCTCCTCTGACCTCTACCACTCCATTCGGAACAGGTGATCCCCCCAGAGGGCCGGTTTTACACCCTTCACTTACTCTCCATTATGTATCCCTGCTCCTGTTCTCTCAACCTCTACTTGAAACCCTGCTGTGAGTGACAACCAGAGACATCTGTCCCAAGAGCCGGCAGAACAAACTGAGGAGGATGCCTCAAGGAAAGGTCCAAACTCAGTGAAAGACAGTGAGAAGACGCCAAGAGGCAGAGTCAACTTTTCATAACATATCTGTCAGATTGGGTTTGACACCATTGTACAGCATGCTACAAAGTCTGAAAACTATACTGCATTTCAAATAACTGAATTTACAGGCCCATACTCAATTCAACAGCAAATGCCTCAGTAATAAATCATTGCTTTTGTCCTTATACAATCCATCTCATTATTCTAACTGTGTGCTCAATCACCAGTATACATTATTTACTACTTATCTGCTTTGCCAAAAATGTTTTGAAAGAAATCAGCTGCTGCCTGGATGACGTTCACTGGCAATTTGTCCAGTTTAGGTGGGACATTCTGATACTGCAAAGCATTTATAGAGGGGGGTTCAAGAAAAGAACAGGACTTTGGCACCAGGCTGTGAAGTTTGTTTCATGCATCCCACACATTCGTACTTTGGGCCATTAATACACATTGTTAAAGCATAAAGTTGGCCATGACAAATTCCATGAGCAGAACAAAATAAAACTTTCCTAGGCCATATTCTCCCCAGTTAACACACAAACCTTATTCAAACAAGAGTATAACGTTTATTTGTTATGGGCTATTTTCAGTTGAAGTGGATTTAGTGCACGTATTAGTTCTGTTGTTGTGTCATTAGTGCTGTTTTTATTGCAGCACATCAGTTTACATGGGACTAAATATAAATATATTACATTACCCATGTTCATTGCAAAGAATGAACATGACAACAAGTGGAATGGCCGGGCTCACTGGTGTGTTTTTAAGAGTCTTTTGACAATAATGAGCCTCAATGGTGGGAGTGAGTGAAAGCTATATCAGGCTGTGGCCCACAGACAAGACTGATTAGGAGGATCAGTTCACTGGTAATTGCTGCATTGTGAATAGAAAGGAAAATACAAAAAAAAAAAAAAAAAAACTCAGTGCTCAACCAGTATCAATCCACAGTATGACCACAGTGTTATCACTTTGGCAGTGGGGGCTGGTGTTTGTTTCTTGCTTTCAAAACACAAAATGAGCCTGTGCCTGTGCTGTAGCTGCTAAACTTTAGCACTCTCTCCCACCAAACGTAAGATACTGTCAGCAAAGCCAATTGTTAACCCACTATGTGTGTGTACATGTGCAAATTTGAATATGTGATGCTGGAGTCACTTACAGCAGCAAGAATAAGAGGTGACAGAGGTGATTTGACTGCCTGTGGACAAATTTTGTCAGTGCCATAGTGTCAACCATGAGTGTGATCTGACCCATGTGGACAAATGTCAACATGTCGAAGGCCACTGAATGTTGAGATCCAGTTACTCAAACCATGTTTCCATCCACACATTTGTATTCGCATTAAGCAATATCAACTTAAAAATGCCTTATGGAAACAGTCAAATTTGATTAAATATCATGAAATATCGATAAGTAAATACAATCGATCTCATCGGATTTTCTCTCTCTCTCGGATTGTTAAAAAGCTGATGGAAACAGTTTATTGCCGGATAAATGTGAAATTCGATTACATTTACGTCACAAGCAGTGACGTTAACGGCCGTACGTCTCCGCTACTGTTATTGTTTATGCTCTGCAGCCGACCCGTTGGTCCTGGACGCACTTCTCTTGTCAACATTTCTCTCAACAATCTCCCAAAACTGCTTGGAGCACTGCCGCTCCCACACCACAGCTCGTCTCCGCCGTCTTGTTGGATTCAAAGCTGGGTGGATAGTCCTCTGATGATATATTGGTATGTGTGTGCCAGCTGACACGAAAGCACTTGTATAACTTATGTTATATTTAGCATTTGTTAATAGAGGCCTGTGTGACCCCATGTTTCTTTCTTCTTGCGGCTGCAGTTAGTATCACTCCAGGCAGGAGCTCCTATTAGTATTCAATTTTGCGATTCAGTGGAAAAAATGAATGGAAACACATTCAATTGCAATAAAACAATTCGATACACTAATATGATCGCAAAACAGCACATGAAGTCATTTTGCACAGCTTTTTCTTCAATTTAAAGCTCTTAGATGGAAATACACTTGAACGGCATTATTCGCATTCATATTTTTATCAATCTTTAGACAATTCGAGCGACAAGTGGATGGAAACATGGTTTCGATGGTCTTTAATTTAGACTTTTAAAAATGTTTGTTTTCAAAATTTGTATAATCTAATAGTTTTTTTTTTTTTATTGTGTTGACTGTTGGTTTCCATTGCGTTGATTAAAACGCAATTAGGGTGACATCTCCTGCAGAATAGAGACTGATGCAATTTTTAGGCAAAAAGGTTGTGAAAGAAGACAGAGGAGCAGGAGGAAGTTTTTGGTCCAGGAATGTACGCATTTCAGCACAGCTAATCAACAATGAAAAAGACCATCTATTACTGTACATACACAGCTACAAATGTGCACAGCTTGGCCCAGTAGAAATTCCTTTAGTAGTCATATTAAGCACCACTAATGATTGATACTTAACATTACGCTCGAGATGCCGAAGAGTATAAGGAAAAGTTGGCTGTAATGCAGAGTCAGAGGGCTTCATCACCCTAGGGTGCACAGAACTGAAATCCATCAGGTCTAAATCTAACTTCGATATCTCTCAACACTGGGCCCTGACTCCAGCAGTTTGTTCCATTACCATTCCAGTGGGTTTATCTAGAATATGCCTTTTCCAGCTCATTATGCCCACTTTAGGCTCCCATAAGGTCATTAATCCCAATCACTGTGTTCATTTTCACACATGCCAAACCATTATTCCACACTTGGCATATCTTTTTACCCTTCTGTAATGCTCTCTCGCACACACGGGTGCACACACATACACACACGTATCGCCACGGTTTCCCTCTACTTAGTCATTCTGTTTGTGTCGCACTGTCTGCGATTGCATAAAAACATAAAATACTGTGAGGGGGATCATAAGATGATAACGATCAGAGAAAAATCTTGCCAAATATAGGCTTATGGACTCGAAATTTATCTGTGATGACACATTTCAGCACTTTTCAATACCATGACTTAGGTTTTTAAAGCAGCTTGCTCGTACATAAATGATTTGCCCTCATCCAGAATATTTGTCATGCTGGAGAGCTTTCCAACATCAGTGCTTGATGTCTCATAGAGATCACTGCTGTTTTGAGCATATTAAAAAAAAAAAAAAAATCTGCAAATGTTCTGCTTGGCCCTGAACACTCAGTCACGTAGGAAGGACACAAAACAATACAAACACAGATCTGTTTTCCTCTATCATTTGTTGCTCATTCAATTGTTTGTACTGATCCTGAAAAATGTGATACTAATAGAGGAAAAGTATGCCCCCATGATCAATTACACTCCTCAGCACCAGCAGGGATCATATTCTAGGTAATATCATATGCGTGACAGTATGTATGTATGTGCATGCTTGTGTGCCTGAGATATGAGGCCATGTGTGCATACGATAATGCCTTTGGGTCTCTGTATTAGTAAATGGAGACGTATGATCAATGTCAGGGTGCAGAGCAGTGAGAGTAGCACTGGGGAATCAGTTGCTGGGTTGCAGGGATGCTAATGAGCAGAACTACAGAATGGGGATCAGAACACACAATCAGAGACAGAAGATAAAGAGGGCAGATGATCAATGGACGCGATTTAATTTGGGACTCTATTAGATGTGCCAAAGTTCTGCACAAAGGGATTCATCTTTCTTCTTTGGGAGGTGGGGGTGGGGGGGGCAGACATTATACGTGGTTGTTATAGTACAGTAGGTAGCAGAAGTAGAACCGAGCAAGATGCAACAACACAGTCATAAGAACATAAGACCCTATCAATTTATTTGTTTTACAGTAGCGTGCAAGCCTGTAGTGAACCCCACTGTTCTTGCCTGCTTCTCTGTCTTTCTCACACCCTGACTCACACATACTGATGCTGGCAGCTTAGTATTCACACATGGCCACATGGCTGTGAGGGAATAGCCCTGCAGAGGGTGGAGAGAAGCATAATAGAAAAACTCATTTGAAGGGAACTCAGGAGCCCAGGACCACATTAAGCTCAGCCGCTGGCCTGAATGAAAGATCATGTCGAACTCGTCACACAGTGTGTATACGTGCGTGCACGTGTGAGTGTGTTTGTGTGTGGAAGAGAGAATGAGACAGAGAGGGTATAAAAACAGTATAAATATGATATGAAAAGATGAAAAAGATGTGAAAAATCAAACACAGAAAGCTGAGTGTGCAAAAAAGAGAGAGTAAACAACGCAATCCCCTGACTGAAATTTTCTGGGTGTTTCTCTGTCCTTCATTCAGTGGATTTCACAGTCTGCAGCTTTAACAGACAAACTGTTTTCCTGCAGTTTGCTCCACAGTTTTAACAGTTATTGATTCTCCAAGACAGAAACATTATGTATTCAGTCCTGAATACAAAACATATCTGCTCCAGTGTTTTAACTGCAACTTACTTTACTTAACTTTTACTTGGCCAGCAACAAAAGTTCTGCAACTGAGACAGCTTGTATAAATTGAAATGATGCCACACAGCAGATGAAATCTTTTATGCATCACATCTCAGATCACGATCCCGTTTTTTTGCCAGACAATCCCCTGTGTGAATGTCTATGTCTTCCAAAGCCCTCAGTCAGGGGAACGTTGCCTCTAATTCCACGGAGGCCCTTAACCTCCTTTCCCCTTCTGCTCTCTGTCTCCAACTGGAAATTTCCTACAGGCACCGTGATGAGTTTAGCCCATTTTCTTCCATTTTGTCGAGGTCAGGCAAGAGGAACACCTGTGGGATTCAAAGTCCTTAAAAAAAAAGGACTTTTACTTTCTTATTCTTCGCTTCGTTTGGTCCTCCTTGCCACCCCTATTTAGACAAGGTCAAGGCGATAGTTGCAGGTACTCCCCATTCTCAGTTACTCCTGTCTGGGCTGGTCTAACATCTCAAGGCGAATTTCTTGTGGAAATTTAAAGCATCGCTGCATTTACGCTGCTTCACACATATTGTTTCTAAAATGTCATCAGAGTAATGTGGTCTCTGAATAAAACATAATGTGTGTCTCTGGAAGGATTCGTAGTGGGATGAACTTTATAAAGTGAAATTCTCATGACAAATCAGGTGGGAGTAACTTTTGAGATACGTTCATTCACAGGGATCAGGATCAGGTGCAACAATATAGCTAAAAGATTCATTATACAGATGCAATACCTCAAGCTGCCTTGAGTCTTTTCAGCTATCTGGTGTAGTATGTTTTTTGTTTTTATTTTCTTTTTTAAAACTGTTGTCCTTGATCAATCTGAAGAAGAATGCATTGTTCGGAGTTAGCAGGAGAAACATAAATCTTAGCTTCTGTTGACTTGAAGTTTTCCTGACAATTTTCTGGACTTTAGTTTTTGATGGCTAGGGCTATTTAGTATTATTAGAGTGATTTTTTTTAAATAAAAAGAGAGTTACAACCAGCTAAATAACAAGTCAAACAAAGTCAAATTTAATCATGAGAGCTGTTGCAAACATTGGCTTGACTCTAGTGACAGCCAAAAGAGCACAGTGTCTACACTGACGGGTGGAGGAAAACTGTCTAGATGAAAACAAGACATCCACTTTAGTCAGTAAATAGTAGTAGTAGCGAAAGTTTTCATTTAACTAAATGGACTTGTTGAAAAAAGGAGTAACAATAGCCCTCTGCAGTTCTCCAGGATTCACTCCTCGATTAGGCTGAGCTCGTTGGTGTAACGTGTTTTTCATCCGTCCTCTCTCAGCAGCTGCTACTTAAACTACAATTAGGTCTTACAGCGCCTAACCCACATGACTTCGAATGAGCTTAAACAATCACTTCCAGTAGTGACTTTCTATTGAGTTTTAATCAAGATTTCTACTTTGTTCTGTCTTCTCTCACGGTTGCCTGGCCTGCAGATTTTACAGGTCAAGGAACCATTCAGAAAGCTTTAATTAGCTTTCTCAAGCTAGTGAGTTCTCAGGCGTCATACAAATTGTTCTGTCAAAGCCTGACTTTGAGCCAGTTCCTGCCAGCTTGGATTGTTTGGGTGTGAGCTCAACAGAATAAAGGCCTTTTAATCATGTTCAAATTCATTACCCCCCAAATGAGTAATGTTTCATTCTCATCAGTCACTTTGTGCCTTATTCGTAGTTAAAGCTGCCCCTCTCCCCGTGACAGACACCACCGACCTGTTTAGTGTGACTTCCATCATCATTACACTGGATAGATCTATCCCTGGCACATTTTGAGGTGTAGTTGTAATAACAAGTCCCAGCTGATGGACTGAGACACAGAAGAAAGGTAATTTTGGACTTGCGAGTAAATTCAACCACAGGTTGTCTTCAGGAAGACAGCAGGGCAGCGAGGAATCTCAGACAAAAATATGAGCTTTGGTTTAAAAATGAAATATGGCAGTCTGACCCCATTCCCTTTTCCCCAGATCTAATTCAGCCCAGCCTAAATGGGGATGGGTATTACCTAATCTGATAACTTGCCAGACCTGAAGTGTCTTTTTAAAACTGGTTTCCAGGGAACTGAATTTCAATCCTGTGAGCAGTAAATGAGGAGGAGATTTATGTGGCAGTGTGTGGGAAAAGGGTATAAGAAGGCAGCAGCAGCAGTCGCTTTAACTTTGTCACGTCCACAAAGAAGGCATTAGGGTTTCGACCCACTTAATGCAAGGACAAAATAATGCTGCTGGTCTCTAATGCTGCCATAATGGACATTGTTATCATCCATGTCAACTTTATTCTCACCGTCACTGTCACCATGTACATGTGAAACTTTGTCCCAACGTTACTGTACTGCTATTAATCTTATGACCATTCTTCTCATGTCAAGCCATATCATGCCATTCTAAGCTGTTTTCACTTGAGGGTGGGGTGGGGTGCGGGTGTGGGGGTGTGTGTGTTAAAGAAGAGGAGTTATACAGTAAATGGAGCAGCCGTTATTTACCTCTCTCCATCTCTTTCTCCCTATTTTTCCATCCCTTTTTCTCTCACTAGCTTCTGATGTGAGACTGATAGAGCTTGGAGCACAGCCACTCGCTGTCAGGTCCCAGCTAATGGAATCAACACGGTTGACGGATAAACCCACCGAAAATAAGTTGTCAGAGAGCTGCGGGCCCTTCATCAACCTCCCTGCCATATGTGGCACTGCCTTGACCCCTCCCAACACCATATCAAGGGGGTGTTTTATCTTCAGCATGCTGAAATTACATTTCAAGTTTTTATTTATTAATGTATACTTTTTGTTCTGTATGACATAAAGAATTGGGTTATGGTTGCTCCTAGGGTCAAAGATATGCTTTGAGGAACAGGTTTACCTCCAAAGACGTGAGTTTAATGGTTTGTATGACCCGTTAGAGAGGAATAGTTTGGGAAATAAGCCAATTTGTTCTTTTTTTAAGCAGTTGTTAAGGTAAGCTGAGCATAAAGACTGAAAACAGAGAACCTGTTGTGCCTGGCTGCAACTAACTAACTAACTTTTTACTACCCCAGTCAGTTTCTCAATCAATCAATCAATGAATTCACTGGTCTTAAAACAAAACAAAGGATTCTGGTCACAGTTCTTAAGGATCTAAGGAACTGTCTTTAAATGTCTGATACTGTAAATGGTTCAAAACTCTCAATTCACACTCAATTTACTGTAATACAAAACACAACCAGTCATCGCATTTGAGGATTGAGGAATTTGAGGAATCCACACATTTGAGAACTGGTCGGAAAAATGACTGATAAACTGATAAATGATCAAAACAGTTGCTGGTGATTTTTTGTCGACAGACTCACTGATTGAATAATTGGAGCAGATCAAACAATTTATCTACTGGACTATTTCTTGGCCAGTGTTCTGTGTTGAGCAGTTTCATGGTGATAAAAGACTCTGGGGCATTAATGCTTCCTTAGGTTTATGTACAAATTAAATAAACTGGATATACTGCTTCAATATGTAAATGTTAAAAGGGGGCTGGTACTGTGGGTGGATTTTATTGCCTCTGAACAGAGCCACTCTGGCTTTTTCCTGTTGTTTCTATCTTTATGCTAAGCCACGATGACCTGCAGCTGGCTGTTTCAGCTTTAATGTACAAATATGAGAGTGGTATCAAACTCAGCAAGACAGCTATTTCCCAAATGACAACACATTCTTTAAACATTCACAGTTAGATATAGACTGAGCCACACAGTTTCTAAACCCGTACACAGTTTGACTCCCGAGGAAGAGATATGTACTTAAAAACAAAAAGTGAATGAGGTAAAATTGTAGGTTTAAGCTAATTCACATGAGGGACAATTTGTATGGAAAACCACTGAAAAGATTAACACAAGTAAGATAAGATAAGACAAGCCATGTCGAGGTAAACCTGAGCACAAACGCTGAGACGAATACCAAGCACACATACAAAGACCTCATGTTTGTCCAGCTAAGTATTTCTCAGACTGCGTCATTTGTGCCCTCCACCAGGCAGCACAAAATTCCCCAGACTACCTCTGGTCAGCAGAGATAGAGGGAAGAGGAGAAAATGAGAAGAGTGAACTGCTTCTGAGCTCCAGAAACATGATGACTTGCTGTGCCCTCTCTCGCTAGAATGTATCAAAGCTTTACTTACTCTAAGCCTAAAAGATCTAATGATCTGCGAAGAAATTTTTCTTGTGTACTGACTCAATCAATACTGTATGTGAGTAAAAGACATCTCTCCCCAGGACTGGGCTGCATTCACCATGGGCTTAATGTACGAACAATACATCTCCCTACAGCTGTCCCCCAGAGATGGTCTCTGTACGTTTCATGTAGTCCTGCTTACAAGAGAAAAAAATCCTTTTCTTAAAGAAAATCTGCTCATCTTCCACATCTACAGCACAGGATGGTAGCGGTTTTCTCATATGATGTAACCCTCATCCAGTTGCCAGAATCCATGAAAGCAGCTGTGCTCAATGCCAGTCTACTGCGGTGTTCTCACTCACAATCAATGGATCTGGGCTAATCTGTCAAACCGAGGAGGCTGCTCTAGTCTCCTTCATTTGCTATTCATTTTGAGAGAAGTCTACCAGTTGCCCAAACATTGATTTGATTAACAAGAGACATGTAATGTACGCAAGACGAGGAAGAAGAACTAGGTCAAGCGATTCACACAACCACTGCATCCCTGAGTCCTCGGTACAGTACCCCAGAGCTCCACCAGGAGCCACTGTAGATCCATCTGTGCTTCAGAGGTAGACCAGCAGACAGAGGGAAAAGAGTAGGGGGCATGCAGGGAGGTAAAAAGAGCTCAATGTATTAGATCGGCTACCCCACTGGTTTTGTATACCAACAGCTGTGCTCTATAACCCACTTGACAAGATTAAAAGTCCAAACATATAAACAAATAGACAATCTGCATCCTGGCTGGGAGAGGCTCAGTCATCGAGCCGGGCTCCCTCCCTCTGTCTTCTTCTGCACCTTGTGAACGGCAGATGAGACGGGGGAACAGGGTTGGAGCGTAATTCGGAGCTGCTTATAAGATCACAAAATGTGACCCACTTAAATGTTGCGCTGACTAAAAGACGCAAGATTCTAATAATATTTCAGGACTGTTTTTTTTTTTTTTTTTTAAATCCAGAATATTATTCCATGCATACAGCGTGATACAATCCCTAACCTCTCTGTGCCTGGCTTGTGGGTGCTGGTGCATGGCTGTGCCATTGTTTGCAGTCAGAAAGAGGAAAAAGAAGGCGAAACAGAGAGAAATGACTGATGACAGATCCACAATGCTCAGCAGTACATCTCTCACTACACATCCATACAGCCAGTCCTCTTCCAAGCCAAGGCATCCATCCATCCGCCCTCTTGCTTGCTGGTGCTTTGTGTTTTTTGTTTAGTTTGTTCTGACATGTTAATGGGACAGCTGATGGACTGGCAGTCTGATCCAGCTACAGGGGCAGGGGCTACGGGGTTTATTTTATTCTGACAGCGAGAGGGAAGGTCAGCATGCTCATAGCTCACCTGCCTTCTCTTCTCTTTCTCTCCGTCTCAGACTCTGCTCCTTCTCATCTTTCCTACCTGATTTCTGCCTTTGTCTCGTTTGTTTCCGTCTTCCACGGTGTGTTTTTGGGCACATCCGTCTCGGCTCATTTCCTCTCTCATGTTTAGAGCTCCTCTGAAACACTTCCCCAATGATTGACCGATGGCTGCAAGGGAAATTGGGACAACAAATTAGATGAACTTTGATGTAATACTGAAAGAAACACCCTGCAACAAAAGTAAGAGAAGCTCAGAGAGCACCTTCTGCACGGGAGAAATGGGCTAAAGGCAACAAAAGCATTATGAAACTCACAGGGCTAATCTCTAGAAGAGTTTCCACATCCTGCAGACTGCCAGGAGGAGAAATGTTTTAAAAGTGAAAGAATATACAAACTTAACACAGACAGCAGGAGACACATGAATCTGTACCTGCACTGTTGACTTTAAAGCAGGAACCTGTCAAGTGGTCTACACAGAATGCAAACAATTTAACTTTTACACTGTGAAACTTTATGTTACAGGCTCAAAACAAAGGCTGAATCATTTGGGAAACAATTCTCCACATCTTTCCATCTCTTAATTCTAGACAGCTGCTTGGAAATGGGTCAGTATTAATGGCTGACCAGGCAGGCCTGTGCGCTGGAAGCCACAAGAAGCCCACACCACATTAGGCTGCTGAGACAGGGGTGATGGAGGAGGTGGATAACTCACTGTCTAGGTGACAGTGAGGCTGTACGGGGGGGGGGCAATGGCACAGCCATGCACCACTAATGGTGGCGAAGAGTGCAAGAACACTCCACAAGCCCCAAGAGCAAGCAGCAAGAGGGAATGTTGACCTGTGACCAAGACAGGTTAGGTGTGTGTCTGTCTGTTGCCATTTGTTGTACTGTAAACAAACAGTATGTGTAGAACACCTGTGCCCTTGAATATCAAATGAAAGCAGGAAGTTGCAGGTGTGACGTTAAACAGTGACTGAAATATTCCGAAAATGGGTGAGATGGATCCCTTTGCTGCTATCAGCTTTTCAGAGAGCCTGTGCAGGATAAATTGAGATGGTTATTATGCTCCACTGTGACGGCCAAACCACATACTGTGTGCTAGATTGGAAAGTTGTTATCGAAATACCAATTGATTCTGTAATTGTGTAATCATACACTCTGCAAATGTCAACAATAACATGATTTAAAGGGTGTGTAAGGGGACTTTTCACTGCTGGAAATGATTTCTCTGCACCAAACTTTGCAACACAATTACACTAAGTTACATGTTTGTTCGTTTTACTTTAAAATTTGATGGAATCATCAGTGGGATCTTTCCTCTCCATACTTATTTTTAGTCATAATATGAAATATCTTCTTACTGATGATCATAGTAGCTGAACTGAGATGCTACAAGCGATGCTGCTAGATGCAGAAACCTTTCCCTTCTCTGAAACAATGACATGAATTCAAGTTAACAATTCTCATAAACAAAAAGATATGATCCTTTGTGCAATGTGCACTCAACATAATGAACAAAGACATTAAACTGTCCCCATTCCCAAGGATTTCATGAAGTTATATCAGCATATTTCTCTACTGCTAATGATTTGTGATGCATATTGTACTTCTTATTTTTACTGTGTTCTTTTTATTGTATTTCCATTGTTTTATTGTCTTAATAGAGTTAGGCTTAGACGATTTTTCTGCACAGTGGGACGACAAAGTTAAATTCTGATACTGATTTTTAACAGGATGGATGCAATAAAATGTTATCATATTAAGATACTGACGCTGGAAGACAAACACCTTCAATGTATGTCAAAAAGTCCAGTGTGAGATAGCTGCTCTACAAACACAGTGCATACATTTGTGCTGCCATGATACAGTAAGTTTATTGTCTCATCTCCAGTTGAGGGTGTGTCTAGACCATGGGCAAACTGTTCCACAAAGGGCCGTGTGGCTGCAGGTTTTCGTTCCAACCAAGCAGCAGCACACCAGACTTGAGTCATCCAATCAACTGATCTCAGTCTTCAGACAGTTGATTGGTCAAACTGTGTGCTCTTGGTTGGCTGGAACAAAAACCTGCAGCCACACGGCCCTTTGAGGAATAGTTTGCCCATGCCTGGTCTAGACTGTGGTAATGTTTTTGCCTCTCTCTATCAACCCAGTTCATTTTGTTATTTTTGTCAGCGGTCAACGACTGGCGTACACACCTTCATTAGTTGTGCTCAAGCACTCACAGCTCTCTCCAGCTCATCTTTAAGTAGTTTTTATTCCCAATTCCAGATATATTTACAAGGGATTCAAGTTTTGCTGCCTTCTTTAGTTTAGATGTTATCCCCTTTCCTCTCACTCTCCTACTCCATCCCGCATGTTCTATCCAATGTTTAGTTATTCCTCTGTCTCTTTCAGTGATTATACACTAAGAATGTACTTTATTTGGCACAATGGAGGAGAGGCTGAAACAGATTGTAGTCAAAATGTATTCCTGGAGCCAGACCAGATGATGAAGTCCTATCTAAACTGCTGGCTGAGGATAAGTGTAAAAATAGTACATTATAATCAGTGTTGAGTCAATGTGTACATATGCAAAGACGATGTCAGCTTCCATAGTCTTCTCAGAGTCCTTGCTCATATCTGACCTTCTGCAGCTCAACATGTCATCATTCACCTGCTGCCTGCCGAGGTGGTGTCCATTGAATGACCTAGGCTTTGTAGATAATTGGCAGACTTTCCTGATTTAACCTTGTCTGATTAGGGGAGAGCACACATCTCATGTTAGATGCAGCGTGAACCCAAACGAGTTCAACGAGACCAAATCCATGACAACCCAGAGTTGAGACCAGGCTGAGTTGCAGTCTTACATGCTTCTCTGCGCTTCCATTAGAACAGTTACCCACCCAAAACCCTACAGAGACTGTGTCTGCCCCCCAGTGACTTAAATTAATTAAATCAAAACCAAACAACAGAAGAGGAGTTATCCATAAGAACCAAATAAAGATGAGCATTGCCACTGCAATACTATAATAAAACATGATTAATCTTTATGCAGCATTAGATAATTCAAGGTCCTATAGACCTGAACCTATAACCTTAAAATCCTGATTGTTTTACCAGATGTAGTTTCTCAAGCCTTTGTGGGTCTGGCTTTGTGGAAACTCATTCACTCCTGTAAATCATCTCATGTGATGCTGCTCAGCCAATCAACTTAAACTGCCGAGCCAGACACAGACAGAGGAAAGACAAGACTAGAGGTGTTTAAGCTGTTCAATGCCTCTGGTGTGTCGGCATCACATGAGATGCTGTTTATTATAAAAATAGTTGAGGCTGTCGGGATGTGAAATGTGTGGAGTTGACAAAAAGGGAGAAAGAATTTTTATTATGCTTTATATAGCAGTTTTTCAAAAGCTCTCGGCTATGTGCTTATTACACATTACAGCCCCTATTTTCTTTGAAGTGAGAAAATAACATTTAATTATTATTGGAGAAGTTATTATTTATAATCCCTCCTGTTTGCTCTCCTGGAACAATGAACCAGACCTTTGCTTGAGGACATTTTGTCTAACTGGACCTGTTTCAATTTTAATTGATTACCCCTCGCCTAAATGAATCTACTCCCCCCCATCTTACATTCTTCGAGGCAGCGGCCTGGGAGCTGGAAGGTGGAGCAGCAGCCATCTTCAGTTCAAGCCTATTAATCAGACCTTAGACTGAACTCAATGAAAAAGACTGTGTTCTTCGTCTTCCACATCCGACCTGGAAAACACTACAATCAATTCTACTTGTTTTACTGTACCACGCTCTGGCAGGCAATCTGAATATTCACTCATTCATTTCATTCAGTTTTTTTTTTTTTAATCAGGTTTAGTGTTTAAAACAGACAATGTTATGTAGCAGGTGTTTTTAATCAATAATGATAGCGTCAGCGTTGTGTTCGCCTCATTATTTGTCAGTCCTTCTCCGAATTTAAATAAACCCACACCGTCGACCTTGTTCTGACTTATAACACTGAAACTGAACATTAGTCATTAGGCAAAAATGTTGTCACTAGATGTCCATTTGATAGAGCTGTAGCTAAATTTAAGTAAGTCATTCCATCAGCACTGAATTCATTGAATGCCATGTATATAACAGAGGACACCTATGCTAACTTTAGTCCCTCCCCAAGTGACCACTTCATTTATAGTGCTGCAGGCACACTGTGAATGGTACACAACTCGATTGTCCCTCTAATAAGAATACAATGAAACAAAAGAGATGAGCTCCAGGTTTTAACTCCCAGACCCACAACGTTAAAGTGGAACTATGCAAGTCCAGTCGCTTTTCCTCTGTTTTGTTAACCCTCCTCTCGCCATGTGCATTTGTTTTCACCAAAGCCGGTGAGAAAGCAATCCATGGAGCAGTGGATAACGTTGTACAGTATATCATATACACGTAACAATAAGTACATTTGTGTAGTCTTATCTGTCATACACAAGAGATTACAGATTACAGGGCGCGTTTGTGTCACGGTGCCACTGACACGAGAGCTTGGACACCAGGGCAGAGGCACTGATCTTGCAAGGTTGGTTTTCAGCCAAGAGACATTAGGGGGAAGACAGAGAGCCTCCATTCTCCCTGTAACAAGTTACAAGTCATTTGTTTAACCATCATAATTATTACATAACACACATACCGTAAAATTCGGTGTATAAGTCGCACTTTTCCCCCCTTTTTTTTCATTTTAAAAGTTGGGTGCAGGTTATACGCCGGTGCGACCTATACACCAGTGATCAGACCGCAGTCAGCGCCTGACAACAGAGAGCACCCAAGACGCATTGAGGACGTTTTGTGATCTGATCGGCCAAACCACACAAACACAAGTGTAAACGGTAACGCGTCCTGTATCCGCATACAATGGTGTTTCCCACCAGACTCGTTTGGGTCCGCCATCGTCTCTCAAAGAAAATAATATTGTTAACAGTGTTTCACCATCTCTCATCTCTGTCAGTCAGCCCCGCCTCCTGCTGGGGTCGGTCGCGCGTGCACACACATGTGCATGGACAGGTTGCGGCGGAACGCTAATAAACGCTAAATACGCTATATGGCGCTAAATGTACATGGATATGAAATATACATGGAATGAGTTGTGTAACATTTTTATTAACAAATAGCAATAGAAAACCTTGTTTTCCCCACTTTGAGACCCTGAAAAATAGGCTGCGACTTATATACCAGTGCGACTTATATTCCGAATTTTACGGTACATTATTACATATACACAATCATTTCATGACACAGGTCAACACACTAATTTCAGTGGGAGGCGGCTATATAGTGATAAATAGTATAGTTTTTCTCATATGTACCTTCACTAACTAACTTCTATGATGTATTCATCTAAGCCATCCATCTAAGCCTGATCCCTTAATAGGCTCTTTAATTAAGTTTTACCTTAAGCACAAGATCAATCATTAACTGATGATATACCAAAATCCTTTAAAGGAGCTGCAATAACAGCTTTTCTTAAAAAAAAAGTGTGTTTCAGGCTGTTATCTTTCTCTCTAACATTCCAGAGAAAGAAGTCCCCGCTCAGTTGTGTGACTTTCTACATAATACAGTATAACAGTCAGGATTACATCATACATGTAGCACAGACAGCTCTGGTGAAAGTTACTGCCCAAAGATACTTATCAATTCATCAGTTGGACAAACTTCAAGCACTTCTCAAGGGCATTAAAACCTGTATGACCTGCAATTTTCTACCATTCAATGGAGGCAACACTAAAGTATTTGTAATTTCCCCCAATTGCATCAGGCACATTATCAAACGATATAATTACCGTATATACTACCTTGGCCTGACTGAGGGAGCTTTGATATAAGCTTAAATGCTCACAAAATACAAACTTCAACAACAGCCTTCATGTACGGCATGACAACGCAACAACGAATCGATAGAAATCGATAATTAAAAGCGTTGGCAACAAATGTTGCGTGAAGCCATAATAAAACTTATGATCGAGGCGGAGACAATGTTTCAAATGAAATCTTCCAAAGTGTGGGTGCATTTCACTCTACATAACACTAGAAAGTGTGTTAGTTGCAAGTGAGATGGCCTGGAAAGGGAACATCGTGTGTGAGTTTGCGTCTGTTTGTGTGCTGCTGAGTATGTGTCCGTTAGTGTGTGTCTGAGTGAGGGTCTGTGTGTGATAGTGCCATGCAAGATCACTTTTACTTAGTTTGCAGCATAAGTGTAGAGACCAAGTCTTAAACAAATCCTGTTAGTTTTGTGTTAGTCCATGGCCTGTTGTCTAAGCTATTTCTTCAATTATTATTACTATTAATAATTTATTACTTTAAAAGCTCAGGGATGTTCAAACAACAACCTGTGCACTTTTCTGCAATGTCAATTTGAAATAATGTTCTGTTATGAATCATGAATTTTTTTTCAATCAAAAAAGTAATTGAGTGATTAATCAAGTATTAAATAATCGTTAGATGCAGCCCTGTATGGAACATTGCAAAAGTCTGGCACATCCTGTCTGTTGCAATCATTTTAAGATGCCCCAATAACTCCAAAGCCTCCGGATAATACAAAATACAGCAGCATGAGTGCTGACAAAAATGAGGAAAATAGATCATATTTCTCATGTGTTAGTGTATCTGCACTGGCTCTCTGTAAGACCCAAATTAGAATTTAAAATCCTCCTCACCTACAAAGAGGTCTTTGTACCCTATTACCCTGCTAGAACACTGTGTTCCCTGACAACTCAGAGGCTTGTATGATTCTTATAGTCTCTAAGTAGAATGGGAGGCAAAGCCTTCAGCTCTTAGGCCTCTCTCCTTTGGACACATCTTCCAGTTTGGATTTGAGAAGCAGACGCTCTCTCCTCTCTATTGAAGAGAAGGCTTAAAACTTTCCTTTTAGATAAAGCTGATAGTTAGGGCCTTGGACCATCCCCTAGTTAAGCTGCTATAGGCCTATATTTCTGGGGAACTGTATGTTACTATCTCAGCACCCCCTCCCCTTAGTTTTTCACTTTCTCTCCTATCTCTCCCACTGTCACTTTCTGCAGGACTTTCTGCCTCTAGCATGAAGTGTGGATCTGAAATTGCAAGTAAACTGCTGCCCCATGATCCTGCTCAGCATCCACAGCAAGCATTAGTATTATTAGTCTAACTGTTGTTGTTTATGATGTACTAGATGCAGGCTTCACTGACTTACTGATACAAAGTTAATTCTTTGTGTCATTTGTTTTTTACATTTCAGAGGGTAAATAAACACATAAGGTGCAGTAAAGTTCTACATCTGAATTTTACTCTCCCCACGTGAGTCAATGTAGAGCTGGTGATGTAACATGTCACCAAAACTGACCAATTAAGGAGTTAGGTGTCAGTCAACATGACTTCACATATCTGCCTCTTGTAATAAGATGTTGCAAACACAGACCAGACCAGAACTAAGAGGCCAACTGAACCACACATGTAAAAGCACAACATAGAACTCTAATTTGAGATAAGGTGATCATTACTGTATGCAGAAGTGACGGTAAATTGACGACAATGATGTTATTGGTTCTAATATATATGAACCAATGTATTTGTGTATATGTTGCAGACTATTTTACAGAGCCAGTGATAAATGACCGAAGTTTCGCCAGTGCATGCACTTCTAGGAGTCATGTGGTACAGAGTTTCTGAAAATTTGAAGCAAGTCCATGAAATTGCAGAGGAGATAAATTGCGCTGTAATGTAGCCATCAACCAGACCATTAGCAACAGCCGGTAAACTCCCAACAAATGAAGTGTTTCAGCTCAATCACATCAAAAAAAAAGGCATGTGAAATGGTGATATGAAGAGAAAGGAGGAAGATGGAAAGACAAAGAAAAGAAGAGAGAGAGAGAGAAAAAATAAACAGTTTTTCTGCCAATCCTTAATTATAGTTCTCTGTTTATTTACTCTCCATCCATCCCTTTAAAGCTGCAGGGCCTTTAACACCCTTAATCAACCTCTCTCCCCTGCAGGGCCTGTAGCAGGCATCTTCACTCGCCTACGTAATTGACTCTTCGTGTTTGAGAGGCAATAAAAGTTTATGACTATTAAACATAACATCAAGCCGGCTGTCTTTTTACCCAACTATTAGTGGGGGGAAGGCACGTTGTGAACCGATAATTAATTGCTTACTCTGGGGATGCCTAATTACCAATTGTTGGTGTTATTAGCTGATTAGTGGGTGGATTTGACAGCCCTGAAAGGCTGTCAGTTGACAGAAGAGAGGATGGGGCATTCACTGGTGCTTAGAGGTGCCAACATAATTGGTCTTTATTTTCTGAAGTATGCAGCTTGCACAGTCTCATGGCGAGCAGGAAGTGACAGAGCTCTTGTATGAATCCTAAAGCTCCCAGCTGATTTAATTTTGGTGGACTGGAAAAAAAGGCTAAAGGATAATTAATTTCTTGTTTTAGCCCCACCAACATGACTCACATGTCGGCTCCTTACGTGAATTATGCAATAAGTGCGACGCACAGTATAGCAGATGACATTTAATCGTTTCCTCACAACCCCCCGGGACGTTCTATATTTGACACAACTTCATCCAGGTAACAACTTGAGGTCACAACATACAGAAGCCAACAACAGCTGCTTTCTTCCCTGTATAATTGGGTGTATTTTTAGGGTTTGGTTTGAAATTGATATGGGAGATAGGGGTGCTGCTCAGTGATCCATCCTTTGGTGCCAACCTTGGTGGCCGCAGTGACAAATTTAGACATAGAGGGTTCTCTTCCACCAAATTAGATCAGGCCAATGGGCCATGAAAAACTTGTCTCCATGTCCCTGGGAACAAGTGAGAGCCAAAGTACTAAAGAAATTAACTTTTCAACTCTGAAACTCTGTCATGACTTCTACACTCTTGCACATTATTCTAGTTCATAACACTGTGTAGTGAAGATTACATACAGTAACAGGCAAAAATTATATTTTATATATATATATATATATATATATATATATATATATAAATTTATGGCACTTAATTGTGTATTGTTGTTATTTAAATTACATGCATTTGTTTGGAGTCATTATGTATAGATAAAAGAGGGAAATGCAAATGATGAAAGTGAGACAAGGGCAGTTTAAGGTTTCATATCACTTTAAAGCAACACTATGTAGTTTTTCTAAACTCATTCAAGTGGTAGAAAAATGGTTAATATGAAATGTACCTCTGCTGCAGCTTGAGCGGGGTCCCACCAGCTGCAACTGCACTCTGCAACTTTCCTGGGTGGGTAGGAACACTGGCCCCCACCCCCCGCCATGTCCTGTGTAGGCAGAGTGTGACCTGCTTCACGAGCATCCCTGGGGAGGACAACACAGTACATGCATATGTTGGAGGAAAGCAAAGAGGGTTTTGTCGGAGGAGAAGAAAAAAAAAGTGAGAAAGTGATCAAACATGAACTGAACAGGGATAAATAACGGACCAGTGTTGTAGAATTTCCAAACTCCCCACCAGAATCTCACTCCCCTAGTCAGAGTTACAGGTGGAGTCGGAGTTTCTTCAAGTTCAAGCCCGACCTCCCTGAACAGACGTCAACAGACTATAGCTGGCAGACTGAAGGTGGTATGTCATCCTGTCTCTGAATGTGGGGATGAAGTGAGAGCAGGACCTACTTTTGAGGGGCTGGGATCTGGATGAAGCCATCTTTTAATCAGTTCATTAAAAGGGGCCAAACCCTATCATTTTGCAGCTGGTAATTTGGCATGGTGGCAGCAGCATTTCATCAAAGTTAGGACACAATTCAAAGCACATTTTGATCATCTATGTCAAGGCCGGAAATTGAAGAAGGACAGGTCTGGACCAATACTTTGTATATGGAGCAGCTGGATGCTCAGATCAGTGATATGTCAGCATGAGTTTTTGCTAGCTGGAAACTGGAAGCCATTATGGTGTATTTAAATGCCTTAGCTGTGAGTATTTTGAGACTATAAACAGCCCAGAAACATAGTGTACAGTACTGTCCTGTTTGGCTTTGCTCACATAACAGTGACAGTGACAAAACTCTCACAGTCACAGTCTGAGCATCTGTGTAGTTCAGTGGCTTTTATTCTTCATTTAAAAATGTACTATTTTTGGCTCCCAAAAGCTGACAACATAAAAACGAGGAAGAAATAAATCATGAAAAATACAGAAAATTATGGCCGTCTGCAACACTAGTATTTTTTACATTATGGTTAGTAGGATAAGATTGTGGCTATTTGTTTTGCATGAGCTTTGTGTACTTTGAAGGTTAGGGTATCTTACAAAGGCAAGAGTCTGTAAATGATCCAAGATAAAAGATTTTGGTGGTATGTTCTGGGGCTGTCCTCCTCCTTACATACTTCTTCACATGTGGTCACATAATTACTGTGTTTAAACATTTCAGCTTGAAAGTGTTCTTGATGATCAAGGCTTATCTGACTAGAAAATCTGTATTTATGAAGGTAGCACAGCTTGCCCTCAGGCAGGGTTAAAGACTTCAAATGGGGGTTGCCAGTGATCAGTTTGTTAAATATTGTCTGCTTCTTGAAAAAGAAAATGAGTATGCAAGGTTAAAAGAAAAATCAGCTGAGAGCAGGAAGAGGGAGAGAGGTGATTAAGGCCTACCTTGGACAGAAACAAGTTCTGAGTTTTGTAGCTGTGATGGCTATAAACCAGCAGAGCAGGACAACGTGCGGGACTTGTGAGCCCTAAGGGCCATGGCTCTTCTTACCAACAGTCGCAGTCGCGTTCAATTACTGTTAACTTACAATCAATAAGATGACCTATAACACATGAGTAGAACTTGGCTGCCTTCACTGATGCCTCCATTTTGGAAAAAAAGAAAATCTTCTTCCACTATAGATTTTTTCTTGTCCTTAGGCTGGTCAATTACATCAATAACTCCCAACAACAACACCAACAGAAGAAAATAAGGTGAAGTAGCTCCACTGTGAGTTCAGCCCCCTTTCTTTGTTGACGTTCTGCCAGGCAGGTTGTATTTTTTTTTTGTTCTCCTTTTTCCCTTTCACAGCCTTGCTGCAATTTTGTAGCCGTCAGAGCCTGGCAGCATGGCAGTTTTACTGCACTCCCTCACCGCGTATCATGACAAGATGGAATCACTGCCTAGAGGTTGGCAGCCAGTGAGACATGGCCTGTATGCTAATGACAGCACAGGAGGGGGGCACTATACTCGGGTAGAGCCGGTGCCAAACCTCCATGCCAGTGTGAGTTACAGAAGCAGCAGTTTGCTGAGAGCAGTGGGAGGTCTCCCTGTAATCACTTCACTTTGTATTCAGCAGACAGCAAAGTCACAAAACATAACTTTTTTTTTTTTTGGAGATGAGTTGATGCATCTGAAGCATACGAGAAGTGGGTGTGGTAGTGCTGGAGGTCAGAGATGGTGTATGTCACAGTGTGTACATTTATGGGTGTATATGTGCTGCATCCATCAATCATGCTGTGCTGTAACACTACAAAGACGACATTCCTATTTTTATTAAAACACCTGCTGTGAGAGTGTGATATGGACTCTTTTTAATACCTAGAGGTTGTGCTGAAGAGTTGGATTAATAAAATCTCACCTATAATCAAGTACTGTAGAGGTCACATATCACAAAGGAGGGGCTTCCCTACTGTGCATCATTAGCATCCCATGTCACTAATCCCTCTATCCTTGCCTTAGTGAAGTTTAAAAGGTACTCCTAAAGCAGGCCGCATTCATTCATCTTTAATAATATCCCCTTTGTGGCTCTTTCAAGTTGATTTGTAATTGTTAAGCCTCTGAAGTCAAAGGCTGCTCTGTGCGGGCTCGGACAAAAGGTTTGTTGGAACAGTTTAGGCCGACAAAAGACCAAAGAGATGAATGGGATCAGTGGGGAGGATGTGGTTTGCTGCAAAAGAGTGAAATAGTGCAAAAGTGAGGTCTAACATGCAAAATGAATGAAGAGAGACTATCAATTCATGAGCTGGAACTGAGGATAGACAGGAATATCAGAGACACAGGGAACTTTATTCTTAAAGGGATATCTGATGAGTTACATGAGATTGGTGGCCTATGCGCGCACTCAAAAACAATGAAACATGTTATTCCACTCACTTTTGTTTCTTCCTGCCCAGCACTGAAAAGGCAGGTAACTATTGATAAGGCTGGATCTGCCTGTATGCATCTTAGCTCATAATTCAAACACTGGTCCAGGCTCAATGGAATTACGTGACAAGCATTATAGTCTGAGATCCTTTGTGACTGGTGGTTTACCGAAACTTTGGCGAGAGATATTCAGTGTCATAAGACCTTTTAGCTGATACAAGTTATTTTTTCTGCGTTTCATCAAGGCAGGGAGAGATAGGGGTTGAAATGACATTAGGGCTGCAGGCTGGGCAAGTAATAAGGCCACTGCCAACATGATTAAGCCTTCATGGTAGGCATGCTACCAGGTGAGCTACCAGGGCAGTCACTCCCCACAACAGAGCAGATAAAGACAGGCTGACAAGAGTCACAGTGATTTGTATGACAGGTCTATGTCATATCAAACTTCACCCTCTGGCAGAGCCAGAAGTATTCATCCCATCTAGCCTGGGACCAAGACGAGATTTCCCACTAAGCAATGAAGGACTTGGAGAGGGTGACTGAACATAGACTGCTGCCTCTGTGAGACCAGACCCTGATAAAAGGTGGATGGTTACGGGGTACACAGCCATCATGGCAGCAGGGGTGTCTGTACTTTACTATTTTACCTATGACAGCTGTCTAACAACTCACATTTGTTAAGTGTATGGCTCCTGGACAACAACCAATATTTTAAAAGGGGAACTATGCAAGTCTGGTCACTTTTCCTCTGTTTTTCTAACCCTCCTCTCGGCCATGTGCATTTGTTTTCAACTAAGCCAGCGAGAAAGCAATCCATGGAGCAGTGGATAACATTATTTATCATATATGGTGTTATGACATGTATATGTGGGTAGTCCGTCATAAACAAGAGGTTACAGGGCACATTTGTGATGCTCTGCCACCAGGACAAAAGCTGTGACACTGGGGCGGAGGCTCTGATCTTGTAAGGTTGGTTTTCAGCCCAGAGAAGCTGGGTGGAAGGCAGGGAGCCTCCATTCTCCCTGTAACAAGTTACAAGTCAGTTACCTTACCATCACATTCACAAATGAAATCCTGCATAGTTCCTCGTTCAGGTAACCTGGCTCCAGGTGAATGTGCCATACTCAGACACAATTTACAGTGACTGACATGGTCCAGGTCCCGTGGTTAAGGCCCTCTGTGACTTGCATTGGCACAGTGATCAATCTGCCTTGTCCACTCCCACTATCAGGTTTAAATGAGACTGGGATACTCTCTACATGTAGACACACATCTGATGATGGCTGTACTGGCTACAAACTAGTGAAATATCCAAATGACATGAAGACATTCAGACCAAGAGCAGGCACTGATGCTGGGGAAATACCTCTTACTGAGCATGTCAGAGGTGATGAAACAAAACAACCAACATCAACAAAGCAAATGGAGGCAGGCGGGCTTGCATGTGACACACAGTCGAATTATGTGGATGGCTGGCAATGGCAAGAAAATGGAGACAGATCTGCATGCCAAATGATTGATTGTTATCCCCTGGCTAAGTTGAACACAACCCTTCATTTATATGATAAACAGCTGAATTGTAATCCAGGCACTTGTCTTTGGCTTTGCTCCCATCCCCTCTCATTTAGTGATGCTGTTGCATTATGTGTCATCCCTCTATCCTTGCATTTATACTTCTCTCTCACAGCCCATGTGTCACTATACCATTACTCTCTCTCTCTCTGTATTGAACAGCAGTCAGATGGAGGGGGGGGGGGGGCATATGTAAAACTTGCCATCTAATTGGCTTCATGTAGCGTTAGCAGACACCATAGCTGTGTGTTTGTCTCCTGTTAACATGTGGCCTGTGGGAATGAGAAAAAGTGTGTCACATTTGTGTGCAGATTGTTCACAGCACAGTTTGACTTTGGTCTGTTGCTGCAGCCACATAGCACATCGTTACCACACAGACACACACAGACAACACACAACCTCAGGCCATGTCCCATTGAGTATAATGTGACCAGCGTAGCCCCCTGCACAGTAATGAATAACATTACATTAACTAGCATGGAGTCAATTACATATAATGACTAAACTAGACCCCTTTGAAGGTGAACATGTTGATACCAAGCCAATTGTAATTACCCTACTAAAAGATTTTAAAAGAACATGTGCACCCATGTATGCATGCATCTGTCAGTGTGCAAAAGAGTTTTACTGTGTGTGTTGGGGGGTGTGTTGTTCAAATATTCTATTTGCAGCCCAATGCAACCGCATTATTCTTTATGTTCATTTTCTGTGACCTTTAATAGACACAATGTTTGTCTAACAAAGTACAGACATCTTTCCACCGCTTTCAAAGGTGCAGAAAAATATGTCCCAAACCTCACATCAGCACAAGTAATGAATCACGACACACACACAGACAGACACACACATCACAAAACAACAGAGAGGCTGAGAGAAAAAAGTCACAAGATAAGTTCAAGCACCGTTATAAGCCAGTGCAAGATATAAAAGGCACAGAAGAGCACAGAAACGAACAAGACAAGGACAAAATCATCATTCTGCACATATATCAAGGCTGTGAGAGTTCATATGCTGAGGTCTTGGAGAGTACATTACACAATCCGAGGAAATTAAAAGACTAAAGACTACGGCTGTCAAACAACTAAAAAAAATAACTTGATCAATTGCAATACTACTTTGTGATTAATAGCTATTAAAATATTAAATATTGGTGAAAAATTAACATTATTAAACAAATGCCTACGTATCTGACTGCACACCTCAGCCTTCATAAAGAAATCACATCATAGGCTTCATTGAGAATGGAGAATATTGTCCATACATCTGACACAGACATAGTTTACAACTTGACTGATAGTCATTATCACTGACATTGTCAAACCAAGAGTTTGAGTTTCCCCACTTCAAACCATGAATGGCAGTTTTGCGAGTTTTACCTGATCACAAGCAGAGTGGGATGGGCCTGCACAGAGCTCAGATGGGATGATGCTGCATTTAAGACGGTAATACGGGACAAACCTCTTCATGTACTGATTCAAAACGGGACACACTATTTAATCCTCAAATACGGGATGTTACAGTATTTCAACAGACGAGTGACAAACTCATTGGCGACACAGACACATACCATAGACTGTATACACAGACAGGCTCTACCTAAGTCATGTGATGTGATTAATTGTACATTAATTTTAACACACTGTTTCCAGATTACTCACACGCGTTAACACGTTAAATTTGACTAATAAAAACTTAAAAAGTTATATCTTGAATGTGTTGTGATCAAAAGTGATTGGTCAAATCTTCAAAATCTGATACTTAATTTTAGTGTGTTTACTATAGCCCCACACACACACACACACACACACACACACACACACCCCTGGTGGTTTACAAATGCACAGTTGCTTGATGTTGGCTGTTGAAATAATGAGGAGCTTTCTTCCTGTACAGCACCTTTGATATGTTAAAGCAGTCAGACTCACCAACTGGCAGCAGCATCTGAACTGAACAAGTTTTACCTTCTGGGAGGGAGTGAGAAAGAGAGAGAGGTGCGGAGGGGAAAAGAGGGGAGTACGGTGGTGGAATGAAACATGTGAAAGAATATAAGTCTTCCAACCCCCACAGAGAGAAATGGATGGGGAAGGGGCACTACATTGGACTGCAGCATTAGTTATATACTCATTCAAGCCCACTCATGGATGACTGACAGTGCCAGCGGCATGTCTATGGAAATGGATTTGAAAGGCTACAAAACTCCTACAGGCAGTATGGCAAAGGGGCTCCCTCTGGGTGAGTGATTGGAGAGGTTAAGTTGAGATCAGACCTGCTGCCTTACCCAGTAAACTATTACTTGAGGTCAAATCACATAAGTGGACCTCTCTGCTGCTGTGAAATCATTAGAGGAAACATTACCCTGCCTGATCACTTCCAAATTTTACTCTCAGTCTGCGTAAGACAAAATGGGTCCAATCTTTGATAGCCAAATGTGTTTTTCTTGGAGCAGAAAATGAAGCCAGAGGTGCAGCTGCTAGGGGCATGTGCTGAAAATCTCAATTCACACTCAGAGCCAACCAACATGTAGCCTTTGGCTTTGCAAATTCTTGTTTTCCCAAGTTTCTGACATCAATTTCCATGATTTAAAAGTGTTTCCCATACATACATTCATGGTGGCCCACTGACTGTCACACAGTCATTTTGAATATTTACTTCAGTAAAATCTTATTTCTGCACACTCTTCATTGATTCGCCCAGTCCCCCCTGAACCTGCCTTAATCCCTCTTTCTCACTGACACCAGAACAGTCTGTCATAGCTGGATTAGCCATCAGGAGCAATGAAAGAAATCCTGTTGCATCCATTGGCTGGTGATCCATTAAGATATCCAGAAAGTTCTGATCAACCCTATCTGTTCCTTTACTGACACTATCTGTGTGCCTGACATTCAGAGTGCACACGGTGTGCTGCATACATCACACACATGCAGTAAATGATCACAGCTGGGAGTTGAACCTGTTATCTGAGTCCATATGGGACACGATATCTAACCACTCATCCACCAGAGCACCCCAGGTTGTGTATGTTTAGCTGTCCTGGCTGAGAAGAGGTAAACATAAATAATGTGCTACAGCCCAATTAGAGTTTCTAAGTTGCCAGCTCAAATGTTTCACAACTAAAGAGTGGCACTTACTCATTTGCTAATTATGAAGAGTACAGGGTTTCCAATACCATTATAAAAATCAGGCAGAGCGCCTCAGCCAAAAAACTGTGCAAAGATTTCTTTACCCCACTGGAGAGAAGAATTTTATTAGTAAACAGCATGGCAGGAAAACAAAACCCTTTGTGCTCCATCTGCGGTCCCCAGCGCTCACTGAGGTAGGAACATTGAGATAGACTCCTATCAGTGCGCTGGAATCGTTTGTGTGGAGGACAGAGGTACCAACTCCAGCAGTAACTCTGCCAACTGGCTAGTGGCACATCCACTGAGACCATGACAGCCACACATATAAAGCCTGTTTCACCTATTTCAATTTGTATGGCACATGGTGCAATCACACACAAATTGTGAGGGTTCACTTGAGGACGAACTTCATCGGTGAGAATGCAAATGTGAAGTTTAAGTTGAATGGGATCAAATTTGCTTGGAGAGAGAAAACCCTTAAGATATCTGAGTCTTATTCTTTGTGGCTCAAATTGAAACAATGCCGTCAGGGCTATCTAGGCCCAGGCCTGGAGACCACAAGCTACAAAAAGCCTGTATTACAAACTGACCAATGTGATTTGAAATACAGGCATTTACCAAGCAGAGGCAGACTTAAAAATGTGCAACTAAGTTGTATCATGGGAAATGTAGGACCCAGCGGTTTTGGAATATGACTAAAAATCAAGATGATTAATGGTAAGCTGGATCACTATTTTAATGCAACACCTGGAAGACTACCACAGCAAAATCCATAAAACTGTGAACTATACACACTCTACACTACCTTTACCACATCTACCAGACTAATACATGAAAACAGACCCTGAGCGGAGCGTAGAGCTGTTCTCAAGTCTAGCTGTCATTAGAAACTGTCCGTGCCTTTGATGTCTTCCATTTCTATATACGCTGTCTATGTTACTGTAAAGGCCTGAACATACTGCAGCTGGGATATTTGGGATGTTTGAAGATGTGCTACGAATTCCCTAGGGATGGATAGTAGTTGACATGATGGAGAGCTGGAAGTATGAAAACCATTGATGTGCTGCACAGACTTTACCATCCTCCAGAGAGACCTGCTAAACACAGTCAAGTGGTTTTCCACACTGGGCAGCGCTGGTTGCTATATGAAATGTCTCCAGATTTACAGTTTACTGAATTCTCTGTTCTCTGCTGCTAGTTTTTAGCTATTGTTGTAAAAAATGTAATTTCATCTAAACACTAATGTTGAATATCTTCTTAACATTGTTACAAAAAAACTATGGCTCTACTACAGTATTATGCTATTGCAACTCTGCTTAATTTCCATCTGCTGCTTTGTCTTCTGACCATTTGTAGAGATAAGCCTTTTAAAGGCTCACTGCTTCATCAGCCATCCAAGTCTCCACAGCAAATATCACAAAGCGCACACTGACCCCTTGATTCAAAAAGAAAGAAAAATAAAAGCTTAAACTTTTTTATCCAGGCCTTTGGAGGAAGTAGCCTTGGAGAACCAATGGAGTACACACCACTCTCCCCTTCTCTTTATTTCTCTCCTCTGTCATCCTGTCTCTCTCTGTCTCCCTCTCATTCGTTCACCTTTGTTTTCTAATACTTTGGCTGGGGAAATGATAAGGAGAGGCAACAAATGATAGGAAGGACAGTCACCCATCTGTTGGCTGATGCATTATTGATCCCTGGTTCCCATCAGGGTGAAAAGTGAAGGTTTCTGTGGTTGGAGTCACTCAGACCATACACACTGGGAGAAAAACATCCACATCCACATGAGTGTGCTTGTCCCTGAACTTACACACAAAATACCACACAAGGTTTTCCACCTCCTATTAAAGTATTTTGGTGTACGAACAATACATTCAGATGATATTCTCTGCTATGCCTCTGCTGCATAATTCTGGTTAATAAGGCTCTACTTCAGTCAATTTTGAAACAAACACCATCTGACACTGCAGTGTCTGACTATGAAAAACCTCACAACAACAACAACAACAACAACAACAAAACCCCTCCTGTAAACTTCAAAGATTACAAATGAACCACATATTATCGGTGAACGGCGGCCAGTTTTATGACATGTTATGTACAAGACAACAAGATGCGTTGGGAGCGCTGAGGGCAAATTAGACAGTAGATTAATTATGCTGAATATGTGGCCATATCGCCACATGCTATAAATGTCCTCATCTCCAGCCTGTCTGCGGCAAACAGATGAGTTCATAAACAGACAGTGGGGGACGGTCTGTGTCCTGAGGCAAACAAGTGTGTGCATGTGAGAGACAGTGTGTCTGGGACTGCGTTGTAGCCACAAGCGTGCATGTGATGTGTGCCGTCTGAATGTATTCCAATGATGAAACAGATGTAGAGTTATCAGTCATTTCTGCCTCATAACTTTGGGTGGTGTATATGTTTGTATGTGTTTAGTGTATGAATGCCTGTGCACAGCACTCTCTTGCCCTCACTTTAACATTGCACAGTGGTTTTGTCAGTATGCTGTGTTGTAAACAGTCTGGTGTGACCCTTATTATGCTAACTTGTTCCCTTTAAGCTTATTGTCAGTGCACTGACAGCATAGCCCTTAAATGATATAACTCTGAAAGCATGTAATTCCCATAGGTTAAAACTGAATGGCAGAAGTTCCAACTAGTGTTTTAGATTTCATGTTAGTGTTGAGTAGGGCTGTCAGGACATCAGATTTTCATGATAAAGAATTCAACATAACAACAGTTTCACGATTTTTGAAAAAATAAATTCAGAAAATAAAACGCTACGAGTGACATAAATTTTTAACTTTGTTTACTGTGTGTTTTGTCTGTTTGGGGGAAAACGAATGAAATGGCATCCCTCTCAAATACATGTGTAGGATTTTGAGAGAGCCTGTAACCAATACTGTACAAAAGCATTCAAAAAACTGCAAATTTCATTTTACAACTATATTGTGTGCAGACTTTGACATTTTAGTTTTTGTTTAAAGAGGCTGGATGTAAATTTATTTTAACATAAGTAAATGTAGCTTTACACTTTCTATATATTCACTTTGAGGTTTCCAACAAATTTCCTTCAACAGATTTTGAAGAAAACATTGGTTTAATATTCCTCACAGCTTTCCTGTGCAGTGAGAGAAGAGAAGTGACACAACTGATGCATTTGCATTTGGTTTGACCTCCAAGTGAAGCTGTTCATTTATCTCCTGTCTGATCGCCTGACTGATCATGTTTCTCCATGTTCCTGATCTCAGCTATTAAGAAAAAGTAGATAAAGCAAAAGAAGACGATCCCAGTAATTAATACCAGCACGCTGACCAACTGAACACGTTCATGAAGAAAGATTTTATAAAATTATTTTTACAATGAAACAAGAGAAGGAGAGATATCCCTCTCCTCAAGTCCCACAAGCTGCGGAGACTAGAATACTCATGACCACAAGGGATGGCGTGTTTTGCAAAAGCCCAGTGTGATTGGTTATACAGCCTATGTAATGTATCTGTGTGGGTGTCAGCTGATAAATAACAGAAAACTGCAGCACAGAAATGCCAAACTAGGTTTGAGGCCATTTAGAAACAACAGTTTGGCCTGAAGGTACAAATATGTGACCTCAAACTATAAACAAAGCACATACAATTCATACTTTGGCCAAACCAGCATCCTCACTGTCTCTTCTGAACACACTTCAGCCTGACCACATAGGGGTCCTTGAAAATTTATCAATCTGCCACATGTGAGTCTACTGAGGCTGGAGAATGTGATAATTGTGACCCTAGAGGTAAAGGCTGACAAGGTACATCATATAAAAACTATATGTGGGATAGTAACATGGTGCTACATCAGAAACACAACTCGGAGGTTTCAAGTCAATGGCAAAAATCTATCTTGTCATTTAGATATGGAGAATTTCACAAGATAGTAGAGGCACTGTGTGAATAGCAGCTACAAAAGCACGCGTGTCGGTGCACGCAGCTCTGTTAGGACACTGAAGCAGCTCTACAGGCAGATTAGACATGTGTCAGCCTCCAGCTCCCATGTAAGATTCCCCCTCTGTCTCTTCCTCTCTGTCCCGGGTTCAGGTGGAATTATGGGGGATGAAGGAGCATGCTTTTCTAGTCATTCAATTACACACTATGGACATGATTCCCCGTGAACTCCAAATACACACACACATCCAAGCATACAGTCTCTCGATATCTCTCTCTCTTCCCTCTTATTGTTGTAATGGAACTCTGTAAATAGGGCCATTCCGAGTTGAACAAGCTTCAGGATGAATTACACTATATAGGCTCCACGAGTCAAGGCAGCAGTGTAATGGATTTTTCCTCTTTTCATTTTTTTCCTATTCCTGTCTCCGTACAACGTTATGTATTCTGCCAACCAATGTACGAGGTGGCTGGTTGAGGTGCGGCAACTAAGGACTAGATTCGAAGGCTAATAAACTCAGTGTTTCTGTTGGGCAGAGGAGAGATAACTTTGTCCTTGGCTCGCTCATAACCTCATCAGAATCGCTCAATGAATCACCGAGCGCCATAACTCAAGGCAGGGGCAGCTGCGATACAGTTAAGAAATACCCTTGGTAAAGAGAGGGGAGCAGGATCTTCAGTGAAACTGAGGAAAGAAAACATGTTTGCAGGTACATATAAAAAAAAACAAGCACAGACCTACATTAGTCTCTTAAATAGTTTCTCCAGATCAATTTATGACTCAGGTGCGATACAGAAACACTCACGCACAGTATGGTTTTTCCAATTTAACAAGATTAATAGGTGGTGAACGGATGAAAAGTTGATTTTACTGTATTTGCCCTCTCAATGCTGTCGAGCAGTGCATAAAAAAATCAAATGTATTTCTCATTGTCTAATATCTGATAAGAAAAACACCAAAGACAAAAGCTTGGACTGATTTTTTTTTTTTTTTTTAAGTCTTGTGTCCAAACATATGTACCACAATGGAAGTGGAGGCTCTACACTGTCAGCTCCACTATGAGTTTTCAAGCCATGCATGATGAATAATTAAAAAACTACTATTATTCTTCATTGTCTCCAGTTCCACAGCGGTACAGATGTCACATGGAGTTCATCATGACATCATTTTGAAATGACAAAAATAAATAAATAAATAATCTTATGGCACAGGGAATACACAATGTTGTATGCACAAAATACAAATACAGTATATTTTACTTTTGCTTGGCCTGAAACACTTCCTCTCCTTACGCACACAAAATACTTCCTTTTTTCCAAATTATCCATCAATCTTAATCTTACTGCTTTTCTTGCTGTTCAGTATAATTCGCTTCGCCACTGAAGCATGGCGGTGGCATGGTGATGCTTTGCTTCCTCTTGAACTGGAAAACTGCAGCATGTGGAGGACAGGATGGATTCAATCAAATAGCAGGACATCCTAGGAGAAAACTTCATGCCGTCTGTGAGGAAGCTGAAGCTTGGGTGTCATTGGACCTTCCAACAGGGCAATGGTCCCAAGCATATCTCAAAGTCCACCAAGGCTTGGTTTCAGAAGAAGTCCTGGAATAGACTAGAGTGACCGTAACAGTCGCCTGACTTGAACACCATGGAGGATCTCTGGTGGGATTTGAAGGAGGCAGTGATGACAGAGTCAGTAAGATGTGTGTCTAGTAAAACCACAGGGATTTCACATGTCTGGCCAGCCATTACCTGTGTGTATGTTTTATCTGTCAAGTCCTTTAAAAGGCTCCTGATCTCGCCAGTGGTCACTATGTTTGAAGTGAATTTGTGAGGCCTGTTGAATGACCTCACTTTAACCTCGGTCACTGTGTCATTCCAAGGACCAATTAAACTCACAGAAAGCCTAATCATCTAAAAAAATATGTCTGTCCTCAAATACCCTTTGGGGTCCCTGTGTTTGGTGTACACACTCACACAGACACAGACACACAGGTAATGTTCCTTGTGAAGACTTTCCAGCTTAACTTGTCTCAGACAAACTCAGTAGGGGCTGAGCTTCTGGTTGTGGATGAGAACTGTGCAGCAAACAGACTTACATTGTGAATTAACAGGATTAAGTGTTTTAAGAGGCTTGTCAGGTAAACCTGAACCTGCCTGCCTAAAGACTGAGGCTGACTCTGAGCTACTTTCAGCCACTTTGAAGTCTTTTACTATCTCATCCATGACTGGCATATCAGAAAGCCTGCATAACACAGCTACAGTAGTACAACAGCTGTGATTTTGCAATGCTCAGTTTCCAGGACATGGATGTGTGGAGTACACACACAGATGAAACACATGCAAACACAGGATTTAGACGCACAGGATGTTTGACATATTTCCAAATTTTGGTTTTGCAAAGAGCCCCCATTAAAAAATATATTTTAGATACATGTTTCTTTCGTTTGCTGTGACACAAGACTGGAAAGAGAGGGAAAACACACAGAAACAAAGGCAGATATTAGTTCATGCTCACACAGGACAGATCCACATTGAATAGTTTTAATAACCTTCCACTACAACATTTCTAAAAAGATCATGAAACCACAGCCATCCATCAAGTGAAGAGAAACATTTTCCTCCTCTCTGAACTTTTAATGCACATCACCACCTTACATTAGCCGACTTAAATCAGGTTACCTGATCGCTAACAATTAAAAAATGAAGTGGGGCAAAAATAGAATAAGGTAACCCAGAAAACTCTTCAACTGTGTCTGCCTTTGATTTGAGAAGCATGAACTCCGGGATGTAGCAGGCTGGGAGGTGGGTTTCTGGAGGCACAGCAAACCACATGCTGCTAAATTAAATCTGAACTTCAGGGGTCCTGTGTCACATTTTTAAGAGAACTCAACATGCTCTGTGGTGGGCTGTATTGCTGAGTTCACCAAAATAGTTTAAATCTCCCACAGTGACGATGTGTACACACACTGTTGTCTAACGGCCCATCAGCTTAATTAAAATGGCTTTTCCCTCTTGCACTCCACAATAAACACAGTTTAGTATATGTGAGTAACAGCTAGCCCAAATGGCTTTGATGTACAAACATCATTATTAAGTCAGTGTCACTTGGCATTTTGCAAATAATTGCAATCTGACCTTTCAAATCCTCTCTCTGACCCCATTTACCAAGTCAAACACAGCGACACTCAACGTTGCATATCATAGTAACATATGACGTTTTGGACAAATGTCAGGATTTGTAATAACTTTTACCTAAAACTGGTTTGACTTATGAAATGCAGTCCAATTTTCAAATATTTGCAAATCTTATTTGGAGAAGAGAGCAAATGTTTAGCGCATCTCTCCCCAACACTGAAACTTAACGCCAAAGTAACATGATTGTCTAAAGTTTTACACAGCTTATAACTTCTAACTGCTCTGAGAACAGAGTGAGGGAGATGGAGGACTGGACTGGGGCTACTTGGTGACGGGTACAGTAAGTACGGCTGCCTTACGGTGGGAGTGATCAGCACAGATCTCGTCAAAGCTTCAACAGTGACACATGTGCTCCCTCTCCGCTTGAATCTTCCTCTATATTATTAATACTTCACCCAGGAGAGGGAGTTGCCTTCAGCTAGTATCAAAGAATCTGTGCAGACACAGCATATCCTCTGACTGTCTGATCAAAACTGCACATCATGTACAGAGTGCCAAGAACATGGCCCGGATCAAACAATCTGAAAGGGACAGAACATCTCGATAACTAAATCCATAAGGGTCTTAATACCTCAGTGTTAGTACTGATGTATTGCTAATACTGTAGAAGTTTGATTGACAGGTTCATTTGCAGAACTAATGAAACATTTTGTAAAAGAAAAACACAGAAAAATATAAATCCTTTTGTCTGATCAAACATAAAAATATTTGTAGCCTACCTGTGAGGACCGTCATCATTATGAACTCATCTGTAGATTCAGGAAGGTATTGTGTCTGTTCATGAATAAATGTGTCACTGCAGTCAAATGACCACAAGCCCATTATGTTTTGTTGGGAAATATTACTTCATCCTGAAATGACCATGGTTGGAGCGAAGCAGTCAGCAGGCCACTGCATTAACACCACGTTTTGCCCTAATCTTGGGTCATTCATATGGAGCAAAGATTGCTCACTAAATTACAACAGCCCCTCAGCCCTTGAGGGATTTCAACTCTAAATACCCTGGCCAAAAATATCTTAAATGCTACCATTACCCATAAAGTTTTGAGACCAGTGCTGGCAGACTGCAGTAGTTGCTATGGGAGCGTATTGTGCAAAGTCTCTAGTGTGAATAATCAAACCCTCCAAAACATCACCTCATCTGATTTTCTTAACACCTAAAATGAGTCACTTTGAATTTTCTCCACAGATCTCCACGGAGGCAACCACATCACTTGTGACTGTTTCTTATTACTGTCCCTTCCTCGCATGCATATTTAAAATATGTTCCAGTGTTCAAACCTGGATGTGGACAAAGGGATTTGCAATCAGTCACATAACTCAGTGACAAACAACTTTTTGCTGCTTCACTATGAAAGCCCAGCAGTGAATCACCTTACAGAGCATTAGTGATAACCGACACAGTATTAGAGTTGATTATAGCATGGGGAGGGGGAGCAGTAGCACTGCTGTCTGGCAGCTGAAAGTAACAGGAAGGCAGGAACTACGAAACTACTTAAAACTGAACATAGGGACCATGTAAAATGCCATCTCTAAAAATAGCTGCATATGTTGAGTCAATTTACCATGATGCTGAACCAGCTCAAAGGAGGGCAGGGACCATCACAGTTTAAAATAGAAATAGCACATACAGTGCCGAAGGAAATGTGCAGTCCAGCCCCTAGATTCATAAGCCGCAGCAGGCACTCTGGTCTCCGGCTGCTCACTGCCACCTCATTAAAAGTTACATTCTGATTCTGAGGTAACATTAGAGATGACCTTATACAAATACCACACTTAAATTTCATATTAACCCGGCTCCTAGCATGCCTAACCTTTGGCAGCTTAACCCCAATCTATGTAATGATCACAGATTCTACAGTGTGGAAAACGCTTAACCTTCAGCAGCCAGCATGTGCCTTTAAGTGAAAGTGTTTCAACTGTAGACTGGATGTAGTACGGCACTGAGAAGTATGTCATACAGTATGAGGGTAATATATTATAGGATGCCAACTTCCTTCCAGTGAAGAACAGTGTAGAGATGCAGCAATAATACGCTGCTTGCTTCCTGTGGACTCAACTTGAAACAAGCAAGTTTCTCTTCTGACTGCACCCCTGTCAGTGATGCTACTGGAGGTGCTTCCATCAGCAGTCAAAGCCAAAATGTTTTCTGCATCTAACTTAGAGTGCAGGCCTGCAGCATTTCCTCCTCAGTGAAGCTGACTGCTGATTTACCCTTTTAGATTATGAAACTGAGACATGGATATGCGAGCTCTCTGAAGGCAACAAACAGTTTAAAGTGGGAGATATACCTGGCGACATGCTCAGATGACAGTTGGGAGGTGCACAAGCCCACAGAGCTCATCATGGCCCTATATAGCTACCAAGCTGGAATGAATGATTGCTTTTAGAAATCGTGTGAACAGCTACGTTCACCACTCAATAAAAGTAGTAGCTTTTATATTCTCAGTTTTCCTCACTCCTTTACACTTTCTAAATTTAATTTAGATGCGATGAATTTGCTAAATGCAAAAATGTCATTACCAGAGGTTCGCAAGGAGCAAAGCTTTTCAAGGTGGTGCCACAGTCGATCCACAGCTTTAACAACTGTGTGAAGACAACATGGCAGTTCTGCAACTGAGTATGTTTAAAGAATGAATTCAAGACAAGAGACATTATATGCTAAATATATCAGAGTGCTCTTTGAAAGGGGCTATTTGTAAGTTGTCTGCTGCTGAATATGGTGTCATATCAGGAGAGGTGGCAGTGAGTGTCACTAGACAAAAGCTTTGGCAATTGTTATCTTCAGTACAAGAGGTTATAATATCTGCTCTGAGTTACAGTGTGATGCTATAAGAAAGTGTGTGGGGTCGGCCAGGGCTAGCTGGTTAGCATGCAAACTTCTGAGGACAAACAGAAGCAAAAGAAACAAGAGTTGCATGTGCATGCCAGCTGATGTTGCTTGACTGCTCTGCTCTCGGATGTGTGTGTGTTCTCACTGGAAACCTCTCTCCTGTGCTGCTGCTTATTACAGTCTACTAGTATACCTGCTCATTTATTTTGTCAGAAAGCCAGAAATGCCAAAAAAATGTCTCAAAATGTCTCTACTGGGAGTTGCCAAAATGATGAAAATATATAAAATGTGGGTTAAGTTCAGAAGATTCAACCTAAACATTGACAACTACAGTGGAAGCTGATGTGAACAAGTTGAATTTCTAGAGCATGTCCACTCTAACCCATGAAAATGTGCACTGAAATGTTCCATGGTAGCCGTGCCCACACTGTGCACCCAGTGAGTTTCTGTCCTTCGGACTTGCACGGCTAGAGACAGCACATGGTGAACAAAGGAATGACATTTAACGCTAAATGTGACGTAAACATTTCTTAGGTGGAGTGCTGTTTATGGTAACTCTGGCCATCTAGCAATCGCAAAACATAAACACAGCTTCTTTAAACTGCTTTAAAAGTAATTCCAGCTAAAATGCAGTCTTGTCCATTCACATCAGTTCAACTAAATCTGAGGCGATGGGGTCAAAGTTGACCTCTGAGCTCATGCTGCCTGCTACAATTTCTCAATCCTTAACCTCTCAGTATTAGCCAAAAATAATAACAATACCAGTAATTCTCCTGGCAACAACGAGCAACCTGTTTTTGTTGGCAAGTGTGTGATTGTTTCACAGTCTCTCGGCCCCATTAGCAGTTAAAAGTGGGGGCCACTATCAGAAACACTATAAAATTGGCAGAGGTGTGGATTCATGCCTCTAGGCATCTGTGGCTTTGACCCTGAATTTCTCAACAACCCTCCAAAGCTTCCGAGTGACACTGAATGTTGGCCAATGTCGATGGTAGGCTGTATTAATGCAATAAAAATGGTCACCTTGTCTAGCTTTTTAGACTTTTTTTGGTCCTTCTAGTGCTACCATCTGGCTGATCTATGTAATTTTTATTGCCCGAGGAGTGGGGGAGATTTGAAACTAATCCACAGAATGTGATTTCCCTTGGACCTGCTATCTCAGAGGTTCAGATAATTTTGGAGCAGGAAAAAAAAAAAAAACATCTCAAAGACAAAAGGAAAACTGCGTTCTCGAGGGCGTTGCTCAAAGCCCTACCCTGAGAAAACAGAGCAGGAGGGTAAGGTGGGGCAAAACAGGTTGAAGGGTGAGATGAAACGATGCAAGAAAGTAAGAGAAAACCCAAGGTAGAAAGCATATAACACCAACCTGAAGGATAAGGGAAGAAGATACATATCTGTCCATACTGGCATGTGAATAAGCTTACCTGCCTCCAAGGACTAATTATAGACATATTCATTTACCCCCTAAAGTATAGCAGATCTTGAAAGAGAATTACAGGATGTTGTTTCTTCACATCAAGGTTTAAGTGTGCCAGGCTCCTGACTGTGTAATCAAACAGAAGATTTTTTTTTTTTACTGTTGCAAAAGTAGCAACTTAACTTGGTACCTACTTGTAATTTAATGCAGTTCTGAAACACAGTGTGAGCATTTATAATTTTTAACACCTAAAAGTCGTTTATTCCCACAGCTGCTCCTAAGTGTGGCCTCTCACTGGAGGGGAGTCTGGGTCTTTTCTAATTCTGTTCAACTTAATCATACAAGCTCGCATATTAAATGCTGAAAGCTAAAATACAACATGATCTGAAAAATCCATTTTCTGCCTTGAGTGGAAAATTACAGTTTCACCCCATCTCTGTCCCAGTCTCATCTGTAAGCAGTGCTCTCATATTGCAGCCACCAGGAGATCGGGTGTCAGCAAAGGTTCCTCTTAAAAGAAGGGATGATATACCCATCATGCCTATAATATCTACCATTGTTCTCTTTATCACTGCAGCAAGACTTGTTTATTTGGTCTTGTATTATGATGTCAGTTGATGACAGAATAACTGCACACAGACAGATAAGTTTTATATTCCTCTCTGTGCCTCCAGGGAGTCTCAATCAGCAGCATCACTGCAACTATCAGAGCGGAGGATGACACTTGAGACAAGTGATTTTGCAGTATATACACGGCGATGACATTATTGATTACTTGAGATTTTATAACACATGTGTCACAGCTGAAGTATACTTTTATGTGCTTAAGTCCACAGCTGAAGAAATACGACATAGTCAAGTAGAGGTTGATCACTGTGTAAGGTCAGCAAGAGAAGGAGCCTTTTGTAGTTGCCTAATATTGTAACTAGGAGTGAAAACAAAATATTAATGTAATTGCATTATGGCCAAGTGCAATATCCAAACAGCAGGGGCTGCATTTATTTAATGTGTCAAACATATCATCATAGATCCTATAACATCGAATTTAGAAATCAAATAACTATACGGTCAAAACTGAATAATACTGGTTACTGTAGATTTTATAGGTGTACTTAATGAAGTCGCCACTGCCAATAAAAATAGACAAGTTAGTTTAAGCCAAGAGCTGCACCACTGCAGTGGAAGCTTGTGAAATCTGTTTAAATGTCATTATTTTTCATGTCTCTTTTTAGTCATTTATTGATCTACTTAATTATTGTTTTCGACCGACCCAATGGAAACAATTATCACCACACACACGCTGGCACTGGACAGCAGGGTGTATCCTTGGGCGTAGGCTGAAGGGGAGGAAGACAAACTGAGGGAGGGATACCCCTTGCCACCTTAAGGACAACATTATTAGTCACTGGAGGACTGGGGGGTGGGGGTTGGGGGGTCATGCACGGCTGAGTGTTATTTCTCTCCTTCCTATCAGTGGCCTCATCTCTCTGTATCTCACTTCTTGCCTGTCTCGCTCACTCTTCTAGGGGAACTCGTTATCTGCTGGCAGAGAGGTCTTTGGTCCCGCAGAGGCCAAGGAAAGGATCATTGGTTCTAGTTGTGAGTGTGGGTGGGTGTGTGTGCGTGCGTCTGTGTGTCACCTAAGTGTTTGAAAGTAAAGGGTGTGATGCTATAATAAAATCATTAGCGGAGGGTGGAGGGTGAAAAGGCTGAAATAAGACGAGATACAGTGTCAAGAAAGCCAGAGATGAACTGGAGAACATCATGTTTAAATCCAGTTTGCTGCTTATATATTTTATATCCTTCCCTCCTATGTCATTTCCTTTCCTTTCTTTCATCTTCACCATATTCCCTTTCCTTTCCTCAGTGCCCTTCTTTTTCCTCCCTCAACTAACAAGCTGTCCTTCAGTCAATCAAATGAAGCTTCCTTTTTCATCTCATGCCTCTCTCCGCGCTGAATCACAGCTGGCAAGCTAAATACACCCGGTGCCAAAGAAAGACCAAATAAGCAGGAGATTATATTCCCATTAAAATCTTGGCTGCTCTCATTGTTATTGACATGGCAGAGATCTTTTACTGCTGTGAGGGCAAACAGTAGAACTGGTGCATGAATATGCACACAAACACACACACACACTCAGTTTTAAAGATGGTTTGGTTTCAGCAGCGACTGTCTGTTCTATTCCAACAACACATCCACCTACACCATGAAGGTCTGGTGCTGGCTTTATTGGGGTCTCTTGACAGCCCTGCTATCCCCTTGCGATGCTATGAAAGCATATCAAAGCTCTGAGGCTCCCTTTGGATCATACAGAGCCGAGCTGTGTTACAGAGGCAGCTGTGTGTACATATGCACACTGAGACAGTGTGGAATAAGTAAATATACCCAGCAGGCACAGGCACAAGCACACACACACACACACACACACACACGCTGCATGGACAAAAAAAATACAAAACTGCACATAAAATACTTACAAGCACAAACACACAAACACCACTTTCACAGCCAGCAGAATTCCCCATGAAATGAAATGGATGGGCTGCTGTTCCACTCATTGGTCTCACAGTGTGTGTGTGTATGTGAATGAATGCACTGCCATCCTCATTTGGTTGGGATGTTGCTATGAAAAGGACGTTGTGAACGACCAATAGGTAAGTTGGACAAAACCATGAGACAAGTGTCTTGAAGCTGCTCCGTGAGCCACCACGTCACTGACGAAACAACCAAAAATATGAAAGTTCAACATCCAGTCATGTGAAATAATGCGACTTTGGATTTGGCAGAAACTGTCTCTGTGATACACATGAACCTCTGCAGAGTGAACATGACAGACAACAACTTCTGGACTGAAAGGGGAAACAGTCTCCTGAAGCCGTTTGTTACCAGCTGGGCCTTTAAAAGAAATTCAATCTGTTCACCACATTATGTTTCACTTAACAGTTCATCCCGGCAACCCAACCAAACCGCATGATGCCGATTTTATTCTGACATTTTTATTGTTGGGTAAATACAAAGGTTCATCTGCTGCCTCGGTCCCATTGTAACTTTTATAATCACAATTAACATCGAATCACCATCTGTTGGTTAATGTGAAGCTTTCTCTGTAAGCAGTGACATTGGGAGCTTTGTCAAGGTGATTCTTTTATATCTTTATATCTATATATCTTTTTTATACAGTTCACAGTTATTAGTGAAGGCTCTTCTATCTGTTTGGATTTCTTTTAGATACACAAGCCTCTGTGAATGAATCTGTGGGTCCCTGTGTCTGTGGGTCTGCTAATCAGTAATGACTGAGCCAGATAGCATGAAATATTGATCGGAGGAGTCCCACACCATCGCACCAGGGGAGTGTCCAGCCAGGCAGAGAGGGCCGACAGGCTTTCAGAGTGAAAAACACTGTGCATATCACACTTGTACCCCGTCTCATTTAGACGTCCTCAAAGGTCCCATCAGCTCTTCTTTTTATCTCGCTCTTATCACACCAGACTGGCCTCAGACTCATTTGTGAAAAGGACACCACACAGTCTCACTTGCTTACTTGTTTTGGTCCACACAGCTTTATGTCTGCTGGGGAAAGTTGCATCTCTACAGCTGTTTTTTTTTACTTTGAAAATGCACATGGGAGTTGTCAAATCAAGGTCATATGACTCTTGTGTCACATACAGGATCAAACTTTATGTTTAACACACTATAAGTCCACTGAACTGCATTCCATTCATCATGCCTCTCTGTTGTAGGGTGAAGTATTGAAAGCTCCCATTCGTTTCAAGGCGGTTCCCGGCAGACAAGCCTCAAAGTCAAACCATGAGAACTCATGGGAACTTGCTTTTATGACTGCGCATTTCATCTCTGCATTATTGGACTTTCAGAAAAGGGTTGATTGAGGACAAAATAGAAGCCACAACTTGTGTGACTTGGAGTAGGCAAACAATGTTTGCAACAAAACAACTTCTACTCCACTTCTAGCTGTAATTTTTCTTTTTGACAACACTGTCTAATCAAGCACAAATCAGTCTGCAGAGTGTTGGGGTATTATACCATGGATTTAAAAAGTGCTAATCCACCACCAAACATTTTTTTTTTCAGAGGAATAGGAGATCAAATGTGTAATACATGACTTGTTGTGCTCTTAAGTAGGACACTTTAAAACGTGACAGAATACACTTGGTCTAAAATAGGCTTGAGTTATTTGATTATAAAAGTAGGGATATGAAAGCACACAAACAGGGAAAGGCATATAAAAAGCCTTGTAACCATACACTGTCCCTCTCAATCTCCTATGTTTTGACAGACTTCAAAGCAGAGAAAGTGTCCATCTGCCTGGGTGTAATGCTGGCTTCTAGCTTTGTGGTCCCTGCAGAGAGATAACCATACGTAGCTCTAAACACCCCCAGACAGACCCTTATCCCCCTGGCTTAATGTCCTTGCGGCTAAGGGTAATGCAGAGAGATGGATGGCTCCGACCTATCCCTCCACGCCGGGGTCCCTGGCTGTGAGATTGCATGCCTGATACTATCCTCCATCTCTCTGTCTGTGACAACCAAACTCCAGCCCCCCCCACCCACCTCCATCCTCCTCCCACCAAACCCCTCAGATCGATGCGGCTCACTGATGTGCCGTCCGTCAAATCCCTGGGCTAAGCAATACACCACCTACCCATAAGGAGTGATGGGTGCGAGACAGTGCATGAAATGGAGGTAACAAACACACACAGACACACACATATATGTGCTCACCAGTTCCTGAAATGGATCACTCAATCTGGTGCCAAACGATGAGCATTTTTTTCTGGCTGTTGTGCCATCTTTCTCTGAGGCTCTCCTTCCCCCGCTCTCTCTCTACTCACATCCTTGACATGTCATGATCAAATGGGTGCTTTTAGAGTTCAGTGGTTGACCTGGACTCCAGGAGGCCGCCGTTCCATCACATCTCCCCTTCTCCCAACTTGCATTCTTTTATCACTTCATCCCTCCATCACCCCTCCATCACCTCACATCCTTTTCTTCATCAACAACTCCGACCATTTCTCTTCCACTCGGGATGGATAGTTTCCGTATCATTCACCTTTATGTGAACAACCACCCCCCCCCCCCCACCCCCCACTCATCCCCGTGTGCTCCTTGAGGTATGATAACTGACTGGCTGAGAGGGTAATGGTGAGATGGAAGTGTGGCCACAAGCATGAAATGAAAACATGCGTGATCCACGGAAAGAAATCTATCTTGACCAGATGCCAAGAGGAAGCTGAGCAACTCCATTCCAATACAGAGTCCTCAGCTGCTGCACTTTCCCACATAGCTCTCTAACTGCACTGAAAGAGTCAACAGATTTCAATGTTTCTCAGAAAGTTTAACACACCTACATTATATTGATCTAACAAGTTCCAAACACGACGACACCACATTAACACAACTAATCAGTTAGATAACGCCCACATTCTATATAAGACGAAAAAATTCTAACCATTTCTATTCCAAATAAGATCCCTGCCCCCATACACACACGCCAACGTATGCGAGCTTATGCTTTCCAGTCTCCCCTGTCACTTAAAAAAAAAAAAAAGCCAGAAGTGAAAGCAGGATTTCATTTAAGTGCAAACTGTGGTTAAAGTTCACTCCTTTCCTGAATACAAATAACGCCATTTCAAATGCATGTCATTATTGATAGAAGTGGATAAATGCTGGCAAGAACAGAGGATATGGTTCCCTTTTGTTACACAGATCATCCTTAATTTATCACTTTCACCCTGATTTTTGCCTCAAAGTTTGTTTGCAGGGAACAGAAACTAATAAAAGGCTGCGTTATTTACTGCTGGGTGCATTTACTTTGAGCAGGATTTTATGAGTCACTGCGAGATCTGGCAATTAATGATATGACACACATGCAGGAGGACTTGTTTAAAGTCAGCACCGCATATAGCAGGAGAGACAAGCTGTGGTTATGGGCCTCGAGTTGACTGTGGGTGGCCAAAGGTATATAGAGGTGGAACTGGTGTGCGGTGTAAATGCACGGCCCGGTGCGAGCAATAAAAGAGATATTTACTGTAAATCTTTGGCAGCTAGGGGAGCGATAAACATCACAAACACAATCAGCTGCTGCTTTAGTGCTGCCTACGCATCTGTTCTCCTGAGGAGAAAGAGAGGGAAGAGAGGCGAGATAGGCCAATCTATGCCTTCCTCCGCATTGTACATATGTTGTAGATGGAGTCTGCTGTGTTTGTTTTACTTTCTTTCTTCAAACCTCTGGATTTAATCTATGGTTCAATCATATGATGGTGAATCCAGTTCCTTAAATTGATTTTGAATTCATGACAATCCCTGATAAACTGCCTATAAATTTTGGATTATCACAATCCAATGCTTATTTCATTAGATAAATCTGAATATCAGTTATCATGCACCTTTGCTTGACACATAATCCATTGTCTTTTGGTGACTTATTCCTTTCTGTATCACTTCTAACATATGTTGCCTATGCATGAAAAACACAAAGATGTCACAGCCTTATTTTCAACCAAACAACAGCAAGCATTTAAAACATTGACTCACTGGTTAAATAGTTGGTTGAAGGAAAACAGCTGGCAACTATGATCATTTTCTCTGACAGGCTTTTAAAAGAAGTTAACTACAGACAGCATTACATAAAAGTTACACAACTTACAGAGATGTATTCAACAATAAATCTTCCAGAGAAGAGAAGAACACACATCAGAACACATCCCAGTATGTGTCAATTACATGACTGACCAGCACCTACTATTCCTAGAGAAAACTGCCTGTAATTAGCCCTCACCTACAGTAGATGCTTATTAAAATGGGGACTATGGGGCGGGGGCGCTGAGAGAGAGAGAGAGAGAGAGAGAGAGCGTGAGAGAGTGAGAGAGTGAGAGAGAGAGAGAGAGAGAGAGAGAGTAGTAGTGTGAGTAGCAAGCAATGACAAACATCAGTAACTCTCAAACAAACAGCTCCTTTAAACCAAACAAGGGACTTTAAGTTTTACACCATGTAAACAGTATAAACAGTCCAACAGCAGCACAGTAATCCATGAGAGGCTGTGAGGTGGGTCTGGGTCACTTACCTGTATTTGTAGGAGGTCTGGGGTACTTCATGTTGGCAGTGGCACACAGTTGACTCTTATCCTCATGTGTCCAGACTTCCGTCTTCTTCTTCCCAGGTCATGGTCCAGTTCCGTTGTCGCCTGAGCTAAGCTAATCGATCGCCTTTGCTAAGCCAATCAATAGCATGATGAAGCACGGTAGCAAATACTATTGACACACACAAAAAAAATGCTGCATCCGCCCAAAATACTTCACCTCAATGATGCTGCTAAGTGCTAACTCATTCTTGGTAAAACGCAGAAAAATATGTTGTGCTTTCACTCTGCACGAACTTCCCAACAATCAAACTAATCGCTTGCACCTGGCGTGTTCAGCGGTGCATTACCAGGTTTTCGCCACACAACCTAAGTGGCGCTGTTGCACTATTTTGGAGACAGAAACATCCAAATAGAAAAGAAAATATTCAGACTGATTGTTAATATGACCGTAGCTTGAATAAAACCTTCTCTAATTACTGCATTTTATTAGACAAAGCATTAGACAATTCCTTATTATTATTCAAAAATCAGTACCAACACATGATTTATTGTTCTGGCCCCATTTGTCGCTGCTTTCCCCATGGCTAATATCAATTTTCTCTATATTATTTATTGCATTTTCTATTACTCCAGGTATATTGTTAGATTATAAATATATGTGCTAAATACATAACCGGCAAACTCTGTGTCAATGCATTACTAACATGCTTCATCAGGAGGACCTTATTCACTGTAGTCTTGGTGAAAGGCAATGTAAAATGGAAGTACAAACAATTCATATTAGAACAAATGAAAAACACATTTTAATTAAATGAGAAAATTGGTTTAATATAAAAAAAAAAAAAAAAATAGCATTTGGGACTGTTTTTGTCACTCACCAAACCACTTCTTATATATAAGTAATTTTTACATACATTACTTCCTGTGCATAAAGGATTTCCTGCTGGAAAGAGCCAATGGACTGTGTGTTTACTGCAGAAAATGCTAAATATTAACAACTAACATATACATGTGAGGGAAGGAAGCTTTCACTAGGTCATGTCATGTGGTATCGGTGCCAAGCCAAATAAAACTGATGAGGGTGAGAGCGTGCCATCTGTGCAGTTTTGCAATTTCTCACCTCACTGATGCACAACACATCTACTCTTCTCCTTCTCACTACGTCTTCCCACCTTCTCTCAGTCTTCTCTCAAGCTGGCCACCATCCATCTCCAACCTGCACACCGGCCTACCCTACTTCGCACTCTTGTCTTGTTGCTCTGCACATCTGCCTGTGTGTGTTATGTCCTTGCATCATCCTTACATGTAACCCCATTCACTCATTACTGAGTAAAACATCTGGAGGAACACTAATCCAGTGGTCTCCTAATTGATTAGAGGGCCTCTGACTTCTCTCGCTGAAATCTCTTTTCAATTTGCAGTGGGTGGAGAGAAAATGGACACAAGGTGGAAATGGAAGAGAGAGTGACCTCAGGGACAAAACGGTGCTCCTGCAATCACTGATAAACATCCCTTAAGGCAAAGAAGGGGTCAGTGGCCACGAATGGGCAGTGAGATTTTATCTGGAGGGTAAACCTGTCTTGGTGAGAGCTGAGAATTTCCTGTACTGAGTTTCCATTTACCAGAAGCACTGGAACAGTTAGAGAAATGTGGAAATGGGCTCAGGGAGATAGAGAGAGAGCTGGAGAGAGTGGAGGAAGGAGTAAAAGGAAAATCAAATGAAAGACACAGAGATTTCACACCCTGTAAGGAAGAGTACAGGCAGTCTGCTAAAGCACTTAGACAGGTCTTTGAGAGAGGAGTAAAAGCTTGCAGAGGTGACATACTCTAACATCTTCTACTGGCCTGCAGTGGATTTTATGGTTAAACCTAAACAATCCTCCACCACTGTTCGGGACGTGTGCACTGAAAATCTTTTGAGCTATCATCATCCTCTCTCCAGCCCTTTCTGTGTTGTGTTTAAATGGTGAATGGAGAATCTACTCTGACTATAAATTTGGTGGCTGATAATCTCTGAACTCAATGGTGCTGGGAACATGAGCCGAATGCTGCAGTATGTTCCCTTGCAGATATTTCACAGTGTTCATTTAAAGTCATGGTAAGTTCCTGTTCTGCTCTGGCTTTTTTCTTCTTTTTTTTCTGTGCATTTCTGCCCAGAGGATGAAACTGCAACTCTTAAAGATGCTCTGCAAAGCAAAATGCAAACTTTTAAAAAGAAGAAAAAAAATAGAAACAATTTAAATATCAAGCAAACTAACTTACAGTAATACACAGAGATCTGAAAGCTTGTCTTTGTGATGAATACTCTTCAGGGGACTAAATATTTACAGCTAGAGCACCATAATTGTGTGTGTATGTGAGGGCAATCCCTGTTATCCTTGTTGACTTTGTGCGTGTGTGTGTGTGTGTGTTTTCCATCAGAGCTTGTTACATTGGATCTCGGCCTGTGTGAAGTTACTAAGCCTGAAGCACCCAATTATTGCCAGGGACTGTCAGTGGGCTTGTACTGTAACATACATATGCTGCAAAGTTAAAATGAATCAAAAATGGTGTAACAGAACAAAGACAATGTCTTTTCCTGTGACCACTTTCATATGTTTGCAATTATAAGAATCACCGAGACAGAAATATATTATGCGCTGTGATATGCCTTATTCCTTTTCTGAACTGCACTAACAAGAGATGAAGCCGAATTACAAAACAAGACGCGTTTGTCTTTGAAGTACAGATCAGGATTACAACATCCAAGGGTGGCTTCTGATCACTGGATGCCTTCATCTAATGTGAGTTGCTCCTTTACAAAGTCCCTGCAGAGAAAATAAAACACGGTGCCATCATTAGAAGAGCTTTAGGATGAAATAGTAACCATTTACTCATCAAAACTGACATAAATTTCTCACCCTGGCAAACGTACAGTCAATAAAACATCAGACCCTGAAAGGTCATTTCAAATAGAAACTTTTTCAGAATTTTTTCAAGTTTCCATAAATCCATCTTTGTTCAACTTTTAAATAATGTCCTGTTGTGGCCACTGGTTACAAAATAGACAAGATTCGACAACCCTGCAAGCCTGCCTCCTTGCATGTATCCCCTATCTTCAAGGTTATTGCCGAGCCATTTGTTGCGCTTTAGATAATTGACTCTTAGATGAAGGATAACCATGATTTATGGACAAAGAGAATACATATTCCTCCATATCTCAGTGGTGATTTATGGTGTGATAGAGCTCAAGTGATGGCCATTTTATCTGATTGTACGTCATGCAAAGTAGTCGATCAAGTCCGCGCAATCAGTCACACCTTGTCCCGGCTGAGATGACAAGGATGAGAGGCAGCGGCTTCTCTCTCTGGATTTCTTTGGTGTACGTAAAGTGTTTAAGGCGAGTTATTATATGCAGAGCTGGGTAAACCTTGGCCAACTAAATCACAGCCGCGCCAAACATACACTGACCAGGTGGAGGGATTTATGATCTCTGTGACGGATAAACCTGAGGCCTTGGAGTGGCATTTGTCATGTGTACGAACGACCTGCTCCGAGGTTCTGTATTTAAAACACATTTGACCTTTTCAATTACTTATTTTATTTTCTGCTCTCTAATGTTATCCTACTGGCAGTTTCAAATCTTCAGACTGATTTTAATGCGGGTCTCTTAATCATTAGTCATCATGCAGAAGGGATATTTCCCAGTGCTTACATCATTTCTTTAAGGGTGGCCAATTCAGTCCCCCGCTGCAGTCAGTTGAATATCGAGCCCTCTCCCTCTGGGAAGCTTCATATTTAATTTGACCATATGTAACAACTGACAAGGAGAAAACCTCAACTCCCTCTTGACCTTTTGGATGCAGATTCTTGCTCATATACACTGTGTGAGTGTGAGTGTGTGTGCGTGTTGGGGATGTGTGAGACTGTGGCGCTATCAATTATTAATTCTCCATATCTAATTCAGGATCCTGTCCTCTCATATTCGGGGGAGTGCTCTCCTCGTGTTGGGAGAGAAATGGAACTGTAGGTACAATAGACGTCAGTGTCCCTGTTGAAATAATTTGGTCCAGATACCTACTGTCCTCTTAGATTTAGTGGTAGCTATTTGGCAACCAATTTAAAATACCTGCATTTAATCTAACCTACTGTCTCCACATCTACCACTGATTCAGTGCAATAATGCTGTCTGTGGATGTACCCTTCTCCAATTATTTGTCACATTAACCTTATCCCCATCTTTCACTGGCACTGTCCATGATGCCCTTTCAACTTTCTTTTTCTTACTAATATTGTCTGGTTCATAGTTGTACTTCCCAGATGCAAGCTCCACAATTCCACTTCCCTAAATCAGATGTATCCACCGTGAATATTCCTGCTCAAAACCATATTCTCACTGCTCATTTTCATTACAAAGCTCCTGCCCTCTTCACTGATGAGAATCATTAGAATAAATCTTTTGGGTTACTTTTAAAAAGCTGACACATCCGCTCTACCTAGCGGTGACCGTGGGGGGGGGGGCTTAAAGTGCTTACCAAAGTATTCCCTCTGCCATTGGTGGATTTATAAATGAAGAGCAATGTGATGAAAGTGCACCGGGTGCTTTAATTGATTTTGTACAATTAGGAAATAGATTTCTGCATGTCCACACGATCAGGTTTCAGGTGGGGTTGAGGTTTGGGTTGAGCTCCCCTGCTCAAGTCAGACCTTCAATGCAAGGCAAGAAGAGAGAAAGTGAGAGTGATGTGTTGCATTAGTCTGGCAGGCATACAGTGGGTAAAGGATGAAATAAGGTGAAGAACCTGCACCTCATGTCCCCCAGTGATTCTGGGAATTCTTCATTGTGTGAACATAATTTCATCAGTTTGACCTGCAAAGTTAAGATGGGAAAATAAGTTCTGAGTTGCCATGTTGGGAAAAGGCAAAGATGAGTTGATTTTGACTAACAGGTACAGCAGATGGTTTATTATTATGAGACGCTGCAGTGCCATGTGCTGGTGGTTGGCTGCAGTTTGTGTTATTGCCACAAATCACAAATGGAAAAGAGGAATGGCTTATTGACTGTTATAAGCCACTTGTGTTTGGTGCTGCTGGATTGCCACAGTTTATTCTGTGCAGACCAAACATATATGTTTATACACTGAAATTGTTCGGGATATAACATATTACATTATTTATTTGAAAAAAAAAAGTTTTTTTAAATCAAGCACATTTATCTCTCTCAAGAAGTGAGAATTAGACTGATAGGATAATTCGACCCAAGTCAGGTAGTCATTTCATTTCTATAGCACAGTACACAAGAAATATTTCTTTTTGTTCATTCTTATTCCTTGTCAAAAGGAAACTACATCTGAAATCAGTGCTGTTGGGTCTGCTGGTAAATTTTCCAACTGTTCCAACTTTTGTGTCTCAAATTAAAATGGTCAGATACCACACAAGAGGGCCCAGAACACAATAGTTCACCATGGCAACACAACATGGATAAAGATAAAGCGTTAACAATCTCAGAATTCATTTTCAAAAACTTATCAAAGAGCAAAATGATTTTGACTGCTTGACAAAAGGTGCCATGTCACGCGCAGGATGTCAAACAGTGTTATGCCAATAGTGACACACTCCAGGGTCGTCTTTTCCTTTTTTCTTTTCAAAATGTTTTGATTATCTTTTCAATATGACAATACACATTACACAACAATACGAAAACATACAAAAAATACACCTCCCCCAAACCACCCCCCCACTTCTCAGAGGTGCGCAAGTATAAAGAACAGTATCAAGGAATAAAAAGATAAAAAGTTGTATTGACTGACATAAAGTCAGCTGTTATTTTCATGTCAAAGGCAAGTTAGAATACCTTTTGTTCAGTGCTGTGCAGCTATTGTGGAAACATGACAAAGAGGGTTCCTGTGTTGTTTTCAACAAGCTTCGAATTAGCATCTCGATGATGAGGCACTGCATTATATCTCTATACCACTGGATTAGACCACGTGTCTCCACCTTTGCAAGACAGAACCAGAGATGCAAAAGTAATCATACTTGGGTACTGGGTAGAAGTCAGATGAGGGTTGTCTCACTCGATAAGGCCAAACATAGCTGCCAAAGTTTGAACAACATTGTTCACAGCCAGTACATGTGGAGAAAGGCAGGATCATTGTTTCTGCATGCACACGTGGGGGTGCTATCACGGCAGATGCCCGTGGGCGACCTTAAATTAGGAAGTGAGGATGTCTGAGAAATGACACAACAATCTGAAAGCTGGTTGTTAACAAAGTTTTGGTCATAGAAATCACAGCTACTGGGAGATTTAAAAATGTAACATGCTAATATGATTTTGAGGAAGGCAGAGCTCAGCTGAAGTGAGCTCTGGTGCAATATAACCCCTGCATGTAGCCACTAACTGTTCACCACAAAAGGCTTAATACAGTTTCCACATATGCGGTAGCTTAGTATTCCCCAAGACCTGTAAACATACTTTGAGCTCCACTTGAAAAGCACAGTTTGACTTGGCAGTGGTGATTACATTGATGATATTCTCATATGTGTCTGATAAACGTCAGGGTAACATTTACATACATTTAGATAAAGCATATAGGTAAAATATCTCTGTCCAAACACTGTCAACAGGTTTAACAGCATGGCTCTATCTGAAAGATAACAAAATCTGCCAACCAGCACTTTTTAAAGCTCACTAATTAACACTGGGAGTCATGCTACTAGGAGCAGTAAAATGGCAATAAAAGTGTCGCTGGTACACTTAACAAACGATATACCGTGTGTTAATGCGTTACTCGGGGAGGCGCTGCTCAGAGGTTTTTTACCACTTTTGAAAGAGCCAGAATAGTTGTTTTCCCGTGTTTCTAGTCTTTATGTTAAGCTAAACCAACCAGCTGCTGGGCAGATACAAGATAATAGTTTATTGATCATCTCAGATTAATTTACAAAATGTCAAACTACTCACATAAAGAGGCAGGTACAGGTCCAGGTATCACTTTGCACACGTAGAGCTATAAACTTCACAAACTGTGGAACATGAATATTTCATTCATTGAACTTCAGTGACAGTGTTTTTCAAGCATGGTTTTAAAAATCCTGCCTTAGGTTTTTCTAAAGTTTTTCAGACCTTCATCTAGGCTGCTTTCACTTTGAGCGTTTCCTTTTATATCATATCTGTGTACTTGTTGACTGTATTTCTCTTTTTACACTACAAACATGCATCATTTCAGCATTTCCTCCTCTGCAATTAAAAGTGAAAACTCAGTTTTCTAATAAGATTAAAGTTTGCTAATGTTTTCAAAGCACTGAGGATGCCAGATGTACAAAGAGGTGCATCTTGCATCTCGGCACAATCATTTGTCAAATTATCATTTAACACAAAGTTAATTTTGACTTTCTGTTGTTTGTTCATTTTGTAGTGAGTGTACTAAACCAACCCTCTGAACAAGGAGTCTGTTGTTTGCTGTGCAGTCTGGAGGAGGCTGTATTCTTTTTATTTTAAGCCACAGGGACTAAAGAAGGCTTGAGTCAAAGACACTGAAGCCACCACCATGTAAACCAGCCATTAACTCCACATTTAACCATGAAATGAAAGCTCAACGGGAGGCAACAGTTCATTGCAGGTTGGGATACCCAGGGTCTCCCTCTCCCCTCCTTCTCTCTCTTGCCTTTCCTCTCTGGATCCTCATCAAGAAGCTTCGTATAAATGTTTTACTCTCCAAGGTAAATATTTCAGCAAAGAACGTCACAACTAGACAGTATCCAGAAACTCTTTCAACTGGGACGGTGTGTATACACCCTATGAATACTGCATACGCAAATAAAAACACAAGCAGTATACACCCTATGCACACAGATATGTAGATGTGTACTCTGCAAACACACACTTACACAGCATCCCATGCTCTTCTTCTTACTCACTCTGATTGACAATATTCCAGCCCAAACCCCAGCAGATATCATTTGCTGGTTCATGTGCCCATGCTGTCAAGTTCCAGTGTTTGCCTGAAACAAGAAATGAGATGGTAGTCAACAGCAAAAAAAAAAACAAGAAAACAATGCAGCAGCAACAGCTCTGTACACTCTGGGCAGCAGTCTGTCTGCCAACTCAGGCCTTGGCAACACACCTCTGCTCCAACCCTGTGGTGCTCCCACGCTCCCTGTGTGTTGTGTTGTGTGTGCTGTGCTGTGCTGTGTGACATGGCACCCACTCTACCGTGAGGCTGGGCTAATGTTTTTTCCCCCTGTTTGTCTAACACAGTGACAACTAGGTCAAACTGCCACTGTGAAGAAGTTTAAAAGGTAAACTGGAAAAGTCTCAGAATCCAGTTTGGCTGACTGGCCTGATCTCTGAAGACGGGGAAAACAAACAGACGCAGCCTTTGTTTATGGCAAGGTTAAAACATCACTGAAGTGAATACACATCATTCTGTCATGCAACAAAAACATGTGCAACAGATCTAGTGGCAATTGATTGTAAAGTTGTTGAGATAAATAAATGTTAACACGGCGGACCACCAAAGTGAGCAGAATTCATCCTCAGTTGGTTGTTGACATATTTCAGTCTGGACTAAAGCTATGGAGTGAAGTCCCTAAAGACATTTCACTAGCATGGCTAAGTATGAATAAGAAGGAGGAAATCGCTAAGATTGTTATACTTCACTAGACACACCATTTGTAGCTTCTGCCACTAGGGGTCCCTCACTCAAAAAACACAACGAAAGCGTTTCAATGTTTCAACATTCTCCGAGGGGCTGGGAGATGAGCTTGACCAGATGAAGCATACCACTATAAAAAAACAACATAAACAACAAAAGTATTTTTCTTTGGTTTGTGGATCATTTACTGATGTAACAGTTCTCAAGCACTTTACCAGACCACACACAGGCACATGGCAGCTACTTCAGTAACTCATGAAGCATTCTCAATTTCAGTGAAATCAGAGCCTGATATCCTGAGCTCAGGCCTTGCAGCCATGCCTTAGGGCTCCCAAACAAAACCAATCCTTATCTATGGGACACGTTATGCTGTTTGTCTTTCACTTGGCCTTCCATGAGCGTTAAGAGGATGAAACTTGACAATATCCAGCTCTTCATGCTCCACTGGGGCTAGTGCTGACCGGCAAGATACTTGGCTCACAAAAAGCTTTATTGTACAACTTACCACTCAGAGTAAGTGGATTCAGCTTCAACCGATTGCGTAATAACATCAGTATTTAATCTTAGATCTGTCGTCGCCTTTTCCTGTAAGATTTCTTCTGTGAAATCACTAAAGTGTTGCACAGAAAGTGACTAAATTCCAACAGAGCAGTAGAATATCTACACAATCACAGCTGGGTGAGCCATGTGGTCTGTGGGAGTCGGTCTGCTTGTTAGTGATGTTGGGCAGAGTCTGAAAGCTTAATGGCTTGTTGTGAATGTCCTCGCTTGGCGCAGCTTGGTTAAGTGCTTGTGCTTAATTTTTTATAATGCATCAAGTAGTTTGGGTAGTTTGTTTTTATCACTGTTGAACCAATTATTTTGCCTCGCGATGACATTTATGGTAAGAAAAAGCAATGCATGGTCATGATACACTTGTGGGTGGGAACACGACGACATATGTATCAAGATAAATATAACATGAGTTTACTTGTCTTTTACATATTATGTCTATTGCAAGACAGGGTATGTAATGTGGCTAATAAGAGCAAGCAATTAAACATGCAATTCTACCATATTATATTATAGTAGCATACGCACTTGTTCTAGATTTCTTTTCCTCACAGTGATAAATGTATTTACAAGTACAGCTGCTCTAGCCAATGAAGAATAGAAAATAATACCTGAGGGCCATTTTTCACAGAGCCTTTCATTGATGCTGTCTGTTCTTTTGTTGTGACTGCAGGTTTCGCTTGCTTATAAATCATACATCTGCAAGTATATGTAAGATAAGAGCACAGAGGTGAGCCAGTTGGTCAAGATATCTGGCCAGGATATTGTGTCTTTTTCGGTCGCAAATAAAGTCTGAATATGATATGAGCCACACGCAGAGACACAAGATTTGAGAGTCAACCGCTAAACAGACACCTTTCAAACATTACAGGCTCATATCAGGGCTTTGCATCACAGCCGTGGAGGCACTGAGTGTTGAGTGCAGTCAGTCTTTTGTTTTGTTTTTTGCCATGTTCCACACTTTTGCCTACTCGTCTCTAGTTAACCCACTCCACTGCACTGCAAACAGGAAATCCAACTGAGTAGTATTAAAGCATCTACAAGAGTCAGCCAACGTTGCTATGAAAAATAAATGAATCCCTACTCTGCAAGCATTTGTCCAAAATATCTACAAGTGTGTGTGTATGCATGTGGCACTGTTTAATTTTTAAGGTGTTGAACTTTTCTCACTGAATTAAGGAAACATTGTAGATTAATAGAGTTTATATTAATATGCTGGTTTTATTCAAAGGTTTGGCTCTGTTTTTGACATATCCAACTAAACCTCTTAATAAATGTTCTCCTGTGGGTAGAACCAAGGGAGAGGAAGAGGAAGATAATCTAACAGGGCACTACAGCGATAATGGAGGCACTCCTTAGAGAGGTGAGACAAATGGACATGGGAGTGGAAGCACTGACAATGAGAGAGAAGTACAGTCTGGGTTTAAGGCCGGCAGCAACAAATCGTGATCGTTAAACATCTTTTGATGAGACAGATGGACGCACACACACACGCACATGCACACACACACTATACAAGAAGTCCATTTTTAATTGAGTGTATACTTCTCAGATTCAGCCTCGACCTGATAAAATCTCCCTGTATTATTTCTTTTAGTTGGTCTCTTTTTTCCATTTCTGTGACCTCGGGTTTCTTTCCGTTGACTGACAGCTTTGTCAATTACTCAAATGTAATAGAAAGAGAGATCTCGCTTTGACTGGATGCTACACAAAGGAGATTGTGATCATTACATTACCCAACAGCTTTTTCTTCACAAGCTTGCAGGTTTGTTAATAAACACAACAGTCTAATTACAACAGAGTAAACTGTGCAGCAGCTATAACAGCTGTTTCAGTGACAAGTACTATAACTTAAAGTGTTTCACTCTGTAGCTGTTACAAATAAATGTTTCTTTAAAAAAAAAAAAAAAACGCAAAGCAATTATCCAAAGTGATTAGTTACATACAAAGTTAGACTTACTAATCAGTGCTCAAGTCGTACAAAAGTGCAGCAACTTGCCTTCTAATCAATAATGCTAGTGTGTTTATCTAAGCCTGTTCAGTCTTCTTTTTCATTTATTGTTTTTTATTGATTTATTAGCATTTCTTTCTTTCCAATTTGGTGCTTCATCCTGCACTGCAGCATACCTGCACTGCACTGACAGAAGCACATACTGGGGGACTGAACTGCTGGATCTTTTCAGATTTCACAGTTTACTGTATTTCTGCTGACAATGAAATCACAGAAAATGTTGCACTTTATTGAACTTTATTTTTCCAATATCTCGCTGCCAGACAGGTGGATCTATTCAAGTAAATTCAGACAGACAGAGGAGCAAAGTTTGAAATCATGTGCTTTGTTCTTGCTGCTGTGTATTGCTGTTCAGTGGCACAGATGTAGCAAGAAAGTCAAATGAAATTAGAAGAAAACATGGCAATTTTTCCTTCAGGTTAGATCAACTACAAAATGAACCACCTCATCTCCTCCAGACGTAGTGAAATATTTAATCTGCGATGTATAATTGATCCCTCTCTCCTTTAAATACATATTTCTTTTGCCTTGCAAAATCCCATAACTGCACTGGTACTCTTCTCCTTCTTCTTCTTCTGTTTTTTTTTAGTAAAACATCCATGCCCTAGTTCTGAGATCAATCTGGTCTGAATATATGGCATCCTTGGACTTCAATCAATGTTGGTGACACAGTTTTAACATGTTTTCAGTCAGCTGACAGGAATTGGATGCCCCACGGCAAAAGCTTTTATCCTGTCAAATCAGTATTCTACATATGTCGATATAATGCTAATTTAGAGAAGAGTATGATGTGTAATTCTGCAAAAAGACTGAAAGAGACTGACTATACCTGGGGCTGGGTATTATGTCAGGGTAAGAACTAAACCTGCACAGCTCCACCTGTTTGTTTTGTGAAAGTATTCACTTTTCTAACAGTCTCATATTGTCTTTAAGACATTCAGAAAAAAAAAACAAGTTCCTCCAGCAAATTCACCTTCCCATCATTCTTCATTGTTTTCTGGCTGCTCCTCATTCTTCTTGTCAACAGAGTGCCACTGGAAACCTGTCCTGAAGCTCTCAGCACAGGCTTGGCTTAGGTACTTGGTATGATAAGGTTTGTTTTTCATAGTATGCTGCCCAGTAAACAAAATCAAACATTTATGAGAGTTTTATGCAAGGCATCAGAAGGACCTCCATCTGTGGCTGGATCGGGGATATAATTTGCCTCTCCTTAACCCGTCCGACCACCTCCTGTTCTGGGCACCAGACTAAAAGCAATGCTGCCTTGTTAGCTCCCTGCAAGTGAAGTCAGCAGGTCAGTATGGCTGACAACACAGCACGCAACACTAATACCTGCTACTCTGTGGTTCACTATATTTTTGGTTTGTAATCAAAGGAAATAAAACACAAAGAGGCCCTCTCTGTGTTTCTCTCTTTTTATTGTCTATCCCTGCAGCTATTGCCACATCGATCTTCTTTGTTCATCATCTCATTCTCCATTTATCTTTCCTCCAAGGCGATTATGGCTACCGCTCAGAAGGTAGCTATTTTCCAACACACAACATACTAGAAACAAAACAGTAATGTTCCAGCGAAATGATCTGTCCAACAGTCATAAACCACATAATTTAGGTACTTAACTCGAAAACTGATATCAGCAACCTCAGTCAAAGAGGCTGAGGAGACTTTCCGTTTTTTTTGGCACAGCTCATCTGAGTCCCACCAGCTCCAGTCCACCCCCCTCTGTTGGCCCAAAGTTGATACAGAGCCATCAATTCCATTAAGCACTGGGCTGATACACAAAACTAAAGCTCCCCTTTAGAACAGGTCTCTGAACCTGATAAGACTTGGCCAGGAAATAGCCTGAGTTGTAATTCATGATATGTCACTGTCTCAAAGTTTCCCTGCCCACCTTCTCCCCGCAGATAACTCCAGACAGTTCTACTTTGTGGCTTAATTACAGACAGTGGTAAGTCTGAGATAAAGTCATCTTTTACAGGGAGATTTGGTTTGTTCCAGACTCAAAAAACAAAAATAGAGGTCTGAACAAATATTAAATGTCCCTATTGATTTCTTCAAATTACACACAATACACGAGTGTGCTATTCCCTTTATGATTCCTTAACTTTATCTTCCACTGCTTTGACAAAGAATGAGGTCTTTTTGTCTCATGGTGTAAATTTGTTGTTTTTGCATTACAGCAAATGTGCACTGAACACTGTATAATGCTAGCAAGTGGGCTGATGCAGTTTTTCATCTTACATCTATTAATATTCAGACAGTTTCTTTTGAAGCTGTTTTAAATGACAGAGGTAATGATGCCTTGTGTAAAGGATTCTCTGAGTGTAAATAAGTCTCGGTGTCTACTACCAACCGTGCTGGTGGCTCTGAGCACAGCAGCACTTCGAGCTATTATAAGCATGCTAATATTGTCCCATGAAAATTTTAGCGTACTGATGTTTAGCAGGTATACTGTTTACAATTCTCACTATGTATTTACCTTTGATTTGCTACTATCGTTTTATCACTTGCTGAGTAGTACAACACAAAATGTACACAGAGCTGCAGCAGGGGCTCAGGGAAATGATGCTAGATTTGCAGGTATTTAATAAGAAATCCAGTGTAGGATGCATTCAAATTTGGCCCTGGTGATGATCCTGGAGGAAAAGTGAAGGGTTCATCAGAGTTTATCCTTAATAAAAGAACAGTGAACCCATTAATGTCTGTACCAATGTCATACTAGTCCATTTGCAGCGTTAAGTTTTTGTTGGTCATTTTTATGCTTTTATGCCACAGTATTGTATCGAACCAAGCAGCTGTGGCCAGTTTAGTTCGACATCAGTTCTTCTCATATTCTGTTTTTACGGTTAACTCTGTTAACCCCCCATCTGTCCAGGGACTACAGATGAAAAATAACCTTTTTGGGTTACTCTGGCACATTTACAGCAATGTTAATTGATGTGCACTGCCCCTGTGAAATAAACTTAACAATAATAATAATAAGAGGGGGTAAGATGAGAATAAATCAAGCCTTAAACTCGGTGGGTTTGCAAAGTGGGTCCCCAGGCAGAGGCTAAAGTTATTCGGGGGGGGGGGGCTTGACATGGAAAAGTTTGGGAACCCCTATAGGGTAGAAAACAAATCATGCAACATATCAAAAAAATGACAACGTGAAATCTAAATCAAACTATCATCACAAAGACTTATTTGTGTTAATGTATTTATTAGGGCATTCCCAATAATCACTCGAAAGCAGCTGGGAGAGGCGTATAGAAACAGCACTTAACCGACTGTCCTTCCACTTCCCTGTCATCTTCCTTCTATCTGAGGATTGCTACAAACACGGAACAAACTCCCACTTGCATAGCTCTGGGGCTTAGAGTAATCTTATGCCAAGACATTTAGACACACCAAAAAGCATAAAAGTTTCCCTCCAGACACATTTTAAAGTATGTCATTGAAAAATTCTGGATCAGGCCTCGTGCCCGCCCACCACATCGGTTGACCAGTGAAAGAGCAGTGGGTAGGAATAAGGTTAGCGGAGGACAGACTCAGATACGAGTTTAAGCCTCAGTCACACCCTCATTCAGATGAGGAGTGTGCTGTCCACCAAAATCAGCTAGCAGCAGATGTGTCTGAACATTTAGTGCAGTTAGCATCTCTCATGTGTGTAGGTTGTTGGTAGCCATCAACAGTACAACATCAGGGGCTGTGCCAATATAATCTCTCACTCCCTGTACAAAGTCTTTGGTTTCTTTTTTTCCAGACTGTGACTGTGACAGTGGTGCGCTGTAATACTTATCGCTCTGGAACTATGTTGTTAAAAGGCACTGCGTGTCTCTACCGGTATATGTGACAAAAGGAGATGCTGACAGTTTATGAGCAATCAATGTGTTTGCATCAGACTGTTGCGAATTAAACACCTTGACAGCCAAACTGATTACTGTGGGCAATTGTGACTCGAAAAGCTACGGTAAAAATCAATTTAGGGCTGAGACACACAAACAAAGAGGAGACATAAAAAATGAAAGAAAACACAGGTGAAACAAAAACATAGTAAAACCCAGATCAAATTGCTGCTAATGTCCCCACTGTGGGACCAATAAAGGATGATCATATCTTATCAACAGCAAATCCAGTGGCTGTCCTTGGAAATAAAACTTGTTCTTTCACTGATCCTCATCTTATAAAGGAACGGATAAAGGAATCAAATGAACCAGGGTAGACTTAAGGCTGGACTTCTGCTAAATCAAGACAGTTGCCCTACTAGAGCCTGTGGAGAAATATGTATTCAAAATGTCTCAAATTACCGTATTCTTCCTCAAATCACAGTGCTGTCTACTTCAAACCTAAAGTACTCAAACTAACTTTGACTATAACTTACTTCACTTTGCAATGTCTAAGATTTGAGATATCCACTGTCTTTATCCTCTGAATGGGCATCTAGGCAGTTGCACACCAGAAATTAAAGACAGACAGGGATCACTGAGAATCACATATGATTTAGTGTGTATTTTCCGACTGAAATGATTCATCCAGAGGACCAATTTCAGCTTTACAATAGGACTGCTGAAGAAAAATCAGACACATTCAATAAGAAGCAAGTACAGTAAACACTCCAGGAGGTTGATCACACTGAAATAAGAACCAGAGATGGCAAAAGGTCTAAAATTTCCCTTTTTCTCAAATAAAAAGACACTTTCCACTTTTTTTTCCTAACGGGAGGGCTGAAGTCTCAAGAAATCATTACTATTTGCATGAACACTCAGGGAGTTGAAATTTTTAGAGAGGAAATGTTGTGTTTGTGTGATGTTGTGTTTCAAGGTCTGCTGTCAGTCTCTAGACGCATTCAGACAGAGAGAGAGGGGAAAACTGTTGGAGCTGGATGTGGAACATAGTGTTCCCAGCACAGACTACAGAGGCATATTTGATATTCTAGTTGTTGTGTACAGATTGGCCCGTTGGACAGACAAAATGCGCAACTGCGGAATTTAAATGTAGAATGATGTCAGGCTTTTATGACCTAACTCACGATCTGGAGCCATCGCTTTATTTCATACTCTGAAAGGCACAAGTAATAACTGGATTCACTAAATGATGTTTCCTAAATCTTCATAACAAGGTATTTAAGCTTGGGTTTCCAGAAAGGTTCACCGAAAGCTCAGATCCACTTCTTATGTTTTGGCAAGTAACAAAATTAAAAACAAAAAAGCGAGCGCTGTCACAAGTGCCTGCTTCCAGTGGCTCATTATATCAGTAATTATCTCGGTAAATAGATTCATATTTGGATGGAAATGGACAGCAAATAAACAGTGTCCAAGTTCTCCAAATGTTGTCCCTCAACAGCATCATCTCGTATTTTGAGTTTTGGGTCAGACATACTTTCCCAGCCCCTTTTTGCAGATGGTGATTAAATCTTTAATTGTCAAGGGGAGGTGGGACTGCAGAGCAGGGAGAGGAAAAACTGGCAAACAGATTTTTAATTATGGCCCACTAAATTAAGATACCCAGATTCAGTCCCACATCTCCGGCTGATCTATTCCTCCTCTCTCTCCCCACTCTGATGCCCCATGGCTCTGATTGTATTACTCATTCAAAGAGATCATCAGTCATTTCCAGTCACTGTACAACATGGCCGCATATCATAACAGCCCAGGAGTGAGGGAGGGAGAGACGGGGGTGCGGTGGGTGGGGGTGGGCAAATATGGAAACAGCCAAGACAGAGCAAAAAAAATTGGATTCTTCAAAATCCCTTAGCAGGATGAGAGGAGTAATTACCACTGTTTTTAGATGTAAAGTACACATTTGCTTAGATAATTCACATTATCTCATGTTATGCCAAAAAGCAGGAGACATTCTCTCTACACACCGCATTTCACTTGTTTAATAGTCCATGGCTGCAAATGAAGACTTCTGAGGTTGAAAATGTGACAACAGGCAGAAACCCAACATGGATATTGTTTTTGAGGAAACTTGAACATCCTCTCTGTCTCCCTCAAACCCACAGTCTGGATATAATTACTGAATATCAAACCGCCTCTCAACATGTCGGAAAAGCCCTGCCTGAGCAGACGTGAAGATTTTTTTTTTCTCCTATGTCCATCTGTGTGGAGTAGTCTGGAAGTGAACCAAGTCTGGGGATGCAGATTGGGTATCATGTATTATAATGCAAGTATCCCTCAGGCAGACAGTACATACATGCATCTGTCCTGTGTTTGCTGGTTTGCATGAAGCGACCTCGGTGCAAAACACTCGTCATCACTTGTTCACATAAGTCTCTGGGACATCAAACCAGTGCAGCAGCAGTGGAAGTGACACTCAGTGTGTGTGGAGACTGAGGATTATGGGTCCTGCTTTGCCAGATGCTTAATTAGAGGGTTTCAAAAAAAAAAAAAAAAAAAGTCCAGTTGCTAGTACCTGCTTGTTCTGGATCAAGTGACTCAGGGACACAAGTGAAATGTTATTTGCCATTAAACTGTTGTTGTTACTGGGCTTGTTAAACACCACACACTTCATAATACGTGGTTAATTATGGATAGGATAGGTTTTCTGCTCTCTCGTGACATTTTGCAGCTCGTGCTCATTGCAAACACATTACGCTTCTTCATTTCCGTAGGGAAATGTTTCACTTTTGGAACTGTGATATTTATTTCATACACTGCAGCAACACACAGGCCACACACACACATACTGTATAGCCAAGTAAAATATAATTTCAGACACTGCTCAACTCCTGCAACTTCAAACACATAATGTTTCCTCAAGAACAAAACTGCCATCTCACATTTATTTAACAGGGAAAGCCTCACTGATACTCTGACACAGTATCAATACGCATAACTTCTGGTTTTTAATTAAAGTCTCATTCTTTTCCATATAATTTCTATTATCAAGTTTGCTTTTTACATAACAAGAATAAAAGTTTCAATATTTGTATTATTAGTTGAACTGCATCAAGGAAACATTATGAGATTTTTTATTTCATTCACATTTCTTATTATATTATGCTTATTCCATAAATATTACCATTTTATGAACACGGATTTCATTTTGAGTTTTTCATACACGTGGGTCATCATGGTGTCACTGTCTTATTGTGTAAGAATAGAGTTACAGTGAATAAAGTATCTCCTAACGCTTCAATTTTCTGACAGGATAATGAAAACCCAAACCAAATCCACCGTATAAAATCCAACATTTCACACTCCCCGTATGCAGGCAGTTGAATACTGGGGGAGTGAAACGTTGTTTTAAACAGGCAGAGTGAGGACAGCCTGCCACAGAGTCTGGGTCATCAGTGTGGTCATTAAGCAGACTGTAATGGGCCATGAGAGAGGCTGTTCAGCTCGGGCGCCGGGTTGGTCGACCTGTGGATCACACCGCCATTATCAGCCAACAGATCGCACCATTATGCCCTTGATGGAGGGGAACTCTGGATGTGGCCGGAGGAGACCGAAAATGGTCGCAGCGTGCTGCAAATCTCCACAAGCAACACAAACAGTGCAAGTGGGAGTGGGAGCAGGCCCATTCATTTAGATATGCACATGCAGCCATGTTGACATCCTCATTATGGAATTGTGTATATTAATATTCATGCTTCTACATGTAGTAAAATTCATTAGAGTCACACACCTGACAAACTTTTGAGAAATGGTGTCACCTGGCTGTTTCACACTGCACCCGTGTGTGTGTTTTTCTCATTTTTAGATTACATGCAGGAAGGCTAAAGGTCATGAAAGATCTTCATGCAGCAGGGAAAGTTAAACGTAGGGGACCGCGGAGGAGGACGAAACGGAGATATTGTGTGAGAGGATGCCAGAGAAACATTCACCACTACAAACCCTAATCACAGTAAATGTCAACCCAGCCACTCACTCCTGCCATTCCCTCCTTATTCATTTCATTTCCTGCCACAGACTTGTCTGTCTGGGTGACTTCCTGACAAAATGAAATGTGTTTCTTTTGTCTACATGACTAATAAGGCAGCCTTCATAAGATGCCTTGAAAAAAACAAAAAGAAAGAAATACATCGGCATTACAAGTTTGCCTGGGAGAAGAAATATACCAGTAACCCTTATATGTGGCGGTCTTGTATTCCAGCTGCTGCTCATTATTTCTTTACCCTATCCATTCTGTGTTAGGTTTCCTCTGAAATGTCCTAGGACGCTCATACAGTATAGGGTTTCATGTTTTATACAGACCAAATGAATACAGAGCTCTTTTTTCAGTGACATCCATCTAGTGATGTTTTTGAACACAGCTTGAAAAAAAACTCCATCCAAAAACTTCAACAAAACCCCTACATCCCTTGAAGTTAGTTTGCATCCATTGGTCCAAGTTTTTGATGGCCAAGCATGCAGCCAGCAGACATCGCAACACTCATTAATCTTAGAGTGACTCTCCTGGTGGGAGTTGGGGAATTGTAGCCTGTTATGTCTCTCTCTACATCCACTGAGTGCTCAGTCCCACTGCCAGCAGTGGTCCGAAGAAGCGAAGAGGAGGAGGCCGGTCTCGGTGGAGAGGGATGTGGGCAGCTCAAGCCCACAGCAGCTCGAGGAGAGCACTCACACAGCGCGGCAGTTGGCCAGACAAACTGTGCTGAGAGTCAAACTCGCACCAGCCACTGATGGAGTTCACTGATTTTCTAAGCCTGTGTGAGAAACTCCACATTTGGTGGGGAGACTGTGTGCATAAGAAGGGGGGAGGAGGGCATCCCTTTTCGAAATTCAAAGTATCAAATGGATGATTTCACAGTGAGGGATTATTTCTTCTCATTTCATCCTTCCCTCCCTCAGACAATCTGCTTCATCTGTTCTCCTCTTTGTCTCCTATTAGGCTTTCATAAAGTGCACACAAAATGTTTTATTTGCCAGCCAACCAATCAGAGCAGGAGGTCTGGACATGCCAGTAATTGGCATGTCCATTTGGCCAAGTCTTGAGTTGGTTGCCAATGGAAATGAAGTTAGAATGGAAAAACTGTCAGCGCCACAAGAAACACTTCCGACTTCAAACACAGCAGACGGCATGGAAATCAAATAAATATGCAGGAACCACATTATCTTCCAGTGAGCAGAAATCCTAAACATGTTTGTAGGGTTCTAATTGTTAATGAAAAATATTTGCCATTACCTATTTCTAAGTAACTAATATTCTAAGTTTCCCATTGATCTACATATGAATTTTTATTCATATACTTTAATGGACTCAATATTTGACGTATTTCTACCAGCCAACAATCTGCTTCCTGAAATTCAATTAACTTTAAGCAAAATACAATAAACTCTCCACACTAATGTGACATACGAGAGCAAAATTTATCATGCATGTTCTTTTTGGCATTCAGTCACAGTGATTGATTTGTACGTCAGCAGCCAAGGCATTCAGAGGTGAAACAGTCTTTTTCCAGTGCGGCCCCACTATGCCCTTGTATCATGACCTTTTTGTCCAATCCATCAATTACCTGCCTGTTTTTTAAACTCATCTATGCTGACTGCTGAAAAAAAAAGAAGCAGAAAGGACACGCCGTGGCTCAGCACATGCACAAACACTGCAGATGCTTGTGTAATTGTGCGCATTCTTAACACAAAATTTATTGGCCAGGCTTGAGGGGGTTCACTGTGCTATAGGCAGCTGTTGTAGCCACACATTCATGAGGACACTCGTAAAGGATGCAATGTCTGCAAAAATGCTTGTGCTGCACTCAAAATGTTCTGCTTACTATAGCGTTAAACAACAACTTGAAGTGTGATCTAATATCATTTGACATCAGGCAGCAACAAGTTGCACATGAACAATAATCTGCAAGACCAAAGTCTGGACTTCAGCATGTCATACTCGTAAAATTTGAATGTTCTTACTAAAATAATATATTACCCAGAGATCATTTGGGTTATGCATGGGTTAGCAAGCATTCAACATGAATACATTTCTCACTCTTAAAGCAAGTGTCTAAATAATGAGCCCAAAACAGTTGAGCAACTGAGTTAATCTCCACTGTAAATGAAGTTCAGAAAGTTTAGGAAATCTGCTTTTCAGACACATCCCATGAAGCTATACAGTTGCCAGGTTATAAATTTAGCTTACGGTTGGAAACTGCACATCTAAACAATTGACCTGACTCTACCCAGAGCGACTCTGGAAGGTCACTGGGAAAGGCCAAGAAATAGCAAGCAGGTAAAAGTTTTTCATTAATGAGCTTTAGAGGTGCTGATCATGCTAAGCTAAGCATGCTAAGTTTTCCCCTGCTTCCAGGCTTTGTGCTGGCTAAGCTAACAGGCTGCTGGCTGCAGCTTCATACAGTAATTAGAGCGCACAAAGTAGAGTGGTGTCAACAAGTGACCACCGTTTCTGACGCCTGTAAGTGGATTCTCAAAAAAGGAACAGTGTTGATGTCCAACACTTTGTTTGAATTCTGTCTGCGTCGCTACCTGCCAACAATTACTGATGCCTGTAGGACAAGAAGCACTCCTAACAAAGGACCTTCTTAGACAAGGGACGTCTGGCACAAAATCACTTAACCAGATGTCCTATGTGATAATTCGGCGGCATCTTTGTCCCCTACAGTCCAGAATGCAAACGTGGCTTCAAAGCTTAGAATGCAGCTCAGCTCACCTGTGTGAATGAAATCGCCTTGAAAGCATGTATAATGTGAATCACCGGACTAAAGGATAACACTGAGGTGTACGGTACAATAGATCATGTCAGTCATATGTGAAGAAGCATGAACTCAAAAATACAATGAATCAAGGTTAGTATCTTTAAGCCAACCTCTAAGATTTAGTGGATTTTTCTCAGAGAAGACATTTAAAAGGACATTTAGCCATGGAATTAACATTCATGTTGATGCATCACAGTGACCCTTGGCAGTGCGTGTATGAGTGTGATTTGTGTACAACATGTTTAACTATTGCTCATGTTGAATAAACACAAACCTGGCAATGAACAGCTAAATTACGACCGATTATTGCGAGTGGAAATGCAGATAAAGGGAGATCCACAGCAGCTTGCCATGACATACCCACAGTCCATCAGTGAACCTCTGGAAAGTCTCATCGAGAAAGCCATTAACTGAGCTATGATGCTTGTCACCCTGCATTTGATCAATGCTTGGATTTTAAAGCCTCTTTTAAAATGTCACATCTACTTAATATCACATTATTCGCCAAATAGAGTCCAGGCCTTCAAGGGTTTTCATGCCTCCTAAAGTGGTGGACATTCTTCCTCATGAAAATATGCAGGAAAATGTCACCGGAATGGTATATTGTATATCGTATATTGAATATCAAGGCCTATGTGTCATATTTAAATGCCCATTTCAAATGCTGCATGAAAGGGAGTAAATATGTGCTTTTGTCTTAATGTTTTTATTCAGGAATATTACATTTGAGCTCAGATGATGTAAATTACAGTTTGCAAATTGTGAGTGTAACATTTGAGGTAGAAAAAAAAACATCATTCAGCCATTGAGCTAAAAAAGCGTGGGATATGCAACACTCCATACAAACCAAACAGTGTACAGCATTATAAAAAGAGCACGCAAACATGGCACTGAGCCTGAATATGCTGCTGTCATTTCATCCTCCTCCTAGTACATAAAACTAGTGCACGGTTAAACACTAGAGGGCTCACATGCATTGCCATACAGTGGAGCTCCTTTGTTTAAGCACTGGGGAGGTTGTTAGAAATCCTCCGCTATCACACAGATGACTGTCCAATGTATTATTGATTATGCTTTACTGTGCCGAAACATCCCTTTTATAGCCGCGGACCAAAAAAAAAAAAAAAACACAGAGTGGATGGAATGTAACAGCTGAATTCATAAGTGAGACTGCATCATGTCCCATGACAGCCGAGTGCAAATTGAGGACAGTGAGTACGGGTGGGGTGGGGGCTCCAAGTGTGCGTGTGTTTCCTGATGTCCAAGTCTTGTAAAGTTTGTGTTTTTGTGTGCATGCTCTACCACACTGGTGAGTCAATCCTGCACGGTAGCGGTGCATGTGTAAGCTTGAGCAAACTGAGCAGCTGGTCTCCCCTGTGGGAGTCATTAGCAGTGAAGCTCATCCTTTTGTCACACACTCCAGTGTCTGTCCCTCACCTCTCAGTCCAACCTCAGGGCCCATCATGCTCCCGCTGCACACCTGGCTTTACTTCTTCCTCCTTCCCTCCGACTTCAAGGCTCCTCCGGCTGGCTGCTCCCAAAGAAACTGAGCTAGATAAATAGAAAGGGGAGAGAGGGTGAGTGAGCAAGATAGAGACAGGCTGGAAAAAAGAAGGAACACAGATAGGGAAGGGGCGGATGCAGAGAATGGGGTCTGTCAGCTCCCTATAACCTATTATCAGAGTCCTGGAGGATGCTGCTAGCCCCAAATACATAGATACTGTACACATATACATTTCCTTCTATGTTTATACAAAAAGAGAGACCTCACTCTCACTTTCTTCCTCTGAACCAGTTCACATGTTATTTCCTTAAATCCCTCGCCTCCCTCAACCAACCATCCATCCATCCATCAAACCATCCAACCAGCCATCCAGCCTGCCTGACTGACTGACTGCCTGCCTGCCTGCTTTTTCTCGCTGCCTCTCTGCAGTCATGCCACAGGGAGAGTCAGTTATATGAAAGCCTCCTCTTCTTCCCTAATCTCAGCATGGCAGAGAGGATGGAGCTGGCTTTGCTTCAGATACACAGACCCCCACTTGCTTGCCTCTGCCCAGAAAAATCTCTGCTCATAGTTACCACTGACAGTATGCCAACACACACTCCACACCAGCCCAACAAGCCCCAACGCTTGTCTCCTTTATGGCTCAGCTCTGACCCTACTCAACCTTGCATGTACTTACTAAGATGTAAATTCAAACTGTTTGTCTGGCCTCTCTTCCGCATTTGTGAAAGAGATATCTGAAAATGCGTTAAGGGGTGGACTGAAGAGGAGACAGGGAGTAAGCAGGTGGCGGTATTTAGTAATGAATGCTGTTCCAGGAATTCAGTAGTTCTTCAATGGAGATTCCCCCCTGATTCATCTATACCAGACAGAAAATGAAGTGCAACTGATCCCAGGGGCGGGTAGTTTGAGAAAAAGATACATCTTTTCCTGTCAAGCAGCTGACTTGGAAACGCTGATTTGTGGAAAATTAACTTGATTTCTGGGCCTGATTTCTGTCATAGAGCGTATCTACTGTGCTCACCTGGGACGGTTTAGGATTCTTCCCAGAGGACCGAGAGCCATCCCTCACTGGATCCAAACAGAGACAGGGTAGATTGGGAGCGAACTCCCTTTATGGATTTTCGCTCCAAATAAAGTGGCTCATTCCGTGACCCTGACACAATTAACCTGGCAATTTGTCACTTTCAAGGGCATCCACTGGGAGTTTGGGGGAATTGGCCAGCTCGTCCTCATCCTTCATTCCCTGATCAGTAATGGAAGAGAGAAGCAGTGATAGGCATGACTTACCATAACTTGTGCATTATTTCTGTCTTTTTTCATCCCTACTTCATCCCTGCTTTTAACGGCTCCCGAGTTTGCATAAAGATGTTTATTCATCACTGCAGTGATGTCTGAGGCCCAGTGCCACAGCTTTTACTTAAGGATCAGTGTGTACCCTTCTTTACTAGCCTGTTAATCACCTCTGCAACTACTGCATGTGGAAGCAAAGTGATGTGGGCCCTCCCAGCTGGATGAATGAAAATAACATTGATTTCCTATGGAGGCACAGTGCCAGGCCCAGTGCACAGGCACACAGGGTAGATCAGGTGTTAATGAATATCAATGTTAATCTAATGAAGGAGCCAAAAAAAGAGAAGAAAGGCAAGCTCAGAGGAGACTGTGGAGAAAGATGAGCCTCCAAAAGTTACTTGGGGAAATGAAATATTTAAGAACAGTTGTGGCATTGATAATAAACTAATTTCACAGCGGTCATTGATTAATTGAACAAAAGTTCTCAAGTTATTACATTTAGATGGAAGTAAAAAGTTACGTTTGCTCTTTTTTGTTCATTTAATTTTTGGACTGTTAAAAAAAAAAAACAGTGATTTTGCTCTCAATTCATGTTTTACCTTAAGTACCTTACAGAGAGTTGTTCCACATTTTCTGCTAGTACTTCTGTAAAAGTGACAGCTTTTAGATTTATTTAGTTTAATATTACTACATGAGGTCTCTGGACACCAGCCATGGCAGCATGGGTGTTTCTATTATTTTTTCACCCCATTTGTTTCAATGAGGGTCAGTTAAATAACAGAAAAACTCTCTCTATGATGCAATACAGTTCAACAGCACCACACAATACACCCTCCAAAATTATCATACCAATGAATCACCATCTCTCGACAACTTTAATAAAAACTGAACATCATCACCTCCAGGAAGGAGGATTTATTGCAGGACTGTGGTATTAAGACTACACCAGTTTTAACTGACAACTGAGGATACATTTGTAATTAGAAGTTGGATGCACAGGCTGCAAAGTGCCTGACAGGACTTCTTCATTCTTTCGGTGCAGTTCTCACCTGAGAATGGCACTTAGCAGGGCCATCACAACAGTGAAATACCAAAGGCATATACACCTGGTAACAAAAGATGTTCTTAGTTTTATAATGCGTCATTATCACCAGTTTACAAGTTTTAACCCTCCCCTCCACAAAAATGTATTGTCTATTCAGTACATTTCAACTAACTGACTTTTTTTTTACTGTTCTATGTGAGGAACATTTCTTTTGAGTAACTACCTTTACTTGACTTTGTTTTTCCAGTACTTTTTCCACTTTGCATAAATTAACATGTGCTCCTTTCACTGTGGGACGTTGCTAACCTAATTTAACTTTCACAGTCCTAATAATAAGCTTTGGTTTTCCGGGGCAGCTACTCTTACTCAGACGCTTTGGAGCTTTGACTTTATCACAGCCATTCTTGTTTGGCCTTATCCCCCTCCAGTGGAGCGATTATCGGGGCGACAGGGTGAAGCCTGTCGTCTCAACACACACCAGGTCAAAGCAGACTGTCCTCCCCTTGCTCTGCTACCATTGTTAATTCTCTCCTATTTTACACCATTGATCTCCTGCCTCCCAGCTCAAACATCCAGGTCTTTGTGGAGCTGTTAAGCTGCTCTACTACTGGACTTTCTGCCCTCTTGTTGCAAGCTCAATATCGATCTCTAGCTCCTCATGAACTGCCAGCTGGGAAAAAATAAATAAATGAGGCAAATGTGAGGTCTTGGTACAAGAAATGAGACGTTGTTAATGAACAAGTCATTTTCAGATGTGACATAATTCATTTCTGTGCCTAGTTCACATTTCCTCAGATATAGATTATGCATTTTTCAGTGCATAATCTATATCTGGCATAGTTGCTTTTCCAACTGTGTCAAAATGTTGTCAAATCTACTTTGAAAAATAACTTCTGGACCTCAAAACCAGAACATACCGACATGTGACAGTGTTTGAAAAACCATGTTTTCCTTCCAAATAGCAGGGGGAACGGCTGAGACGACACCCAACAAGTCATGCTACAAACAAGAGAAGTTAAAAAAAGATCTTTGGGTTACAAAAAAGTACTTACTGTTGAAGGGATAGATCAGGTTATTTAACATGGGCCCTGTTTACCAGCAAGAAAAAGCAGTAGGAAACAGACACTTGAATTGTTCGGTTGCTTCCTTCAGAGTTTTTAGTTTTTTTTTTTTGGAAGTGGCTAAAACACATTTTTCCACAGCAGTTCACCTCTCAGCACTTGTTCCTCTGTTTTGTTGACCTGTCCATCCACCCCATCCTCCTCCAGACACAAACTCTGGAGGGGGATGCTCACTCTTTATATTCCATCACATCACTTTTCTACTGTTCTTATTACAGCAGCCACCAGATGTCCCCTGGCAACAAAACATAACTATGGGTAACAAACCCATAGGGCTAGTATGACTGTCTCGTATACATGATACATGTATCAGGTAACCATATAGAAGTTATTTCCTTGCTTGTAGTTTTCTTCTGATTGGCTACCTCTGTGGGGCACTGCCACTAACTGTTGATCAACAGAACAGCAGGAAGGAGTATATTTCTCCATCAGTTTACTAGTCATCAAAAACTCAAAAGGAATTTTGAATTTTGTCTCAGAGTATGAATGGCTACATTTGCCTATATGCTCTTATCCCTGACCCCTTTTTACAGCAAAAAGATGTAACTGAAAGTTTTGTAAAAAAGGTTATTGGACTTGTAGCTGAGGATCTTTTAGTGAAGCTGCTATTTTCAAGGTCAATAATGAACCTTCACGCCTGTTTTTCTATGCCCGTTTAATACATTTTGAATTACATCACCTAGACAACTGGCACAAGCGAATAAATATCAAATGCTACTATTGAATAAACGTCCCCTTCAACAGATAATAAAGGAGATGAGTGAATCTTTGTGGGAGTCGGCAACCCCTGGAGAGCCATCCATCCCTCCACCCATCCCTTTTCTACCTACTTATTCAACTCGGTGCAGCAGTAGCAATAGGGCAATCAGACCAGCCAAGACATTGTTCAGCACAGTGACGTCCTCCAGCTCCCCTCCTGGGGGACAGCCAAGCACTTCCAGGTCAGCTGCAAGATGTCCTTTCTCCAATGTGTCCTGGTCTGCCCCGGGATCCAACTCATCGTCAGAATAGCCAAAGGGAGGCGGTGGGGAACCATACTTACTACCTCATTTAGCCTCTCTCAGTCTGGAGGTGCAGTAGCTCAGCAGCTATTAGGGATGGGCCAGTCACATCATTGTCTGGGATGAGACTGTAAAATAAGCCTCATTATTAATGGGAAATTTGACCAGATGTGTTGTTCTTTCTTTCTAGTTGTCTGCTGCTGACAGGAGGTGGCTGTGATTTTTGATGTAATATGTAAGAGTTTATGCAACATTACTGATGATTTCACTTTTTTTAAATGTAAATCAATTTATTTTGACGTGTTTATGTAGATCCGAAGATGTCATGAAGTCATTTGTATGAGTGAAAACATACAGCAGAGTCTGAGAGGCACAATTGGGTATTCATACTCACAAAACAGCAGCCCTCCTGATGTACCCACACTAAAACACAAGCAAAGCTGACAGCAAAATGTATATTGTCATCTGTTAGCATGCTAACATTTCCATCCTATGTGATAGTGGAGGAAAATCAACTAAATGCCCAAGTGTCTGGAACGATATGAACCCAATGGTGGCGCTAAGCAAAAGTCCAGGGATCACCATGTCAGTAGGGTTCATCTTCTGGGGACCATAAATGTCAAATATAATACAAGATTTCACAGTTATCCATGAAATTACAGTTTAGTGTCATTGTTCAAGGAGCTGAAACCTACCATCACTGTCTAATTAAACTGACACTTTTTTTAAATACATTGACTAATCCCACCCACGTACGAAAGATGAAGGTGGGTTGCCTGTCATGAAAGAAAATAGTGCAGTTTATTCCTGAGACCAGTCGAACAAAATGGTCTCAAGTACCTAAGCCTGCACTGACACCCAGCATAATAAAAATGCAGCACACAGATCTGCTGCTAAAAGAAGGCTGTTGGTCAGTCCACCGAGGGCAGACTCTGTCCTCTCAAATGCTCTACAGCCGGATTAGAAGTCCTAAAAGATGTTACTTTGACTCATAACAGATTGTATTTGGGTTTAGATAACTTCTGCAATAATGGGGAGAAAAATGTCAGCTGGGAGATCAGGACAGACTGTGCAGGTGACAAGAGGTCAGGGCTGATTAAGGGACAGAGTTAACAACTGAATCTGTCATTGTCAGAGGATTCACAGATTTTTAGTTCAAGTTAGAGTTGAGGACAACTGAGCTGCTCTTGTATCCTCACATGCAGCTTTCTGATATATCTGCTGTAAATCCTTCATAGCAGAGTGGGACATTTACAAGCATCTCATTTATGGAAAGATTTTCTGCACATTGCCTTCACAGCCTGAGTGTTATCATTCAGACACAACAGCAGTAAAAACAGGGACACACATACTGTTCGCTCTCCGTTCAACACAGCGACAGTTTGTGTTGCAAATCTAAGTCTGCTATGAGGCTTCAGTTCTCATTAAAGCTTAAAAACACTGACTTGGTGAACTTAAACAAGGTGCCACCCATTCATCCTTGTCTCCCTTTCCCTCTCTCTCAGTTCTCAACTTGCCTGACGTCACCCCTGCCACGTACCCCACCCAGCCTTCACTCAGCGCATGAAAACAGTCTGTGTTTATAAAAAAGAAGATGAAGCTGGATCTTACTCACTCAAAAGCTCTATGGCTCAGGGAGTCAATAATTCTATTTCTCTACTCTTAGTGCACCCAGACCCCCTCACACACCCACTCCTCCACACCCCTGTCCACATGCCTGCATTATCATAAGCCAAAGCATTCGACGTGTGTACGTAAGCCTCTGCAGTGCGCCTCATGTTTCATAAAGAGATAAGGGTTACTAAAAATACTCATCGTGTGCAGAGAGATAGCCAAGCATTAGAAGAGGTATCTACAGCGAGCAGCGAGTAAAGCACCACCTCTTTTAATTCTACGGACACAAGGAAGCAGGATCCCACAGACCTGACTATAGATATGACTTTATACAGAGACATTGATTGAAAATATTTAGCTGAAACAGCTCTGTGAGGCTGCATTATTAATATTAACCTGCTCTGCAAAGCAGGGAGAGAAAACAGAGATTTCAATGCATCATTCAGTGATTTAAAGAAAATGTATGCAAGATATCAGAAATGCGAAGCAAGTGGATGTAATCTATGTGCACATCTGTTTCTCAAGAAATCCTGGGAGATTAGTTTGAAGAGCAAGCCCATTTCGATCATTTAGTCATGATATAACACACTTCCTGTGCTAATCTAAAAATTGAAATTGAGTTGAAGCTCTGCATTTCTTTTTTTTTTTTTTTTTTTTACCCAGGGCTCTAGACGTTATCTTCCCCCACGATTGATCCCCATTTAAGATTGATCCTTGACCACTTCAGCTCTTAAACTCATTATCACCCCTCATTACAAGTAAAGTCGGCTCTTCAGCAAATCTATTCAGGTAGCCTTAAATAATATCGTATATGGCTCTTGCATACTGCATCATCGCTCCGTGTAGGATCATATGCTAAAGCTGAAGAAGGAGAAATGTGTCAACAAGTTTCCTGCTGTTTCGACGCATCACGGATCCTGTTGCTGAACAGAAGTTGATCCTCAGAGGGAGGTCGGACCCCTCTGTATGCACAAAGCTGTGCCACAGCAATAGTAAGCCTGTTTGCACTGCTGTTTTTATCCATGCAAGCAGAATACCAGGGATACAGCTGTGAGCGCACATACACATACAAACTAATTGGGATGTCTGTTGTCACGCTGACTCTTACTGCAGCAGCTATTGTATGCGCATAATCTTAAACTATATATAGCTTGTTAGAGAGAAACCGTGAGTGAAAAGGCAGCAGATCAACAATGTTTTGGCTTTGAGCAAGCGTTTCTCTCTCTACCGATCTAATTCCCCTCGCACAAACCAGCACTGGATCTGCTCCTCTACAGTCACTACATTTTTACATACATAATCAGCAAGATGGAAAGAGACAAGGGCAAGAGATAGGCATTTGAAAAAAGAGAACAACCTGGCTTCACTTTAAGGGGAATGGGAGAGCTAAATAACATGAGAACTATTTACTTTCTACCTCAGGAGTCCAGAGACCAGCATGTTTTTCCTCCACCTCCTCTTAGCCTTTGAGGGAAAATTCACCCCTACATTAAAAACTCATCAAAGTTCTTACGAGTGTCTTGACCCAGCAATCAATTATTCAGTGGCAAAGACTGGGAGCTGATTTAGTTGAAGATCTTTAAAAACTTTCCTCCACTCACAGAAAGTCTGACTAATTTCTAGATTGCATGATGCCAAACACAAGTAAGGACACTTGTGACACAGTTTGATAAAAAGCACTTCAGCACCGCTGTGGATAACTGAATCTGAAAACTTATTTCTGCCCCTCTTCCACTCTGTCATCCACTTCCACCTCTCCCTCTTCATCTTTCACTTCCAGCTATTGTTTTCATTTTACTCCCACCTCACCCTCTTCTTTGTGCTAGTCAACTTCCCAGTTTACTTTCCCATTTTCAGCCCTTCCTCTCAGTCCATTTTCACTTCTTGTAAATCTTCCACCTCTTTTTCTTTGTTTTTTTTATTTGTTTCTTCCACTGCTTAACCTCTCTCCATTTTCTCCTCTTACTCCTAACAGTTATTCAAATTGGTCAAACTGGTTGTATAGTAGGATCAGCACCCAAACAAATGATGGCCAATGCCTGGATAATCTTCTCAGTGGTAGCCAAGTGCATGACCAGCTACATCTTGCCAAACAACTACAAACATCGACAGCAGAAGGCGGGGGTTCCAGGGTTTCTATTCGCATTGAGCACTAGGCTGTGATATGGGAATAAATCCAGACAGCCTAGCACAAGAGCTGATGGAAGGATAAAACTGAGAGCAGTCTTGGAGCATGGGAAGGAGTCAGGATTGACAACATTTTCTTCTTGGTCAATTGGAGAAAACTTCTTGGAGGACTTTAAATGACTCGCTCAAAAAACTATTTCACGGAGTGTCCAAGCAAGATGAAGAAAAGCTTCCTATAAGGCAAATTCAAGGTCAGGTGTTACCTCAACAGCAGCTCTACAAACAGACTCAAAAGACAACAACTGCATCCATACACAGCTGAACTTTCCTCAATGTCTTTCCAAAATGGAACCATTAGGGAGAAATATCCTGATGACCACTGAAATCACTTTATGACCACTTTGACCATAAACAGGAGAGGGTGAGGCTTGTGTTTGAGTTGAGAGAACCACCTGCCCTGCCTGTCTGTCTGAAGCAAGTGAAAAGCAATGCAGGAGACCAGGCAATCAATGAACTGAAACACCGTGTTTTGGCTGCAGTTAATACCAACACACACACACACACACACACACACACACACACACAAACATCCACTGAACTACTGCATTCTTGTGATAATAAGATATACATCTGTTGTCACACTTTGCTGTTTCCATCCTGCTTGTAAAAGTGCAGACTGATTACAAATTATTCAGTTCTGGTTGGCACAAACAAGGCACAGACTTGCCTTTGACAGGAAACAGATTACAACTGCCTCCGCAAACGCTTGAACTATTTCCAGTTCCTTAAGATCTTCTCCCATTTGGATTTCTATCAAGTCAGAGTGGCTGTCGAGTCATCGCTTGCGCCTCATCTTAGCTAGAATATGGATGGAAAAAGATTACTGCGGATGCACTCAACCAGCCTGCCCCACCAGTCCAGCGTTTCATCTCTCAGTGTGATTAAATTGGAGACATTCACACCCGATTTGTTAATTCATCAAAACACTACCTTGTGGGATACAGAGGTTGTATTAATCACATTTTGGGCAAATTCATGTTGGCTTGCATGAAGCTCATACAGGCATGCATTACAGATTAGTCTTGTGGTGAAGGTGCCTCACTGGAGACTCATCGCATTAATATATTACTCCAGTCACACAGCCTGAAGTGAGAAAGAATGAGCGAGACAGACATAGACTGTGTGTCTGTTGGTGGTGATGCTATACAGAGAATATAAATGATAAACTTAAAATATCAACCAAAGATCTATGAATGCCTTTTTGCGATGCAAAACCAATTTGAGATACAATAAATGGAGTTAGAGATATGAAACCTGCTGATTTGTGAACTTTCCTCACAGCCCTGTTCTCTTTGAAGAGATTGGCTGCTTAAAGTGAATTGTAATCAGCTGCAGAAAAGAAGAACCAGCTTGCAAGGAATACTGTAAAAACCTTGCGGGGCAGGGGAGGTGGGTGGCTGTTGGTCATCTTGTTTTCCCCTCCTTTGTCATCTGATTTGTCTCATAAGTAGACAGTTTTGTAACAGTCATTAGAAGGTAAATCCCCTTGGCTCAACGTGCCACAGTAAAGCACTGGCATTCAGACCTTGATAAATGGACACTCAACACTGGTTATTATGATGAATGGGAATTTCACACTGGTAACTGTGCCAGGTATGGAGTGGGGTGGGGGGCAGAAATAAATTCCTCTCAAAAGTGCTGCCAATGGCAAATTGGAAACTGATGCCTATAGGGTCAGTTGACATTCACTTTATTGGTTTTTATTGGATTGTTGGACTTGCTTGAAGTTAGGCCGGGGTGCAGGGAGGTGCTTTGAGAAACCACGATCCATTTCCAAAAAAAGTTAGAGGAAGAAGCCCGACACCTCTAAGGCCAGTTGGGAAAAAAAAGAGTCAATAAACAGATCAACCATTACGATGGTGAGAGCAGATTAGTGAGGGTCTGTGGTTGTTTAGCCATCGGTGGAGGCTGCTAAGCTTTGTGCTGTGGACACGGACGCAGCCAACCAGTACGTTACAGCGACTGTATTATCATTAAAGAAGTACATGAAAGAGAGAGCGAGAGAGGGGTGGTGTTGCAAACTACACTGGGTGTCTGATCAATGGGGGATATCAAGCAGCACGAGGGAAAGAGAGTGAGAGGGTGACTTAAAGAGAGAGGAGAGATGCAGAGGCGAGGGAGGTACAGTATAGGGCAATTTAATCACAACCATCTCAGCAGGATAATAAGAGAGGAGTGAGAGAATATAAATGGTGAGCAAGAGACTAATGGAGCTCATTTTAGGAGAGTATTTAACCTATTTTAGAGAGAATCCAGGGTGATCAATTAAAAGCACTTTTAGCCCAGGCCAACTTTAATTACTCTTCAAATGTGATTATTCTCTGACATGCTACCTTAGTCCTAGAAATAGATATAATATTAGATACATTAAAGTGTTGGCTCTTTTAGGCTGTAGCTCACTGTGGATCTAGACCCAGAAACTAAGGCTAAGCTCTATTTTTGTGGGGTTTTATATGGTTAGGACATTATTTATGTTCACTTAATAAGCAATGACGCTGAGGCATCAAGACTTGAGGAGACTCGAGAAGACAATGGTTCTGCCTGTTATAACATCAGCAGGGAACTCCAAGGGCATCTTTTAAAAAGCACTGTCCACTTTGCAGACTCTGCTTGGCCTACTGCACATGGCTTCAGCAAACTTATCACTGGTGATATCAGAGAAGGAGAAATGAAAGTTCCACTTAAAGGTCACCACTGCTCATTATTATGTGTCATTCTGTTATAAACACAGTACTTTCGTCCACTTCAGGACAATATGCAGTTGAAATAATAACTCCTTTCTCCACTCGCCAGTTCAAAGGTCCGTTGACAGGTGATTTATAATTTGCTCCTCTACGCTGAACTTTCCTGGACAGAATTAGTTTAGCTTTTCTTCCTTATCTCCCTCATTGCACCGAATAACCTGGAGTAAACCTGAGGTAAAAGACAGGCTGCTAGTCTCTGATTGAGTGTCAATGCAAGTCCATTAGTTGTCAGTAGACAAATATGAAACAAACTGAAATAGTATTGATCTCATATATCTATTTGATGGATTGTGAGTTATTATATTTATTGTTCATAATATTTTACGAGAACCTTTTTCTTGTTATCTAAAACATTAACCAATCACCTCTATTGTGACATTAAAGGTTTCCTTATAAGGATTTAGTTAAATGCAAAGCTTCTAGACAGACATACACTCAGAGGGAGAAGTTCCAAACACATGAAATTAATAAATTGTCGTAACTACCGATTCAGTGGCAGCCCTGACATGAAAGGTGACCCGTGGGTGCTGTGACTAAAATCCACTCCCCTCAGACACAGTGTCAGCTGTCCGTTACAACCCTTTCCTACAGGTGTTCACAGTCCCCAGGACACTAAAGAGGTCTGTTAGAGCCACAGTCAGTCGAGCAGTGGGCCTGTTTGTTTGACAGTCAACCTAACACTAATCCACTGCTCTGAATCACTTACAGAGTGGATAGGGACACAAATGGCTTGGGGGTGCAAACCAGAAAATATGCAACTCCGCACTCACATTTAGTTCCAGTGAGACTTCGTGTTATGTGACTGTTTGCAGAAACCAATGCAGCAATGAACACAACTCAACCTCACAGACTAACATACGCAAACATGACAACAATACTGTTAAGACATTAGAAAAACATCATGTTGGATGGATGAGAGAAGAAACCAAAACAGGAGCTTTGATTTGATCTGTTAGCTCTGTAAAGCTCCCTGTCATCTGTCACATCTGATAAATTCAAACAAAGAAATAAATAACGCTGTGGGCGACTTCTTTCTATAATTTACAACTTTCATGCAAACCCAGCAGGAGGAATGCCCTTTTCTGTCACAGAGGACACAGATAGACGACTGAGCACATGCACACCAAAAAACAAGTAATCTTGCTGCCATTCAGTGAGAAAAGAGAAGATGAATGGCACACAAGCATCTTCTTGAGTGCCAATTAGGAAACTGACAAGTGGCAAAAACAGATTCAAGTAATGGGAATATAGCTGTTTATTTAGACACATTCAAATGATAATATAAGAGGGTTCTTTCAAACTCTACAAATATACTAATAATGTTAGGATACGCACTTTGCATTCATTCAATTTTCATTTCAAATACTAAATATCATGCTGCATGCCACCACAGATGCACAGCACTATCAATCCTGCAGTCAGATGCAGGAACAGCTGACAATAAATTAGGGATGTGCAACGATTTTCAAATAGTCATTAAATTATAAAAAAAAAAAATGAGACTATTGTCTTGTCTGAAAAATGTCCGTGTTCCCTTGTTTTTACTGGCCAAGACATGACATTTTAAACGACAGACTGTCATGAGAGGCGGTGCTGCTTCTCTGCTTCTCTGGTGCCACTTCTCATTTAAAATGACGGACGGACGGGCGGTGTCGAATAGTCAAGGAATGGTCGAATAGTTCCTGAACAGTGCTTTTGCTTGAAATGCCCATCCCTACAATAAATCGATGACAACAAAGCAACTTTTAAAATCAGTTTGAGACACAAAACAGGGAAAATAAGTTACTACAGGTTAATAATAATAATTTAGGACAAATAAGCAGGACAGACAAGTGGATTAAAAGTTATTAGTCTACATTGATTTTTTTTTTTCTTTTTAAATTATCAACCACTTCTCTAAGGTGCCGAAATGATGATGCTTCCACAACTGATCTAATGACATGAGAGTTTAATAATATGTTTTTAAAGGTAGTGTGCCGTCCGTTAAGTTGAATCTGGTACACCAGCGAGCCCGCATCACTCTCCACTTAGCACATCCAGCTTTGCCCAGCAGCAAGGTGGTGGATTTTGCAGCATGACAGTGGCAGACCGAGCACTTGCTTTGGTTTGGTCCTGAAATTACAGTAGCACAGCAGGAAGGTTTTCACAGGAAAAGCTCTTAAAATCGACTGCACACTTACTGGTCAGCAGACAGTTTAAGAGAGATACTAGCTTATGAACGCCAAAAACATTTTTGCTGCCAAAGATAAATGAAAATTGGATTTACATTTCTCATATAGAATTAAACATGACTCTATTTAAATGCTATAACTGCCCTGTATCTACTGCATGTGTAAATAGGCACTGTTTGTCAGACTTAATAATATGCTAATGCTTATAGCTCTGCTGCCTAAGTGGTCGAATAAATAATTATTGCAGGGTTTAAGTAAATACAGCAGGACTGTCACCCAATTTTATTATCATTATTATTATTATTATTGATACATCAAATCTGTTTCGAGTCGTCTGTAGCTGTAGTACAGCAGCAGAAGTTCAAGAATGTATGGATCACTCTAGTACAAAGAGCTGGTGTGGCTGCAGGTTTTTGTTCCAACCAATAAAGAGCACACAGTTTGACCAATCAGCTGTCTGAAGACTGAGATCAGTTGATTAACTGAGTCCAGTCTGGTGTGCTGCTGCCTGGTTGGAAAGAAAACCCGCAGCCACTCGGCCCTTTGGAACAGATTGGAGATGCCTGCTCTAGTACCTTTCAGACAGCCTTGCATAAATTATTTTGACTTGGAAATGTTTTACACCTCAAAAGTAGCTTCCAAAGACAAATCAGTCAGACAAATAAAATCTAAAATATATTAAACATTGAAACTCTGCGGAGGACAAGTGAAACTTCAAAATAAGCAGGAGATACTACTTTACAGCTACTTTTGGCAAGTTGGGGATAATATTTAAAATGGCTCCAGCTATGAGTACATGTCAGCGTACCCTAAATGGTTGCACTGAGCCTTCTATTTTTAGGAATGTAGGAGGCTATGTCCTTTTCTTTACCTTCTTTTCTTTTCTTTTCTTTTTTTTTGAAATCTCAATCCCTCCAGCTTTGGGACAGCACTAACACTCCTCCTAAGACTGATTCAAGTGAACAGCCATAGCCATAGACTCACAGCTCTCAACACCCATCCCACTGGATGAGCACTCTGTGAGTCAGAGATGGCTCGACAGATGGATTATATCGCTGTTGTCGGCGCCTCGCTGCCAGCCACGAGGCAGAGGTGTTTGATAAAAGCATGTCAAAACACTTGTAGAGTGCTTGGACTAAGAAGTCCACACTGGGGGGCCAAGATCATGTCAGCCTCTTTGCTCTCAGTGTCAGGCACGTTACGGGAATGTGCGTTCACTCAGAGTACTGAGCAAAACAGGAGAGAGAATCAGACTCTTTCATGCAAGAGATATTTTGTTTTGACGTTCAAGCATAATGCTGTTAAATTTGTTTGGAGTCCAAGAAAAACATGCTGACTAACTCTTCTCTGCCGACCTTGCATCCAGTACGAGTGTGTTTGCATGTGTGTGGGGTGCTAATAAAGAAAGGTGGGGGCTTCTATAGACGCTGAGCAGCTTAAGCTTAATTGCTTGTGGTGGCAGTCAAAGTCAATATGCTGGTCAATGGCCCATGCATCCCGCAGGTTCATTTCCCCATAATTACTCTACATGCGCCTGGCCAATGCATAAGTCTGTCATCATTAAAATAATAAGAATGGGTTGGGGAAGGAGGAGGGCAGGAAGAATGGAGGAACAAATGTAAAAGAAATGAATGAATCAATACTGCAGACAAGAGGAGGAGATGTTCTGGTACAGCAGAGGTGCTGGGCTGGCCTAAACTTTCTCCTACATGCACACAGTCACACAGAAACACAATTACATTCACAGGTACATGCATGTGCACAGAGCTGGTTCAGACCTCCATAACTGATGGCCAATTTCACGCCTCTTCAATATCGGCTGTTAGTGGCTGCATTCTCCTTTAAAAATGCATATGGGAAGAATTTAAATGCACAGACTAAACAACAATTATGATGACTGGGACTTCTGAACGTCAGACAACACATTCTGAACGGCAAGGTCACACTGAAAACTACTATATGAATATATGTATTTTAATGCATCTGCCAAAAGCATTTCCACCTGAAGAAACCTGAAACACTATTTCTCTTGTAATAATGAAGAAATTTGATCTGATCTACCTCTTCCGTTCAGCCCTCCTAATTCAATTCATATTTTGGATCAAAATACCTGGATGGAAAGTCAGTTATTGACAGAGATGTAATAAGCATTCCCAAAGCAGCAGCTCAGCTCATCACATATCCCCTGAACCTGCTGGATTGCAGTGTAATGCGGAACAAATATAAGGTGTGTGTGTGTGTGCGTGCGTGCGTGTGTGTCTATGCTTGTGCACATCTATGCATGTGAGGTTGCGGGCGTCCTCCGTGGCGCAGCCATGTGTTCTACAGTTGCTGAGTGTGATCCTCAGCCTTTACCAGCTGGCCGCAGGTCTTTCAAAAACGTCTCACTCGAATTAAAAACAGGTGGACACAGTTTGATTAGCTTGTTAAAACACACCTGCTACTGAAGGGCAAGGTATTGTGTACGTGCACGCACGCACACACGCACGCACGCACGCACGCACGCACACTGCAGCATCACACAGACACAGAAACTTCCTGGAGCCTGTAGAGCAAAGATAATTATTATAGGAGGAAATACTAGTGACATTAAAGGATTTTTACAGTCTCAAAAAACTGCAATACTTTGCTCCCTGATACTCAGGTGAGAATTAAACAATAAGATAGGCTGTATGTAGTAGACTATATTAGCTCAGTTACTTCCTCTGCACTGTAAATTAATTGGTTCTGATTTAATCTAAAACAGCTTTTGCTTCGAACCATGCCAGTCATATGCCCCTTTGTAGTTGAGCTTTATGCCTCTGATTTCTTGTTAAAACATGACATTGGTCCCCAAATACAAGCTGTCACTGTGCTAGTATAGCACCGCTGAGAATTAAAACGCAGAGATGAAACAAATTAACAGGCAGTAACCATGCCGACAGATTTTTCAGTCATTGTCATCACTGTATTTTAGCAAAGTCATCAGCTTCATTGCAATATTGCAAATTTGAGTCAAGTGGAAACTACCTGATGATAAATGCTGCATATAGCTTATTTGTTTGCCCAACATAGGGGGGGAATTATTGCGCATTTATTAAACTTTAAAATTGAAATGTTTGATTTTATTTTATGGGTTCCTCAGTCTCTTGTCAACATTCGTCCCTGAGGAGTTCTCTTTCAGTCCTGGTTAATTTGGCCTCCATCTCCTGCTACTTTCCATCTGCCCACCAGACGGCCTCATATTTTAATCCCTCTATGAATCTAACTGCCTGATCCACCTGCTCAACTGTCCTCCTCTTCTCAATCACCTGGCCGTCCCTGCACACCCGTTCCCACTTCCTCATTTTTGCTGCCATTACTGAAAACAATCTTTTCCACCAGCTCCTTGTTTGTCTGCATTTGTTTTTCTCTATGTGTGACTGGTAACCTCTTGCTTGCACTAACCTGCCTATCTCCCCACCAGTCAACTGGCCTGGCTGCTTGTCCACCCACCCATGGGTAAGAATGATTCTCTTCAGCTCAGATATTTAAGTTTTCACTGCACCCTCCCTGCCTGTGCTGCTACCTTGAGCTGCAACAGTATGATCATGCCAAGTATGAAGACACTCAATGTCGTGACCCACCACATTCATTCAAATCTTCTGCCAACATGCCTCGAGCATAAAGCATAAAGATGCAGATCTGTCCTTGGCACTGAGTTTTGTGTTGTCAAGGCCTCGGATACAGAAGGTTCCTGCCACTGAAGACTCTGTGGCCTCCATAACTGCAGTGCTTGCTCCCCCCTAGACACCTCTCTCGTCTGACCTGCAGAGTGGACCTGCCTTTGTCCCTGCTGCTCTACTACCACCATCCCACCAGACCAGTTAAATCTGTTTGTCCTGTCTCAAGGCCATGTTCCTGAGCGATTCTGTCTGTCTGTCTGTTCAGTCTCCAGGACATCCTCTGGCTCTGCCCCCAAGCCATCTGCCCAGGGTTTTTAGCTTCTGGTTCTCCAGCCATCCAACCGTGGTGTCTTGCTCTTCACGTTTCTGTCACCAATCCACCTGCTCACATGTCTCCCATTCGTATCCCCTGAGCTTCTCTGCCCACTCACACACCTGCCAGTCTCCCAACTTTCCTTGCCTGCACATGCAGTCTTTTCCAAAAGTTCCTTGCCAGAATTTGCTCTTGTATTTCCCTAAGCACCTGTTCCCTGTAACCTGTTGACTGTACCAACCGGCCTAAGAGTTGTCCAATTACAAATTGTGCAGAGCATTGCATTTTAATGTATTGTAATCTAAATTACAGACACCAATCCTCACAATAGTGGTTTTGCAATACATTTCTTAAGGTAATAGATAGTCTAATGATTCAGCAAGTATCTTACTGTTTTACAGTGGGCTGTGATGTTCACACTGGCTGCATTTAAAAGGCACAGGAGACATTCTCTGCAAAAGCATTTTATGATATGCCAGCAGGTTAAGAGCTATTTGAAAGCCCATTGAGTCATTGTTACATTTAAACGTTCCCAAACATGAAGCGTTTTATTCCTGTGTCAGCCTTCACTTCAGTGACCAGCATGTAAATGTCTTTTGCTGTGTATGTGTGTGTATGGGGTTAGTTGAGCTTATACAGTTTTGCAGGGTGATTCTCCACCATCACCAATGGGACAAGGGCAATTGAACCCTGGCACTTCATGTTTTAAACGTTCTTTAATGCGTCAAGTGTACCTTTGGTAGATAATAAGACATCATAATAGATTTTTTATGAAAATACATTACACAGCAGGGAAGCTGACGCATGTAAACCCTCTTGCGTTCCCCTCATCTCATCCTTCAACAAATCCCTTCCCAGCAGCTATGCTTTGGGTCCATAAAACTGCTCTGTATGAATATTTAATGTACAACTCATGTAATGCAAATTCTACTTTGTTTTATTTTTCCCTCCGCCCAGTCCATTATTTTGCAGAGTGGGGCGACAGATCTTGGTGAGAGCGGACACTCACTGGTGAGAGTCCAAAGCCTTTGCTTACTCCCTGCCATTACCACAGAGATGTGACTTACAGTAAGTGTCCCAGTGCAGAACAAGAGAGGGAGGAGATACAGACACTATGCATGGTTTAGCACTCTTTGAGTCAAGTCTAAATTACAGCTTAAGGATATTAAAAAAAAAACTATATTGATTTTTAAAAAATTGTATTGATATTGATGACGTTGATAATTATCAATAATTTTCTTTTAAATATTTGTGGGGCATTTTATACTTAATGACCTGAAAACTGAATTCAGTTTCAACCACCTTTCGTACATACAGCTATAACTGTTAGAATCATTATAAGCAAAGAGAAATCGACTTAAGTGACCTGACATCAGTAAAGTCTGATAAATAATTATTTCTGTTGGTCCGTTATGAACCAGCAACAACAGGTCAGAGGAGCTAACTATCTCACCAGCCAACAGTGACTCATTACATCTGCTTTTGTGAATTAACTGACACATATTGGCAGGACAACCAACGCTGGTTCACTTGTGGAAGGATGTTGCTGTTCTTGTCGTTTCTGTGCCCGATAGAGCCACTGCTCGAAAGATACAAGCGGGTTTGTTTGTTTTTTAAATTGCTCGTTCATTCGGCTTGAGTGATGGTCCAAAACACGTAGGCGGTGCACCAAAGTCTTAAAATGTTGAGGAAAACCCTGTATATGTTTTTGGTCCTTGTTCTCCCTTTCTTGTCCACCAAACAGCGTTGCTCTCCCTCTGCCATCTCCACGCATGCAGATTTTTTTAATACTGCCGGTCACGACACATGAGTTCACAGTGTTGACTGAGTGGGTGCAGTGCAGGCTTCGGGGGCAGAATTGCGCCTGTTGCTGTGTTATGTTAAGCTATGTGGCAGCATGTGGGAAATCTCTCTTACTGCCATGTCCAGCGGCATAAGCTGCTCAAATGTACACACACATAAGAGAACAAAGGACAGTCTCCTGGTCATCTAGGTCAGATGACGTCTAGCAGAGGTCAATGGTAAGATGCTTTGCCTCTTTCATTAGGGTTCATCAGTGCTTTGCTCTCACCTTGTCAAAGGAAAATCATTAAGGTCACATATTTGCTGTTAAGGTCACATGGCCATACACAAGAACCATTAGGGTGACATTAATCACTAGAATGGTTCAACATTATATGTTTACTTGCTTGGGTTGAGCTTAAAAGCTTAATGCGCTGAGACTAAAACACAAGTAAGAAAATGTAAAATGAAAAGTAAGACTGTAAAATTGACAATATGTGGTTTCAGGAGGAGTTGTGTGCTGCAACTGTTTCATTGCTGGTGACTGAACGATCTCTCAGTGACAGAAAAAGGCTCTAAAAGGTCAGTGTGTCTAGCCCAAAGACAGTTATTACAGTTATTACCATATTCTGCCATTCTTGGTGATAACACCTCCAAAACCTTGGTTACTAACAAAGAGATGCATTTCAAAGTGTGTTGTTGATGTGTTTCCTAAATGAATGAGTAAATTTGCTGCAGAAATTACGCCTCTTCTTAACTCACCCTCTTTACTTTGGTGTCCTTTTATAATATCCAAGTCCTTGCTTTAACCCATTCAAACAAATATGCAACTGATGCAAAATGCTTTAAATACGAAACTCTGAACCTAACCTGACACTTCCTCAGGTTTACACATTCCTCATCCTCAATACAAGCAATGGTAGTCTTCAGTCCATGGCAACTTTCACTCACCTATCTTTGCATCAGTTAGGTTCTCAAAATCCTAGTAGTGAAACCAAAATACACACTGCATCACCCATACTCACAGCTGAACAAAGCCACCTTCAAAATAAATGAAGCACTGTAGTCCTAAATCAATGCTTGTTATAATTGTTTCACATGCAAAGCAGACAGGAATATACACAGTGTTCACTGTATGTGTAGCATGTGCAATATGTACTCACACTCTGGTGGTGATGGATCATGAGAGACAACACCAGCTCCTAGCAACTGGGGTCTTCAATGCTCCATAGAGAAGTCGAATGGCTCCTGCTCCTCCTGTGGATTAGTGAAAGTAACATTAGAGTGAGTCTGGACGAGCTCATGCTGTATTCACTGTAGCTTTCAGACAGCCAGCTTACAGCATCAACACACCTTTGTAACGCACGCAGCAATGACAGTGCTATGTAGTGCTAACTTTGCTAGCAGGCTAACACGCTAACGGCGATAAGTATGTATGTTGAAAAGGCTGTCAGTCGCCTGAGGGCCGAGGAGTGAGTGGTTCTGCATTGACCAGTAGAGGGCGCACTGTCAACCGGTTTTGCCAGCAGCAGAGAAAAGCATAGGACTCAAGGGCGCTGTCCCATTCCTGCACACTTGGCTGAGTGCGCTTGGTTACGCACACACTTTGGTGACGTTTTGTCACGTGGAACGTACATTTGCTTATAAGTGTGCAAGTACGTATTAAGTGGCCAAGTACGCGGGAGTATTTAAAAACCAAATGGGACACACTTCACAAACTTTACATTGCGCGATCTGTGCGTAAAATGCAGCTGCTTGTGCTGGCGTGGTTTGGCGTTCTTCTTGGCCATGACACTTTTTCAAGAACGGGACTACAATATTGAGTTACAGTTATAAAACACTTTTCTTATATTGAAATTTCTTAGGTGGCATTATGTGCGGGTCCCGGTGACTGCAGACTTCACCAGCTGGTGCATTGTGGGATTTATACTTGGCCAAATACCGCTCAGGTGCGGTCTTACCGTAAGTGTGGGTAAAGTGCAAATTAAGCGCGCTGCGCTTTTGGTCGTTGGAGAAACGGGACACACTTGAGCACTTACACTAATGATTGAGTTATTGAGAACCACCAGAGCCCTGACCGGACTCTCCAGGGCGATCCGTGCCCTCCAAAACCCTACACCTCAACACCTATTTTTCAATGTACATTTTACCACCTTATCTTTCTGAAATGGCTAAGCATTGCACATATGTTAGTTATGTACCTTCCGCAAACTTAGGAAAATCTTTTACCTGTCAGTGACCTCCATATTCACCAAAGTTAGAGGTCTTATCTCCAGCCGCTTAGATTCACTTCACCCTGCAGGGGGGTCATTCCTATGTTTTCATTCAGCAAGCAGCACAGAGGGTTAGGGTTAGGGTATATGTTCACATGTTCTAACAATAAGACTTCTGATTTAGGAGTATAAGTTACACCGTGGATATAAATCTCAGAAATGTTGGACCATGGGGCTGTGGGAACATAAAGCACCATTTTTAGAAAAATCAAAGAAATGTGGGAACATTACTGAACACCATCACACCCACACCTGTTTGATAGAACTGACAGTCCAGCAACATCCAGTAGAATAAATTACTGTCAAATAATAATTGTCGGAGGTTTGGTGATAATAACTAAGAAAACTAGCCCACCAATGTGTGAACCACAGTAACTACTTGAAGTAGCTACCACTAACTTTATTTACAAGCCACAAAGGTCTCAGCCACTGTTTTAATGAACCAACGTAAATGATCTAGTCATTCTATCCATCAAAACATTTGCTTGTCAGTAAGTCTAAACATGCATTGCAGTTCAATCACCACCATCTGCTTTTATTTACTTTATTTTGAGCTGCAGCCTAATATGAGGTGAAGATTTATTATACAAATAGTGACATAATGATAACTGAAATAGCATCTTCAGAGTAAATGTAAAATGACTTCACCCAATATCACTTTCTACTTTCAGCCCCAACTTTTAAGGAGTTTCTGTTTAATGCCTTCTCTGTCTAGGTGTTACACAAATAACCTTTCCACAGTGACAGATGTAGCTGCAGTGCACGATATATATTTGCTGATTCATTCAAGTTTAATATTACTGTACGTACGTGTGTGTGTGTGTGTGTGTCTGTGAGAACGTACAACTTTTGATGATAGATCTAAGGCTTCACATACAGAGTGTATCTGCTGAAAAGGACTTGACAAATTTATTCAATCTTTTTAGCTTGTGTTTTAGCTGCAGTCATAAAGGAACTTTTGCTGAGTAATCAATGATCCTGACTAATCAATATAAGGGCCACTGTTGTTCTCATATTGACAAAACTGTCCGAGGTTTGTGTGTTTCCTCAACTCCTGCAGTCCACCTCCTCATTTCATTATCTCTCACTCAGAATTTGTAAACTGCAAGCAGGTGAATGCAAACCACAAAGGACACACATTTATATGCTGGTCTGCTATTATGGGCTTTGAAACAGCAGATGGGCAAAATGGTGGAGCCAGGTCTGTCCAGGCCTCCAACCCTCCCCTCTCCCTCTGTGCCAGCATTGCCTTGCCAGGCTAAGAGTGCCAGAGAGCCTTGCCCCTCTTTCCCCCTTCAGGGTAGCCTCTGTGTGGGGTGGGAAGGGCTTGGCACATCAATCTGTGGAGCATTGGTAGCAGAGGTCAGCGTGTGCGGTTAGTGGCCTGAGGCAAGTCAGCGTTATACCCAAACCTCTGCCTGCTTTGGCAAGGGGGAAAAAAGTGAACAGGGAGAGGGAGGAGATGGAAATGACTAGTGACTACAAGATAGAAAGGCAATTTCTTCTCCATCAATAAAAAAAAGATACAAGTACTCCTGTTGAGATGTTTAACAAAGCAACAATGCAGACGCCAACTCAGCTCTTTGCTGTGTTTTGTACCCAGCCTGCATAGACTATTCATCTCTGGAAGAAGGAAAAAAATGCAAGAACAGTCAGATGTCGTGACATTTTGGTGACAATGTAACCAATCTATATATTTCGAGATCCTGGGTAGATTCTCCCAGCAATACATGAATGTATTGCTGGGAGAAGCCACCCAGGTTCTCTCTCCCTCTCCCTTTATGTTTCTTATGATCACTCGCTGACTTAGCAGGTCTCCATGAGTCATTACTGTTAGAGATATAATGTGAACACCCCCTTGAGGCTGGAGTGCTGGCCATCACTTTATAGTAACATTTACCTGAATATTAATACGCATATTTCTGCATCCCCCATTTCCTGGTCTCCCGACACTGGCGAGTAAATCAGCAGTTTGTCTGGTGTGCTGTTTAATAACTGAAAGAGGGTGTGTCTCTGTGTTTGACAGGCATTGGGAAAAGGTTGAGGTGGGAAGAGGCAGCACCATGTCTGAAATTGGATCTACGCTAGTTAGCTATTCACTTCACAGCACTTTGCAGAGCTGGAATAAATGACATTTGAAAACCGCGTCGCAAAGTCATATTGTTTCCTGGCTCTCTGCCCATAATAATGAGCATCGTTTGTAGCTTTAACAGGTCTGTTTTGATGTTGGAGGAGATTTAGCAACACTCCTTTTGAAGTTTCCTTTAGCTGCCCCAAATACTGACTAAGAATTAAAAAAAAAAAAAATCAAAAAACATTTGTGCTCTTTTCCAATTATTCGTAAAGCGAGTACAAAAAATATGAATGCTATTTGAAGTATATGAAGTCATTAGTGTAATGATTTAATTATTTATGAGTGCCTAGGCATAAGTTAGTATGGGAAAAGCTTTCAAGATATTATCAAAATGCAAATGGTTTTTCCTCTCTGTGCATGGAATGCTTGGAAAATAGGTTTTCAGTCAGCTCTGTTTTTCTCAAGGATGGAAAAAATCTAAGCTTTGTGTACATCTTACATTGTCCTATTTTTGTCTTTTCAGTTTTTAGTTCTCCTCTCTCTGCTCTCTCCATCATACCCAAACCTGTCAGTGTGCTTTCCTACCACTTCACATACCCCCTGGATGTGTTTGTCTATAGGTACAAGCCATGTCTATATTTTAAGATTAAAGAAACACCAGGTAAATTCAATAACAGAGCAGCTTTGGACAGACGTAAACCTCAGCAAAGTGTCAGCATGAGAGAGATTACATACATTGAAATGCAAAGAGAAGGACTGACTCCATTATGTCCTCTTGATTTCCACTGTCTCTAGCAGAGCCTTATCACATGGACAGACACTCTTCTCCTTATGCTTTCCTTTGATATCATTCATTTTTGTGCTGTTGCCAGGTACTTTTCCTCCTGGGACGATGGTGAACTTGCCAGTCAGCCTGTGCACATGCTGATTCTTTGGTTTTCTGCCCATTCACGATCGAACACGGAGCATAATCCTCAGCGTGTTTTGCTCCTGGTTCAATCATCTGGAATGACAGAATTAGAGAGAAACATGGCATAGCAAAGTGCCTGCGGGGAAGAAAAGTAGCCTTGTAGCTTTTGCACAGCACCTGTATGTGAACACTGGTGTGTTTTTGCTCTTTCTGACAAAGTTGAATCTAACTTTTTTTTCACCCATCAGGTCTAATCCTCACCCTATTTTTTTTACCCCCTATTGTGTAAGAAATATTTCCCACCCTTCCAATAATAGCATAACCTATTCTACAATGTGCATCGATTGCCTCAATCACCACTGTGAGTCATCTATAGTGGCTGTTCATAGCAAATCTATATGTGACATTAACTGGTGATGGAGCGATGGGGAGGTGAGGCTTCATTTGTGTTGAGGCCACTGCATGCAGAGTAGATATGACAAACTTAATTTCAAGATTTCCCCTTCCTGTGCTGCTGGCACTGGTGATGTGAAAATGGGATCTTGAGTACATTTGCATTTAAGAGTTGGTTTAATACTTTGATGTGTAAAGCTGACTATGAAAGAGTCTTAAATAAGATAGTATCAAGTAAAACAAAGAATGATACTGTACAAAAAGACTGAGGCTAAAGCTTCATGTAGGGTCATCAATTTGTAGTCCAGGTAGAAACCATGTAATTAAAGGATTATTCTCATATAGCAGGGTGAATCTATGCTCTTGTATTATAGAGCCCTATTATACAGTCAACATTTACGCTCATTGGCTTTGAAATTAAAAGTAATGTACTGACTGCACTTATAAGACACAGTGCATTGATAGACTTCTCCAATCCACTTGTAGGCCATTGGGTTTGGTTTTACTTGATGTTACATTATCCACAGCTCTTTTAGGACATTACATGTACACATGTTTTAACATGATGCAGCACTTCATTTTCAAATGCAGAGCAATCTTCAGTTACACAGGATGGACTGGTGGCAACCTGTAGTGCATACAGAGCTAATTATTTGGACGGGCTAATGTTTGCATCCCACAATAGCACACATCCATTCCTGCCACTGCTGCTTTAGAAATTAAATGAAAAAGAAACCAAATCGCAAAAAGTGAAGCACAACATCACAACAATACATCTTAGATTCATGTGTATTTTATATCAGTTACTTAACACTTCACTACCAGGACTGCATGTACTGGGTACCAGGGGGAGGAAAAGGTCACACCATTCATCAGCCACATACCTGGTCATTACAACAACACCAGCAGAAACTGTGACAAATGAACCTTTCTCTCTTTAATGGACTTGGCATTCTGGTATTCTGAACGCACACTACAGCACGACTTGGGAATCAACAAGCTGCATTCATTCACAGTAGAGAGCTGGAACACTCGTAACCTCTTCAGCCAAGACCCGGCAATTAACAAGCACCTACTTAGAAAAGGGGATATGTAATGGATGAGGATGTGGGTGGAAACGGATGAATGAGAGCGCGAGCATTGTGTCGTTATGCAACCTTATAAAAGGCTTTGTGGAGGGAGAGCATGGGAAGATTCCATACTCTGTTCCTGTGCCACAGCGCTCCAATCCACTGTTTCTGCTTTGTGTTTCCTTGTTGTCTGCCTTGATTTCCATGTTCGTGCAATTCTATGCATGTTACTGTGTGTGCTGTGTTGATTTGGATTTGTGTGGGCATCTGAGAATAAGCATGTCTAATGCTTTTCACAGTGTAGATCCACAGATCCTATATACACAAAAAAAAATACTGTAATTTTGGCAACAACTCAAGCTGCTTGCACAACGGGAGTGTTATCAATGAGGGGACTGAGCAAAGCGGTTCCTCCAGGGACCTTGCATTTTCCTGAACTCTCCCTCTGTGTTTTCCCGTTGACAGCGCTCTTTGCTCTCTGGCCGAGCCCCAAACACAAGAGCGAGCCCCCAGTGGCAGTAATTACTGCACCACTCAACTGAAATGACAAATGAGCAAATGTCACAATACCACGGCCTGCTCACTCCATTTTTGGTCCAGCACACACACACACACAGACACACACACACACACACACACACACACACATTCATACACACACTCCCATTAGGATCCAGAAATCATCCTCTCTCGCACTCTCTCTCTCATCCACACACACACAAATAATTAAAGTTTTACTGCAGGAAGGCAATCGAAGAGAGCAGATGAGGGTTGTGACAGGTGGACACGCCCCCTTTTGTGGAGATAAACTAAGAGACGGTGAGAACAGGAGAGGGGAGCGAGGATAGGAGACTGTTAGATAGCCTGTCAGAAAGCAGGCAGCTATGTCTGTAGCAGCAGGGTCGTATGCTGAACGCTAATTACATTGATGAATGGCGTTGGCTGAGTGTCCCGCTACCAGCGATTTACGGCCTCGGTGACCCTAACTACCACCATACGTGAAGGACAAAGCATACAGAGTGCAGGGGAAAAGACACAGAGGGGAGACAGGGACTCTCTAGAAAAAAAGAAAAAAATACGAGAGCGATTTGATGCTTGTTGACATTACCAGCCTGTATTATCACCATTTCATGGTGCCCACAAAGCTAATTGAATCTGCACCTCACCCTGCACTGAATCCTCTTTACTGCTGGCAGGTCCACCTTCATTACATTTTTTTTCTGAAACACTTCACATTTGCCACATGACTCATTCAAACACACACCGACTCCACACACACAGACAATGAAGCACATTTGCACAACTTCATTTACAATCTAGCTCATACTGACAAAAGCCACATAATACATGTTTACCAATTGTATGTGCTCATGTGTGCTAGGAAAATGTGGAGGGATAAGAGAGGGTTCTCACAGGATAAATTCAAGCCTTTTGCTCACATGATGTAAGAGCTGAGACCGTTAAAGCTGTAAATTTGTGAGTATGTGATTACATGTGTGAGGGTGAGGCAGAGTGAGAAAAGAGTGGATACAGAGAATACTGATGATAAGAGAAAGAATAAGATTTATGTGCGTGTGCCTGCGTACGAACATGCTTCTCTGCGTGCACGCTTGCCTTTTGTATGGGAGAGTGAGAGCTGGAATGCTTTGTGATTGATTTTCCCTCATCATCAAAGGGAGACATGGTGATCTTGAATACAATTAAGAAGGTTTAGTCCTGACACTATTGTAATAAAACAGACCGGGGGAGAAGAAATGAGGATGTCAACCCTGGCTGCTGCATCTGCACTTTCATCTGCTGCCCTTTTCCCATCCTGTCAGTTCTGTGTGGATGTCAAATGGGGTGGAAAACAGATCTGAGTCTCCTGGCATTTTTTTTTATGTGCAATGCTACTAAAACATGCAGGGTTAAAGGTCAGATTCCATATTGTTTCTTAGTTTCTAAGCTATGTGGTCAATATGAGGCAATACTACTCTGGGTAGATGCTGTGGCATCCTGTGGAGCCCTGTGGCAGGAGGTGCTGGAAAAATTATCATTTAACTTTTTCATATTGTTAATATTTTATTCTTAAGTATCAAAAATATGGAATAAAAATCATATTAAATATCAAGTTGGTAGAGATACAGTTTTGACAGCACAAAGCAGTCAGAGACAATGACTGTTGGTGCATGTGATGGAAAAAAAATGTCACTGTAAACAGAGATTGAGTGTAAGACAGCCAAAAGGCACATAATATGATTATATAAGGGAAACTACTTGGTTCACAGCTTTTTATGATGGAGAGAAATTTCACACCTGGATGACTCATCTGCAGGAAAAAGCAATGGCACCAAATATATTTAACATACGTTTCCACGCAAAACATCTCTTCAGCCGGCAAAGATATTGAACTCTTTTTCATTCCTTGAAAATTAAATGTAAATTGATTTTATCTTTGTGTACAACAAAAGGAACATGAGTTGGCAGCTGTTTAAGAAATAACTATCTTAAGTATGGTATAGAAGAAGACTGCAAATACTGTTATTTGCGTGCTTGGTGGGGTTAGACTTTAAAGATGATTTCTTCGTTATATATATTTTTTTTTATGAAATACAAGGGAAAAAAAGAAAATGAAACACCTTAGAAAACAGAGAGAAAGTGTGTTGCAATCCCAATTTTGTGAGAAGTGTGGCAATAACCATTATTACTTGTGGCAAACACCACTTTTAAAAGACACTGTCACTTTGGATGAACCCTGGACTGTCATTTCGTGAGGCATTTGGAATTCAGGAGAGATGCTGTGGCCCTGCATTTGGGCCATTCTGACATCCATCTGTGTCCATACAAATCCATTCACAGAGCCCATTACATGCTTACACAATGAGCTGCTCAGCCTTCAACCCAATGCAAATGGCAGCATAGTTGACTTTTACTGCAAGAGAAGAGTACACTATTACAAAAACAAAACTTGGTAACTGGATAACTTAGCTACAGAAACCTAAAAGTGGAGAACAGCTGGCAAAGGTACATCAAGAGCAGACTAAGTCAGGAAAGCTTCAGTGTTTTGTCCTCTCTGCTGCACATGACCAACATTTACTGTACATATGAAAGCAATAGCTCTCGAAATGGCATGAGACAAAGAAATGTTGTAAACAGTTCTGGACTTGTTTGACATGATAACATAAAACTGTGCATTTGTGAAATGTAGGACAACAGAGAGGTTTTATGTAAGATGAAGCGATTTTATCCTTTGAATCTTGAGGCTCAGTGCGAAGACGGTGCAATTATTTTCTCACTAGACCAAAGCTAATAGTCTAATTCATGAGTCAGACACTGAAACAATGACAAATAGATCTGAAAACTAATTACTGGTAAACACTATATAACAATCTCCGTCAATGTGAAGTCACTGAAGTACTTTCAAAGAACATTTTGAACTTTTGCATTGGGGCTATGTCAATATATGTTCACATCATGTTTAATTTGTCACCTGTTTATAAATACACCACAATACACTGATAACCATCCATTCACAAACGTATTCCCTATATCTGTTCAATTTCAGGTTTCCATTATTGACTTGGATAGTTTTTTAATCTCTGGTGGTCTTCCTTGAATTAGTCTGAAATACAATAGTGAAACCAAACACAGGTCCTCGCTCTGCTTTTATTAGAATTCACTATTGAACTGTCCCTCACATCCTCTGTGGACATTGTTCTCATACGCACGAATGAAAGGACTCCAACGTCTGAACGTGAGCAGGCTATATCTGTGCAGGAGATGCGGTGATCCACAGTGACCAACAGATGTTGCTCTTGTTAAAATGAGGCAGCACTTTTCTTGTACCACTTTCCTGCTTCGTGAAGTTTAATCTCACCATCACTGTTGCTTCACAGCAAGAAGGTTCTGGCTGGGGGCTTTCTGTGTGGTGAAGTTTGTTATGTCCACTAATTGCCCGTAGGTGTAAATACTGAATATGGTTGTTTATCTTTATCCAACAGCAACCTTCAATGAAGCCAACACAAAAGTGAAAGAAAATGATACATATGGCAGATCGTATCTTATCTCTCTTTATAGATCACCTTTTAAAAGAAGTTCATTCAGACTTTTTTGATTAATTTCCCACAATTCTATGATAGTAATATATGAAAATTAGCTATTTTAGAATATAGTTTTGAGGACTCACTGTCCCTGTGGCTTGACCAGACATCGGTTTTGTACCAGAAGAACAGTGACTGACCCTACACACACACACACACGTACACACACGTCACTAAAGTCGATTAGGGTGGGGCACTGGACGTGGGCCAATGTCATTTCATAATGAATAGATGAGCGGTCACATGTAAGGGACTACATGTATCAAAGCTGCCCAAGAGAGCTAAAGCCTGGTGCACACAATAATACACACAATAAGAACACGGACGCATAACAAACCAGGATGACTGCCATCACCATGGCTAGTTGGCAAATAGATCCATGGTTGGCTATCATCAACAAAGTGAAATTTCAGATCACAGTTGATCACGTGAGATTTCTGGCTTGGGGGGACGAGACTTTATGTGTTTATTGATTTACTTTATTATTAAGTTTATGGATAGTGTACATAGACATTAAACAAAAATAATGTAAAGATGCTTGTACCAGATTTAGCAGAGAGCTCATTTCCATCTGTAGTCCATTACATAGAACACAAATTCATACGTCCCAGACTATAACAGCGATATAGCTACAACATACAACATAAACAAGCAGTCAGTAAGTGGGTTAGCATTACTCATAATTCTATATTGCAGAATATAAATCCTGTTAGATAATTAAAATAACACATGGAACTGTGTATGTAGCCTATAGGAGGAAACACCCACACATAAGACAAAAATAACTTCCACAAAACTGGCTTCTCCGAAGGAAGATAAGTTTTTAGTGTGTATGTAGGTGGTAGCACCAATTCTCCAAGCCTCTTCTTAACTGTTTGCCAGCAAGTCAGAGAAGTTTTGTTGAATTGAGGAGAGAGGAACAAGCCATCTAAAATAGATAATCTGAAAAGAATCTGTTGTCTAGTCCCAGGCGTTGTACAATGCATGAAGGGGCTGCAGTGTGTTCCTATGTTACACACTCAGAAAAATCTCTAAGCTCCCACAGGGGTTTACTTAGTTTAAGGCCATTTTATGCATCTGGTAAATCACCTTCAGTTGCCATTGTGTATGAAATGTGCAAATAAAATTGCTTTGCCCACAGGCTGCAATACTCAATTCACTGATGAATGGAAAAAACCACATACTTAGAGGCCTAACAGGGGCTGCAAATGTAAGGTTAAAAATGTTGTGGTTACTCTGAGGGTAGAGAAAGAAGAAATAGATCAATAAAATTAAAGCTATGCTTTCCTACTGAGGATGAATGTGCTTCTTGAATATGTTGACATTTCTGTCACTCAAATTGTGGCCTGACAGTAGGGGAAAGCTCATGGGTGTCACCATTGAATTGTCAAGGGACAGTGAAGGTGAACAGGAAATCTGGCCACTGGTTTGCATGTATGGAATTATTCAGACTAGGTAAAGCAATCCTTACATATCCAGTCCAGATATCACACAGCCATAGGTATCAATCGTAAATGTGTCTGATTTCCTAACATCAAGAACCACCCATCACTCCTTGAGAAACTGATGAAAATGCCATACCTAACAATATCAAAGAAAGTGACAAAAACAAACAACAACAAAAAGAAATTCTTGGATCCATAACAAAATTAATGGGTCCCCACGTCCCATCCCTTTACTAAGTTTGGTGCAAATCAATTCAGTATGTTTTGTGTAATCCAGCTGACAAATAAACAAACCACCAAACAGACATGGGTGGAAACATAATCTCCTTGGCAGAGGTAATAATGCCTGAGGGACCATGCAAACCACATTTTAAGATTATTCAAAATTTTGGAAATATCCTGCTCTGAAACATAATGTTGCATCGATACACAGACCGACCAACCAGTGAGCTGATTGACATTGCCTCCCTCAGGGTGCGCTAGTAGGGAGACACACATACACACATCAGAGGTCACATGAGATGTCAATGTTTATTTTAGCAAACAGATTCCCATTAAAATGGACTGAGTAGAAAAGTTTCTCAGTCAAATAGGCTTATGAAACACAGATCCCAGCGGCAGGCAGAGACTATTGTTTAACAAAATCCCTCCACAATATAAAGTAGGACAGCCACATTACACAAAATCGGTTTCCTATTTCACCACAAGAACTGAATCAGAAGCTGTCTCTTCTCATTGCAGAGGGAAATTCTCCAGCAGAAAGAGAGAGTGGATCTTCATTCACTGACCAAGCAAGAAATGAAGTTAACGCTCCCACATCATCCCCGAGATGTCTTTGCCTCGTCTTTTTCCAAACTACTCTTCCAGTCATTGCTGGCATGATAATGATTAATGATCATGAGGCAGCTGGGCTGCTTGGGCACAGGGTAGGACATATGAAGTAACAACAATTAATGCATCTATTTAACACCACAAATAACCACAACTAAATCATCAACCATAGATCCAACAGTATTAAGGTTTCTAAAAATCATTCTCTTGATAATTGGTGTTTCCAGATGTGACAGATGTTTTCCGTGTAGTTATATTTGCTTTCTCTGTGTAGATGGACTGTAGGAAAGTGTGCACAGTTAGTTGCTCACATTATTAGTTTAATAGACACAAGGAAGTATTTGCAGTAACATGTTGGCGGCACGATGCATATTAATGTGGCCTCGTGGCTTTTCCTGCTGCTATGCAGCCTCTAAGAAGCACTTTAAAGCACACAGCTCTGTTGTTAACAGAGGAAATACTTTCGAGCTGTTCTGCTTTAAAAAGTAAAATTATGATTTTTGTTGCAAAGAAGAGAATGAAGGCAGCACAGCGCAGAGGGTTTGCTGGACTCACATTCAGCGGTTTCAAATCACAAAAACATAACATGAACCATTTTTTTTTTTAAATCTCACTGTTGCTAAGTAAACTTGACTCCCTATATTATCATTATCATTATTATGCTCTCCTTTAATATTTGATTGCAATTAGACATGTCGTGCAGTTCTCTCAGTTTGGCTTGCCATCTTCTCTTCATCTTTGCTTCTCCTCAGCCAACAGACAAGTTCAGCAAGGGGAGGCCTGTTGCCAGGCAACAGTCCAGAGTGTATGATTAAAACTTTGATTTCCAATCTATCACCTGGGAGACTGATGTGGCTCTTTTCCTCTGATGCTCTGCAGAGCAGCTGGGACGGACTCATGTACAGCAGCTCCACACATGCTAAATGAATCTTTACTGTGAAATGAAACATTTGGTTCTCATGGTGTCGAGCTACTTCATCTTCAACCAACCTGACAGAGCTACACCTTCAGAGCACCATGTTGGACTGTGGGTCAAACTTGTGGCCAACTAATTGGCTTAATTTGAGCACTTTTGGAGGAATTTGCTTCCTACTGCTGCAAATTTGACCATTGAAAAGTTGCTGGAGTTGTGTCATTTTGTCAGTGTGGTCTTTTGTCCTTCTTGCCTAAACTCCAGATAAAAGAAACATTGTGAGAGTGCACGACAGATAAAAGGATGTACAAAAACCTCATTCATGTCTGCTTTGTTGAATGAGAACAGCCACACCGATGGAAGCGTTACAACCAGCTTTCATCATCATATCTGATTCTAATCAGACTGAGATGCTCTCATGTTCTGGGTGACAATTTGAAAGAGCGATGGAGGAGGAAGAAATACAGAGCAGGTGAATGCGTATGTGTGTTTGCTAGAGGGGGAGGGAGGGTGGGAGAGTGAGTGAGAGAGAGAGAGAGACAGAGAGAGGCTTTTCAGGTTCTCAGATGAAGACCAATGTCAAGACAGCTCAACAGTTTGACTTCAGGCAACATAGTAGCACATGTATGACATATTTATTCCTGGAAAAGTATGTCTGTATATAAAAAAAACAGCAGCTGTGTGTGTGTGTGTGTGTGTGTACACATCATGCATGTGCTCAATATCTATGTCCGTGTGCACTAGTGATCTGAAATTCATCTAAACGCTCCCCCCTGGCATCCATGGCATCCCAATAGGTAGAAAATCTAATCTACAGGCCAAAGATGATAAGATGGTGGCACAGAGCAGCTGGGATGAAACGAAAACTGAGATGAGATGTTGAGTTAAGAGGAGAAAAAGGAAGAAAAAAAGTGGGGAGGTGGAATGGAAGGGAGATTGTGACAGACGTTTTGAGACTTCAGGGGACAGAGAGAAAAAATAAAGAGACCTAAGATTAGAGTGAGGAAGGAGACACAAAAGGGCTTGACAATGGCCCCTGCATTAAAAGAGAGGATGGGAAAAGGAAAGTGGAGGAGAAGGATGGAGGAGACCGTCCACAAAAACAAGCATCCATCAGTGTGATGGGTAAACCAGAGAGGACAGAGGGACTTCATACATTCAAGGTCCTCACCCTGAGGTATGTTTCTGTCCTGATCAACAAGACTGACAGCTCAAAAGCCAGCAAATGGCCAAGGCATGGTTTGGCTTTTGTAAACCATACTGAATCAAAGTCAATAAAAAAAAGACGATAATCAAGAAAAAAAGAAGTGAAACCACAGACAGGTCAAGATAGGTAGGGAGATGTAGCAGAGCTAGGAGGCACCACCAAGCATGAAGAGTGAACAGATAGAACCCCACAATGAACAATGATCAAGACGGGCTATACTGCAAAATGAATGGGCACAACCAAAAAGAATCTGCTCAGCTGCAAGTGGACAGTAGTAAACGTCACACTGGTTTAAAGGACTCTGCAGAACCAGTCACACCATCAACCATGACTGTTACATGTACAAGACATGAAACACCCTCTGAGCATGGCAGATTGGAGGCTACAGTGAGCTGCTATCTGAAAGCGATGAGGCAGGCCAGGCCCGGGCTAGCCAACTGGTTAGCATGCTAAGCACAAATAGACGTTGACTATACAGACAAGAGCTGACATGCATCCTGCCTTCAAACACTGGGGAAGGAATGAACTTTGATGCTGAACTCAAAACAACGCTTCTTCTTGACTGATAAACAACAACTGTTAGCTAATGCTAACACAGAGCGTAGCGTAGCTAACTTACTACAACCACCCTGTATGAACCATTTCAGACACTTTTACATGATTAGCTCTGCATGGTCCAAACAAATGAAAGAACACGCGCAATGCTTCATGTGGTCCGTCTATATCTTATATTCTCATGGTTACAACTTACTTTGATCTTTCAAAATAAAAGTTCCATCACATCACAGATTATTAAATTAAAACACAAGAATGATGAATCTGTAACAATTATTTACATTAAACACTTTGTTACTACTGAATGGTCTTTATTCTGGGTATTAGCAATAACTCCTGTAATTCACATGCTAGATGAGAGTGATTTATGTAAAAATTCACATTTTGCTTCCTTGGCCTGTTAATCATCTCCTGTTGCTGCCTTACTTGGAGTCTTTTGACAACAGACTTATCTCTACAGTTTCAAAATTGGTTTTCTGTAGCAATTGAACTTTTCTGATGTCTGGTTGAGTGGCTCAGCTTAGTTTTCACACACTGAATCCTGGTATTCACTATGTGTTTCTGTGTTGGTTGCATCTGCTGTCTGTGGAGAGAGCAGCTGGAGACAGAAGACGACTCAGGCCTTGGGCATGTCTGGGTTTTCCACTCGGAGAGGCTGCTCCAGAGAGCAAAGGACAGGGAAACCCTCTGCACCACAGGGAGCTGAAAGGCAAGAGTAGAGGCGTGAAGCAGGGCAGAGGAAAGGCTGCAATCTTTTTTTATTAGATGTGTTGACTGCTGGCCTCTCTCTAGGCCCTGTTCATGGGGTCATATGAACCAACACTAACAAACAGCCTACAGACAAAGATGAAAGGAAAAATACACACCCACCTGTGGCGTGTCCTTTTATGTTGTAACACCCTGCCATTTTATTTGCCCTGCTCAGTGAATTGTGTGTTGATTTTAAAAACTTCAGACTGTAAATTGTTTTTACACAAGGAATAAATCACCCTACTTCACCTTAAGGCTGAAAATGTTACATGACAAATTGTCGTCTGGCAAAACTTTGCCATAAAAGCTTCGTGTTCATTGTTCAAAGACGGTGTGCCTATGTTGTTACTATAGAAACCAGGCAGCCCGTCTCACAAAGCAGGATTACTTTGTTATCTAAGTGGCTTTGCAGAATAAAACCTAAAACCTTTTCAAATCTGAAACATGGACTGACGTTAAAAAAAAAAAAAAAAAAAAAAAAAAGCTGTCTGGAGTTTCACCCATATAACTCACTTACACCGCTATGTAAGACCAGCCCCAGAGACCAAGCAGAGATGGGTTTTGTTTAGATTCCTTAAAAGAAAAGCCAAAAGAATGACGAACTGCTGGATATTTTGGAGATCTTCTTTGTCCTGTTAAAAGATCAAGAGATTTGGGAGTGTCAAAAATGATGAAGAAATGTACCTACTTCAGGATTTTGGGGATTTTACCATGACTTGCAATCAGTATGAATTCTCACCCACAAGGTTTGTCTGAGTAAACAAGCTCATGCAATGTATATAACTACCATAGTGTTAGTGGTAGATGACAGCATTCAAAGCATGCAGTAAAAGAACGTTTTTGGTTGGATAAAAAATTCAAGAGTTCAAGAAGACTTATGTCATTTTAGTGCATTCAAAAGACAAACTGTGAATTTAGTGTTTAGCATGAGCTTGATCCATAGGCATGCAGGCTATTTTGATCATTACAGGGATAACTATTATAAATAGTAATGTCTTATGAAACCAAAACATTGTTCAGATGCTGCTTTCATTACATCCTACTACTACTGCTATACATTCCTCATATGTTCCAGCAGCACTGTAACAAATAGGTGGCTGGATCACTGGAGGTCAAAGGTAAAGTGTGTGGGAGGTCAGAAATGTATGTATTGATGAAATTCCAGAATGTTTCACTAAAAATGCTCAGATTGTGTTATCTGCTGTTCACTTTTCACCTTTTTTTTTTTTTTTTTTGAACCATTATATAAAGTCTGTACAAGTAAAGTTAGCTGCCATGTTATCATCATTTGGGTATTGACTTTTAATCAAGTGCTTGAGGTTAAGAAAGATGTGACTGGAAACAGTTCCTACGTTTGATTGTGAAAGATTTTTAGTTTGCAAGGCTGCCATCAATGGCCACTAGCTTTGATTACAGTATGTCCATTGACTTCTGTACAGTACAATAAAAGCCTTGGAAGGCACAGCTGGCTCATCAGGTTTAAGTGTTTTTTAGATGCTGTGAAGTATATAGACTGGGAGACTGACACCTTGCAATAATTTCATGGGGACAATAAAATACTATGTAGATTAACTTTATGCCACCACAGTTAAAGTGTGACTTTTATAGGTGTCTTTAATTTTTTATTTTTTTTTGGAAATCAGTATGCCTTTCATATTTATTCCTTGAGGGAGGTTTTCTTTCATTAGATATGATACAGAGCAATAATTTCCTAATTTGCAAAGAATATGGCAACGAGTATCAGATACAAAGAACAGTCTCATACCAGACAACCAGGCAAACTCTGTGTTTGCTGTTATGAGCGCACAGTGAGCCAGATACAGAGAAAGAATGATGGGGGTCTTTCCAACCTGTCTACTAGGATCTCAGAGGGTTGGCTTTCATCCTTGGTCAATCCCTCCTTGTGAGGCAAATCCACATGCCTTGAGGCCTTCGCTCAGCAATAATGTGACCACAGCGGTCCTGTTGAAAAAGATTCACAAAGCATTTTGTGAGAAAGCGTTGATCCGTGTGCAGAAACAAAAGCAACTACATTTTTGCAGTGGGAAAATGTCCGTCTGCCTTTGTACCTGCCCTTTGTGCAGACCCGCTGTACAATAGCATTAAGGAAATATAATGATAAGGTTGAGTGGGCGTGCTGCTGCTACTGCTTCATCCACTCTAGGGCTGACTGGTAGGAGAGTACGAACAAAGCGGAATGACTGATAGGTTGGTTTTACTAATACCTGAGAAGCCTGAACAAACCATGGTATCCAGTGGGCATCACACCCCATGGGATTTGTGTTGCATGTTTGTTTGACCAGCCCCCACAAAAGCATCTGGCTGGGAGCTTTTTCATTACGGAGAGTGTAGTTGATTGCATTTCCTCCAGCACTCTCTGAAGTGTCCAAGTGGCACCACAATATACTCGTCGCCTCATCACAAGATGTGGCTACATGTCTCCATAAAGCCAGTCAATTTGGACAAGAAAGGCGAGAAAATAACACTTTTAAAACCTGGAACAAATCTTTGTTGGATCTACTTGTAAGCCCGCACATTTGTTTTTAACTTCAGATATCTCTCTTCCCAAATGTCATGTAATCACAATAGGAACCAGCATCCGTCAGTAGCTTCCAAACTGAACTCAATCTGTCATCAACATTTAGACACCAGCGCCAGAACAGCAAAGAGAGAAACATAATCACAGTTTAAGGCCAGTTGGGAAATCAAACAAGTGGCTCAACTGATGTGGATTTGGCCACGTGAAAGGAGTGTAAACATATTAAACTGTCACTCTCTAAGTTGCTGCATGTAATGGAGAGTCAGCTAATCAGATGAAACATGCATCGCAGCCCAAACACAGAGAGAAAAAGAGAGGATGAGGACAATGGTTTGGCTTCACAGTTTGGTTCCCTCGGGTGGTTTAGGCAGGAAATAAAGGTGTTCGCTGAGTTTGCTGATAATCTAACATTCACCAGGAACACAATGAAGTTATTTTTTACAAGGGAGAGGATTGTTCAACATGGTGGATCGACTTAGCTGGAGAATGTCTGATCTCTCTGTACCACTTCACCATCCAAGTGTTGTACAGAGAGAAGCCCCCAACAGAGTGTGGTCACTTTGCTTTACAGATTTATGTATGAGCACACTGGGCACACTGCTTAACAAAACATACTGTGCCATGAAAAATGCATGTATGAACATGGCGGAAACATGAATGTACCAGGTTATTGTGTGGTCACTGAGACTGAAACCTCATTTGCAGAAATATGCAGGAAAAACAAATCAATACCATCTGCCTGAAACCATTACTCAAGGTTAAACTATTTATACATTCAATGATTATTTCAGCAATATAGTGGGAAGAATCATTGTGATGGACAGCAACCTGAGGGAGAAGTTTCAACAATATTACTTGTGATTTATCGAAGGTAGAGCAACTCGGGCCAATAAGATGTTCCATGGGGTCACAAGAGAGCTTTCATAAGACCAGAGGCTAACATGTTTTTGTACAAGAAACTGATTTCGTTTGCTACCTTTTTATTGCTCCCTGCTGCTTTTCTTTCATTACAATAACCGAAATAAGCCTTTGCTACAGGGATTTCTGGCAAAATACCTTGGATCAGCTGAATTTAATTAGAGCTGTCTTAAATAACCCCTAATCTCCATAAATAAGTACATGTTTTATGGATGCCTTATTCATAATTTATCCTCTCCAACTCAAAGGAGGCAGGGAGTACAAGTGCTGAGCAACCCTCATCAAGAATTAACAATGGGCTCATGTGATCATGTTATTGACCCTAAAGCTGATTTTGGCCTCATGACACTGTCTTGTCTTTGCTAAATCATGCCTTGTGTGAAACAACAGGAGAACTGAATTGGAGCACAAACGATAGAGTCATGGGATCAAACGCTGAGAGGAAAACAGAAAGTAGGTGGCATTAAATTTTCAGCTGTTTTGGGGTGTCATGTACTTTAAAGGCCCCTCAACATGAATGCATGGTTTGCATTTCGAACTCTCCAAGCGAAACACAGCACGGGAATTATAAATGAATATCTTAACTTTTTAATAAAAGTGTTGCAAGAGGAAATACATTTCCACCATGTGAAAGAATCTGGAATACTTGAGGAAATGTTGCGTCCTGCCACACAAACAGTAAACACAATGATATAGTGGATAACCTTTTCACTAGTGCCATAGGAATTTTTCATTATAATGCTGCTAGCAAAGCATTGTTTACCCCAGTTCCTCTGTGTCATTCTGTAGATTTTCACATTTTCACAACTAAAAATACACATGACTTCAACAACAGCCTTCAACATAGCATTGGGCAAAGCATGAGCTGCTTATGGTGGTGTTATTCAAGCTGTGGTTACTGTGGCTCTGGTAATTTTATTCTTTCAAGGTAGAAAAGTTGTGAAAGATTGTGTGTGTGTGTGTGTGTGTGTGTGTGAGAGAGATAGAGAGAGAGAGAGAGAGAGAGAGAGAGAGAGAGTGTGATTCATGATCATAGAGAACTAGAAAGACAGAGACACTGCAGCAGTGCACATGAACCTAACCCTAAGACACTCTTTTAGACTATAATGTAGTCTATATTTGATTCATTTAAATATATTTATAATTACTTACAGCGAATGATTTACATATTTATATTCACACCCTTAACTGTTTTTTAAATGTACTTATGTTTACATAATTCTTATTTACATAATTTCAAGTGTAATTATTTATATTTGCATCTTTTAAGACATCTACCTCACTCAAGTCTCTGATTGGTTAGCTGAGCAACAGGTCACTTAAAGACAGGAAGTGTTGTGGTTGTGAACATGGATGTATTTTTCAGAGACATATTCATAGTCATGTCTGCACAACCTGCTGTTCACCTTCTGCAATCCGTCCCCAGGCCACAACCCAGTGTAACAGCGCTGCATATAGAAAACCATGATGCTGCCCACAGTGCTGAAGTAACAGAGAGGTACAAACTCTTCACCTGATATTAAATACACCACTAAAGCAAATATCAAGTTCACTCAGGACATTTTAAGAGACAAGAGTGACCTTGCTTTCCTAAAAGTAAATAGCCATTGTTGGGCTAGTGATTTTTTGGTTTCTTCCAGTGCACTGCATGCTGTTTGAACATGTACAGGCTCTGTAAAATTAACACATATTTCATTTTGATTTAATGTGCCACTAATCAACGGCGTCTTCTGACAGGCAGAGATTGGAGGGAAGGGGACGCTACAATCACATTCATTAATGAGCAGGGCCTGATCAAGACCACCAGTCACTCATTCATATTGCTCGAGGTATGAGGGAAGTGACACCACTGGCAAAATGATGATGAAGCGACCTGGAAGCCAGGAACTTTTTCCAGGTGAACTATTTCTATAGAACTGAATAGGCATCATTTTTATTCTCTATGGCTGTGAAATGTGGAGAAAAGTAAACGGGGTGGTTAAAAAGTGAACCTGTGTCTATCCAGCTCTCTACTTTATCAAATAAGATCCAAAGCACCACATTGTGGACCCTCGGGCTGCAAAAATTCTTGGAAAATAAATCATTTATGACTATTGTATTGTTTTTTTTTTTTGTCTGCCAAAACTTCATGCAGAGTTTAGGTTGGATTGGTGGTTCTTGGTTATTTTTTCCAATAAGTACAAGTTGATTTTTAAAACCCCAAGAAATCTGGAGTCTGGTTGACATCAAACTGCATATGGGATTTTGATTTTGTTTGCTTAATTTCTGATCTCTTTAACTTTGCAAGCCTCTTCTACCATGTGGTCCCTGGATATATTGCGTCTAATCTACAGTAAGACACAAAGATTAAAAAAAAAAGAAGAAAAAGTTGTCTTTTGGAGAAGTTCTTCAACTTTAAATTCTCCAGAGCTGAAGGACACTGAAGTATCTGATCCCCTTCTCTGTCTTGTAAAATGTGTTTTTCTCTCCCTCTTTCCTGTTTTATGGAATCTACTGTTCTGTGGAATGTGAACCTGTGTTATTCTTTAACCTAAAGGTTAAATGTCAGGTCAGAGGTCATCGACAAGGACAGGGACGTCTCTCTGTCTGTAAAAGGCAGGATTTCTGGAGATAAGAAACCATATAGAGAGAGTGTTTTGAGCTGAGCAGGGGATCTTACATTTGGCACCAGAGACTCCCTCAGATTCGGCCGGGGTTTTTTTTTAGAAGTATTCTTTCTTGTAATAGCCTTTTTAAATACAGGTGAAGATGTGTCAGAGGTGGTCACTTCTTTTCAACACCTCATCGATATACAACAACACATTATTGTAGCAGAAACAAGGATTTTCCATCCTCCATGTCAGGCCTGATCTGGGGAATCAGTGAATTCAGTGTGTAACTGAATGTGATGCGCAAAGCAGAGTGGCTACACACCTGACTGTTGTTTACCATCTCCCATGAGGCAAAGAAGGACATGGATAATCAGATTGGTTTTATCACTGAAGTAACCCACACTGTTCTGCCTAAAGGACACATAGGAACAAGTGGCTTAAACTCCTAAAAAAAGGTCCAAAACAGCCATAAAATTCAGCCACTTGAGATCATCAATATTAAAATGAGGGCCTGAGTGCTTCTGTCACTATGGAAACGTGGCTTTGGAAAGTGTCTTGTTTGCAAAAGCTATTTTTCAATTTGGCAGCAAAGTGGGGCGTAGTGGTTTGTCGTGATGCCTCCCTGGTGAGTGGTTATTACCAGACTGAATGAAAAGAACCTCGCCATGTCAGAAATGTTACAGAAGAGCAATGCCTTCTGGGTAGGGCTACTGTGTGACATCAGTGAACATATTCTAAAGTTTTCTGCGATGGTCAGGTTTCCTGTGATGGACAGAAGGTTTAATGCTTAATACTAATTACAATGCAACACCTACTGTTGCTGGGGTCCATTCTAAGGACATAATTTCTCTAATAATACTGTAGCGACATGTGCTATAATATACATGCATACATGAATAGAATTTACATCCAATTTCAGCCAGGCATCACCATGAATCTCATCTATAACCTCTGTGCTGCTCTGCTCTGCATAAACCCCAGCTTGTTGAGCTCTTTGATTGTTGCTCTTGTCCAGATTGCCGGGTGCCAGTCAAGCTGTGATGATAACAAGGCTTGTATAACATGCACGGAGGTACATGGTGAAACGAAGGAGGAGCAATTTCTTATGTAGCCCTGTGGCCCTTATTTTCATTCATTTATATGCAGACATTAAAGTGTTTATGTTGTTAAAAAATAATAAGTTCATGAAGTGTAAATATGTGTAAATATGTTAATATAATGCATTAATTCTATATACAGTTAAAAGTCAGAGAATCATTCATAGTTGGTTGTCTGCACAAATACCAGAAGACCACATTTGTTTGTGGGGCAGTGAAGCGTGATGTCAGCCTATATTGTCAATCTTTTGTTCTCTCATCTCTGGTGGTATGTCTGTAGTCCGTAGCCAGTCCTGTCCTCACCTTGCTCAGGGAGGAGGTGCTTTATCGCTGTCCGAGCAGGATAGCAGTGTTGCCAAGTCTGCTTATTATAAGAGACTTTGGGCTTGTTTTTCTCTGAAGTTGCTTATAAATATTGGTAGTCGCGGGTCGTGTTTTTTTTTGGGCTTGTTGAATCTGTTATCAGTGCATATTTAAAGGTCAACAGTGGCCCAGTTAACTCATTTGCAAATGGCCAATTCGTAACTTTGTAATAAATTAATCTTGTTGTTTCAACTAAACCCTGTTGTAATTGTAAAGGTGATACTTTTTGGGTTCCCATTATTCTATCTATGTGTTTTTGCCATGATATGATAGATGCCCATTAACGGTGACCCCTAGAGGGTTAGCCTCTGTGACTTGTTCCATACCTGACAGAGCCAAGCTAGGCTCACTGGCAACAATATTGGACCTGTCAGTTACTTCCGACAGTCAAATTTTCTTTCTTCTTATTTTACAGCTTTGGATTGACAGTCCCACATATAGCTTTATTCTCATATCTTTAACTGAAGTATGTTTATTACACTTTTATCCATGCTGAAAGTGAATGGCAGACCAGATTCACAAGATTCAGGAAATCAGGCTGCAGGCTGCACTGTCAGTCTGATAGTGACTGGTGCTAAAACAGATTCCCACAGGATCACTTCCCATTTATTGATTCTGTCTACACAGCAGAGGAAGGGAGTTTGTTTTTTGCTGCTTTATTTTGAGCTACTAAGAGATAATGTCTGCACATGATGGTCTCAAGCACAACACCAGGAAGGGCTTGATGCAAGGTAAATGCACCTGAGAGAGGACCTCAAAAGCTGGAGTAAAATGTCCTCTCTTATCTTAACTATATATGCCTCTGGGTGTACAGTGTGTTGCCACTAACGCTGTCCCTGATCTGTCTGTATAAGTGAGTTTCTGAAGTGGTTAACAGGTGTAAATTCTCATTTTCCTTTAAGATAACCTTCAACCCTTCAAATAACCTTATGAAGTTATAAAATGTAGAATGAACTTATTGTTAAAGATATATATAAATATTGATATTAACACTTAATTGGGAAATGTGGGAGAGTGACATATAGATTATCTTACTTTCCATTTGATAGCCACATATATGAAACAATAGTAAGACCTCAATCCTCAAATTCCTGTTCTGTACTTCAAGTAATCAAGTGATCAAATAATATATCAAGTTCTCAGTTTTGGTTTGATTTATTTATTTATTTTATTTATTTTACAAGCAAGGGGGTTGGGAGGGAAGAGGAGAGAGGGGTGGGGGTGAGGTGTTACCAATAGGAACAACTGGGAACTGGATCAAAGTTGCTTGATGAATCCTACCGTCTCGTGTCTCTTTGTCTTGTGTCTTCAATGGTCAGAGGGTAACGTTTTTTTTTTTCTCAGATCTTCATCATCAGCTGCTCTCCTCCTCTTTCTCTCAAACCGAGCCTGACTCTGGTTGTGGGTGCTGTGTGACGGGCGAGGCTGTTCAGCTGACTCCTTTCTCCAAACAGGGGGAACATGGTGTGCTCTGGTGAAGTTGTGGCTGCTGCTGTCAGTGTAGTATTTTCTTGTCCTCTTATTCTGACAGTCATCATAGTGGCCCATCTTCCTCTTCACCCTCGGTGAGACACCAGTCTGAGTGTGGCTGCTGTAGCTTGAGGTGGATGGTTGGGTCGGGCTTTCTTTAAATCTCTTCCTTTCTTGATCTGACCTGTCATGACGATCAGTCTTTGATCGAAGATACTCTCTGTCTTCCCTATCTGCCATCCTCCTCTTCATGCTTGACCTGATTCCTTGGCTGGGGTCACTTTTGGTGGAATGACAGTCCACGGTGGTGCTGGTGCAAGGGCAAGCAGTGCTGATACTGTTGCCATTCTCTTCAGCACGATTGGGAGGACTTTGCTTGTTACGGCTATAAGTGCTGGAGGGCGGCTGCTGCACTGACCTCCACACAGCTTTCTCACTGTCAGTTTCTTTGTTCCTTGAACAGACCTCCATCATTTGAAAGCAGCTCCTGACACTGCAAGACAATGAAGCCTTTTATTAGCAACACTGATGAGTCATGTGATGTCAGTAAGAAGATATGTGTTTTTTAGCCTCTGCACCCAGAAACAAACAAGTGCAACATTTTAAATCATTACTTACTGTTGGCTGTGATGGTACATGGCCCAGATGTGCTGCATGCTGATGAAGTGGTGGTTCAGCACCTGACTGGGTGTAATACGTTCAGCAGCATCAAACTGTAGCATTCTTTTCAGCAGATCCACAAACAGAACCACATCACACATTTCTGTGGCTTTGTCTGCATAATTTTGATATCTGAAAAGCCGGATCTAAAATATGAGTCAGCAAACAACAATAAAGGTCAGAGGTGTCTTCAGGAACGAGTGCAGTTTATCTAAGCTTCAGAATTAAGTTTTTATTTAAAGTTTTTGCAGTGAATGATAAAAAAAGACCCTACATATTGGAGGTCGTCCAGAGACGTGAGTTTATGGACTCTGGTGTCCTTCGACCAAATCCCTGTCTCATTGTAGTACTGTTTTGGGTCCTGAAGAGACAGTGTATTTGTTAACCATGATATTCTGAGACCATCAAACTTGGATCAAACTCAGCCTGGCAGAAATGAGAAACAGAAACATTTGAGGTCATCAGGTGGTTTTTGGTATGTACCTTCAGTTTCCACTGAGACGTGGTGTGGTCTCTTTGGAAAAAATAGGTTGTTTTGCATCCTTGTGAGAGCAGGTGGTCTGGTGGCTGACCCTGAGTTTCCACTATGTACCGCATCTGTAAATACAAGACAACTTTCAGTGACTTCTCGCAGATTCATTTCTGTATTGTCAACATACACTACTCACAAAAAGTTAGGGATATTGGGCTTTCGGGTGAATTTTCAGAAAGCACCTAAAACACACTATAACCTTTACAGGTGAACTTGAGTTGAAATTACACTAAATGCCTTATACTTTCATGATATAATATCACTGTAGCATGAACTTTTTACATTTTCCATAAATTTTCCCCAAAAGTCAAATATCCCTAACTTTTTGTGAGTAGTGTATTAGAGCACATCCCAAGTGTGGGGATGATAATGTTATGTGAAATATATGTGTGTATATATGTGAAACATGAAACAGGCTGTCTTCAGAGTAAACCTCCAGTAGTACTTACTATATCATACTGACTAATGCCAGGATAGAGCAGAGTCCCAAGGTACAAGGTGGCAGCCAAGCAGCCCAGAGACCACATGTCTATGGCCTCTGTCAACGGAAGGCCCAACATCACCTCTGGAGCCCTGAGAGAAGGCAAACATCCATCATCACATTAGCTTTCAAAACGATTTACAATATGTTGACACACATCTTAATTACTCACAGATTGGAGCATTGTGACTTTTACTATGCCTGAAGTAAAGTCCCTCATATTGACTTGGGTGATTTGTGTGAATGAATGAAGAGGGGATAAATATAGCTCCAGTTACTCACCGGTATGGAGGGGTCTGTACATAGAAGCCCAGACTGGTGGTTGAGACGGCTCGAGCGAGACCAAAATCAATCAGTTTGACCCTGTAGGGCTCCTGTTCATGATTGACTAACATCACGTTGTCCAGTTTCAGGTCTGCATGCATGATCCCAGCAGCTTGCAGGTAGTAGAGGGCACAGGCGAGCTGAAAAGTCATAACAGCCATACATTTGATACTAGTTTCAATAATATTCTACCCATTTATTTTCAAACCGTTAATTATCTGGTGATTAATGCTGAGAAGGAAAGAGTAGGACATACCTGCTGGACAATGGGTCTAATCTCATTCAGAAGGAGAGGCCGGAAGTATCTCTCCTTCATGAAGTCCTTGAGACTTTTGTCCAGGTGCTCGAACACATTGCAGATCTGTCCTCTGTCTGTGAATGTCTGGTACCACTGGACGATGTTGCTTTTTTCTGTGTTGAAACACCTCAGCATTTGGAGCATAGCCACCTGACAACAGACACATCACAGACAGATTTGAGCTTGACACCACTTTAGACAAGCCAGAACACAGTTGTAGGTATTTCTCCAAATGCAGACGGAGAACCCACTGTACAATAATTCATTTTCCTACCTCTGCATTAGCATTCTCCACAGCACGGTCACTAGACTTGAACATTTTGATGGCGACAGTCTTTTTGTCGTCCATCCTGATGCACTTTGCTACTTTTCCAAATGTGCCCTCTCCAATGAAGGACTGGATCTGGTAGAAGGACGACCTGGAGCTGAGACAGGCTCCTGGGACTAGCTGCCCCTCCTGGGCATGTTGAATGGAGGACAGTCTTGAATTCATCTTGAAGAGAGTTGTTCCCGAGAGGAAAACAATGATTATTGGATATGGACACAATATTTAGTCACAATGTAACTCACAACAACATCACTATCACACAGTCACTGGATGGATTTTACAACCATTTTAACATTATATGTCTTATGAAATAAGTTGAAATGTCAGAGTCTAGTATAATTGTGAAGAGAAATATCTGTTTTGAAAGATCATCAAACTTAGTATGGACTACTTACCAAGTGCAGCATTGGATGTCCCTGGGAATTTCTTGCGATTCACTGTCAAAGGTGTTGTCCAGTAAATGTAAATCAATATAATTCCAATGCACGTCTGCAGTTTGATAATCACGGACAATCAATCGAAGGTTGAAATGTCACCAAAATGTGTCTGAACTGTCTGGAGTTTCAGCACAAACTGATCCACTGTCTTGTTGCAGGTCAGAACGTTCAACATTCTGCTTTAGACATCGTTCCACCTCATGTTTGAAAAGAAACAAAGATTAAAACAAAACAAAAAACTGAATGCTGAACTATGTTATTATTAAATGTATTGTTACGAATATGAATTACTTTGAATTATATATTTACAACTAATAGTTATATCAAAATCCAGACTGACCGAGTCGTCGGTGGTCAAGGTGTTTGCTGGTTCATTATTGGCCCACAAATTTCAATACAAATTTTAGTGCAGGTATTTCATGTGTTACAAACTTAGAGCTATCCAGATACTATACACGTGTCCTCCATTACTGTCCATTTTCATATGGGATACAGGACAGACACGTACTGTGTGGTGATTTCTCATTCAACAGCAGCACTGCTCTACATTAAACACTGACAGTTCACTTGTTTTCATGAGGTTATTTATACACAGAGCTGTAAATATGTTTAATGTGTTCCAAAATGTCCAATTGACCACAATTATCAATTTAAAGGCTTCCAATTTAACATGACTATGGCTCATTAACCTGAAATTTAATCACAAGTGCGTTGAGAACACTTAAGTGCAAATAACATTTGAAACAAGAGACAAAGTTGGAGACAGCCAATAAAAAATAGGATAATGTATGGATAGTGTGTTGAAACTCATCAAAGGAAATAAAGGGCGTGCTACTCCCTTAGCCTTTGTCACTAAAAAGAGCTGCCAGTTCTCCTTGAGAGTGGAGAGACTTAACCAAAGAACATGTCATGAACATGTCCAGCAGTTACAGAGCAACACTAACATTTATTTGAAGGTCTGTCTCTGGACACCTGATCAATCTGATCTAACCCTAAACTGAACTGAACCTCGCCCCCCAAAAAAACAAAACAAAACAAAAAAACCCAACAACAACAGCTTGAAACAGCAAAACTGTATCTGTCATTGTTAATACTTTTTAATCACCAGTGGAAATGGAAGTTGTCTCTTTGCCCTTAATTCGCATGCATTGTGAATTATGATAAAATAAATGTCTCTTCAAGTGAGAACACGTCCAATGAGGAAAAAAAAGAAAACAAAACAAAATCAGAATGTCTCACTCGGCTGCCTCATCAATATCTGCCTTACCCACTGATTTGACATTAATTACCCTGATAATTACACAAATGTGCTAATGAATCAATTTGACAGTCACACATGGGAGGAGTGCTCGTTTCAAGTGGACTGAATAGAGTGGAGACAGAGTGAGAGAGACAAAGGAAGAACAAGAAAGAGAGAAAGAGTGGATTCTATGTCTGCTTCCACGTTTGTGCAGCTCGTCCTGATGAGCCTCGGGTATCTCTATCCCATTATGCCACAGAGTGATGACAGTTCCCTATTCGTTATTGTCCTATTGTTATGAGCCAAGGATGGTGGTAATTGGAGATTCACTGTTGACTGTTATCATGTTGCTAGGATTTTCTTTTTACTCATTCATTATTTAAGATAATGAGAAGTTTTCTCTCCTCCTCAGACTTGTGAAGACATTATCACTGTTTTTCTTCCCTGCTGCATCCTTTATTAATTAAACCACCGCATTAGCCTATTTGAAACAGAGACGGCCTGAGGAGTTTATTGTTGGCGCCATTTTCTACCAGCAAAAGTTTGCAGCTTCAGAAGGGTACGGATTGTAAACACAGATGTATAGAATACATATTTGATTGGAATGAGGAAGAAGTTTAAGGATTTCTCTGATTAAAAGGAGTAATAATCATGCACCTTAATCATTTTCTGGTCTCGTGACAAGCACACGTCTCCCAAATTAGAGAGCCTTGTCAAAGAAACACCAGCAAATACTGAGCTCTGTGATATTTACTCATAATTACAGTGAGTTTGCCTTCCCACGGTGCGTCAGCGGCAGTAAGTAAGCCAGCACCCTGCTGACAAATTCAACTGACAGAGCAAATATATACTTCCTCTCATCAGTCAGTCCCTTCATCCTTGGTCCAATGTCTTCTGGGAGAGCAGCGGGTGGATTTGCCTGATATTAGCCAAGGCCCAGGCCAGCACGCTGGGGGGATTTGTGAGGGTAAACCTCTTGCTTTGATGTCTCCTCAAATATCCCAGCTTGACACAGTAAAACAAGGGATAGAGGGAAATTGAGTGGACTGATCCAAAAGAGATGCCTCCTCTGACCTTGCTGTCAACAAACACAGATCAAGTAATTAAACAAAGGTAAAAAATAGCACAACAGAGTGGAATAATGTCAAGTTATTTGTCCAATTCATTGTTTTAATATACATCCCAAAAGAGCAGAGGTTGTTTAGTGCAGGAAATTCAGATTATTCACAACATATGTGCAGGATTATCAGTGTAAAAACAGGTTTTAATGAGAAACAATGTCCACATCTGCCTGTTTAAACACTGTATCAGCCTGCTAAAGCTGTAATGACACAATTTTTAACTTCGCTAAACTGCACACAGCCTCTGAGAGGAATTCAAGTAAACGCTTCATATATTGTAAATTGAGATGGGGACTTGCTCAGTCCCCAATGATCTTTGCAATGAATGGTGCAGTCTTGTTTTTCAGTGTGGGGTAATAAGCTCCTCTTATTAAAAAAGCAACAAAGGGAACATGGCTGCCGGACACCTGGGTAATTGGAGGAAGCTGTCATCTCAGGCAATGCGGCGGAGTGCATAGCTGTCAGTGTGATGTGTCAGACTCTGCACAGTGATAAAAGTGACAAAGCTAATTGTCGTCTCGCATCTCCACGCTCAAAGGAACTCTCTAGACCTCTGCAGATTTTTTCTCCTCCATTCTTTTCCCTCAGAACTTCTCCCTTTTCTATTAAAAGGCCTGAGGGAGACATTTGAGTGCTACTGTAAGAGAAAAGCACTAAAACTGATGTTGATGTTATACCGACTGGTGCAATACGTGCGAGTCAGAATTTAGTTTAGGCAGGAATGTGCGTGCCTTCCTGTCGACTCATGGGAGCAACGTTACAGCAACTGCAAACTGATCAGAGAACTTAGAGAAATTCAGTCGAGCGATGATGCACATAAAGAGAATTATCAGTGAGCGCAACAAGTAACTTTTAAAGCACTTTCATTCCCAGCCCAGAAGAGTGGATCCACTGCACAGCGCTCCACTTGATCTTACCAGTGACCTCAGATGAGGATAAACCATTACACAGTGCAATTGAGCAGAATCAGATTCTAATCTGATGAGGAGGCAATCACTGAGAGCACCCTGAGTCCATGTGGTGGGAGCATGTATGATTTATGTGCCTGGAAATGAAATCAATAGCTTCGTTTTGATCCGAATCATCAGTCGGTGATAAAGTAGAGGAGGCGTTAAGTTGATGCCTCACACTGACTCGGGACACAAGAACTGAGGCCATGAACATTTTTTAAAGTCCAGGTTTGGGGACAGAGGGCTAACTGGCTGCTGTGGAGGAGCACCACTCCTCCAGCAGGTCAGGGCAAGCTGACGTCGCTTGATTAATCACCATGAGAAAGCTGGTTGAGAGCGGTGGTGACTAATGACCTGTGTATGGCTGTTGATTTAATCAATCAAGAAAAGGCTCTAACCTTCCCAATACTTGGATTAAACAGCCACACACTTCCGTGAACCAGCAGGAGCAGGCACCAGAACACTTTGTGTGATGTGAAGTGCTCTGCTGGTTTGAACCACAGGTTGTTTATATTCCTTTTAACATTTCCACAGAAAGGACTCTGCCCACACTGTCCTCAAGTTGAGAAATTAAAACTCCTCCTTACCAGATGCTGCACTTATCCAGATCTGAATAAAAGGTAAGGTTAGAGCAGTCTCTCAGCAGTCTAGGACTTCAAAGGAAAAAAAGAAAGACTGCAAGGCATTTTCTGCTACCATGATCAGCTTCCCTGCAGTGAAAATGACAACTAAGTGAAGTTCCAGAGGCACACTTTTCTGTCTATAACAGACAACGCATTTAATGATGAAATACAAAGAAAAAAATAATTTCTGTGATTATAATGTTGAGATCAGCAGTGCATTATTCATGTCGACTGAGATTTAAGATTTCATAATCTTATTTCCTGTTTCCTACTGTGACTCTTGAAAACTTCCTATTTTCAGATGCTCAAACACATTAGCTCTAAATGTCTCACATTAGTCATGCTGAGTTATTCAGTTGGCCAGTATATTACAGTTTATTAATGTTTCCCTGTGATTTTTCTAATAGGTTTGCTTAGTTTGAACACAGTCTCTGCTTTAACATGCACATTCATTTGACTACAGCTACAACATAAAGCCAATCGACCAATAACAACTACAATTGATTATCAGTATTTAAATAACTATAGCTTATAGTTTATCTTATTTCCTGTGGATTGTGGAAACATGATAACAAAGGAGGATAAGTGGTAGCAATGTTACAGTGTGTTTATAGAAACACACTGCAACATTGCTACTGCTTATCTGTGCAGGGTGGGAAGGGTGGAACCAGATCCCAGCTGACACGGGGCGAGGGTGGGGTGCATCCTGGACAGAGAGCAGTCATTCAATTTAAAGTTCCAGATCGACCTAGTGTGCTTGTGTTTGGATAGTGAAAAGAAGCCAGAGAACCCAGCGAGGACCCACACAGGCAGGGAGAACATGAACAAGCCTGGGAATCAAACCCAGAACCTTCCAGGCGAGATACAAGAGTGCTAACCACAGTGCCCAACTGAGTTTCCCAACTTGCATTTCCTGTAGGCTTCTACATATTAACATATTACCAATTAACATTATAGAGGCCACAACCAATCAGCCACAACATTAACTATTTACCTGTTTTACTGCTGTGACTGATTCATGTCAGCGTGTATGTATATTCTTTTTGGCACACTTTTCCTTTGACTACATCACTCTTTAAACAGCATCTATCCACGAGCTACCTGGATGGGTGCTACGTTCAGTTCAGGTTTAGGCAGATAATAATGTATTTGTAAGAACTTCTGAAGTTAAGATTTATCTAATTTAAAAAACAATTTCATCAAACCGTAGCTACAGATGTAGCTGAACTGTTATATTCAGTTGCCTTGTCTTACTAGGAAGGCCCCAGGTGTCAGTGATAACATGAATGATTCCTCTATCCTGCTGAAACGTGCCAGTAAATAAAGTCAATATGTGACTGCGAGCCAGAGTGTACGACACCACGAGCCTGAATCCAAATGGAACTCAGTCATCATTCACTTTATCATTTCAACCTGAGCCTTATGTGACATGTTGAACTGTTTTCAGTGGAAAAGGCCTGTGGGTTTCACAGCAGATGGAACATTTTTTTTTTTTTATAACAATGTAAACATAATGTTTTTATGTTTCATAAAAAATAAACCATCAAACTGCAGTGCAAATGCAATTTATCACAAGGACCCCTAAAGCTGCATCTCCTCTGTTTATATAGCTTTCCAGTGGGTGGTACAACATGTGTTTCCTAGCAACTGATTTATGCATCACTTTTATTCACTAACTACATATATTTTGTTGTAGTGAGTAATTCACTAGCTTCAAACTAGCTGTGTCGATATGTCAGAGAGGATACAGAGGTTTAAACACAAAAGCATACTTACACAAAGGATATGATCCAACAGCCCTATTATCATCCCCAGAGGTTAACTGAGCTTGATTAGCTGATGGATTCTGGGCTTGTCACAAATCACAAACACGACCACAGAAAATAGGTTTTATATTTTATTCCAAAACCTTCAAAATAAGTTTCAAGTTCAAGAAAGTAGAATAAGCTTAGACACAATGCAAAGCATCATATACAGACGGATAAAATACATTTTATATATTGCAGACAAGCCATGGTGGGTCTTACATATGTACAGTATGTATGTAAACTTTTATTTACAATCTTTTTTACATATACAAAAAGCCTTGTTTCTATTTTTCTTTGTATATATTTATATATATATATTTATATATATAGATTTTTCATATACTCCCCACTAGCATTTGTACTACAATAATGAAAAAGAAAAACATTTACATATATGTCAATCCACTTTTTCTTTTTATATTACAAATGTATTTTCATAAAAATATATCTCTGTACAAAAAAAAGTTTTTTATTCGTTAACATATTCTCTTTTCTTAGAGACACTTTCCCTCTGTAGTTACACAGTCTGCTCAAGTCCACGTTTGTCCACTTCTTTACAGGTATCCCTTTTGGTGTACAGCAAGACAACGACACTCAATCTTTGCCTTTTACTGTTTTGTTGGTTTATTGAGGCGTTTAAGGGCCATGTTGATCTCACTAAGACGCTGTGGGTTGTCATGCGTTTGAGTCTCACGGTAGAGGCGAGTGGAGAGGTCTACTGGACTGGCATGAAATAAGATCATGAAGTAGGAAAGGAAAAACTTGGGACCTTGTAATAACTTTGTTGCCATGACAAACATACAGGAATGTAAAGTCTCTGGTAATAAAAAGCAGGTCTCTGTAAATATTTTTGTTATATTATACTCTAGATAAATTGGACATTCTGTTTTTATTCCAAGGATGACACATATTGGCAACAGGTTTTTTTTTTCCATTACTGTGCACAAACAGAGGAGCAGTTGTGGGATTACAGATATTGAACACAGCAGAGATAGATAAATTCTGATGCACACAGTGAAATGAAATACATTCACTAGTTTTTCAGCAACAACTGCAGCAATCTGATCACAAATCACCCCCCCCTCCATACTTGAGCTGAAAGGGGCTGAATAGTGAAGGCAAATTATATGGAATGGGCCTGAAAAACACACCAAGAAGTGGCTTTGTTGTAGCCGTCAATATGTGGTGAGAAGAAAAGATGGGGAATTATAAATAATAGTTGATGCAGAATATGTCACACAGCATGACTGATGGATTTTTTTTTTTTTTTTTTTTTTTTTATACATGTGCAGTGTGGCTTTTGCTGAAAAGTGAGAGCTCCAGCTGCAGAGAGAAAACGGGAAAGCTTTTGGTCTCATCCCTGACTGGGAGAAAATTCTGTGAACTCGATAGGAACTCAAAGACCATAGCTGTGGTGTGTTTCATTATAGAAGAGATGGTGAGCAGGAGAGAACTCCGAGCTGTGTCCGACTGATAACGAAAATGAACCAAGGATGAACGGTTTCTGTCTTAAAATATGCAAAGAGAACCAGGAAGTAGCCAGCTGCTATCAAGACAGACTGTCTTCTAACTCTTATAGCCCGGCTTCGTCCAGAACTCACTGATCTTCATTTTCATATAACTGTGCTGCACTTTCTTTGAGAACTTTTTGGACTAACCCAGATGGGTTAAAAAGGAAATATTTCTATAGATGTAGTGCCCATTAAGCCAAAACCCTCCATTTCTGCAAAATTACCAGCATGAATTTTTGAAAATATCTGTTCCCTATTAAAACTTTTCCTATTAGTGGAACTAAATCAACACTAAGAACTGATTAAGAAGTTAATCTTAATTTTGTAATGTAGCATAAGTTTACTCTGTTTTAATTCAAATCATCTTCTTTGGTTGAGAAAGTGGCTTTTTAACTTCTCAAAAACACACACGCAACACAAACACACAGTCAGACATGTCGGCAAACACGTGGAATTCAAAGACATTCACCCTCACACACCAAAATACAGTACTAATGAGCACCTTGCTCATTCAGTGAAAGAAGAAAGAAGGGGGATGGTCACTCTAACGCGATCCTAACAAGCTCAGCCTTTTCCTGCAAGATCAAAAACACAGATGCAAAGAGCTCCCACTTTGTTCAGCAGGTGTGTCGGGTTTCCGCAGGTAGAGATCATTACACTAACTGAGCTCTAATTTAAAATATAACAACTCGTCCCAATCTTATAAAGGAACAATGATGTTTGGGATTCTTAAACACACCACAAAGAACCACTCAAGCTGGTTCTTCATATCATGGGGCTGTACCAAGGCACTATAATGAATGTAAAGTGCTTTTTGGAGACTGGAGGAGGTACAAAATCATGGAGGAAAAAAAAAAAAGGTCTGAGTCTGGCCCTTTAAAACCATTTTTGAATTTTCTACCTCTGAGCCCTTGTTGGTGAAACAATCATAGCTGTGTGAGCACACGCTTCTGTGTTACGTTTGTCCAAATCCACAGGCTAAATCTAGTCAAATAGAATACGTTCCATTAAGGGAGTGGGGGAATCATGTCCTATTGCACTGGCTAATCACATTTGTTTGTTTAATACTCAATGCAGTTTAATAAAGTGTTATGTAATGGGTGTTAAATGTTGCCATGGGAGGAATCAATGGAGGAGAAAGACCACTTGAAAGTGGCTTTAACGGAAACTAACTGGAACGTAATGAAGCTATTCACTCTGCTCAAATATTTAGAGCGATTTCGGAATAAAAATAAATGAAATGCACAATGCAACAGCCGCATAAAAACTATGAGAAGTGAACACTAGTGCCTTCGAGATAATATGAGTGCAACTGCTCCTCTCCCCCGTGAAATCTCCAAGGTAATTCAATCGTTTCCTTTTCCATCAATTCAGGACCAGAGCAGGCAAGGGGCAATATTCTATCTGTACTGTCGAGATAAGCGAGAGCTTTAAAAGTAATAAAATTGTAAAAGCAATTACCGACCCACAGCGAAACTGATTGAAGGAACAATAGAGTGATTGGTTTCAAGGGCCTGAATTTCAGAGGGAAATTATGTACTGTAGGTGATGGTAAAGACTTCATTAAAAACCTGTTGGTATGGAGGCTGATGTTGACTGTGAGAGCCACTTTGCTGCATTTATGTGTATATGTAATGTATATGCTAATGTAGCAAAAACAAATCCATGCAGGTCCAATATTCCTCATAGTTTCCACCAATGTTAACAGTAAAAAGAAAGATGCCAAAGAGTACATGGTAAATCAAAGCACTGGGGATGTTTCAGACAGCTTTTTTGGGAGTCAGAGATTACATAATTGAGGATCTGCCCTTTCAGTGATAATGGTATGATGAATTCAGGATTCGTCATGAGTTTGACAATGAAACAAGGCTAAATTAAAGCAAATTGCATGTAATGTCTCAATTTGCTGCAGTGAAATCTGAGCACTATTCACCCCACTCAGCATCCACAGGATATATGGGAAAGGGGGCAGTAAGTGGTAAATATGTGGGAGCAGGGTGTTTGAAATCCAGCGGGTTTTCGTCCTTCTTGTTTCGGGCTTATCATTCACCAGCCAGTCCTGCTGTCGTATCCCAGTGTCAGTGTGATGACACTTCCCTCCTGTGTTGCACTTTCAAAACAGTATTTTCTGCATATCACTCTCCATTTGCTGCAGATTTGAAGAGTGTTAGCATTTGAAGCAGAACTTTTCCTTCACATATCGTATTTATCATTTCTGGTGGAATGCATGGGAGTAATCAGTATGGCAGCGACTCCCCTGCTGTCACAGCTCTGAGGAAGGCCTCCGCAACGTTTTCATGATGAGCAGAGACGGAACAAAGCAACGCTACTGTTTTTCAAAGAGGCTGGAGCTGTCAGAAGTTAACTTGGAGGAAAAGACCTGAATGTAATCCAGAGGGAAAACATCACTGACTCATCCATTCTTCAGACTCTAATGCCTTCAGTTGAACATTTGGAGGGAGTGAGAACATGACCGCTCTTTGATCTTTGTTTTCCTAAGGCCAAGTGCAGGGAGTTCACGCTGCATCCAGGGCTCAGAGATGTACAGTAGGTAACACCTTCAAGCCTCAGAAACGTGTGAAGGTGGATCCAGGATTAAAAAGAAAAAGGGGAATGTGACATCAGACTCAGTCTTTCTGAAGACAATGCACCAGCCATAAAAAAAGAGAATTAGACATGACATGGTCCCAAGGTGTTTGTATGCCTATGGAATTGTCACAGATACCACAGTCCCTGTCTGCTTTGACCCAGCTCATGTCCTTTGCTCCTCCAGTGCCTCAGTGACAGTGGATGGAAGTAACCAAGCAAATCTGACAGTACCACCTCTTGATTAACATTTGTACTTAGTGGCATCAGTTTGAGAGGTGGATGTCTTTCTCTCTCCCACGGCAGGAGGATGAACCTGGAACTAGAGACTGACACGGCCTTCGGGTTTTCTCATCTTGGAGGAGCTGTACATTGTTGTCACTTGTTCTGGGTCGACACTTGATTCATGGGCGTACAGAGTGTCCAGGTGGATGTAGAGTGATAGTCCCAAACCTTTGCGTTTCTTCACTGACAAAAAGAAAAAAAAAAAAACAAACCAACAAAAAAAAAAACCAACATGTGTCTGGTTGAATCTTTGGGGCCCAAACAGACAGGAGTATTTGGGGACAGACTGCAGATTTAGCCACCACAAACATGTGCAAACATGTGCACACAGACACACTCTCACACACAAAACAAGCACAAACTCATTCTCGTTCACATATACACGTAAATTCTCACTAAGTGCTTTTTTTCAGCAGCCCTAGCTACCATTTAACTCCTGCTCTGGACACAGCTGCCTCAGCAAGCAGAATTTCATCCCTGCTTCAAAAATAAAAGAAAATAAAAATGTAAAAAAAAAAAAAAAAAGAAGAAGAAGAAGAAGAAGATAAAAAGGAAGTAAATATAGAGTGTCTTCAACATGGCCTTCAAAACTCACTGAATTTTTAATTCATTCCTCTGCCAGAGACCCGGGGCCTCAGATGAAACCTTTCAGCAGCCTCAGGAGCAGACAGTTGGAGAAAAGCAGGGTTCCCAATTACTCATCACAGAAAGCAAGCAGCGTATAAAAAAGAAAGAAAGAATAAAACAACAAATAAAAGCAAATGAAAAACAGAAGTATGAATCGAAACAGTCCAGACTGTCTCTCTGTGACTCTCAGGCCAACGAGGGCCTGTCCGCCGAACAGTTCGCTTGCACAGAGATCTCTGTTAGCTACAGGTCACTTTCTTGACTCAAAGTTGACCATTAAATTCCCTTTGGGTATAGGCGGAGGGCGGTGAGAAAAGTCATCACAGCTTTGCTTCCAGCAGAACTCCTCCCAGCTGCAGTGTCAGGTGGAGGCTTTTCCTCACAATATGGAAAATGATCTAGAAACCATGTAAAGTTACAAAAAGCCTTTGTCTTCACATGGTTTCTTCTGTTATTTATTTTTTTTCTTGTCTCCTGCAGATAAGAGCCTTCACCACTGGAGATGTTTCTTGAATATATTTCAGCAAATAAAATAATCTTTGTCTTGCCCTCTGCTCGAGGAACTATAGATGTCCTCTGCTGGCGGGCAGGCGAAGATGTGGTGCACCTCTCCTCCCCTAACTGAATCAACGATGAATGCAAAGATCTAACAAAGCACGGGTGCAGGGAAAGTACAAGAGATGGCAGGGGACGGGCAAGGGAAAGAGTGATGGAAAGAAAATGTACATAGAAAAACAGGGGAACAGACAGAGGGAAACAGGGTAAACAATAACCAAAAGAATGGAGATGAAAAAGATGAAGGGAATAACAAAGAGAGATGCATTAATGCAATATTCTCAACAGTGCTAAAATAAAACATACATATTCTTCTTTTCCAATAAAGAGTACACAAGCCAAATGCGATTCATTAATATGAGAGATACAGATCAAAGGAAATGCAGGAGAAGAAATCCAATCACAGATTTTTCTATCTGCAGAAAATTCTTGGGGGATTGTGTAATAGGTTTAGTTTGAAACTGGATTCTGAGCATCTGTGTCTTGTTGCTTCAGCAGTTTTGATGCCTGGGATTTGTGATTAGCTCGTAGAAGCCACAACTTCCATCTACTTTCAGAGACATGTGGATTCAAGCCTATCTAAGATCTAAGTCCTCACTCTCTCCTACTGTCAGACGGCCTGCTGCAGTGAACTTACCTCTGCAGGAAGCAGTTGCTATACAGCTGTGCACACTGTGCTGACTGTGAACTCTGTCTCACTGGCCATGATGTCAGTGGGCTGGATGTTGCGGTCATACATAGGGTTCTCGAACGTAGCTCGTCCGTTGGTGTTCTCATGGCCCACGTAACCGTTGAAGGGGACTTTGGGTCTTCTTCTGAAATGAATCGACGTAATAAACAATTAGTTGTGTTCACTTGGATCTGGATTTGGTTAAACTGCATCTTACTGGAACAAGATCTATTTTAATTGTTGCATTAGCACACTGAGGACCACACAAGAAGCCAACTCTCCCAATCATCTCTACTATTGACTATTTCAGCTTCAGCTCACTGCTTCAATCTGTGCGCAATGCAACGGCCTGGCACACAAGACGAGTTTCCCTTCATGGGACAATAAAGTATACCTTTACCTTTAATCTGTCTGACTGTGATCACAGATGATGATTTCCTCATTTTGAGGTCATCATGTGCCTTTGTGGATTATAAAAATCCATAGAGTTTATATATTTTGGAGGGTAAATCCATATCTGTCAAAAGAAATCAAGCAAAAGCATAACTCATATCTGAAAAGGGCTCACTTTGCAGAAGTGAAGTAACCCTTGACTGAATATTCTTCCAATTCAGACAGGATCTTCGGAGCTAGTAATAAAGTTATAATATTGCTTTCAGATGTGTCAGTGTGGAAAACATGAGCGATGCCACTTACCTGTGTTTATAGAGGTACAGAGCGAAGCCTGCAATGATCATGGCTATAAAAGGCACTAGGATGGCTGCTGCCACTGAGCTGCTGTTGGAGGCAAAATTGTAGCCTGTGTTGTCTCTGCTGGGGTCTAAACTCTCTGCAAGAGAAAGAGACAAGACACTGAACATTCACTTCAACGTTACATCAGCAGCAGATATTCTAATCAAGTCCTTTAAGAGTGAAATCATCCTCTCAACACTGCGCCAAGAACCTGACCTGACAAAGGTTTAAGACAAATTAACAGAAAACCTCGAATAAAATGAGCTGCAGTGGCTGCAGGAGGCTACAGGGGACACTCCATTTACAGACAAGTGAGGATTTTACATGTATTTCTATGCTTTATTTTCATTTTCCCCCCTGGGAACGTCAAATTCCATTATCCTCCCAATGACTCTTAATTACTGACATCAAAGGCCGACAGCTATTAACTCATTTCTGATTCTCTCTCTAATTCACAGAGGTGTGTCTGCACCAGCAACAGCAGAGGAGTGACAGCCCACCTGTTTGCCATAGAACGCCAAAAAAGCTCCAATAAAAAACAAGTGACACACAAGAAGAAATTCAATTAGTGGGTTTTGTGGTGTTTGCCAATCAACCCCCTGTCGGACGAGCTCGAGCAGACAAACAAGCACAAACACACTCCCGCGCAGGCAAACTCGCACTCCCTCCGACTCACACTCACGCTACTGAGTTACAGCAAAACACAATAACATGGACAAAATGAGCAGGATAAGGTCCAAGGTGTCCAACCTGCCTCCCAGGCTCATATCTGTTTTTCCTCATACACACTTAAACACACATACACATGAACACCCTGGCACCAGCCTCAGTCCTCCATATTAATAAAGAGCTGTTTGCTCACTGTGTGTGCTCTGGTGGTGGTGGTGGTGGTGGGTGTTTCCAGCACCTGCTGTTTAAATAACTTTCTCATTACAGTTGAGTTTCACATCCAATTTCACTATTTTCACCCAGCTTTCTACGTGCATACATGCACACGCTTAATCTATGTTTACACCATATGACTTGACTTGTGCTTCATTCCAAACTCCTGTTCATACTGGATCCGTCTTGATGCCAGTATGGAAGCCACTGCAGCCTGAGCCCTGGCTTTTAAGCTGCAGAATTCCACTCACTAGCATCAGGAGAAAGGAAACAGCAAAAGCAGCAGCATCGATTCAGCTGTTCACATGGACCACATAACATGAGAGGAAGTGGGGAATCTGCATGTAGACGACCTCAGCTGTACTTTAAATGAAACTTTAGTCACATGTCTCAGGAACATTTTTCATATTTCTCCATGTCTCCCTTCTCCCTTTTCTGAGCACAGTGCCACAGGCTGGAAAATGATGAGTTTTTTAATTAGTCACTAATGATGTGCTGATAGAGTTTCGTGCTGGGAGAAATAGTAAATATTACATGTAACGTAACGTTAGATTGCTCTGCAAGCCTAAGTCCAGTTTGTGGTGGTTTATAGAAAAGCCTAAAATTGATGCTGAAGTAGGAAAACAATGTGATTATTTAAAATCTTCAGAATTTCATTATATCTAATACCTTTTCTCTGTTCACACACGGACCTTTGTAACTGGATTGTAACAGTGGGTGGCAGCAGTAAACCAATGATGTGAACTTGCAAAAACCAAATAAGAAGAACTAGAAGAAAATCCCCCACCCATCCTCTTTTCAATACCTCAGAGCTTTGTTTCAGACACACCTCAGCACTGCTGGATCAGATCTGACAGCCTATTGTCTCCTCCATGTGTGCCTTGTTAACTTCATACAGGAGAATGGCGGGTGTTTGCAGTTGTAGGTGCATCAAACCACAGGGAAAACAGGGCAACGCAAGTCTTTCATACACGCACATAACAGACACAGCGATCCAGATCCATAGATCAGGATGCAAGAATCTGCTGTATACATACTGTCGCAAGAAAAAAAATCAGAGTGAGGAGGATCACGTGGGTGTGATTTCTAGGTCACATACATGAAGTAGAATACAAGATATGGAGAGCTGCAGCTTTATGAAAAAATGTTCTCTACCTATGACAGCACAGCTGAAGTTGCTGAAGCAACCAAAGGAAAACAAGCAGGCAAAGAATGGATGATATTTACTGTATCAAAACGGCATGATGAGGCCAATGCACAAACTCTCTAAGGAAAGATTCTGTGGAGCCGTGTTGTGTGTGAGGGGTGGGTGTGCATGCGGATGACTATTAATCCTGTTTGTGAGCTGCGTTCGCCTCTTCAAGCTGCATTCACAGACACGTTTCACATTTGTGGAAGTAAATGAACGACAAATCGACACAGCAAATGACATGCCTTGAAAGTACTCACAGCTCTACTTCAGGACGCTATGTGCAGCCCAGAGTTTTACAGTTTGAAATTTTTTGTTCTTATGGCTCTCTGTAAGAGCACATTCAATGTGTGATTAAATAATGGATACTGCAGCTACTGCTGCCAAGTCTCAGCTTTAATCTGAGCAGCTTCACATCAATGGAGAAAGAACTAACTGTGAGGGAGATATTGCCATTTTCACACCTACTGCCCAAATTATAAGGTTTCAAATGTAACTGGACACTTGGCTACTGCAGGTTTCTTGGGCTGCTGTGCCTGTTTCACAAAAGAGCTCACATGTGGCTCAGAGCTGATAAAGAGCTGAGATTTCCATGTAGACTGAGGTGGAGGTGTTGGACAATGTGAGGGGTAAAGAGGTGACCAAGATAATAATGAGGCTCAACAACAAAAAAAAAAAAAAGGAAGAAGAAGAAGAAGAAAAAAAGCAAAGCTCTTTCAGTTTTGGTACTTGTGAAACAAAGCTAGTGAACAAACAAAAACTAGAATATCATGACTGAGGCACCAGGCTTGTGGAGGAGTTAAAAGTATTTGCATAGTTGAGAAGAACTTTGCTTTGACTGCACAGCAAGTGAAGGATAGTCTTCGGCATGGCGCACACGTTTCCTTGTCAACGATCAAAATGAGATGAGCACAATCTTTGCACCACAGGATGCAAAGCTTTGGTAAGAATGAAAAACTGAAACAGAAAGAGTTCTGCAACAACAAAGTTTTATGGTCTGGGAGCAAAATGATGGAGAGGAAAGTGTAGAGGGGAAAAAAAAACTAAACAGCCCATGACCCAAAGCCACCACCTCATCTGTCAAACATGGCACTGCTTCTGTTATGGCTCGGGCATGAATGGCTGCCAATAGAGCTGGCACATTGGCAGTTATTGATGATTTCATTGGACAGCATTAACAGGGAAGATAGAAAGTGTCTGTAGATGTCTGCTGTCTGACAGACCTCAGGCATCACTGGCTGCAAAGGATGTTCCATAAAATATTAAATGTGATGATTTTGTTGCACCTCGTGTGTGTTTATCCAGTTTATTTTGAATCCTCAAACTTTGGGCTCTTTGTGTTGTGTGCTGTACATCTTTGTATCTGGAGAAGACTTTGCACTGCCTGGACTCTATATCTTAAGGGAAAGATAGGGATCCAAAGAAGAAGAAAAAAACCAGCCTCACAGACTTTACCCAGGAGACCAGTTAATCACAGTGGTTTTTATAACCAAATGGACAGGTCACTCACCAAGTCTCTGGAGACCAAACTGGCCAAAGCCTTTTCCTCTGACAAATCCCTGGTACACAAAGGAGTTGGATGAGGAGATGTAGGACACCTAGGGAGAGAGAGGAATGGAAGACAGACACTTTATGTGTCACATCCAGGCTTTACAAAGGAGCGTATCATCAAAGTGTCAGCAGCTGGTGCACACAGAAAATGAAATATCATGTCAAAGGAGCTGAGAGGCGCTCTTATGGCTGACATTTAATATGACGTTTTTCTGCTCAAGAGCACAAACATAAACACACTCTGCCGCGCCGCACACACGCAAGCATGTTACACAAAAGGAATGCTCCACTTTGCACGAGACAAGCTTGTATGTGAACACGTGTGTGTGTGCATCTGGTGAGTGTACATAAAAATGCAGCGGAACACACACACATGTACTGTGACCTGCTTTTTTAATTATATCTGGAGTGTGTGTGCATTAGAGGCTGGGTGATAATATGGGATATAGAGGAGTGGAGGGGGGTCTGTCGAGCCCTGATTACCAAGCAATGATTTAACTGACATTTTAATTAAAGAGAAAACTCTCGGTGGGCTCTCCATCTCCCCAGAGTGACAAGGTTAGAGTGTGTGTGTGCTTGTGCATATTTCACAATATACTGTAGGTGCATGTGACTGTAATGTAACATATTTGTTGCTACAGAGAGACATGTTGTACTGAATCTGACCATGGACTTGGACTTACATGTCCATCCAGGGCCCAGTTGTCTATTTTGAACTTGTTGACGAAGATCTCCACCGGGCCTTTGATCTGGTGGACCTGCAGCAGCAGCTGAGCCTCCTCCCTCTTATATGTTCCTGCAAGAAGAACAGGTTTGACAGTCACTTTTGAGCAGCAGCTGCACTGAAACCACCTAAAAACAATTATATGACACATACTTGTTACAGTTTGATGATTTTAGAGGTGAGACTGAACATAACAGACATAAAAACTGAGCCTCTCTTCGACTGTTACTCCTCTGTTACTTTTAGTTTTAGTGTAGTATAGTTAAAAGTAACTGTGTTACTGTGTGCGTGGGAATGCCTTGCACCTTATCAGGTTTAGGTATATTAACAAGACTCCAATATATTTTCATATCATATACAACATATCAGATTTAAGCATAGAGAGATAACATCCTGGATTTATTTCCTTTGTCCCTAGTGTTTTCACAGTCCATCTATTATTGAACAAGGTAGAGACACAGTATTTATTGTCCAACATGAAGAATTCGTAGATTCGTAGATTCGTAGACTTATACATGGAACATACAACAACTGAACAGTCAATAATGAATTCAATCAAATGATGAGAGACAATGATTAGTAACTAAAAACATTTGATCCTCAGAACTGTGAAGTGTTTCATTCACTCTTAACTGCCTTTCTTAATTCAACTTATTTGTAAAACACTCAGAGCTTTATTAAATCATTAGAACTTAATTGACACCTTAGGACTGGGAAGGCAGGTCAAGAATTGTCATTAGCAATTGTCAGCTGATGACATTTCCAGCGCTAATAAATTCTCTGCTCTTAAAAACTTGTGGTAACACTTAACAACCACAGGCTTAACGGCTGATTCCACAGCAGGAGGGACAATGAGAAATTTCCACTGTCTGAAATGTTAGTAATGAATGGTATCTGGTGTGAACTCGTGCAGTCTGGAAAACTAAGAAAACTTTCAGGTCAAACAGCACATGTAGGGCAGCAAGGCAAAGCCACACTGTGGACAGATGGAGTTAAAATTTAGCTTGAATTGTTTTTTACTTGTTTTTATTAAAATAAATCAGGAAAAAGTAACAACTAATTTCCCCAGGGTTGCATGAAACTGTGTGTGACACGAGGCATTAGAGAAAGAAAAAGCTGAAAATGCTAAATGTGACTCATGCTCTGATCACACTGTGTTGGCTCCTTCCTCTGTGTATAACAGCCTGTCTTTGTTATTAACTCTCATCTTGACTCCAACACAGATACAAGTGTAACTTTAGCAGCAACACTAGAACACAATTACAAATCTGTGAGCAAACATTGCATCTCACATTGTAGCTTCCTCCTGTTTGCTTACTTCAGTAGCACTTTCCAAGTGAGATATTACAGAGGACAAATCAAAACTCTGAACACAGATGCCTGCTGTTTCAGCTGTGGATTTAGTAGACGAGTGAGTACAGCAGCAGTATGGTGGTGTATATGGGATAGACTCACATTACACTACGGTGCCCATGTTCATGGTAATTGGAGAACATGTCACCCATTGAGATGAAATGACTCACTGATGTGTTTTTAATAGTTTCTGGAACATGATACAATGCTGTATTCACTTTTGTGAGGATTTGGTGGAATACAGAGGCTTAAATTTTACACTAAAGCAATTTAGCTTTACCTCAATCAGCAACATCACTTTCAGTGGAGAGTGTGGCTCTCCAGTTTGAAGCTGTAGAAACTAATTTTTACAATGTGATGAAGATTGATAGCACCCAGGTACAGAGGAGTGAAGTGTCCAAGCCCTTACTGAAGCAAATTTGCGTCTTAATGATCACAGCTGCACAGTGATTATGGCATGAGGGGAAAAAAGAGAACTGTCTGCTGGTCTGTAGCAGCAGCAATGATTTACTCCATGTAAGAACCACATTGTTTTTTTTTTCTTTTTGCTTCTTTTCCTCACTCGACTTTGTCTCAGTTACAAAACTTAATTCAAAAAATGATGCCAAATAAAAAATAACACAATATTATATAGATTGTGTGTGTTTGACTGTGACTCCTAAATACCAACCGGCCAGTTTGAGTTCCACTCCACTGTGGTCGATGAGTGTCCCGTTAACCCGGTTGCTAAAGGGTTCAAAGGCAGTGATGCTGAGCATGGCCGGCTGCTTCTTCCCTAGGTACTCGTAGGATCCTCTCCACAAAGAGCTCTTTGCAAACACACCCCCGGGGACTAATGGAGGGAGGGGGCACATGGCAAAATGCAAAAGTTAAAGATAAAGTAAGCAGAAAGATTATTTTCATTTTTTACTTTTAGAATTATCATAAATAATTTTAAGTTGTTTAGAAAGAAAAGAGGAACTGAGAACTGTCTCCCAATACTTTAATATTTGAGACTAAAGTGCACAATTGACTTTATTTTACTGATTAGAATATATTCAGTGTGATAGGAGGATTGAATCATTAACACGAGATAAATACTGAAGGAAGAATGAATTATTCTGATAGATACTGTAATGGAGATAAATACTAATAAATTAGAGTTTAGTGATATCAAGCTCATTAGAGACAAACATTTTGAAACACAAGAACATCCCGCCTTACCTGGTAATTTGGAGGGAGGCTCCTGCACCGTCCCCACTGGGCTGTTACCACTTGGACGATTATCAGCTGGAGAACAAGTTAACAAAAAGAAAATACATAACAAGATTATCCTGCGCACAGATGCAGTGTATGCCTCAGGAAGTGAGAGCAAAAGATCTCATTTTCAATTTCAACACAACAGCTCTGAGGGAACTGCAGTGAGAGGATGTCACCGTCAGCACTTCCTGAGTGCGACCATGCTAAATAACTCTGGCGGCCAGAGTGAGAGGTGTCTGCGACAGGACTCAAAGTTAGAGTCACTGAGCCGCAGGTTCAAGGGAAGTACTTTAATAATACCTTAGCACTCACATGGGGACCACTGGACTACACAACAGTAGTAAACATACCCACAGACAGAACAAACAGGGCTTTACACACAACTGCAAACAAAGACAGGTACCCTGAATGGTATAAATTTATACAGACACAAACAAGCACACATGCGCACACCTCCAGCCTTCGACTTTATTAGCTGCCAGTCTTTGGAGCCGCCCTTCCATCACTGCGCCCACAGGTGCTGTTAATATCCTGTATGTGCTAAGGCCAGTTCTCTTTCTGCCTTCACTCTTAATGGCCCAGCCTTAAAAAATACCCATCACCCTCTATATTTCAGCAACAGCTTGGCGCGGAATCCATCACATGGATACCCCCCCTCTAGTCCGCCTTCTTCTTTAAGCTATTAGCATTTGTCTACCTTAGATAATTGTGTGTCGATGACTCTATTTTTTTTTTCCTATATGTATTTAGGCCAATAGTTAGGGGTGTCTTAATGGCAGTCTATTTGTCTGCTAGACCTTGTTAACACTGCCTCGCCATTTATAAGAGGTACTTCTGCTAACCTAATCAATGGGATGCATTGGCCTAATCAGGTTTGCACCCTTGTTAATGTTTCAAAGCTTGTGTGTGCGTGTGTTTTTAAGGCTGTGAGTGTGTGTAATTCCATGCAGTGTAATTGTGTGATGGATGGGCAATTCTACGCTGGCATGTGTCTGAGAATAAGCAAGTGTTAACAGAGCCATTCATCAACATTAGCTGAATCCCCAATTTCCCTACCTGAGTCACCGCTGTATCCCAAATCAGTGAGGACCCCAGTGCTTTCAATAAACACTGCTAATGGAAACCGTACATTATAAATAAGAGGTGCATTGTTTTAAGTGTGTAATACATCTGTGTGCTTCCTGGGGAAACTAGGTGGCCATGTTCACACGTCTATAGTCTTATGAGGATTAGTGAGTGAATCTCTGCCTGTGTGTGTTTTCTCCATGTTCTCCTCTTATTGCTGTAATGTAACTGTGTTTATACCTGCACACAGAGGCGGCTTCCCTGTCCAGCTCCCATCGGACCTGCAGGTCCTGTGCTCTGATCCTCCAGCCAAGTAGAAACCAGGCTGACACGTATAGATCAGCGTGTAGCCAAGGGACGGCAGTTCAATGGCTCTCACATCGGACTGGGCTGGCAGCTCGGGCTGGCTGCAGTGGTGGGCTGGAAAGGAGAGAAAAGGGGAGGGAGGGGGATTAAAGAGACCAAAGAAAAGAGTGTGAGGTCTCACAGAAACAGGTTAAAGTTGAGATGAGGGGATGAGCAGGGAGGGGGATCAGAGGAGCAAAAGACGAAAGAGAGAAAATGCATTGGGAGAGAGGAGTGTAAAGCCAAGGTGGAGGTGTGGGGTCAAGGAAGAGTATATAGAAAATGTAGGCGTTAGATTGTGAGTAATGCAAACTTTTGCTCAAAGTTATGATTCCCACTTCACTGGTATGTATGTTTTATTTTCCAGTAAGAGCAGACAGTGTGCTTACCAATGCACTCAGGTTGAAAACCACTCCAAGTGAGGTTGGGCAGACAAGTGCGGGAAATGGAGCCCTGCAGTAGGTAGCCCTTTCTACAGCTGAAGAACACAGTGCTGCTGATCTGTAAGACAACACACAGATGGATGTGGATTTGAAAAAAATAAACAAACAAACAACAAAAACACACACATGTAAAGAGCACACACACACACACACACACATACGGCTGATGGCCTTGGTTCTCTCTGAGCTGCAAGATGGTCATTGTCTTTCAACACAACCTGTCACAGCTCAGAGTGCCCTCTTTGAAATGATGGTTTCTTGGTTGTGTAATTTACTAAATTATTGATAAAGATAATCATGGATTATGTTGGAGGTATGAACATTAATGTTTAATATTTAATATTTAATTTTTCACAGCAACCATTTTGACTTGTCATAGGGAAACCATTTAAATACTCTACTCTACCAGTAAACCATGACGGTGTCATGTGACAGAGAGAGTCATTCAGATATTGAAATTGTAGCAGATGAATTCAGTTTGAGTTTGACTGTTTTAATTAAAAAGAAAACTCTAGCTGTTTTTCCCCACATGCCAAAATGTTGCCAGAAACCTTTTAACACTAATTTGCAACTGATTTTAATTATAGTGGAAAGTCGCAAGACTACTGCATCATATGTTTGAATACAGCGTAGCCATCTAAAGTAGATGTTAGGTCCAATGTAATGTTGTCCATTTAAAAACAGATTACCTTGCCAGGTTGGCTCTTTCTATGAAATTCTATATAGAAAATAAGAACCAAGCTCAGAAGAAAATACATGTTTGTTTAACGGTGTCAGAAAAAGAGTATTATTTCCTTTAACCTTGTAGTCAACACTGTAGAGGATGCAAGGCATAGCATAAAAGGTATAAAAAAGAAATGAAACATACATTGAATTATGTAGGTATGAAAAACTTTTTTATATGATCTTTTTCAATATAGATGAATTACATGTCTTGTGACCATGTTTCCATACCTGGTAGCCTTGACTGTTGTTCAGATTTCCAAAGAGAGGGGTTCCAGGGTCTCCACAGGTAGTGTGTGTGGGATCTGAAACACATGCAACAAATCTATGATATAACCAATCTCGTGTTAAAATAAGTCTCATATATTACATGTCACTCACAATACATATCACCTCAGGAATTCTGATGTGAAGCACTGATTCTAAGGTATTGCATGAGTAAAGCCAATAGAAAATCACTGTATTTTAGATTCGTGCACACGTGCACACGCGCACACACACTCACACACACACACTGTACACATACAACACACAATCCAGAGAACAAATGCATGCACTCACATTCACAAATCCTACAAGTCTTATTAGTTATTTTATAACACAATTATCAGTCCACACACACAGATTATCAAAACATCATTTATTCTCACAACAGCAAATGCATCATAATCACCACAGCCAAGTTCATTTTCACTGGGTCATGTCTTTAGCAGCCTCAGGAGTTACAGAATGATCATGTAATATCAATCGTGACCAGTAAATATTTCCTTCATTATATTCTGGTTGCCACAACAGGTCAGGGCCAGATGCAGTGTTTCTTATTCTCAAGTGGTTTTCAATCAGTCTCATTGCAGTCCTTATCAAATGGAAAATTTGAACAAGAAGCCACAAGAGGCCAGTCTTTCCAGGGAATTTAGAGCAACCATGAGGTGCTGCAAGAGACGCTGCATAATGTAGGTGCATGACATAGGTTGTGTTTTAATTGATTCAATCTGACTAAATCTTAGTTTAACCTTTCCCACATGTCAGGCATGATGGTTTTTCATCAGTGGCTAAACAAACAGGCTGATAAATGATGCATAGACCGTGGAATTATTGGTGACCCATGGCTATACATTAATGTTTAACTATCACTGGGTCAAAGGTTTGCATGTGTGCATATTTTACAGCTACCTACGTCAACTTCAAATACCACAATGGACCTCAGGGCTGGAGCCCTGTACTTTATTTTATACGCAATGTGTTTTTGATCACAGCATGATTTCCTTGAATGCTTCAGGAGAAAGTGCTTCAGAAATGGAATTACTCATCGTGGTTTATGGATGTTTATTGCAGAAAGAAACAAGATTTTTTGCTGGCAGAGGGTTGCAGGTGGCATAAAAGTGTGTTTTAAGTACTGGTTGCATGAAATTCACACATGGCAGCAGTGTCATGTTTGATGAATGCAGGTGAATCTGTGAGTCCTAGAAATTTCTTGCAGTCTCACACAAAGGCAGCAAATGTGGATGTTGCTCTAATATGTGAAATTTGTCAAAATTAACAGGATAGTGATTGATTTCATGTTGCCATTTGCACTGCCAGACCTTAAGTTTCTCCACATTATGTCTGCATGTTGAAGAGTGATTTGACTGAACCCTCAGTCATTTTGAAAGTGGTTTAAAAATGTTCTGGGTTGTTTTAATTAATTACACAGATGAGAATTGAAAACAGAATCAATGCAGCTTGTTAGCTAGGTTAAATGGGTTTTGCATGCATTAATTCTTGATTGCAAAAGGCAAGAGGGAGCATAAGAGGGCAGAATGTAAGCAAGCCAATGGGTGTCTTTTCTCACACTGATACTACTGTTTTGTAGGTAATTACATACATACTTAATGTACTGTGCTCTGCTAATAGAGGCCACAGGCCATGCACTCCAATTCCAGCAACCTCCATAACCCATGGTGTATGTCGCCTCTTTGATTATTACTCTAAAACTGTACTTTAACCTTTTGAGCTGCTTACCTATGCAAGAGGGCTGTGTGCCACTCCAAGTGCCGTCGTACTGGCAATACCGCCTGGTAGAGCCCACCAGTACAAGGGGAGGGTTGCAGGAGAAGGAGACAGAGGACAGGTAGGTGAATCCTCTGTCCTCCCTCCTCCCTTGTGCTGGTATCCCGGGGTCTCCACAGAACACAGCTGCAAAGACAAAGGAGAAGGGAAAGAAAGCAATGCAGGAGTGAGGGGTGATCTGTGAACCATGTTGTGTTTTAATTCAATATTGTCCAAGGGGAGGGAGTGTGAAATGTCATGCATAATGCAAATCTATATACGTCAAATCAATGTCAGAGACATGTAATGTAATTTGGCACTGCAGCATGGTGCCACTTACGGAAGCACTGTGGTTTCTCTCCACTCCAGTTACCGCTGCCCTGGCATGTTAACACAGTGGGCAGGGACAGCTGGTAACCTTGGTTGCAGGAGTAGCTGATGCTGGAGCCCCAGGTGAAGTCTGTACCAACGACCTGACCATTAGGGATGGTGGGTGGTGGACCACAAACGATGGCTACAAAGAGACAAAGATGCATCACAGGATCTTAGTTTAAATGCAAAGGTACAGTCCAGTCCTTTTAAGTATCTGAATAGAGGGAATGTCTACTTCTGTAAAAGTAACAACATCTGTACCACCCATTTGCCCTATGCTTCCATACTCATTTCATGCTTTCCTGCAGATTTACCTCATACCATATTGCCGTTCACATCTTACCCCCTACAAAACTGTACCTTTACAGAGTGGTTTAGTGCCATTCCAGGTGCGGTCCTTGGTGCAGATGAGGGTGGAGGCCCGGTCAGCGTCCATGGTGAAACCAGGGGAACACTGGAAACTGACTGTGTGGTTGTAGGTGAAGTCATTCCCTAACCTCACACCGTTAGCTGGCACTCCAGGGTCACCGCAGTTGATTACTGATGAAACAATAAAGAGAAATGAATGTGAAAGATAAACTGCCTCACTCAACTGGACAGTGAGAGCAGACACAGTTGAACAGACGGGCAGAGAAGCAGAAGAAGTCTGTCTGGTTTGAGGAAAAGTTTGCTACCTCAATCTGTCACATGTTAAAATGTATATGTCAAAGCAAGGAATCAATATCAGACACTTAGGATGACATATAAATGTGTAAAAATTCCGTTTTCAGTGGCACACTGCATGCCTCAAACTTAATGAAGTGTGACAGGCACTTAACCCAAGCAGTTCACCTCATCCACAAAACTTAACAAGCTAAAACATCTACGTAATAGATGTGTACTGTATTCAATTGGTATTTGGCACTTCATTCATTATCATGGATAATATACACATACATGCTTAAAAACTTATTGTGTATCTGACAGACTTTTCAATCACAGTCAGCCATGGAGGAGCTGGGCTTTTTTATCTCACTAGACTTTGATTGTCTACAGTTTAGAACTTTGAGGATGCAGAGAGACTGGAGCTTGTGATGGGTGTCCCTCTACAGTAGCTCCCCTCAGGCTCCAAGATGAACCGCATTTCTCCTTGATTATACTTTTATGTCCTGCAGGGGAAAAACAGTGTGATGGAGGAACAACAGTGAGAATTCCACTGTGTGACTCAGCAGCAGCATCACGGTTAAGTTCTGCCGGAAATCTCTGAGAAGGAAAATCCAGAGCACAACTTGCACTAAGTTTCCTTGGGACAAAAATGCATTATTAAATGCATATGACCAGCATTCCAGCACAATTCCCTGTGGGGTGGGGAAACTAGGTCTCTTGGAGGTGTAGTGAGCAAGCACTTAGATGTCCCACTGGGCTGGTATGATTGCGCGTGCACCACAGCCACTATGTCACTATATCCTGTACAATACCTACAGGGTCGAGACACACTGAGACAGTCTCCTCTTGCATAACGATATTCTTTGATTGTCACTGTCAGACTGTTAGACTGCTTGGTATGAGACACTGATGCTGAAGGAAATTTGTACGTGATTGTGAAATTCACTTTTAATAAATAAGTAACAGTTAAAAGGAGGGGATTTTTATTTATAGCCACCTTTGTCAAAGTGTATCCCTTTTTATCTTATAGTTTTTTTTTTTTATATCAATAGAAATACAAATGTATCAACATGTACCCTTTCACTCCTATGGTCTGAAGTCCAGAATGCTTCTGCTTAGGGTTTATCCCCTCCATTCAGAAGAAAATGCTTTGTGATCTAATTGCCAGGGTCTCTTGGCTCTGTGGAGCCGCTGCGTTCCCTTGGTTAAACATAATGATAAAGGTCTGTCTGTCAGTTATGCCTTTGTCATTTGAGTGGACTCAAGTGGACTCATGTTCTCATCCAATGCCCTTATAATGACCCAAGACACAACATGACTACTACTTCTTGCATGACATTACCCATTTAACTTATGTTTCCCTTCTTTAGAAGGCTTTGATATATCCACTGCAAACGATTGTTGCACTACAATTAAATGTGAGAGTTCAACGGGATCATTTAGGCATGTGTATAAGCAGGCAAAGAGAAAAAATCCCACAGTGGAGCATTTACATATGAAAGCTGTTAATTACCTGAGCACTCAGGCATGTTCCCGGTCCAGGTCCCGTTCACAGTGCAGTGCCGGGTGAGCAGGCCAGTGGAGTAGTAGCCCTCCCTGCATGCGTAAGTGATAGATCTGGAAAACGTCAGGCCATCGTGGATCAGGATCTGGGCATTCCGTGGAGTTCCCGGGTTCCCGCAGGAGATCACTGAAAATGAGAGAGATACAGAGATCGTAGAAGAAAAGGATTATGTAACACTCATTAACAGAGTAAATCCTGAGTGACCAGAAGTCAGAGCGTGTAATGTGCTGTATGAGATGCGTGCGTCTCATTGTGGTTTGGTTAGGGAAGATGAGTTGAGAGTAGACCATTAGGTATCATTGTAGACTTTTACTCTTTTAAGCAATTGTGAAAAGATCAGAGACTGTTTTTCTCCCTTCCCCTTCTCTCTCTATTAAACCTATTTAAATGCTTAAAACATCTAATTTCATTTTTGTACCCAGCAATACTGTAGTAAATAATCATGTATTACTTCTAGTCAGTGATCGCTAAAAGCAATCAACTACCAATAAGAGTCTTTTGTTTTCTTCTCTTGCGCACATTCAGGATATCACAGAGGTTTAGTTTCCTAAAAAGGCCCTTAAATGCTTTACTTAGAGTTTTAATCTACATCACTTTTATACTCTTTCATGTGCCTGATATGCATCCTCACTTGGTTTGTTTTCCCTTTCCCTCTGTTCCTCATCCATTTGCACGCACACCACCTTCATCATCTTCCCCTGCGTCCTACTTCATAAGTAACTTTGCTTTGATGGACACATCCTTTGCTCAGAAAAATCCCCTGGTGTCTGTCCGGCCGCCAGCGATGGTTCTGTTCATTACAATCTCCAGCTTGCCCTGGGCCCACAGAGCCCCGTGGGTTTCGCCCTCCCGTAATGACCAGATGTGGCCTGGCCCTTGAAGTCTGTGCCAACTGAGAACAGGTGGGCAACCTCAGCTAGCAGGCATACCACACACCAGAGAGGGAGTGAGACTGAGAGAGGCGAGGGAGAGCGGGGGTGGTGGTGTGAGAGGAGGAGGTTATGTGTGTCTGTGTGTGTGCTGTGTTAAGAGCACAAGTGAAAACAGCCTGGGAAACATGATGAAGTTTCTGGACATAACAAAGTGGATACATCGATGAGGAGAGAAAAAGGCCATGTGTTCAAAAAATAATATAACATAACTGCTGGGTATAACTGAATGGTAGAATTGCCAGCTTGAAAGTGTAAAACCGCAGCCAAGTTTATGGATGGTTTTATCATCTTAGTGTTGCTAGGTGATGAGTAAAAACCCTCCAAGATACCTTTCCTCGTCGTTCATCTAGTATACCCTGACCCATTGAAAAGAAAAATGTCTCTGACAGGCAACAAACTACATGCTCACCACCTGGAGCAGCTCCAAGGATACTTTGAAATACTGTAAAAGTAATCCACGCACAATATTGACAGTAATTTACTTGATTATATTCTAAATCAGGCTGAATTCAAACGCTCACCTCTTCAGATCATCCCTAGAAGCCTCTGTCTCTTTTCTTTTTTCTGCTGCATGCATACAATTGGACAGCAGAGAAAGAAAGATTGTACTCTACTTCTTAGATTGTCTGTAATGTCTTTGTCCTGTCTCAGCAATAATAATGGTTCGCATACGGCTGAATCAATCAGCTGCAAACTATACTTTCCGAGGGTCAGCTTTTTCAGGTGTTGGTTGCAGAATGAATCTGATGTTGCACAAGGACAAAACTGTTAAAAATGACACTGTTGTGCCCCCTCCTCTCTCTTGTTTATGCGTTGTTTTACATTTTTGCAAACACACACATTAGCGACAACGCCTTTCTTTCAATTAGGGAAGGCAGTGTCTAATTACACAATCAGCGACTGTGACTACAATATCAACCACAATCTGTGAGTGAAGAAAAGCTGGAAATGTGCAGTTCATTGCTGGGATTTGTTGAGATCAGCTCTGAAAAGACATGAAAATGCAGAGATGAGGAAATATAAATACTCATTAGTAAAGTGCCTACACCCTAAAACATTCACTAAGGCCACAATTAACTCTAATCGAGGAAATGATTTCGATGTCTATTACCCCTGAAATTACAATCTATGCATACAAAGGTTTGTAAAACTAATGCAGTGGGAGTAATTAAACTGAGCAAATGGAGAAGAAAGGGAAGGAAGATGACACGCTTGAAAGAAATACAAGTTAGTGAAAAGAAACTAAATGAAATGTAGATGTTTAGAAGTTTGGTGAGTTCAACTTAATAATTACCCATCTGCCCTGCTTCACATTCAACAACCTGGCCGGCTATTGTGCTCATTCCTCTTTGGTCTCTTTAATCAGCAGCCCACACATGATTTTGCCCAATAATGTCCTCCAGCTCCTTCTAAGGAATCCCAAGGTGTTCCCAGGCTTGATGGGAAATGTAATCTCTCCATAGTCATCTGGCTCTGCCTCTGGGTCTCCAGTTGGACATGTTCAGAATACTTCCAATGTGCAGGGGGGAAGGCAACCTGATCAGATTCCTTAACAACTGACTGATTTCGACGCAAAGGAGCATCTGTTCTACTCCAAGCTCTTCCTTGGTTTCCAACATGCTCGCCCTTTCCCTGAAGGGTTTTACTCTTTTGATCACTACCCAAATGCTCATGGCCACAAGTGAGAGTTAGAACCCAAACTGACTGCAAAATCTAAAGGTTCAGCCTAGAGCTAAGCTCCCTCTTCACCACAAATTGGTTGTTGCCACTCCAATCTGCCAACTGATCTTATGTTACCATCACCTAACAAGACCCCACCATTTTGGAGGAGCAGCCTTGAGATTCTGTCTATAAAAATCCTGAACAGAATCACTGATGACAGGCTTTCTCATCTCGTGAATCAACACCACCCTCAACATCAAGCTTGTGCACAAGCTCTTGCTAAGATTACATCAGAAACAAATAACCAATAAGCAATAACACATTTTCAGTGCCTCTTATTCCCACATTAGGTTTGTCCAAGGACATGAAACACATGCAGATGAACCCTCCAGCATCTCTTAGACTGTGAGGGCTGCAAATCCGTATTTATTCTTCTAAAACCAAACTCCAGGCACCTTGTTGAAACTTGTCTGTAAAGTTTCATTAAAGTTTGTCAGATGAGTTAAAAAAAACAGACACAACAAATCATGTCCTTACCATGACACTCAGGTTGGGTTCCTAGCCAGGTCCCATTGGCTAGACAGGTTCTCTCTGGTGAACCCCTCAGCACATAACCTGGCTCACAGCTAAAACGGACGACACTGCCAACTGTAAACTCTTCGCCCAGACGGATACCATGTACAGGAACACCTGGATCTCCACACAGCCCGGCTGAATCCCCTGCAAGATGAGATAAAAGAGAAACATAAATGTTACAAGTTAAATTAGAAATATGACAGAGGTAGCAAGAGAAAGCTCAGATTTTTTACTATCACACCTGTGGAGAACATACATCAGGAAGGAGCTCTCCACATGAGTGATATTTTCATATTAAAGCACAATAACATTGTGATTAGAACAGGAACACAGACCCCTCCCACCTGATTGCATCCAACATGAAAACAATATTGCTCTATCTCCCTGAGGAGCTACTAGCTTCCCAAATACATTAAGTTTCATTATATCTATTTGTTCAACAAGCAGAAATTCTGCGACACGATTCATCAACCCAACATAGTGCTACATATTCCATGTCCTTAATTTGAAAAAAAAATCACAAAGCATTTAGCACTGCCTTGTGCTGCTCTCTTATTTTACAAAGAGCTGGTCAACATCACTATAATGGTGCTTTGCTAAGAAAGTCAGGCAAATCTTTATAAAAAGGTTGTGTTTATAGCCCGTTGAAAGAACACTAGCACTCCCCAGGATATATACGAGCATCATGAATTGTGACATTAAACTGTCAGCGTGCTGGTTTTATTGTCACACGGCTTATGGCTCTGTGTATGGGCTAGTTTGTGCGTCTCTGTCTCGTCTTTGCGAATGTGTTTGTGTATTTGTGAATATGCCTTGGGATGTCTGGCATTTCGCATGTGTGTTAGGTATACTAGGAGCCCTGAAGCAAATCGCTGTAAGGGGAGAGGAAGTATGTGGGTCGAAGTCTTTATGGTGCTGGGAGGTGTGGGCATCCCCGTTCCACACTCTAATATGAACAGATTAAAGCAGTTTTATGGAGGACATTCTCTTTGCCCTTGAGGCCTATGGAGCAGACAGGCAGCTCCATCTTTGGTCCACCTACTTCGCCCATTACCTGCTAACACCTGCCAGCCAACTCTTTATTTGTTGGCCTGGCATTATGAGGGCATCAGACTGGGTGGTGATATGACATCTGAATTAATCAAATATTAGCAACAGAGAGGTGGGAGAGGATGAGAAAATGAGCTACACAGGAAATAGCTCAAAATATTAACAGCAGCATTAATATCTAATGCTGCTTATTATTATTATTATTTTTTTAATCTAATTCAAAAAATAGAGTTAATTTTAGTTTTATTGCTCCAGATTGTCAGTCAGTCAGTCTGGGTGTAGTTTTCCGTACCAGAGCAGTGTGGCGGTGAGCCGCTCCATTGGCCGTCCAGCTGGCACATCCGCGTCGTGTTTCCGATGACGGTACGCTGGCCGATGCAGCTGTACCGGATGACTGAGCCTACTGTCCGACGGTCGCCTGAGATCTGGGCGTAAGGTGGCATGCTGGGGCGGTCACACAGCACCACTATCCAATCAGAGCAGAGAGATGACAAAAAGACCACAGTGAACAAATGGAAAAAAATATGCTTGTGTTAAAATACTGATAAATAGACCAAACAGTTATAATAGTTGCTCATATACTCACACAGGCACTTGGGCAGGGAACGGTCCCAGCTGCCATCCCCCTGACAGGAGATAGAGCTGGTGCCCAGCAGGTAGTAGCCTGGGTTGCAGCGGTACGACACAGTGGTCTGGAAACTGTAGCGATGTGGCCCACTGGGCAGTACTTGCCTTATGCTATTCTCAATGTGTCCTGGCTCTGTGCAGTTCACAACTGAAGGAAAAGGATGCAGGAGGAGGGGGTTGGGAGAGTGAAAGAGACAGAGAGAACAATATATATCTTGTGTAACTATTTCAGGTTCAATTTGACTAATTAACAGAAATGTATTCTGAGACCATGATATAATGTAAGGGCCTTTCTTTTCAACCATGATATAGATGCATGACACACAGGGAACAGGGTCAATTTATAAGCATTTTTGTCCCTTTTGCATTTACTGTCTGCCCATTAATTTCCTCATCTTCTACCTCCACCCATCCAGCATCCGTTTATCCACCCCATTCCAAATGAAGTAGGAGGCAAAATCCGGAAATAAACATTTGCTTCATTAGAGCCAGTCTCCTGCTGGCCGCAGTGGTGCAGAGATGGTGATGGATGGAGAGCTCAGAGGAGAAGAGGCACCATGTCAGTTTAGCACCAGATGGAGGGAGTTAGGGAAGAGGAGAAACAGGGATGAGTGAGGAGCGAGGGACAGCGAGGGGTGTGTGTATATGTTACAGAGTTAGAGAGGAAGAGACCCTGATGGTGCAGAATGTATTAAAATTCATGACAGAATGTCAGGCTATGACTGCCACCAGCACCAATCCATCTTGAGTGTCTCCGTACAAGTCACAAACCAAAATTGCCTCAACAAAGTCAGACCACAGGGAGGAACAGTTGCTGTTCTATACAGTAAATCACAACCATATGTGGACCATATGATGCCAAAACTCAACTGGCTTCTAAAACTCTGCTTGGGAGTGCACACGTGGCCATTATTGTCCCAGTTTGCCTTGTCAGTCCTGCCCCCTGTGTGCTTATGCCACAGCCAAAATGAACCCATTGTATGCTAATGTGCCTAAACGCTCTCTCATTCCATGCTCCCAAACAGGCCGGCACAACTAAATCACCCCCCAAATACTTATTATAATGCATTCCTTCCAGTAGAGAGCTGACCTGTGGTGCCATCATTTACAACTTACTGCAAAATAACACTACAAAGCGTATTTGAAGCAGTGAAGCTGCTTCAGCACGAGACTTTCCAAGCTTGGAATTCAGCTTTGAATAAATATGCCCGGGCAGCACGGGCTCAAAAGCGTTCCAACAGTCATCTAAAACGACTGACCTCCTGGTGAATTTTTGTGTGTGGCCTGGTGGGCAGGCAGAGAGGAAGCAAGGGGATGAAAGGAAAAGAAGAATAAAAGTTAGAGGGGAAGAAGGGCTGAGGTAATTCATCTCTGTTCCACTCAGAAGTGGGGACCCCGGTCACCCTCTCCTCCTCTTGGCATCTTGCCATGTAACGGCCGTGTAAGTGGTGTGTCAGTGGGTGTTTTTTTTCTGTCCTGTGTCTCTTGCCTTTTATTGTGGAAAAGGCAAATAAAAACACGAGTCATCCAAGGGGAGGGGGTATTGTGGCTGTGTTGCTGTGTCTCGAATTGGTGGTGATTAGAGAGGGATAGGAGAATGGCTGGGCCAATGGTACTCTCCTGCTCGCTGCATTATTGATAGAGCCTACAGACTCCTGTAGTTAAAATCTGGACCATAGAAATCATTACCTTTGTCTGACTGACTCCTGCCCCGCCCTCACCTCTTTCCCTGCCTTCTGTATCTATTCACTTCTCTCTCTCTTCCTTTGAAAGAAAAAGCCGTTGGTTAAGCTTAGCTGAGGCTAAGGTGAGATGGATGAAGCGGATGTCATCAAAGCACTTAAAGTTTTCCACTCAGGGGAGGAAGTACATGGCAGGCGGGAGAGCGCGATTCACCAAATATGTCTCGCATGCTGTAATTAAGGTGATAAATCTGATTGACGATAAGACCTCTAAGCTACTTATGTCTCCACATCAACAGTGAGGATAATGTGCCATCAAAACAGATGCCCACACCCAGCCACGCACATACAGAGAGGCACACACAGTCTCCCGCAAAACGCATCTCAGAGTCAGCATCTGCATGGAAACAAGGCCAATGCTAATATGATGTCACTAGCGGAGCGGAGAGATTTAAGGCGTATGTCTGGGAGAAAATCTCGCCTGCTTATGCATGCAGCAGCCAAATGTACTTCTCTCTTTTTTTAACAACTGAAGAAGGATTCCTGTGAGACTTGTAACCTCCTCATCCCTCAGTAAAGTAAAAAAAAAAAAAAGAAAAGAAAAGGGACAAATCCTTTCTCTCCTCATTTAAAACAAACTCATAAGTCAATCCGTCACTGGTTCTGTCACTGGCTTGTCACATTCAGGGCCTGACCTTGCGAGCGGCCTCTTTCTGTGCCTGTCACAAAGCCCTCAGTTAGCGGGGACTTAGGAGACAGACGTGGCTGCTTGTCGCAAAAACACTGCCAAATTAAAAGTCCTTGCTTTGCTCATTCAAAGCAGAGCAGGGTACTTCTTATTCTGAGCAAAAGCCAGAATGCTGGTCTCCAAAGGCTGCTGTCTTTCACACAAGCTCAAGGATCCTGTGATTGTATTGGCTGCCTCTGCTTGGTTTTTAACCAAGTTTTGTTTCCCTGACAGGCAGGTGAGCTTTCAGGTGCAACAGAGGAAGCTAAAGCTAGGAGGAAATAACATCACATATAAGTATTATCCAGAACCTCCACGGACCATGTGGATGAGACCGTGGTAATTAAATAATCCAGGCTTCTCTTTGGTTTTTCATTTCAATTTCCCCTAATGTGTGTCATTTAAACTCTTTCTCCCTCCGGGTGTCTCTGCACTTCATCTCCGCTCTCTCTGTGATTGGGGTCATCTGTGGTCACAGAAGATGTGACCTTGTGGATACAATAGGTAATTTAATGCCTAGCCACACAATTGGATGAGAATACAAAAAGAAAACCATGCTCCCACTGGGAATACCTGCAAATGAGCCCACTTTCTGAAAATGCCCTCACTCTGTGCATTAGGTACTATCAAAGTTTATTTAGCTCTGACGTGATTCACAGATCATGATATATATAAATAAATACCAGTGTAAGAGTTATTCTGTCATGCTTATGCATTGCTCAGGTGGCTGGTCTGGAATCACATGTATACACTGGGCTCATATTTGTATAAAGGAAGTTGGATATATGCAAGATTTTAAGATTATGAAGGCAGAGACTCTTATTTTGATATTCTTCTCTCATATTAGTCATTTGTTCCCTCACACACACATGCACACAACTTTGTTTTCTAAAATTGCTTCTTGGTTTTTTGATTCACTGCACCGATCCATCTGAGCGCAGTGGAAACTCTACATGTACCTAAAATTGCTTCTTGGAAAAAAATGTATGTCTCTTTTCCAACAAGACCAGACACACATCTTACATTACATCAGCCCTGGCTCTTTGCATTCATCTTTCTATTCATCTGTAGTCATAAGCACCTCTAGGAATCAGGTGTGCACTGACTCAATGGCCTGATGATTTCTGGTGGTTGTCTCTTACTTTTACACCTGGGGAGGGCATTGCTCCACTGCCCACTGGCCTGGCAGGTGGATTTCACGGCCCCTTGCAGAACGTATCCAGTGTTGCAGACAAAGCGCACAATGTCGTTTAAGTTGAACTGGTTTCCTTGGGTCATACCGAAGGTGGGATTGCCAGGATGTCCACATGTAATGGCTGAAAGGAGATAGAAAATCACAGTTACATGTTTGGAAAGACACAGGCCCCACTGCAGTTTCCCCCGGCTACATGTCTTTTTTCACTACCAGCTTCTCATAAAATAATCTCCTTGTGGGAAAATGATAAGTATTACATTGGAATACAGTGTACTTCATGGTAAAAGATGAGGTAACAGCGGCTTTTAAAGCTTACATTATGGATGAGCTGGTGTGAGTTTTCTGCAAAAAACTCTTCAATAACAGGAATTAAGTGGTGATCAGTACCAGATGGCTCCAGTTTAATCACACTAAATTGGTGGTTGGTGGCAAACTTAAACTGGCCTGATTAGAGCATCCCTAGGCAATATATGTCTCTGCCTACTACAAATCGCTGTATGCAACACTATTAAGATGGTGGAGAAGCTTTGTTTTGAGATGTATTTTTTTCACCTAGTTTTACCGGTGCCCCAAACAGTAAAAGTCTGATTCTGTTCATCTGACCAATTTAAAGAATTCACTATATCATATATGATAAACAAGCTTTATTATATGTTTTCCCTGGGTACTTACGGACACAGACTGGGGTGCGTCCTGACCAGCGGTGGTCCTGTTCACAGATTCGCACAGACACCCCGATGAGACGAAATCCTGGGTTACACTGGTACACAACGCTGCCTCTGTAGTTATAGTTCTCCCCGATGATCTGTCCGTTCACTATGGGCTCTGGGGTGCCACAATGACCAGCTATAGATCAACGAAGATGGAGAGAGACAAGGTCAGACAGAGGAGCTCTGAACTTTTGAAGCAAACTGCAGAACTTTTCTGGGTGCTGGGGCTCTCACCTAGACATTGGACCTGTGTTCCACTCCACAGCCCATTGGACATACACTCTCGCACCCGAGAACCCACTAGGGTATAGCCTGTGTTGCAGGAGAAAATGGCTGTGGCTCCGTACACAGTCAATGTTCCAATCTTGTTGCCATTTGGTGGAGTCCCGAGGTCCCCGCAGGAGATGACTGAAATAAGAAAACAATATCACATTAGTTCAATCCCTCATGGTGGAAATATGACCAGCAACATTCATTTGTCTGGTTTGGGAAATGGTTTTGTTTGGCTTACATTCAGTTTGCTTTGGTTAGAAGATTTGTGGCTGTTTAGCTATGCTATTTCCTTAATAACACAGTGGAAATAAAACAAATTTGGATGCAATTATTTTTCAAGCTTGGCAAATGGCTTTTTTCTGGTGGTGGATTTTCTGGTTTTTAAGTGCAAATGAGGCAGTTAACTAAAACAACATGAGGAAAATTAGACTGGAAGATGTGTAGTTTTTACGTACTCTCACAGACTGGGCGAGGATCTGGGTAGTTCCAGGTGCCGTTGGCTTGACAGCGAATTACTCTTTGACCCCTGTAGTAATATCCTGGGTCACATATGAGCATCATAATCGCATCATATTGGTTTTGAGTTCCGTAGATTAGTCTCCATCTCCCATGCTCCACAGCAGAGTGGCCAATGTCAGGACAGGTTACAGCTGGAAGGTCAAAGCAAATTTCAAACCAATATTACTCACTTCAATATTTGTTTGAGTTTGGTGTTGTGTATTGTTATTAGCTGCTTCTGGACACACAACATGCAATGATTTATTACTGTGTAAGTGCTATATGTCAGTCTCGAAACCAGCCAGGAATATTTGGAGCTTCCTCTCTAATACTGCAACTAAACACACAAATACTCACGAATACATCTGGGTTGGGCCTCAATGGGGCTCCATCTTCCAAATTCCTGACAGATCACTGAGGTGGTGATGGGCCCAGAAAGACGAAATCCAGGATTACACTGGTAGGTGGCTCTGGCTCCTAGAGAGAAGTCCTGGCCAACAATACTGCCATTGACAGGAGGAACTGGCATTCCACAGGACATGACTGGATGGGGAAAAATATACACCAGGAAGGTGAGAAAAAAAAGAAGAAAAAATTACGTTGGTAGCAATATATTGTAATAACCATCCTCATATGAAGAGTGCCTCACTCACATCACACTTCCTGAACAAACACATCCCAGAGCCAGCACTGATGTGCAGTAAACATTAGCTCAGGCTACCATCTGCACAGTAGTAAACAATCATGTCTGGGGAAAGTACATGCAATTCATGTGGAGATTACACCTGCTGCAGACTTGACCAGACCAGTGCAGAGAATGGCTGCCCTCAGTTTTCACGTTCAGGTGATTCTGTTAATATGGCTATTCAGAAAATAGTGTCTGAATGTATAGTTGTTAGGTTTTATGTGTTTGTGATGGAATATAAAAAAATGAGACTGGAAATCAGTGAGCATCGAAGTGAGTCTCAAAAATGTGCACATTTTTTAATTTGTGGAAAGAAAAACTATTTTGGTGTAAAGTGTGTACCTCTTCCTTTGACAGCTATGACTTTGTATGACTCATGTTTATGTCAAACTTTTAGAACGTGTCAGCCTCTCAGTCGTTACTGTTGATTCCATGACTGATCATTTCCAAAATCTGAGCACAGTGACAAGCAGATAACTGTGACTATGACCCATGACTGACATATCAAACAATTGAGCTCAGGTAAAACATGCATCATTAATGTGATGCAGTGTTATCTTCAAAGCAATGCTGGGGAGTGGTGAAGCGAGCTTCCTTGAAGCACGCCTTTGCCTTTGGGACTGCTGGTAAAGGCACACTGTCAGAAAATGGAGTCAAACTTTGATCCCAAGTAAACGGATACAGTGACACTTTTTTCAATCCAATATATCAGATCAACTGAACTTTCAAAGAACACTTGGTACAAAAAATGCTCAGTGTACTAGTCGGGGTACAAGCAAAAAAAAAAAAAAAATCTTGTTTTCATTTCACAGTTTCAAGGATAATTTCACCACTTTTGAAAAGAGTAATTCTGAGTGACCTCAGTCAAATTGATAATGTTGACAAAAGTTTGATAGGTGTTGGCACTGAGATCATCCAGCTAATCTGACAACTTAAATTAAAGAATACAAGACGATACAGTCTACACTTTTGTGCCATCTCCTCACCTGCTGCCATCACAGGGCCCTCACCTTGGCAAAGTGGTACTGGTGCATTCCACTGGTAGATCCCCTGTGCAGTCCGGGTGCATGTGGCGCTGCTCTGGCCAATAAGACGAAAGCCTTGGTCACAGCTGAAACGCAAGGTGCTGCCCAGCTTGGTTCCAGTCAGACTGTGCACTGTGCCATTCACAGGGTTGTTTGGAGGGCTACAGTAGGCCGCTGTGAAAAACAAAAAAAAAAAAAAAAAAAACAGGGGACGATGAAGATATAAATATGCATATGGATAAAATTGAGTGCAACACGCATAAAAACACAATAATGAAGCAAGATGATGCAAGTTGTTATTGAGGAGGTGAAGGATTAATGTTCCACCAGCAGCACAGAGCCACAGATCTCGTCTGCATCAGTCTTCTACGCCTGGTGTGGCAAAGGAGGATATGTATTAATACCAGTTCTACAATACAATCTCTTTAAGGCAAAAACTGCAGACTAGAGACAAGGAAAATTGATTAAAGGAAACTAATGTTCTGCAAAGCGAAACAGGAGTTTGTCAGCAGCAGCAGAGGAGGATCATAAAAGTGATGGATACATAATAACAGCAACAAAGTATCTGTTTTTGTTTGTTGGCTAAATTGGTTGCTGCAATAATCGTTTATCATCCCAAATGGTGCCAGCAACAGGTCCACAGTTTCCAAAGACTCTCAGGCCCTAATTGTATTTTGCAGGCCTCACAGTAACATGGCTTCACTACACACTGGCTGGAGAGGAAGAGTTTGAGTGAAAGAACTCAAGACTGTGGAAACATTCTTAAAAAGGTGATTTGATGTAGAAGTGTACGGCTATATGACACAGAAAAGGCTTCTCATTCTAGGGACTGATTAGGATGGAAGTGGACCATGAACACACACAAAAAAGCGTATCATCCATTACACTTAATCACTATGACCACATTACATTTCTATAAAAATGCTAATTTTGGCTCAAACGGCTCATAAGTGGCAATGTAAATGCCTTCTCTTTCAGGTTAGTGGGGAATTTGAGCACCGCACAGACAATCAGATAAAACTCCCTTGCAGCATAAAAACTTATGTCATGTCAATGGTGTAATATGTATTCAGCATTTATGAGATGTTGCTGTCTCCCATAAATTGTTCCAGCGAGACAGAGAATGTGGGACTTTTCAAGTGAGCTGACAGACCATTTTGTGGCACTGAAGAGATGGTAGATAAAACAGACTTTATTTGGAATTTGACACTGAGGTTCACTCAGAAAGATGTTTCTTAGTAGATGATACGCAGTAGGCGTACTCTGGGCTTTGGTAATTTTGTGAAGCTTTGTGAGTTTGTCATCTGCACAATCATCAAGGGGTGAATGCTCATTACCATTCTCCTGGATGCTACATAGCTATGGAATATGGAAAAAAATGATTAAACCAAATGATTTTTAATACCCTGAGAGAGTTCCTTGGTAAGGCCTCCTCCTGTCATTCACTGTGACTGGCAGCCCCTGAGCCACCCTTAAGTTCAATTCTTTGCCGATCTGAGTCTAACTCATTTGCCTCTCTTTTTGTGGTTCCTTCCTCCCTCTCGCCTTCTGCCTGTTATAGTACACAGCTTGTCTCAGTGCAATCAGCCTCGCAAATCAGAGAAAACAGATCTACATGGGCAAGTGATTGGATTGGAATAGATCAGAGAGGTTGATGTAGACGAAGGGTGAAACACATAAGCATAAATAGATAGGAGGGAAGAGCGTGACTGAGTCAGGTTGTCACATGTCTAAATCAAGTGAGAAAAAAAACAATGACAGAAGCCATGGATGGGGAGAAAGACTTGAAAGCAGAGATGGGGTGTTGCCAGAGGAGATGTCTGCAAGTTGTGATGGAAGACTGGCCTGTGGAGAGAAGAGATGGATTGATGAAGAACACAGTTGAATACAATGACTCTGCCTGTGCCATCTGTTTCTTCTTCCCCTCTCTACAGAAGGCAACTCCATACTGACCACGGCAACTTGAGGGTTCTCAGCCGCCACTTTGTCTGTCTGTCACTTACCCTGCTATGGCAAAATCCATCACGGTTAAGAAAAGAAAAGGTAAAAGAGGAAAGATGGAGGAAAAAAAAGAAGAGGGCAAGGAAATGACAGAACATCCGGTTGGGGAGACGGAATGCTCCGCAGAGAGGAGGAGAAAGACGATTAGTCAATCTGGCTGAGTGGTGTTGATACAGAACGGAGGGAGCCTTTTAAATATTTACACTGTCATAATTCACAGCGAGTTATGCAGGTGCCGTACACCAGCGGATCCTACATGGGAGCAGGACAAAAACACAAGAATAATAAGCAATTCAAGAAACGGTGTTTACTAATTCCCAGGCCTGTGCAGCACAGCAAGGAGTGCCACAGATGCCTGCCGCCCCCGTTAGGTTGTCATGGAGATGGGTCATATTTCTAGCTGTTTCAGCTGCAGTTTGCAGCCCGAATGTTGGTCTTGTTGACACAGTAAACCAAAGACACCTAGACACACTGACTAAGAGAAGCAGAGCCAAATACCAACCCCAAGCAGGCTGCAACAAAATCTCATTTGTAAAGAAGTCTGTTACTTTGAGCCAGTAAATCCCTGGTCTTAACTCACCTGAGTAGCGAATTCGGAAGCCTTTGTGGCTGGTGGTGTGATCGAAGGACCAGTGCAGGTAGACTTTGTTACTGGAGCTAGTGATGCTCAACGGACTGGAATAGTTACCACTGAGGGTAATGAGGAGGGGGCTCTGTCTGGATGGGCCTGGATAAACACACGGGGAGAAATTTAAATTGGAATTAGGAGGAGTCCAGGACTTTGTGCAAAGCAAAAACAAGAAAACTAGAACAACTTTAAATCAAGGCCATGTGCTTGATCAGTGATGCACTTTGGGAAAAAATAAATAAATAAATAAAATGAACAGAGATACAACAGATAATGAAAGATTCCATGATTTCTGTATTTGTACAAATTTAATTAAAACAATCTAAACAAACACAGATTTATTATATGGGTCCAATTATTCTGAGTTATGGTATTTAAGGGATTATGCATTTTGCTAGACTTATGGTAAAATCTAAATTTGCTGAGCTCTTAATTGTGGAAAAAAAGATTTCCTCCTATAATTGGCGCAGCAGCCCCAAGGTTAGCAAATGTCTGTTCCCCTCCACTCGGTAGAAGATAAAAAGCACTAATCAGCAACACCAGTGTATACGACCACCATTTTCTCAAAGCACCGTGCAGAGTTGCTGACTGTGCCTCTAATCACATGCAAATGTACAAGGCAGATGTAGATGTTCTGTCACCATGAAAGGGAGCCTGTGTGTGATTTTCTGTTTGTAGATGCCTGGTTACGAACAGGAAATCCAGCTGTCTGACTCATTTTGGCCTGTAATTGCGGGTATTGGTGAAAATGGATCTTTGAACGGGGAAAGTGTGTGAGGAGGCGTAGGGTCAATACACCACTGATCAGTTTATGTAGTAGCCCAGCGATGTTAAAAAAAAAAAAAAAAAAAGGATTTCTCATTAAAACTCTTCCAGATATGTAAAAGGTCTATATAAAGATACTTGCTTATACAGTGACTTACCGTCAAAGATCTCGAGCTCATCAAACTGCCGACTGGTCTGGAAGTGTTCTATGGTGAAGGTGATGTTGTAGCCTGGTTCCACCTTAACCACCCAAGAGCAGGACTCAAAATGGGGGAAACCGCTGCCTGGTGACTGGCTCATGACGACACCTGTAGAGGCTGTCAGTACCTCATTCATGGGACAGGTCACTGTTGGGAAAGATAAAAAAGAACCAAAAAGAAAGGCATAAACGTGTTAGAACTCAGGGAATAGAGCTTTGTTCATGTATTGCTGTTCTAAAATGTTTTAATGAATTTGTTTCACCTTAAAGACATCTCAAAGTGTATAAAAAGACAGCTAAGCTAATTGCCATTCTGGTCCTGATGCTCTCTCAGGAAACAAAGCTGTCCATAGGAAATGGCTTATATAGCATCTAATATTACTAAATTGCCATGAGCACATTGTGTCCTCTTTGCCCATTGTCAGTATGTGACAGATGTGATGCTAACTTGGCGGCTAAAGCTCACATCTGCCTTGAAGCCCTATTGCTGTGGCATGTCTGGGCGGACCGCATCCATCCACTTCCCTCCCTTTTGTCATTGGTATTCTTGTGGGACAGCTCGGCGACATCCTTTAACATTTCCCAGTCGTTTCCGTCTATATTATCAGACATTACACAGCTCTCCTGCCTGGTGTGTGTGTGTGTGGTTTTTTTTTTGCTGTGAAGCCAACCTCTTAATCTGCCATAGATGTTTGCATACACAGTGGAAAGCAAGAGGCAACATAAAAGGAACCTCATGCTGCAACAGTAACACAATACAAATGTTACATAGTTTTTGGAAAGTTGCATCTGCTTACCTAATGGGACTGAGCTGAAGAGGAAGACTGTGGATAACTCTTTCCACAGCAGAGAAATACATGGATTTGTTTTTCTTCTTTGCATAAATATGCTTTTGAAGCAAAAATAAGATTCCACAAACATATTATAAAGTGTCTCTCTGATAGAATAAAGTGCTTCACACTCATACATGGATCATAATGTGTTTATTCAACTCTACAATCCATTTAGAGGATGTAGTATGTGTTGTTGTTCAACTGTATTGTTATGTTGAGAGGTATTCCTGTTATTTTGAATGAGGTATTCAATACATGAGGGCATGCAAACCAATCATTGCACCACAGTTTAACAGGAACATTCAACATTGCAGCCTTCAGAGTGATCATACAGTTTAAGTGACAGCTCTTTCACACAACTCACGACAAAGAAGGATGTGCACATGACAGCTGAGTGGAGCAGAGACCACAGGCACCTGTGCACAGACATGTGGGGAAAGAGCTCTGTGGTGAGATGAGTCACCCTTCAACATGTTTTCAACAGGTGGGGGAGTACATTTGAGGAGTAGAGGCCTGAACACTTGACCCCTACAGAAAAGGGATCAGGTGGCTCTGTCATGATGTAGGTGGACCCCAGAGAGAGGGCTAACTGCACATCACTACAAAGGTGTTATGAGAGATCACCTTTATCTCTTCCATAGTGGCAGGAAAAGCCCTTAAATTGGTTAGATGAGCATTAAAACCCTCAACCCAATTAAACACCTATGGGAGATTTTGCACTGACGTGTTGGACTGCACTCTCATCATCAAAACAACAGATGAATATATTTTTGGAAAACAGTGTCTTTTATTACAGAGTCAGATCAGTGCCAAGGTGCATTGATTCCACAAGCTGCTCTAGTGGCACATGGTGGTCCGCAATCTTAATAAAACATTCAATATTGGTTTTCCCTTAATTTGTCACTTGTCTCTGTGTGTGTGTGTGTGTGTGTGTGTTTGTCAACTAACTGGTGTGGAAAATAAAAAATTAAAATTTATGTAAATGCCCTTGTTGTGTGCTGCAATTTGAAGAACCCAGCATGTTTTGCCCTGGGGTAAGGTAGCTCTTGGCACCTGCAGGTCCTTCATTACAGTGGTGAAATATTGATTGCTCACTTGTCACATTCTAGCTGTGCCTCCTTTGTGGGACAGTGCGTGTGTGTGGAAGGGCTCGTGTTTTTGTATTGATGCTCAATTGAGTGTGTGCCCCGGCTTGTTCAGCCTCCTTTCTGTGTGTTTGTAGGGAAAAGCATAAAGAAGATTATAGGAGACAGCCTGGGTTAAACAGCATTTGTTTTACCTTGCTTGTTGTGTCAACTACGTGGGGTTTATAGCCTCAGGAAGTCTCAGATGTCAGGTAAGATGTCACTAACATAAAGGCACGTTAAAATTACTTCAAAAATATTTTCCCATCAAATAGTTCTCCCACAACACTTCGCTATTTATTCTGTTGGTGGTAATTGCAAAAGCTAACCAAATGATACCAAAATACATGCAAATGTTATACCACAGGGAAACAGGAGTTGTGTCTTACTTTCATATTATGTATAAAAACAAAATGAGTGGGAAAAAACAGGCCATGAGCCAACTTAAAACATACATCTTGCAAAATGGGAATGACAGTAATGTTGTAGCAGCAGTTGAGAAAACGTTACACACCACATTAGTATACTGTCACCACACATATGATGATGAAATTAGACATCTAAGTATTTCTGACGTCCTACGTTGGATGATAAGTGGCAGTAATCTACTCTGATCCTAAATTCCAAGAAGAAATTCACCAACTTTGTGAAATCATTTTCAAGCTCAAGCACCTCAGTGGACGTGAGTCAAAAGGCTTAAATCCATCACTGATAGTGAAACTGATTGCGCCTGAAAGAAGCACATAAAATCTTGGACTGAAGTTCATTAAACGATCAATTCTTGGAGGATGAGATGTGTGTTGTCAGTGACCTTTCAGGGAGCTCCAGTGCCTCTTCAAAACTGCCTTCAGCTTGTCATGGAGCTGACGCAAAGAGACAGACAGGGGCTCTTATCTATAGGCTGCTACTTATTAAACTAATCCACTTTGAAATGAAGCATCACTCTGCTTGGCTGTAAACAAAAGGGTATTAGGGGACAAACCTGACAGGTGGAAAAAGGCAGCTTTGACACACAAGGTGAGATCCGTGCTGATAGGACTCAAAATGAAATTTCACTTTAATGAGACGGGGAATGGAATAAACCAGGTGGGAGGAATGGCAATCTGTGAGACATCCGTTCCGTTTGTATATAAATTGTTCATGGTATGCAACAGCCTCCTGATAAAAAATGCGGTTGAAGGCGTCAGTGCAGGCGAGCACAGATGCACGCACATCTGCACCCATATGCACTCCAGTATACAAGTGTAGAAGCACACGTGCATAAACCCACGGTATATCACACTCACGGTGCTCTAGAGCTGTTGAGATTCCTTTACTCATGTTGGTATTTAATTAGCATAAGCTGAGAAGTGATAACGACATGATTGAAGGGGATGGGCCACAACATGAGAATTAGCGTGGATCAGGAACTAACAACACTTAAGAAGTCAGGGACGACAAAGGGGATGTAAAAAGAGGGGGCAACTTTAATCCATTCTGTGGGACTAAAAGAAAGGGGCTGGGGCAAAGAAAATGATCAAGGGAACAACAAAAGAGATAGACGGAGAGGAGAGGAAGGAGAAGGGACTGAGTGGGGAGACTAATGTGATGGGTGATTATACAGATTTTTTTTTCTTTGTACCAGAAATCTGTCCAGGGGATAAACATGGGGATTTTGGATCATCGGGGCTCATTGTGATTTATTTATGAATTGAAGAAAGTGTACTGATGCTGTTGCATTGTGTGTGTGATGCTAGAGTCCCTTTTAGTCTCAGCAGACAGCAGATGTAGTTAAGGGCTCTGGGTACAATACGAACCTGTTTAATCAAATAGAAGGCAAAATCAAATAAGGTGCAAATCAATTGGTTGCCTGAATGAATTAAATAAAGAAAAAACAAAAGTGAGTGTGTGTCGGTGTTCATGTGTGTATAGCGGTGGCTTTTATTTCTCTGCCTGTATGTCATCTTTTGGGAGAGAGGAAAAGAAAGAGACAAAGACAGATCTGGGTGTTGATAGACACCTGTGTGTTCAAGTGTGCGAGAAAACACTAATGCTGTGTTTTGAAGCAGCCTCGGAAAAGGACCAAAAAAAAGAAAAAAGAGAATAGGCAATAAAGGATACATGTGTTACGTAAGAACAAGAGTCTGACGCTAGTGGGCTGGGGGGGGGGGGGGGGGCAGTGGTGAGTGAGTGCCGATGGAGGGAATGCAGAGGATGAGAGAGGATACTGGCGCTGAGGGGCGAGCAATACTGCAGAACTGGCTGGCTCCAGTGCTACTCTCTGGAAGTCTATCGCAAAGACAACATCCACTGTTGTGTTGCTCAGGCACATGCTTGACCAGTGCTTATGTCTATACTGTATACGTATGTGTGTGGGGCTGGGGGTTAGCAAGAGGTGCATGGAGGGCTGTGCTTGTCAGAGCAAGAAGTGGTGATTTGATAGGTGCAGCTGCAGCCGGCATGTCCCCTGCATTTCAATGAGCTGTACACGTCTTCTCTTTACTGCCCTCAACTAAGTCTCTCGCGGTCTCTCTTTCTTCACTCGCTTTCTAACTCCTGTCCTACAGCACTGACTCACCATCCGTCTGCTCAGTTATCAGTCTCTCCTCGATCTATTTCCAGCTAGATTCTGATCTTTTTCAGGAGTCTTGCTTTTTCAGAGCAATTCCAAAATGTTTTCTACCTCTCTTTGTCTTAGACCTTACTCTCTTTCTCTACATCCCACCTTCTACTCCTTCACGCTGCCATCAGTTTGTTCTCTGCTCTCAGCTCCCTTTCACTCAGTTCTCAAATCCTTCAGCTTTTGTTGTCTGAAGCTCTCTTCTCTATTGCCATTGTCTGTGTCTGTGTAGGGGAAATGACAGGTTTGCAGACAGAGTCTGCTGGAACTGTTTGTCTCCAGTATACTGTGTCTCTTAGCATAAGGGGAACAATTAACAGGCCATAGGAGCCTGTGCCACAGAAGTGCACATTTATAACTGAAATGCTTTGCAAACTGCAAGGAAAAGCATTCAACTGTTGCCGACCTATGCTTCAATTTTAGATATAGCACATGGATTTGTGCATGATACTTTTAAAGTGCAATTATAAAGCAATGTCAGTGGATCCTTTCACGTTTAACTGTCCGCAGGTACAGAGCGGCAGGCAGGCAGGGGGAGGAAATTGTTGTTTACTGACGTGAATTTTGACACTCAGTCTCCTCTGTTCTGTTTTCCTGTTCCCTAACTCTTGTTTCATCCGCTCCTTTTTCACCTCCTGTTGAGAGCATTTGCATATTTTTTGTATTTATCACTCTAAATTTGTTGCATGTATTAAACCTGTCTTCCTCGTCCACCACGTAACCCACAAAAAGAGTGACAGACACAAAATGCAAACCGGGATGCAGTAAAAAAAGGACGACAGCATTTTAGAAGAGAGCAAAATAATGACAGATACATGCATTTATAATATTTTGAAGCAGGACGGAACAAAGACCCATCTATGCACCCAGTTTCTTGCCTGTGGGGAAAAGTATTGCACACGACATACTGTATTATGATGATGTGTTGGGGACATGGTACTCATCGAGTCCTCTGGGAGGATGATATTTCGGCATGTAGAGAGCACAGCAACAGCCACCCTGGGCCTCATGGGAGCTAAGTATCATCCACAGAGATAGAAAGTGCTACCAAACTGATATGTGGCTGGCTGCTCCATGACTACAGGCAGAAAGAGGACCCATGGGAGCCAGAAATAAACCAAAACTGCAACTAGTGCATGAGTCTCTGATTAGAGGAAAAATGATACTGCCTACCTACAACCCTGCTAAAAATGAACAGATAGAGCCAGTGCTTCACCTGTGTTGTGATATATTTATGAAACATAATGACTTTTCATGGCCCTCCTGAAAAATGAGATGATGCATCTCAAGAGGATTCCTCTACAAAACAGTAACATTTATTCAATGTGATGTGTCCTAATGTGCAGTTTAGAGAAGAAGGAGCTGCTGTTTTCAGAAAGCTAACTGTGTGACTACAGGTGCAAATTCATTTCCATGGGAAATATAGAGCAACAGAGATAATAAAAATCCACAGGATTACAATGGATGAATCTTGGATGGATGTTGCTCTGACCATTTGGGTCTAATTTGACTTCAGTGGAGTTTGAGAAAAGACCTGGTTTGGGATCAAATCTTTATATTAAGTTAAAAATGTTATTTCTGTGTGAAAATAATCATTATAACTGTCAAGAGAGGTCTGAGATAGAGATCTGAAATCTTACAGAGTTGTGCTTTGTTCACATTTAAGTTTCACATTATGGTAGACAATGCAACAACTGAAACTTCAGATCAGTTTTTAAAGTCTGGTGAGGAAAGTGCAGAAAAGAGTTACATTCACTTGCTCAACAGCAACAAGCTGAAAAAAAAAGAATGAACCCATTCCCCTATCTTCTGCAGAAGATTTTACCTATATTTTAGATATTTGAGAAGCCTCCCTTTTTCCACTTGAGTGAGATAAAGAAAAAGAGGAATATCCTGTACTAAATGTAGCTAGGAGAGAAAGTGGTATGAAAGTGTAGAGGAAAGAGGAAAAGCCTACCACTAGAAGGTTTCAGGTTTGATGCCTGGATCAGCAGAATAAATAAGGGTAGGAAAAGTGACAAGAGCAGTGCTTTACTCTTCCCTCATTACCACCACCACCACTGAGGTGCTTCGAGCAAGGCCCTTATCTCCCTACCCCTCATGTGGAGCTGCCCAGCGGCCAGCAAATCAAACTGGAGCTGCACTGAGCAGTCACCAGGTGTGAAGGAGTTACTGTGTGAGTGTGATCATGGCCCTCCTGGATACCTTCTCAAGTTCAAAAGCCTCAAGCGTTCACTCACCATCACATGAGGGTGGAGGCCCCTCAAACTCCAAGTGTGTCCCCAGACGGCAGGTCAGGATGCTGTTTCCACTTAACTGGTAGCCAGGAAGACATCGGTAGCGCACTATGTCACCTGAAGAGAGGGAGAGGGGGAGGGAGAGAGAGAGAGATGAAGGAGGTACAGTCAATGACAAATCAGAGATGGTGGCAATGAGCCACAATGTCTGCAGAACTAATCATGATCCATTGTGTCTCAGTGAAAGAAAAAGTTAACAGTGGAGAAAAGTACCATAATAAATCCCCACTGGGAATCCTATGGATGAAACACTATGTCATTGTCGTTGCCTTTGTTTCTCGGAATAATAATGAGTCAAGGAGGTATGCAAATAAACAGATAAGGAGAATTAATCTCCATTGTCTTCTACAGGGGAGAATGAGAGCACCTGCCCCAAATCCCTTTGGCTTTCTGATTATTTTGTCAGAATCATTCATTTATACTGCTGCCTCAAAGCTCCACAGGTGATGTGGCTTGAGGCAAGTCTGCATTGACTACCACTGACTTATGGGATGTGTAGTCAGTCAATCTGGGGCAATGTTACTTGTCAGAAGGTGAAATGACAGCTGGGATTAACTCTTGAAAATGCTACATTGCCACGAGTCAGCATGGGACCAACGTCTAATACAAAAAAGTCAGTGGAGCATAGATGGCTGTGACAGTGTGCGTCTGTAAGAGTGTGAATGTAGCTTCTGTGACCATGTTTCCACCTACCAATTTTAAACTCTTTGCTTGCCATCAGGATCTCTGCATTAGGAATGATGGGTGGAGGCAGGCAGTACTGCAGTCTGTATGCTTTATTGAGAGCATCAAAGAGATGAAAGGAGTCAGACACAGAATATATCTGAAATATCAGGTAGAAATTAGTATCAAAAAAGATCATTCAAATACCTTGATAGTTGATGCGAAACAGTCCTCCTTTCTCTGTGTTACTACGGAAACGTATAAGCACCTGATTGGATGTGCTGCTAGGTGGATCATTGGGCTCCCCATCAGTAAACACTCCGAGCTTCCTGGCCGTCTCCTGTGGACCATCCCTGCAGGAAAAAAGGTCACGAGTCAACCATACCTTCAAAAATAACACAAACACCGGAGATGCGGTGATGATAATTAACCGTAGGGGTCTGCTGTCAGCAGCCTCTGTTAGAGTGCTCACTCGGTCTCTACCCATAAGACATCTGAAGACCCTGTGAGGCATATCTGTGAGAAAACCAAACAAAGGCACGTGCCAGATTATTGTCAAGCAGCCTCTAGCAGCAGAGTATAACCAACCTGCTCTCACTTCATCAAACCCAAAGCAATTACTCTGGGCTGCTCTAGGTGATTATGTTGAAATAAGGTAAAAATTACAGATAAGCGTGAAATGACAGGTCTGGATTGCGCTGTTCCTGCTAACTGCCATCCAAGGGGAGTGTCTCTGGAAGCTGTGGCCCAGCCTTGGCAGTCCCCTGGTGTGGGCATGGCCGATTAAGCCAGCTCCCAGATTCCTGCCACAACCATTCAGCTTAAAAACCATCTGTCTTTGGCTGTCAGACTGGGCATAGGCGATTACAAGCAGCTCTGGAAACGGCTGGCTAGGGACTGCTGCCTGACAGCACTCTGGCCAAGCCGCCATTACGGGGCCCATTTCCTTGGCTCAGTAGTTCAGTAGATAGATACAAAGAAGTGGTAACTGGAAACTGGGGAACATGATAGTCTCCATCTTGGCTCTGCAGGAGGTTGTTGGGAAAGATCAACACAGTGGGGGCCATTTACAGAGGAGCCACAATAGATTGAAAGTGGACATTTTGGCTGACTAACCATGTCGAGTGACTTAAACTTGCCATGGGCTAAAAATTTTCACACAAGCTGCTCATTCTGAAAAACATACAATCGATGTAACCTCGTGCGGTATGAGCAATAGTGGCCGTCAAGTTGCCAAGTTGGCTGCCAGTCAGATCTCCGGTTTCCCTGAGAGCCGGGACCTTTGGAGCTTGTCTTGGGATCAGCTGGGACTGGCAGCTATCATGCATACAAAATCCTGTCTTTGGTTGCACATATGTCGAGCTCAGCCGTACATTGTGGAGGTGAGGAGAGGAAGCTTTACCTCTCAATATTCACTGCTGTGTCCTGGTGCAAACTTGAGAGTGCACACAGAAACTTTCTCTTTCTCCTTGTGTTTCTCCCACACGCTTATTTAAATGAGGAAAGGGTGGTGTACTGTACTTGCTGAAAACAAGCTGCAGAGTCGCATAAAGAACAGTAAATGAAAAGAGAAGAAGGGGCAGGGAAGTCAGAGATTAGCTAACCAGACTCTGACTCAGTTTTGTCGAGCCACACAATGGAGGCCGATATGGAAAAAGCTGGAGGCATTACAGGTTTTAAAAGCAGGGGAGGGAGACAGGAACTTGAAAGATAAGGTATTGCAGAGGTGACGATGACAAGAAAATTGGATTGCAAATACATGCATATCAATAAAAATGGAAAAATTTCAATGACACATAAGACTGTAAAGTACGAAGTTCAACCTTTTCTTGAGATGGCCTTGAGATTTCGGTTTGGTTATTATTAACCCTTATTAAGAAAACTGGTTAAACACTTCACTTGTCCCACATGAACAAAAATAAAGTTACAAAAAAAACAAACCAAAAAACACAGCATTTTATGAGAAGCATTTCCACATATCTACAGCCCCTGGGAGCAGTCATTTCTTACCAGACAGTGATAAAATCGTGCGGCCCATGAACCTGAAGCAGGGTGAAGTTGAGTTTGATGCCGAAGCCAGGAGCCACAGTGATGAGCCAGGAGCAGTCAGCAGAACTGGGGTACTCCTCGGGGTAACCTGGGGAGAAGATGGTCCCATTGTCTGACGTAATGTTCCCACCACAAGGCACTGAGGGAGGGAGAGAAAGAGAGAGACAGTGTGTAAATATATCAGTGGCGCTGTGAACACAACAGGACAGATGCATAATTCAACTGCAATTGGTGGAAAAAAGGGGATTTTTCATTCTCCTCTTCTTCTACTCCCCTTCTCAGTGTCTTTTTCCCCCTCTCCTTCACTCTTCGTCTAGTGCCCAGGCGCTTGTCTGAGCTAAAGATTAGCCAGTAAAGCCTGTTAGCAAGTGGGGACTTGGATAGAGTGTTTTGCTAAGATAAGGCCTCAACCCTTTCCCATTGGGGGTGAAGAGAGAGAGTGCAGAGATGAGGCGAGGGATTAGTGTGGTCTGGGCTTCTGAGGTGTGTGTGTCTATGTGTGTATTTACAGTATGTGTTACATCCATGAGCAGTGGATATGCATGAGTGTGTAAACCAGTGTGTGTGTGCTTGAGTGACAGGAAAGGTTAGAACGGCATGTCTACATCAAAACTGACAACACTGGGACCTCACATGCCTGGTGTCCTGAGGTTACAAACAAAAATTCTGCACACCCACACAAATACACTCCAACAGACTCACCCAGATGCACAAATGCCAACACCCAACCTCAAATCTGCATGCATAGAAGTTGTAACTATATTTCAAACATTCCTCCGGAAGTCAGAAGGTTCTCACCAACTTAACGATTACCAAGCCTAGCACTCCCACTGGTGCCCTCAAAGAAATCCCTTATTCACAGTGGTGAAGCAGGAAAATCAGGAAGGAGTGGTAATCGCAGTAGTGCAGGCATCTCAAGCAACCCATACAGGGTATTCAGCTTAACGGCACACCCTTGGACGCCTATGGGTATAAGATCATCCCCAAAGCACAGAGTGTACATTTTAGCCCTGTGTTTCTCACTCAGGTTATGCGTGTGTTCATGTAATACACATGCTTGCTTTAGCCCTGTGGTTGAGTGCCCCCCCTGCTGCTGCCGCACCAGGTTAAATGAGCTATTGATCAGACTGATTGATTAAACCCTGGACACTCCATGGAGTTGCACCTCTGGGTGATGCCATTGACTGGCAACCTACTTAAGCATTATGTGTGTTTGCTTGAAGGGTTTGGTGGGAACAGAAAAGTTGAACGTGTTGGGAGTTGTTTTTAAATAAAAAGAAAACAGATGCTGATAGTACAAACTTTTTTTGGTGCATATGTGTGTGATTATATTCTGACCTAAAGGATTTTGGTTTCAAGAGTGCTATGTTACTACAGTCATAGTTAACTAAGTAAAAGAAAAGCAGGAAATATGACTAATCTGTCTGTGGAACCTCTAGACACCATGTCACCCCACACACCACATTACTTGCAACCTTTATAGTTTTCATAAAACAAGAAAATGAAAAGGGTAATTACTCCCCAGTGGCCCATATGTGTAAAAAATGGATTACAAAATGGTATGTCTGTACAGGAAATGTACAGGAAATGGAAAAGGGAAGACAAAGTAGGATGACATGAGTGCAAAGATCAAGTGCACAAAGACATCAAAACAGTCTAGAAACAAAACAAAGGGAGGGAGTGCAAAGTATTTCATAGACACAATGGGGTGTGATTACGCCGAGCTAAGCAGGTAAGTGGAGGCACAGTAACAAAAATCAATGTCTCTCATCCCCCTCAGGGAAATTTATGTAAATACTGGAGTGACACAGAGACCGGAACAGGTTGTACTGAGCAGTACTGGGTCAAGTCACGATGTTACAACATGGTTTGCTGCCATGTAACAGAAGGAATGAACAACAAAATAAAAAGATCAATACATTTACTTTACTAGCAAAGGCAGTGACGGGTCCTTCTTTGTGGATGCCTAAACTGTTTCGGCCTCCATTTCATCTTTGCACCTCCAATACTTATCCAATTAAGACTGAGACACCTCCTAACACTTCATCTCCCGCTGTATCACTTCCTCACACCAGGTCACAACATTAAAGCCAATTCAATTACACTCACAGTCAGAAACACTGGGATACATTCTGCTGGTCATTTTGCCCAGTGAACACACATACACTTACGTACAGCACATGAACGCTAACACGTGTTAATGGTTGGGCAGATTTTATGCAAGAATGGACACTTGAACGCCCAAACCTATAACACAGAGGTTAATGAATATTGAATATCGTAGCTTTGCCATATACTGCTGCATATAGTATTAGATTAACATTAACATTAAATACAGTATAAATACCATGAATTGCATCAGCACATCAGGGGACTTCATTAGCCTTGCAAAGATGATTATAGGAATAAACTGTATGTAAAAACCGCAGGAGCATGTGAGGATGATACTGGAATATAGGACACTGCAATATAATTAATATTCTACTTATCTAAAGTGATTTATATAATTTGCATATGTGCCTGTTGCTGTACACGCCACCACATACACATTGTGGATGCACACGCACAATATCACAAGAAGCAGGTCTCTGGCAATGATACAAGGGAAATAGCTGGGAAAGAATAAACTCTAGCTCCTGCTCCCTCTGCCTTTTCACTCTGTTTCTCCATCTCTCACTCCCACTTATCTCCCTGCTCACCCATTCAAAGTTCCAGTGTCACGGCCATCACCTCCCTCTGTAATTTTGCCTGCCTTATTGAATAATCGACAGCTAGAGCGTGAGAATGTGGGTCAAGGACGTGGTGAAAGAAAGAGCACCCATTACTTTTCTTTTCAATTTAGCCCCTCTTTTATTCATCTTTTATTTGTCTCCATTCCTCTTTAGCACAGCATTGATTTTCATTGAGGAGTACTTTGCTTTATTAATAGGGGATGATAATTCATTTTAATTGCATTATTCATAATAGATAATCATTATCTCCATGGCCACACTTTACACTAACAATGTAATAGCTCAATGCGCTCTAAACAGAAAGTTATCACATTATTAGTTTAGTTCTGCATTCGGGAGGCACTTCAGCTGGCCACTTGTTTGCAAGTGTTCAGATGAAAAGCGCATAAAAATTGATTCTTTTGGTTTTATAAGCTTGCGCCCTTACCTTCGCAGCGGGGGAAAGGATGATCCCAGTTGCGTGTGGTGCCATGCTCACAGGTGAGAATGGAGTGTCCCATTAGCTGATAGCCAGGCAGACACTCAAAGGAGATAGACTGGCCCACATTGAAGCCAGCACCCACCACCACTCCATATCGGAAAGGCTCTGGATCGGGGCACTCCTGTAGCTCATACGCTGAAAGGATGGAGAGAGCAATCAAAATAATTATTCAATTAGAACAAGACCTTCTATTGAGCCATAAACTGTCATATAGAGCAGTAAAATGAAACAATAGTTGAGATAAACACTCTGTACTTTTAAAACACGTCAATGCTGCTTTCCAACAGAGAAAATCAGCGAAATGACTGCTGCTAAGTGCCTATTGGTGTGATGATCATTACAGACACCTACAGATGCTGACCACCTAACCGTTCCAGATTCTTTGTTGCTGCCTGAAGCTACCAATCAATTCACACAACCACCAGTGATCATCCTCAATATGTGAACGCTCTGCTTTCAGACAACAGCAGTGCAGCGTTCTCTATTTTTACTTTCCGTCTTTAATTCCCTTTCCTCATCTTTCTGTTGTGCTTCCTCTTCAACCTCCCACTGCCTCCTCCTCCTTAAACAGGAGTTATCAGAGCCAAAAAAAATGCCACGGGCAGGTTTAACTTGTGCCGGAGGAGTATGAGGCAGTCATCAGAGGTAGTGTGGGTAAATAATTATTTTTTTTTTTTTTATATGCTTCTTGGAGACAAAGGCAGAGCAGGCAGGAAGCCTTGAAAAACCGGGATATAAATATAACTAAAGAAATTGATTTCTATGGATCACAGCTTCCCTTTGTAGGACATAACTCATGCAAATACTGAAAAAGGGGGGTATTTGCAAATATAATGCTTGATTTATATGCTAATGTACACATAATTATGTAAATGCACAATGCTACCTTTCGATTTGCCGGCTCGTTTGTTGAATCACAAAATACAAACTTTGTGTGCCAGTTGCATTTGTAGACAAGGCAATTTATTCTTTGCAGCCATGTGGATATGCAGTGAAGCTGTTTATTTTTATATATACTGTACACAGAGATTTATAGATCTGGGGAAATTACTGGCTGTGTGGGCTGATTAGTTTGACGCAGTTGGTTCCACATCTAATTCAGTAATGTTATGACTTTACATGCATACACCTCACAGTGAAGTGACACTAATGATACAAGTGAACATAAAGAAAACAAGGTAACACTAACAGGGATTAGGATATGCCATTTTGCTTTTACATGACACCATTCATTTCTGCGACATTGATTCTTCTGGTCATTGTGTGACTGTGTCAATACAGAGAAATTGCTCTGATCATTATAGTAACAGCCAGTGTCTCTCTACACAACAGCAAAGATGGTTCGAAGCAGCCAAGAAGCTCCAGTCACACTGAAGTAATTACTAGTTTGAATATCCTTTGTGGAGGAAAATAACTCAGCACTGTAATTTGCTAAACTTTGTCTTGGTGACTTTACTCAACATTATAAATGTATCTTAACTGAGTCTATTTTCATCAGAGACATCGAACGATTGGGCTTAATTTCCTGTTCCTATCTTCTGAATCTTTCGCAAGGAGCTTTGAGCACACATCATCATCAAGTCTGGGCTCTTACCCTGGTACTCGAACCTGAAGCCTGGTCTGTTCTGTGAATGATCACTGTGGAAATATACTGTGGTCTCGTGGGAGGTGGTGAGAAGGGAGGAGGGGATATCCTGGCCGCTAAATCGGCCAATCACTGCGCTTGTGTCAAGGGGCCCATTGCGTATCTCAAGAAAATCATGGTTGGCCTCGGTGGAGAAGTTGAGGAACTGAATGTGGGCTCCTGGGAGAAGAAGAGGAAATTAAATTGAAAATGGTATTGGTAAGAAAAGCACGTTTTTTCTTTCTCATAGTCACTCAGATTTAAATGAACTTTAGCCAGATATATCAGCTACAAATGTCCTCATTCCACAATCTGGCTGTAAGTTATATAATTAAAGGTTTTTGAGTGTGGAAATGCCAAACTGTGGCATCTCATAAGAGCCTCTTATGATGCTCACCATAACCAACTGGCAGGTAGATTCTCCAGGTGCAGTCACTGTTGCTAGGGTAGTTGCCAGGGAAACCAGGACTGAGAATCATGCCCTCCAACTCCTCCCAGATTCCACCACATTGAGCTGGCAGTGGTAAACAAAGAGTTTCATTAGCATCTGCAAACAGTAATTCTCCCACATTAAAATAACATTACAAATACGTCTTGTTGCAGTAGCTTGTTGTAGTAGGAGGTCTGAACAACTGCAGTACACATAGAAAATATTTGATGACTTTGTATAAGGCATGTAGCATAGGATACATGTCAGCAAGTCAATTTTTGCAGTGAATGTCATAGCAAATGTGAAATATTTTGCCTTTCAAGCAGAAGTTGGAGGAGGATTTTTATGGTGAGACTGTTTTCAAGTGCAAGCTGATGAGTTGTAATCCATTTTTATTGCAATAATAAAATGTCTTTTAAGATTGTACAGAATTCAATGTGAAAAAACAAGCAAAAATGCAAATATGAAATTATATTATAAATTGTCATAGAAAACATTTCATCAAAAGGGAGAATTTATTTACTATTTAAGAACTTGTGAGCTGCTCGCTTTCTACTTAAGATATCAAGCTTCAATACACTATGTCTTTTGCGCCTTCATCTTTAGCCTTTCATCTATAACCACTGATGGATAAATGTTTCTTTGACTCAAAACCATGGCAGAGCTGCACAAGAGCTAGTGAAGAGGTGAACTGAGAAAAAAAAGAGGTATGGAAATACTGAGGGGAAGAGGAGATGGGATCAAGAGAGATGAAAAGAGCGAGAGATCTTGACACAAAATTAAAAAGATGAAAGGATTTGAAACTTGTGGTAAAAGAATTAGCTGACTCGAGGAAAAGAGAAAGACAGAGGTACTGAAGAGTAAAAAAAACAAGCAAATAGAGGCGAGAAGATTAAGAAATAAATGGGACAAAAAGCTCATATAAGTCAGAGGCCGGAGAAACCACGTAGAGAAAATCAGAGTGATGTACCATCGTGTTTCTGGAAGGAATAAGTGAGGGGTTAATGTTGCCCTGTAGCAGCAGAAAAAAACCTGAGGTAATCAGGAAACTGCTGATGCCTGTGAACACGATGAATCTTCCCTCGACTTCAACTAGTCACAAACTGAGATGGAACTAATTAGGCAGTAGTAGGTTGTTCCAATAAGTGGAACCCGTTTGTCAAGGTGTTCACACAAGCAGGAGGACTCTATGTACCAAACTGGAAAAAGAACCTAATGCTGCTGCACTCTCAGCCCACCAGGCAGAGATTCATTTCAGAGGTGTCATAGCACTCCTAAACTCAAATACTAAACACAAACAAGTGGAATATTATCTTTGCTTTTTAGTTTATATCACTTATTTTCTTTATTCACAATTAAAAGCGTGGTAATCTTTGGTTTAGTGCTTATCTATGTGAGCTGTGAAACACTAACGGAAAGGCAGAACATATCGTCTATTCACTCATACTATGTACTAACATGGCAATCCACTACTCCTCTCATTGAGATGTTGATAACAACAAATGTACAAGGTTTAGAACGGAGACATCAGGGAAGAAAATAAAGAAGCAGGTATTTTTACCTATGCACAGAGGAGGTGGGTAGTTCCATCGTCTAACAGTTCCAGGCATACACGTGATGTGCGAGTTCCCCTGCAAGAAACACCCACACACCGACGTGAGCGGAGACGCAGACACAAAGACAAAAGTGCAACAAAGAGCAGGCAATGAATTAATTTTTTCTCCCCACTGTCACTCATCTGTTCCTCCAATTATTTGAACCTGCTGCCTGTCTCTACATGACTTCGTGTGGTGACTAAATGACTAAATCCATCTGAAGTGACAGAACAATAGAGAGGCAGCATCACAGGCACATTAAGATGATCATACAGAGAGAGACGCAGACAGGGAAAGATTACAGAGCAGTTCACATTTATCGCTGCTCTGTTAAAATAAGCAATACAACAGGCCTTTTTCTGAGAAATGTGGCACTGACTTTCAAAACTAACTTGCTATTACAATAATAAAAAAAAGATTAAAAAACTAGTTCATAGAACATAGACCTTCTGAACTATTAAAAGGCACCATTTCACTTGTCTCCCTGATCAAAGATGGCTGCTGCAATGGTTGATAATGACTTTAGATATTTCCAAAATTAAGGGACGATGGTTTAATTTCCTCCTTATCCTTGCAATCTAACTAATTTAGGTCAGACACACCAATTTATAATCATAGAATTTCTAACAGGTTGAAAAAAAAAAAAAACAAGGAACTTTTGCATAAATTATATGTAGAGTTGGAGCAGCTGAGTATGTGTTTTAATAGCATGACTGATTGAAGCTAGTGTAATAAAGTATGGTTCAATAACAAATATTGGCTATATTGTTAGTCACTTCGTTCATATCGGAGTGCATTCAAAAACTACTCCCCAGTAATGCCACTACTGCAAGAAAAGCAATATCCTGGCCATTTACATGATTGCAAGTTAGCAACATAACTTCAAACTTTCTTTGATGCTACACAATATTATTATATTATATTGATTATCCATACGGTTTATAAAATTTAATGGAGCTCAGGTCAGGACTCAGATGCCTACCCTACAACCACTTTAGCATTACATATTATAAACTCTTATCTTGTCAGCAAAATGATGCACTGAAGCTCTAGGCAAGACTGGTAAGTTAACAGCTGTTCCTGCTAATGATGGCTATGTAGTGATAGTAAAATTCACAAACAGCACATTAAAGTAATAACACAGAACTGAGATGGTTCCCTAAACCTGCTCCTCGCCCCTCCACCATCACATTTCATCAAAACATGTCACCATGGCCTTTGGACAACTATCTATGACAATTAAAAGATGCAGTAAAACTGGTGTGAAAAGAGGCGAGTGACACAAACCAAACCTGGCATTTCTAGATGAGGACGGAGAGTGAGAAGTGATGGGAACACACAGTCCTGACAGGCTTATATGGTGCAGAGTGGAGAGGGAACTTTCAAGTAGAATTTGTGTGAACTGCTGCATCCAATGTGCTCCACAGATGTCACCATCTGTCTGCTGATGATGACTGTGGAAGCACTGGAGGACGTGCCGAATACAGTCAAACTTGGGAGGCTGAGCTGAATCCTGAGTTTAGAGCAAACCCTTCACCACATCATCCTATAAATTATAACCAACATATGGAGGATACCTGTCTAGATACCCATCCTATTTGATGAACCTCGAGGGGAGCACTGTCATGCATCATAACATCGAGGCTGGATGACAGAGATGAATCATAACAATCATCATCTCATCTATAAAACCACAGAGACCAGCTCAGCACATGCATAACTTGTTCACAGGTAAAAAGATGCAAATTAAGGTGCATGCATTCCCGGTCTGGTGTCTATTAAAGCCAAAGTCAGAGTACTCCAAATGTTACTGCAAATCTGTTTACACTGATTTAATCACATTAACATAATCAGAGCATAAAGTTCATCGGGGCTGAAAAGTGAACGATAACTTCTAAGTGAACTTCGAAAAAGGAACTACTTAACACTATCCAGTCCATCCAGTTTACTGCAGTTTCTTCCCTCTGACATTTAGCTTGATCCACGAGTGTAAAACCTGACAACTGCTACAAGAGATAACTGAGAACAGTGGAAAGTGATGGGAGTGACACTGACAAGAGGCGAGAAAAAGGATCAATGTGGGTTTATCGGCATTTAATCACAAACCGTATCTGAAAGAGGTAGGTGTTACCTGTAGAGTGTATCCAGGTTCACAGTGGAAAGACACCACGTTATTCATCTGAAGTCGGTCCCCAACTTTGATGCCGTTCATTGGAACCACAGGCTCTGGACAGTTGGTCAGAGACACGGCTGGGGGGATGAGGGAAAAACAGAGAAGATGACAGAGACGGAGAAAAAAGGAAGGCTATTTAATAATATCACAGAGCCATAGGACAAAAGACTTAATATAAGAAAGTCCAATGCAAACTGTGAGGAGGAGGAACACAACCAGTTAATCTTTATAGGAAATGTGTTGCTATTTGATGTAATACTTGTCCTCGGGGTGTTGGTATTTACATGAGTTAGTGGAAAAACTGTATTTTCACTTACTTTTGTATTCCAGCCTGAATCCAGCTGCAGACACGCTGATGTCAGAGAAAAAGTGGAGGTAGAGCTGGTTGGAGGTGCTGTTGAGGAGCGCTGGAACCGTGGTGCCTTGGGGAGAGGATAAATAGAAGAGCTTGGCAATGCTTTCTCCTCCATAGGCCGACCATCACAAAATGCATAAGCCACTGTTCTTTGGTGCATTTGGCGATTTGGTGAGGAGTGTGTATGTGTGTGTGTGTGTGTATTTGGTTGTGTATGCAGAAAAGATGTATGCATGAATGACTGTGTATAGGTGCATTAGAATGTTTATGGGGGCAGATACAATGTAGTATGACCTTCTTACTTTTAGCAGCACAAAGAGGACAGACAATAGTTTATTCCAGTATGTGAGTATGTATTCAGCTGATGACAAAAAGAGCACAAAAACCCTTTCAAGAAAATACGAGGAGAAAAAAAAATCCAATCATTCCCCAATATAACATTTACAGATGTGGCCTAAAATTGGTAGTTTAATAACTCAGATTTGTGAGCCTGGCATTCTCTTTCATCTGTTTACTTCAGGGTACATCTAACATTTACGTTTGGTCTGGTTCCAAGCACAAACAAAGGGAAAATTCCCTGTTGCTGTATCCTCACTATGACAAGAGTAACACAGCCATTGTAAACAATCATTCACTACAATACTGCAGAGAGAAGGCAGAGAACCTTTGTGGAAACGCACCAAGAGTTTGTCAGGGGATGTGCAAACAGATTGGAATTTCGAAACTTTCCCATGTCTACACCAGCTGGTTTTATGTACTCTGAATTTAATTTAGCACTGTTACAATGCCAACTGGGCCAAATGAGACCCCCAATTTCGGTACTGTATGCGTTGGTGAACAAGTACAGTGTGTTCCAGGTACTAGGTGCTGCATTGATTGGGCTATTAAGTTACCGAGACTGTACTTTTAGGTATAAACTGTTTGAGATTTAACAAGGAATTAGATACATACACACAAATACAAATTTGGCTGTACCTGAGAAGCTGCCAAGCATGGTGTCAGTGTTGTCTCCTCCGTCAAACACCTCCAGCGAGTCCCAGTTCTGCTCTGTGACAAAGCTGATTACCTGAATCTGAAAAGGGGAAGAGACAGACCGAAAGAGGGGATGGAGGAGGAACACAATTAGTGACATGGAGGAAAAATTGAAACATCAGTACAGAATCAGGAAAAATGATGAGATTTAGAGAGCAGAGCAGTAATAGTAGGGTTAGGAGTGTGTATGCGTATGTCATCATACCAGCTTTTCTCACATCAAAACATTAAAACAACAGTCATAGCACAGCTAATGCCCATCTTCATCCTGACAAAAATATCTCTATACACAAAGTCAACAATCAATTTATGTGAACAAAGACCATGACAAGCTTCAAAAAAGGCTCAGTTAACCACACAAACGTTTTCCTTCTCTTTATATTGTTGAAAGAACATAAAGAGTGAAATAAAACTTTATCAAAGACAGGAAGGACTTTGAAAACAATGGTTCTGAATTCTCGGGGGAATGAAACAATCATTTGACAATATACTGTACTTCTTGCTTCCCTTTCCTTTTTAAATGCCCTGTTAAAAGGCTGTGCTCAAGAGGTGACTATTGGATTTGAAATGAAGAAAACCTGAGGACAGCTGCAGAGACTGTTGAATATTCTTCAAGGAGATGCTGGCTGAGACTTATTCTAACAACAGTCACCAATGTTGAGAAAACAAAGACTCCACATACTCATGGCACAGCAGCTCAGCTGCCTAAATGATGTGCTTAAAACTTCCTTTGCTCATATGCTAACCAAAGGAAGTGGTACTAATATCTAAAGGTGAAAGTGTTAGAGATGCCTTTGGTCTTTGTCTTGAGAGGCAGTTCACCCACTTCTTCAACACTGTATGTGTCCACCTTTATTCTTTCATCCTGTCCAAGCATCCCTTTCTGTTCTCCCATCACATCCATCCCTCAGCCCTCCATTTCTTCTGCCTCCAATGGTAATAGATCGGATATGAACTAATTAAAAGGGCAGTAGGTGCTCTGGCACGTCCCGGGGAGACGAGGCAGATCACAGATTGATCTCTCATTAGGGGGCCATGGCAAATGTTCCGGCAAGGCACCTTGCTCCTTTAAGTTCTCTTCTGAACACTCCAAACTAATGCGTCTCTGCTCACAGTAGGAAGGCGAGCAAGAGTGCAAGAGACAGACACAGAGAAAGGAGATGAGGGTGCAAAACAGATGAGGTGGAGTCGGAATAGAAGGGATGAGGATTCATCTTCAGAGAGTATGGACAAACAGTGGCGCACACTCTTTAGTTAGCACCTCTCAATGTAGCAGTGCATGCAATGATCCCTTGGTAGTGAGGAAGTGTGTGTGTCTGTGTGTGGAGCAGGCCCTATGAACACAAAGGCTCCTATGTTACATATCTATTTCACTGTGGTGCTTTTTGCGTTTCAGAGGGTGTGCACGCAGATCTCAGTTCTTCATCCTCTATCTCACCTCCAAGCTATTGCAATGTTAGTGTGTTGTGCGGCATGCTAAGCGCGCCTGAGGGCTATCTCGGGTATTTGACCTGCAAGGACAGTCAACTGAGATGGAGGAGCTAATAGCTGAGGGACGGCACTGAGGTCATTAGCCACAGAGGCTGGAGCATAAGCCTAAAAAACTTTCCAACAGGCGAATCCACAGGGACCTCGCTTAGGTTCCTGGTGGAGTTCCATCACACACGCATCAAAGAATAGGAATATGCAAAGTGAATTAAGTCCCAAGAAAGAAAAGTAAAGTAATTGAAGAGGAAATTCTACAAATTTATTTCTGGTTTTCAGTTTCTGGTATAGTGATCTGCCAAATTAGATTCAGGGCTCTTCTGTACCCACAGCTGTAAACGGCTGTATCACTTTGATATACAGAGGCTAGCTCTGTTAATTGGTACCCTTGATAACCTGAAAACATACCACCACTTGTTCCCAAGACCACGCACGGCTGCAATGGCTAGAGGCTACAGATAAATAAAATCTGTTAAATGATTTAACAGTCTGACCAGAGACATTTTTAAAAAGGGATTACTCCATATGTTTAAAGTGAACAAATAGGTCACTAGAGCTCCTCTGCTAAATTTTCTTTAATGGAGAATCGTATCTAATAAAGTCAAGATGACAGTCGGCTGATAAAACATCATTTAAATCAGAAATCTAAATCTATTTCATTATATTGCATGCCACCAAGTCGGTTACTTTCTTTTATCATGATGCTGGCTGCGTTTCTTCGGCAATATGCACACAGTGCTGTTTTTTTATGGGTTGTATGTAGATTGGAAAATACAAAATTGGGTATGAGGTAGGTTAAGGTATGTACTGAATTCATGCTTAACTGTTAACAGAGTTGGATCACAGCAGAAAACTGTGAATAATGAACTCAGTTTTTTTGTTTTTGAAAAAACTGATAATTACCAAGGTGTCATTCGGGAGGAAGAAGCTGTTAATGCAAACCTGGATTCCTGATCCTTCGGGAACAGTGATCTTCCACACACAGTTCAGGCTGTTGAGGTACGGCTCAGGAAAGCCAGGAGACAAGATGGTGCCTGTTCGGTAAGTCAGATTACCTCCACATGGAACTGCAGGAAAAAAAGCAGAGAGTCCTGTTTGCAGTCCTTTTTTCCCCACTAAACTTATGATTAAATCACAATCAAAATGTTAATGTACTCTAAGACTACACAACTAGTCTGATCCACCTGGCCATCATAGCACACACAGACACACACTAACGCACACATTATCTGCCCAGCTTGTTCTGCACATCGACACATCTGGTGACAGTGCAGAGCATCTGTTACAGCTGTACGTTGTGTGTGTGAGTGTGTCTCTGTATATACATGTGGGTATCACCATATGCGTGTGTGTATGTCTGCGTGTATTTGTGACCCTCAGCAGTCTCTGCTACCTGTGTGCTGCATGGCTGAACCTTGCTGTGTTGCTAGAGGCACTGGCTGGCAGCCCACATCTGTGTCAGACTAACAAGAGTTTGACACTTGTGTTATCAACTGAGAAAGACTGAGGCATAAGACATGGCAGGAAACAAAGTAAAGAAGGAAAAGGAGCTAAGAAACTAAGAAAGAAAGAAAAGAAAGAGAGAGAAAGATACCAGCCGACCAACAAACAACACCACCACACTGAAGGCTTAAAATGAGTGTGTGTGTCTGTGTTTCACTGTACATGCCTCACCTATACAGCTGGGTATGGAGCTGTTCCATTGTGCCAAAGCATTGGGAACGGTTAAACATTCAATGGCGCTTGATCCCTCCAGCATGTAACCTGGGCTGCACTCAAATCGGATCACTGCGCCAACAGCAAAGTTGTTGCCCATCCGGCGGCCATTTCTGGGCTCAGGGACTGAGCTGCATTGGGTGGCACTGGTCCGTGGCACGGCTTTGGAGAAATGGAGAGAGAGAGAGAGAGAGAGACAGTTTTGAGTCATTACCTGTAACGTTTATCTATGTTAAGGACTTTGAAAAGAGCTTCCCACTTTATTTTATAAGGGGACTTATATAAATCTCACTATTTTATCAGTGTCAGTGTGATCAATGTGTCCCAGACAGATAAAACAAAATCTGATATTTAGTTTCTGTTTGCCTTCTGCTTACTTACACTGAAATGCAAAAATGAATTATTTATTCATTAAATTTCTTCCAGAGCTGCTGTTGCCTGTGGATATCTGCAGCAATGCCATTTCTGCTACACTGCATTGTTTAAGGAAAAATAACAATTCAAGAGATAAGTCCCTCTTAGGGGACTAGATGAAATGGGGAGTTTAAGCACAACCTTTTCAACAGACGGTTGCACTTTTACAGAGTTAATGCTCTAGATCGCACAATTTGGCCGATGCACACAAGCAAGTCACAGCTGAAACAGTGTCTGAAGGTGAATCCTCACAAAATCACTCAGCAAGTCATCTATTATGTAGAGGAACACAGGGAACCAGGACTTGGTGTGTGTGTGTCTGTTACAAACTTACCCTGGTAGACCAAATGGAATCCTCTAGAGCTGGACTGGCCTTTGGAGGTGAAGCGGATCAGGACTTGGTTGGAGGTAGCCAACGGCAATGACTCACCTAAGTGGAAAAAAAGTTAAAGACTTAGTTAGTGATGATGTTTTTAGTGAAGTGGCGCCTTCATCTTATGCTTGTTTTGGTACAAAGGACTGTTTCTTGATAACCAATTATCACCTAATCACATGCAGTTAACTAACAAATATTCCACTTATCGTTCTGGAGCAAAATTAGGTGTGAATCTCAGTGGCTATTTTAGGGACTCAATCTGTGTCCAGCACGAAAGTTAAAAACAGAAGTAGCTAATAGATGATTCTGTGAAACATAACAACCTGCAGACGTCTCTGAGAATAGATTTAGAGACTATCTTTGTGTGATACACTGCAGGAAAGTGCCGTTTAGTCTCGAGCTGTGTTATGTTGTCGTGTTAGATTTCAGATGAACCAACTGTGATGACACTATAACATGCTTATAAGGCATCATGAGGATATCAAAATATGCAAATGCATGGTGGTTATTAAGATTAGTCTAATATTCTACGGTCATATGGGACTACGCTTATCTGCGATGCTTATCAGATAGCCAACAATTTCCTTCAGCTACATTGTGTCTAAATGGGAGTCCTGATTATGGCACTGATGCTATCCTGTCTGATTGCAGTCTGCCTGTAAAAAGTCATGTTCTTGGAGCTCAGAACTTACTTTTGATCACCACATGACCCTTTAACATTTTGTGAAATCATTATCCTCAATGTCTTACTTTTCTCATCTAAAATATAATTCTGATTTGGAGTTCATTTCTTTGTCATGTGCTTGCTTGGCTATGATAAATCTCACCCCCACTGTAGCTCACATCAATTAAGAGATCATAAATCAAGAGTATGGAGCTGGGTTAAAATGGTGTGCTGTAACACTCCTGAGTGCTGTAGCCCCAGCTGCAGAGATCATACCTCCTGCCTGGTTTGACTTCAGTGCCTGTGTGTGAAATACAAAATCAAATTCAAGGCTGGATTTATCACCTGCTGTTTAAGACTCTTCACAATCAAGCTCCTGCTTACATTCAGGAAGTCTTAATAGCACACTGCACAGGCAGAACTGTGAGGTCACCTGACCACAGTTTAGGGGCTGTCCATCTGTCAAAATTAAAGACCAAAGGGTGATCAAGTGTTGGTTGCTGTAGCTGCCAGATTGAGGAACAGCCAACAGTCTCTCGACCAGTCGGGTGTGAGTTGAGCTTTAAATGGCATCTGAGAACCATTAGTGTTTTGTTTGGTCTGTGTGTGAAATTTATTTTTCAACCAAAAAGTGAGGTTTTCTCTGCGAGATGATATATTCATGAACTACCACAGACGAGCTCACTATTTCTTGGGGATGCTTTAGCATTATTTCTCAGAGAACATCTATCTGTGTCAACATTATAAAGTCCTGGAAAAACAATATTTTATCACTGCAATTGGTGACATGATCTCCTGCTATTCTCATAATCTTCGAGTGGTAGTGTAATTAAACACAAGGAAAACCAACATGGTGTATCTACTGTGGTGGAAAACTATTTGTTGACTGACACAGAACATGATATAAAGTGTGAGCATTTCTGTCTCTGCCTCTCTGTCTTTCTCTCAGTGTGCTGCTGACTGGCTCTCTGCAGTGGTTCTCATTACTCTGCATCTGCTTGCTGTCACACTGTAGTGGGAGGCAGACGTGCTTAACCCCAGAGGCAACATTTGTGTGTCTGTGTGTCTGAGCGTGTGTGTGTGTGTGTGTGTCAGTGAGTCTATCCTCTGCATACATGTTTTTGCTCATGTTTTTTCTGCGTGAATATTTCTGTGCCTTTAAGTGCAGTGTCCTGAGATAGCGCCAATGGCACACTTTCTTCATGCGTCATAGCCAGACTGTTCAAATTCCACTGTAGGATCCCCAAGGCATGCTGGGTAGTTTATTAGAGGAAGCCCTTGCTGTGTGCTGTCATGGTGACAGTGTTTTATAATTTGCTGTGCGGTGCAGGTATTCATCCAGACAGATCAAACATGTGTCAGCATGTAACTTATCAACCCCTCTGGCCACTCTCCAGCTCCAAACTGCTTTGCCCTTAAAAAGATCCTCCACGCTGGCAATATGAAAGACTCACAAGGACAGATATGACTTTGGCTGGGAGTCAATAGTCAAAATTCAGTGGCAAATGTTGCTGTGCACTGATTCAGACATAACAGTCACGAGGAACAATGCCAGAGATTAACACACAATCTGTTAAACTACAATTCAAATGGGTTCAGAGTTAAAAACAGAGTCGGCCTGGCGGGGATTACAGGAAGCGAATTTTACATCACATGAATACATGTTTGCATCGACACAAAAGTAGCACTAATGATAAAAGTGGTCAAACTTGGATATGGCCAAAAAAAGACTCCCTTGTCATAGCTGATGGCCAAAAGACTGACAATTGACATTTCTTTTCTTTTCATCAATTCAAAAATTTGCATTTTGATAGCTCTTCCTGTTGTCCTGATCCAGCCTTTTCATCCCTGCAGCCTACAAGCTCTCCCCTTTTATTTTCTAATTCTGATCTTTTATCATTCATTTAATTCCACTCTCCTGTTTCCTGCCATTTTATTCTGTTTGTAGCTGTGGCCTCCGATAATTCACAATCATTGCCTTCCTTTTCAAAAAGGGGTGATTTCCTTCACATGGCATGACAGTAATGAAAACATGCTTTACTCAGACTGGTTTAATGCCATATGCTGTTAAAGGTTGGTGTAATCACAGCAAATTAACTTGTATTTTGACTCATATGATTTAAAATTCATGGCAAATAATATCCTGTCAAACACAAAAATCCTCATTACCCGCCTGTGTATTTACTGCACTTAATGATAGCTTGTACAATTATAATACATGGGTGAAGTCTTTAATTTAGAGGTTTGCAGATACTGTATGTATGTCAGTTGATTTTTGAGCTTCAGTGTGAGTATAGTAGATACAGGTACACACTTCTGGGTTACGCTTAATTCATGCCAGTTATGCCCACGTGCACTAGTTCTCTAGCATCACTGTCTGTGTGGGCAAAAAGTCTCTCTTCTCTTGCCAATGTGTGTCAGCTCTGCTCTGCCATGCCTGGTTAGAGAGCTCTGTGAACCTGCCGCCAGGAGTCCGCAGTTAATATAGCGTCCTGTTTATTGAGCTGTAAACTGGATTTTCTGAGGCTGCCCTGGACACAAACCAAAGTAATCATTTTGCTTTTGTCAAGCCACAGGGCTAGGGCAGGCTGAGATGGAGAGCTGGCCTAAACTCACACACCTTTTCACTCGCACGCTCTTCAAATGTTGAACCTCCCACTACTCCGGCTATTGCTTTTGTAGCCCGTCAACACAGTTGTGGCGTTTATCACATCCATGCATCCGCAATTTAACAACACTGCTGCAACACAAATCATCCCCTCTGCTTCACCTTCTCCCTTTTAACCTTACAAATGTTATCCTTTTTGCTTGTCTCCATTTTCTCACACACAGCAACAGCTCTTTTTTTACATTTAGAGGCTAATTTAGATGTCAGTTTATCTTTAGGATCAAGGAAAAACAAGATTAGCTTACATAACAGTAAAGAATGTGATCAAAGTACATTATGACAATTAACAGATTTTGGAAATGGATTGGTCTGGAACCAAGCTAAAGTCACAGATTTGGTTGGCAGAGAGTATTTAATAGATTTCATCTCAGATTAACAGAATGTAGTTTTTTTTTTTTTTTTAAATATTGCACTTTCTACTTGCACTACTACTTACTATTTCATGGATTTTCATGGCATTTCTTGCCACACTGGAAATTTAAACTGTGAATGTTCATCAGAAAATGTTTTTGTTGTCATTCTGTTTTGTTTATTTCATTATATAGAATTGTTTATAGTAACATAATATAAATTAAAGCTATTAATAAAAGCACAACTTGGTAAGGCATGTGGCCATGGTTTGTGGGCTCATACGAGGTAATTACTACACAGAAGTGGCAGCAGTTTTGGTGAGGATTTATCCCCCAGCAATTAATAAACAGCTACAGGCTGAACAGTCGAGGCAATATCATTAACATAATACTGATGCTTCAGGTTTGTAATTCACTATTTATGTAATAGCTGTGGTAATGTTTAGTCGGTAACTTTGTTTCGTCCTAAAAATGCAAGTCGCTTTTCTTGAGGATGGGAGACAAGAAATCCCCATCTCATTTGCCTGCCTTAAACCTAGCATGTAACTGTTTGTGGATGTGTGTCTGTATACGTGTGCATACCCCGAGAGTTGACACGTGTGTTCATGTAATACCAATTCATGCGTGTAAGCATGCAACTCTTCTTGAGCTTATCTGCTGATGTGTTATCCCTGTGACTCTTTAAGTTGTTGTTGTCACTGCTGGATTGTTTTACAGCTCACTGGAGCCCACCTGCAGCCACGGCAGCTCTGCCTGTGTCAGCAATTTGTCTCCAAGTTTAACTGGCTCCTTATGAAAGGCATAGGGCTAAGACAATGTTTTATTTAGTCCTCTGTAGTGTCAGAGAATAATGTCTGGGAGATCAAATAGTCGAATCAAATTCTCTGATTTGTTGCAAGCTGGGTCTGAATATGAAATGAAAGCTGCATAAGCATGTGTGAATCACATTCTTCTACAACTACCTGCAGCTCCATTTAAATAGCTTGTGTTTTCCGCCTCCCTGACGTTTTTATTGAAAATACCCTGTACAGACACTGCACAAAATGTGTCTGCATGCTGGCAACTGATTATGTATTTGTGTTTAAGTACCTGTGTGAGCTCCAGACAAGGAGCTAAGAACACGGGAATGTTGCGTCGCCCCATCATAAACCTCCACAATGTCATTGAGAGCGGTCTGGAAGAAGGCGAACTGGCTGAAGACAACTAGAAAAGACAGATACAAACAGAAAAGTGACATGAGACGAAAGGGAAATTAGCTAAAATTAGTGACTGCATCAGAGTCACACTGAAAAATCCATCAAATTCATTAAATGACACAAAAAACCCATAAAAAAGTACTTTGTAGTTTCCACTTCCAAAAGAATATTATCAACAGCAATTTCAATCAAACTGTCTTCTTTGAAGCGAGGTGGATAATGCCAGGAGTTATGACAACACAACCAAAAACTGATATTACACAGGGAGATCAGCTATCCTGTCTGGGCTTGATGGCTTGTCAGTAGATGACAGGCTTCTGCAATGACAGCCAATCTGTTGTACAACGTGCAGGCTCCACTATGGTGCTTTCATGCTCTCTACCACTCTCTCTACTGCTATTGCCTGAACATATTCAGCCCTGTCACGTCTAATCTTTGTCAAGTTTACTTTTGGCAAATATTGTAGGTTAAAGAGAAGGATGAAGGAGTGATGGAAGGACCTTCTCCTACAAGTTATACTTGTTCAACATGATTCAGCATCTGTCATCTCATACTCATCTTAAGGAGTTTCTGTAACTTGTACATGCTCCTCATCTGTGTCTATTGTGTGAGAAGCCAGTGGGTGCAGTGACACCTGGCCTGTCCTCTAGATTTGAGGCAAATATCTTATTATTACGGTCTGTGCTTCGGCCTAATGAGGAGAATGGAGGCCAGAGCATTGTGGCTCTGCACAGAAACTATGTTGCCTCAGGCCTCATTGTCATTTTCCAGGAAAATGCAAATGTGGACTTTAATTATTTCAACTTCCTCCCTCACTTTCACTTCACTGAGCAAAATATGTTGCCGACATGATCCAAGGAGACGAGGATGAGTGCCCAGCCATTTTGGAACGGCGCCGTATCTCCGAATGGGCATCGTGACCTCGACATTCAGAAAGACTGGGGTGAAGTGCCCAGAAGCCAAACACATGCCGGACGCTGCTGTTTGGTGTAATTTAACAATGACAGGACATGAGCTTTCCCTCAGAGAGGCACTGTGCTGATAACTCATTAAAGTGCCAGAAGGAGGGGGATGAAAGGAGAGAAAGACAGACAGAGAGAAACTGAAAGACATCATAAATCAGCATGTGAAACATTTGCATGTTTGAGCTGTGCAACATCCCTGTATTGTTGGGTTTTTTTTTTTTTTTTTTTGCTTTCTGAGCAATTTGCTGCTCCCACAGTATCAGATTACATATTGGAAGCAAGCTGTGACCTTTAAGATGGAAATGCCAAAAAAGTAGCAAAACTCCAGGAACTCTGACACCCAATTATTTTTTGGTTTGTGTGCACGTGTGTGTATCTCAGACAGACATATTGTATGCCTAACATGTAAGACAGTGATTAAATTGCTCAGCTAAAGTGATGCGAAAATATGTGTATGATAGTTATACAGATGGATATCCCAACTATCAATCACTGTGTGATTTTACTGGGATTAAGAAAATCTGAAAAATACACACAGTAAACCTCAGGCTAAAGCACTTTAATTGCGAGTTAAAGAAGACGGTGTGTGTGTGTGAGCTTTTTTCACAAACTTGTTTTCTCCTACACACCTGTCACAGAATATTCAAGTACAGGAAAGAAAAAAGAGCCGAGTTCATTTTCAACGGTGAAAAATGTGCAGAATTTAAAGAGGCACTTGAGCACAGTTTGAGCCTAATAAGGGCACTTTGTACACTATGGAGTAATTGCATCTCAAAGACTGATGCAGTGTTACTCTCACAGGCACAAACATGCACAATTAAAAATCTGTCAGAATTATACGGCCAAACGACAACAACACTGTGCCCTTCTTTGACTTACCGTAATCCTTGGGCACGACCACAGAGTACAGACAGGTTCGTGCGCTGCTGTAGTTGCCAGGGTAACCAGGAGACAAGACCACTCCCTCCAAACCTGAGTACTGTCCACCACACGGAGCTGGACAGACACAGAAATGAGGCATGAAGAGACAGAGAAAAACAGAAGGAAGGTCTTGAGCCAGTGGTGTACGATTTCACCCCTCCACACACACTTTCCTATCCCCTCTGTTACATCACTTCTAAATTACTTTTCTTGTCTGATTGGGCTTTGGGTGGAAGATGTCCCTGGTGTTTGCCACGGTGAAATTGCAATGTTTTCCAAGTGTCCCTCAGGGTTAGTCTGGATGAGATGAGGCCCCGATGCCCTGCCTGGGCTTGTGTCTTTGTGCACGTGCTCAACCCATGTATGTGGATGTGCTACTTTAGTTGATTGTGCCAAAACGTGCACGTATTCCATCTGACATATAACTTCACACCGTGAGAGCCAAATTCAATGTGGGGGATCTTTCACCAGCTTTTTCACAGTGTGGGTTCATGGGTGTCGTGGGAATGTCCTCGAGCAAGCAGGATGACACAGGTTTTGCAGTGACTGTGAGGAGCAGATATGCAAACTAAGTAGCTGCTGCCTTCAAATTGCAGATTAAATTAAAGCTACGCCCTCGCATTTATTAACATTAGTAAAACCCACACGATTCTGCACATATACCTGTAGGACACAGATCTGTGCTACAAACCACATCATCACACATGTGTGTTTACACGTGATAAATCTATGAGCACTGATGTGGTTTGTGTTCCTAACAACCGTCTCCAGATGTCAGTGTTTACCAATGCAGATGGGTTTGGGTTTGTTCCAGCTTGGCTTCCCATCTCCCCCCATGATGCAAGTGAGGGTTGAGTCTCCCTCTAGTGTGTAGCCGCTGTCACAGTGGTAGGTGACAGTGGAGCCCAGCTTGAGGTCGGCGCCCACCCGTGTCCCGTTGCGCACCAGGCCCGGCTCGAAGCAAGACTCCCTGGGGTTCTCTGTGTAGAGAGGTAACACAGTGGAAAATCAGTGACAGAGGGAAGCGCACGTTAGTATTCAATAAAAGGGATTTTGCGTCAAGCTGCAGTGTTGATGCTGGAATAGAAACTGTTTTCTGCCTTAGGTTCATGATAATCTCTGATCTCTTCCTTTCTTCGCTCGTTCCTTTTTTCCCTGTAACTCTGCGCTTTCCTCTCTCAGTAAATATATCTCACTGACTGCCACTTTTCTCTCTAATCCTTGACGGTGCCCTCTCATCTGTGGCTGCTGGAGGTATGTATGGCTGTGGAGACAGACAGGCAGCTGATTGAGAGTGGCATTGCTCTGGCCCAAGGTCTGCTGACTGCACACAACCGCTCCTCACACAACACTCTGCTGTGCAGTCAACTAGAGAAGACAATGCACATACGCAAGCTTTCTTGCTCTCAGTCCTCTCTCTCTCACACACACACACACACACACACACACACAGACACCAAGTGCACTCACACACTGTATCTAACCACATATCAATCACCACTCCTGAGGTCGTAAGAAAGATGTCTTGCTCAATCTACCATCACATTGTTCTTAGATGGAAAATGTGCATGTGAGAGGAGGCCTGTCAATTTGGCACACTTCACACCCTTACTGCTAAAATAAACATAGGAAAAATGCCCAAGGCAATTTAGTTCAATCTTAAATGCAGACCACTCAGGTCTCACAGCAAACTTCAATATTTGATGACACACACATGCACACACACACAAATACAAAAAAGAAGATGAGTCAAATTTTTCTCCTTTGTCAGTAAAACGTCAACTTACAATTCACAGTTTTTCTTCTCAGGGAACAGAAATTGAATGAGATAAATGTTCTAAAAATTGTGTCTGGATGTGAAAATAGTGAAGGGGAAAGTTCACAGAGTATAAAATACTGCATAGATGCTATCACGCCCCATTGAAACTGCACAGAATGAAGTTGTCAAACGATGATTTGTGTCTGGAATGTAAAACTGAAATAGGAACACTCCTGCACTTTATACAGGAATGTAGTTTACTTAGACATCTTCTATACTATGCACTTTTTTTATTATTGTGGGTATAACACAAACACACACATACACACACACAACCACAAGGCATATGTTATTTTAAGAAATAGAGTTAATAGTATGTTGGAGATATAGTCTATGAAGTGTCTCCTATTGACTGGTTCTGGGCTCACATTAATATCATCCTCTGTGACTGTGTGATCTTAAGTATGATTCAAGAGAACAGTGTATATGTCATATTTTCCCTCTGTAATGCTTTTGTTCTGTTATGTTTTTTATTATTATTAACCATATAACAAGCCATTTAAAAAAAACGTTTTAAAACGTTCATTTGTAAAGGTCAATTCTTTCTTGTGTCAGGTGTATTTACAGGAGGTAGTGAGTCCTGGGAATACTTTTCTGTTTGTATTTTCCTGTCTAAGTTTACTGGAGAAGAAGATCAACAACATATTGGAGGTGATTTCTTACACGTTTTCCTCAATTCACCATCTGCTCATTTACAGAAGAGTTCTGTAGTCGCACCATGAATGTGAATGGCCCCCAACAGGAAGAGTGCCAGAAGTTTTTTTGGTGAAGCTACATTTGAAATGAGCAAATGCCTTTTGTGCAAAAAAAAAACATTAAAAAACCCCAAACTTCCTGCATTATCTTCTGTATCTACTGTCATTATAACAAGATCTATGCCATATTAAATTTCTAATTATTTATTTATGATATAATGTGCAAGAGGCATCTAAGAAGCTGAGAGCTGGAGATCTGCTGACCAGACAGGATGCTGCCCTTCATGGTTGAGCAGAATGCTGAGACCAGCCATGTGGTCGGTCTGTCTGTCACCCAGGACACCTGTTCCAGACAGGTTGAGCCCTTTCATGGGCCGATTTAGACCTAAACCTTCCCTCGCTGCCTCTACCATGAAAGTGGCACACCTGGCAAGAGACAGTGGAGGTGTGACGGATGCACCAGCATTAGGTGTGGACTGGCCCCGGACACAAGCTAACGGTGAGGAAGTCGGCTGCAACAATGAGGATGGACGATTGAGCGAGCCTTGCTCTGGGGCATTTTTGGGTGTGAAAAAAAATGGACGAGTTGCATCATCTGTTTTGGAAAATACTCAAAGGGGTTTCTGTGATGTGATGTGAAGTGAAAATGAACCCAGGCATTTGTGAAGTTATTGGATTAGACAGATGTGAGTCTGGAGGTGCCTGTGTATGTGTTTTTCCTATGCAGATCTACCCATGTCTGTGTCTATCTGTGTTCAAATATGGCTCAGGTTCACAGAAAGTTTCTACCCACATGTTGCCCAATCAGACATCGCCAGACACAAGCACGTACAAAAACTTAACAATTACTCGATAAAGAGGCTAAAAAGCACCTCAGGCTGATTTTGTAATGCGATTTTCAGCAGTGAGCCGACCAAATACTAGCTGGGCCAACTCGTCAACTCGCTGCTTCTTCACCAAACAGACCCCAACCTGCAGCCAAACATGCCTTTGTGCCATGTTGTTTGTCTGAAACTGAGGAGGTAATTTATGTATTATTTGGTTATGGTTCATTAGTGTGGAGAATTGGAAGTGGGGAGAGGGAGTTTTTCAGAGCCACACACTGGGTCCATCTGCTCTACCAGATTGGCCATACAATATCACACACTGTATTAACACACACTGCAGTGCTGGGAGTGAGTTAAGGGGCAGGCTCTGTAACGATGTCTCATCAAAAGACTGTGTTTTACCCCATTTTCTGTACAGTTTGTGAATGATTCGCAGAACTGCATCACATAAACATTCCAAGATCAGTTGAGTGGCTTGTATAGTTCAAATCCCATCTGGACACAAGCCAAGAAACAGAGAGCCCATGGTCGATGTGGAATTGGTTAAACGTCTGATACTTTAAACAGCTCTAATTGAGGCTGAGAGATTTAGAAAGATTTACCACTGTTCTCTCAAGCAAAGCCTTTAACGAAGATGCCCTGTCTAATTTAGACCTTGTTCAGTGTCTGTATATTTGTTAAGAAAAGGGTTCAGCACACAGCCACTGAGGCGCTCCCCTGACAGTTTGAAACACAAACGCAGGATACAATGATGTCTTGTGTTATGCTTAAAACAGCTGGCCCACTGTCAGGGATGTCTGTGGTTATTCTCCAACTCATGTGGACTGGGGTAGCTTTAGTGAGAAAATAAAATTTGGGTCCCCCAAAACAACACGCTGCGGTCAGCTAAGCTTAGACGTGAGACAACAAAACGTTGTTTGCTCTAATTTATGAGAAGCCTTTTGTGCAGCGGCAGCGCACTTATCAAAAGGAGCTTTAGCACACATGCTGTCGGCTTTTCATTTTCATAATTCTTTGTGTTAGTCGGCAGCTAGAGGAGGTATGGATCAATAATGACGCCCTAGCAGACCATGGCACAAATGGGAGGGTGGTGATCAGCACGCTGCAGCACAGACACCCCATTCTTTCTCTGAAGCAATTTTCACACCACTAATCTCACTCGTTTTGGACTAGACACAAGACGAAGTTAAAAGGAAACAATCTGCAAGGTCGATAAGCAGCAGAGGGTAAATCCATTTTCACTGTGCCAGAAGAAGAATTTTTAAACATGAATTGTTCAGGGGATAAAACCTCATACTATTTAAAATTCACCCTTTTCTTCAGAATCTTAAGACACTGAAGATGAAAAACACAATATAAAAAAAATACACATTACACATATACAATTCAAATTTTCCACAAGCTTAACTGATTTGTTTGTTTTGTCCTGTTGGATCGACGTGTCAATTCTACAATCAAAATTAACGCACCTGTGTACTGCAGCACAAATCCATTGCTGCTTAGGGAAGCGTCACTGCGGAAAGCCAAGAACAGTGTGTTGGAACTGCTCTCAATACGGTCTGGGACGTCTGTGCCATAGAAACTACCCAGCAGAGGGCTGAGGGAGTCCGGCCCATCATAGATATGTAAGAAATCATAACTGGGCTCCAAGCTGAACCTGGTAATAAAAGTTTACAGGACATAACATTAGAATATCTGAATATTTTATTTGTGCTTTGTTCAAAACATAGATATGGAGGAGGAGAATAATTATATGGCAATGATGGCAACTTGAGTGTGATAGTACATGTAGTGTTGTAGCTTTTAAAATATTGAAGCTTACTGGTTGAAGCTCAGGGCAATGACATAGTCCTGTGTGACAGTAACTGTCCAGTCACACTCCCTCCCATGGGGGTAAGGCTCAGGATAGTCTGGAGACAGGATCAGCCCACTGGGGCCTGTCAGGTTACCACCACATGGAGCTATGAAAAGAGAACAGCTGATTATTATCCACAGTAGTAACTCCAGCACTACACAACAGTGGGATTTTGAAAGCTATTGAATACTAATCTAAAAACCTGTTGGACCACAACAACAATCATTTTAAGTCAATAATCTAATTTCCAGGTTAAATAGTCTGTAGTTATGCTTAGGAGCATCTATTTAGCCTGCTGGTATCATTATTTTGTTCAAAGTCAAATGCGGCAAATTCTCTGTGAGGCTACATCTCAAATGAGCTGATTAACTACCAATTGTTAAAACTTCACAATGGTAACAATGAACAGCAAACAAGCACTATGAACTGAATGGCTATGTAGTTTCTGAAGCTTTTAAAGCAGAAGCAGCCCTGCAGTATCCTGCTTTATATCCTGCTGTATGTGGTGGATGGCTTCCCCACAGGAAGCTGTAGTAGCAGTGACAGATGCTTAATTGAGACGTAGCTAATGCCCACAGACACTGGCTTACCGTACTCTCACCTGAAAGTGTCAGAGAACTGTCCCACCTCTCACCAAAAAAATTATCAAACTAATTAAGCTAAGCACTAATTAAACAAGGCAGCTTATTACAAGGTCTTAATTGCCACTGTTAATTACTCTGCATTGTTTTGCAGAGCACAAAGTGTGATCATATATTAAAAAAAGAAAGGTAGACTGTAAAGAGTAGAGGTCTGACAGAGAGGTCGGTGTTGTTATTGAGGAAGAGGATAATCAGATCTCTGTGTCTGCTGCAGTGACTTCAGGAAATGTCTGGGGAACATGCCAATCGGGTTTGCCGATTGAGATTCACTTAAGGAGTCTGTTAAGTAATCACATTAGGAATCTGTGCTGTCTACCTGTTTCACAAAAGTCAGACCAGCAAGAAAGGTTATAGCATTCAATGCATTACACAGGTTGTGGTGCATGATAAGCTTTATCAGAAACACTTTACTTACTCTCTACTGTCTTAACTGATTGTGGAATACAAAAATCTTATTACCACATTCACTTACATATCCGATTTTTAGTAATACATTATATTTCGTGAACAGCTCTGCTCTGAAAAATGAGCTCCTGTGCGATATTTTGAAAAATTACAGCAGTCTACTGCATTCCTTGAACTTTCCAGTTTGAACATTGTTAGACCAAAGGGAATTCTGGAAAACTGCACATAATGAGTGTTTTATCAGTCAGCAGCGGCAACAGATGTGTGACAACAGTCAGACTAGTTCTGATCGTAGTCATGTAGCGCTGGCCGTAATTGATGATTGCCTGCCGTGTTGATAGAGTACCTGTGCATGTGGGAGGGTCTGGCTGCCAGAAGAAGCGCCCGTTAATCTCAGTGCATGTGATCCTGTTGGCCCCTGCAGGATGTAGCCAGGATCACACTGAAACACCACATGGTCTCCAGGTTCCCTGCTGTCCCCGCTGCGGGTACCATTAGTAGGCATGCCTGGGTCATTGCAGGAGGTTGCTGTGGAGACTGAACGAGTGAGACGAAACCCAATCAGTGAATTGACATGGAAATGATGCCCCGTTATGAGATGATAAAAGGATGTTATTATCAGAGTTCACAGTTGAACCTTGTCTGTACTCTACACCCAGCTGCCACCCAACCGTCAAACCCCATCTTCTAACAATTCTTTCACATCACATCAGGCTCCCTCCTCACCAGAAAACTGCAGAGCAAAGCCTTGCTTGCTGGTGAAGAAGTCTGTGGTGAACTGCAGGCTGACAGTGTTGAAGGTGCTGTGTGCGTCCTGGGGCAGCACCGAACCGCTGAGCTCCCTCAGCAGGACTCCTCCATCCTGGGGCCCATCCCAGATCCGAAGCACATCGTGGACCTCCTCCGTGTGGAAAACCAGGAAATGCAGACTGTAAAAGACAAGAATAATATTCTTCAGAGGCCATGACAACTAATCCTACCTCTGTCTGAATTTAAACTTTAACCCACATGCACTCCCTCTTATAATTCAGTTTTACAATAAACAACCTCGAGCAGACAAAAAACTCTTTATTGTCTCATTAGAAAATTAAACTCTGGCTCTGAATATTGTCACCTTCTATTTGCATTTTATTTCTTCAAATAGCCTTGAGTCTCTTTAAAAAAGGTAATTTTAGCCCATATCTTGAAGTTTTTTCCATTAACAGCTTTACTCAGGAGAAAAATTGGGTCTCCATTATTTTCTGACACATAATGCTGGTGGTATACAGATTAGGGGATTTGGAAAAACCTGTGGCATCTTCCATGTTTTACAATCAAGGTTCAGTATTTTGTTTGTTTTGTATGGAGGCAACAATTAAATTCAATGATGGAACAATAGTAGAAGAAAAAAGACAATAATCGAGGCTTTTAGCGTTACAAATCACTATTACTGAAATGTAAAAAAAAAAAAAAGGATGAGTCAGATCTAAGCAGGAGGAAATAAACGGATTAAATCAAACTACTGAGTATTTAAAAGAACCAGTGCACACAAGGTAATAATGTGATTAGAGGAGACAATAGAGGAAAGACAGAAACACAGGGGAGGCCAAATATAAAGCGGGGAAACAAATAACATTTAAAGTGAATCACAGATGCCACATCCAGAGCGTTCAACGGATGTTCCACAGTGTCAGTCAAGCAGATATGTCTGCCATGGCATTTAATAGTTTCAGTCTAGACATCAGAAAGATGATGCTGTCAAAACATCTAGCCTTCACTTTCTGCTTAGACAGCTGTCAGCCAGCTGGTGGTCCACTGGATTTGAAAGGCACTGCAGTTGTGTATGTGTGTGTCTAAATGTACGAACCTAAATTCAAGTGGCTCCTTAATGCCATATTCTCTGCAGTTCTGGGTGTGAGCATGTGTTACAGTACATATTGGACGGGCTCTTTCCATATCAGCTACTTTCTTCCGTTTGAAAGCTTCAACATACCTTTAAAATAAAACAACACAGTAGAATGCATTGAGATGAAGCTGCGCTCAAATTAAGGAAACATCTGGTCAAAATCATGTTGGACTAAACTCACATACTTCACATAAAAAGTAACAATGTAACAATAATACTTTTCTTACAGCAAAGAAAACACTGCCACTAATATTTCTTCAAATGCTCGGATGATGAAACAGCTTACATGTATTTCCCACTGAGAAATGAACATGAAAATATACAAAAAAGGCACATATTATTATTGTGGCTCTGTGATCTGAGCAAACGTTTGAATATTTTAGTGTATTAATACAAGAAACTATTATAGAAACAATTTAATTATGGACTGCAGTTTTCCCCCAAAGCAATTTCCTGACACTCTCCCTCATGTTTCAATCATTTGAGTTTTGAAGTTGCAGTTCTTGCACTGAAATCCTCACACAGTACTTGAGCTAATTTTTTTGAAGAGAGAAGTCTGTAAATCTCTGTTGATTCTATTATTTTGTCCACAAGCTTAAGCTTAGCTTATTATAAATCTGTCCAGTAGTCATTTTCACAAAATGCCATTTCAAATTCAATGAGATGAATAGAAATCACTTTCCCAGTCATTGTGGTACTTTATGTGCTTTTAGTATCCTCATCCTCTTTTACACACACATGCACACACACAGCCTTCAGCTACAGATGATGCAGAGGAGAAACAGCAACCCACTGATATGTCGGGTTTAGCAACAAGTTCCTACCGTTTCTGCATAATTGGTGTCAGACTCCGATTCCCATACTGTCTGATGTGCGAGCAGGAGCCAGGGGCTACTCCACACTGTGCTGTGTGTGGATACTGTACGTAACCTACTTGACAAGTCCTGTCGCAACGTTTGTAAAATACATGTGGGAAAACAAACAGAGGCAGACAGGCGCACCAGTACATTTTCACGCAAATGTACACTGATAGGTATACTTAAAGGATACGCTGCATTACACACTTGAACATAAGCATCCACGCCTGGGAAAAACTCTTGCATGCAGGGCAGACGTTAACCTCCTTATCTCTGCAAAGCAGCACATCACATGTTTCCAACTTTGATCATCTAAGAAGTAGCATGAATACTTATCCTATTCACTGTAATCATCCCCTGCTTACAGCCAGGTCTGCTGCTAATATTCACTGGAATATGGATAATACCCTGTGATATACAGTCATCATTTAAAGCTTAATGAAATAGAAAAAAACAGCCAATCATTAATTATACATATAAGCTGTTGGAAGAGATAAATCTGTTTACTTCTCCTGAGCACCCTGTGGCTCACAGACATCCTGCTGTGATTGGCTGACAAACTTGTAGAGAATCAAACCCCAATTTTTACAGTCTATTAAGAGTTAGGGAAGACATTCATTCTTTTGTTTAGAGTGCCAGAAGCGTTAAGATGGGAAAGTGTGTCAAACCACACCAGTGCTTTGAATCCAAAAAATTAACATTCTTTCCCAGCTACTGTTGTGGAACACTTGAGCCGTGTAAATTGACCCTGAAATGCACCACCACACAGACAGTGTTTCTTCTTGGCAACTCCCAAGCACAAGGTGCCAAACCCTTTGCAGTTCATTGTTTTTATCTGTACCAGTCATCTGTTAAAATTAATCTGCAAACATGCCTCATGCACAGATTAAATATCTTTTCTGCAAAACTGAGTCACCTGTTCACATATTCAAAAAAAAAAAAAAAAAAAATCAACAAAAAGGTAAAACTTATCTACACTGTGTATTAGTGGGCAAATGTGATGGTGGGCTGCGGTAGAAATTCACTGGTGACCTACTAATTTTCCACTCCCTTCCTGTGCAGCCCCTGCACTTCCAGCAAGCAAAGGTGGTGTTCAAAGGCCTCCATCCCTGTCATCTAAGTGCTGCAGGCAGTCACATGCTTGTTATGCAAATGCTGTTATGAAACCCTCAGGTACTATGATCCTTTCACCTATGCTCCACCTCCCCATACTCTAGACAGGAGACATTGAGGTGTCTCACTGAGTTTGTCAGCATGAATAAAATAAAAAGAGCACCTTTTTCTAATATGTGTACATATGTGCATCTGCCTCCTTGCATAGAATATTAATGTACGTGTGTGCACGTGCATGTGTGCAGGCAGCATTGAAGATATGAGTGAGTGTAAAAGATGGTTCTGGGGATTTGCATGAGCAATGCCGTAGTGGAGCACCAGTCACGTGTTGGATCCACGCTGATGTTCAGACAGGTCTCATGTTCTAATGCAGCCTTCCTGACTGCCAGACACCGGATGGCATCATGTTTTATCTCGAGATTTATATGTTGGAAGAAAGATGGAAAGGTGGGTGGAAAGGAAGTGCACAGAGGGAAGGCAGGAGGGAGGTGAGGGAGGGAACAAAAACAAGCCCCGTGTTAATCATGGCTTAGTTGCTGGAAGAAGAGGATGATGGCAGGAGGATAAGAGGTTGATGGAGAGCAGAGGAAGCTCTGGAGCATGGAGGGATTTGTGCTGAGCGGTCAGATGGATAGGATGGACGTGGGCTGCATGTTAGGATAATTGGTTCCTTTTGTACAAGATCTAAATAGCCTATCTCTCCTTGTCACTTTCAGAGAGTGAAGGCTGGGGGGGCAGTGGGACAAGGAGATTGTGAAAAAGAGACAAAGGTTAAAAGAGAAGGCAGTGGGAAAATATGTTGATTCTGGCATGTAAAAACCCTGCTGCTACTCAGAGGGCTGAGTGCAACACATGTAGGGGATACAGACTACTACACCTTTCCTTCTATGTAAGTCTGCTCTGTGATAGTGACCTCAGTGCCACGGCTTCTCCTACAATTCGTGTGGAAGAGAGAAAAGTGTGTGTGTTTAAAAGTTCACACTAATTAAACGTGAACAAAATGCTTCACAGCTTGTCATCCAAAGCTGTTCATTTCAGAGGGCCTAAGAAGAGAAGTGTTACCCTCCAGTGGGGGAAAGTCAATTTAGAGACAACTTCTGCACTTATCACAAATGCTAGAGGGGTGTGGTGGAAGCGAGTGTGTGTTGGAGGAGGGGACATGAGGGATGAATAAAACAACAGGTTGGGAGAGAATGTGCAAGAATGTCCCACTGAGGAAAACACAAAGTTGGGCCTCAACTGACAATTCATGGAATCACAGAAAACCATGTTTTGAAGATTACAGCTGAGGGCTCTTCTTTACACTTGCCCCCCTCTTAATGAGATAAAACAGTTCAACCAAGTGTCAGAGGAATTGCTGTGAAATGGTGAAGAGAGGGATGGAGAAGATTTCTCAGGTCTTTTTCGATTCTGCCACAATTTTGTATTCATATGAGAGGAATAAAGAGAGGAATGGAGAGTGCTAAGACCCTCTGATATGAATACAAAACAGAGGAGCTGCAATCACGAGTCCTGTGGGGAGTCGTCAGAGTATGTGTATGTGTGCATGAAGATGATAAATTAGTATATATGTGGGGGTGTGTATGGGTGTGTGTGTGTGTGTGTGGCGTGAGGGAATAAGGAAGAAGAAAAATGTAGAGCAAACATACGCTCGCAGCTGCCTCCTCTCTCGCAACTAATTGAGATCGTGTGTGTAAAGCCAATGTTACGCTGAGAGCCAATCTCATCGATATGTGTGAGGATGTGGCCTCTGTGGGACTGTCCCAGCGGGATCGTTCATCAAGGCTGAGACACATCCACACCAGGAGCTTCAAAAGACGCAAAGCACATGAAGACAGTACGACTGACTCGTGGTGGTTCTCGTGACACCTGAAGCAAGTTGTGGTCGCAGCAATCTCTCTCCCTCTGTTTTTTTTTTTTTTTTTTTTGGCCAGTTCAAGCTGTGTGAGGCGCATGATGTAATATCATGTCAGCAGTGTTATCATACAGATAAAAGACAGTTCACAATTATTTTCAGGCAGGAAGAGGTGTGAAATTGGGAAATGAATCAGAGAGATAAAAGAAGAGGTTAAAGAACACACACACACACACACACACACACACACACAGAGTCCATTTATCAAACTCATTCCTTATCCCTCAACACAGCCTCAAATCTTTGCCTGACCTGAACCTAAATCTTATTAAAAAACACCCAACTCTTTATTCTTAAAATACCACCTAAAAAACGCAGACAAGCCAATATAACTTCACTCTATTAAAAGAAACACTCTGGCCTCTCTCTTTCTCTCTCTCTCTCTCAGACACACACACACACATGTAAAATATCTATATGAAACCATGTTTTGGGTTGTGCATTCCTACTGAAATATTGATGTATATTCATCTGAGAGGGCACAGTTTCTGTGACAGAGCATGACAAATGCTCTAAGTGGTCACACACTGCAGTGGAGGAGTGGGGTATGTGGCTCCTTAAAGGAAAAATCCATCCCTGAGAAAGAATCGCCATCCTGTATGTCACTTTAAAGAAGGATTTAAGAGCTGAGACTTTGTCACATTTGAGCAATTTTCTCCTCAGGCTCAACTGTGCAGATAATACTAATGATTTTATCTGGAGACAAATTCTAACTATGGGGGAAAAAACACTTGGCAAGACACAATTATGAGATCCATTGTGATTTGCTTGGGATTTGAAGATATTCTGCTGGTCACATTTTAAGAGACAGGTTTTGGTGATGTTAACGTCATTGTCCAAATGCTCTGGATGAGCAGTGTGTTTGGATCACCAGTGGATCGTCTCATTAAAATGAGCTTCATCAACAGAAAGTGCTGCGGTTATATATTTAGTCATTTCTGAGACTTAACGACATTCATCAAAGGGATAATTAGGAGCGCCACAGTAATACAGGGTAGGGCCTCCCTTTGCTCCAAAGCCTCAGCCTTGATTCAGTGATGTTCTGCTCCATGTTGTCATGACCGCATTACATTTCTGCAAATTTGTCAGCTGCGCATTCATGCTGCCAATCTCCAACTGACCGCATCCCAAATGTGTTCTACTGGAGTCTAGACTCAGTGTCATGTTCATGAAATCAGTTTGAGATAAGTTTTGTTTTGTGCATTTTCATGCTGGAAATAACCATTAGAACATGGCAAACTGTGGTCATAAAGGGATGCACATGGTCAGTAACAATACTGAGATAGGCTGTGGCAGTCAAACCATGCTTTATTGATAGTTAGAGGCCCTACATGTGCCAAGAACACATTCCCCACACCGTTGTGCCAGTCTGGACTGTTTACACAAGGCAGGTCGGGTCCACGGATTCATGCTGTTGGTGCCAAATTCTGACTCGACCACCTGCGTGTCTCGCAGAAATGCAGATTCATCAGACCAGACTATGCTTTTTCAGCCCAACAAGATTGGTTACCTGAGTTACCACAGCCTTTCTGTCAGTTCCGACCAGTCTGCCAATTCTCTCCTGACCTCTCATCAACAAGGCGGTTCCATCTGCAGAGCTGCCGCTCGCTGCATGTGGTTGTGTTTTTCGCACCATTTTCTGTAAACTCTTGAGATTGCTGTGAGTGAAAATCCCAGCAGATCAGCAGATTCTCAAGCAGATACTCAAACCAGACTCTCAGGCAATAACAACCACACCACAGTCAAAGTTACTGAGATTCTGATGTTTCAAATGAAGAATAAATGAATCTCCTAACCTGTATCTGCTTGATTTTAAGGACTGCTCTGCTGCAACAATTGCCCTATTGAATAATGAATAAGTGGGTGTACAGCCTTCCTATAAATATTTATGATATTGATTAATAAACAAAATATATCTCTCATATTCAAATATTAGAGATTCATAGCACTGATGTGAGTGCACAAAAATGTGTTTGAGAAAGGAAGGAGATAAAAGAAAGAGCAAAACAAAAGGAAGGAATAAAGCAGGTAGTTGAAAACCACACTGAACCACAGACAGAATCCAACCATGAGTCTAATTGCAATGGCCTATCTCCTCTTCACACACTGTGTTAGTCCTATTAATGCCATGTAAACAACAGTCAATCAAAAAGGCACCATACTGTATTACAACCCAAACCACGTTTTGCAATACAAAAGCTCTCAAATTAGTGGGCACTCTTCTAACTAAAGAGCAAATGCCAATTTTTAGTTGAATACATATGGCTTCATTGTTCAGTGCACCGTGTGGCCTAAATCCTTCATTTGATCTCTGCAGCCGTAACAACTGAATGTACCATCGGTGAAATGGCTCATTGCTTCCCTTATCATCGCCATTCCTTTTATCCTGTTATTATCTCTTTATGTCTGCATTCAACTCTCTGCCTCCCACCTACATTGCCTTTCCATCAATAACTCTCGGCAAACCGGTCCGTAAGCGTGTCTGCTGTCACACTGCACAACTCCTGGTCTCTCCCCAACTTGGTACAGTTTGATTAGTGTGCTACCTTCATCTGAGGCATTTGATATACAAGGAATCCCAGAGCTAATGCATTGCAAATTCTTCTCAATAATGAATTGCGTGGGTAGGATCAAAGGCATGGATATGGAGCATACCTTGCTGAGGAATGCCAGGGACCCAAAGGTAGCGAAGGCACTAATGAACCTAAACTAGCGATCATGAGGGACCTCAGAATTTCAGATGTTCAAGCTATGAGACAACATTCCCACACAAATACAGCCATGCAGACTGGCACACAGATCTGTGCAAAGCAGGTAAAAATGATAGAGTGGACAAAAAAACCACACTGCAGCCTCTTTACTTTGAGTTTACTCCAGCACATTAGATTTGAAATGAAGCTATAGAGCACCTGTTACAAGCATTTACTAAAGATCCCTGTATTTAAAGTACACACTGAGTATCACCAATATAGACACCAGAAGTCTGCTGAGATCTGTCAACATAAACCAAATATTAAATACTTAACTGAGGCCTGAAAGCACTCCCTGTCCCCTAAAATGATGCCTATAGAAAAAATGTATGTCATACAGATACAATATTCTATTACGGTGAGCATGCTGTCTTCTAGGAAATTTTAATCCAATTCACGAAAGAGGAGATTATAGCCCTCCCACTTAAACCATCTATTGTATTTTCTTCCTCTTTCACACGTCCCCTCACATACACATGTAGTCATGATTTAACAGCCGTCTCCTTGAAGAGCACTGTGCACGCAGTTACTGCAAGTACCTAGACACACTTTGCTCATCCAGTGACTGCGGCCTTCCATTTCAGTGCTTGTCAAAACTTGGGGGTTTTCAGAAGGATGATGACATATAACTGACGTCTCCTCAGCAGTCCGAAGTGACTTAGCGAACATGGAAAAATGCTAAAACTATCAAATTTAATATTAACAGGGACACCATAATGTTAAAAGCTGTGGAAGTGCACTTTGGTTAATTAAAAACCACAATGATCTTATCTGGAAAAGATCAAACTGGTTACATGTAGGAGCCAGGAGCCAGAACAAGGATGACAGACTGAATTTGTTGTGGTGAGTCTATACGAGAAGAGATGAGGTGGAGAAAAGCAAATTACCTACTAAACAGCACAATTATATTATTTCATTAAATTACTTACTGTAAGTTGCTCATAATACTGAATATAATAACACTGAGAATGAAAATGAAGAGTGCTGTACTGTAAATGTGGAACATCAGTTCTCTCCCCTTTAAGCCACAAACAAATATTTTCATACATTAAGGAATGCAGTGTTTGTGCATTGTTAAATGGAGGGATAAAAAGCAGGCATACATGAATGCATGCATGAGTTAATGGAATAACGAAAAGCAGCATCACTGGTGGTGGAAACTGAAGCCTGTGGTTAATTATTCCTGAAATTCCACCACTTGAGTCAGAAATTAAAAGATAATGTCAACTGTTTTGGAGCTGGACTCTATTCAGGAACGTAAGAAAACACAGAATGGGTGAAACGCTGACTGTGTCACATGGTAATAACCTCTATGCAGAGTAATCAATAACCTGGGACAGCTATAGAGCACACTCAACAAATGCCACCATCACATAGTCTTGGGAGCATCAAGGGCTTAACCAGGAAGTGACATGGAAAAGGGCTGTCTGTGCTGCTTATACTCAGGCCACTATAACCATAACCTATATATAGTGCTTGACAATAGCAGCGTATTAAGATGGATGGAGACATAATGCAGAAAACATATAATGTAATATGTAAGTCTGTATGGATAGCCAAACAGAATATGTATAGCAGGAAATAAATATAGTACATAAGCTCAAGTTAATTACATTGGCTAGAATGGTATCAACCAAAACCCCGAGCCAAAAGAATTACAGCGTTTCTCTTGCTTACATTTAATCAAATTCATGGAAGTAAAAGGAACAACACGTATCAATCTGTAAGACATAATTTACTTGAAACATTTGACTTTCTTTGGTGTAGTCTAAAACCTGGAGGCTCTGAGGAGGTATTTCCTATCACCTAATAGTAACTCAGCTATTGGCCAACAGTAGCTCACTGAAGATTGATTACACAGCAGCCTGTGAAAGTGATGAATACCACTGCAAAAGGGGGGCTAAATTGGAAGTATATTGAAAGGTGGTAGATTGAAAGAAAGCCTGGGAAAGAACAATGTAATCAGAAAACTAGAAGGCATGAAAAAGCAAAGAGTGTTGCTCAGACCTAATAGTGCTTCCAGGGGCAGCCTCAATGGTCCACATGCAGTGCAGGTTGTGCTCATAGGGAGCTGGATAGCCCGGAGACAGGATACGACCAGAAGGCTCATCCTTGATGGTTCCCCCACACTCCGCTAGACAGAGAAGGGAAAACAAAGACACAGAGATTTAATGGGTGATCAATAAGTAGGAGTGATAAAAAAGTGGAAAACAAGTAAAAGACCATTAACATTCTGAAAGGCAAATTAATAAAAGGATAAAGCAAGGTTAACATACTTAACACACCAGAGACTACATCATCCCACTTCCAGAAAGTGCATCACATCAGTTTCCTCTCATGATTATTAATTATTGACATGGAAGTCATATACTCAAATGTGATGTGCTTCATCATCTTATTTGCAATCTGAATGATAGGAGGGAGGGCAGCCAACTCAATATGCTATGTATCTTCTTGGCTCAGTGAAGGCAATCCACCATCTCAACCATGATCTCATCTTGTTTCCTTTGAAAGCTGATGGACTTGTTGACTGAACAACACAATTCGTTCAATATAATCAGACTCAAGTTCAGAGGAACTGCAAAGAAGATGCTTTAACTAATATACCAGTATACACAGTGGGCATGTCATAATATAAAAAAAAACAAACATAAATCTCAAATATCATTCTTGATTCTAGGGCTGTATAATTAATCACAAAGTAATCAAAATCACAATGCACCACAAGAGTTGTGTTGCTACGGAGACACCTCGGTCAACAAACCATATTCCCAAGACATAAAGGACATGTTTGTTTGGTACATCATCCAACAATAATCATATCATGCATTTTATATTTTTCAAGTGAACATGAAAAGCATAACTGACCCTTGCAATTGAAATCACACATTGTAATCACAATGTCTGCCCATATATTTGCAAAATGATGTTTTTTCTGTATATTGTACAGCCCTACTTGATACTAAACACATACACACACCTCCATAGTCAGTTTGCAGACAACAGTATAAACTGAGTGGCATATGTTACATGCTGTCGTTATTGTATACTGTTCTTGTCATCTTCTTCACTTCATGTCTAAAGTCAGACAAGAATACATGCAGGGTCATTATACTGCTGTCGTCAGTCCTGGAAGAATCACATCTTATAGCCTTTAGTATCTACAGTACTATAGAAAAAGAATTGTCAGAATCCTTGCCTCAACTTGTTGCCTGGTCTCCGTTGCTATGACATCCCTGACATACGGTGTATGCTTGAGTGACATAATGATAGATAATGGAAGCACTACTGATTTCTATCTGCTGAGTGACATGATAGATAATAGATCACAGCGACACAGAGGAAGTACCTGTCTGAGGAAACTGACTGCATTAACACAGTACAGACGTATGAAAACTTGTCATGAATGACCAGAGGAATGCTGATGTGCTGAGGATGCTTACAGGTGCATTTGTAGTAGTGGTAGTCAATATGATGGCTCTAGTGTCATATCACGGTTCAACAAGCCCCCCTGAGGTACACACCAAGCCTTAGCTCTGTCTCTTTAAAAATTGACAACCAAAACAAACTCACATCAACAACAAAATCAAAACCAGAGGCCAAAACATTTTGTCAAGAACAGAGGGAAGAATGGAGCTTTTTTCAGCCTCGAGTAATGAATTGCCATCAGAAACGCTTTGTGACTCAAAAGCAATTTTCAGCCCCCCTTCAATTACCAACTCCTACCCTTATCCAAAATGTGACTGGAAAAAAAGAGAAACAGCAACATCAGATTTGAAGTGTTTTTCTTCACATTTTTGAGGCCACCTCAACTGACAAGAGGAGGGTGAAAGTGTTCTTGTTTCTTTCCCTTCTCCTGAGAGGAAAATAGCTCATTCAAGCAGGAGGAAAATGGAGGTCTAGAAATCATACTGATGATGATAGTGATGACGATGTTTGAAGAGTCCATCTGTGACAAGTAGGTTCTGTGCTCAAATACAGCAACATCAGCAGACACACACATCCAAGATTTGGAAGATGGAAGTGCCGTCTAAGGAATTGACTGCATTAACATAATACAGACATACAGAGGGAAACACATCAGACATAAAACATTTTGTCGTTAACAAACATGTCTATCCTTATGTGTGCAAATCAGTCTGTCATTTTTTCTCTCTCTTTCACACTCTAGTGGTGAAGCACGTGATTTTCAATTCCACTAACAGATAATATTGAGTTCATGCAGCCCTTTCAGAAAGCGTCAGGAGATGCCAAATGGCCTTCTCACCTCTCACAGTGGAAGTGTCAGAATTAGCAATGGCTACACATGGAAGGACCCATCTCAAACCCTGGGCTGCCGATGTTTTGACATGATAATAAAATTAGCAGCAGGAAGTGAGACCGCTTTACGACCTTTTGGGGTCGACCTTGCTGTGGATCCACAGAAAAAGACCAGACAAGCTAAAAACGCTGTAATAAACTGAAATACTGTATATTTCATGAAGAAAAAAGTACGTACACGATGATCTACAGTCTCTCTGCTCTTTCTCTGTATTACAAACTCATACATCATTAACTCTCTCTTGCTCACACACTGAGTCACCTCGGAGATAAGAATGACTCCTGTCGTAAACTGGAGATGCATTTCCAAGGTATTCCTCCTTGGTTATGCACATGTCAGAGTGAACATAAAATCAGCAATTTATTTTTCTCTAAAATATAAGTAAACTCCAATGTCTGTGTGATATGACATGGCCAAGCTTTGGCACACTCAGTCCTATCTCACCTCAATGGACTAAGAAGCCAGCAAAGGTCTCCTACAAACTTCTGCCTGCTCACAAGCATAACCATCAGCCTTAAAATTCTTCTCCATCGACCCTGGACTGAGGTCACCAGGTCGGCTGAGTGGCCCTGAGCTGACCCTCTCTGCAGGACAACTTCTGCTTCCTGGAAAACATCACCTCTCTGGGAGAGTCATGAGTAAAGCAAGCACTGAAACAACCACTTAGGGTCGACCTGAAAGTTGCTTCAACTCTGAAACAATGTTGGAAAAGAAGGCAGACGGTTTCTGCTGTGTGCGCTGATGGGAGATAGTGCTCAGAATTCTTATTTTTTAGCCAGAGGAAAGTTGATTTTATCACTAGTGCACTGCTTTTCTCTGGAGACTCTTCATTCAGACAATTACAGGACAATTATATTCAGCGGTTTGAATCTGACCTCTTTGTTGCGTTCATGATTAATGCATAATTTATTCATTTGTTTCAGTCACTCATTGACCTTAAGCTTAATATACTGGCCATGTGTATTCAGAGTATTCAGAGAGTTTACTTCCTCTTTTAAGACTGATTATTTTGGCCAAATTCCCTCTGCAATTTAAATTCAAGTGTAGTAGTTGCTAGACTCATCTCCATCATTCCTTCTACCATGCATTATACATCTAATCAGCAATAATCACTGCATTTGGCCTCTGATCGTTTTTGCTGTCAAAGCATAAACACACCAAACATTGCAGCCACACACATACATGCATAATGTAAACAGAGAATGAGCTTGGCTACAGGACGTGCTTTAAAGATTTGACCTTGCAATTTGTGATTCCACTGTCTGGAAAAACTGTGAACATATTCATCTTTGCAGTCTTGCTGAGGTTTTCAGTCTCTGTTCAAGCCCCTGTGTGCTTTCCTATGTTGCAGAAAACTTAGGGTATCATGGAGTGAAGGGAGAGGGCAGTGATCTATCAAAGTAAGACAAAGCCATCTCTTTCTCCTAGCCTTGTGACCTAAGAAACCATTGCTCAGTGCAACTATGGCACTGCAGCTCCCTCAGCCACGCTACCACTTCAATCTGTACATCTGAAATCATTCCAGTTCTACTTTACCTTGTCGTCTAACTTTCTATCTTAAATTGTCCTCTACACAATGGCTTGTGTGTGGACATGTGTATGGGTTCTGATAAGGTCAAAATGTATGTAATATATGGAAATAAAATATCCACAACTGGAACATTTTCCCTTAGCAACACATAAAACGTATCCTCTGTCAGCTAGGTACTAATGTGTGGAGACATGTGTTTGCAAGAAAATACATTTAAATACAATTACACATATTGGATATGCAGCTTAATATTAAGTGTCATTAACTACTGCTAACACCTCTGTGTTCAATCTAGAGCTGCTCAGGGATTCAACCTTGCATTATCATATCCCCCTTCTCTGACTTCCAGGATATACACTCTCCCAACTGTTTCGTTCTCCTTCCTCCCCTGCCCGCTATATGCCTCTCATCTATGTTCAGTGTGTCCCTGCTGCTGGAAAGTAATCCCACCATTACAAACAGAAGCAGTCCCTCATCTGTTCCCAAATTCACTCTGGCTGTTAGGCTATCATCTGCAGTGAAAGGGGCACAGGGAGGACAAACGTGCTCAGCGATATAGAGAATGTTAAATGTTGTTTATACCCAGACATGAAATTACCTGTCAGTTTGGGTTGAAAAGGGAACCAAGTAATATTATTCTAATCACCTTGGCCGATGTCAAAGAACACCATTCTGTCTGTTTTCCTTACTGAGCTTCTGGCTGAGAAAACTCTGTCAAACATGTCACCCAGGAGAAAAGCCAAAAAATAGTTTTGGCCTTTGTTACCATGCCACCATATAGATTCTGTGTATTAAGGCATATCAGTTTTAACAGTTGTGAAAATAATGCACGCTATGTTTATATCAGCTGGCGGCAGGTGAACTAGAGATGAACTCTACAAATAAAATGATCAGATGGTTACACCCCCTAAATGTGCTCAGGTGTGTTGCAGATAGAGGCAAAGCCTTATTTTAGTAAAAAGACAAAAAAAAAAAAAAAAAGATGAAGCAGAAAGGGAATTTTGCAACCATGATGCCATATGAATATGATGAGCTAAATGGAGCACAGTTATTTTTGATGAGATAATGCATTGAAGAAGGTGCTGGGAAAGCAACCAAATGGATGTCCTAAAATAGCAGAGCTAAAACAAACCACATAGCTTTTCAAAACCTGCAAATGCATATTCACATTGTTATTAGGATGATGAACTAGGTCAGACATAAGTCTTCAGCTAAAAAACTGAAACTGGTTTGGATTAGCCATGTGCCAGACAGTAATGCAGCCACTGACATGGTATTATAACATTATACACCAAAATGCAAACTTAATTCAACTTCATGTAAAATGTAAAAACTGAAGTGATAACATATTGACATACAGCAGGATAGAGCATAACACTAAAGAGCATACCTAAAGGTACTCGGCATAGTGGCAAAAAATGACCTGGGTACAATGTACTGCACTTAAAATGTAAATTTCTCTTTTTATGCTTCTCTACATTCTGCCACAGGTTTAGCTCCTTGTTAGTTGACATAGAGATTTTTCAGACACAATACACAGGCTAATAAAATCTGATGAGTTATTAAAGCTTAAACAACCAACAATCTATCAAGTCTTTAGCTACAACTTGGCAGCTGTAAGAGTAAACTGCTGCTAAAATGTTCATGCATAATGAGCCCAATAATATACTCACTTACAGTGTCGCAACGAAGTAAAGTCACCAAAAACAAACTTATGTAATGCACTGTAATGTAGTGTATAGAGTGTATGTATTTACAAATAAACCAATACACCAATCAGTTGTATGGTCACATTTGATCAACATTCATACTGTATGAGAGAAGTATCTGACTCACCAACACAGAGTGGGAGGGGGCTGTCCCATGCCCTCCTTTCCCCCCTCAGGCAGGTGAGCACCTCTGGGCCTTTCAGCGTGTAGCCTGGGTCACAGCTGTATGACACAGTGCTTCCTGCAAAATGACCCTTGTCCTCCCTTTTGTAGCCAAACTGGGGAACACCTGGATCCTCACATTTTACCAGCTCGAAACCTTTAGGAGAGAGGGGGAAAGGCAAAGGAGGTGCATTAAAAGGATTAGGAGGTTATTATGGGAGAAGGTTTGACTTTTATGTGGCAGAGAGGCAACAAGATGAGTTATACTGAGATACACACATTTATAAACTATGCTTAAATGTAAATATTAAATATAAACTAAGGTTGGTGTGTGTGTTTTTCAAGAGAGAGTTCTACTCACTAGTGAAGTGCAGTTCAAAGCCTTTACTGGTGTTATCTGCATTGCTGATGAACTCCAGCCACATGGAACTGGAGGTGGAGTTCAGGGTTGTCTCTAGCAGCTCATTTCCTGTAAACACCCCCAGCAGACGAGCCTTGTTGCTACTGCCGTCAAAGACCTGAAAGGAGTCGGAGGAAACACCTGGATTAAGACGATCATGTGTGCACACATAGATATACTAAAAAGGCAGCATACACGCATGGGGAGGGCATATCTCCCCCTAAACCCTCACTTTGAGCATGTCGTCCTCCTCCAGTCTGAAGTCTCGTGCTCGTAGCTGGATGCCTTTGCCAGGCTGCGTTTGGATGGAGTAGATGCACTCATGGTTGTTGCCGTAGTAACCGGGGTAGTTGGGTGAGAGCAGCACCCCTTGCATGCCAGTCACGGATGAGCCGCATTCAGCTAGAGAAAAAGAGAGAGAGAGAGAGAGAGAGGAGAGAGAGAGGAGAGAGAGAGAGAGAGAGGGAGAAGGTGGTGGTGTTGGAGAGAGCAGAGGACATGTCAATCGCTATATGTTTGAAACTCCAGAGTGTATTTATTCATGCTGTCATGCATAGGGAGATGGGAAAGGTGGTGGGAAGAGGAATGTGGTCACTGACTATACCTGAATGTTGAGTGGCACATCATCATAATCGCACTGCAATCTGAATATGATTAACAGTAATTTCAGCACTATTTGAAAATTGCCATTTCTGTATCCCATTAGTGAGAGTGAAAAAAGAGGAGGGGGGAATCACTCTATAGAAAAATAGCTACCAGAATATCAATGACCACCAGCGTACCCTGAAATTTGAGCTTCATGAATGCAGTAAGGTAAGACGAGGTGAGCTGATGAGACTGTCTGGTATCAAGTTTCTAAAATAAGGTTGAATATGACAGAAGTGTGAAAATGAGGAAATAAGCCGTCACCATTGTCCTTCAAAGACCTGCACTCATGTGGAGGCATAAAGAGCTACAGGCTACAGAAAACTAACCAGGAGCCAAAGAGACAGCCAAGTGAAGGAAATTGCTTGACCTACTTCACCCATGTGTAAACACTGAAACCAGACATTTCGAAACCAATCAGATCACTGATATTGGTAAAGACAACAAATATGACTTCACTAAATGTATATGAATTGAACTGTAATGACTTGTTTTCAATACAGTGTCAAAATCTTGATGTGTACAAATTACTTTCTAAGTTTAGAAACAAAAAAACTGCACAGAAGTGACAATACATATATAAATATTCCCAAGAAGCAATTATGCAGTTCCTGTTTTCTGCTTCTGGTTTGAGTATGTAAAAAAAAAACACAAGTAGGTCAATCACCATCATTATTTGTGCTCAAACCTATCATCTGGACTATAAGGATACAATCAGTATTCATATCAACACACAAATGCAGCCCTTAAGCTTTGGTGCATCACAGAATCAACACAATGACCTAAATCTTTGCAGTTTGACCCGTCATGTTTTTCCAGGCTCTAGCAACGAGCAGCATCAATAATTAACATATTTCAGCTCCTTAATGTCATCCTCATTAGAACTGCTGCTCTATATAATTTGGACAAAGTCAAAAAGGCTGTTTCTGGGAAGCTATCCAATGAGGAGACAAAACGTGGGTGGATGAAGGGATGATAATGAGGAGGATTCAAAGGGAAATGTCTCGTCTTCCAACGTGGCCGACAGTTTTGTACATTTCTTAATGAGTGGGTGTTGGTGAGGGGGCTGAGGTGGTGTGATGGCATTGTGAAGGGATTATAGGGGGGAGTGACAAAAGTCAAAATAAAGCATGTGACCACCTACCAACACACCTTGGCAGAGGGGAACTCCACACCCGCCTCCTGCCCCCTAAGCACACCACCCTCGCCGGCCCCTCTAAACGGTAACCTGGGAAACAGGAGAAGATGAGGGCGTCGCCCACGCCGTACTGCAGGCCCTTCCTGGTGCTGTAGGGTGGGATCCCAGGGTCCTCACATGGCTCCAAATCATACTCTGTAAAAAGAGACAGGATAAAAAATAAAGGTGTGAATGTACTTTACATTATGTAATAATCATTTATTTATTTTTTATTCTTTTGAGTTTTTATTTTTACCCAGACAATATCACCCCACAGATACAACTCCCTTTGATATGTAAATGTGTAACAGTGTAAATTTAACATATATTAAAACTTCTATTGTGCTTTGAAACATTTCCAAAAAATAATATGAGGCAAACCATGCTTCAGTGAGGTGAAATTCAATTTTACATCTAAAAATCACAAGACCAAAAATCAGTTATTAAAATGATTCAAGTATCAGAGGGGGGGCATTGTAAGTAATAAAATTGCAACAACATTCAAACTGTTATCTATTTATCCACTGCTTTTCATCCTTCCCGTACAGCTAAACACTTTCTGAGGTGAGCAGGGAGGTTTTTTTTAACTTTCAGTGATATGTAATATTCTTTTAATTCCATCCAGGTGTTCATATCAAGAGGTGCTGTCAGAGCACGAGGAGCTAAAATGATGCTCTCAGAAGGCAAAGGGCCATCTGTGCTCTATTCTAAAATTAATTTATTCTCTTGATGTTAACCATTTCACTTTTCACTCGAGTGCATGTGATTACACATTTCCAGAAAACACACTTAGATGATATGTGCTAGCCTTCTCCAAACTATGCATGGCTGTTTTTGTCAATGACCAACTGAAACAGGCCATTGTTATTAAAAGGTCAGGGGAAGTCTCTGATCCGCACTCAGGGGCCTGAGCTGTCCACTCTCAGTCGCAGTCTCTTCTAAATGATTAACATGCCTCAGCACTGTGACCACCACTTTCAACTGACCCTCTTTCCCTCCCCTCAGTGTTCTGAATCACTAAATCCATTCTCACCGGAGAAAGTGATGTTGAATCCTTCGTAGGAAACAGAGAAGTCCGAGAGAAAGCGGATCTGAGCCGTGTAATTTCCAAACAGGCCTGCGCTGAGAGGTGGAGGCAGAGTGGAGCCCGTCAGTCTCCACAGGGGCTGAGTGAAGCTGCTATTCTCTGTCACCAGCAAATGGTCGTGAGGGCTCTCCAGGTGGAAGGTGTGGAAGGTGAACTGGACACCTGAATAAGAGGAAGAGATCCAGACCTTGTTCAGTTTTGACCTTCGTATAAGCACAGGCCTTTGTGGCAGCTGTGGCTCAGCCAATCAGAGGGTCAGTGGTTTGATACCAACCTCCTCCACTCTGTGTGTTAAAGTACTCAGCAAGACACATACACAAGACACAATACCCCCTAGTTGGTCCATCAGTGTGTGAGTGCGATCTTTGTGTATGTGTGCGAATGGGTGAATATGAGCGCTTTGACTCATAGTCTCTAAGACTATAAAAGTGCTTTACAAGAGCAGTCAATTTACCATATTAATATATTCTCTATGTACAAGTAATACATTCTTGCAACTTGGAATCTGGAGTAAAGCAAAGAAAAATGTAATTACATGACAGATTTTCAAATAGTTAGAGACAAAGTTTGAACATTTTCAGGCTGGAGTCTTTGCATTCATGAGAAGCTAAATCTTCTCAGTTTCATAATGCATACAGCATCAATTCCCTGTCTTCCTCCCCTATGACTTATCAAACACATTACAACCACACAGGGTGAGCATCTGCAAATAAGGCTTTGTCGATTTGATGTGAGCTTTCTACCAAAGGTGACATGACTGGAGAGTCATCCTGTGGCACTGTAGCCCTAGGCCAGCCTCTCAGCACTCCAGTCATCCAGAGACAGTTTTTCGGCAAAATAAAAAGGCCACACCATAGGGGGAAATGACATTGTAAGGGAAATTGAATTTGACTGCTGCATGTGTTGACATGGAATTTCTCTGCTAACCTTTGCCATGGGAGGTCTCGATTATCCACGTGCAATTAAGGTTGTGTGGGTAAAAGTCTGGAAAGCCAGGTGAGAGGATGGTGCCGACGTTGCCCTGGATATAACCTCCGCACAGAGCTGGGGAGAAAAGAACAGAGAGGTGAAATTAGAGAGGGCAAAGATGACGGCAACAAAATTCCCCCCCCAAAAAAAAAAGACGCAATTCATCTCAGCATTTACAATGTGGTAAGATGCATTTTCCAGAGATGCCCTTCAAAACAGCATAAAAAGGAGTCGTATCATCAATATCATTACAGAGTGGGCAAAAATCAATACTGTCCTTAAATATAAAAGCATTTACAGATGAGGAAAGAGGGAAACATCAAAGGGTAAGCTCACTGTCGTACATATAAAACATTTATGATGAAACGAGGAAGAAACTTCAAAAACTTCTAAAACAAGAGACGCAGAGAGAGAAACGTTCATCTTATATGGATTTTATCCTAAGTCAGAAATATATAGCAATTTAAATGTGATGCAATATGAAGCAAAGTGTTCAAAATGATTTCTCATGTTTCATCGGCAACAACATACAACAATGAATTCAGCTTTAATCCCATTTATGAATAGGAGAAAATCTGGCAGGCGACTATTCATTTCTAGGTCAATATTGTATGGAACATACCATCGCAGCTAGGCAGGGGGCGGCTCCACTGGAAATTGGGTTCACATTCTAAAGGCTCTGTGTCGCTGAGTGTGTAACCTGCTTCACAACTGAATGTCACCAAAGCGCCCACATAGAAGTCATTGCCATGTCGCTGTCCATTGACTGGTATACCAGGGTCCACACAGTGATCCGACTGTAACTGCAAAGCTACAGAGAGGAAAGGGAATAAAACACACAATCAAGATACACTGACACATACACAAGAAATCCATCTGCTTGCAGTGTAATTAAGTTTTTATCTGTACTCAAAAGGTCAAGTGCAGGTCAATGAATTCTAAAAAGGTTGTCTGCATTCTCAAGGCACATTTGAGAAATAATTTACACAAACATCCTGTAACAGGATAACAGGAACAAACCGGTGAGAAGTTTTTCCCACTCTGCTTGGCATTGTTTCTAAATGAGTAGCACTCGTGGTGAATTAATGAAGTGTTTAGATGAGATTTGCCCACAGACAAAGTATAAACTGTTACCAGTGAAGATTGCACAGGTACTATTACATATAAGGGTTCGGGTTGTCTTAAGGACTGAATTACAGGATATGTATGTGTGCACATAGCAGTGTGTATGGACGTTTGAGCATGATAATGTGTATCATGACAGGGATATCTGACTGAGCAATCTCATCCCATTTACTTTCTAATTATAGGTGTTGTAATAAGAATGGTTTCATGGTGAGATCGAGAGCCTGCGGGTCCTGTTTTTACAGCCATGACTCAATAGCTTGTACCAGCACATTGAACAAGGCTCACGGCTGTGAAGCATGGGTGCATGCATGAGTCACTATTTTATAGTATATCTATCTTGCATCTTTAGTCACAGGTTTACTCAAATCCACAGGACTCTAAATCCTTACTTTCATAGCGAATACGGAAGCCGATGTCAGAGTGGCTCTTGTCGGTAGAGAAGAGGAGGTACAGGAAGTTGGAAGTGCTGATGAGGAACTGGGGGACCTGGGTGCCCTGGTAACTGCCAATCAGAGGTGAAGATGGGAATCGGCCATCACGCACCTCAAGGACGTCGTAGTTGACCTCTGTGCGGAACCTGAGAACAGCAAACAAGGCATTTCAATTGTCTGTGTCTGCATAACTAAAGCATCATGTCAACTGAATGATCAAGATGTGTAGGCTGGTTCTGCATTATTGCCTATTGTGTGTGTCAAAATTTTCATGACAAATATTTCAAAATAAATTTTGAAAGGAGTTGCCCCAGGGCCTCAAAGCAGATTTATCTTCTTATGGGTAATTGATGTATTGATTCCAACTTCGTCTGGAATTGATATGGGTCTTATCAATTCCAGACGATGTTGGAATTGATAAGAAAATACACCAACAAATCTACCAATGTCAACTAAGTATAAAACCAACCGATAACTGAAGAGCTAAAAAAAACAGATCCATAGAAATTTTGACATCTGGGCTCAATTAAAATCCTACAACAGAGACTGACGCTTGAATGAGGCTCATTCAGCTGAGCTAACGTATTTAATTACGCTTCTGGCAAAAGTAAAAATGTCTCTGACTTTAAAGGGAGTCAGAGACATTTTGTTTATTTCTCCACAAGAGCTTCTTCAAAAAGACCAGTGGTTAATTTCACCTGATGAAACTTTCTGCTTTAACCAACATCCTGAAACCAAGATGGCTTCATTCATTTTCAGATTTGCACATGGTTGAGTTTGAAGAAAACTCTGAGACATTTGAAACGCTTAGATGTGTGCATCTGCGCAGCCTGCGTCAGTGTGTGCAAGCCCGTTGCTGTGTGTTGCCATCTTTGTTGCCAGAGCCACTTCATCTTCAAAGCCATGAATAAATTTCTTAGTTTCAGAACCATGTCATCTAAATGAAGCGGTCTGTGATATTTTATTGATGTTACATAAAAATTAAAGAGCGACAAACATGTTGTATTCATTTTGCATGGTGTTCATTTTGCATGGCATGCTATCGTGGCAGGGGCGAGGATGAGATGGGCTTGAAGGATAAGCCTTAGTGAAACGCTAATGTGGCGTTTGATCCTGCGACTGTATGTCTCTCTCTTTCTCTGTCTCAAACATCAGGACAAATTACCTCTTCTCCCATCTCTTCGGTTCCCCTTGACAGACCATCTCCATTTACATGAGCATGCACACTGACACACTTGCAGGTCTTGGCGGCTTTTCTTTGTGCATGTGCGCACGCATGTGTGTGTGTGTGTTTTTAACTGTAAGGATATCAGCCGATCTTCAGGGAGCGGGGTATCAAATGAAAGGATGAAATACTTATGGGTATGTGCTAAATAAAACATTGTGTTATCCTAGTCGGGGACGTATGTTGATGTGCATTAGATCTACTGCATTACCCCAACTAAGCTACGGCAGATGTAAAAAGATTAAAAGGGAGTGATGGAAAGCAGAGGGACATCTGCATCCATGTTGAAACTGTGAGAAAGGAAAAGCTGTTTAAAAAAAAAAAGAAAAAGAAGAAAGAAAAGGTAGCTATGTGGGTGACTCACTTGTCGAAGATGATCTTGATGGGATAGCCTGGAGGAGCCTCAATGATCCATTCACAGTTAAGGGCCTCCTTATAGAGTTCTGGCCAGCCAGGGGAGAGGATGATCCCACTGGGAGCCTTCAGATCTCCTCCACATGGGGCTAACAGACAGAGGAGAAGTGAGGAGAGAGAACAGTTGATGTATGACAATGTCCATAGATGATCCCATACATCAGCTGGGGCTCATCCCATTTCTTTTACTGCCTGGGTCTATCTAATGTAAATTGGTGACAGCTCACTTCAAGGTTAACCGTACCTCCTACGAACACACGTGTTATTGTGCATGTGTGTGTGTGAGTGCACGTGAGTGCAAGTGCATGCTTTAGTTATCTATGTGAACTCGTGTGGTTCCTCCCCTGACACTGTTGTCCATAAATCTGTCATCAAACCCCTCCTACAAAGGGGTGCTGCTGTCGTTCCCATCAAACGGAGGAAAAACGAACATCTCTGATCACTAGCACAAAAGACACTTGAGCACATCGACCCCCTCTCCCCTGCCCCTCGTCTCTGTTACTGCTCACTTTGCCATGCATCTCTTTAACTGCCTATCCTTAACCAGAACACACTGGCGCAGTGGAGGAGCTTAGTTACAGCGCCAGCTCCTCGCTCCCTTTGAAGTGGAATGATTTAATCAGCCAACTCAGCATACTGAAGGACATCTATAAAACGCATTACACTACAAACGCAGGGGTATGATAGATGGTCTCAGAGGAATACAAAGCTGCTGTGGCACACAGGGGGAAGTGACATGTTTTAATAATAGTTTCTCCTTTGCGTATCATGAATAGTGAACCTGATTAGGCTCCTCAGATTCCTCGTCATCTCTGCACTGAATGTGTTACACTGCTGCTGTCCTGTTAACCTTAGCTGGTTAACACCTAGCTGTATCTTAGCTTTGCCAGCTGTATTAGCCTTTTATGGTTTGCTGGAAGTAGTTTATTGACTACTGAGTCAGAGAGTGGTAAATGGATGGTTCAGCAATCTGTATGTAAGCACAGCGTGTCTGCTGCATCAGATACTTCAAAGAACAAAGCTTCTATTTCATCGTCAGCCTCAATTCGGATCTTAGTGATCCCTGACATAAAATCTTAGGGCATTTTTAATTATTAATTGATTATATTTGCATCAGTTGTAAAAGAAATAAAGTTTATGCACTTTTTAGCGAGGCAGCATTATCAGGCAGATTTTTGATGCAACACCAATGCATCCACAATTTGGGCTCTGCATGGGTATAAATGCTGGCATCTTCGGTTGTGTGCAAAGGTTTGGGAAACCTTTTGGCGAAATTCACATTTGTTGTTTTTTGAAGTGAAAATTAGTTAAACGGATGGTAAAACTAGCCTCCACGCTGCACAGTGGAATGGTGCAGGAACACACCGAACCATGCTGCAGCTGCTTTGGAGTCATGAGGATTTTGCTTTGCATTTCTCTCCAGCAGACGTGAAGTTCTGTCTGAGTTTCCTCATTTTCCAGACCTTGTTTCAACTTCAACAGCTCCCCTTCAGTGCCATCTCATAATGACATTTTAGACAGTAGACATTTTAAGCTGGAAGAGATGTCATATCTTTTCATTGCCTCCTCTGCTTTGTAGATGTCACTCAGCTTCATTGTCAGATCCCCCGCCCCCCATTTTTGAGTTCATGAAATGAAATGTAGCAGAACATTAGCATATGGAGACAAAGCTCATTTAATGTTTCACTCCAAAAATCATTCAAACCTTTGGATAAAACTGTAATGCCTGCAACTCCCGCTTAAATACTTAGCATATAACTGCAAAGTGTGCAACATTGGATAAAATCTGGAATCGTGACTCAATTAGCTAGGTAGAACAGTTAATATTCTAATGTATTTTTGTCTACTAATATGTGCCACCAACACCAGGAGACATCTCATGGCTCACCCTGGGTGTATCCAAAATGTGTAAATGTTGATAGCTTCTTATTGATGGCTGCCACCAATGGTATCCCCTCTCCCTCACCTACCTTCACAACGAGGAACAGCATTGTCCCACACCACGTTGCCATCCTTGAGAATGCAGGAGATGGTTTGAGAGCCATGGGTCTTGACAAAGCCTTCTTCACAGAGGAATGAGATGGAGCTGCCCAGCTGAAGGCTCTCACCAAAGCGCTTCCCATTAACAGGAACACCTGGGTCTGGGCACTCATTGTGGCGGAATGCTACAGGAAATTAACAAAGCAGATGAGATGAATGTCAAATGTACAAAAACATCCTAAAAAACCTTTGTTTGATTACATGCTTTAAACAAAATAACAATATACTGTGTCACCTGAAAACAAACAAAAAAAAAGTTGCATGGAACTGCTGTCATACATTCTTGTCACATACACGAAAAATGCTAATGCCAATTACATGGAGATTCTAAAATAATTATCCAAATTCCTTACCTAAACTTTTTTCATTCTACTATCAACATATAGCATTGCCAGCAACAAGAAGAAATTAGTTTCACTTAGTGAGACCCATTGATTCACCCTGCTGCAGTGATTCCAGTAGGCGGGGAACCACACCGTACAGAGGTCATTGGTGCCAAATGACGATATGTACAAGGGGGCAAATGGACAAGGAAAACTGTTTTTCATACATCCTTAAAAACTTTATCTATCAAACCTCTCAGTGAGTAGGTGCTGGTTAGAAAGGCCACGCAGTCACACAAGAAGAGGCATAACCCTGGAGCGGAGCATGTAAACAAATACATCACTTGTGCCACTATCTCTCTCACTTACTCTCTCGCTCTCACTCTTGTACACACTTACACTGGCTAGGTGACACGTGTAGGTGTTGACGAATCCTTCTTCTTTATCCATTAGACCCAAACAAAGTGCCAGCCACACCTCATCCATCACAATCATCTTATTTATGAACGTGCCAAAAGTCCCCTCAATACAGTTTGGCATGTCCTTAATTAACATGAATGATGGAAGTTGTCCGCTCAGCCCCACAACCCCCCCAAAAAACAGTGCAGCAGTTCGGTGCCACTGTTCTCAGGGACTAACCGTCGTCTCCAATTAACTGCTTTTGACATTCATTCACTGTGCTGCATCGTTTATTTATTTATTCATCTAACTTGCTAATTAATGCATTAGCTACCATGTGTTGTCCACATTGTGGCTTTACTGAGGCACCTGGGCTGGGCTGATGGCATGACTGCAAATGAGCTAGAGCCAGTCCCCAGCAGCAAGGTGTGTGTGTTATTTTAGCTACAGTAGAAGTGATTTTAAAAATGTAGAACAGGATACAGACATTGTCTTTGAAAGTAGATACCTAGAAAAGCCAAATTATTGGATATAACATCCGCCACTGAGTAGTGGCTTATACACACTGCAGGTAGGTAAATATTACTACTGTGTTGGAGATTTTGTCTAAATATTCATCAAACTGTTCAGTTAGAACAGTAAAGATGTGTGGTGTATCTTGTCGATGTGTGGCACAGCCTTAAATTATGTAGAGTCACATTCCAAAGCCTGTAGACGTAAGCAGTTATGGATAAGACTGCAGACTGAGGATTTCATGTTATACTTCTCATTTAATCCTGATTTAAGGTCTGCATGTGTTTGTAAAATGTCCTTCTGTTCGGGGTGGTGTTCGGGGTGGTGGTTGAGCTGTTGTAACAACCGGAATTAGTTGAATTAGGCCATCAACGGCCACCAACGCTAGCGGTTTCTAACCGCTGCTAATCTTGGTGCCGCTAGCACAACAACTGCCATTAATGGCTGCCGACGCTAGCAGTTGCTAACTTCTGCTAACACTACCGCTGTAAGCACCACGGCTTTCAAAGGCTTTCAGCGGCTTTCAGTGGCTTTTTAATGTATTACCACTGCTAAAGGTTGCAAATTCTAGTGCTGCTATTGTTTGTTGTTTTTTTCTTTTTTTTCCAGTTATTTTCTTTGAGAGTTAACATGACTATTTTATAAACAAAGAAATGACAGCTCACCAAGATTTCATTTGGTTTAAAGCAGTACAGTTGTGACTGCTCCAGGTTATTAAGTTTCTTATGGGGTTGACATTTCTGGATCGGTCTATCTCTATGGGCATCTTACAGATTTCAGAGTGAGCTTACTGGTCTCAACTCAGGCTTTTATGACAGGGGACCCGGTATAAGGGTCATACAGTTTAAAACTACATATATATTCTTCAAATTGTGTTTACTATTTAAATCATGCACACATTAAATCACTCTTTTCTAATCAAGTAAATAAATTATTTATTTAATTTCAGGGCTTTGGTAACGGGGGTTGATTGACATTTCTTTATCTGGATAAACCCCTTGAGATGCATCATCTGGTTTTCCAGGGGGTCCAGGGGTATGCTGTTTTTTAGGGAGGGAGGATTTTTTTGTTAACAGACTGTATTTGCACTTTTGTGTTGTTCTTGTCTGACACACTGGACTTCTGGCATCTGATGTGTGAAGCACTTCCACACTGTGTCTATGGCATAGTGAAAATCAGCAACTAACAGTATGTTGACTTTGTATATAATACTGTGTTTGTATTACGTAAAAGATATGAGAATCAACTAGAAAAAATAAAAAAACAATATATCACTGCTTGTGTAAAAGTCTGAGACACTGCACCTAATCCTCATTTCAAGTCTTAATAAACAAACCTCCGAACAGCACCTTAACTATACAAAATCTTTGTGGCTTTATAAGTTTAGGGTAAGACACTTTGTATGTATATATTTCATTTCGGGATATGGAAAATGCAAAGTTCAGGCTCATTACACAATGGTGCATATGCAATGAATGCAACAACACGGCTGCCAAACCCTCACGGTACAGTATACCCATGAAATGGGCTTACCAGCATGCAGCCAACATGTACTGCGTTAGAGTATAAAACCCATCTGGAATTTCCTCAGAAGTCAGCAGCTACCCAGAATAGAATATAATGAGCACTGCCGCAATGCATCTGTCAGGTAAGGGAGGACGCTGCATCTTTGTTTGTGTTTTACTTAAATGTCAAGCTTCTATTTAGACAATAAAAACAGGGCTTTTTGTCATTTCTCTCTGCAGCTCTGCATGTGAGTGTGTAAGGAATGTGTTGCTGATGGGTGGAAGAGTTTATGCAGAGTCTGGCAGACAGGCACACAGATATGACAGCAGAATCACAAGCCTATTCCTTTTACATACACACACACATACACTGCTCACACACACAAAAATAGTGACTAGAAGACAAAACATCCAGTTAGTGCAGGTTTTAGTGATCTAATCTTCAAAGACTTGCCTTCATCTCCTCTGATGTAACATTCAATACTCACTTGTAAAGGTGATGTTAAAGCCTCTGTCTGTGTAGGTGTGGTCAGTCAGGAACTCCAGTCGTGCCACATGGGCACTGGTTGTGATGGGGGGAGGAAGGACGTCACCAGAGAAGGTACCCAGGATGGGAGATTCAGCCTGATGAAAACAGATAAAGATTTACCAAAAGCATCATGAACTAAAAAGAGAGAAAATTCAACAGTCAACAAGTCTGATTAATAGGATGATGCAGAAGATCAGCACAAGGTTGCTTAGATCATACACATAATCACAGAGACTGACAAGCTCAGTTAGTTATAGACAGGTCAATAGAAAAAGTTGCTCTTCAATGTAAATTATAATTCATCACTACCTTTCCCCCGTCTTTGATGGAGAGGAAGTCAAACTGTTTCTCCATGCTGAGATCATTGAAGGCCAGATTGATTCGGCTCTCAGGGTTGGTTATGATCAGCCACACGCAGTGCATATTGTTTCCATACTCCTGGGGGTAGTTGGGAGACAGCAGCACTCCAGATGGAGTGGTAAAGTTGAAGAAACAGGAAACTATAGGAGTGATGAAGACATACACACAGACAGAGAACGGGAGAGAAAAAGGAATGAAGCAAGGTAACAATAAAAAAGTGTTTGTTTAGGAGGGTGAAACATGGTATGAATTCCACTTACTTTTGCTGACTACAAGACAATATGATTTGGCTCATTTTATTGAATCTGTCAAAGTCTGCCTCACATTTCACATGTACTGTAGGTATCCATCTTTTCTAATGCATAACAACAAAAATCATTGTTTCCTGTCAATGTCTTGTAAAAAATGAAAAATGGCCTCATCTCCCTCTCTGACTACTGGCAAAGCTGTCACTTCCATTCCAGTTGTTCCAGTGGATGTGCTTACAGGGCAACAATACAATACCTTGATGCTATAGGCCAGATGTAGCCCTCCTTGTTAAGGCAGCCCACAATTTCTGCTTTGTTTGCAGTGGCACAGCATGGCTCCCCACACTTGGGTTAGGAGCCACATGAAAATGGCAGACCACACTTGGACTGTCATTGCTAATTGATCTCAATTCTGACACATGGTACTGGAGATGTTTGCGAATTCCTGAACCGTCCGCTGTAATTGATTTACAAATAATAATCATTCTGAGATGAGAAATAGGCCATGCAAAGAACAACTGTCTAGGCTGGCTTGTTTAAATGGGTTTTGACAAGGTTTAAGACCTTTATGCTGTCATCTGGACCACTCTTCTTACTTTGCTAATTGCTCCAGCTCACAGTTGTTGTGCTGTATTGGGGGATATTTCCTCAAAAACATGGCTGTAGGCTGGCTTTTCAAGGCAAGGGCTACACCCTGTTTAGAAGAGAATATGTGGAAATTCTGACTACTTTATCTGACATGTGCAAGACCACGCAAGATTATGCAAGTCTCTGAGCGGTTTGTAAAGATCTGCTTGGTGCCTGTAATAATAAGTCTCTATTATGCTTGATTGGTGGACAGATGCTACAGGAAGATCTATAAGGTAACTTGAGTTAATAGGAGTTGCTAAGCTTCAGGATTGGTCAGTTAGTGGCACAATCACATCTGGCATAATTGTGTTCACTTGAATAAATGGTCTAAATAAATAGGTCTACTAGCTTGTGCACACAATTAGGTAATGAAGTGTGCATTTAGAAAAGCACACCATCTTATTAGCATTATCACCTTCATTGACAAAGACAAGCATGAGGCATTGTGTCTACATGACTACAACGGTCTGTTAAATGTTAACTAAATAAACAGTTTCCCTTTATTATGGAGCCAAATTGACTCTTGTGCCAGCAACCTCTCTGTCAGTCAGCTCAGTGATGTTTATCTAGATACTGCAGCTTTTTGTCCACCCTATTATGTTATCAATAATACAACAGCAGGCATTATCTGCGTGGTCAGCTCTCTTTTCCACCCACCCCCCCCTCATCCTCTAACTCTCTCACTCTCTGTGTTTGTCTTTCATGGCGTTAATTAACTAATAAGCCCTCCCATTGTTTCACAATCCACAGCCTCCGCTCGGCAAACTGCAGGGATAATCTGACCATTTATTATGCAGCTCTCCCTGCGCTCATCTACACAAATGTACATATTTATGCACCCATGTGGATAGTGTTGCACACATGCACATGCATACACATGTGTATGTCGAGCCTGTACAGCATAAAGCATTCAAGAACGTACAAACACAGCTGGGTTTCTTAGCCGACCACTGGTTGTTCTTTTGACAGGTGATGTTCTTCTTCCCAACCAGCTCAAAGGCAGGGAGACACTCAAAGTACAGCCTGTCTCCATGACGGAAACCTGTCCCCTCCCGCTTGCCATACGCTGGGACTCCAGGATCTCCGCAGCTGCCTTGGTCAATTTCTGTGTGGGTTAAAACAAACACGTCACACAGAATAATCACTATGCAAAACTGACATTGATAAGTTATTATCTCTACAGGCAGAGAAACATCAGTGTGGGCTATACAAATAAAGAGCCATTTTTATTACCTGGTATCATGGCAGAGATATAAATTCAAAGGTCACAATTTAATTTGTACAGTCCACCTCACTGCCTGTCCTCTCTTTAACCTGAATACTAAATCAAATTAAAAAATAATATTGTTTAGCTACACAGCGGCCCTGTAGCAGAGAATTTTCTCTTGCCTTTTTTTAAAAAAATGGATAGACAGATAGAGAAAGAGAGATCTCAGCTCAAGGTTATGACTGACTATAGCCTCCAGCAGATATTGATTGCAACTACAGACATGATAAGTGATGAGCAGACAGAGGATCTCACTTTAAATCAAAACAAACCAACTGTGCCATTTGTCACTAATTCCAGTTTCAGGCAAGTGTCTTTTCAGTTTGTTAACATCCTGTCTGTGTAGTAGCCTACCATTTTTTATTTGACTTTATAAGACAATATGACAGAACAAACACCCAAGACACCCCCTGCCCAAAATGCATTACTTTACTTGGTTGTTCACTTTTACATTTGCATATTTCATTTATTTTATTTTAGTGACTGAGGAGAAATTGAAAGAAAAGTGCATTCATGTGGAATCAGACACTTAAAAACAGCAACTACTGTAATTAATCAGATACAGTGCTGTTTTATAGCTACACCACCGCGGCACAATCCCCAGCCTTTTCCCTCTGATGAGAAAAAGCAAAATTAACTCTTCACTTGTAGGAAACATTGAAGGGCACATTACATGAAGAATAGGATGTGCTCTAGATTATCTGTGCCAAGCATGAGGAGAGTTTGGGAAATGTGCATCATTATTGTTTCCCTAAATATTCATTTACCATCTGTATGTTCAGTATGTGTCAGGTCCAGGATTTATTTAACATTGGCTGAAAACTATGTGGAAACAGGCAACAAACAATGCCAAAACAGTCCCATTTACTCATTGTATCTTGATAGCCTTTTAAGGGTATTAAAACATCAATATTAGTGAGGGAATAGCTCCAGTGTCTATTAGAAATAGATCAAGCTTTTGTCCTCTCGGCTCAGTCTTTGGGCGGCTGTCACCACCGCTTGCTCATTTTTTTTGCTACAGCTATAATGTTTTTATTTTCACTTCCTGACACAATTTGTGGTCACTTCCACTGATTAAAAACTATAACTGCCAGCTCAGCTGACATATGTCAGGACGGTGGTACAACAATTAACTCTGCTTTACAAGCAAGGTTTCGATCAGACTGATTTGACTCAGGGCACCACAGCTATGAAGGTGTACTTGAATTACAGAGTGTTCCACTGTTGGGCTGATATTGTGTCAGTGACGCATTACAGCGTGTGAGGATTGATGTGAGAAGTCAGGTGGTGTTTGCGCCTGTCCAGCTCTGTCACACCCCCAAAGTAAAGAGCAGTCTGAGAGGCCTGCTGTGACATGGACATGTCCTTCCAGCAGCTGTGGAGTGTCACAGCTCTGGACATTACTTCAGTAGCTCCTTGTTTTGTGGAAATTTTGCATCATAGACATTTTTCCTGTCTGGAGCCTTAGCTAAGACTTAATGGACATTATTATGGACATGGACATTAGTAATAAATGAGTCATGAAAGAGTTCATTGTGGGCTGATGGGACAGAGCAGCATCTATGCAACATGACATTAAAAGGAATGTGGTTTTCCTATTGTCTCGCCATGCATTTAATTTTACCATCTTGCCCCCACTCCCCCAACCACCCCCCACCCCCACAAAATATAAAAAAATGTTACTCACTATCTTGCAAACTCCCTTATCTGTCTACCCCTCCCACCTTCTCTCTCCCCCTAAAGTGTATCACTCCCTTTACTGTATGACTAATGTTCTCACTTTCTCTGGAAGCTGACATGAGCGCTTTCTCACACACACACACACACACACACACACACACACACACTCCATGACCACCCTTCTCCCTTAAAACCACACATGCCAATTTCATTATGGCAAGATTTATGCACGTCTCTTTCTTTCAATCGCTCTTTTTTTTTTTTTTTTTTTTTGCTACAGTACTTTTGCGAGGATGCAGATTGCAGAAGGGAATGCTGAGGCATCCTGTCGAGGCATCCGGATGGGGGGAAACACAGAGCGAATAAGCTCATCCATCCAGGAAATGATGGCAGGGCCTAATACGATTTTAAACCGCACCAGGGGTGACGCGGGGTATAAATCCATAGTCAGCCCTAATGATGATAATCATTTAGAACACATATTTAGAGCTCACTGCTGGTTGGATGTATGGCTGTCCTGAGGCAGCCTCATTCACAAGACAACACATTGATCTAACGCAAAAGTCACCTTTAAAAAGGGGAATGCTGAGAGGCAGTTTTAAGGTGAGTCTGAGTGAATTAAGAGGAAAGAAATAAAGGGAAAGCATAAGATCCAAGAAGAACCTGCATCTGGGACAAACCAGCAATAGGGCAAACACACAAACATAAATACATATGCTAATGTAGGAAAACACATACACACATCCACACACACACAATCAAACAATCACTTGTTTGTCACTGTAACAGACTCACTAAAGAACTCAAAGTCCCGACAGTGCGTTTCTCAAATAAGGCATCTCTGCCTCCTGAGTCCCCACAATTAGACCTTCAGGGAAAATGGAGGCAGTAAATGAAAGAGCCCTTTGAAGTGCGTGTTTACATTAGTGTGTACATGTGTTTCATGGGCTGTGCTTGTCTGGAGCTGTGCACATGTTTGCAGACTTGGCTGTGTCTCTCTGTGTATGCTGGGTATGACATGATCTCGTACACAACATTCACAGAGTCAGGGATGAATGAAACAGCATTTGATTCTCATGAATAAGGGAAAAGACATAATCACACATTTGTTGTCTCCATCTTGACATTCCACAGTAATCCAAGCATTGTAATGGGAATCAAACTCACATTAGTGTGAACAACTAAATTGCAACCTCTCAGGGGCCATGGGTGACACATCTGACTTTAAAAGAGAAGTTTATTTGTATAAGCCAATAGTGCGTTCAATGTGTCAGCAGGCTTTACATGTGCCCTCTGCTGTCCAAACACACTGTTAATCCAACATTCATATCGAAATGAATATAAAAGACATAAAAGACCGCTCTGTCTTCAGTGTAATCCTCACGTCAATCCTCCTGTTGGTGCCTGCATGTGTGAATGTACATACATCCAAACGGTTCACATTGCATATGCTAATTGTCAATATAGCTGCACCACAGTAGTTGGGTTTAACCCTCTACATTTGCATCAACACCAATTTTGTTTCGAAGCATTAGAATCTAATCTGAGAGATTAAGGCCACTCCAGATTGTGTGCAACCCACACACAGATGCATGCTAGAGTGGGAGTGTGTATACCGGCATGGCTATGTTTGCAATTACACTTGATGATCAGGCTTAAAATACAAGTAATTGAGAATGCAAATTAGATTTTGGGTGCTCCAATCTGGGAGGTGAAGTGGTTCAAAGCGTTTCTTCCCCTTCATTAAGTAGAACTCATTGTTTTAATTACACATTGGTTCAGCACGCTGCTCCACTTTCTCTGTTATTTTTACTGATGAAAAGTAAGCATCTGTGAGCAAGGGAGAAGACTTACTGTGCTTCTGAGGGGTGAGCTCCCAAACATACACACAGACAACAGAGCACACATACAGATACATAAACTCACACTGGATTTCATTTTCAAGTTGTCTTACCTTAACACACGTACTGGGAGCACATACACATGTTGATTTACATTTGTTGAAGCTCGCACATGTGCAACCACAAACATACACACAATTTTGGTTTCGGGGAGAGTAAAAATGCATCAGCCATCTAAGGCAGGCTGCACTGACAACACTCAACAATTTATTTTACCAAAAGTAAGCACCTCTAGTGTCCCGCCAAAATAAAAGTTGCCATGGAAGTGGCAATTTTAGGTTTATTTCACTGATAATCCTTCTTTGCACATGTGTGTTTGTGTGTTTTTTTAAGACATATCACTTGGGTCTATGTTTCATTTACACGCTTTGTAGTCTTACTGTATTTGCGCTACAGACCTTATGCCACCTTCTCTATCTTTCATGACAGTTTACACAACTTTCTTACATGAATTAGATACAGCATTTCTAATCTCAATGTTTTTGATACCAAACTGAGGATGATGAATTCAGGGACGGGCAACAAGACCACGGTGTCAGCTGTGGACACTGCTTAATAATATAGACCAAATAAACAAAAAATACATTTGAGGCTGTCAAGGAAGGATGCGAGGTTAGAATTTTAAGGCAGTTGGACCATTTTATCATTTTCTCATTTCTCTGTTTCTGTGAAAATTTGAAATGATAAAATGCTTGACAATTATCTGAAAAAGATCCCCAAAAAGTCTTTTCCCAAGGGCATGACAGTATGTAATCCTCACCTCTTTTGATGCAACCTAGGTGTCAGATGAGTTGGATGCCTCAAACAAGTGAAACAACCTTTTTTAAAATGCAGCGAAGAAAAAGAAAAAAAAAGAAAAAAAAATGCGGCACATCTTACTGAGTGACAACTGCAACATGTGAAGCTTCCTTACCTTCATAGGACACCTTGAAGCCGAGGGAGCCACTGGTGTCATCTGTTTTAAAATTGAGCCACATCTGGTGACTGGTGCTGACTACGAGGTCTGGTGTTGTGGTACCAGAGAGGCTGCAAGAGGGGACAAGAGGACAAGTTTCTTAAAGGAAATCCCTTTTATTTTTCTCCCTATTACAGAGATATTATAATTAAAAGCAGCATTTTTGCACTTGCAGTCATGTCACAGTATGTTACCTTGTTAGCCAAAGATCTTGTCTCTAGTGCATCATAAAAAAACTGGAGTGGAAACAACAAAAACAAAACCTGGCATGTGGCATGTGTGGCTTCAGAAAGTATTTTCCTTCCTTTTGTCGAGTTTATTGTGTTGCAGAATTATTAATGGCTGAAATGATCACTTTTTTAAAGAAAATTATCAGTTTGAAATGTCTCAAATATTCAGACTATTTGCTGTGCTCCTCCAAATCTCCAAAATTGCTTCAATTATCCTCAAGATATGGCTCCAAGTCGACTGAAATTCACTTGAGTTGATTAGCAAGACACACGTCTGTGTATAAGGTCTCAAAATATGCTTTTATATCAGACTGTCTGTGTATACGGTCTCAAAATATGCTCTGTATATCAGACTGAAAACCAGACCATGTAGTCCAAGAAACTCTCTGTAGACATCCACGATGAAACTGTGGTGAGGCGTAGGTCAGGACAAGGGGAAAAATACATTTCTAATACTTGAGTGTTCCCAGGAGCAGTGGCCTCAAACATTATGAAATGGAATATGTTTGGAGCCACCAGGACTCTTTGTACAGTTGGCTGTCAAGCCAAAATGAGTATGATCACATGAACAGAGCTTCATAAATCCTCTGCAGAGATGGCAGAACCTGCCAGAAGGACAAGCATCTCAGCAGCACTCCGTCGATTAGGCCTTTAGTGGAGTGGCTAGACGGAAGCTACTTTGAGTAAAAGGCTTATAGCAGCTTGCTCGGAGTTTATCAAGTAGCATTTTAAGGACTATGAGGGGATGAGAAAAAAAAATCCCTGATCTGATGAGACAAAAATATAACCCCAACTCTCTATCTGGCAGAGTCCAGGCACTGCTTATCGCCTGGCTAGTGGAATTCCTATGTTGAGACCTTGTGGCGATTGCAGAAACTGTGGGGGTCTTCTCTTCTTGAACTTCTTTTTTATTTTATGGGGGTCTTCTCAGTGGCAGGAACAGAGAGTGGTCAGGACTGAGGGAAGGATGAATGGACAACTAGGGCGGTTTAACCTTTTGCATAAGAATAAGACCTTGAACATGCAGTGAAGAGAATGTTGTGAAGTCTGACTGTCCTTGAATGTTCCAGACAAAGCCCAGACTTTAACCCCGGCCTGGAGGCATCAGTCACAGACACTACTCATCCAATCTGATGGAGGGCGAGATGATCAGCCAGGGAGATATGGACAATTTTATCCATTCACTATTACAGGGTCTGAACACTTTCTTTAACTATGGAATATATTAAAACTATCAGACTTTTCTCATCAAAGAAAACTGTTGTAGCCATTCCTCCTTGAGACGCCTTCTTTAAACCTAACCCTTTAATTCAAAACAGTTGGGGCCAAGAAAGTGGGAAATGAAGGCTTGATCAGTCAATGCCACAGACGTAATTTAATCCTATTTGAATAGTAATTCCACCCAACAGTAATTAGGACGTGTAGCTGCAGAGTAAGTGATTAAGGGTTCTAGTTCTAGTGACAGCACATGGAGATTGGTGGGAGTAGTGAGGAAGTAGTTTCTGGATAAGATGTTGATTTGGTGAGTTTCTGTAAACTTGTCTGTGCATATGTGGGAGGACAAATTAAATATGCAGTGTGTTCATACTGTGCACCACAGTGCAGCTGCAATCTTGAAGCTTAAGGGTATTTTCGCTTTGCAATACTCATAGTATTTGCACTACTTCACCAAATGCTTATAACCTTGTTTTCTTTTGCTCGATTAACCAACAAAATCATGAAGTTTAATAGCATCAAACACTTCTCTACTAGCAGTGCTTTCTGCCACTTTCATATCAGTAAACACCGGTCTGTGGTTGAATGACTGTCATCTAAAATTCAACCCAACAACTTTGGATAGGGCGTTATAATTTCCCTGCAAGCTGAATGCTACCTAAATCATTATCCTTGTTGTTGGTCCATGTCAGGTACTCTATCTGCTTATGACAATTATGCTCTTCCCACACGAGGACATCATTCTCCCCTGATGGGGAAAAAAACGTTTGTGGCAGATTCACACCAAACTGTTCTTTTCCATTTACCAGTCAGTGAACAGTCTTTCATGTCAAGGAAAAGAGAGGATCTGATTGGTTGTGACTCATTGCCGATTAACCACCACATTTATGATCGTGATGCTGCAGGGTTACGTGCCTCTGACCTCACAAGTTACAGAGGAAATAATTCCCTACACCCTGCACATGCTTGCCTGCACCACTGATTCAGGAATATATAGCCCTGAGTTAAACTGCGCTGATAGCTGCAGTATATTCTCTGGCTCTAAATTGTTCTAGTTTGTTCGTGTGCAAGAGTGCATCCAATCTCAATGACAGAGTTGCTCACCGTGTTTTCATACCATAAAGACGTCCATGAAGGAAGATGAAGTCCCTAATTGAATTGATTAGCTCATTTTCAGTGTTTGTGTGTTGTGAAAGAAAGTCTAAGTGAACAGAAATATTAAAGTAAGGAAGACCTTTCCTAATCAACAAATCCTCCTTTACAAACCTATCCCTTATTTATCTCCCACCTCCTCCCAGGTTCCACCGGGGCAAGGCAGCCTCACATAAAAATTGATCAATAAAAACTTTATTAACGTGGTAAATTTCAGCACAATTAATAACAACATCCTATGAATTGTTATGGAGCATCTGCTATCACAATCTCCATTAGGGAGCATCAATATGCAGTTTGCAATGTTGCACCACATGGCTGTGATCTTGTTTTTAACATTGAAAGAGTGATGATTGACAATGTGGTGCTGCATCTATTTTTCATGTTCTACTGCATCAGGTGGTGATGAAATGAAAGAGAAACAGTACAACAGAGAGAAAAGTGCTGGAGGGGAAAGGGAAGAGAGAGGGGTGCTGCTGGGTGCCAGCAAGTGGAAGAGGAGGAGAAAAGGCATGTGTGCCAAAAAAGAAGAAAGGTGAGGAGGAAGAGAAAGACAGAATATGATTAAATGGAACGTGAGCAACAAAAATGAAAATGACTGTTAGAAAGGAAGGTGCGGGGAAAAGGTAGAAAAAAGTTACGAGTTAACAGATGGGAGATAAAAGGCAAAAAGATGGAGGTCAGAGGAGTCACTCACACATGGAAGATGGTCTTCTGGTCTCCCACCACCTCGCCATCTCCCACGGTCAGGGTGTCATAGCCTCGCTCCAGGTCAAAATCCTCAAATGTCAGCTTGATAACCTAGACAACAGCAGGGACATCGCCAGGACAACCATAAGTGACAGACATTTGAACGCTCTCTACACCAGGTGCAGAGGAGAGACCCCTTCCCATCTGTGACATTCCATCTGTCTACCCATCAATCTATCATCTATCAATCTCCTCTGAATATTTTGTGTTCATTTCCACCCACACATGTACCAGCTGTGGGTTTTCTAACTAACACGTGTGTTTTACTGCTTTCAGTTTATTTCCTTTCTTATAAATACTCACATGTCTGACTGACACTTCTGACTTTCAGTCGAGTAATTATAAACTCTCTCCCACTAATCAAATATCTGATTACCTTCCAGACGGTCTGCATGACCCCTACTCCTTGCTCATCAAATCAGCAGGTTGCAGACGCATTTGTGGCCTATTTAGCCAGACTCTGAACGACTTTAAACACACCAGGGAGATGTGGCATGGGACTCCAGGTCGTCCACAAGGTGAATATATGCATCATAAAAGGTGACACAAAAGTTTTATGTATTGAAGTTTAACCATGAAGAGAGAAAAAAAACTGACCTATTCATTTCATTTAATTTTAGTGGAGCAGGTTGGAGAGCACGAGAGAGGGTAAGAGAAAGAATACATGTGAGGGAAGCAAGGGTCAAGTCAGATAAAGACAGACAAATAAATACGATTTGATTATGATAATATAAAATGCTGTCAGATAAAGACAGAAAAAGCAGGGGGATATGGGAGATTAATTTATAAATAAACAAAAAGCAAAGCCAGGAAGCACTATTTTTGTCTCCTATTTAAAATTAGCTGCCACTGATTTCCACCAAATTCTTAATGTTTTCAGAGGGCTGAGAGAGCAAAGCCTAATGAAAAAGCTTATATAAATGCAAATTGCATTCTGTCCTATGTTAAACCCAGTGCCTAATGAAAATTGCCAGGGTGAAGAGAAGAGATGGATGGTGTGTAGGCGAAATAGGTCAGATCACTCGATAAATACTGTTCCATACTAAAAATGCATCTGCCTGCATATAGGTGATACACAGAGGGAGAAGGAATAAACAAAAAGGAGAAAAATAGGACAGGAAGTATATATACATACATATACTGGATATACTTTATATTGTGATCTCTGGCAGCATCTCTTGACATTTTGGTTGTTTTAGAATGAAGACCCCTGTGTCCCTGATGCTGTCAAATAAAAACAGCTGGGTTCGGTACCTTCAGGATGTTATGAAGGAGCAACACTTGACAAGTACCCATATAAGTCATGATGTCATGAGGTGGGACTTGGTGTCAAGCAGCAGCATGTCACATGCCTCCCACGGCTCTATGCAGTTCTGCTTTAGCCTCCTGCCTGACCTAACATCTCCTCTGGCTGGGCCTGTGCGGACGGGCAGGAATAGAAGCCCGTAACAACTCTAAACAGAAAGAACAGCCTCGCTCCATCTTCATCTGGACCATTCACAGAGCGAGAGACAGCCCAAAGCACCGTTGTCTGTTTCAGCAGCCTGCCCGCCGGGTATACCCAAGGGTGTCTGTGAGTGTGTGTGTGTGTGTGAGTGAGTGTGTATTTGCCAAGCAAAAGGTGGGGTTGGGTGGTCGGGCGTTGTATCGGACTACCCCTTCTATCTTGTGCCTCTCACCTCACGCAGCCTCTCCCTCGCTCGGCACAGCGCAATAAGAGAACAGATTTGTAAAACCATTTTGTTTGAGTTCAGAGAAGGATATTTGGCAGGGAAGCAGCTGGGCGGCCTTGAACACAACTCCAAAGTCAATGGTCTGAACAGAATGGCTATGACACTTTCATGATATCCTCTGAGCATGCTCTCAAAACCACTCCATTACTCTTCTGTCCGTTTTTACTCTCTTCCTCTCTCCCTCACCACAGGTGTTTCTAACAACTCTCTTTGTCTTCTGTTGGCTCAACTCCACCACGCTCTTTCCTTTTATTTCCCTTATCTCTCACATTTTTCCATGGGAGAGTTTCTGTCACATAGACTGTTTAACAGCCCCCTGAATGTCCTGTAGCAATTATAAAAGTATGAAATGAGTCATATGTGTCAGATAAGAGCCCCCTCTAGAGCTCTTCCTAACAGGTGCAGGGACACCAGTGGACTCATTTTTTTTTTGCTGGCAGCTAAACACAACACCTAAGACACCACTGGATCAGACTATCACTGTTGTCAAGCTCTACTAGCAGAGAAGCTATTTCAAATTTTGGGTTTTGCTACATAACCATGATTAGCATTAACGGTGCTAAAAGAAATGAGCTGTCTCCAGCTGTGGAAAGCAACAGCAATGTGTTAACTGTTGACTCTTGTCTTTTCTTCTACTGAAATTAGCATGCTAAACAGTTATCCATGGTCCATCCTGTTAGTTTCCAATAGCACCTCACTGTACCCTGCTGATGCGACGTGATGAAACAGACCTTTTATATGTCATGTTTAATGACTGACCTTTGACGTGTCTGTGGCTGTGATGACCCAAGTGCAGTTGGCATTGTTGTCATACTGGACCGGGTAGTTTGGAGAAGTGATGACTCCACTGGGTCCTTTCAGCTGACCTCCACACATTGGTGCTATGGCGAAAGAAACAATGAGAGACAGATGTTTGGTCATTGACATTATTTAAGGACACCGATACACATTTATAAAGAAGACACTGTATTATGTGGGCCAATCTATCTCAGTCTCCACCTGTCAGCGTTTTAGTGTTGTTAGTATTCAAGCTGGCGACCGTATGTTTTGCCTTGTGCATCATACACATGTCATATTTTCCTTGCATTTACAAAAACAACTTGTGTTGGTTGTTCAAAACTCTGAGCTCCGTCTTTAATATGAAGCAAGGACTGCATCCAATAAAAAGCATCTTAATAATGACAACTGCAAAATACAGCTGTGCTACCATTCAAGAGGCATTTGTTTAACTTCAAGGCCATTCAGTGTTCCTGACTGAACTGCAAGCAGGCATCAAATCTGAGAGCTGAAGCTCTTTAGCAAGTGGTTGGTAAATTAGACAGAGTAAAGAGCCTTCTGAACAAAATCATCTGCAGTGCTCTCTCTAAATACTTGACTTGCCAATATAGCACTGTGAAAAAGAGATTCAATCAAACTCATAAATCATACAAGTCTCAGACACACTAGAAAGGAGATCTCTTTGTAAATATTGTCAGACTGCGTAATTTATTACCACAATAAAACAAACTAGATCATATCACTCCGTCTTTATCATCCTCTGCTATTGTTAAACGGCTCATACTACACACAATACAGCCGTTAATATGGTTGGGTGCCCATAAAGCATACACTACTACGAATGTGATGATGGCAAAAAACAGAAATTGAGTATCACACTTTGATATTGTCATTGAAAAGAGTAGGTGAGCACTTTCCAAACTCTCTTAAAGGACAAAGTGACTTTTCTTATCAAGGCCTGGGGGTGTCTGCACTGCAAGAACTATTCAACACCCTTTCAAATTAAAGTAGAAATTCTAATGATTAATTTAAGGGGAGTGAGTGCGTATGTGTGTATGTATGTGGGGGACAACCTGAAAGTATGTGAAAGGGCCTGAACCAGCTACCCTGATTTTAATGAGTTAGTCTAAGAAAGGTCCTTCGGGTGCTCAACCCCCACTCTGCGGCTTTATGCCCCACCCGTCTCCCACCAGATCACTCCTATTAAATTGTAAAAAGAACTTTAGCAAAGTTAAGGGGAGAATAAAGTAATTAATATGAGTTGTTCTGACAGTGAGGGTGACCTTAAGGAAAATAATACAGCAGAGAGGAAGCCAACTGAAGCTATCATATCCCCTACCATTTTTTTTTTAATGGGGATCATTGTGCCTGATACACCCCTGCCTGTGTGTTAGGTGACACACACTGAAGTGTGGCGGGCTGACCAGCAATCAAAATCCGTGACCAAGAAGAACTGAAACAGCTCAGTGTGACCAGAGGAAGACTGTGGATTTCTGTGAATTAAGAGAATGAATTTGCAGCCAGAGATGATTTTTTTTTGTGCTAATGATAGTGTGGTTGACTTTAATGATGACTAATTCTAATTTCAGTTACAGATCTTCAATTATTCCTGGATGATGTTCAATCTTCATTGATATGGAGTGAGGCAAGATCACAGGCACAGTCACAAAAGGTTAAATGAGGATGATGGAATGTGATATTTTTAAAGGGCAATTTCACTGACATTTTTGCAGCTCTTATGTCAATCTTGAATCTTTCTTTACATAGAAAGAAAAGCAGCTGAGGGTGATACTATGGCCTGTAGTCCAAAAAGTTTTTTTATGTGTGATATTTTTTTTTTTTAGTTAGTTCAAAGACAAAGAGAAGACAAAAGTGTCAGATCAAGGCCTTCAGCGATGTGTTTGATGTCATAAAATACCCAACTTTTTTTTTTTTTTTATTGTTTTTTTTAAATCCGGGTGACTGACAACATGTCAGTTGAGACAAAGCGCAATTCCCTCACAAATGTAATCCTTCTGAGATCATGACCCCTCCCCTCCCATACTTATTACATTTTTGCCACAAATGGATCAGTCCAAGACAAAAGGAAGAATAGGGGGGGTTGCATGGATTTTTGAGAGGACATTAATTGAATTGGCCTGTGGGTCATGTTAAAGGGGATAAAATGCAAAAATGCTGCAGGCGAGTGAATTACCGAAATCTCACAGAGATTATGGGATTCAAATGAGGACAAAATATTCACAGTGATCACATAGATCTCCCTGCTGAGGGTTAAAGGTAGACGTGGATGAAAAGTCACCCTGTTGGCAGGCTATGTGTATGAAAACAACAGCTCACAGTTAGTACAAATCATACAGTTCTGTCAAAGACCACCTTACCTCAAGGATAATTTCACAAGTTCTGTTAATGCACTTTCTGATGATGTGATTTATCAACATGTCAACCTCAGTAAAGGCAGACATGTTTGGCTTAATTACTTCTAACTTTTGAGTTATCACTCAGCTGTTACATGGCCCTTTTGGAGGCATGACAAAGCAAATGGTGCTATTCAATCAATGAAACAAATAACCAACCACTGCGCACCTGCTCATTTAAACCTGCAATTAGTGTTGTGTGTGTTTTTTTTTTTTTTTTGCTTATTTGTTTTATTTATTGTTACCTGGGGCAAAACGTTCAGAGCATAACTTTGATATGTCAACAACTTTTGAGTTGATGTGGAAAACCTGTAAGTGTTGCTTATTTACAGATCCAGCCGTTGTGGAGCAACGTCGTCATTAATTTAGTGTTTCCAACGATTTTACTTTCTACTGCTGAATGCTCCCGGATCATCATTTAGTTAGGGATTGCCTGTTTACCATTTGGTATTCACTCATGATCATATAGGCTTCACATTGACAGATGTTGTCTGATGCATTGTTATTAATAACACATTGACTACAGCTGCTTTAAGGATACTTTATTTCATTTGGCTTGTGTTATCTTGTTGAATCTATCCTTTAAAAATTTAGAGGTGGAGCCCAGAAAACATTTCAAAATACTACGAATCCTTTTTGGGATACATGAGTAATTACAAACATGAAGCCCTATATCGATTAAAGATAGTTAATTTGACCAGTTTTATCTGTCTGCATTGAGTTGGAACCACAACTAATCCCCAACAGAGGGCAATGCTTTAAATACATAACCCAGATCCAAACCACTAAAATGAAATGCGCAAAACCCAGTCAATCTTAAATATGCCTTATTATTTTGATTTTTTGTTATTGGTTTTCAGATTTATTCTAATACATTAATATGCTGCACAAAATGCACTTCATAAGTCAGATATCCATAAATGAAACCAATTATACTGCCCAAAAAAAAAAATCTAATCTAGTTTGATTAATTCAATTCACTGAGGCTGAAAACTGAAACTGAGGGGAGCATGAGCATAAGGAGTAATGTACTAGGCTTTTCCTGCCTGTCATAAATGGTCAGAAGTGAAGAAGACATGACTGATGGCCATCACTATGCCAGCATGGCTGAACAGCAGGAAGCAAAAGAATGATAGGCAAAGTTCAAAGTCAGGCCAGTCACAGAAAAAATGGTGAACACTGAATCAATAGCAGGGAAAAGAGGAAAATGGACCGAGCATATGCATAAAATGAGAGCAGACTGACAGGCAAACACACCACCATCAGGTTTCTGAGGATGGAAATATAAATGGAGGTCACATTGAGACTACCTCCATGTTTAGATGGACAACCCAGAGTCTTTACCTCTGCATATGGGCCGATCGTCACTCCACCCTACGTAGCTGTCCGTCACTCTGAGGCAGCTGATGCTCTTTGAGCCCTGCAGTTCATAACCCTCATCACAGGAGAAATGGACCGTGGCTCCTCGTCTGCAGTGAGGTTTCATACAGGGAAAAAAAATATCAACACCGCAAACCTTTCCTGTAAATCCTGTATCACTTTTCAGCAGTGAGAATGCAGATGAGGTAAGAATACCAAGAAAAAAATAAATAATATACATATATATTTAGTTAGTTATTTTTGACTTAACAGATGTTACCCATTTGTCTGTGTTACTGACAGGAATGAAACTCCATAATCCCACTGGTAATATCATCATCCCACAGAGGCAGCCTATTAGTGTGCAGTGGCTCATATTTTTTTTTAAGTGTACACATTTCTCTGTCTGACTTGGTTGCAAGGACCTCTGCAGATAGGAAAGATTAATTAAAACTCTGATATTATTTAACTTTAACTAGGGCTGTCAATCTTCCCCCCAAATCAGATTGGAATTTCGAATGCTTCTTATCATAAATATTCAAATTATATTCGAATTTTTAATTTTGTTTTTTTTGTAAAAACAACAAAAAAACTTAAAATTTGAAAAATTTGAACACTGTACAATTAGCGCACGTGTTTGTTTGTTTGTGTGTGTGTGTGAGAGAGAGAAAGAGAGAGAGAGAGAGAGAGAGAGAGAGAGAGCGAGTCCAGCAGGAGGAGAGGCTGACTCACAGATGAGAGATGGTGAAACGCTGTTTAAAAAACATAATAATAATAGTAATAATACGGCGGGCTGCCACAGTCTCGTTAATCAATGGGAAACACTGCATTGCTCCTGTAAGTCTCAAAAAGACAACTCTTCACCGAGAAAAACAAGCAGGCATTTTTCTTACCACTATTAATAACAAAATATGGATTAAGTAAACAAATTAAATCATATCGAACGTCGCGACGCACAATGTTGATTTGCGTCGCTGCGGAAGGCACACATTCGAAAGTCAGTTTCCAGCTGCGCATGTTCTCATTTTTAGAAGGAACTGAATACAAAACAAACTTCTTCACAGCAAACATACAGTCAGCTGAAAATGAGGCTTATGTATGCAACAGCTGCAACAACGCACAGAAAGAAACTACCTTGACATCACCTTCATAGGTCATGTGCAGCCTGTGTGACTTACATATACTGTACAGCTCACGCCAGCATACGTTAATCAAGTTATTTACAGTAGCTATCATTGCCTAATACAGTCCCTTCAATCTCAATCGTGAGTCTTTTGATGTGCATCATTCTTATCACATCACTCTATCATTCATCCCGCTGTTGTTTAGGAATATTTCTTCTATTCAGTCACATTCATTAATTGTTCCTTAACTCCTCCTTCAGTGGTATTTATTTACCTGAAATCTGAGCCTTTTCTTTTTCCTCGATCTGGGATCCCTGGGTCTGGACACATGTTGTGCCCTTGGGCGACACCCATCTGAGACACTAACAGGAAAAGACAAGAAAAGAAAGGATGAAGAAAGGACAGGTTGTTCAACAAAGTTTGCTCATTCTAAAAATGGTATATTTTCCTGTAAAATAAACAAAAAGGAAAGGACAACAAGTGTGTGTATAAATACGCCTATAAAATATACTGGTAAGTCCAGAAAAGAGAGAATATTGGAATGGACGTGCATTTGACAGGCAGCAGAAGTTGACATGCATTGCACATAAGTTTGGTTAGATGTCTTTGTGAAGGTTCACTGCAAGTCCAGACTGTTCTTGTCTGTGGTTCCCCAACAGTGGGATAAGCTGAGTCTGTCATTGCAGGGACATCTCTCACACCTCCAAGATACTCTTGAAGAATCACGTTTTGTAGAGAGCTCAACATGTCTAACTAGTACTTACTATACACTGTGAGTGCACTTCTTTAGCTGATCTCTTTGCACTTGTAGAACAGATGTAGTACTTAGTACTGTGTATGTACTTAGTACTGCCAACAGAATTGTAAGGGTTTTACTATCATGTTTCCAGTAGAACATAGAGCATATCAACTATATCACAGCTATTTGATATGAACTTGTTTGTTGTTTACTTTTTGGTCCCCTGATGATGCCAACAGTCAATTAATGCAGCTTTATCATTACTGTAAAAATTCAAGTTCAAAAGGCTATTGAATGGAGTCAGTGCTAACACTTCCCCTTTCTTATTTTCACGAGCGCTTGATATTTGCACTTCAGTTGCATATTTCAAGTCATTGAGCATACACCTTGACCTGCTTAACATTTCTTACCAAGAACATTTTATCCCAGAGCACATTTCTGGTGGTGCTCTGTTAAATCATATCACTGTGTGCAAAATAGTGGAAGGCAAAGTGCCAGAAAGGGGTCAAATAGCCAACCAGGACCAGGAACCGTCTGACTGACTAACTGTGAGGGGTCAAAGGTCTTCAGGGACAAATCAATCTGACACCTGCTCATTGGCCAAGGTCCCAGTTTGAGGCAAGAGAGCAATAGATTTAAAACAAGCCCCCACTGGTGTCAGCACTGGTCAGGAAAAGAGAGGAAGACAGAGAGGATGACTTAGGTTTAAGGCTACTGTTGAATGAACAGAAGAAACTGTGAATGTCATGCTTACTTTGATCTTTACAGATGATAGTGTGTTTTGTCACAATCACATAAAAAGATTGATCCCCAAATGCAAATGGCATGTGATTCGATTTTTTAAGAATTCGATGTAAAAATAAATATTTGGTTATAGCAGCAGACAGTGATGTATTGATGGGGATCTTGCGATTTTATCTGCTAGAAGGAGGGTTTGGATTCCTTTAATCATTTAAAAGCATTGGAGACAGAGTTTTACATATCATATATATATATATATGTATATATATAAAACTACTACTTATTATTTGTTTTACTCCATTGTACAGTTTATAGAAAAAAATATACAAAAAAGATGAACTTCCTTATTTTCCATTTCAAATATGTCTGTCTATCCATTAGGGGTTACAAGTAGTCAAACAATGTGCAAATACTATAGAGAGGGAAATGTAAAGTGGGAGACGCTAAAGTGAAAATAAAAAGCATTAAGACAACGCAAATAAAAGAAAAAAGAGAAAAGAAGTGATTTTTTAAAGAGACACATGGATTAAAAGCAGCGGATAAAGTAGGAGGTAGAAGTGGATAAAATGAACTGGAAATGGCCTTGAGGCAGGATTAGCATTAATGCACTTTTTTGTTCAACAGGTTGTTCTTAAACCCTTTAACACCCGTCTCTCTCCGGCACTTCAGCCAGGTGACTCATAGATGTCAGGCTATTAATATTCCAGATGTTCAAAAAATGGCAAATGGGATAATAAACAGTGAACTCAGACAGAGGGAGAGAGAGAACAAGGGCAAGGATGGCTGCCATGGTGAAAAGAGCAACCAGTGCAATTACTCCTGTCCATTTGCCATTAGAACGGCGTCTCCAGCACAGACTGTGTGTCCTTTCGTGTTTGTACCTTTCAACATTCAGCAGTTACCCTTTTCTCTGCCCAAGTAGTTCCGGGAAAAAAAGCAACTTTTAAATGACTTTGAACGAGAGTCGAGAAAGGTGAGTAGATGAACAGGACTGTCTGATGTCACCCAAAGCTAGACACAGACGTGCTGGAGTCAACATGCTTATTCACTGGCTCAGAGTTGTTTTGACTTGTGCAGACCCTTGAGTCAGTATTAGATTTCTTTTTAGCTTTTTTTTTTTTTTTTTACATTCAAGTCAAATATTCACCTGTTCCTGAGGGTAAAATTACCGTTTATCCTTGAGCAAAATGTTTAAGGCCTTGGAAATACAGCAGACTTGTAACTGACTGACACGTGTCAGTCTACAGTGCTAAAGTGGGGACAAAGGAGAGAAGATCGAATCCAGACTTGCTTAGTGAAATTCTTCAAATCACTCTCTTCTTCCTTCTTAACTCGGTGGCCACTGCATTTAACAACAGTGAGCTACAATATGAAACTATTGATTTCAGCCCAGTTTATTTGAGACTAGATAGCTGAGATTTGTTACTTACACACTGATATCTTGTGGTGGTTGTCTTTGCTAGGCAACATCTTCACACCTCGGGACTTAAGTTCAGTCATCTTCTTCACTGTAGGTGGAAAGCAGAGCAGAGAGACATGCGGGATATTAGATGGGAGAAAGTGCCAGAGCGGCACCCACTCATGCCAGCAGTGCTAAACGTCTGCAGCAGATACAACATGTAATATACTGCACCGTACATCATTGCCTACACCTACTCACATGCTCACAGTGTTCTGACAACTTTTTATAACAGTAAAAACCAACATCTTACGTCAAACTGCATCAACACAATACATTCACTTAATATTAGTCCATAAATCAAGTTCACACTGAAGAAAAGAGGTCAGCAGTGTACAACTTCCTTGCAATCTTGTGAAATGAAGTGTGCAGGGAACAATATTATTATTTGATTATTAGGATTAGCAGGCAGGCTATGTAGGAGGCAAAACCCCTCATTTCAATACGATAAAAATATGGAGTTTAAATTGGTGAGATCCCTGATAATAGCAGGAACAAGTCAACGCTGCCTGCAAAGCAAGAGGCTCATCTAAATGCATATTTATTCACCAATTTCAAAAACACCATCAGCATTGTCTGTGCACCCCTTCACACTCAACCTATTTAATTACTTTGATGGTTCCTGACAATAGAACTTGTTTTGCACAAATGTGTTTTAATCCTTTGCTTAGTTTCATCTGCATTGTAATTCAAAGCTAATATGAGTCATGTGTCAGAAAAGGGCTGTTTATTGTGTTTTTTGAAGGAAGATCACAATGAATAACCTCTTTTTCAGATTTGTTGCCCCAATTACAAAAGGAAGAAAAAAAATGCAATTGTGTTTCTACTAAAGAAACTAAGCTGTTAGGTGCAGGGTTTAACTGGGTGCTGGTTTGGTTTCTGTGCTATGTACAATGAGGGACAAGGAAGAGGAAAAGATTGAAAGCCAGTGAAGATATTCAATCAGTATTCATTTCATCACTGCAACATGCTGCTGCTGTGGATTCATGGGAACTCTCATGATGAGAATGGCTGATGGGGGTGGGCGTAGGGTGGTGGTGCAGATGGAGTCAGTGTTTAATCTAATTAAAGTATTAGTCTCCCGTTTCTCTCTGATCTTCTAAACATATTTATCTATCATTGAACCTGTAATCCCATAGGCTCAACGCCTTTTCCTTTCTATATTCTTCACCCCCTCTCTCACTATCTTAGTTTTTCTCTATTCTTTTTCTCTCGCCATTGGCTAGGAGATTCCCAGCAGCTGGCCGGAGGTGAGATCCTTTGAGATCACCTTTATTTTGTGGATGAATTAATCCTTTTTCCACTGCTCATCCCTTCTGAAAGTTGACCCCTGAACCCTCTAAGAGTAATGGGATAGGAAATGGATACACAGGGATAGAGAGGCTTTTGTGCCTGGCTGTGTGTTTGTGTGCATGTACAAATATATATGTTATGTGACACTAATATAGAGTCTGTAAATCTTGTTTTTTCTAAAGGCAACCGCAACTACTCTGCCAAATATCAGCATCATTTCTCTTGTTGTAAGTAGTTTAAACAGTAGAAAAACCTTAAATTAAGACAGAGCGTGATCATTTATGGAAATGTCAGCTCACCACAAGCAAGATGAATGATTCGGGTCTACCTCGCAGATGCGTGATGTTTGTTGTTGTTGTTTTTTTACTGGATTTAAGAATATATTGACATTATTTATTCTGTTCTGTTTAATGCGTCACACACCATTAAGAGAGACAATACACTCAACAGTTTTCTTGGCCACCTCCTCTAAGATCATGAAGTACAGTTTGGTACCTTGGTACTGGGCGCTGAAACCTCTCAACTTGTGGTTGCCATCAGAGGTAAAGTGCAGTCGGAGCCAGTTCTTGCTGCTAATGATTGGTGAGGGAAGGTTGGGGCCAGTGAACCTGTAGACACAAAGACAGAGAAGAGATTTTAGATTATTAGCTCATTAGTATACAAGCTTTTTAACATGCAAATCCAAAGGTAGCATCTTTCTGAATCACTGTTACTGTATGGATAATACAGCATCTACACTCATAAATGATTTCAAGGCTACACATCCATTCGTATCTCTAGCAGCTTCATCAGCTTGGCATATGGAGTCAGCTTTTAGATATTCATAGAAATGAAGTCACTCAGAATTTTTTCAGTATAAGATATAAATGAAAAATGTTACTATGTTAGATATATTATATTCAATTGCATGAATTATTTCTTATGAAAGAAGAAATATATATTACCCGCTTCTCTATCATCTGTTACTCAGTCTATCATCTGCTACTGTAAGAAAATAACTCTGCTTGTGCTTCTGTTTTGTGCCATAACCCAATTATACAATCCATCATGATTTCCAATAAAGTCAAGCCCAATGGCAGACAATATACTGTAGAGGCTGGCAGAACCTGCCAGTCTTCTCTGTGATTGTCCTGTTTGTTTATGATAATTATACTAATGTTCCAAAATTAATGTGGCCACGACTTAGAGATGTTAAAATGCTGCACCTTTGAGATCTATTAAAGGGAGGGTCTAACAATCAAGGCGAACTGTGATGTTAATGACTCTTAACCAAACTGTAGCCCAATAAAAATAATGGGACCAGGAAAGACCAGCTTTGGCATTTGCAGAGAAAGGACACTCCATTTATTGCTTTGCAAAAGGCAACAGTGAATTATACTTCACAAACACTTACAGTGCCTCCTGATCTGTATGCTAATGAGGCCAGTTGCTTACCAGGCATTTCTCCAGTTGTTAAAGCCAAAGTGATTTCGGGACACATCATGTTTTATCTTGAAATACACTGACAGAAGTGCGCCTACACACACTCCTGCACTCGGTATGTGCACCTACACCCCCGTGCACACATTCATACAAGTTACAGCATTCATGCCAATTCCACAACAGTAAATTACATTTTTCAACTGCGTCCGCTTCATCTCCCCAACCTCCATAACTGGTTCATTTTATAGAGCAGATGCAAACTAAGGTCCACCTCCCCAGTGAAACCAGTGGAAAAAATCAGAAGTGGAAATTGGATTTTTTGATTAAATAATTAAATACAGCAGAGCAAACCACTTTGAAAGAGGGATGAGATATTTTTGTAGGATTATAACTTTCTTTGAGTACAAAAAATTCAATGACCTTGTATCAAATAATGCATTGCATCCTTAATTGTAGGGGTGCAATGATTGCAATTTTCTGGCCGATCACAATCACCCTTTATTAAAAAGCCTGACATAACAATTCCGACTTTGGCCGATACTGATTTTTATATAACTGACAGCATACACCTTCAGTGTTCGAATCTTATTTTATTGGAAAACAATACAAACTTGTTGTTTTAACTGCACATGAGGTAGTTCTCTCAAATATAAATGAAAACAATTGAGCACTGTTGTCCAACCTACTAAATTATATCAGTTCCTTTAGTCTTTCATTTTTCACATCTTAAAACAAACAAAACACTCAGACGCACGCACACGTGCACGTGCAGACCTGGTAACCTGGTGGGCGGGCCTGTGAGTCAGCCTTCTCTCACAGCAGAGCAGAGGGGGGACAGTGGCTGACTTTCAGACCTTTTGGTACATAAGATCGGTAGATAAGATTGGTTTCACATAAAAGAATTGCCGATCACCGATCCCGCAAAATAAAGGAAATCGGCGCCGATCGATCGGTGCACTCCTACTGAATTGTATTTAGCAAACATTCATTTATAAAAATGAATTCCTTTACAGAATAAATCAAACACTAATGTTTCTTAATCTGTAGTCCTTGCAGCTGTCTCCTGCTCTATGTAAGGACACAGACTGTCCTGAATGCAGCAAATATGATAAACATGAACACAGCAGACAACAGGAGTATTTACAACAGTAAACACCAAGACAGCACCATGCAGTGCATTATGTGTCTTCATAAAAGAAAATATTTTCAACAACATAAATAGCCAGCGTTAGCTCTTTGAATGAAAATAGCCAATGCAGCTGCTCAAATTTCAACTCCCCTACACTGAGGGTCACAGGGACAGCCAGAAAGAGTGGAAAGGAGTTTTTGGATAGAGTTTTGAGCAGCATGGAAGGGCGAGCTACAAGTGAGAAAAGAGAGAGTGAGAAAATGACAAAATAATATAATGCATCAAAATGTCAGTGGTCTGGCTTTTTCAGCCACACTGCGAGCAGACAAATGGAGCAGAATGGAGAAAAGTGCTAAAGTTACAGATGAAAGCTTTAATTATTTCTCCTCTCTCCCATGGTTACTTTCAGTGCGTAGCTTATGTGGCTCCCGCCCCCGAACTTGTGCGTCAGTGATGCCAGTGACCTCAACCCGTGTTTGAGAGATTTCCCAGTGAGGGAAGCTTCACTGATCAAACAGTTTGAATCTCAAAAGCTTAAGGTCAGGTTTGCAGGCATCGTTGAGGCTGACCCTATGTCCAAACCAGATGAACAACCTCTTTTTAATGCAGCCCGAGAGGCCTTTATAAAAAGCATTGTGTCTGGAGAGGGTAAAGACGTGTGTAAATGGGATTGTTAACACGAGTGAGGGAGCAACATACATTTATGTATCTACGCTCTGCAATGTCCCCCACTTAAGCAACTGCACTACACACTGATTATATTTCTGCTAATGCTAACCCCTGAGTTCATCATATATTTGCTCTCAACAGCCCACTTTGGCTGCCTCTGATAACAGAGGAGAAAATCCAAACACCAAATGATTCTAACACCAGAGAGGCCAACCCTGTGCTCGATGTTTCAAACAATAAGATTACGGGTTTCCTTGAAACTGCTCTAAGTATAACCAGAACTATCATGGGTAAAGAACCAGAAATCAAACATACAGTATATTCCTCATGTGAATGAGGAGCCTTGAATGCATTTCAAGGAAACATTACAGTATAACCAACGGGGCAGGTTAGTGCACTGATGTTAAATTCTACCAAGAAAACAACATAATTATCCAACATCAACTGGCATTGGTTTGTCTCTTCTCTTTATTTTTAAGCATGGGCATAATTAAGGTATTTAACTGATCAGATTATTATAATTCTTCCTCCTTCTAGTGTGGCCTGGAGGCTACAAGGCACAATGGGAATAAGGCAGAAATGTGAAGCCATGCTGTGTGACACTGGCCTTGATTTACAACGGCAAGTGCAAGACTGATAAAGTGAGTCAGCATGCCTCAGGGGGATGTTTTATCACTTAACAGAAGGAGGGGGCTCATGTAGGGTCTGGCACATGCCCGTTTGGAAAGATACTAGTCGGACGCAAAGCGCCAGAAGCACCGCTGGCTCTGAGTATATAGCTGGGACCCACCACAGCTCAATATCCTTGGTAGCACATCTCACGTCGACAGATTACAGCAACGTGAACGCACACACAAAGGCGTCCAAACACCAGAGCCAAGTGCTCTCTTCGCTTGTGTTGAGTTACTCCCCTTTTTGCCACTGGGACAAATAAAAGCGTCACTTTGAATTAAAGTGCAATTTGAGCTGGAATCAACTTTCATTAAGATGCCACAATAAAGCTAAAGACTGACTTAAGATTCTGACAAACTGTGGTGGTGGCAGAGGATCAAAAACTGATGGATATGCCATTAAGGATTAGGAGATTAATAAATATGGGATGAGGGATGAAAAGACCACCATAAATATCAGTTTGACCCAATGTCACCTCTGCGTTTCCCCATTTCACGGTCGACCCCTAGTTTTTTGCTCCGAACATTAAAGTTTTAGGTTGAAAGTGGCCATGGGGAGCAACAGAAAATCTCCCAAGCAGGCTGATGGAGGTCTCCTGAAGGGTGTTGTGGCTACCTCTACAGTCTCCCTTCCCTCTCACTCTCGCTCTCGTTCTCACCGACCATATAAGATTTTATGTGGAATTGTCTTGAGAGAGCAGTGCTAAATCAGTTTCCATTTCCAGGCCCCAAAGCTCCACAGACTGAGTCGAACTTTTGATGATTATCCAAGAAATGTATTTTGGGCAAAAGGCAAGGTGATGGAGGCAGGCAGAGGCGTTTTTGACTGAGGGGGCTGAGCTGTGAACCGCACACTGACACACAGTTCATGATATCAACATCCAAAAAAAAAAAAAAGCAAAATGGTTACACAACCTTTACAAGCAAGATCTGATTCAGAAGCATCTGAAGTCCACTCCTCAGACCTGTCTTTTCACTGTCAAATTTTGAATGACGGTCTGAGGAATAGGTGAGACAAGTCAGAATCTATTTTACCTAACACAAGCATACAGGTACCGTCCACACTGATGTGAGGTGACTTATTAAACTGTTAGTGCCTTTCAGGATTTTGAATAAAGGCTGCCTTCATCAGGCAATTCACCAATCTTCTCTCAGTGGAATCAGCTTTTTTACTGATTTATATTCACCGTTTCATGTCGTCCCTTTTCTGTTGAAGGGGCACGGTGTCAAATTACTCAATGCATAATCAGTCATGGGTGGGGCTCTGGTGTCAAAGGTGGCTAACTCTGCATTAGGATCAAGCACATTAAATCACAGATTCATTCATCTGTTGACCATATATGTGTTCACATTCAGGCGTTTGCGCGCGGTGTGGTGGGGGAGAGGGCTGCTTCTTTTGGAAGAACATCTCCGTTAATTGCAGCTACTTAGGCAGATCAATCAGAGCTCTGCTCAGTATGCAGGTCCTGGTGCTTACAGCAGACTGCGGGTCACTGTGACTTTAAAGCCAAAAGTTTTAGCATTTTAATGAGGCTATGTGAATTATAACGCCAGCCAGCCCATCCAGATGTACATGCAGACACGCATTCGCATAAGCCACCACTAGCAAACATCCACAGTACAAACACGTAGTGTATGCAGATATTAATAAATTCACTCTCTCTGCCCTTTTCCCAAACACACACCTACACACGCACATATGCCATGTCTTTCTGAGGTAAAACTAATCAGTGTGGAAGACCCTTAAGTCCAGAATGGCAGTATCAAAGCACTAGAGTGGCGCTGCAGCTGTGACCTTCAGATGTAACTGAGACCAGACATACACTGGGGGTTTAAATGAACCACCAGAGCCCTCTGTGCCTAACAACGTAGACATAGAACCCATTCATTTCATCAAACAACAGCCACCCAGGCAGTAAAAAATCATCAACCTTACACTGTAAGTTAAGGCCAAAGTATTAAGAGAGGCCTTCAGGGCAGTTATGTCTCCTGAGTCTGTGCTGCACCAGGCTGAAGCTCTGAGTGCAAAAAAACAGAGTACTGCAGAGGCGGCTGAAAACCACCACTGGTAAAACTGCAGAGCCATCAGAGCCAGCATGCCTACTCTTCCCTTAAACTCTCTGGTCCAACAGAACCTTAATGTCTGTTCTTCTTCCTCTCTCAGCCCATCATGTTTTATTCATGCACAGACCTCTGGCCCCATCAAAAAGCCTTGTTAAATCATCTGAGGGATTCCTTTCTTCCTCTTCCCACAACTCATTTTCTGCCCTCACAGAACATATAATATGGACACTGATTGAAAGAAATTTCCTTTTGGGAAGAACAACGCACTGGCCTTCATCTTTTTTTTTTTTTTTTCAATTTTTAACATTTCCTCAAGCCTAACTAGAAACGTCCCGCTAATCCACTTGATGTCTTTAGATCAGTTGAGATCCCGTTCATGTTCAATCCCACATCGATCTTACCTCTCTCTGTCAGTGCAGGTACACCAATCACATGTCATGAATGAGATTGGCTGATCCACATCTGACATCTGATTTTTGTGTTTTGTTACAGTGGCTGGTTTAGCGGTTGGTCAGTCTGATTAGCTTATCTTAGCTTTGCAGTGCGCTGGGACCTCCAACAGGTGGCAGTGTAACCTGATGAAAAGACCAACAAATCTTTCTGTTCAACAAGCTGCTTTTACTTTGTTCAACAGCACAAAAATCTCCCAAGGAACATCATTAAGCAAAGGTGATCAGTTTTACTGTGATAATTAACTACAGGCATTAATGCTAATCCCCTGATCATGTGTTTTTGATGAAAACCAGCAGCATGATTCAGGTTGGCTCCTCAATCCTGCCTCAAATGTCTTTTTCAAAGACAGGAAAATGAGAAGGTAATTGTACTTTTATTGATGATGTACTCATCTGATTTCAATACCTAGGCCAATGAGAACTAACCTCATAGCGACTGCTCTGCAATGCTGTTTCATTTCACCAGAGAGAAAAATATGGGAGTCACACAAGCACAAGTCTTCATGCTGAGAGAACTGTGAATGCACCTTAGCGGGACATGAAATAGACATCAAACAGTGTGTCATGTCTGTCAGAAACATCAGCAGAGTTAGGTCACAGAGACTGTCAGCTGAAGGTTGCCAGGTTCCCGTCATGGCAGCGACACCTCTGGATGGAGCTGATGAATATAAAAATGAATTTCTAAAAGGCAGACTTGGGTTATAGTAATTACACCCTACATTACGTACATGAAACTCAGAATATATTAAAGGTCGGCCAATAAATTTCTTTTTTCTCATCATTTAGTGATGGAGTTGCTGCATTTACTGGAACTTCACACACGCTACACAACAGCCATGGCTCAAAGTGATGCTGTTGTACGAGCACTGGCTTTTGTCTTGCTTTGTCACAACCTGTGACATCACAATTTCATGTACATCTTTACACCAGGCTATTCCCTAGAAAAATAGGTGCTCAGAAGAGGGTGACCCCATTAATCCATCCACTAAAGTCAATTTTGAGAGAATCTGTCTGGAGAGTTAATCGGGTTCTTGCATTTTGACCTTCAGGAGATATTTCGGAGATAGGCATCCAGACAATCAGACCAATTGGGGCAGAAACATAAACTCAAGTAGGTTAATTCATGGAGGTAAAGAATTTAGTCCCACTTATTCTGCAATTGATCCCGGTGTCAGTGTGATTTATTAGTCTTGCTCAAAAAGTCAAGGTAGGTGTACGCAATGTCACAAAGAGCAAAGCAACAGGATTGAACTACTATTGAATGGATGATGGAACAGTACTAGTGAGGAAACCATACAGAGCCACAAATTACTTTTGTAAGTTGGAGACAAAATACAGACACAGACACTGTCAACTATTGGCTGTTCTCTCCATTCCTTCCCCTCTGTTAAATTCCTGTCAAACACGGCTGACACGTTTCACCATCATCGAAGGTTGATGAAGACACAAACACACGCAGACTGTGTACACACCATCAATCACATCGCACTACTCAAAACAATATCTGTGCAGTTCTGGATGGGTGTAATCGTCTGCCGGCGGTATTGGATCTGTGGTTAACGGGAGAAAAACAAATGAGTTTCCAAGGTCACTCTTAAAAGTGGCAGTGATAATTGAGCCCTCCCTGTAGATCTATCAAACACAACAATAAACAAACACCAATAATATCCTTGGGCCGACTACAGGGAACACCATCCTTTTCTACCACAGGAGTATTGAGGAGGCAGAAAGAGGTAAGAAAGACAAAGCCATGACACGGCGTGATGAAGAAGAGCCACTTAGAGAACACAGGCGTATTATCTTAAACACATCATCCCCAAGGCCGAAACGTACACCGGTCGCATGTAGAATCCTAAGGTCACACCTTCTCCTACCATCAACGCTCACTTCAGCTGGTCAAGTTTTCTCTCATTGTAGCAAGCCAGGCTCTATAATTATATAAAAGTCTATGCTACAATGACACAAAGACCCCAATACAAGCACTGAAAAATCAGCTTCTTCTTAAGAAACCACAATAAGTATATATTTCCACTAATAATGCAGCTCAGACCACAGAAATCCACTGCCATCCAAAAACTGTTAAAAACATATGTTAAAGGCGTTTTATTATCTATCATTTTTTGGTGATACTACCACTAGAGATTATTTGAAGTGAAGGATCGAAGTGTTTTCTTTTTCTTAGATGTCTCTTATTGTAGTATTTTAGGAATATGCTTCTACACTGTCTTGAGGAAAGCTAAATTAGACGTCCCACTGAAGGTGCTGTTCTCGTATTACATACACGATAAACAATGCATGAAGCTACTGCCCACAGCCTTTTAGCTCAGCTTGGCATGAAGACTGCAAAAGGCTCCGTCCCCAGTTACATAAGCAATGCAGAAGCACCTTTAGAGCTAATCAGTTAACACATTAAATCTTGTTTGCTCAATCCTGAGAGCAAAGTGTGAAAATGACAAGTCATGGTCCCACAGGGAAGTGGAATGATCTTTTTTCACTTGTTTTAATAACAAGATTCAATATCAAGTGATCTGGTGGTTCAAGATGGACATTTATGCCACGGTGGACAATTACTCCCTCTTCTTTCCCCCTCCTGCCTCTCTATGTCTCTCTCTCTCTCTCTCACTCTTTGTCTCCCTTTGTGGTTTGTGTGTATGAGCTGTTAGTTTTTCAAAGTGAGTCTGAGATGACGCAGTATGCGAGGAGACAGGTGAAACCATGCTAATGATATTGAACCTGGCAACACTGTCAAATCCCCCAAACACAGCCAGCACATTGTATTCCCCTGATACCAGCGCATCCTGAAATAACTACATTGTTGTGTTAGGAGAGAAGGATCTGTGGGGTTTTGCATTCATTTCTGTTTGTATTTATTTGTGTTCATGCGTGATTGCATGTCCACGTGCGGTGTGAGCCCGTCTTAATATGCTTCAGCGGAAAACATATTCAGATCCCATCATGTTCCAACAATCATGTATGCATGATAAGGCGCTCAAGAAGCAGCGCCTTATCATTCCTCCTGCTTTTCGTAATCATCTCTGTCTACAAGTTTTCACCTTTATTGCTGAATTGTGCAATATTACTGCACAATTTTTAGAGGTACAAAGCAGAGCTGTGTACTGTTATTTTCAGGAAATGCCCTATAAATGCATTATTTTTCATTATTTTTAAGTTCATGTGGACATTAAATTCATGCATGATTTAACAGCATCCTATTAGTAACAGCAACTTTCTGGCAATCATAAAACTAAATGGCATATAAACCCATGTTGCTATACAATCTGCTCCTGTGCACTTTTTATAATGAAGGTGCTGAGAAGTGCAGAGTCAGAACTTTCCCTTTAAAACAATAAGCCCCAAGGCTCCCACCGATTAAAGGGTAGTGCAGTACATAAAGGTCGACATAAAGTATAAAACAAGCTAATTAACTACAAGTGGGAAACATATATAAAGCAATCATGACCATTAAAATCCATCTACTGTATGTTTATTTTGAAGGGCTATGTGTGAGGTATTCAAAAGCTATGTTTGTGAAGGTTATTCTTAAGTTTTATCTGTCAGCACCAACATGAACAAACCCTGAAACAACAGTCTCTTTGAATGAGTCCAGGGTGAGGAAAGAGTCTAGGAGAGGATTAATGAAAAAGTACCTACCTCATCTATACTTGTACATCATTTCATCACTACCCACACACTTCAGTTTTACTCTACATGTAAATCGCCCACTCCAATATACAATTACTGTTTCAGCTCTCATATGGCATGCAGTGGTTTCCTTTTTTTTTATTTTATTTTATTATCCCACGTTTCTGGCACCTTTTCATGTAAAGGAATAAACAAATTAGACTAAAACTCTGTTTCTGTGCTGGTGTGAAGCTGGTGATAGCACCAACAGAGCCATGTTGTGCTTGCGCTTGCTCCTGGATCCAAACACTCCCCTTTACATCAAGGTGGGTAGAGTAGAGCATCTAAGGTTGTGATTATGCAGTTTTTGAGACCTTTTTGGCATGAAACTGTGCTCACATTACCACCTACTCAGACCACTTATAATCTTACAAGTAAGCATATATAGAGGAATTTATGGGGCTTTCATCGGTGGAGGGCAAAAGGTGACCTCACAAAAAGCATGTAAGATGCTTTCACATACAGTATGCTGAATTGTGCATATTTTATTTTGATGGTATCACCCAGTGCACACTTACAAGATTATCAATGTACATTTTAAATCGCAATAAAGATAGAATCTTATTCTTAACAATATTATCCATGATGATGTGGAGGATGTATCATGTTCTCTAGGGTAGGGTATAGCACTGAGGCTAAGAAAACAAAAAAAACATTTTATTTTACTGACTAACTGACTTGAGGTAGTTTTCATTCTGTGCATCATTACCCACAGACTGTAACTTCACCATGTCCAGAAATATAAATCCAACTTAAAACGGAACGGTTTCTACTTCTGGGGGCATATCTGAGGTGTATATTTGTAACTTAAAACTCCTCGCAAAAGTAAAATTGATTTTCTTATCCTGATTCTAAGCGCACATGTCCAGCATGTGGAAATAAGCCACTGAGACAAGCTGGGAAATGATAGTGGATGAACCCCAGATGTACATCTGGTGTCCCAGTTGCTCCTCTCTTTCATCTCAGCCAGACTCTTTGGTCCCTTGTGGTACTGCTGACTCAATGTCCAACCATATTAAAGAGCATATCTCTTTCCCTATGCTTGCATTAAGGGTAAAACTTCAGTTTTCCAAGACTCTCAGATCAGCATCTCACTCAGGTTGTGAGGGTATATATGAGTTGCAAATGAATGGCAAATGTGGGAGGAAAGGAGAACAGGCAAGAGATGAGTAGCTTCCGGGGGATGTGGGGAATAGGGAATGAGTCATCCAGGCATCAAGACCTGCCAAACCACAAACCCAACTTTCAGCTTCCTGTCTTCCACACTGTCCCTCCTGCTGTCCACCCACAGTATCGTTTCCCCCTAAGGAGCTCCATGTATTTGTTTTCCTTCAATTAGTTCGAGGGTCGCTGACAAAGCCTTTCTATTGTGCACCCATTCAAAGATTCTTCCAAATGCATGAACTGAAAAGTACGGGCTGCAAAACAAGACAGAAAAGGCCTTTATTCCACCGTTGTGTTCACTGGCCCTTTGTCTGGCTTTCACTGTTAGTTTTTTTAGAGATTAGCGTTTGTTCTCTCTCTTTTGCCATCACTCTCTGTAATCCCTCCCTCTGTCTTACTCGACTGCTCCATGCCTATATTTGGGACAATATGCAATGCAAATGGATGCCATAGTCTGTATTATCTGCTCTGCCTTTCTCTTTCTCAAACATGAGAGTCAGGAGAAAGCAAAGTCAGGGATGAGAATGAAAAGGCAGTGAGCAGTTTGCCTGTTAAGTCTTACATTTTGGGGCTGTTGCTGATTTAGGCTAGGGATCGTGTATGTAAAGGCATACAGCAAGGTGAGTGTCAAGATTAGATTAGACAGGAGGAGAGATTGAAAATCCCAATCCCAGATCCAGACGGCTGGCACTGCTCAGAGAGAGATTGAGGGCTGGCATGTGACTGAGAGGTGATCTTTGATGACAGAGCACCTGATGGGGATATTTGCTTAAGTAAAGCTAAGAAAACTGATTAAGATATAAGGAATCTTAAGGTGTAAAGTGGAAGTGGGCCAAGATCCCTTCCATTACACAGCAGAGAGAGAAGATATTCACCCCGGCTGATAGAGCTTGATCTCTTCTTCCATTAGCCTTTATTGGTCTTGCAGTCTAAAACCATTTGAGGGAGATATCATCCACTCATATAGTCTTTTATAGTCATATACTTTATTCAGTTTTAAAATATATTAATGTCTATCATGTATTTCTGCTTTACCCTTTTATTGTCCCACCCGATGTCGAGAGAGAGAGATTGCAAATATTAAAGTCATCAGTCAAGTAAAGTGAGAAGAAAAAGGATGGAAAACACCTCCAGGTAGAAAGAAGAGAAGGGAAGGGAAGGGAAGGAAGGGAAGAGAAGAGAAGAGAAAAGAAGAGAAGAGAAGAGAAGAGAGGAGAGGAGAGGAGAGGAGAAGGGAAGGGAGGGGAGGAGAGGAGAGGAGAGGAGAAGGGAAGAGAGAGAAGGGAAGAGAAGAGAAGAGAAGAGAAGAGAAGAGAAGAGAAGAGAAGAGAAGAGAAGAGAAGAGAAGAGAAGAGAAGAGAAGAGAAGAGAAGATTTTTTTTTACACATCACCCATGACCATGACTGATTTGTCGTAAAACTACCATCCAATTAAAAGAAGACTCTCCATCTGCTTCCTCCTGAGTCAGCACTGACCTTTCACCCTCCCCTCCCTCACCTCAGCCATGATATATCCACTGTCTCTTCTCACTGCAGGTGTGGGTTACGATACAGATGATAGAAAGCGCCCAGTAACTCCGAGTTTATGTGAACACAATAGAACACAGGGAAATGTAATTGTGTGACTGTGTGTGTGTATGTGAGCGCAACGGACACAGTTAGTCTTGACTGAAAGTCATTACTCTTTGTCAGACGGGTCTCAGATGGTGTCTAAATATATAAAAATTATGTTGTACAACTAAGCTATAAAAAAGCTTTATTTTCATGTCTTTCAGATTATGAGCAAACATGTGGCTCAACAGCAGAACATTACAACAACAATAAAAGGTCCCTCTCCATGTATGGCACTGTGGAGTGAGTCAGTGTGTGTTCTATTACAACTGCTTTTTTTGCTGCTGCTTAAATATAGCTTTGTACGAGTTCACAGTAATTGCCTGAGCAGAATTCAGAGTGAAAACTTTGACTGTGGGTCACTGTGCCTCCCAGCAATATAATCTGGTACATTTGCTTGTTTACATTATTCATCGTCACCAGTCTCATGTTAACTTAAAAAAAAAAAAAAAATCTTTGCCTTGGGCAAAAATTATGGCAATAGTTTCTAACCATGCAGTGATTTAAAGAAAAAAATGTTGCTAAGTCAGCCACTCACTGCTTTTACCCACCCAAATATACAGTCAGAACATTTCAGCCCCCCATAATACAATAAATACAAGTGGTACCAGTAACTGGTTAATTGACTAGCGACACAAAGAAGTAAAAAATATCTATAGATCTTTCTTAATTAGTGTGTGGTGTTGGAATTCCAATCCTGCTTGTATGCCAAACTGTGGGCCATTAAATATGTAGAATGAAAGAGAATTACTGTGCAGGAGAAAAAGGCTGAGTATAATGCCAGAGAGGAGACGCTGGCTGCTTCCCTAAGGCATATTTCTCACTGGTTTGATATTGTGCTGATGAAGATGATGATGAAGATGATGGTAGTAATGATGATGAGGATAAGTATGATGGATTTGTGTGTAGATTTACTACACATGTCTATGTAGTTCAAAGCTTTTAGCCCATCTCAGAGGATGCTTTTTCACTGCCCCTGACAAAGATACTCTTCCACTGGAATGAATATATATATATATATATATATATATATATATATATACACACACACACACACACACACACACACACACACACACACACTGTGTGTATATACATATACATATATACACACACAGTGTATATATATGTATATATATGGAGGACATTGCAGTGACGGCAGTATGTCGGCAGACACATCATCCCCCATCCTCATTCTCTCACTGTGTGGATTAATGAAACCTTAATAGCCCATGTCATTAGGCTGGGTGGCCACTGACTAGACCGCAAGGCCCCGGAGATTCACTCACAATAACATACTACAGGCCAGTGTGCAGATATAAAGCAGATTCTAGGCTGCTGCCAACACCAAGTGCTTCTTTGCTCTGTCCCACAGGATCTCTTTAATTGAGAGACGTCAGTCAACCCAGGTGGAAACTTTGAAAGACACTGATGTCATTCAGTCATGATTCCATCTTCATCTGAAGGCTGCAAGCCGCTGATACAATGACAGTCAAAAAGGTGTAAACATGCTTTCATTTCACAACAATTACCCTAGAGTCATTAGAGTGGAAACACATAAATCATTCCTTTGACATATACACACATACACAATCACATGAACACCGGCACACATAGTCATTCACAGGCACAAACCTGGGCCAGAAAGCCACACAAACACTCAGACAAACACTCTCAGTGGAGGCTCTAACTATGTTAAATGACTAGTATTAATCACCCTTCTCTGTCTCTGTGGTGATTATGAACACATTAATCAGCAGCATGTCTGCCAGTCAGATGTGAGCATGCCAGGCAGAACAAATGATGGAGGACAATGAGTGAGGTGAGAGGTGCAAGAGATGAATACACAGGAGGGAAGAGAGGTGTTTGTTTTTTTTCTCTTTCCTGTGACATCAAAACCAAGTCCATGCCTCTCTGAGTGGAAATCGCAAAGACCATGAAGAGCATAATGAGAGCAGCTGTTCAAATATTCAAACACCAACCTCCTGTAGCCCTACAAAACACTTATGTTTGAACGCTCACAAACCAAGGTGCTGCCTACCCCGTTCCACCCCACAGATAATATCCAGATTATAGTGCCTGACATTTCCTCTTCAGGAAGATGGATATGCTTATTATGCAACATATGCACAACTTCCCTCCGTAGCAAGGGATGTAATGGTACAATCTTTCAGTCAAAGTTGCAAAACATGTTACAGAAAATGAATAAAAGATATCTTTGAAGGTCTCTTATTTGTTAGAAATAAGAATGCACTCATTAAGACAAAGAACAAATGTTGAAACTCGGTGGGACTAGCATTGTGGAGGCCCCACAGGCAGCCACACACCATAATTTCTATAGCAGATAGCATTGAATGGTGCTTTGCCATTTCACGACATTCAGACAAAACAATAACGCAAACAGAGTCAATGGAAAAATGCCAATATAGATAAACAGAAGCAGAATGAGTCGGAGAACTGTCAGAGTGGAGGAAAGACAGCTTCAGCTTCAGTGGATGAATATGGTTATTCATGACGTGAGAGCAGACTTTACTGATGACAACTGTGAGTCAAACCCTCCTGCCAGGCATCTGTATCAAGTCTGTCCCTCACTCTTAAAAAGCTATTTAAAGCATCTAAATCCACTATTACTGGTCAATTTATATGCACACACACACATCTCGCCCTGCTGTATACTGTATGCACAGATATGCAGACATTCACAGGTGCGTGGAGGTACGGCTGCAGTTGTTTACACTGGCGTTTGGTGACAGCTGTCTGCGCGCGGCGCACCTCATCACTCAACTTCCATTCTCATCACTCAGACGATTTCATTTCACAGCAAGCTTTTAAGTCATCACCGCGCTCGTAGGCTCAACAAACAAACTTTATTGGCCCCTCTCAAAATAGCTCCGCTCAAAGTGCACGGCAATTCATATTCATTTCAACTTCAGAAATCTAAAATGGTAAGGCACCATGATGACAATGGCGGCAGTAAGGTTGGTTAATTGGGACAGGAGTAGTCTGATGGCAGGACAATGGCAGCAATGTTGTTAATTTCTCTCTCATTAATACTGGGCTTCATGCAGGAAGCACTTAAGAGCAATCAAATATGTTGCGGGGGTGGATGGGCGGATGGAGTGGCTTTGACAGAAAATAAATCAGTTTTCAGTATATAATTCAGAAAATAAATAAAATATAATGCGCAGTGCCATTATAACTAACAGTTTTTCACTAACGTATCCATCCAGTGATACCATGTGAGTCGTGCAGAGGAAGCCTGTTGAACTATGTATGAAGGCTTTATCGATGTCTGAGGTCTTTATTAGCATTTATTTTCACAGGATCAAGTCATTAGTATGTGGCAAAGGAACCAGCAGATGTCTACACAGTCTCGACTTGTCTATTAAGGTGTAACTTGACAGCTGAGAGTCAAGGGAAAGCAAAGGCATACTAAGGTCAACAACTATTATTACTCTTCCCTCCAGCTCTTTTGTGACACCCAGATATGTTGTCTATGAAATAAGGCACTCATCAGCTTCGTGTGTGAGGTCAGGGGTATTTAACTACAGGTCAGGACAGGCTAAACGGTGATCGAAATAAACAAACATCTATTGGTTATTTAAGAACTGCAGCAAAAGGTCAGATTTATAAGACACATCATCATTGTACAATAACTTATGTTAAATTAAAAGCAGAGAGACCAGGCATCTGCACATCTACATGGAGCAGCATGCTCCATGATATCAAAACTACATTATGATGAAAAAATATGTTCATTATGCATCTGATACCTCTAGACTATCAGGGCATCAAATACTGTATGCCTCAGTCCATGCTGAATGTGATTACAGTAGCTGTGACAAAGACCTTGTGTTGGCTGTCAATCAGCATCAGTCTTTCCCTGACAGGCAGAGAGCTTGCAGGAACACAGTCACACAGGGTAAAGTGCAGCATGTTTCCACTCTGAGTAAGAGGCCCTGAGGTAGAGAATTTGCCGGACTCCGCTTTCCTGGAGTAAAACTGGTCAAAGTCATCAGGGGATAATTAACACGAGCAGGGCATTAATGATTTGCCTCTGACAAGTGAATTATTCCAGCTCTTTACCTAGAGATACATGGAAAATACTGAAGGCCAGTGAATCTTGTGTGGGAAGTCTTTTCTGGTTAATTGGTGTTTCTATTCTAGACAACTCTACTCCTGCAGGATCTCTGCCACTGACAAAATGTAATGCCCAAAAAAGTACACGGAAAAAGTACTTCAGAAGTTGTAAAGATGAATTATGGTCTCAAACTGACAAATATATCTGTCAGTAAAATACACTTCACACTTCACACAATAGAGGCCTGTTTAGTGTGCCTGGAAAAGAGATGAGTGGAAATAAAGAACACTTTCCTTTAAACCCACTAAAGCTGAAATCATTTGCTAGTCATTTCACCATTGTGAGGATGCCAAACAAGGAAGAGTTTGTCAGTAAACAAGGTATACAGCCAGACACCACTACTATGCCAGCCTGTTTGTTTGAACAAAGGTAATCAAAGGCATTTTATCACTCTGAGCAAAACATGCCTCTCTGCACTGTCTAAAAAAGACTAATGTTACATCTCTAAGTGATATGACATCCCTGAAGTAATACCCAAAGCACTTCATTAACCACCGCTGGCGGAGACTGTATTTTAACAGCAGGAATTTAGCTTGTGTTCTCAGGTTAAAAATAAAATCAATGATGTTCATTCAACAACGCCAGTCTGGTTTACAGAAATTTGTTTGGATCAAATATGATCATTCGTTGATTATTGTGTGTACTAGTAATACGTACTCTATACTTCCTGTGGCCTGAATTGAAGGAGGAACGTGGAAACTGGGACTGGGGCTGTGAATTATATAAGACATATGCATGTACAAGTTAAATTCTGTCTTTCTTCCTCCTCCCTTTCTTTGCCTCATAAAGAAAACTCAATCACAACAAACAATCCCACTGGACTCAATTAGCTACAGTTAAATAAATGCTGTGACTCTCATGCCCTGCCCATGAGCGCCCCCAAATATCTTCCCACTAAAAATACATCTCTTGTGTGTGTATGAAGGTGCTTACAAGAATGTGTGTGTATCTGTGTGTGTGTGTCTGTGTGACTTTATGTTCACACTTCCTCTGTCTTGGGATCTGCCACTGAGCTCCCTGAGCCGGAGTGTGTGTGCTTGATAATTAGCCTCGAATTCACCACTTCTGTGAACACATGCCTGGGTTGGCAGAGGGACGGCCGCCTCAGGGAAGGGTGAATGCTATGAGTGACTATCATCCACTAACCGTATCCAGTGACAACTAACAGAGCTCAAGTTTCAATGAAGTCTTCCGCTCTCTTTTTATCAGTCTCCCTTCTTAAGTAGCTCCCGTGCAGGGCTCAGGGGGACAGTCAGTGAACACACAGCAAATAGAGCAGTAAGGAGCAAGTACTACAGCTCCAACACGTAGCAATGGCAAGTAACAAGTGGCCGGGATCCGACCATCTGTTATAAAGGCTGACCTGACAGGTTCACACTTCCTTGTGAAAGATCAAACTTCACATCATTCAGACTGCATTGTGCCGTTGCAATTATTGGTTGGACATCTAGTAACCACCACCATGCTGTGAAGCCCTCAGTCTAGATCAAATGCAACACACTGACTGCCACATTGCTCCTTGCTGGGTCCTGTTTCTTTCCATATTTGGCTGTGCGAAGAGGAAGTAACATCAAGAAAGAGAAATAAAAACTTTCTGTGAGACAAATGGCTCTTGGTCTGAGGTCAGGGATCCTCCAGGGTCACAAAATAAGCAGAGAAATAAAGGGTAATGACTGCTATTACTGCATGCCTGTGTTCTTTTTTTACATGTTGTTTTTTCTTGTGCATTAAAGAACAATTTCCTGTGTCCTTCCTGGCCACCTCGAAAAATGAATCAGATGAAGCCTCTTGAAAGTGGACCGTGGTACTGTAGCTGCTTTAGATAGACAGCTTGCATCAGGGAGTGGAAATCGAGTTAATAAGAGATGATGAGCCGACGAGCATGAGAATGCAATGTGCAAGTGGAAGCTGGAGTCACACTGGATCTTTTCTTCTCCATGTCTTTAGTACAAAGTTTCACAGTGATGCAGAACACACTGAGTGTTGTTTACTGACACTCTGGTGCACGATTCCTGGCAGCTGAGGTTCAAAACAATTTATTGCTTTACTGCTATCTGGAGCTGATGTAACAGGGAGTGTACCCTTAAATCTGATCTCAACGTTTATAACGCTCATAACTAATTGATCCTTTCATTTCATTTTTATTAAAATCCAACTTTGCAGCAGTTTGCATTTGGTGCTTGGCAGCTTTTAGCGTCTAACTTACTTCTCTGAAAGAACACAAACACACACTGCAAAAATACTTGCAATATTGTGAATGCATAAAACAAAAGGGTACAAACACAAGAAGTTATTAAAATGATTGTGTTGCAAGCTATGTGCTGTATGCGGAAGGAGCCGAATTTAAAGTTCAGTGACTTGTTGGGTACTGTGCCTCTGCAGGAAGATTTATATTTCCTTTAGATGACCATGCAGTGTATACACAGTGATTATTTCTACACAATAAAAGTGACAACTTTGACAAAATATACAGTTTATCTGTATAAAGCTCATAAAATTTCCTTCACTGAGCTGCATAGCATGTGGCGCAGATAGTGGCTTGTTAACCTGTACATAGATTATTGTGATCTTCAGTTCTGTATTTGCTTAATTGTCATATACCGTATGTCTTTCAAACTCCAGTGATCAAATTTTCCCATGGGCCCAAGTATGTTTCATCATCTCTGATCCGGTTTAATTCCGACAAGTAACATCAACTGCCTGGCCCTGGGGAATAATGTACATTTAGTATTTATGTCCCACTGTGTATATCCCACAAGACCTGGGCACTGCTGTAGAATGTGAATAATTGATAGACTTGCTTGTAGTACACAATGGTGAGGGTTCACTCTGGGACTGGACTAGGATCAATCTGATCTGGTAGCTATACAGAAGACGCAGTAAAATAGGGAATGAAATGAAGCTGCACAAACTCTATTTGACCTTGGTCTGATCTGAATACACTGTGCCCATTACTTTACTTCCTCTCTCTTCGTCTATCCGCTTGCTTTTTGCTTACTTTAACACTCCCTCTGTTCCAGCTGCCCTGCTGTTTCTGTGGCCCTTCATCCTCCACATCTCTAGCTCAGCCTTGTACTGTGTCATCCCCGCACCCCTTTAACAACGGGTGCCAGCGTTTGCTGTCCTGTGTCTCTGCTCCTCTGCTGTTTCCCTCCCTCTTTCCTTGCACCTTTGATGTCAGGACCACAGCTAAAGCCTCAGCTAATCTGCTGTGGGGCTTCCAGAGCCACAACCAGGCCAAGGGTTGGAAGAGAGAACATAGCGCAGAGGCCAAAGAAAGAACACATAGAAAGAATAAAGAAGAACGCTGCAGAATATCCATCTGCAAGCCTTTTTATAAATGTGCTGTATAATAATTTAACCCCTGTGTCATTTTGAAAAACACTGCATTTAATTGTTTTCAGTGGTAAACCTTACACTATTTCAACATTTTTACACAAAATTACACACTTGGATGTGTTAGAATTGTACATCTTGCTGAGCAAAGGGGACTTATCTGAGAAACATGTGGGAGCATTATTGTGGAAGCCACATTTTTTGGAGGATAACAAATTTTAAAAGATAAATACAATAGGACGATTTACGCGAGGCCAATCAGGCTCCTGGGAAAGAGTGTGGTGTGAGGAGAGATGTTGTTATGAAAGGTAGAGAAAGGAAAAAGAAAAAGCAGTGAGAATGGTCTGCTGTAATGAAGTGGGGAGGATAAGAACTTGAAGAGGAAGCATCCAGACAAAGACTGGGCCACGGAGCTGTGCGAAAAGAACAGGAACGATGCTTGAGAAGGAACTAAATGTTTTACTCCCTCCCTGTGGTTTCCACACAAAAGAAAAGGCAGAATAATCCCTCGGCAATACTATTTATCTGGCTTGCTCTGATGGCGCTATTTATGGCTCATTAAAAAGGGGTAAATATGCCTTTTCTTCACCTCTGACATAAATCATAAAAATACCCTTCAAAGTTAAAGCTTCATTAACAGGATCAAGTGTGTAAGCAAAGGCAACTCAAACAAAAAGGGGAAAGAGAGGAAGAAAGAACGCAGCTCCCCGAGTCAAGGGTTATCCAGAAACATGTTCTTCAAATAAAACACTACTTCTCTCCGCTTTATCGGAGCAGACACCTTCAAGCTCAGACCTCATTTTCATTTACACTGCAAAGAGAATTCATGACCACGTGAAAGGATCAAAAAGTTTCTTCGGTAGCCTTCAGCTAATTGCACTGACATTAGCAGGGCTAATTATGAATACAATGGATGTAATGCAAGAGCACCGAGTCCACTTTTTGCTGACCCAGTAATTTCAAAACAGCACCACAAAAAAAGCAGCCAATAATGTTTCACAGAGATATCCTTGCCCTTCAAACAATACAGAGAGTATCTGTTGTAGCTAATAAACCAAGGTTTGCTCATTAAAGAGTGAATCTTTCCATTTTTAGCTGCATTCAGACACTGTGGAGATACAGTACAGTAAGAAATGCTCTGAAACTCAACTAGACACCAGCAGCAGATTGAAGGTGAAATGTGAGACTTTAATTTACAGGATTCATTATCAAAAAAAAAATAGCTGGAGTAATGTGTTTGGAGGTCTCCAGCTCCAACATGCAACACCAAAGTGCAAAAACAAACATACAGTACATGCTCCCAACCTGCATCAGCGAAAACCACTAGATCAAACAAAGCACTCCATTATGCAGTACCCCAGACCCACTTCAGAAGCAGTAATTAACATGACAGAGCAGTATGAGCAAAGAGACAGGGGGAGCATCTCATTGTCTGGAGGCAGGTCTGTAGACATGACGACTCTTCTCCCTCTACCAAGTAAATGCTCTAATTTAACACCTGCTTCAGTATATTTACATGTGCGCAAGATAGCAAGAGCTCTGCGCGTCTGAGTGTGTGTTCTTGGGCAGAACTACGATATATATTCCGAAACTGGCCCTCTGTCAAAGGAACAGCTTCATCCCTGATCCATTTCATCCGTGCAAACAGTGCACTAATTAGCCATGCTAAGACAAATCACACTGTTTTTTCCTGGTTCACTGGCCACAGCACCTTCGGTAATCCTCCGTTATCACACAGTTGGGGAGGATAGTGAAGCTAATAACACCGTGATATTAGCAACACTGATCTGCGAGTGATAGAGCCAGGCAGCCCTCGCCGTTAATTCTGTCCACATGAGCCCCGGACCAGTCTAATCCCTATTTTAATTATTTTTTCTCCCTGCTCCCCCTTGACACCCACTCCCCCACCCCCTACCCCCTCCCCCCTGTTGTCAATGTTCTCTAATCAGACCATCTAATTAAAAAACAGGAAGGGCGGCAAGCAGGCAGCCTTAACGTCTCAGAGGGCTATGAGGTGTACATGTGTAGCAGAGGATAACACTGATAGCCTGTAGCTCCAAGGTACACTGGAATGAGCTGCATGCTCGGTGCATGTGTGCGTGTCTATGTGATTCCTGCATTTAATTTACAAAACCTTGCAACTCTGAGAAAACCACAGCAGAGTAACCTTTAACATTTGCGATTCCTACAATTACGAGACGACCGATAATTTGTTACAAGAGCTCTTTCGGTGTGCTCGCAATGTCCTGTCACCACAGACGTATTATGCTAAAGCTTTGTCAAGATAAAAGTTTCTTTTCCCGTCTCTCTGTCTTTGCTTCTGTCTCACTCTGTCAGTGGGCAAAGTGGGATTAAGAGAGATTGCAGCGCTGGGGATCAATATGATGCTGACACCTCTCTGGCACTCTCCAAAAATCTCTACCAAGCAAAAACCCCACTTACAGAGGGAGGGGGGTGGGGGTCTAATGGATCACATAACTGCTATATCACTTTAGCTTTGACTTAACCCCCGAAGAAGCAATAGTCTCTACAATGAGTATAATTGGATATTCAAATGTAAGAGAAACCTCACTCTGGAACACCTGTGCAGAAACTCAAGAATTGCTACCAGTGTAATAAAATCCAATAAAAATCATAATTTTATAGTCTATCTTAAATGCAATAAAAATGCTAAAAGCATAACTTAATAAATTGTCCAATATAATGTATGAAGCTATTACATTATGCCGTTAACATAGTCTTCTGAGGTTTGGGACTTTTTTAAATTAAATAATTTTGAAAATTTAATAAATTGTCAAGTTTTTCAGAATTTCTTTGTGAAAAAAGACAAACTTACTTTATTCAGAGGTTATTACGTATATTGTCTCTATGGAATAATAGTCAGTGTTGTACATTTTGGCCACAGTACAACAACAAGCTTTAAATTCACGGTTTTAAATCAACAAACTGACTTCCCCTTGGACATTGCAGTGAAGGCTTTTTACACTCAGGGACAACACTGGCCGTGTCCCTTTGCCTCCCCTTGTTTATGCAGTTGAGAGGAGTTTTTATGGAGGCACGCTGCTGTGCGGCCTGTAATTGCCGGTCAAGGCACGTTCACCAGAGTTCATAAAGGTTCCTCTGTAAATATAATCAGGTTGGCCTAGTGTCACCTCATACAAAAAAGACAACCTCAGTCTGATGAATGGGAAGGGGGGGGGTGTTTCACCGCCACTCTTCGCATGCACAAATGCATTCACGGTGGCACCAGATGAGAAGCAAACACATACCAACTGTACAGACTCACACACACACACACACACACACCCTGTCCTGCTGTTCCAAAGAAGATTAAGATATATTACACTCCAAACCAGCGAGCACGTCCTTGCTTTATTTCACCTTGCAGGTTCCCTCCTCCTCTTTTGATCCCTCTTTTCTTCTTTCATCACCAGCCACAAATGTGACCCTATAATTCAGGGATATTTCATGAATGATCATGAGTTTTGAAGCAAGTAGAGGAGGACCCCAGCTGTGTGAGTGATGTGTCCTCAAAGGTGAGAGTGACTCAGTGTCTGTGTCGGCTGCATTAATTGTCTGTGTCACCACAAGAGTCCTGAATGACTCAGCCGTTAAGATTGTAACGTAATTGTACCAGTTTTGATTCGACTCTTCTGGTTTCTATTGTTTCAGGGATTTGGTAGAAATAACCTCCAATGTCGAGCACAATGGCACTTGATTCACCCAAAGCAAGCTGATTTGCATTGAAAAGAGGGGAAATTATCTGACGTCCTTGGCTTGTCATGTTAAATTACCTGTCAAGACAGATAGTTTTTCCAAAGCGGAGGCTGTGTATGTGGTGTGTTTGTGCCCTTTGTTGTTATATTTGCAAGCTGTTCTGTGAAAAAAGGGAGGTCAGAGACAGAGAATAGCGATGTGTTGTGGTTGAGCAGTGACCCAGATCAGACAGTGACATCTCCGTCCACTCAGGGGATGCTCAGGGACAAGATGTTCTGTTGTTACTGCAGCATGGACACACTGCCAAAAAAGATCCACCTTGTATATCCACTCCTGTATTTGTCTATATAAGTAACTTTTATTTACCATAATATAATAACTAGTGATGTATTGAAACAGCCTTACTAATAAATAAGTATGAATTCAGTTGAATTAACATGGGTGTTTGTTATATGTTGGGTTATACATTATCTTTCCCATTGTGGTCTGGTGTGCAAATTTTAAATTCAATCAGTTGCAAGTAAAACAGTTAAAGTGTAGAAGAAGGTCCTAAGACAGGTCCACAGACTACGCTGTCACTCCATGCTAACATCCCTAACAACCACTGGTGCAACTGGTACTGGCTCTCTTTCCTAGTCCGCCCATGTGCCTTGTTCTTTCCTCGTGCAGACACGTGGCTACGTGCTCATACACAATGAAACAAAAGGTTAAATGCTAATTGAACATGGCAGAATTAAATCAGACCTTTCAGCATCATTGATAGCGCCTCTTGTCCAGGCATCCTATAACAATACTTGTCAAAAATAAATAGTCCACTTCTGATTGTCTGTTGTTTGCACTATAGACTGTACCAGTGCTGGTCTGGCTGGGACGCCACATTGGCCGGTTAGTCTAAATGTCCATAAAGTCTTTACTGGCCCTCTCTGTGTGACTGCCATTCGTTCATAGGGAACATACTGCGCCTGTTTTTTGCTGCTCCATGGACTCACATTTGAGGAAATTAGAAATAAAGGCCTACTTCAAACCTGCTTGACTGTAACCTCTGATTGTTCCAGTGAATAAAAGCCCTCACTATATCAACTGTACCATGATGACACAGTAGAAAATGTTTGCCCCAAGTCTTTTTGAAAGAACAGTGGCTGATGGGGAAAATCCAACACTCCACTGCCAATGGTGTAAGTTCATCACTCACTCAACTCCGCTCACTGCTGCTGGTTTTCAGTTGAAGGGGTTTCATCTATGACAAGAATTAAAATCAGAGTTTCAGACTCGATACTTTCAAGGACCTGTTGGATTTTTTTCCCTTTTCTTTTTTGCAGCAGAACCTTGTCAAGTGAACACACAGACACACATCACACAATCAGATGTAATGCAGTGCCTTGGCATTAAGGAGCTGTGTGCACTTGTCCTCGCTGCCCTGCTTTTACAATCTAATTGCCGTACCCAGTGTCCTCTACAACAGACCACTGAGTGCACGGTGCTTTTGGCCGATTGATTTCATATGTTCCTATCCTTCTAAGCCTCCCCTCCCAGCCCTCCTTCCTCCCATTGCTCTATCTTGGCTAATTACTGTGATTGATTAATCGACTGGTGTGATGTCCCTCACAGTCACGTGAGGCTTAAAGGCCCAAAAATCTGGCAGAAAACTGTGATGTTGACCAAGAAAGGAGCTCAAAAACAATTTCCATACAGCCACTATTCTCTTTTGATCACACCATAACAAACAGCCTCTGAAACAAGAATCCCTCTTTAGGTTAGCAGCACTTGACCCAGGAAGTGAATTAAGGGATCAAAGTGAGCAGTGGGATGAAGCATCAATGGAAGCTGACGAACAAACATCAATGTACAACAACTGCTTTCACAAAAGCGACGAATGATGAAAGACATAGGGGAGACAGAGATTAATTTGTTTTGACTATGTTGATACTTGAATTTACAGTATCAACAGTTCCACAACTCATCTATTAATATAATTAAGAGTTCAAAGTTTGGGGGATTATAGATCAAGATAAAACAGAGGAAACTCGAGGATAAGAGGATTATTCACCCCCAGTTGTAGATTCTAATTGTCATAAATACACTACAGTAGAGCTACAGAGACGTGGACATTACTTACGGATAACAAGTTGACATTTTCTGCATAAGTGAAATAGTGCATCTCCAAAAAGCCTCTGATCCATTTGCAGGCCCCGGGCGCCAATGTGCATAACTTCAAATATGTCTCTGTGTACAAATCATAAGCCATTAGTGCATCTGTGGGACTGTTAAAAGCGACAGATTGGATCCCAGTGGTGCAGTGCTTAGTAAACACAACTAAAGAGACACCCAGTCAGTGCACAGTGATCTGGCCCATTACCTCTAACCTCTGCGTGTTCTCTGGTCTCAGTGGGATGGAAGGGGTGGGGGTGGTGGGGGTGGTGAGGTAACACATGGCTAGACATGCTTACACAGTCACATTGCTATCCAGGCTGCCTGCCTCATGGGAGCTGGTTTATAGGTTAGACTAAATATTGCCCAGTAAATTGCTGCACCTGCTGTTTCTCAACATAACACAGATGATCAATGACAATTAATGATGTATAATCATCAAGAATAGAATGCCTCCCCTCATTTGCTGTGGTGTATTTTTGACAGTATAACAGAAATAGGCCTCACCTTGAAAGAGAGAGAGGGAGAGAGAGAACGCACAAGCGAGCCTTGAAAGTTGATAGGTTTGGCCCATTTTTGCTAACCTTGCTCTCTGCACTCCAAATCCCTTTTCCTCTCTCCAGCTCTTAGCCTGAGCAATGTGACAGAGTGAGTAACAAAGTGTGGAGTGCAGCGGTTAGCCAATCTGCAGCGCGGCACCAGGTGTTGGAGATAATGTTCCGCTGGAGTATTTCTTGGCGGGTGGTGCAAAGTTCATCATGACTGCAGTTTTGATCGATGGCAGGTTGCAGATTGAGTCCTCAACCAAGTGCTGTTGTTAATAAATCCTGACTCAGACAAACATACTTTGAGGGGGCCATGGTGGAGAGACTGGCAACGACAGCTATCGATCCACTGGTTGAGCACAGGCCGATAAGCCAAACTATGGTTTTAGAAGTATAAAGCTGACACTGCAGGAAAAAGAAGTGAAGAATAGAAAAAAAACATGCAAGAAGACAGCAGGGCTGACATTATGAACTGCTACAATTTACAGATTCAAAAGTACTCGCCAGGTGAATCATCCACAGATTCTTTCCTCAGGTTATCCCATCAATCACAAATGCAGTATATATACAAACACTATATCTTACCAGCACCCAAGTACAAGTACCCAACATAAATTCATCACTAAACCTGTAGAATGAACGGAGGACGCTGCAAATCTGCATTGTTCGCTCTGAAAATTAAAAACAGCAAACAAATAAATACCTTGGTTTTGAAACATCATTCACATCTGCAATCTGTAGGTGATCCATTTGGATTGAAAAACTATTGTGGTGTCTGAACAACTCACCTTTTATTAACCTGACCAACAGCATTAGCATCTGCACAGCTGAGAATAGTGAAAGAAGTGGACAGAAAGTCTGTGGAGGAAAGACAATGACTGTGTAACACAGAGAGGATCGGACATGGATCTAGATGCAGCTAGATGAGAGGATGTGATCAATGTGGCTGGTATATATAACCTCCTCACAGCACGATCCGGGGACCTCTATCTCCTTCTCCTTCTTCTTCTTTTTTTTTTGTAGTTTTGTTTGACATGATGATCTGTGACATGTGTCAGGGCTTCATTACCATCCCTCACATCAGCTGGGAAACATTTCCATCTTAACCAAAGCTCACCTCCACATGAGTTCTGAGTTTGGAGAAGTAAAGTTGTGAGCTTTTGGATATGTACATTGCCCGCACTGCAACAGACATGCAACGTTAGGGGAGCACAAGTGAACAGCAACCGGTGTTTGTGGATGCTCAAATCAAAAATAAATCTGACATGCACCACACGAACGCCTTGGGCTTCAATGAAGGAAGCTGGAAAACTTTACTGAATTCAGTGCACGCTATTTATCCTCCATGGTTTACTTTTGCTTCGGATGATTTGTATGTGGATTTTATGATGAGAGCACCCACTTATAGTAAATGGCTACCAAATGTATAATGAAACACTGTAGACTTTCATTAGACAATCAGACCAAACTATGCACTGAGATGCTTTACGACATCCCCCAAGAAAAGGGAGGAAGAGAGAGAGAGAGATAGAGAAAGAGAGAGAGAGAGAGACTGACTCAAAGAGGTAGCCAAAGACACGGAGAGGGAGAGAATCGCAAGCGTCAGACCCTCCTAGACGTGACCAGACTAGTGATGTTGCAGTGAATTACCGGTAAAGCTCCACAGCTAAATGCTTCCTACCAGACTGTGTTGTGAGAACCAGGCCACAGCAGAAGAAATGGATATAAAAATATGTATTCAACATGCAGACTGAGAATATACGCCCACTCGATCATCACACAGTATCCATTTAAAAACACATCTATGCAAAGTGCCCCTGCACACGCTGCCAATGCTGTGTATTCAAACACCAAAAATAACTGCTCTAGTGCCTGAACGTACATTGCATTATGTCTCCAAGCAGGGGACTTCCACGATCACAGGTGGGCAACCACCTATTTTTCAGCTGCAAGGAAAACAATGCTCAGAAGACATGTTGCTCAATCACTCAGTCTGACTGTTTTATTGCAGGAACCACTAAAGAAAAGCACATGACTGGCGGCCAGTCGCTCGCTGCAGAATGCTCTCTCCCGCTGGGAGAGTGTGGGACGAGTGTGTCACCCCCATGGTGAACAGCAGTTGGCAAGCTCAAACACATTCGAACACAAATGTAAATATACACACTGTCGCAGCTGTACGGCTGCATAACACCTGTGCACAACCCTGGAAATGGATAATCATCATGGTAAATTCTAACTGAATTTGAGCTGCAGTAAACTCAAAACTCTCATGAGCCCAGCATGAAATATGAAAAAGAAAAGAGAAAAAAAAAGAGAGAAACTTTTACCAATCTCTTTGAAAACACAAAAACAAAAGTTGAGGCATTTATCTCCACAAAAATGAAACATACTCATATTGCTGTAACTCCCCGCGGAAGCTAAAGAAAACAGCCCCTGGACTTAAAAAGCTGTTCACTCACTCTCAGGTGAGTCAACCTAACAGCCAATCAATACATATCCAGTGTTCTGTGCTCCGCTCCAACAGCTCTTTATCTCTTTCTGTTACACACTCATTTTCTCACAGATACAGACAGACGTGCTCTCTCCACGGGCTGGGACAAGTTGACACATATCAGCACTGTAGGGATAATCTATATATTTCCTGAAATGCCGGTGTCCACTGGGTGTAAGGGTTAAAAGAGAGAGGAGAAAGGATGGGAGGCTACCTACTGGGATCAAAATTCATTGGTCTCTCAGATCTCAAAACAGGAAGGAATAAGTTTCATTTACCCAGGGAGCTTTGTGTTGTCAGCGATGGATGCATGTAGGAAAAAAAAAGACAAGGAAACCCTCACGGGAGTTTACAAAAGTTAGCAAAGACAAGTTTTGTTTGGAAATGCTTTCTGTAAAATGGTGGGATTACTGAGCTGTGATGCAGCATTTTTTCAACAGAAAAGCTTTTTTTTGTTGAACCAAAGGAGTAAAGCCAATATTCAGAGAGCTTTCAACTCCAGATTCAGGCACTTTTTACTCTCTCTTTACAGTATCCAAGGTGCTGTGGGACTTTCAACATCTCAAGGGAGCACTGCTGGTAGATGAAAATGTATTATGGTGCTTTGCAAAACAATTGCATGCCAAAAAACATTACAAGTCAAATAGCTGCGAGTTCCACTTAGTAGCAAGCAGGCGAATGAGCATCTGGCAGTTGGTGAGCGTCAGGCGTTATTTACATTGCCTCAAAGTGGATGGTGATGGGGAGGAAAATCAATGTGGATGCAAACAGTGTAATGGCAGAGTAATGCATTCCCCTGGGCAAGAAACACCGAAGCAGTCCTGTCAGAGTAATGCCAAGAGGAGGTAGAATTCAGTTGTCCTTTTTTTTTTTCACCAGCTCATCCCGCTGCCACATTCAATCCGTATTCACATTTCAGCTCCTGGAGTCAAGTCTTCAAGACTGTCTTTTCCTGCTGCCTTTTCAGAATGCTAACTCTGCAGGGCCGCCAATCAAATCACTGGATGCTATGGTAAACAAGAACGCAAGTGAGCGAGATCGGATTCACATAGGCAAAGGGGGTGATGTTCTTGATGGTGATTGATGGTGTTGATTCTGGTTCATTTTCTTCCACTCAAAGAATAGACACAGGCACAAACTAACCCCCCCCCCCACACACACACACACACACACACACACACACACATGAACAGGCGCAGAATACAAACTTGACTTGCTTTGGTCTGAGCTGTTGTAGATCAATGAGGGAAGAATGGTTTTGACTGTGATGGTTGGCCTTTCGTCTCCTACTGGACCAATCAACCTGTCTGTCAGGTATCAATCAATAGTAGTCCTAGAACTCCCCCACAAATTAAATTAAGTAACCAGTGAGATGGTGGGATGCACTCTTTGTGCACACTCAATAGCTGTAAAATCCTAAAAGCACTCTAACACTTTCGTCCTTGCTGTTAGGTCAGGCCACAATGATGTAATCAGAAAATAAGTTATACACCTTTTCTGAGACACAATGCATCATGTTTCCTTGTCCAATCAGCTTAATGAGTAAAACCCTAAAACCAGATTTCACAGCTAATACATGTACACCTGAGAAAACCAAATTTGAAACACTTCAAACTAAAACACACCACACCCCTGTACAAACCAGTGTGATTAAAGAGCAGACCAGCCCAATTATATGGTGAGACAAGCAGAGAGTGCTAGTGCCTTCAAGCCTCACAGAGCAGAGGGCCCACTGAGCCATTCACTGAGAGGATATGTGCTTGAGGTCAGCACCATCATAGCGCTCCACCTGACCTCTCTAATTAGCCGCCAGCTGGAAAGTCGTAATCCCTCCACCCATCCATCTAGTTCTCCACTTCCACGTCCGTCCTCGCCTCCAAAGGTCCTGCCCTCCTCTCGGCTTCTCTCCTCTGGTGTCTGCTTATTCTCAGTGTTTGACCCTGTCACTCCCCCTCTGTCCCACCTACTGCTCCCAGCTCCCTCTAAAAATTACAGATACACAGCCACTTACACCTCGGAGATAAAGTTATTGTGGTGAAAATAGGCTGGTGAGTTTTTGTATTTTGGACAAGACGCTGAACGCTTTTGAAGTCGACAGTCTGCGGGTAAAACCTAAGCCAGCATGACTAGGAAAAAAATGAAACAATAGAAGCAAGCCAGCATGTCTGCACCGTGTCCTCTGTCCCCTGTGTTGCCTTTTCCTTGCAATGTGCATGATCAACTGTGACTTGCGCTCTGCATTGCTTGCCAATAGCCCTTTTCCCTTCTTTCTAGTCACTTTTTCTTTCCTCCCTCACTGCTTTCCCTTGCTCTTTAAGACAGTGCTGCCATGCCGCAGGTGCACCACCAAAGGCGCCTCCGGCAACAATCGCCACAAAGATGACAGACTCAGTAGAGATTTGGGCACCCCACACGACAACAGAGAGCAAATCAAAGTCTGGGACGAGGAGATGATGACACCGTAAAATGTGCATAAGAAGCATAGTCAGGCTGCTGTCTGTGGGAGTCTGGGAAGCGATGAACTCTCAGTTGGCCAAGCAGAGATTCAAAGAGACTTTAATATCAGACTACAAGGCACAATTCTCAGTTTTAAGACCACTCACAGTCAATCAAGCTCTTCTTGGGGAGTGTTATTGCTTAAATACTGAGTGAAAGACTGAAACTGACACAAGTTTCCAGAGGCCATCTCACTTTAAGATGACTTCTCATATATTCTCTCTGAACCTGTCTGCTGTATCAGCTGTCCTCTATTCCTCCGTCATTTTCCCTTTATATCTGTGTATTTCAAGTGTTAGTAGCTCAGCCAGTCTTACCCCTTGTCCCTTCGAGCCAACAGCCTGTGGCTGTAGCTTCAAAGTCTCCTCTGTCTTCCCCTGTTTATCTGAGCTGCCAATCTCCCATATGACCCTGAAACTAGACCTGCATTTTTACATATCATCCAAGGCAAACAAAGGGTGCTGGGTTTTTCTCTGGGGCATCCATCCATTTTAATTAGACCCCATGTATATTTTCACACTGTTATTAGCCTTGTGAGTTCAGATGTGGAGTATCAACATGGTAGAGGGAGTGTGAAAGAGTACATCTGTTTGTGCAAGTTCTTAAGTGTGCCAGCACAAATATATGGACGTGTGGCTGAAAGTGTGAATACTTACGTGCACATGTCCATTTGTGCCCATATGGGCTTTACTGTGAGTGTGTGTGTACGTGTGAGTGAGGGTAAAATGACACTATACGGCTGGCGGTGGTAATCGAGCTCACTAATTACTTCTTGAGCTGAGAGAGTTGTCAGTGAGAGGAGGAGCTGCCACAGATGGTGAGAGACCCACACTGACGCCAGGATATCCTACCTCTTCATCATTAGAGCCGAGTCTGTGTGTTTGTGTGAAATGGAGTCAGAGATTGAGCCGTTGAGTGTTCACATTAAAACTTAAAACAACAGACAACATGACACACCCTGACGGGAGAGAGGCTCTGGACTGCCTATCAAACACTTCAATTTTCACTTTATGCATTTTACCTATTGCATTCTACCTAATCAGCTATGGTCCTGACCTCATCATGCCAAGTTCAACCGGACCTCCCCAACACCCATCGTCTTTCAACCACACTCCACGCAGCTTATTCCTTCATGCCTATGGGCAGGTGGAGCTAGCAGTTGGATTCCCCTTCCTTTGCTGTCCCCAGTTCAGCGGACTCCCCGGGCAAAATGCTGCAGGCTGATTACTCACCACTGCGAAGAGCCCTCAGTGCCGCTGACCTCCAAAAGGTCATAGTCGTCCTCTAGCTGAAAGTCTGAGAAAACAAGGGCAATGGTGTCTCCTGGCTCAGCCAGCACAGTCCAGGTGCAGTCAGCGTTGTTGTTGTACTCAGCAGGGTAATTGGGAGTGGTGATCACCCCGCTCTGGCCTCGCAGTGTGCCGCCACACCCATCATCCGCTGCAGGGAGCAGAGATGAGAAGAAGACTTAGTAAAAGAGGGAAATATAGACAAATACAATCACAGACCTGTGGTGCAGAGATAATTGAAGATGTACAGACAAATGGAAACAGCAGGAGAGCGAAGGTAGTAAAAAGGGTAATAAACACAAACTGCAGCTTCACTGCAGATAAAGGTCGAGTTTGACCCATGAAGCAATAAAATCTGAGTTGGCACCATATTGGCACAACACCCCTGCAACAGAGGCTGCGGAGAAAGTTTCTGAAGACTGTTATACTCATGCACTTGAGTGTCAGGCTCTAAGGAGCTGTCAGTTTTAGGAGCACAGAAAGTTTTTCACTGTCTTTTAGACTGATTCTTACACTTGTCCTTGGCTGTTGTCTGATCCATTTCTGTGATAAAGACACCGGGAGGTGCTTTCCACGTGTTAGGAATATATATGAAGCAAGAGAGACCTAAAACAGGCCAGCAGGAACCCTTTAGCTGAGTGCATGGAGAGCACACCTTTAGAGAAGAGCTATCTGTTCTACACAACTTTAGATGGCTACAAACCCATAACAGCCCATAACAGAACATCACTGTCAACAGATTCTGTATCCTCACAAGACTGAAAGAGACCTTGTCATGTCATAGCTCTGGATGATTCTAAATAATTTCTGTACAAGAACCTGACTGTGAAACGTCAGAAAGAATAACCTATTTGCAGAGTTGGTAGTTGAGCTACGTTTTATCAAGCCTGCAGAACCCTTCTGAGAAAATACTGTGAGGGCTCGACTGGTAATACTGATGATGCAGACATAACGATTCAACAAGAAAAGTCCTCCAAACTGTCACATAGGTTTAACTAAGTGGAAACTTTGTGGGGTGAAGTTTTGTGCGTGCCTCTTGGCCTTTCCCCAAAATATATTTATTATTTATTCGTTTTTCCTGGCCACAAATGAACTCTTCGCCAAGAGCCAAAGTGCAGATTTTCATATTCAGAGGCATGAAGATGTGCAGCGAGTTACAGCATATTGTTCCTTTGTCTGAAATTTTCGCCATAGGCCAGAGAGACGGCAGTCATAGGATTTCAAAATGCCCCACAGTGTTTTTACAGTCAGTGGGGAGCAGGGTAGGATGCGTGATGCAACCTAATGCAACTTGTGGGGAAGTGATTAAATTCTGATTAATTCAGATTTGTGTTAATCAAAGCAACTCTTCCCTCCTCAAGACTGCTTTAAGGAGACCATTAAATAATAAAGCATGTATTTAATGTCTTGCCAGGATAATTCTTCTGCCCAGCTTCTGATATGTTCATTAAGCTTTCTACAATACAGTGTTACATGATATCTGGGCTGCGTGGAATTTGGCGAAAACGGAGGCTTGATCACTTGATTACTACAGTATGTGATGTAGCAGACACATCAAAACAAATGTTGAATGATTCTTCCCCACTGTCATTGTTTTTGAATTTGTGTGGACGTATCGAGGTGGCGTGGGATTCATTAGTGGGCGGCCAGCAAGCTGTGTGGGGTGTTTCAAAGGAGGGGGAGGAGGAGCTCAGAGGAGCCAGGCCCCCGTCTATCATCCATCCTACCTGTCACCACGGCAACCCCCCAGAGGGAGGGCAAGGGAGTGTACGGACGAGCGGAAACCTGTGAGGTGTGAACTCGGATAGGAGGGAAACCACGACAGAAGGGCAAGAAGAAAGGGATGAAGAGGATGACAGGTGACAAGTGAGGACGGGCGAGAGAAAAGTGCAGAGGGAGGGTGGACAATGAAGAAAGAGAGATGGCGAGAGGGGTGACAGGTGATTGTTGCAGTGGGAGTGACAGGAAGTAGAAGGCAGACAGAAGAAAAGATGAGGAAGTGCATTGATATTCCACACAAGGCAGTTTCTTCACACTTGAAGGGAAGTATCCGACTCTCTCCTAACTTTCCCCTTCACCTTCACTCTCTCCATCGCTCGCCACATTTTGCGGCCGCCGCTGGCCACTGCGGGCGCTCGCAATTGAAAACTAAAAAATGATTATACCGTGGACAATAGGAAACTAAAAAACTGTTGACCTCTTCAATCTGTGGGATGTGCAGGAGCGTATTCAGTCTTTCCCTCAGTCAATTGTACATGTCAGGATGCTTCCCACGCTTGAACAGTGCATATTTTCAGGCTGTCACTGAGGATGTCATGGTTTTTCACAAAGCGTAAGGGGCCGATTCAATTCCAAGTAACCAAGATATAAGGATGAATGTGCAATGCAGGCAAGCTTTAAAAACATTAGTGACTAATATGCATTAAAAATTGATATAATAAACACACACATATACATATATATGTGTGTGTTTGTGTGTGTGTGTCTGTTAGTGTGTGATTATGTTGTTATAAACACAGAGCAAATGCAACTAAACATGACACAGTAACATTAACACACAGACAGTTATGCAGTAGCAAAAAATCCCTGGTCCCTCTCCCTGCAGAAAAGGGAAAAGAGTGATGGTGTGGAATAAAAGAGATGTTAAATCTCTAAGTGTGCTCATATGACACGTGGTGTAGTTTTTGAGATTATGGGGTACGAGAGAAAAATTGATGAGCATTTAACAGGAAATGTAAAAGATTATCCTTGCCATCAGTATCAATGGCTAGTTATTATCTATGGCCTGACAGTGCTGGCACGCTCGCCTTCTCCTGAGTCCAGAATGGTCACCGTGCCAAAATGCTCTCCCCCTGCTCCCAAAGTACAGTGCGACTTCTGCTCTTCCACATATGGACGAGCTCTATAATTGGAGTGACATTAACAATACACTTATGCGTTATGAAGCAGCACTCAGGTGTAAACGCTGACTTTTATGTGGCACAGGGAGATTTCAATTTATCACAGGGAGAGCTGTCAGTTAGCATGTAATATCTGCTGAAAAGGTAGCATAATCACATCCACAAGTACTGGAGCAATTTTCCTCTTTTCCAGCAAGGTGCAAAGGTGAGCCAAGAGGAGGAGAATGAAAGAGATGAGTTTGGGTCTGAAGAGCAAAACAAAGAAGGAAGGGAGACGGCAAGGTTCTTACATGAAATATGAAAATTTTTCGTGGCACAGATCACAAGCTGCGCACATAATACTTTCACATTTAGATGCAGAGTGCAGGCATGTGCATGTGTCAGCATGGGATTGGGTGGGTGGGTGGGGACTGAGCTGGCGCGTGGTGCCCAGCCATGTGTGCTCCTATGTGGGCTTCCTGACTCCCAGCCTGGTTGCAGATGGCACACTGTCTCAGCGCTCTGCTCAGCAGGCGTACTGACACGAACTATTGGCCACACAGACACACAGGCGCATACGCACACGCATACTAACACGTGTATTGCATGCGCATGTGTTTCAATAATGAAGGCATTTGTTTTTATTTAGTGAAAACCTGTAGAATTACATACAATGGTATCAGCTTCGCCGACTGAACTAATATAAGAACTGTCACGTTAGGTCAGACAACACACACTGGCAGGTGTCGCTGCCGCGGGGGTGCTTGCTAACAGTGAGGGAAGGGCAACATGGCACAAGCACCTGACTGAGAGAGAACACATGAGGTCCTGTCATGGTAAATAAGAAATCAGTATAACCACAAAAAAACCTATTCAGGTCATGTGAAGGCAGGTGTAAATATAGGAGAGAGTGTGTGGGCTGGAGGATGGGATTTATCAAGTGGTGAATAAAACACCAGCAGGGCTGACTGGTCTCCATTTCAAAAGCAAACTCGGTGTTATCTGCTACATTTGACTTATTTTCTTGGTCTTTCTGCTGTCATGTTCTTACCCAGAATTGTAATATTAACATCTGGTAAAATAAACACTCTCTGATTTCACCACTTTTTTTCAAATATTTATCAAACTAAATTTGATCATCTGGGCCACATGTCTGAGCTGTCTGTCAGAAGAAGGGTTGATAAAACTTTCCCACAAAGCCACTAAAGTCAGATGCTATTAACTGTTCACTTTGTGGAACAATTAAGCCTAAAGACTTGTTAGGGTAGACAGATGTTCAGCAGTCCCTTCTACGTACCTCTGCAGTAGGGGAGAGGGAAATCCCAAGCAGCAGTACCAGCTGAAGTGGCGAGACAGGACAGGGTGGTGTGACCCTCCAGCACGTAGCCTGGGCTGCAGCTGTAGCGGATTTTGTCCCCGATGTTGAATGTGGACCCCTGCTGGTGGCCATTGAGTAGTTGTCCCGGATTACCACACGTGTAGCTGGGCAGAGCTGGAGAAGGGGAGGTACAAGGAGGAGGGGGCAGTTAATGGGGCAGTTTGTGTCTAAGTCTGTAGTGCTGCATCACATTAGTTCTGTACAGAAGACTGTGACAAATAACCATACACGTGCACATGCGCGCACACACACACACACACACACACGACTTGTATATATACATACACAAAAATAGTATATTTACTGAAATAGACATGATTTCTCCAGTTTTTCCTATCCTGAAGTGATTCATAAAAAATGATAATAACAAATAAAAAGGAAAACACTTTAATCACTTATTGCTGCCAGACTGACCATCACTGCTTGTCCAGCTATGTACTTGCATGCAAATAAATGTAGCCTCAGTATTGACAGACCCATGTCTAATTGTGTGTTATTATGCAAATCAAGTTCAAAGGAAGTTCAGCCAGTTTCTCGTTCCTGAATCTTTCACTTCAGCTGTTACACTCCTATATGAGACATGATTGCAGCTGGTCTTTTCCTTAATGACATGCAGTAGTATGAATAATTCTGCAAAACACCGGTTACAGTCCAATATAGGTGTGTGGTGGGAGGTTTTGTTCCTGCTGCATCTCAAACAGTAAATCCTCACAGTATGACCACAGCACGTATCATACACACACACACAGACACACATGCACCCTGTCATCCAGCTTACAGTCACCCAGTCACACACTCCCACACGGTGAGGGAGCTGGCCAGACCATGTGCTGGACTTTGGATGAAACTCAGTCTCTCCACAGGGACTGGATTCAACTCCAAAGAGGACAGAATGGCTCCTATACAACAACACAGCTCACTGGCACCTCACCATCACATTCAATGTACACTCCGGTTTCTACTCTGTCCAATGTCTCCAGCTCCATCATGTATCACAGGAAATTACAGCATTTCAAAAGAGATGAGCTTATTATTATTATTATCAACAAGGACAAGCCACTTGAGTTTGGAAAATATTTCTCATTCATATTAATGAAGTTAAAAAAGAATAAAGTGCGCAAGTGACTTTATGACATGATAAGATATCCTGAATAGAATTCTTCCACTGAAGATATAATGAAACTGTAGTTAGCTTTTTGTTTTCATGAGTCCCACAAAGTCCTCAACGATGTAGAGTTAATTTAAATGCTCAAAAAATAAATAAATAAATGAAAATCTTTTGTTTGTTTTCATCTTTTGCCCTTTCTAGCCCAGTAAACTAAAGCCTCCTTAGAGCAAGGTCGGACGGACGGATCAGTCATTTCACCCAACAGTCTGTTCTTGAGCTTGAGCTGTGGAATTAACTGGCTGGTAAATAAATAGACTGCAAACTGTTTGTGTCCAGTCAGACAACGAACGTGACCTCCAAGAGGCTGATTTCAAATGTGTGTGTGTGTCTGTGTACCCCGCTAAGGTAACCGAAGCCACGAAGCTGTGAGATGGAGTAAGCTCTGATCTGGTAATCTGTGGCCATCAAACGGGGCGGGAAGAGGCCTGCAGATGACAGAGATCAAAACAGTGGCAGTGTACTCCTGTCTCACCAGTTCATACTGTCAGTGTCCATAGCCCCTCAATTGACCTTAATGTGTTCTGTCAATCAAGGGGGCCGTATCATATGATAAAGCACAGTTTGCACTGTAGTGTGTAAGTAAAGACATTGAAAGGTGTGTTTGTTGGGTGAATTGGTCGACAATGCATCAAAGTCTCATTTAAAAAATAAATCATTATTCATTTCTTTATTTCAGAAATGTGCTCAGTGGCTGACGCAATCCATTCCTATGTTGTAAGTTTCACAGGGATTTGAACAAATTTCATACATTTCAACAACAACAGCCAAACAGACTAAAAATAGACATGCCTGAAGTAGCTTCAGTTGACACATTCAGTATCAGTATTGTTGGCCAATAGCAAAACATATCAGCCAAATCTTTGCTGTCACCCGCAACACTTCCCTACTTTTTTTTCTAAAGAGGTGCTGTATGGGTAAAATCAGCACCGTCTCACTCTCACAGGGCAGAAGACTGCAGCTGCATGTTGCACTTCTAGCTACATCCCAATCAGTGATTTCACAGCAGGTGTTTTCCATCATCTGCTGCAGGCTGAACACCTGCTCAGGCATCACAGATTCTGCCCTAAATGACTAAGTGCTGATTTACCCTTTAAAGTACCTGGTTAGCTTTTGGTGTCGCTCCCTCTGGCCTAATCTGATGACAGCCTGACTTGTCACTTTCAGGCTCCACTGTGCCACAGCCTTTATTCTGACCGGCCAAGGCCAGCTTATTACAGCATCCCTTCCGTCGCTACCAGATTAACATACACACAAGGTCTGATTAGCATACCAGCTGAACTCCTCCAACGCGGCCATGCAAGCGTGGATCAACATAGCTACTGTGTCAAAAAAAAAAAAAAGTTTGATTATGAGCAATATTTGCAAGCTCGTGGCCAGACGTTTTAACTTGTCAAACACACGTGTAGCTAACAACATTAACTCTGGCTGCGTTCCATTGAGATGTGCCGGTGCCAGGGCCCTGATATTGTACATGCTGGCTCACTGGCATGGATCATTGGCACGCCTAAATGGAACAGAGCCATCATTAATGTTATTAGTTACACCTGTGCTTTTTCCCACTAGTCAAAATGTCCGCTGTGAGAAGGTCTATTTTTAGGAAGAAGAAGAAGAACATAAACAGAAGATAGCAGATGTGTGAGAGAGAGGCAGTGCGAGCAAAGCCGTGAGACTTACGGGGGGAGAGTGTGTGGATGTGTGTGTGACAGAGAGAAACAGATGACTGATTTCATTGCGTTGTAGCTGATTGAGGGCACAGCGCTGAGAGTCAATGTGCATGCACGTACCTCATATTTCAGCGAGCGTGTGTGTCTGTGTGTGTGTGTGTGTGTGTGTGCGCGTGCGCATGTATGTATGTGATATTCTCATCACACTCTCCATTTCAGGTTATTAGTTTGGGCAGTAAATTAAGTCTAATAGTGCCATTACTAGTGCAATCCCCAGAACAGGGCTATGCCTGAAGCACTGAAGTGGCAAATACTTCTCTTTTTTTTTGTTTTTTTTACCTGACTGAGAATCATCAATACTGTCTTTATTTCCCACAGTGTGGATTTATCTGTCGCCAATAAACATCAAGAGTGAAAACAGCAGACAGTGTTTGATATAGAGGATCACGACAGCAACATTCATCACGCATGAAACACCTGAAAATGATGTGGTTTTTTTCCTGCTCTGTTCACCTCCAAACTATATTTGATAGTGGTGGAATTTCATAGAGGACAAAAAAACAATTCATGCAAAGGTAAGCCTCTTTTTTACGTATAATGAAGCGAAGAGAGCCTCACTGAGCAGCTATACAGCCCAAATCAGGAAACCAAGGCAGCAGCGTATAAAAAACAACCAGCTTTTTTTTTTTTTATTCTTTTGCACCGTGTGTGCACCGCTTTAAACTGATTTATCACAACCTGTTCCATTTATTCCTGCAGGCGAAATCCTAAACAGAAGAAAGGAGAGAATGAAAAAAGGATATGCACAGGAAGAAAGGCAAAGGACACACACACACACACACACACACACACAGGAGCTTGAGAGAAATGAGAAAACAATTTTAAATATTTGCGAGACGACTTCACATTATTCTCCATTAATTTCAGCCCCTGCAAAGGCTTTCATACATTATTTTTGCAAATTATTCTACAAGCTTTGCAGCCTTCACTTGGAAACTTAGCAGCACTTAGTGGTTTTGGTTTTGGTAAAACTCAGGGGCACTACACTTGCCAAGAGTCTGGCTTCTGTCATCACATGGACTATTACATACCAACCCCCCCCCCCCCCCCCACCCTTTGCACGCACGACCCCACAAAGGCAGCACTTAGGTGTTTGTCGTGGCAGGTCCATAAGTCACTAGGATGGAAGACTGTGACATGGCCCATCCCTGAGGGCCCGGATGCTTTAAGCTCTTCCACTGCTGAAACGGCAAAGGACGCTCCTCGTTCATCAATGCATCCCTCTCTACAGCACACACCGACTAACAGCAGAGAGTCCTGCGCACAAGCTCAGGCGTGCACGAACCGCACGCACAACACACATATAGAGTGCAAGAAGCCGTGCTATCCATCACATCATCCTTCCCTTTCATCATCCGCACGCATTTCTTTTTTCCTCCCCCTTTTTCCCCTCAACTCCTCTCATTCCTGGTGACCAGGACAAAGGACAGAGAAGAAGGAGAAGGTATGAAGCTTGTCTCCTGTGAGAAGACCTTTGACCCTAATAAGACTGCTGCTCTCTCTTCCTGGGTGTCTTCAAGCCTGTTCTTCAATTTGTCATCTTCTCCTCCTCAGGAAAAGGGAATAGCTAGATGCCCTTGCATTATGTAGAACCCATTTGTCACAAAATGGTTCTTAAAAAAGCATGTGCTGCAAAATAAAGAGATTGTGGATGTGTAATACTTTATGGCGAGAGACTTCATATCAGGAAGTGTTTCCATTTTTAAGAGATAGATGGAAATAACTGCTGTAAATGGGAGATAGTGAAATAAAAGAGGATATAAAAAAGATATAAAAATGCATTTCTGCTTTGTATTCCAAGATAGATACAGATTAGTTTGCTTTGTCTCTTAAGTTACGAAGGCCGTCACTGGAGGAGGAACCGAGCCCCTGAAGTAAGTCAGGAGTACACAGAAAATGCAAGAAAAGAGAGAATTAAGTGAGAGAAAGGGGCAAGAGAGACAGAGACAACAGTTGGGGAGACAAGCCTGACTCTGTTTACCTGATGTAGCATCACGCTGTCTATCGTATATCAAACAGCCAAAGAAGATGTGTGACTGACAGCATAGCACAGCAGGGACAGCGTTTACGCACCACCAGTATACCTTGAGAGGAAGCATGGAGGTGCAGGGTAAAATGTATACAACAGGAGGAAGTTTGTGCTTTTTATTGACTTTTGTTTTGTTTCACATAGTCTCTCCCCCCAGTCTGTGTTATTTCTCAGTTACGCCTCCATCTTTGTTTAAATGAACAAAACAACAAAGGGGAGAGACTGACTCATATTTTGAATTAAGAGTTAGAGAGAATAACAGAGAGATGAAGAAAGATAAAGATGCAGATAGACAGATGGTGAGACATTAATAGGTTCGTGGATGATGGGAAAACAGCTTTGTCATCAGGAGGAAGGAGCTACGTTCAGCAGCACCTGGCTCCAAATTAGTTCCCAGCAAAAGAGAGCAAGACCCATTAAGATGAGATGACCTCAATGCGATTAACCATTTGGTGTGGAATGCTGGAGTTTAGGAAGCCCATCCCACTTCTCTAAAGATTGAAGGTCAGCCTCCACCTCTGTGTAGGTTTTTACTGTGTGTAGCCACCTTTGTATTTATCTCAGCACACCTCACATCACTCTGTTTCTGATTTCCTCCTGCTCTCCATTCCTTTTCCTGTGCCTCTTCCCTTCCCTCTCCATCTTCCTGCTATGTATTTGGAAGTGACATTGCAAAATCGATCCCAACACACAGGTGCATTAGCTCAATAAGCCGTTTCTGCTTTGTCAAGCAGCAATTCAATCAATGCCTCCTGTTCCCTACACATGGGCTGAACAAAGGCTGGCAACTCCCATCACTTCTGCTTAGAGAAGCTGAGGAATGCAGAAATTAACTCTCCTTTCAATACGAGAAACAACATAACATCCTACTGTTGAGCATTAGCAGGTGTGTCTGCACAAAGGTGTGTTATACAATATGAAATAAATATATATCTGCTAACCAAAAAGTTCCCTCAATAGATGTAAGCTTTTGGTTTGAAAAGTGTGTCTGAGAATGAAAGGAGACTTTGTCATGCAGAACGAACACCAGTTGATGGGCTGTATTCTTCATATCGTGGGTTTAACCACTAAATAGCTTAAAAGTTAGAAATTTTCAATTTGTTTTAGATAGAGGAGGGAGGATAAATGTTGGATGATGTGGTTTTTCAGAGTAAGAGTCTGAGCTCCAGCACTTGGAATCCTATCATCCCAAGAATATCATGCACTAGATTTGCCTCATCATATTTTCATCACAAGCTATCAATTAATTACTGTGCTGTGCTCTCTGCAACACTACTCTCCTGTGATGCTTATTTTCTAAACTCAGATTTTGAGGCAGTGGGAGGAAACACTTAGCCCAGTGAGCCCTGAATTGGAGAGCTATGCCATGTGTGTTGTTATACTGCGTCTGAGGTCTGAGTCCACCCTGATGATAATATGAAATGCCTCATGGTTTGTTAGGACTGAGATACTGGTCAGTGTGGGTTTACATGTCGACTGTTGATTGTGGACTGTCTTGAGAAGCTTAAGGGTTACCAGATGTGCCCATCAGGGGAAAGCCCTTATCAAGGTTACAGACCGAAGTCACATTTCAGAGTACTTATATGACATACGTGTGTGTGTGTGTGTGTGTGTGTGTGTGTGTGTGTGTGTCACTGCCTCAAAGGTTTGGGGTAAGAGATCCAAATTTGAAAATCCCTTTTTTATTCTGAGCTGAGCCGCTTTATAAAGCCCCTCTGATTTGATAACAAGTAAAATTCTGAGGTAAGAATGAATTGATTTTTTGTGCATTCAAAAGCAAAAAGACACACACAAAAATGCACACAAATACAGAGTGGAAAGAACCCCAGATCTCCTCATTTCCCTTGCACACAACAGCAGGTGCAGTAAAAGGGCCAGTTGCTGTGTGGGAGGCGGCGAGGTGTGAAGGAGAGCTCATACAGAATTGATGGTTGCCGACAATGCCTGCAAAACGGAATAATGTGCCATTCAGTAGCCATTCACTATATATGAGAGTAAACTGAGAGGGACTGGGGACCATGAGAGACCTCAAGGAAAGCCAGAAGACAGATGAGAGACAGGGCTGGTGAAGCTGGGAGGAGAGACCAACACATCTGTGAACAGCCTCAACCCTGTCTGGCTTGAAGCATCTAAATCCCCCCAGCTTCTCAGGCTTATCTCTCCACTGCTGTTACTCTTGCAAAGAAAAATGACAGAAATCCTGTGGTCACAAGAAAATTGATTTCAATCAGTTCCATACAGTAACGACTGTGTATTTTATATTTGGGGAAGGAATGGATATTGAAATCATATTTCAGAATTTGTATTACAGAGAAAAATGAGGCACTATTTTCAAGAAACTGCTCTCTGACATTTCACCTTTGGGTCACGCTAAAAGAAAGGGTCACCAAGAACATTAACATCCATCCTCTGGGGAAAATGAATATCAATACGGGCTTTCATGGCAATCCGGCCAGTACAGCTATCAACACGTTCAGGTATGATGTACTGGTGGCCTAACATCATGGCCATTAGAAGGCTTTTAACCCTTCTGTCATATTCTGCTGTATTTTGTTTCACTTTGGCCTCCCCTCAGCCAATCCTCCCTCTCCTGATCTGCAGGTTGCCTTGGAAACAGTAAAGGCCCATCGGAGAGGACTGCCGATGGGTAAACATGCAGGATTTTGGGGAATATGACAAAACAAATGCATCTGTTAGATCGCTAATTTCACCATTGCATGCGTTTCCACTTGGCTATATACTCTGTGTTACCCTGGTTATCTGCCATCTTCCAACTGTTGTCGGCATTACACTGCCAGTTAACTGTGTCATATGTTACACATCAAGGATATGAAGGCATTTCCTTTGTTGCACACACACAAAAACAATGCTCTCGATAATTATGCTGAAGCATCCCTTTCCTTTGTCAGGTCAACGGGTCAAATGCGGATTCAGACCGACATCCCATTGACTATGTCTCCTTCAATTCACTTTAGTTTTCCATCAGTTTTGTTATCTGACTTGTGCAGAGAATAGAGCAGCGATGGCTTGATGAAGCAAAGGTGCATTGGAAAGATTAATCAATACCTTCATTTAACCTTGGCTTTTCCCCTCACTCTCGCCTTCTCTCCTGCACTTCCACTCATTTGCTGCAGTGAGAGGAAATGGAATTCCACATTCACCACACTCCAGACTCAGCAAAAGTATCTATTTTGTTTCTGACCCACTGGCCTTGACATGAAAAACATATCCACCAGTCATGTATTGGTTTTTTGAGGTTGATACTGTCATCTGATCATTTCATGTGTCCATCATGTTGTGTGTATTGTAAAATGGTATAGGTTTGTTCATGTTTGTTACTTTCATATAGTTGCTATGATCACAAGTGTAAGTGTAAAACACAAGTTCCATCATGATACTATATTATATCGATTCAATGTACTACAACTTGATATTTGTCCATATGGCAAAGACTGCCACAATATGATTTTATTTTGATTCAACCCAGGGACCAGTGAAAGATGAGACGATATCATAACACAATCACTTCAATTCATATCGAACTACAAAAAAGCAACTAAATATCATTTGACATTGATTTCTGAGCTCAACCAGATAATGAAAAACAATCTGTATTACTATAAAGTGCTACATTCTGATTTATTGAGCTTTTCAATTTTCAAATCTATAATTCTATTGAAATTCTAAAAGAAGACATCAAGTTCCTCAGATGTCAGACTGAACGTTTTTACACGTCTTTGTGAGTGAAAGATGAAACTGCAGCTGTAATACTCACAGCTCTTTTTTCTTCGTTGTGCTTTAATTTTTGTGGGAAAAGCTAGTTACAAGTCAGGGCTTATCACACACAGCACGCAACTTACCAGTTGATGCATCTTCTCCAAAAGAAAATACTTCTACACTGCTGATTTATTCCCAAGAGGGACAACAGTGGTTGACTTTTTCTGGCTGCTTGCCACTCGCATTTCTTTTGAACATGTACGCGAGTGGACACAGATGGGGAAAGCCAGGGGATTTTCAAAATAAAGGTGTATCCAATAAATGAGAATATGTATAAATGTGTGATCAACTGACTCACTGGTCATTGAATCAATGTAGATCAATGTATTGTTACACCCCCTAATCATAAGTAAGGGATATAAGAAGTGATGCAATCAGTCTCATAAATGCCAAAACCAGAGGGAGCCAAACACTGGCACTCACACAGAGCAACGTTTGACAGACTTGTTTGTGAAGCCAAAGCTGTGGCCAGACCGAAAAGTCTCCCAGAATGGAGTGTTAATAAGGAGTCATTACTCAGCTTCTGAATTATGTGTTGTTTTGCTCAAAAAAGCTATTGATCCCCGCTGCTCAGTGTAGTTTACAGCTGCCTACACCTCCACCACCCATGGGGCTAACTACCTCAAATAAATTGTAAACTTGAGGGAAATCCAGGACGGCTGGCTGTCTGAGGGGAGCAACAATTCCAGCCAGCCGTGCCTCATATAAGTTCTTTTAGTCATGAATACTTGATTATATACCACTGTGCAGATAGAGTCATCTTCCAAACAAGTCATGTTGCCAACACCCATCTCATTGTTACTGACATCTCATTTTATTTCTACTAGTTTATTATGCTTGTTATGAAAGACAATACAAGTGAGAGTAAACTCTGATTCATGTTTATGGCTGAGTAGCTTAAAGTTATCCATATGGCAAACCATGAAATTTAATTTAATGTGTCTTTTATTGTATTTGTTAGAAAATGACAGAGCAGTATAAGAAGTTCTTTTATTCAAAAGCTTCACAATGTCACAGGGATAAAAATTAAGAACAAATATTGTCTATTTGCTATTGAACTGCTTTTGAATGCGTTAAGGACTGGCACGTCTTCACTGCATCTATGAGCTGTTGAGATATGATCACACTGTATTAATCATATAGACCATATCAAGAACACGACTGCTCATGGTCTGATGGAGGTCTGCTAGAACAAAAGGTCAGTGGAGGTATTTCAGTCCTGTGGAGAGAGTATCCTGTGCCTGACTGAAACCTCTTTACTGTATGCACTTCTGTTTTTGGCTCAGCTCTAACTCGCAGCAGCGCCTTTAGTCTGTACGCTCTGCTTCACCACTTAAATCACGCTGTCATCCTTACTTCTCGTGGCCACAGTTTTTTAGACCAAGCTCCTGATCTGCTTGTATGACAGCAGGAAATACATTGCAGTTTATTTGTAATGGGAGCTTCACTTGCTGCTACACGAGAAAATAACTAAATTAGTTAAGTTTCCTCAGCTCTAAAAGACCCCTAAGAAACACTGTTTTAATATTCCCACAGTTTCTGAGAGGATTCCCGTTTTGAATAGACTCCCCCCAACACTATTAGCGGCTTGACTGATTTCATTTTGGCGACTTGTTGCGTTTCTTGCGTCTCATCGACTCTGCAGTCATCAAGTGAACCATATTAGGAACTTGATCTAATGCTAAAATAAGCAACATTTAGCCAATTATCAAACCACTGTTTTACTGGTTGAGTCATGCAATCATAAAATCCATTAAATTGCTGTGTGTCGGTACATGCCTAGTGCTCTGCTGCGATATGGATTTCTTGATTTCTGACATATCACACTCACAGTATGATCATCCACCAGAGCACGCCTTCCTCTCCTATATTTAACCTCATACCCCCATCCTCCTAAACATTTGGCTTATTCCATATTTTGCATTGCTTCAGGCATATTCTATAAGATGTATTTTATGTAAGCATCTTATCTACATACTTTGTAGTGCTCCTTTTCTTCCTCTTCTCCCTCTAGCACCACATGTATCCGAGTGACTTGATGCTACTGGTATTACTGCTTCCTCGTTTCTTCCAAATCCCAACCAGTATTCCCCAAGCTGGGGTCTTCTTTTGATTCCAGACCTACTGTTCCCTAGGGGTGTACCAATCTATCATCAATGTTTGCTTCATGTTTCCCTTTCAGCTTAGGGATCACAAAAAGACAGTTGTTTTGCAACACCAGTGCACGTGGCCCAGAAGGAAAGACTGTGATCCAATACAATATTCAGACCCACAGATATCCTGTAAAAATGAGGTGCAAATCCACGCACATGCCATTGTGGGAAATGTGTAAAGAAAGCTCCATGTTCATGCTGCTGGTGCTTGGTGCTGAGTGGCTTTCAGAGGTGATCCAAGAAAAGATCACCAGTAGGCCATGTGATCTTTTCATTGTCACTCAAAACACAGAAGCTTCACACCATGATTACAGAGCATGCAAAGCAGAATTCCACTTTTAACTCAAACAAAAGATGGCAATTTACTTCCCACCCATTCTTATAAAAATGGCTTGCTCCAACGTCTCCTCCCTCTGACACAACACCTCTGCTTGTTCCCCTGTCCTTGCATCATTACACTAGAGCAGCAACTGTGAATTAAGACCTCAAATAGAGCAGACAGTGATGCCAAATGATGGGTAAGAGACAAACACAAAACAAACAGGTGTGCCTTTGCTTTACGCTTCAACGATGGTACATTTGCACCATGAGTTCCAGCATGAGCCTGTCAGGCTGACACACACAGAGGAGGACAGTGAGACATACACAGAGGAGGACACAAATCTGCTAAAATCCCTGTGTCTGTGTAACTCGTGAAGATATCCGTCTACTCCGAGAGTTTGTCTCCATGACACCTCTGAGTTGACTCTCTTCCCTCCAGTAGATCAACCTGAAAAGGCTGTTTCTCCGCTGTCGGCATCAAAACTGTGGTAATGCAACCGAGTACGGCAAACATTGATTCTCTATAAATGAAGAGAAAGTTGACCAAACACAGCTGACCTGTGTGATTGTGTTGAGGAAACGATATTATGCAGCGCTTGTGTGCAAGTCTACATTTCATTCCTCACCCTGCTCATGTGTCTGTGTGCGATGTGAAAATTTCAGCACTGCAATTCATCACTGTATATGGACTCAATTGCTCACAATCCAATACAGAACAATCAGCAAACCTATATCTAGACGGTAACCAAGATTTCAAATGAATGGTGTATTAACAGTCAGGGTAATTCAATTAAATTTACACAAAGATTTAAAAATGCCATCCTAGAAATCTATACAAAGGCTCAATCAACAAAGCTTTGACTACACACACAACTTCCCAGAACAAATGTACAAGACCTTAAATTTGACCTTTGACATTTTGGTGGCTAACAAGTGAATATCCGACAGTCGATTAGGTCTGAAAGGGATGAGTGGGGGGAATTGGTAATGGCTGATCGATAAGTCCAGTCTGATAAATGGCTGCGCATTAGAGCAGGCAAGTAAGAGAAATGATTAAAACACAGCGGCCAAGAAAGGAGCCGCTTTGGTTGATATCTATTAGAGCAATGAGAGGGGGGTGTGCACTGGTTAGTGTTCATAACCGTCGCTGGGTATTTCATCATGGATGGTAACATGCATGCAAAGCAATCTTAATGATGTATTAGATTACACAGCTGCTTAATGATAAATGCGGGTTTATTGAAGTCTCCTACACTGGAGTCCTCAGTAAATACACTTCACGCTGTTAAAAGTTTAATTCCAATCAAACTAATTGAGGAAAAAGCAATTGAGGGGAACCAAGAGACAGCAACAAATACCCAACACACAAGATCGGATGATTATACTGTATACTGTCTTTCTGAGTAACTTTTTAACTCCAACAGCTGAACATTTTCTGGATCAATAAACTGTCACACCAATTTACCTGCGGGAGAGGAGAGTAAATAAGCCATTAAATACCATACTGTCACAAACAATAGATGTGAAGTCTGATATGGTATTGCCTGGAGTTTCTTGTGCATGTCAATATCTGGAGACCTACCCTGCCTCCCACCTGCTGTAACTAGCTCCTTTAATAGTGTTATACCCCCCCCCCCTCCTCTCGCTCTCTCGCTGTGTCTATGATGAGTGCCTGAACATGACATGAAAACTCACATCTCCCAGCTCCACTCTCCTCACCCCCTGAGCTCTCTTCCGTGCCAGTCTGGCCTTCCAATTACCTGAGCATAAGTGGACACTAATTCGCTCTAAGTTCCGAGCTTTTTCAACTATATTGCTTACACATACTCATGCGTCGACACTTGGCAGTGAAGGCGACAAATGCCAATTAGATAAACAAGAAAAGGGCACATAAGTCACAGAGCTTTCTGTCGGGCACAACAAAGCTTCCTACTTTGTGCCACTTGTGTATTGTACCCAAAAAAAAAAAAGAAAGGCTGCTCGACGTACAAAGGAAGATTCGTCACCTTGGTTTGGAAACCGGATACACACTTGAACATACTGTACACACGCGCGCTTGTGCATATTCAGAGGCACGTCTCTACCTCATCCCAGCTCAGAAACAATGACACCCTAATCCGGGGACAATATGGGCACTAATCCACACAAAACAGGGATTGTACGGAGAGACAAACGTGGGAGCGAGGGAGAAAAAGAGCTAGAACGCTAACAAGCAAAGGAGACTAATCCTGATGAGAGATAGAGGCCGGGAGAAGAGGATAAAAAATCACTGTTAGGGAGGGCAAGACAGACGGAGGGAGAGACGGACTGGGAGAACGGGAAGTTTGAAAAAGAGAGAGGTAGAAATAGGGCTCAGACATTAAACGGTTAAAATCTCTGAGAGATTCATTTCGAGGTTGGCCAACTGACAGAGAAGTGTTAATAAGCAACAGCTGATAAAACCCACCACTGACATCAGCCACACACACAATAAGCCTCTCTGCCTCTCCACTACTCAAGGTGACTCTTCCCCACTTTTTTTTTTTTTTTTTGCTTCGATTTATTGGTTTTTGCGATACGACTAGCCAAACATCGAGCCAAACTAATTAATTTCCACTGTGACTGAAAACTTATCAGGCTCATTCAATCTTCAAGCAAGAAAAAAAAACACGGTGCTCTGAATTTTAAAGTTTAAACCAACACAACCATGAGAGCTTATGGTACCTGATCATCAGTCACTCCATCACAAGGCCCTGCAACAAAACACGCGATTCAGATCACTTCACTTCCTGTCATTGAAGTTACCGAGCACGTGGTACACAGAACTGGATTTATCCAAACACCCTTCATCAAAAAGAGGGCACGCTTTCAAAAGGTGAACTATCACCCTTACTTACAGCAAGTTGGCTGATGGGGGTTATCTCGGGCTGGAATTAATTACATCAAAGTCTACGATCCAGAGGGTTGAACAGATGACATTTACAAGAGGCCAACCGAGGCGCTTAATTACACACTTTCATAAAGTGGCAGAATTAGTGTGCCAGACTGGTACCCCACAAACAGCGGAGGAATAACAACACTAGCAACCTTTTGGAGGAGTCAAACAAAACAAGTAAAGGGGATGAAGTGTGTTGGGTGACATTTTATGCAGTCAAAACCCAATAACGAAGTGCTATGTCAGAGAGGTGAGAGCACTTTGCATCCTTAGTGCCTTTCTGGGTTTATTTATTTATTTCTTTTTTATTTTTTCAGGGAGATGAGCTCACTGGCTAAAAAATGCATGGCTGTGGAGAGAGGGCGGGCGCTGTGCATGAGAAGTGGTGCAGCAAATGTGCTGTGTGGTGTTCCTTGTGTTCCTCTGACCTGCTTTTCGTGACAATGCATCTCCAGCAGGGTGGAGAAAGAAGATTCCCTCATAGCCGTATCCATTATTTCACACCCGTGAGTCATCCTCCTCTTTCTATTCCTCCATTGCAGCTCTTCCCAACTCCTTGTGCCTTTCCATACTTTCTACCTTTCCATCTCCCCTTCAATTCCTTCTGCAGCTAACTCCCACTCCACCAGCTGATGTCTCTTTTCTCGTGTCTCCCCCTCTCTCACCATCTCTCTCTCTCTTTGTTTGGATGCAGTGAGGGTAGGCCCTGTCAGTGTGTAGTCTGTCAGTGTGGAAACAGCAAGGAGCACAGAGGGCCTTTCACAGAAGTTAAAAAAAAGGACAGGCATGCGAGAAACACCTCAATGTTCACTCTTCCTGGCTGCACTCAGACAACTGCGTACAACCTGTATGTGCAGTATAGAAAACTACACAACCGCGCGCGCACACACACACACACACAGATACATGATGCTAGCAACACATCCCGCCCACTGGCCTAGTATTTGCCTCAGCCTGTCTGTCTGTCTGTCACTTTGTGCCATTGTCACACTGCTCACACCTCAGTCACTTCCCCTCAGTGGGACAGGCTTCCTCTGCTGTGATCCGACAACATGTGTTCAGCCCGTCACTAAGTCCCATACATATACATTCTCATGCAGGCTCAACACACACACATAGACACACATACGTACACAGTCTGCTTTCTCCAGGCGCTCAGTCAAACATCTCCAAAGCACAAGGTCGCATTTCCAAAGGGACTGGCTGTTTCCCACTTGCAGTGAGAGAAACACGAGCGGAAGTGTTCGCAGACTTTGAATGTGAGCTCACTTATTTTTCATGGTTGGATTTTAATTATTGATTCTACTTTTCCATTAAAAGTGTTTTACAAGCACAACCTTTTTCTTGTCTCATCACATACTAACATGTTAGGTTTATTAAAGTGAGATTAAAACTGTTGCTTTGAATCAAATGTTGCTGTGAATTAAAATTGTCTGCCTTTTTTTTTTTTTCCTCGGTGACCTAGAATTTTTGTCACACAAATTCTCCTCGAGTGCCACAGCATGTCTCCTGCTGCAGCTCAATACTAAAAAACATACTCTCGATTTATTAACTGCATATATTTGATATGGTCTCTAGATCAACCTGACTCTTGCTCATGTCTTTTTTTTTTATGTTGTCAGTGGATATACGTTTATTTTTCTACACTGTCTCAACCCTGGTGAGAAATACATATCACCCACGCACTGGGTTACTACGGTTACAGTATAGAGAACTGGTGTTATAGCTGCACATATGTTCTCACTTTCCGCACTGCTCCAGGGCACTGCAAACAAACTCAACCACAGGCATGAGTTCTCAGGGAAGGATGACCTTTCCATGCATGCTCTACTGAGCAGCAGATACATCATGCTATGTTTGAGTGTGCACTCCTGTGTCCACTTGCGCGAATGGGTGCACCTGGAAGTCTCTTGTGTGCAGATGTGTCCGTGTATCTGAGTGCAGCTATGGTGTAGCAGTGCTGTTTTATCTGGAGAGCAAAACAACAACTTGTCCTGACCATAGACCAGACCCTGTCTTTCCACCAATTCACCCAGAAAACAAATAGAGGGCAAGACGGAATGAGGGTAGAGACCCAAAAAAATGAGTGTGTCTTGCGGTGCTGTGCAGTGCAGACGTGCCTGGCAATGACTTGCGGGGCAATGGGAACTGTCAAGAGCTCTCTTAGCCTGTGTCAGTTCTATAAAAAGAGAGAAAAAATAGAGAAAATATGAAAAATAACCCCAAAAAAGCACAGATGTGGGATCCCGTATCAAATATTAACATAATGTGCAGCAGGGGTAGATACAGCCTGATGGGTTTCGACAACAACATGGCCCTCTTAAACCCAACCGCACCAGTCATTTTAAGTTAAGAACAATATCATGCATGATTACACTCAAACTCAGTGTAAGGAGCTGGCGTTTAACTTCACTCTTGTAATGAATATTCAGATAATTCAGATTGTTCAGATGTCAAAAACATTTCAGTCTCTATGGACCATACAAGATGCAGAAAAATAAAGCCAGAACACAGTATTTTCATCCCAAATTATTCAAAAATAAAGCTAATTACTGTTTTAGTGCTGGAGATGAAAACAGACTTAAAATACTGATGCGCTATGAGCAAGACACACAAAGTTCATCAACAGTTCTGGAGTTGTCTAAATGTTTCTGGAGAATTGAAATATTGATTTATAGTGTGTGTTTGTGTAAATCAGCATGCACATAAGATGTAGTACTAGGTGTGTGTGTGTGTGTTTATGTAAGCATGCGTGTGTGTTTGAATATCTGTGTGTGCGTGTGAGCTGAAACAGGTTTCATTAGGCTGACGGAGAACTGCCGCTCAACAATCAGCCATTAATTAAGTGTCAGAAGCATTTAACGGTCAGACACGCTGGCGGCTGATTCCCATGCCAGACACTAATAACAGCTACAATCTGCCAGGACCAAGGCTCTGCTTACACGGACGTGCCAAACAGCACGCATCCTCCAAGAAAATGAGTGCATACATTCAGTAAAACTGCAGCCATAAGAGCTGGTTTCTGTTTAACATTAACTTACATTCAGGCTCTTGAACCTCAGTCTAATAGGAAGCACTTCCTCCTCTTACAGTGTACTTGGCTGCTACTGTGGTGTCCTCTGGAGCAGAATCTGCACCATGTGATAGAACAATTGTAGCTGAGAGCAGTTCTTAATTTGTGCCGCAACTACACTGGCCCAGCTATCTCTATGACAAAATTAGAATGACATTCTGCTTGTTGGAGCAGGTGTGTAATTAACAGTCTAACCAGCATCACCAGGGTTTGTTTTGCTGGGGACTATTGTGTCCAAAAAAGGCTGAACTCACATTGGATTTTTTATTTTTTTTGTAAACAGTGATGCACTATATGCAATCAATTACAGGAACTGCAGTAACATTTCAAAGTTGAAAACTTTTACTGAAGCTGGTGTTTCCAGATAACTGTAGCAACATGCGGCAAAAGAAAGATAAAAATAGAAAAGAAAGACAAAAAAACAATAGCCACATCAGGTTTAAATAGGCTTATGGGAAAACATTCAGAAATTGCAAACTAAATAGTGTTTTGCTACAGGACTTAATAGAGCTTTTCCAAGGCTGCACTGTTGAATTAGTTCTAACAAAAACAAAAAAATGCATGTATGTATGTACATATGTAGGTGGAAGGAAATTTCACAAGGTCGAGGTTTTGCTTTTTTTGAAGCAGAAAACTATAGCATCTAGTTGATCTGGACCTGTTTGGTCTCTGATGACCTGCTCAGGAAAACAAACCATTTTGTTTGTTGTTTGAGTCTCCACAGCAGGATTTCACCCACATGGAAAATGGTATGGAAAGCACATCGCTGAGTCACTGCATGCGTGAGAGCAAACATCAGTAAACAAAAAATGAATCTTAATACGCTTGTGGACACACTCGCCAAAAATGTGGACAGTGGCCAGGTCTGCAGGCAACCGCATGGCTCTTGCCGTAGGTTTCTGTTCAAGGCTCTATTGAACTCTTACATGGCTGCCATTTACAATCCAAATTACAAAAGGCTTTGGTGCTGCCATGGCAACAACTCCAGTGACAGACTCTTGGTGTCAGAAAAATGATACAGGATGTTAAAGAGCTTGATGCCCTTTATCCACATTCATGTTGTGTCATTCAGTATTTACAGCTCTTGCTGAACTTGTTGGGCATATTCATCTTATATAAAATGCTTCATTTTTTATTTTTTATGGCTTATTCTTCATAAGGAAATATACATGTTTAGTTAGTTTCACTTCACTCAATGTACTAAACCTTCCTTGGTGCAGAAAATTTGACTAAAGTAATACCTAATGATGGTAAATTACATATAGATCCTAGTGGCAGGGAGCTAAGCAGCAAAGTCCTTTGGCACTAATACAGCAACATAACGCCACTATTTATAAGAGGTCCAATAAAAGCAGCACTGAACTAAGGGAGTAAAATAAAACTGAATCCTCTTCAGTCGCAGGCAATGATAAATTATGGGCCAAAAGTGCATGGATACCAATTGTAAGGATAGGGATGCATAAGTTAACAGTACTAGAACCTAACGCACACAGCACAGTACCACATTATATACCATATAAAGATCACATAGTGACCTGAATGCTGTGCCTACATGAGATCAGATACATGGTACAACTCAGCTCTTTTATATCCTTTACATTTTGTAGTGTCAGTGGCTTTTGTTGCGTGAATTACTAGAGCCAGTTTTAAGTTTCATTATGATTCAAGCGATCATCTAATTCTGACATGAACGATTCTCCATCCAAAGCATTAGACCCTGTGCCATTGAGCTATTAGCTGCCATCTCATTGATAGCAAGCTCTAATGACACATGCAAGGCCAGTGAAACACAAGGCCATCAGGGACCGCTTTGACTGGTGTGTGTTTATTAGAAGGCACAAAAGATTAAGCTCAATGCCATATCATACGCTGAATTCATGAAATGTAATCTTTGCGAAAGACGAATTCAGACAGGTTCTGTGTAGAAAAGCCTCATAATTGCTAAAACTTGGTGGCTGTGGTCTGAAAAGGTTCAGTGTTTTTTTAACAGGAATTTGAAATTTGATAGAAGTAAAGCTCAGGGATCAAGGTTTATGGACTCATCCATGTTAAATCAACTTCATCTCCAGTTTAGCTCCATAATAACTGAGCTTGTTTTGACACAACAGTAACAATAATATGACAATAGCCTACAACCGTGTGCCAAATCTGTGGACGCACCAGTCTAACCAATGCTAATGCTTCCTGACAGAGCAAAAGCTCCATAACTGCTACAAAGTCATCCGTGGAATGATGGGGCAACACAAACACGCATACTGCATGTGCAACAGCCGTATTCTTATTCAAATGTAAGCACTGACACATAAGTGTGCACAGGACTGAGAAAAACAAAAAAAAAAGTCATTTGTAGCTGGCCAGATTTTTTTAGACTGATTTATTTACATGTGTTATAGGCATGTTGTATGTTTATATTTTCATTAGTCCATTCTCTTTTCTTATTCTTGCACAGTGATGATTGTTTCATGCTGGAGGCCACTGGTCACATTTAATCAAAAAGTGGACCATATTATTAGTAGCCAAAATACAATCTCTAAAGAGCAGGCTGCATTGCTAATATTGCGTGAAGGCGGTATATATTAATAGAGGAAAGACAGGACCATAATAGAGCTGCTGAATGATGCTGAATATGAAATCGGGGTCATTCAGAGTGAATCGCTCTTTGGCAAAAAATTACTTTTGTGCATCTTTCCTTACCTAAGCCAATTTCACCAGAACCAGCAGCAAAAGGAAAGTATCTCCGAGGTGCTCAGCAGGTAACAAAAGCTCCTCGCCTCGTGTCTTTGAAGTACACACACACAAACAGGGCCATAACATTCCCCCTAAGTTGGAATGTGTGTTACTACGGACCGTGGGACTTGATCCAGGTTTGCACTGTTCTTTCGCCTCTGTCACTGCACTTTTGTCTGGCCAACTCCCTCGACTTAAGGGGACAGGCCTCATTTTTCAATTAGCCACCGGACTCTCTCGTGCTTCGCTGCACTCTCGTCACCCTCATCTACTCGGCCCCCACCTAATATGAATGGAGGGCGGGAGGGGGGCAGTGATGGTTGAGGGGGGAGAGGATAGAGACACTATTGTAGATGAGCTCTGATGGCTGCATGGGCAGGCTGTGTTCCTGGGAGGACTCCCTCTGATGTTCCTTAACATCTTTCCTTCAGAGAGAAAAATAAAGAAGCACGCTATGGTGACTAATTATTAACACAAATACTGTCTGATTATTTTATTTTCAAGCTTTATAACACAGTGCAATGAATATGTAGAACAGAGATGGATTTATAATTCCCCTCAGAGTCAGGCCTTACAAATACTGTAAGCAATTTGAAGTTGGAGAAACAAATACATACATAACTGGTAAAATATTGTCTTTTTTATCTGATTTCAGACACCTGCAGTGACTTAATGCTGAGGAGGCAGACTGCTTGAGTCGTGCTGCAGGGCTGGCTGTGTGTTTTTTTTTTTTTCCTTTTTTTTTCCTTCTTCTTCAGCTGACCCAGTTGGGAGGCACATTGACTATGCAACTAAGACAGACGGAAGAGAAACTTGGCAACACATGACTGGATAATCATCACGGTACTTTAATATTCAAGAGGGAGAGGGAGAGCCAGTGATAACATTAGAGAAAAGGCACAAATATATTGGAGGCGCTGAGGTTGAGATGCGAGGCGAAGAAGGGAAAAGAGGAGAGGAGGACTAAGAGAGGAGAGGAAAAAGATGGAGAAAAAACAGTGCAATGGTGGAGCATAAGGAATGCAGTAAGACATGAGGAGATAAGACTCTCCTTCTATTCCCAGTAGATATTTTCAGAGGCTCAGCAAATGTTTCTAATTCCCTTTGCCTCCGTTAGCCTCCTTCTCTATGGCTACAGATTAAACATGAATAAAGAGTTCACAAAAATGGAGAAAGAAGAAGAGAAAGAGAAGAATAAGACAGAAAAAAAAGGAGTCTGGTGGTTGCCATGGTGACGGGAGGGGAGAGATTCCAGAGTGGTCTCGGCCATTACGCAGTGTGTTGGGGAGATGGACTATGCAGCACTTAGGCTTATTGCAGTGTGGGCTGAAACAGAACAGATATCTAATATAGACGAGATGGGCTCGCACCAAAATGGTGGATGGTGAGCATGGGCCTAATAAAAAAACAGAGGCTGTAGAACACTGAGGTTTTACTGCCAAAAGCTGCGCTGAGAAAAGGCAGCCAGGCTGAGGGAAAGAAGACATTCATCCTAACTGAGAGTATGGATGGACGTCCAGTGAGTAAAAGCCACATGTAGATACTCACTGACATACAAAGGCAGACTGATAAATGTATGCACATATTTGCATAGAAACATAATCAGGGATACACTGATCCCTTCCAAATAACAAGAAAAAAACAAAACAACAGTACTCTGACTGTGTAGCGGCTCACATGTAATGGGCAGGCAACACAGCTAAAGATAGGACAGTGCTTTCCTGTCCATTAAGCTTTAGCTTAAGACAAAGGGAGCACAATCAATTCCAACAATCAACAACCCTCTGTTGAAGCTAATATAATAATAGCCTTTTCAATTTTGTCCGAGTGATAACCCATAATTCCAGATGTCTCCTCTATCGGCAGAGGATTAAGACATGTGAAATGAGGTAAATTGATTAACCTATCAATTTGTGTCTATTTTTAACACTGTAATGTAAATATACATTCACTGATTTCCAGCTGTATGCTGATGTTTAAAAACAAGTCACGCTTTACATCTGGCCATCCACTTTTGACACACTTCATCTGAAACAGTGGCAGCGACATGACACAGCTGCAGCACAGCTGTGACATAACAAAAAAGCTACATTCTGAGTAACGCCAGCTACAATGATTGGATATCTAACCAGATGAGTGGAGGGTCGACTTTCCCCACACACACGTCACTTAGGCTTGCATAGCTTTGTTTGGGGCAAAGACGAAAAGGGAACCTGACAGTGGAGAGTTTGTGATGTCACCCTAAGCAAAACATAGTAAATTATGGGATTACAAAGATTCCCTAAAACAAACACATCATTTGACACTCTGGTTATGGTATAACTTGGTCCATTAAGGACTGCAGCTACGGAGGCGCTATTGACATGCAGTAATAAACTGAGCTTTCTGGCAGACAATAAAATGAGATTATGTGCTATAGAATTCCATTATGCATATGCTTTTGTGGTTGCCCATCCCATTTTACTGCTCTATAACATAGTAACATGTGCAGTTAGAGAAGGAGAAAAAGACTGGTCACACAATAAGTTATTTGTTTATGAGTGTCTTTGGCTCAATGGAGTGTAACAAACAGCTTAAATAAACAACAACTGTGGCAATAGACAGAGAAAACCAAAGGAAAAAAGGGCAAACTGAGCCCGAGCTACAGATACGAGTCACTCCCTGAGAAGATACACAGTGAGATCTCTGATTATGTACAATCTTTGGTTGTTGCCTGTTCTCCAACTTGTTCCCTGCTGACCAGTGTGGACTATTTCTAACTGTGAACTAATCAAATCAAAGCAGAACAGTGGCTCTGTGCCAGTCGCTCCTGGTCAAACTGACTTTATACAACTCGGCACAAAGCAGTGTGTCCGGTTCCGTGACATCTTCCTAGTGTTTCTCTGCTTCCTGGGTAGTTCAATAGCAGAAAATTATTTGAAAATTCAAATGACTCCTGCCGACAGCAAGTATGAGACTGCCAAGTCAAAAGAAGAAAAGCTCTACAGTGACAATGTGTTGGGCAAATTTTATACTCAAACCTAAAATCCTCATTTAATCACCTAACAATTATTACTTGACACCAGACACACAAATCACAGAATATGGCCAGAGAGACAGACATATGTCGTTTATAACACCAATTTAAGTGTGCACATTGGTCAGCATGGGCTATACCCAGAGGGTATTGTTTGTTTGTATCTGAGCTCATCTGACCATCCAGCTTTGTGTTAATTCTAATCAGTGACCAGATAAAACAGGTGTAGCCACAGGGGGGAGGCTCACTGTCTCTGGCCTTTTTGCCAGGGAGCCCTGATGGGGTAGCAGTGACACGGAGAAGCTACATGAAGGAGCATAACAAAACAGAATGAAGGGGGACAGGAATGGGTTTGCAGCTCTGAGGAATAAAAAACCGAGCGCTACCGTTCATATATGCGTATGCGCTGTGAGTAACACAAAGACAACTGTGGGAGGTCTTCCATCCATTCACTTGGGGTGAAACCGTGCTGTGTTTTGCATATCTCCTCTAACCTAAGGGGCAGCGCCACATGTCAGCACGGCAGGGGCCTTTCTCTTTTCCCATGTGACACCGGTCACTGCCGTTGGGTCTCGCCACAGTCATATGAGGAGGGTGACAGGTAATTATGGATTTGCACTCATGTCCCCTGGTACTCAACAGGCTTCACACCCCTAATCCTGTCTCACTGGTGCCAAAGTCACCACAGAATTTAAGATTTACATTATTTCATGTTATTGGCTGCACTGATGTGTTTGTCATAAACTATACAATACATACATGCAGACAAAAAAACAAAGAGAAACAAGTAGCTGAAGTAATAAAAGTATTCAAATTAGTTAGTTATTAAATTAGTCAATAAGTCACAGTGTTGAACACTACATCAACCTTAGCTCTTAACGTTTCTACAAACATAGTTGCAGCAAGAGACAATTTCATCATGCAAGGTCATAAGCTTGACAAGTCTGACAGATTTGTTTCCACTGGTGAGAAAGAAAGGCACCCAGTGCCCCAACTGCCTCCCACTAGTTAACAAACAGTCTCTTTGCTCTTTTATCTTTAGCTTGATCTAGTCACAGAGTTTGGTCTTGGGCCTCCCGAGTCGCTTGATGTTGCTCCATTGAGCCACATCCCCATATTCACAAATATCTCAAAAGACTGACAAACTCCTGTCAGGTAATTAGCCTAATTAGTCACTGGCTTGTATTTCCTTCTCCTCCCCAGGCTTGCCTTTCCTCCTGCATGGGTTTGAAGAGTGCCATCATTAATATCATCCCGCCATGGGTCATAAAGCATTCCATGTCACCATGATAAAGGTCCCTGTCCTGGCCTGGGAAGGGAGAGATGATAACCTATCTGGATAGAATGGCTTTGAATTGAACCAGTGAATGCTGCTAATTTTACTTTGGGATATGAGTCACAGTATACATCATATTCTCTCCTTCACGCTTCCTTTATGGCTTTTGAGGTTAAAAGCCTTTTTACTTTAAACTAAAAAACATCAGATTGCATCATGTTCGAAATGAATGGCATAAATTACTGACATGAGAGTAATGATGCAGAGATGAATCAAGGAGTATCTGACTGATGAGACAAACTGTCACAAATCTAAGTAGAGACTTTAAGTGGATTTCAGGCTGACCTTAAATTTATCACATCCGCAGTCATGGTTTAAGAACAAAAAACATAAATATCACAGATATACAGACAAACAACTGGAAGTTGCATTACCTTCATAGACGGCTTTAAATCCCTGCCCGCTGACTGCATAGTCAGACAGTAGCCACAGTGTAAGCCTGGAGCCTGTACTCACAATGGGTGAAGGCAGCTGGAACCCCGTTAACCTGAGAACAAATGGACAGAAGGACAATAACGGTCAGACAGGAAAAAAAGATCCAATCAGCAGCACAGTTGGTTACAAGGTCAGGTATGAAGCCCACTTCCATCAAGCCAGCTGTTCCCTCAGGCATTCAAGGATAACTTTTTGTATAACGAGGCTCTGAATCATCCGCAAATTATTAAAATGCCAAGACCTCAACAGGATAGAAAACCTCAACAGATTTCTCTCCATCAGTGAAGACAGAGTAACTGCAATCATTTACCGGCAGTGAATCAGAAACACAGCAGCCAGTGAGGGAATGAACCAACAGATGATCAGGCAACACACATAAAATTGTCAGCCTCTGAGTAAACAGCCATTTCTAATGACCCGCCAGCAGGTTTTATATGCGGGATTGAACGGGAAGAGGAAATATTAGTTATTTATAGCTGCAGTGTACATCTCAACTTCACATCACAACTTCTCTCTTCACACTGTGCTCGCGTGTCTCTTTAAAAGGTCTTTTCCAAACTGTTGCGCAATAACGACAAGCTACTTGTGATCAGAGGCTATAATATTTGCATTTGGGGCTTCAAATTTCCACTGTTTACCTCGGTTCAGTCAGTGCAACCACTGAATTTGCTGCTAACTGCTAACTATCGCTGTCGCCGCACCGCAGAGCGATCGGGGCTAACTACATTGGTAACAGCTGTTAATAGCTAATATCTCCTCATTTTGCAGCATGTCCTGCCTAATTTCGTCGTGTCTATCGCCTGTCAACCAACGGGGCATTTCTCTCTGTGCTGCGGCCCGTCTTTTCAGCCAAGGAAACTTATTTTAGCAGCCAAGGTTTAAAGGAGCGACACATTGTCAACACACTGCGCTTATTAAGGTGGTTCACCTGTCGCTAAACCAAGCGTGGCTGTCACTCACTGGTGGCTTGTTAAATGGGGCGGGTCACAGACAACGATATATCGCCCCACAGTGGCGATATATCGCCCCACAGGCTACTATTGTGTCAATACGTGTTTAAATGATAAAGTATTGGCTCACTTACATGTACGTTTAGTTTAAATACAATCATCCAGTAAAACTATTGATTTTACTATGATTTCAGACCTTAAACTGGACAGAATGTTGTATGTTTGGAAATGTTTAATAAAATACTGTAATAAGTAGTGTGGAAAATAAAATCTCTGAGGGACTAATAACCAGTGTAGTAAAATTATGTTGGAAACAAGCTACTGTATAGTTTTGAGTAATGAGCCTTGCCTTATTAGCTTTCAGCTGCAGCTTCACCGGGTTCAGCTATTAAATCCATTTCACATCTGCAACCCACATACTGGCAGTGCTCACAAAGACATGCACAGAAAAAAAAACGGATGTCATTCGTTTGCTGCCAATCAACACAGGTGACATGACTTGATACATGTGAGCATAGTCAGGAAACGTGTGTGTGTGTGTGTGTGTGAGTTTGTGTGCGTGTGCGATTTACAGATTGTGATAAAGAACAATGTTGCACAACTCACTCTTAGCTCAGCCTTGAAATGTCCCTTCCCAGGTGTCGCTTTAATTTTCATTTTCTGTTCCCACATGTACTCTCTCATCGCATGTGTATCCCACTCTTTACAGTCTATTACATCCCTCCCTTTATCTGCAGGTGTTAAGAGAGGCCTCAGTGTTTCTCTTAATCCTCAAGTATCACATTGGAGGTTGTGAAAAATTGCAAAACATGAGTGTTGGAAAGATGAATTGGACCAAAAAGGCAAGAGGACTTTAATATATGCATGATTTCACTCCTTTCTGTGAGATTGTCACGGTGGGATATCAGCTAAACGATGGGACACATGTTCATGCAAATAGCCCCATCGCTGACCGCAAATTGAGTTGGAAGGTAGCCATCTTGGTTCAGCAGCACACTGCGGGGAAGGAGGGGGGTTGATAGAGGGTATGATGGAGGCACTGAAGAGATGGAGCGGTGGTGGGGAGGGGAGAGGGTCTACAAACTGGAAGGGATTCTTGTCGCATCCAAATCGCAATCATTGGGCTCATACGGCCCTAAATCATGTCTCTAAGCTAAGAGAAAACAAAATGGATACCTTCAGAAAACACACAGAAACAGGCTTCACATGCGAAGGAGAGATTAAATATTGCCATGAGATATGGGCTGTGGCAATCTGAGACGTGCAGCCGGCATTGTGAAAAAACCAGCTGGGGGATTGCCTGTTATCAAGAAAAAGATGTGAGATATGATTGCAACTGAGCGATACAAAAAAAAGGATATGCAGCACAGGTGTCTCAAGTGAGTAGTAAATTGATGGAGGGACGATGAACAAGACTGAAGGACAGGAAGAGAAAAAGAGAATGAGATAAAGTTAAGAAAAATAGTGAGAGTTTTGGGAAATCGTCGGCTGTTTCCACTGTATGGAAAGCTGAGTAATTTCTGAAATGGGGGCCTCCGTGGAGAAGAATAGGTGTATTTTCGCATGGCTGCATCCACACTGAGGACTATATGCTGTATGTGTGTATAAGTGTTTGCATAAGTGCATGTGTGTGTGGCTGCATGGAGAGAGCAGAGGTCTATTAAGAGGGCTTTCCACCTGACTGGCCCCAGCATCATCTCAATGAAGAACCTCTGCTTCCAATTATCCAACCACTACCCATGGGAACGAGAGAGGGGCAGACAGGCAGAGAGGGAGACAGACTTTGTGTGCAGAGAGATTGCTGTATGGGGGGGGGGCACATTGTAATGAGGAGATGTCAGCACTGAAGAGGAAGAGAAGGTTTAGGGAGGATGGAATATGAAAAGTAGGAAGGTGAGAGAAATGAACCAGGATGTAAAAACTCCAACTATGAGGCTGAGGATGAGTCATGGTGAGCAACTCCTTCATTAGGCTTTACAGCCATTCAGCTATTCATGCTCTCACACAGGCAGTGTTATTCATTTGGACATTTTGGTGCATGTGGGTGTGTTGTTGTGAGCTGCCCCGCCCCCAAATGCATGTGTGTTAACAGCTATAAACAGACAAGACTAAATGAGGTCGTTCGTACTTTAGACTCAATGTGTGCGTGTTCGTGTCTGTATATGTGTGTGCGCGTGGGTGTTCAAGGGTGGAAGGTAACAACAGTGCTGATACAGCTGATTCTCCAACAGAAGGAGGGATGAGGGAGGAGAAAAAGAGGGAAAGAGGAAGAAGGGAAAAAAGAAAAATAGATACAGCAGCAAGATTTGATGGCTGCGCAGAGAGGAGACATTAACTAATAAATGATGGTTGGTGCGAGAGAGACAGGGAGAGAAGGAAGTTGAAGTGAAGAGTGAAGAACAATGTGTGTATTATTATGTGAATGTATGTATGTGTGTGTGTGTGTGTACTGTTTCTAGACCCTACACAGCTATAACTTATCAGTGGTCAAGACCAGACCTGGATGTTCTGTTGTGCTCACTGAGCTCTAAACTAAAAGTGCCCATCAGAGTAACAGCAATGCAGAGAACAAATGCCAGGCCACTGCAACACACACACATGGACACACACATACAAGTAGGTCCATGATCCAGCTCTTCTGTACGACTTTGACAAAAGAACAATATTCTCATTCTGTATAACTCTCATTTAGTTAGTTGTTTTAAAAACAACTGAAACATTAAAAAAAGAAAAAAGCAGCCAAACTGTCCTCCCTCTCTCCAAACTGTCCAGTGAAAAAGAACGCTGAGTGTGTAGCTTCACAGAGGTTAAAATGCCACTTGGTTCCCACACACATGATTTGATTCCTCCAGCTAATAAGAAGACTTTCACAGGCACTTAGCCTGTATTTCTCTCAGCCTTCTCATCCTTTCTCTTTGGGTAAGCTGTAATGTACCACATCACTTTGCCCAAGGGCGTGATCTCGCCTTGATAGAGTTTTATGGCTCGCCTTCAGCACTCTCAATTTCAGTTAAAAACTCATGGCATTTAATCTGAGAGCCTGCAAATGTGTTACCAGTAATCACATGGGTTACATTAACTCTACAATGTTAATCATTGTAAACGTGAACACTATAATGTGGCATGTTTTACTTTCTGCGAAGAGATTCCAGCCTGTTATGGCTGCTCATCATCACATTACCTTGTCCAGAAAGAACCCGGCTCCACAACAAACTAGCTGGAGGCAGCAACAATTTGTAAATCTCATACACAGCCTTCCACAGTTCCCACAAGCCATCAATATTTCAAACAAGACTGACATCTCCTCAAATTAAATGGGCTAACCGTTATTTTCTTTCTCGTGGAAAATGAAAGGACAGGCTGTAGCATGCGAGCGCTTGTTAATATTCATGCGTGTGTGACATCACAAGGTGTTTGCGCATCGAGGTCGAACAGCAGAGGGCGGGGAGAGTCTCTCAGATGTCTCCGGCGCTGAATGCTGATGTTGAGATAATCAACCGCAGTCGGAGCCAACTGAGAGACAAACCGCAGTGAAGTCATTAACAAGCCAGCGTTTCGAGAGAGACGGCAGAGGGAGAGCAGCTGATATGAGGAGGGGAGAGTGGAATGGACGGCGAGGGGAGGAAGAAGAAGAGAGGAGTGGGAGGAGGAAATATTAGCAGTGAGTTGAGCAGCTTTGAACAGACGAAGGAGGTGACAAAGTATGAAAACTTAAACAGCAAAGTAATTGAGCACAGACTTCTCAGTGGAGAGTGACGTAAGGGTGGAAGAGGGAAAAACAATCTGATGATGTAAACAAGTGAATAATGTCAGGACAGTGACTGAATGCCTTACTCATCAGCTGTGTTCATTTTTGGGCCATAAAGAGACACGGGTGGCAACACAGGGCTGATTAGTTGTCATTTGCAGTGCAGAATAGCAAAAGTCATCACCCGCTCAATGAAAGGATGTGTGTGTCTCTGAATGAGTGGAGGAGTTATGGGGCTCTGAGCTAGAGATAAGAGCTCCTATATCTATTTTTTTTTTTTTTTCGAAATCTAATTCAATGTAAGGGTTGGAGTAAGTAAGCAATTATGGCTTTTACACACACACACACATACACACAGGCACGCACACATAGAGATTTACTTCCTCTGAAGCGTCTACTGGTCAGCAAGTGAATGAGTGATGTGACTGGTTTATCTCCAGGCTATCTACACTCCATTAACAGTGCATTACATTGCCCTGATGCTATCTGCATTTACCCAGCATAGATACCTGTGAGGCAACACACTGGGCTGCACAATCCCCCCTTGTGTTACATAAATCCTGCGTATGGTTCAAACGTAAAAGCCACTGCATTGCGTTTGAGTTCTTATTCAAATAGTTCGTGCAACTACACTAGTTTTGTATCCATGACATGCAAAAACAAAGGAAATAAACAAATAGTTCCTGACAGATGTGCATTTATAGGCATGATGTAAGCCACAAAAATGACTAATTACAAGTACTTGTATTGAGCCACATGAACAAAAAATAACCACATAAAAGAAACTCAAAAGCTCCAACAGTGAAGGTTAAAAAAACTGCAGTCTTTGTTCATTTGTTCCCCCTCGTAGAGAAATAAGTCAATTACACTTACAGCAAACAAATCAAGGCTGACAAATGAAACAAGGTGACGTTCAAACGTCCACCGTGTTTTCCCCCTGCTCCACACAAATCGCTTTGTAATAATCCTCGGGCAGAAAACAATTAGGGATAAAATAAAACTAATTCAATGTCGTGCCACTCTCGCCCCTAGCAAACTGACAAAGCTAAGTGGTAGCCATGAGATATGCTGTTGTTTACTCGCCGCCGCTGGTGTGCAGGTCGGTCCATCTGTGCGCGTGTGTGCGTGTGTGTGAATGGAGCAATTATGACACCCAAGGATGTAGTAAATGATCAAGGAGAAAATAAGGACAGACATGAGAGACTCAATTGAAAGCAATCAGGGAACAAGGTGAAAGAAATCCTGCAGGAGTGACCACAAACATGATGCAGCTGTCCTGCATTGAGATTTTTCATTATCTTACATACTCTATATTAGACTGATTCTATTCAGGTCAATTATTTGTAACTGGTGGAGGAACAGGTTTTAGCTTGCTGTATAAATGAATGACTGATCATTATTGTGCTACTATCTGCACCCACAGTAGTAGAGCAGTCATAGTTTTCTGTGGAAATAATTCTAAAAACAGTATAGCAGTCTGAAGTTATGCCTCCATAAACAAACAACCAACAGATAGCTCAAACAATATGTCCATGAATCAGCCTTGCAAGTGTCAAGATTTTGATGCATAAACAGACTTGGTAAAATGAGCCGATGTGAGCCATGTGGCATGATGGTAATGTAAGTGAAAACAAACAAACAGAAAACCACTAATGTACACTTGGGTAATGGCTGAGTGCATTGTTGCCTTTCCCAGAATCTCTCAGATTAAAAGGATATGTTATTTAATCAAATGCAGCCATTTGCTACTTAGTACAGCAAACAGCCGATCCCTCAGTCGGGACTTTTACTTGTGTACTGTATCTTTCACTCTCTGTCTCTGACTCACAGTGTAATAAACAGCCAAAAGCATGTGGACACCTCTGTTTACTTTTGGTGCGGGGCTATTTCTCAAAAGCCACATAGTCAGACTTTGCTTCATTCATCCGGCCTGACATTTTGTTCCTGTTATTTTGTGAGGGTTACTTTGTCTTGCCACGTCCCCCCCACCCCCACTCCTCCAACCAAATCAATAATGGGTGACGTCCTCATCCCACTGATGTCATTCTCTGTCGACATGGAGGCTGCAGTCTGAGTTGCTGGGAACAGTTGAGAGCAGTTTAAGAGTTGATTTTTTTTTGGGGGGGGGGGTTGTTTTTGGTTTTTTTCCCACTATTCTTATCTTGGCCTACGGCTATGATTGGTCAGTTACTTTCAGAAATTGCTATCAGCAGGCATAATACCAGACCTACTGAAATATGAACAGTAATAGATCAGGGACCAGGCTATATTACCATGGTAAGATCTCAAAGGAAATGTCGATGCTGGAGAATATGCTGATATTCATAGACAGTAGATGGATTTTACTGTGGAGGCCCTCTTCTATTTCAGCAACAAGGTACATCTGTGCATAAAACCAGGTCCATAAAGAAATGGTTTTCTGACTGTGGTGCATAAAGTCAAGTCTGGCCAGTCCACACCTTGAAAGCCAGATTCAACTTCAGTAATGGCTTTTGAGACTGCAGCTGTAGGGATTTGCCCCCTACAGTAGTGAAGGCTACCATAGCATGATGTAAGTGCTCATCATTTTGAGTAAATTCAAAGATCACATATCCTGGTGTCCACATACTTTTGGTCAGCTAGAGGCTAATTGTTGCACCGATTGATAATTCATGACTCACTAGATAGGAAGCATGTTTGTGTATGTGCATTTGTGGTAATAGACTTTACGTTTAAATCACAGAGGTTCCTCTGAGGATATTGGATGTGGCTCTGAATCTATATTCAAAAGTTCACCATGCTCCATGTTCACACTGCTCGCTCTCTCTCTCTCTCACTGTGATCTTCAGTTTCTCCCCTGGATCCACAGATGGATGCCACTAATAAACTCCAAAACAAGGTTGGGCAGAAGATCTGATTAGCCAGCAGGGCTAATAGGGACACAGTGACCGATGGAGCACCCAAGCAATGCTATTTACTTTCTACTTTCTACCCATCGCTCTTCTTTCGTTTCCTGTGGCAAGGATGATCACACAGCACTGGAGGCAAAGAGAGGAGTGGAGGAGAGGAGGAGGGGGATGGTGGTGATGGTGGTGTGTTTGTGTGTGTTACTGCAAAAAAGCACTGGTTCTGATCTAGAACGAGCTGCAGGCTCTCACAAACACTGACAGACTCATATGCTATTCGTGTTGGGTCGGACGGCTGTCGACACGCTCTCTGCTCGTAGATCTCAATATGAATGCCCTCTATCTGTTAATTATGTGTCTTTTTTGGAGCCTGGATCAATCTGTCCTATTTCAGCCCTCAACATCTCTACACTGTACTGTATGTAATTGACCGGCTCACATTCCTTCTGATGGGATCGATCACAGTGTTTACAGCAGAGTACGGCGCGTTAACCTCCACCTCTCCAGCAACTAAATAAACACAAGTGCAACTGGTCCCGTACAACAAGTAGCCTAATTACATGCCAGGTAAATCCTTTTGACACAGCATAGCTTGCGTGTACATGCGCGTGTGTGCATGTGTCAGCGCGCACAACGTGCGCTTCATCCATTATCACGTTTCACAAGGTGTGTGGATAACTAATTAGACTGCTATGCTCTATGTCTCCCAGGGAGGAACAAGAGGAAACAAAAGGAGAGGATGAAATCAAGAAAGAGGAACGTGACTGCAGCAACACTGAGGGGGAAAAAATCAACACAGGCTGGAAAAATATGCCAGGGATTTGACTAAGCCGGGAAACAAATGGTGCACGAGGAGAACGTCTGTGTCTCACACCCTTCAGATTACAGCAGAGGGGAATGTATTTCTTCTGTTTTTACTCGTGTGGCAGCAAAGGTTTGGTGCGGTCATGTTGTTTTTGTTGGCTTGTATTAATCAGTGGGGTATAATAATTAATTGATAAAATGCAGCTGATGAAAATGCATAAAATGGAGCAGCAAAAATGGATTTGAGAAAAAAAGCAGAGTGATAAATTATCAAGTGATTTGATTAATTTAAAGGCGATTAGATTGAAACAGTCTTGATATGATGAAAACTGAGCCGCGTTTCATCGTTTTTCCCTGACAGTCATCATTCATTATTCACAACGCAACATTTACCATTTATCATCTCAGGAAAGCGGCCTCACTGGTGGAGCTAACAAAAATTAATTGACGAGCGATGAAAATGCTTATGAATTAATAATGGGGTTGATGAAACATATGTGAATTGAAGAACAGTGATAAATTGCCAATTTATTTGATAAACTCGATCGACATTTTATTTGGAACAGTGTTGACATTTATCGTTAACGACAATGTTATCTCTGACTAAATGTCAGTCAAACACCCACCGACTGCTAGAGCTCAGCTCAACACTGACGATTCAACACAAGAATGTACGGTTTAAAAAACCATCTTAACTGAAACAAGGAAAAATAAGACTGAATGAGTAGTGAAGATACACTTCATATCAACTGTATAATGTGTATTTGAAATATATGATTCCTTCTTCTCAGACTATACAAGGCACTCTTCAAGTTGTGAAAGCAAACAAAACAACAAACTTCATTGAGTGATATAATTACTGTCCTCGGTTTAACATTACACCATGTTTTTATTTTTGGGTCAGAAAAATCTTGCTGTTGACAATGAATGTCAAAGCCTTTTCAAATTAAATGTCAATAAAGTTTGTCAAATCAACTGACAACTTGTTCCTCTGTTTTTCAACGCATATACATTTCATCCCCTCCATTATCAATTCAAAGCCCTTTCATCACTTTCATTTTTTTTCATTCAACAAATTTTGGTTACCTCCACCCATTAGGCCACTTTCCTTAAATGATAAGTGGAAAATAATGAATAATGAATGATGACTGTGAGTCAGATAAAATGATGAAACATGGCTCTGTTTCCAACATCACACCACTGCATAAATCATATTGGCTTTAAATGAATGAAACGACTTGATGATTTACCACTCAATTTATCACTTATATCTCCTATTCTTAATTGACCTCCATTTTCATCGACTCCATTTTATAAATTCATTTTTCCACCACTCATGCTTTGCAGTTTTTCAAAGACAACTTGATAGGACAAGTCTAAGGAATGGTTAATTTCAGCAACTCAACCTTTTTAAAGCCAGCTCTTCTTTTCCAGTTTCTAATGTAGATGAGAGGTTTCCTTTGGGTGTATTTACAAAAGAATCTCAAGGATAAGAAGAAGAACTTGAAGAAGATCAAGATTTCAAATGCTACTCGGAGATACAGAAACATGGAGCAACTTTGCCTTTAACAAATATTTGTTAAAGGGCTGAAAATCAAGTCAGTTGCTGACATAATGTACATTATGTCACTTTGGGTTTGTTCCATTCTTCCCAATTCAAATCTCCAATACTCTCCCAAACTGACTCAAACCTGAAGCTGAGCAGAGATGCAGTGGTGACATTGCTCATACTGTATGTCACACACAGCAGAATGTATTTTTCCGTTTCTTGCAGCATTTGGTGAACATTCCTGCAAATTTGTCAGTGGACTCATGCCGCTTACGTTACCCTATTTAGCTGTGACAAATTTGGCAGCGGAGGCAGAAAGAGGAGGCGGGCTGCAGGTCCGCTGTTCTTACTCCAATCAAGGCTGAAATTGCTCAGCTGGCCAAAGACTGCTCTTCGTAACTATGTGCTCTGCTTGACGTGTTTTTCATTTCTGGTGGAACTGCTGCTTGCAGAAACACATTTATGTTAAATTTGGATCCTCTCTAATGGAAGCAAACCCTATTCCAACCAGCTGTGTATTCTCCTTTTCTCTCCTCGGAGGAGATGCCTGATTAACAACATACACGCCAACAAATGACAGAAGGTATAATTACTGAGACAGTGATATAAAAGATAAACGAATACATACATAAGGGGAGTGTGCAGAGCTCTCATCACTTATTTTTAATGTTGCAGATGTTTGCAAATTTTTTGGAAGGAGCTTGAGAGCACGCAATATGATATGTACTAACTACTACTTGTATATGCATGAGAGATATGATTTCATGTAAACAACGTAAGAATTTTGCTAAGCGCCTCATTGACGTTACTTCAAAGCTTTTGAAACTCAAACCCACAACTACAAACCTTAAAAAACAAAAACTCACATTAACTGATTACACTGATGATGAACTGACATTAGAAATCCAGGTGTTCTGGCCTACAGCACTGGTCACATATCATCTATGGAGAGAGTAGCAGTGGATGCACCAGAATGTGATAAAGTGTTAATCCATGGACAGATATGTGTCATGTCAGTCACTAGATTTCGCAGCCAGCGAGCATCAACCTAATCAGTTTATCGTCATTGAGCTGCACTAGTGACATGTTGCTAATGAGATGCTGCTCAAAACGATTGGTTGAAGAGTGGGTTCAGTAGAAGTGCAGCAGCCACTGTAGCTCAAGCCGCAGCCACATAGTATTTTGAGCAATGGTTATGGTAAAATGGTAATGGTGCAGCACACAAAAAGAATAAAAGACTTGAGATGAATCACTCCCTCTGACTTCCTAAACCAAAATGTGAAACATTGCACATCATCCAAATAAGGTTTCTCAGTGACAAAACTGTTGCGGCTGCAGCTCGTCCCTCACAGCTGACAAAGTTCCCACTCGAAAATTGCTCTCTTTCACACAAATTACACATTGTCAAAGTCACTGTCTATTATCATTATTTAGACTGATAAATACTACTTTTTCTACAGCTTGACCAATCCAAAGTTACAGGAAACAAAAGAGAAATCACGCCAGCAGTGAAATGAGCTATGACAAGCAGTGCCCCCATGTCTGCCCTCCCCACTTCCACCCAGACACACTGCACATATTAAACCTCCTGCACATGCGCACTTGAGAGCCCTCACACTGCATGTGCCCTAGGTGTTGTAATTGGGAGATTGTGACAGACATGATTTGCATAGGTTGTCACACAAATCAACAAAATGAAACTCCCTGCAGTGAGAAACACAAAAAAACATCCATCTCCGACCATCCCTTTGTTAGGTGGTGCTTATCAGTTTATATAATCAAATCCTCGGCTTTGTCTGAGCTGATGTCATATGGTGTGTGCTCTGCCTAGTGCGCCGCTTTCAAAAAATTACAACAAGCATTTCAATGAAAAGCATGAATATCAACATGAGGTTTGTGCACACAGGACCAAGTGGAAAACATAACCTTCGACAAATAAGATCCAAAGAGAAAAAAAGCCTAAATTTAGCTTTATTACATGGATTATAAACTATTCAAAATAAAACATCATTAATTTGATATCTCTGATCTGGTCAAGTCTAATTCTGGAAATATTTCACTTGTGTGCATCTCCATCTGCTGCCATGGCCTCTGAGGCTGTGCTATGCATAACTAATCACTTCCTCACAAAATCAGTGCCAGTCCCTTTTCTATAGTTTCCCAATTTCTTGCACAAAACTGCTGCCAAATCAACAAATATCATTTTAATGAATTCTGATTTGTCCCATCTACCATAACCAGCAAAGTGCCCCGTACAGAATGTGCCTGTCAGTGGCCTGATGGGAGTAATGGCTTCTATTTACTGACTGGCAAAGTAAAGAGGTTCATATTCAAATTTGACTTCAACTCAGGCTCCACAAGTCAAAAGGCAGACAGAGTTCTATACTTTCCTCTTTTGAAGGACACATATTGCACATAAAATACAGGCAGGGTGCACTAGAGGGGCGTAATTAGACCTCTATTTTTAGTGATTATATTTTCTTCCCTGAAGGCTTAAACGGCCCAACAGGTCGGCCTCCCAAAACATTTTTGGTGCATTCCTGCAGCTCAAATGAGTGTGAGCGAGTTCAGAAGGGCTGAAAATGACACATCTCTGTGAAGGGTGCACTGCATATCTAATCATTTATCTCAGCAGGAAAACATTTCATTTCATGCCGCTGCTGAAGTGTATCCTGTTAAGAACATTGATAGGCCCGGGGATGGGAGAATGTCAATAGCAATGCGCACAATGAGTGATACACAGGATGCAGGGTATAAATTCACAGCCATCTAGTTGATTATTTCTCTAATCTGGGGTTACAGGGCCTAATAATTCTACCTCACAGGTGAGCAGATGCCATAAATCTTGACATCGTTTCACTTTTTCCCAGCGTGAGATGATGAAAAACAAACTATCACTCTTCCTCCTGTTTTTAGCAGTCTGTCGTTAAAGCTGGCGTTGATAAGTGGCAGTCTCTCCATTAACAGCCCAGATTCAAAGGAACCATAAATCCGACTATGTGTGCGTGGGTGCGGGTGCTGGCGTGGGGGTGAATATGTGTTTGTATGTGTGAGTCTGCGTGCACATGTCTATGGGTGTGTGGAAGTCGGTGAATAAGACGCACGATCATGACCAACTCAAACTACAGGTCCTACAATTACATACAGGCTCACCATGAGCATGTTACACAGCCTGTGAACACACAAAGAAGAACCGTGTGTATACAAACACATATTGAACACATTCTCACATACTGAAGTCCATTTACCAAAGTATGTGTTGTAAGACTGATTGATGGCCAAGGCCTTCACTGAAAAAGAATTATTACCAGGAGAGCGTTCAGGCAGGAAGTGCCATTGTACGTCACCCACTCTCACCCTGACCTACACAGATTGGCTCTATAGAAGCTTGACTCATTGACTAACACCGTCCTCATTCACACATACAGTCTGAGACATGGAAGCACACTAGCAAACTCACTGCCCTGAAGGAATGAGCTCCTCTGTTAATGCTCCATAGTAACAGTCGCTGCTCTATAAGTGGGCCTGCTGCATGACCAACATTACATACATTGTAGTTTTTCTAAAGATAAATACAAGTGGTTGTATTTATATTGTATATAGTGAGTAATGTGATGAAATAGCAATGCAGTGGACGCACAGTGTGATACAAACCTGTTAGCCCTTTGTCACTAGAAAGTGTCATGTAACTGCAATTAAGTGTAAAGCAGCTATAACCTATAATTTTCATATCATCATTTTCATAGCAGTGGATTGCATGAATATGTGTAATGTGAAAGGGGTCAATTGTGACAGGCTTGTGACTCAATAATGTTTTTGGATGCGACAGACAGCCGAGGGGAAAAAAACTCATGACAAAAAAAGAAAGACTGTACAACACGAGCCCAGCAGCAAACAGACAAATAAACTGGCTGATGAACAGATGTGCATTTATCAGGTAACAAACCAAACATTTTCTCTTAAGAGTCTGAGAGAGCAACATCAGAGCTACAGGGAGAGTGAATGTTGGACTTCAATTCATTAGCTGCCACCGGGCACGAACGTGGTTTCAAATAAATGCTAATTCAGTTGTTTCATCTCTGACAGATGTCTGAATGAGACACTCTATGCAAACAAGTTCGCCATGGACATGTAATATGTCAGAGTTGGGTTTACAGTTTGCTTCCATTGGCCCTCCGAGGTTTGATCGATCCTTTTATTTATAACATGTCATATAATGAGGATTAGCGTCACATCACGGCACATTAGAGAACAAGGTGAAATGTTAAGATTGCTTGCTTTATTCAAGCAATGTGCTAGAATCCAAACAGAATCAAGTCAAATACTTATATATCATTATCATTTGGTAACAGTTTTAAATAACTGAATTTTGGACAGTGCATTTAGATAAGCACTTAAACATTTGGTGTCCATGTATTTTGTTGCTTAAAGAAACAACTCATCAATTACCAATAAGTTTTGAATATTCATACATGGTTTGTTTTCATGGTGTGTTTTCTGAAAGCAGATTTATGCAGCTCAAAACATATTTTTCAACCTCAAGCAGAAGCCATACGATAAAAGCACATCCATTATGTTTTTGCCCTCTTGTGCATATTCTGTATTTCAGTGCTTGCCTGAAAGCAGCAACGTCTCTAAAACCTTATGTGTCAGAAAAATTACAGGGCTAACAGTTTTCCAGCCCACTGCCATTTACTCCGTGCTTAAAAGTGTGTGTTTGTGAGTCTGGTGTTCATTTTATCTGTATTCCCATAAAACTTGATTTTGTTGACACTGAATCAGCTTTCTGGGACGGGTACACACACAAACTGATATTGTGGCACCCCAAACTCACAGCACTGAGGGCCGACTGTAGTGTTAATGCCACTCCCAGCACCATGCACTAGTGCTCCTTATTTAGGTCCTATCAAGCCCGCAGGCTGAAAATCTGTCTCTTCCACGCCTCCTCCTCTTTCTCACTTTCCCGCCCCTGCCAGACTGCCAGGCCTTAAGTCCCTGCGTTCCATCACTCCATCATTGAGAGGAAGACATGTGGAGAGAGAGAGCGATGCCTTCACACACCCCAATAGCTTTTCCGTCTGCTGAAATGTACTCAGTGTTCCCCCGATTGGCAGCTACAAGGTGAAATGTGACACAAAAGTGTAGGGGGAAAAAAGCTGCTTTTTACAAGAACGAAATGTGTTCTCACAGAGACAGTGAGTAAGCTGGTGGAGGTTCAGTGTTTGTTAAGGTCAAGCTGGCTGTTGGTTTAGTCATGGGAAGGTATTTCAGACTACTGTGCTACACCCCAGGCTCTGTTTGACACTGGACACTGAGGTTGCTGGTGTGTTATTTCATAACAATCCTTTAACTGCAGACGAATGACCAGATGATAACTTATCATTAAACTGCATTATTAAATGTGATCCACAACAACACAGTTCTGACATTAGACATGACAGCATTAGTTAATGGATAATGTGAAAAATACTTGGCCATATTGTAAGTTGTGCAAACTTCTACTCTGGTGACTTTTTTTTCTTTCTTTCCTTTTTTTTTAAATGTATGCTCATCAAATAAATAATCTGATTTCATAAATGTTGCTGCACCATGTTCAAATCAATTTGCAGAAACTTGCAGAAGCTCCATGTGGATAATTCGTCACGGAAACTATTTCACTCTCTAAGGTTGCACTATTGTGATTGCGGTGTTGCAGCTGGCCCCTCTTTTTAAAATGATGCATTCAAAGTGCCCCCTTCATCAAACAGTTAATGGTCACAGATGTTGCAGAACTCATTCACATTCATAAACGGTCAAGGTAAAATCGTGTCCTGCGAACAACAAATATGCAATTACTTGGGTAATGGGAAAACATAACATGACTCTGAATGTGTCTCAAGTTAACAAAGTTATGATTTTGCGATTGAATTTCAAGACAGAGCATCGACATGGAAAGGTTTTATAACAGGTTCTGTTTATTGTATCACCACAAGTGTCAAGGATGAAATCAACTAATGTTATGTCATGGCAAGTTAAACTACTTTTGCTTAACTTTTCCTCAGATCTGGTTTGTTGTAATTATCGCTTGATATGACCTTCAGTCATCATTATCTTTATAATACAAGAGGTTATGGCATGTCCTTTGGGCAGTGCTACATCTTCAGGGCACAACTGAGGCTAAAGTGAGTTGTTGGGTAGATGAAAAGACAACACAGGTGTTGCTTTCTGCAGTTAGAACCAATTGTTGACTAGTTAGTAATCAGCTGCTAATGCTAACACTATCTATATGGCGAAAACACAACTTGAAACCAGAACCAGAAAAGAGAACCAGAAACCAGAAAAGAGAACCAGAAAATCAATATGGACACTATGTTTTGAAGGTATGCAAGTACTGAGATGGAGTCAGTGTCAAAAGTAAAACAAAATATGTTCATGGACTTCTTACACTCCAATTAACTAGTATTTGGTTAATTTATTAAATCCAAAAGAAATGTAATTTGTAGCTATTTCTTTATGGATAAGAGCAGGGTGTCGGACCACGCACAGCCTCCTGGATTTTAGTTGTCACAGTGATGTTGCCAGGCTTGCTACATAGTCATATTTAGGGGGCATCTTGGGGGCCTTTATTTGCAAAGGACAGAGATGAGACACGGAAAATCAGGAGAGAAGGGAGGGGAACAATATGCAGCAAAGGGCCAGAGGTTGGATTCAAACCCATGGCCACTGCAACAGGTACTAAGCCTACATGGTACACACTGTAGAGGCTGAGCAACTAGAGCTCAGCACCTCTGTCAGCTAAATCAACACCTCAGCCATAGATGCTGCACAGAGGCACAGGGTAGATATGTAATTTTTCAAAGAGAAATGCTTAATAATGCATGCACAGGAGATTTCCAAAATGTTAAACCATCCCCTCACGAATCTGTACTTTATGAAGGGGAAATCATTGGCTCAGACATGAAAAATCAAATGGTGTCATCCCCTACAATCTGCTGCACGGCTTCCTTTGATGGAACCACATCAGTTTATTTGGTTTAATTTTAGATCTGGACTGAAGAGTGTGTCAGGCAGCTGTCAAAGTATGGCCATTAGAAACAATTTCTCAATCTCATTTCAAAATTAACAGTAAATAAATAAATAAAATACTAACATTCTGAAGCTGTTGCAATGAGGTCACACTACTATACAATACTGCAAATTGGTGGATACAAGCTATTTCTTACATCAAAGCTTGAACTGCGCTTAAGTCAGCGAAACTGACTTTACCTTGAGGTTCGTTTTCCTGTAGTACAGCCTGTCCTTGTGTGAAGCAAATGATAGCTTCCACAACACTGAGGGCATGAGATGCACTTAACCGCTTCATCACTATATCATGTCTGAGAATCAATGCTCTGCTTAATTAACAGCAATCAAATACGACAGCAGCTTGTGCCCTAGGATGTATATGATTTTTTGTTTTTACATTTCAAACAATTGAATCTCATTGAATTTTCCCTCTCTGCTTCCCAGGTATCAGCTTGGATCAGGGTTTAATGAAGTGCTGCAGCAACACACTGACTCATACATGCATTTCCTAAGGATCAACAGTGACTCATAAAGAAACTGCTGCAGGAACACACGCGCCAATATGCACATACTGTATAATTAGGAACACAAACAGCACATATAGGTGAATTTATTTGTAAGCTGGCAGTCTCCTGATTTTATCAGGTTTGCTGTGACAGCAATGAATAATAATAGATAAATAAACAAATATAAAGAAAAGTGACTTTGCTTTGAAAAAGAATTCAAAGGTAATCATTTGAATATGAAGCGAAGCAAAACATTCATTTTTGATGACTAGTTGAGATTAAAGAAAATATTCCAAGCTCTATAACCTATAGTGTGGTATACATGAAAAGCTGATCAAACTCAGCAGACACAGTGCACAGGACACAAAATGGAGAACAGGCGGAATAGATAAGATATTAAAAAAAAAATAGGTGAGGAGGAAATGAGAAGAGTGAGAAAGAAATTGGAGGAAGAGGAGCAAGAAAGATGGAAAGAAAATTACTTTTGACACATGCGAGAGAGGAGAGCAAAGGGAGGGCTGAATTATCAGATGTGCATCTTTGTGTGTCTATGGAAATGTGCCAGTGTGTGTGATGTAAGTAGGGGTGTTTGTGACTGTAAATATACATGCATGTTCTGACAGACTGATGTTGACTCTGAGAGCTGATGCTTCCCAGTCTTTACAAAACGCCTCCTTTGAAACAGGGGAAAGTCTGGTCAAAGACAACAGAGGCTGAATCTAAACGAGGTCTCTGTTCTCTGCAGGATCTACTACACTGCTTCCGCTTCTTCATCTCTGTAATTTTTTCTGTGTTTTTCTCTCTTTTCCCCTTTTATGTCCTTTTTTCAAATTCATTTTCTTTCCTCTCACTTATTTTCAAAGCGCTTAGACAGTGAGAGTGGAACACTTTCCCTATGTCCCATTGGAGAATCAATATACAACAGAGCCCAAAGGTCCAAACAGGAGAAAGGCTGAGGAGAACAGCACAACACCAATCCATAATGGATTTTCTTCTCCCTTTCATTCGCTTTCTGCAGTGAGATGCAACGGAGGCACCACTGGCACAGAATGAGAGACGCAGGGAGGGGAGGGGGTGGCATAGAAGAGGTGAGAGAGGGGGTATTGATGGGGACAAAAAGAGGCCGACAAAGACTTGAAACAGTGTCAATAACCAAAGCCCTTAAGAATATTTCTCTCATCTGTCTCTAGAGGGCTCGAATAATATATGTTTCAAATTATTGCAAGGCTGGGCTTATAGTAGAGGGAGAAAGGAATTAAAAACTGATTTGGTGCATGTTCAGCTGATCAGATGCAGAAATTGTCACAAGTAACTATATTATGGTGTATGTGAGAAGCTGCCAGGTCTGATAGATGCTAGACTGTGAGCAATAATAGAAAAGACACAAACGCATCAGTGAACAGCTCTCCCACTGTCTTTTAATTGCAGCTCATACAAAGAGAAGTCTGCCCGCTTAGATGGTAATCAGGACTAACAATATTTATTTCTAAAATCCTGAATGCTTGACAAAGTGTAAACCTATAGTGAGAATGAAACTCTGCAAACCGGAGAGCCAATATTTCAGTTTGCGATGTTAGCACAAGGCAGCACTTTCCGAGGCAGTTAAATTGACGGTTGTACAGGAGGATGGGACTGCTGATTCAGAAATTGTTTGTTTGACTCTTCACACCCAAGTGGCCTTCATTTCATTTTGCTGGAAGCTCCAAAGTATAAAATGTGCCCAGGATCCCATCGAATAACCTCAGATGCTGTCACAGCGTCCACAGACTAAGTCTTGTATTACTCACCAAAGGATCTTCACTAACTGCCTCTAAATGCACCAGCGATTATAGCCTTGATTATAGTTTTGCCTCTTCTCCAGTTTCCAGGCCACTAGCTTCATCAATACCTCTAAGTCCAAATGACTCTATAAAGGGCACTTACAGTTTAATATAACTTGGGGTTTAATTCCATGGTTTTTTGGTCATCTTTGTTATTGCCCACAATAGCTTTATACTGACTACAATAATTGCTGAGGTATGGGAAAATGATGACATCACCACAACACAGTCTAATGATGCAAGAGATTAGTGCTTTGACCAACAGATAGGTTGTAAACAACAGCACAGCCAGATTAGTTTTCTCCTAAAACCAGAAGTGGGGGAAACCAAAATGTCACTATGAGTTCTGCATTGCAGCAGGACACAGCTGTAGCAGTACGTTGGACTGTAAACAGTGGCGGATGCTCATTATGGACAATTTGAATAACTTCACTGTCTGTTGTGCATGTGATCTTCTCCTCTACATTTGGTTAAACCTTGTTTGCCGCTGCTCTTGCATCTGACTCTTTGTTTTTGGCAGTGTCCCCAGAAGTCAGCCCTTCATCCCCCACCATTCCCCTCTGAAGAGACTACCACTTCCTCAGACATTTGTGGACTGCAAGTATGAAAAAACATTATGAACAAATGATTGAATGGGCGTATTGACTTTCATGTCAACACAAAGTCGATTCTAGGGGGTCAGCTTCTTGAGTGCAGTGTTAACTGGTACCAACAGCACTAATTTCCATCCCTATGAAAATATAACAAATGTTGTGATAAACCTGGATTACACTTATTAATGCTGCTAAATCTGACCTTTGTCATCTTAAAATACTGCCACCTTTAAAATAGCTATCTGTGCATTTTGCCATTGCTACATAGATAGCGTTAGCATTAACAGCTGTGTTCATACCAGTCTACAAGTTCAGCCTCAAACTTCATTCCTTTTCTTCTCAACAGCTGTCTCTGTCTTCTTTTCTTGTATTCATGCAGCACGCTAACCAACTAGTTCCTGCTTAATCAATCTGTCTGGTCACTCTGTGACACTGAGCACACAGTCTGCCCTGAAGAAGCTGCACTGCTCAGAGACTGTATTGTAACTTATTGTTTGTGCACACAACAGTGGCTGCAGCCGTTGGCAAGCCTGGTAAGTAAACAGCTGTCAATGTGAACACTTATGTGGCAATAGCAAAACTTACAAATAAATCCGTTAGGTCCAGTTCATTTCAAATGTCACAGGATTTCATAAGACAGCCTACAGTTTGTCAGCATTCATTTCAAATAAAAACCTGGACATCATAAAACTGAACACATATAAACATAAAATATTTAGGGCCAACTTTACCTTGTGCGCAGGTTCCCGGGGCTGGGTGGCCCATCATATACAGACAAGATGTCAAAGTCCTCCTCTAGGGCGAAGCCTTGAAACACCAGCTGTATCCGGTTGTGCTCCGCCGCCACAATCACCCATGTGCAGTTGGCATAGTTAGGATAACCGTAAGGGTAGCCGGGGCTCTCTATCGTCCCATTGGGACTGTGTAGTGTGTAACTGCAGTTCTGAGCTGTGAAGAGAAAAAGAAACAGGCAGTCATTAGAGAGGTGTAAGGCATGTTAGAAAGGCTAGCACAATGTGGAAAGAGTTTGAAACTAAATAAAAGACACTCCTCGACCCTCCCACCCCCACCAAAAAGAAATCCTACAAATACCCACACATGCAAATGCACACCCACAGTCAAACAGTTTGCACCAAGTGCTGCAACATCCATTATCACCTGCAGCGCGCGGAATAAGCCATTAATATAGCGGTGCTAAATGGCTCACCCTCTCCCATCTTTCCCCACCTCCATCATCACACACTTGTTCACTCAGCGGCCCTTTCACCACATTAGTAATAGGTTCCCACGTTAATACATGACATAGCTGGAGGAGAGAAGATGAGGGGGCAGAAGGCTACAAGAGGACACTCACGCACACACATACACACACAAGTGTGCACTACATTAATTGTACTCATCTTGCATGTTTCTTAGCAGCCTCTCATACTGCCTTCAATCTTTAATTCTAATTGCACGTTGCCATCTATCAGTGCAGAGTGTCAGATGGATGTGTAGCAGGTGAGCTCTGAGGGCGTGTTTTGAATCTGAGAGCTAAGTAACTGATCGTTGCACAGCTGGGAGTTTTAATCAATGTTAAGGATTTAGTTAGAACCAATCACTAATATGGAGTGATGTGTGGTTGTGCCTATTTTGCTGAGCTCCGTGCTGTCAGTATTGATGCACAAATGAATATATGTTTGCATAGCATCATCGCTAGTTAATACGCACTTGCTTGATCTTGAGCGATGATGGTTATCACCTCCAATCAAAAGTGATTGATGTGAAAGTGAATTTAGTCAGTCTGTCATCCAGAGGTGACAAGCACATGAAATGTGGATTCACTGCACAATTGCTCACTATACGTAGCCTCACATGCTACAGTGTATGAACTCAGACAGCAGGAATGTGACATGCTTCATGCTTCATCCTTTGAAGGAAAAAAACAAACACAAGACAGGTTATGGTCACACAAAAGGCACCTGCGTGAGTAAATATCCTCAGAGAGAGACTTAATTAGAACGTCATGCTAGAATATGTGCTATTTATACAAATGATCTGGATTTTCACTTTGCTTCAGCCACAAAACCTGAATCATAATACAGCCTGATTAAAATGTAATTAGGAGGGCATCTGTTATCTGCATAACCCACATGATTCTGCAACACAAACAATGCAACAGTAGATATGAATGTGGTTTTGTTCTTTTATATCCGTACTTATGAGTGTGTAAATGCATGTGATAAATCAATGCATGGAAATGAGCTAAACTGCTTGAGGGCATTAAAACAATGCACTAAAAAACAAGAATCTTGTGTAAACACATTGCAGCTTTGAAACATGTAAAAGTGAAGGCTGCTTTGTTAAACCCCTCCAGGGGGGAATGTGAATGTCGTTGAATTATTGAATGCTTGTAAAACATACAGATTCTGTGCTACTTTGTGTGCACTATTTGATGGTTAGAGCAATCCCAAAGCCCAAAATCCATCCAGATTTTCACTCTGGAACATGCTTCATGTCTGAGAAGCCAGCAGGGATTTACAGGTAATAAGGCACCAAGCATGAAATGAAGACAAGTGGAAAAAAAAATAACAACTAATTTTCATTCTTCTCAGTGTTATTCACAGCTGAAACAAATAAAAACCATTTTCAAGGGAGGAAAAAAAAATATGGACATGGATAATCCCTAGTTAGCCAGACGAGCTGGATTTGTTTTCACAGCAATAATCAAGTCCGGTGTTTAAAGATTTCTGGGGCCATGTGCCACATCATGGTGTTCATGAATCCTGAAATGCTGCCTGAAAAGCAGTTGCTGTTCTTCCCACACGCACACACAGACAAACAAACCGAACCAATATTAGCTTTTTTGTTGCAGGTAGCGCAGCAAATTTGTCTCACAATACATTTTTGGGGGGAGCTGAGGGGTAAAAAAGGAGGAAATAGTGTCAGGAGGTAAAGATCCAGACAGTCTGGATGGTATCAGCAGCAGCAGCAGCAGGAGGATAATAGCATCTCCAGTCACAGTGTATCCATCATGCCACTGTTGACTCCCCGGGGCCTGTCTCATCAAAAACAGGCAGGGGCCTCTCACCCGTCACTTTTCAGTGCTTCATACGCGCTTGACCTTTTCGAAAAGATGCTAATGTGTGTGCACTTGAACCCCAGCCACTTGAATACTCTTAAACTCGGTCTGTAATTTTGCGTCAGATTTGGGCTCTTTGTTTGCTGTTGAGATCTGCAAGCGTTACAATGGATTCTTTGGCAAGGCCGTGGGATAGGATGAAGTAGAAGTAGTGTAAAAATTAGATTAACAGTAAGCAAATATGACCTATATACTGTATGGAGTGCTGAAAATAACTGCACATCACAGTGACTATTCTCCATCCTCGTCTTTAACCAGCAACATGAGGGAAAAGAACAAAAAAAGATCAAAGCGAGCGCTATCGCCATCAGATCTTTCATTAAAGCCTTTAAATAGGCCCAGAGAGTGAGCATCCACCCTTGCCATTACCATCAGGTCAATACTAATATCCAGGTAAAACCTCCACATCCACCTCTCCTACCTGATTTTCATATACACAGCCTGGTCAATAATCTCCTCATCATCTCCTTCATTACGAGGCCTCTATCAGACAAATGCCAATCAATGGCCTAACGGCAGAGCTTGATAGGGGTCGGGGTAGAGTCTGAATCTGTTGTACATAGGTAATGAGGTGGAATATGCAGGCTAGGCTGAATAAAAAAAAAATCCAGAGATGTTAAGGTACAGCTGTTGTTTCTGTTGCTGTTATTATCAGTTTCAAGCTGTATAACAGGAAAGAAATGTTGCTGTGACTCATGAGGCTCAAAAGAAAAAAAAGCCTTTCATGTTAGAAATCACTGTGTTTCAACTGTAATGGCCTTGCTCGATGTTAGTGGCTAAAAAAGCTGAGAGCTAAAAAGGTCACCCGCGGAGTACGAATTGAATAAACTAAATAAAAGTGTTTCATACCATCAGAGTGCTTATGTTACCAAGAGATGGAACACGATGTATATATTGATATATGACAGGTGATTAGCCAAGCGGGAAAGCAGGCTCCATGGTTTATGGATACAATTAAGGAAAGCCAAAAGAATAAAATAAAATAAAATTAATGGGAATTCATGATGGAGAATCTTCTGTGTCTGCTAGGGTTCAGCCAAAAGCTATCCTGAAGTGTGAGCACTATGTGCCAAATGGTCGCGTCTTAGATCGATAATGACGCAACACAATCTTGGATAAAAGATCAAGGTAGCGTTTTTAAAAGAGAGGTCGCTTTTTTGGCTGCATCTTAAAACATTTTGTCCTTGCTCAAAAATGGCTGTTCAGATCTGAGCTGGACAAAAACAGACACATCAAGGTTCACTTGAGAATGCACATTTGCACACATTAAGGACCGATTTACAGCATCTCTGAGTTTAATTCTCACATTACGCAGTAATAACGGGGATCATTGCCAGATGGGTTTTTTTTTTCCTTTGCTGTACTGTGTGGTCATACTGATTCATATTCTCCTTGGATATTTGCACAGCTACTCACAAAACACTTGAGATACAAGTGCGGTTGAGGTTAACCAAGGTGCTGTAAATCTACTCCCTGTTCTGTGAAAACCCAGAGCCTTTGATGAAGTAGATCCTGCAGTCGGAGCTTGGTTGAATTATTTAAGCCTCGCCCAGGGTGCATTATGAAATTAGCTGCTGGGAGCTGGTGACCTACTCTGAAGCCCCTCAGTGTAAATCTGCAGGGAAGAGCCCATCCTACAGTTGACCCCACTGACACACCATAAAGACCCCATAAACAGACTGCTGCCGTGCTGTTTTAGTCCAGTTAGACCTCCGGCAAGATAGAAGGTCATATTTTCTCAAGTTGTGTAAGTTCAGGTGAACCATTATGAACGTGGACTAGTAGGAAATGTGCTGTTTCAGCAATTAGGAAAATTGCAAACTTCTAGTGGTTGGTGTATGTCATCCCCCAGCACGCCTATGGGAAATATTTGCATTGGCTTGTCCTGGAATGTTAACTATGCTTGATATCTGTGGATGTTCAACAGTTATGTTGTCCACTGCTTAGCCCACTGGCAGCATCTGCTTGGCACTAACCAACTCTGGTCTGCACACCGCCAAATGGGTGTACAGGGAGAGGTGTGACCTTGCTGGGGCAGCACTCCAGGTTCTATCTGTGCATGTGTATGTGTGTGTATTTGTGTGCAGGTGTTATTGTTTGCTTTGCCAGGGCAGTTGTTTAGAAGCAAGCCTACAGAGTTGCTGCAGTGCGCTGTGACACTTTGATGAATCGATGGTCACTGTGCTGTACTCCGGCAGGACAGCAAACCCTCAGAGTGGAGGAAGGAGACAGGGAGGGACCAAAGGAGAACTAGGGGAGAAGTGGTAGCTCACTGACTGACTGACTGACTGACTGCATAGACGTATGAAAAAAATAGACTTTGGAGACGTGATGTGAGGTATAATGGACGCAAAGGTGAAGCCAGGGACAAACTGAGGGGAAAATAAAAAAATAGCAGTGGAAAAAGGGAGCGAGAGGGGGAAATGAAAGTGAGCTAAAGAGAGCATGTCAGAAGGTCAACGAGAGGAAGAGCAACAGCCAATGGGAGTAAATGAGTTGGAAAGAATAGGAGGGTGGTATAAGGGGGGAGATTTTTTTAACCTATTTCCTGCATCTTGTTGCCCTAATGTGCTGAGGTCACAGACAGCTGGTGTCACATTCATAGTAAGACAGAGCTTACTCTGCACCGTTAGCTAAACACAGAGGTCTATTTGGAGGAATGCTTCGGCTGTGTGTGTGTTTTGTTTGTGTGAATGTGAAGTGAAGCAAGTGTGCACACATGTCTGTGTATTGAGGTATCAGTTGTCTGCACATGTATGAGTGTAATCCCTATACCCAGGGTGAGTTTAGTGTCACATATCTGCATGTACGTCCTCTGCTGAGATACAATTACACCGGCTCCAGTGACTCTCAAAGGGAGGAAATTTCATCTCTGTGAACATAATCCCAACATCACACTCGTATAATACCGTAAAGACGCAAACAAAAGTAGCAATACAGAACCTCAAATCTCCTCCCTGGACTTGTCTGTTTCTTTATTCCTCTCTGCCTCCGTCTCATCTCCTCATCTACAATTCAAGTTTGCCTTTGGACCATCCAGTTCTTACAGTCAGTAATACAAATGCCTTCTGTCTTACGCTGTGTATGATGAATACAACTGAAGAGGAGGAAAAAGGGAATTGTTGCATTTTGACATGCAGCTTTAAAACACCAAAGATGCATTGAAATTGCCAAAACATGTACAGTATATTTAAAAACAAAATTACACATTTGAGTGTCACTATAATTATTATCTGTATAATTACCTATTTAAGAGCCTGAGTACATGAGTGTATTCACCTCTCTCCTCAACTGGTCATTCACACTGAGACGCCAAGTACATGCTCATGACCTGATCTTACTCTTAAGCCAAGAGCTTTGAGATAATGTATGTTGTGATAAATAAAACTGAATTAAATTGAATTGAATATATTTAAGGAAACGCCAGTCACGAAATTAATGCACTCAACCATTAAAACGAGATAGGACCATATGACACCTATTGCATACTAAACCCCCTCCATTGCATAGCTGGAATACACGGTTCAGTTCTTTCCTTATTCTCAGGAGGAACCATAAAGCCTTCATATATATGTTCCATCAGGGGCTGTATCCATAGAAAATGAACATCCCGTTGGAATAAACACGGAATAATTTCCAACCAAATAAGTGAGTCCCCTTAGGGTTTATTGAGAAACAAAGCTATTAACAATCACATATAACCTACCCCAGGAGTAAACTTCAAACAACCAAATGTATATGTGTGTGTATGGATCTGTGAGTGTGTGTGTGTCAGTAACTGCCTCCCTGGTGGGAAGATAAACCCTTCCGCCCCATAGATCCTCTCAGTACCACTATTTGTCTCTTGACGTGTCAGTGCGTATGTGCGCCTTGACCGCATCATATCCGAATTAACCTCTAGATGGCCGCCATTAAAATGGAAATGGGCGAGCTCAGCGATCCTGCTCGCCTCAATACATTAGGCTAACGTCCGGGCCAGGACGACACTGTCTGCCATTACAGACAAGCCAAATGCAGTGGAAGGCACTAGCAATAGGTTTGCTCCCACTTAGCCCCCCTCCCTCCCTCACAGGTTGTTTCCACTGAGCTGAATGGTAAATGTTGTTTCCTTAAAAGGGCAGAAAGATGGAGCTTGCCTTGCTATAATAGTCCACATTGGGAGCTTGGAATGGCTTCCTGCTGCATGAAAGTGTGAAGTAAAATATTCATCTGTGTAAACACGTACAGAGAGAATGCTCAAGCAAATGCATACGCGTTTGCCAGCTTAAACTCCCAACTGTAAATTAGGGAACAGACGCCTCCACCACGCTGACAACGCCACTGCTCTCGATGTGGTGTTGTCCCATTTGTGACATTCTCATCTCAGGCTCTGGCATTTCTTTCAAGGATCTGTTGACGCCTATGGCAACACACAGTTAATACACACACATTTGCAAAAAACACAAAAACACATTGTGACGCCAACACAGCTGGAGGGTAGAACGTGTGGGGTAAGAAGACAAACAACACCCATGTGCAAAGTTGTAGCCACAGATTAAAGCAACCAAGAAAGTGGCTGTATGCTGAGACATGTATGCAGAAATGCACACTTGCATGAGTGCATGCACACTGGAGCACAATGGAGCTTGTGTTCTCTCAGACAGAGAGGAAGAGAAGGAGAGGGGGGCAGGCAGTTTCCTCCAGCTGGGTCATATTTAACCAGTGGAATTATCATGCCAGCCAAAAGGACCTGCAACCTAGCCACCCACCGAAGGAAACAGAAAAAAGAGGCCACCCACACATTTGCACACAACCCCCATCCCTAAAAGTACACAAACATTTTACAGATAATATTGTTTTGTGTATTCCTCATTGTGTTATTCTCCTCGATCGCTCTTATCAATACAATTCGACTAGCCCTAGAGTAAAGTTGGTGGTGCTGTAAAGAACAGCAGCTCCTCAGCAGCCCACGCAGCAAGCCTTCAAACTGATCAATAGAAAATAGCCCATTCAGAGTCAAAGGCATGTTACAGTTGATGTTCCTCCGTTTCAGAAAGACCCCTGTCTTTGCAGGGGAGTTTTATTCAGTGCTGATGAAAATGGGCCTCCTACACACACACATAACAGAGTGATGCAGGATGCCTGGAGAAATGTGTGTGTGTTTGTGTGTGTGGACAGTGCGTGTGCATGTTTCCTTTTTTTATGTTTCCGACCATGCAAGCATTTGTAGTGATGAGTGAAAGATGAAGCAGAGAAAAAAAGAGAGGACAGAAGTCTGGTTCAAAGAGCATCATTCACTGTGACTGTCACAGAAGCTGTATGTTGTTCCCATGACAACAGGAAAACCGGAGAACATATATGAAGACAAATCCTTTTCCTCAATTATTTATTATTGCTCGGGTCTGCCTTAACACTTAATCTTACACAAGCACACGCCTCCTCCCAGCCATGCACATGCAGTTCATCCAAACATGCACGCACACACACACGCACACACACACACACACACACACACACACACACTCATGAACATTTACAGTACATGCCTCATAAAATTTCAGTTTTTCCTCTTCCACTCTCCCCGCCACTTATGGGAAAAAGCACAATGATATGTGACACTAATGTGCGAAACAGTGAAACTCAATTATCACCTCATTTTCATTCTCCTCACATCTGACAGCCAGACTCTTTGAGATACATTAGGCTCAGCCTAAGCTGGAGGGCCAGTCTTAGCGACATCCTGCCGTATATTTACACCTGAAACCACACTGTCCAGACTCTGACCATTCAATAGCACCAATGGGAAGTGTGGTAATGCAGTTATGGATGTGTCTTTTACATGAGATGATCACCGTGGACAAGCAAGTTGATCTATGTGTGTGTGTGTGTGTGTTAGTGAGTGGGTAATCATGAGCATCTGATCCTCTCTCGGGCAGTGTATATTAAACCCAAGAGGAAGCACCGATCCAAAGGTCAGGTCATGACCATCCCAGCAGGACTATTGTATCTATCACTGAGAGATGGATGAGCAGCAGACGATCAATCAGCCTCACTTCAACTTACTGTAGCACACTTTAACCTTTCAACTCAAATCAGAACTGCCCCTCTCCCAGCGTCAACTGCAGACCACCGTCATGATTAATGTGCTGCATGCATCACTCTCATATGATTGCAATTTATGCTAAATAGAATAATGTGCAACTATCTCTAATTATATCACACTGACATTAGAATTTTACCATTGCATTGGCAATATAAGTTTTCATTAAAGTCAATATGGTGAATGGTCAATATTAAAATATGAGATGCTAAGTTATTGATTTCGGCCATTTTCTTTTACAATATCTTGTAGCACTACATTTCTTGACTTGCTTGACAGATGATAAAGATGTCAGGAGACATTTTCCGCTCATTTCCACTCATTAGGAATTTATACCCTTCATGGCACCAGCACAGGTAACATGAGCCAGCAGACAACTCTTGTAACATTAGGTTAAACTGTTTTAGGACACTGGACACTTTAAGGCTGATTAACTTTAAGCAAGCACTTGTTACACAGACAGACAAAAGCTTGCTAGTCTGTAGCATCCGCTTTTTTACACTGTAAGTTTCAGAACAGGTTCAAAAAAAGAAAGTAAGAAAATGGCCATTGCTGCTGTAAGTGGTCACACAAGACTGATCAACAGCTCTGGCTACCTTAGAAGTTTGAATCCTTATTTTAACTTAATTTTGTTCAGTGGTTTCTCATTAACACTGGCTATGATATAATGTGTTCATTCAGTAAATTAAATTTCAGCCATTAACGATCTGAATCGATAAAAACAAATGGTTGCACTGCAAAACTGTGTTGGAATACAAGACATTCATCCTCCCCGATTCTCCACTTGATGAGTCTGCCTCTTTCCCAGAATAAGAGTACTGACAGATTGCCTATATGTTAAACAGAGAGAGATGTGATACAGGAAAGGGGAAAAAAGAGAGAAAAAAAAAGACAAGGACAAGGACAAGATATCTCCTGCTCAGGACCTAATCTTCAATCTCTGGGATCACTGATATCTGATAAGAACAGTGTAAATCAGGACGCTAAAGAAACCCCTGCCTGAGCTTTGTGTCTATAAGACAGACAGGACATCTACATGTGTCTCTCAGGTTGTGGGGATTTACAGTAGCTGGAGGAAATTCTTCCTTCCCTGACAATACCAGGAAGAGCAGAATCTGAATCAAGATTGAGACTCCACTGCTATGGCTTTGCTCCCATACCTGGCTCAGCGAGGTATAGGCTCTGGATTTAAATTTATTTTATCATTCATTACCTTTAGTTATCCAGGGAACATTGACATAGCACGTGTGTTCTTTTCTTGACGTATCTTGCCTCGCAGCTGTTTGCACATCTGGCAGCTGACCAGTACAATCAAGCGGGGACTGGAACATATGGGCAGGAAAAATTCAAAAGAAAACCACTTTTGCCTCGAGAATCATTCAACATGTCCTTGCGTAGGCACTTTGCCATAACCTTCCATACGCCATCCAGCCTTTTTAACGAAGCTGAAAATACTGAATAGAATAGCAGATAGCTGCAATTTAACAGAACAACTCACAGAATTACATTGTGAATGTGAAGCACGAGCATCAAGAGAACAGCAACAGAGCTGGATTCATATTCCCTGGATAAGTAATGCAGCCAAAGTATACATTTATTAATTTAATACCATGCTCAGGGACATGCTGAGAGTCATTCCTGATGAAAACAATTATTTCTCATTTGTTTATTTAGATTTCTCTCTGCTTGTGTTTGATTTGAACTACCGACTTTACAAGCAGAGCTCCCAGATATATAAATGCCATGGCTTGAATGTGCATGCGTCATATTTAATGAGGAAACTCTTTCACTATGGCAATACCATCAAACTCTAATAGCCTACCGTTGTTAAGTATTTAATAGATGAAATAGCAGAGGAAGCAATTGAACTTTATTGAAAATGAATTGGATGTTCCTCATCATCTCATTGAGTGCCACTTTAATCAAGAAATTCTGCATACGTGCGTCTACCAATGACTTCATGAGGTCTAATGATCCAGTTTGTGTTATAAGTATGTGCGCGTGTGTATGTGCATATGGAAGTGTCACCACAGCTCAGCACCCTGGCGAATGGCTACAGGAATGCATTTAGGAACATTTTTGGTCTTTTTAAAAAGGGCGGGGGGTTGGGGTTGGTGTTCTGCAGTGTGCATGAATTACTGAATGCGCCTGTGTCACTGGTGGGCCTGTGATCAGTGTGACGAAGCACAGTGACAAGAGCTCTGACCATCTGGAGACAGATGACAGTGTGAATCACCAGAGAGGAGCGCGGAGGGAGGATAGAGGGAAGAAGGTAACAAGTGGATGACAGAGACGGGTGCAGTATGACACATCAGTGGGTGGGCGGGGAAATAAGGCTGCTGACGAGGACGAAGCGTTTGAATCGTGTGAAAAGCTGCATACTCGCTGGCACGTACACACACAAACAAATCCCGTCTCTCAGTGGCCCCTTTTGAGCTAGCTAATGACCTGCTTGTCAACACTTTAGTCTAATCATCCTAGAGTGAATGGGGGTGGTAACTCACAGTCTCATCCAAACACACCCATACATGTACCCACAAGCTTACTTACACACTCTTGGATGTTGAAATAGGAGTCTGCTTGATGCCTGATAAGAAAATGAGCCCTCCAAATAGGTCATTTACTAAAGAGAGGAAAATCACCCAGCACTCAAAAGGCACAGAAACATAGGGCCCAGATTATCTCTCAGCTGGTGTAAGCTTATCACCACTCTACTCCAACCGTCGCATCCTCTCTGCTGCTTATTTCCCCTCTGTCAATTCTTTGCTCCTGCTTTCCTGTTTCTTTTCCCGTTCCTTGTGCCACCTCTTCACAACCCCCCCCCACACTTGCACTCCACAGCTCTCCCTCCCTCGCATGAGTAGAAAAAAGTAACACGCCAACTTTGCATTCCAGACATTTCTCAGTTTTGAGTAAATAGATAATGTCATCTGTTTCTCATCTCCCATTCCCTCCGTTATTGCTCAACGGTGAATGTAGAGAGCAGATGGGAGATAGAAAGCAACAGAGCGTGCAGGTATAGTGGAGGATTTGAGACGGAGAGTAGCAGGCAGACAGGTGGGAGAGAAGTGAGGGAAAAAAAGGGAAGTGAAGTGTCCATACAGGCAGAATCAAAACACACATGGGGTACATAGAACATATGGACCTTTTTGTGGGGAGGTTTGGTTATGCTTGGGCAATAGGACTTCTTGGAGGTTAACTGTGTTGACAAGACCACTATTTTACCACACAGAGGCTACTGCCTCATCATGGAGGCACTGTGCCTCCATGATGGTGGAATTTGGGACATTGAGCTTGCTTGTTTTCTCCAGCCAACAGTCCAGACAACTAAAGATAAACCATGACACAATGACAAGCAGCAAAACTGGGTCTACCTCCAGGTTTTAAGCTGTGAAAACACTAGATGGTTCCCAGCTCGGCCTCTGCTGAGGAGCAGCTGGTGCTGAGGCTGTTGGCTGGGGGAGCTGTCCATGGTGCTGAAGACGACTTCAGCTCAACGGCACCTTCTGCTGCGCCTGTCGCTGTCCGAGGTGCTGAACATGTCACCATCCAGTGATGTCGACTTCACTCCAATATCTAATTCTATGCTTACATGCAGTGAAGAGTCCCCAATTAAAAACGTACATCAGTTAATTGTCGGCAGCCTTTTTCTGCGCCCGAGGGTCTTTGAAATGAAAATATTGCAGTGTGAGTTTAAAGATTTTTTTTCTTGATTTGTGAAACTTTGTGAAACTGAAATTTTCTTGCTGCGTTATTGCCGGGAAAAGCGTACACACGCCCGCCCACGCACTCCTTACCCCCTAGACACACACACACACACACTGAGACACACACACACACAGTCGCTCTCTCATGACTGCGCGAATACAAGCAAATGTCGTGAAGAAGGAAAGATAAAAAGGAAAGCAGCATCAAGCCCTCCAGTGTTCACAACGTTACCGCAAGTTGCATCATGAGCACAACGCGGTGCATTTCTATAAAGGACAGCGTGGCTGAGAGAGGAGGACGCACCAGCGTGATCTTGCGTGTAAATGGACATGCTGAGCGACTGTCTCATGCGCTGCTGAGGAATGATCTAAAACCCTTCCAGCCGAAACACGCACCAGATAGGAAAGGACACGTCATCTCCAATCTGCCCCCCCCCCCCCCCCCCCCCCCCCTTTCTCGGCCTTTGCATTCTTTCCTCAGTGCATTTAAATGAATAGAGGTTGATTACCGCTTATTGAGCTACGGGTCCACTGGGACAGATGGTTTTGATCCCACGGAGACAAGCGCACTGCTCTCTTTAGATCTCTCTTTCAGAAGCCTTTCACACATCTCTATCTTTGTCTGCGTGGCCCTTGGGAACGATAATAAGGTTACAAGGGAGGCTGGGAATGGTTTAAGGAGAGACTAGTTGACAAATGAAGACAGTATAAAAGCAGAGAAGCATCATATACACGCATACCTCTAACAATGCGCACATCAAACATAGTTTGGGGAGGAAGTGTGTCCTCAGTATAGGCCAACATGCAACATCACACATGTATGAGCCTTTCTTGGTCAGTAATTGGCCATCCGTGCTTTGGTTTCATGAAGTCTGCGGGTGGAGAAACGCCACGAACCACAGGTCTCCTCTTCCCTCTGCGCTCCGCCTCCCAGCATAGTGTGAGGCTCTGGTGCCGCTCAATGGGAGGATGGGGCAACTGCTGGTGGCTGCACCACCGAGGGACGCGCCAGACCACCTCAACGCCGGCGTGTGATATTCAAACATATTTATCGACACCGTTTAAAGTAAATGTTGTTACAGGGCTAGATAGATAGGCGAGCCCTCCCTGCTCTTCGTAAATATGTGCAATAAGTTAGAGCCGCTTTACTGGCTCCAGAAGTCGACTCAAACGGCAGGAGAGTGCGCAATAAAAAAAAGCTCCCTGAACGCAAATAAAACAAGCAGCCTCCCACGATTACAGCCGCAATGAGATTTACACCAGAGGAAAGTCAAGAGAGATTTGTCAGTATCATTGGGGACCGAGCTGAGAGTGTGATAAAACCCACATCTCACCAAAAACCACCTGGGTGGCTGATGACACAAGTTTGATCAGAAGTGGGTGACAAAGTGGGAGTTAGGTGGTGGGAGACATGAGAGCTGACGTTTGTGGAAAAGCTCAAAGCGCACTCATACAGTGGGAGATGATACGGCCCACTGTGCTTTGGTGATGCTGAAAATGTGCCCATTTTCCACTCACTCGTGGATTATGTGTTGTCCAAGCAAAGGTATGAGTGGGCTAACACACAGCCATGACTCACTGTCGAATTCATATTGTGGTCGTGGCAGTATTCTTGGCTTTCGCTAAAAATAGTTGCCATTCTGTGGTGAGGAGCCAAGACAGTGATAAAACGGCTGGTGTTCTTTGCCAGAGGACCCATGCTCGGGATGGCAGAAAAAAAATCATTGCGGAAAAAAAGCCTGGGCTCTGGATAACGTCACAAGCTGCTTGTAATGTTTGTAATGCACAACCACTAGTAAAGGAAGAAACAACATAATAACCGTGGCTCAGTAACTTAGGCTCTGCTTTCAGAAACATCGGTTTGCCAGAGACGGAGAGTGAATGAATGGTAGGCTAATGATAATCTGTTGAATGTCCAGCTCAGGTTGCACGGTTACCGTTTGCAATTAATCAAGGACAGAAAACCCAGAGTCAGTTAATTAGGCCTACCCCCCCACCCCCCCCTCGCACACGCACGCGCACGCACGCTCAAGTAGCCTACACACACTCACAGAGAGAGAGATGGAATGAAACTATAGCTGCACAAAATGTTATTCAAAGATGCTCAGGCTGGTTGGAAAAAAGTGGAGTATCTCAACAGCTATATGGTGAAACTCAGAGACCCCCCCCACACACACACACACACACTCAACACCCTTTTGGACTCTGAACAGCATAATAATCAGCCTCCTGTTTGACCACCTCAACTGATTTCCCTCATGCTGCACTAACGTTTGGGAGGAAGCAGCAACAGTCACACAAGGCGGTTATTTAAACATCCCCACAGCTCGGTTCATCCGCCCCTGTTCCTCCAAAATGTGCCCAACACAGCCCTTTAGTGACACGCATCAACAGAGTCAAGGATAGACATGAAGCTCATTTGCAATTCCTCTGGATCCGCGCTCACCAAAATAGCCACCCAGCCAGCCACCTCTCCTCTATTAATAACTTTGGGTGCCGGAACAGCGACATCACAGCGAGTCTGATCCTAAATGCGCCTTTAGGATGAGTGCGTGAGTGTGTTGCTGATGCTGAATTGCATTCAGTCGGGGCTCGGGGAGGGTGGGCGGTGGAGTGTGTGTGGGGGGGGAGTAAGCCTGCTGCATTTTGCATGTCTTCAGCTGCACAGACGGGGACTTACCCTTTACTGAGGCGGCCAGTAGCCCCATATATAGGAAGAGCACCCTGCTCCAACGGTGCGCCCGCACTCCCGCCTTCATTAGAGCAAAAATCCGTATTCCGTCCCCTTTCCTGCATGCGCATTCCGGTCTCCTCGCAAGTCCCGTTGCTCCGTCCCGATTTGAAGCGGCGGTCATGGCAAGGCTTTTTCTCTGGTCTGGCAGGCACGATAGTTCTCAGATGGTCAGAAAAGGGAGATTCACTCGGTGTCGGCGCTGAGAAAAATCCCAATGCATGGAGGAGGCTCGGATCTCGCAGCTGGACTGAACCATGTCATGCGGGGACCGAGGGGTTCAGAGTCTCTGTCTGAGAAGATAGATTTCACACCTAAAGGGGGGAAAGGAGCGAAGGCAGACCCAAAGGGGAAACGTGATTCAAGTGGTCACTGATCTACCGCACGCGTAAAAAATCACGAAAATCCCTCGTCCGCTCCACATATGTCATTGATATAACCAGACACGGGTTAAAAACCAGGAGATCCCTGCTTCAGTTTGTCCCGCAGCACTTGTCTGCCCTTCTCTTTAATGTATCTCCAGTTAATAACAGCATCTGCGGTGCCGATAATCCACGTTTTAACTCGTCGTTAGACCGAGATTCAAATGAACGAGCGACGGATGACTGGAGAGCCACGGAGGTGTTATCCGGATCCAAGACACACACACACACGCACGCACACACACACACACAAAAATCGCCTCGTTTCAGAAGTTCATGACCAACACTGGAGTGTAGTCAGTGATCTTATCGTGGTAGCGAGAAATATGCAGTGTGCATGTATTCCCAGGATCGCAGCGCTTGGCCACAGCGTCGTCTCGGGTCTGCGCGACGCCAAGATTCACACTGCAGACCTGCTCCTTCTCTGCGCGCCTCTCTCTCTCTCCCTCTCTCTCCCTCTCTCACTTAGCCCTCTCTCTCCTACTCTCTCTCTCCAGTCATATCATATGCCCACATTTTCAAAGTGCATTGGGAAATGTAGCCTAACTTACTCCAAGATAATCTCAATAGGTCAGATCAAAGGTCAACGACCGACTTTTAATATTATAAACGACCCTTAACCCGATGATGATGATGATAATAATAATAATAATAATAATAATAATAATAATCATAATGATGATGATGATGATGATAACATGATGTATGGAGCATTCAATCCACCTTGTTCTAATTTGTTATGGTAAGATTTAGGGGCCCCACAACGCAGTCATTGTCTCCATCCATTAAGACCAATCATCGGATTGCCCGGCAGTTTAACATAGATGTCCACTTCCTGCTCACTAAACGTGAAATTGATGCTTAACAGGCTGGAACCCTCGCCAGTAAATTTGAATGTCATTTCCACTTTTGCATATGACCAGTATAATTAGTTTTCCGCAATGCGCCCTGCGTTGGAAACAGTCGGGGATAATGAAATGCGCGTTGGCCTCCAACCCCGACATATATGATGGAGATCATAAATAGTCTTCCCCTCCCGTAACATTAAATTAGACTTCTGCTCCTCCTGATCAGGTTGTTCCGGGACATAATGTTGCATCTGTTTTCAGCATTCAAGCTTTCTTTATAGCCTCGGGGAAGCAGACAGCGCAGTCCAATAAGTCTGAAGCAGAGCCTGTGCTTCCATTCACTCATTCACTATAGTCATAGACATAAATTATAACTCATTAAGTCCAGTGCATTGCAATCTAACTCCTATCAGCTATTGTCATGAGGAGGAAATAACCACAGAGATGAACTCGGACTTGCAGTGGAAGCGATGGTTTCATCTACAACTGAGTCACCGTTCTGGAATTTCAACTGGTTGCTATGACAGCCCGACAAAGATGCCGTTTCATTTTAAAATAGAAGAAACCGCTCCTTCAACAAACCACACAGCCACGAGTGACAAGCGTGTGAGCCACAAACTGAGAAAAGAAATCATGGTGCACCAACTTTGCTGGACGCAACTCACTCCAAAACAGTTGGAGATGGCACTCCCACCCTTCCCGCGCTCCACCTGGATTCACCCGCTGGCGCCCAAAGACAACTTTGATCGTGTCTGCAAAAACATCTGGAGCAGAGCGAGGGAGGCCGGCCTGCAGTCTGGCAGAGGTCGGAGTCCACCGGAGACGGCGCGGAATGGAGGCGACGCCCCTCCAGACAGCGAGCCGAGTCATCACCGGTGAGGCTGAGTTGGGCACACAGACAGTCTGGGAAGGAACCACTGGCAGGTCCATTATGCACAATAAAACACATTAGTCTGTCACGATCAATCACACCGCCTTGGTTAATTCGCTGTAATTTGTCAATGAAATGTGTCTCAAAATGGATCTATGGAAGTAAGTGTGTAGTGAGCTCACTGTAGGTTTTTATACCTCTAACAGTCTCCTTTGTACTTCTTCTCCAAGAGGGCGGTGAGGCCTCTCACAAGATCTGACTGTAGAAGCTAATATCTTTAAGTAGAGCGCAGTGACCTTAGGATGATGTTTATGGTAAAACATCTCATGTTTTAATTGTATTCATTTATATTTCAAAGTAGTTTTAACTAATAGGCTTCTTGAAATGCTATGAATGCAGATGGTTTTATTAGGGACATGCTTTCTAGAGTTTGTGTACAGCAACTAATGGATTTATGAGTGTTTATTCATTATTTACAAGAGCTTTAAAGGTCAGTTATCAAGCAGAACAGGGTTTGGGGTGCCAGGTGAAAAATCCAGTTGGCTGGTGTTTAGACTTTGTATGTAGTAATCCATTACTACACTGTCTAGTAGGTCATTGTGTCGGCAGTGAACTAACCTGAATGAAGGGGTTTACAGCAAACAGCTGGATGGAGGTCTACTGCAGGGACCCATCTTAAAGTGTTACTACTACACTATTAAACAATCAGCACTGACCCCACCACCCCCACCACCACACATGCACACACACCCACACTACAGGACCCCTCGGACTTTTATACACCTTGACCGTCATCCCTATTTATCTGTATGAGTTCTTAATGTATCACTTGTGATGATTGGAAATGTGAGGATTGCTAAGCTGCTGTGCAGCACAAATTTCCATAAGGACAATGAAGATCTTTTAAGTTTAAGTTAAGATAAATCGGTCTCTGTCAAAGTGATGGAAGGATATTTGACAAGTTAGAAGTTAGTTTGCAGTGTAGATCAGGTGCTGCTGTGCTGTTATACAGCCACTGTATAATGTTAATGTACACCATCTGCTCTCCCGCCACCCGGAGCTTCCGTGACATCTCCGTTATCATAAGTGTCCCGGGTCTCACCGGACCGTCTGTTCCGCATCGCAGCTCGACAGTCGACAGGCTGGTGACTAAAGAATAGCCTCATTAAAAAGTCATGGTTTGAGGCGAGTGCTGCCTCCACTCATACCGGACAGTGAGACATGGACCCAATGATTCAGCCTCTTTCAGCAAAATTTTGGCTTCAACTAAACGTCCAGTCCATTTTGGCAGTGAATTCACAGTATCATCTGGTTAACTTAACAGACTTGCCTTGTTCACAGGCCTGTTGTCAGTTTAGAATGATGTCATTCCCTTTCAAAAATGTTGTTCATTTTGCCAAGTGATGGTCTATTGCATCTTTGAATAGAACTTAAAAATCTGCCTGTGTCTCCAAATAAACCTGTTTCTTATGTGTTGATAATAGCATCAGCCTTCTCTTTATTCCACCTACTCCCAAAACTTCTCTCAAATGTCTTTAGAGACTGACTGTATTGACGTGAAATTATCTGACACCACTCTCAGACAGTTCAGTTTCTTATTGAAAACATGTTGAATGCAGGACTCCATGAGCTAGGTGACCTTGTAGGTAGCGATGTTGGCAAGATGCTCTAATACACATGAAAAGACGTGTTAACTCTCTCCCACATGTTTTGTGTCTCTCTCTCTCTCCCTGTCCAGAGCTGAGGAGCAGCAGAAAGAGACTGATGATTTGAGTCTGAGCACAAAGTATGAGGACGTGCAGCAATGCCACACCAGGTTCAAACTTCCTTACAGTTATCTCTCAGGCCGCAGGCACCCCCGTGTTGCCAAGCCTGCATGGATGTTGAGCCCTGTGATGGAAGTCAAGACCAAATCAAATGAAGAGGAAAAGGTAGAGAGGAAAAGACAATTGGTGAGCATGATGACTTAGGACTAATATGTTCTCTGTTGGTTTACTAACTCTGTGCTTTTCAAACCAAAAGTAGAGGAACATTTTCATCATTCTCTTTTCATCCTGCATATTTTAAGATCGCAAATATTTTCTGTCAGTAATAATTCACTGTCATGTCAGGGGAGAGATGTGGAAGACAAACAAAGAAGTGTGGAAAATTCCCTCAAGAAGATTTGCGCCTCACAATCCATCAGCAGAACAGGCAAACGGAGGGCTGCATCTGAACCCGGACCTCTGGCGACAAATGCCATCTGCTCTGCCGAAAGAGCCGCGATGCACCTGCAAGACGAGGAAGACCCTCCACTGCCTTCCAGGCTCACATGTAAAAGTGAAGATGAGGAGGAGGACATGAAAAGAAGCTCAGACAGCAATGCCAGCGATGATGAGCTTGTTCTACCTCAGGTGCGAAGTTGTGCCACTGATAACAGTGATAATGGCTCAGCAAGTGACAACAGTGACTGCGAGTTGGAGGAAAATGAAATTCCACACTTGTCTGATGAATTCAAGTCTGACAGCAAGCAGGATCCCCCACCTTACACTAAAGAGGACTTTCCTCCACTACCTACCATCAGGTCTGGCATTATACCACGTCCCATGGAGACTCCAGCCTCATGGAAGATGCATGGCCAGTGGGAGATTCCCCTTTCATTCCACCCACATGACATCCCCACTGCTACTTTGGCAAACGGTGTGACCGCCCCTGCGCAGGCTCCTGTCCGAGCCAAAGCCAAAGCACCTCAGACGAATTCAAACACCAATGCACCACCGGCAGCCGTACCGCAGCAGGAGGCTTACGACCTCCTGGCTGACTTCCCAGCTCTCCAGCCCCCGAAGAGGCCCTTTGCACTGGGTGTATTGCAGAATGGGAATCCCAAGACGAAAGATGCAAAGAGGCAAAGGGGGTTAACGCGCTCGCCGAACATCGGCAAAGAGAGCGGGGCCTCCCATCAGAGGAGGATGGAAAATGTGCCCCGTGAGGTCTCCCCCATCTGCACAGGTGATCAGAAATCCGTGGCGAACCTTCAAACATTTGGCTCGGTCAGTGAACGCAGCTTTCCCACCATCAGCTGTAGGGAAATGAAGGCCAACAAGCAGCCGCCTCCTAGAGGTAATAAATCTGTCATGTGTCTCTGTCTAGCTGTGGTCTCTGCACTCCTCTATATCTATCAGTTATATGGATGTTATTTTATGCCATTTTCACTACTGTAGCTACATATGCTCAAACCTACGCACATGTCCCTGTCTGAGAATGTGTTATCGATATTAATGACACCATCACACTGGGTTAGGTAAAGGCAGGGGATTGGCGGCAGCACCTGTCCCAGGAAGAGACGCTGCTTCTCAGAACTTGCTGGGTGCAAATTTTGCAACATTCCAGCTCACAAAGTTTTACCCTTTTCCTTCAGTCATTTTTAAAACTCATTTAATGAAGCTCCTCTGTTTCTGCCACCAAAGCAGGCCACTCCAGCACTTTGTTTACTTTCCTGAACTTTAGACCCACTTCTTGATCTAAAGTTGTTTGAATAACAAAACAGCAAAATCAAAACAACCTTACTGGTCGTGGGGTGGGGGCGTGCTCTGCCCCACTCGCAATCGACGACAAGTCCACCCACATGCACAGACACAGACACACACACAACACACACACACACATAAGCAAATGTTGCGTCTCTGCGTGTAGGTGTTAAAGCACAGTGACTCTGCATCAGTGTTGCAGAGAAGTACTTCCTCAGTCGGATGACTCACAGGGAAAATGTTTCCATAATGAAGGGATTATTGTGCAGTGGCGAAGTGAATTACACGGTGAACCTTCCATACTGGGCCACTGATGCAGAACAGAGCAGTGGACGCAGATATGAACAAAGTCAACAACAACTCAAGTACACAGTGTTAATTTTGGTCTGTACAGTACATACAGTACCTCATATATATATATATATATATATATATATATATACACATATTTATTTTGTATCTGAGAAAATTCCTATTTGAAATCTCTTGTCTTTCCTAACAGGTGCACAATTGCACAACTGAAGGCTTGCTCTACTCAATAAATGTGCATATGTGATACATAGTGCTGGCACTCCTCCAGCACTTTGCAGTCAGTGCTGATATAAGACAATTTACTCTGTGATAACATAACCCCGTTGATTCAATAGCATTTTGTTGATCCCCTGACTGCTGCAATTTCCTTTTCAGTGGCAAACAACACAGGTCTATTAAGCCTCCCTCCTGCATTACACTTAACATGTCACAGGCCAGACAAGACGGTGTACATGTGAAATGGGTAAAGCACTAATCCTCAGCCCCTTGCTGTGCATATTGCAGTTGCAGGTGCAGATGGTGTGGGTGTTAATGCCAGGTCCTGGGCTAGCGCTGCCAAAGCAGGCATGAAGCAAGCAGCTGCCCCTCAGGAGAAAGCCAGACCTTGTAACTTTCAGCAGATAGTTACTGTTAACAGAGCCAAAGGTAAGTTTACACCTTGGCATCTTTAGCTAGTGCATGTGTGTGTTGGGAGTTGCATGTTCAGAGGAGAGAGAAAGAAAGAGTGTGTGTATGTGCGTGCGTGTGTGTGTGTGTGGGGGGGTGTTCTGTTTCACAGTAGGCCACATGAAGAATTCATCATGATGATCATCACTGGTTGAGCACATTTATTTTGCAGTGCTTACTAAGCTGAAGGCTTCAACGTGTCCTCTTGCCCTTTATGCACGCTGCTTTAAAGGTTGTGTGTGTAGCATTTTTAAACATCAATATATCATTGTCAAATTACTTGTGATATTTTGGTGGATCTACCAGACGCAAATGAGGCTGCAGTTGAGCTGATTAGCGCTCTATCTCACACCAGTGGTATTGTTAGTATGCGTGACATCAATTAATCTGTGCCTTTTATCAAGCTGAACGCTGAACGCTGACAGATTTCTGGCTCAGTCTAAGGTGGTCTCATATTGACATAAAAAGTTAAGTGACATTTTAACAACATAGACAAGTGGACCAGGCAGTTTTAAAGGAGAGACCCAACAGAAACATATAGAAGAAGTTACAGTGTGTAAATAAGATTTTCCAATTCATGTAGGCCTTACTGAGGACTGATCTCCCAGATTCATATTTGTCACTGCAAAATTTGTTCTCAGACTTTGTTTATCATCAAAATTGGCTTGACATCACAGAGTCTGTAAATGCGCACAGCCAGTCTGTCAAATTATGCTTTCAGACTTGTCAAATCAAATTTGCATATCTGAGTATAGTGATACCTAAATAGAACCATCCACTAAGTCGCCTCTTTGATACTATGTATTTCAGTATTAGTCTAAATGGGGAGCAGACCATGCGGCCATCCTCTGTGTGAATTCTGATTGGCTGCTGCATGTGATTGAATGTGTTACTGTAGAAGGCAAGTTAACAAGGTGTTTAGAAGTTGCATTGATGCAACCACTGTTGAAACTTTGTAAGTGCACTTGAAAAATAAACAATCCGTAACGCTCTAATTAAATGCATGTAAATCCCTTGGAGTGTTGGAGTGAGAACCTGAGCACAACTGCTGCGTCTTAATGACCTGTATGTGTAATTGCGCATTATGAAAGTAATAGTCCCAATAAAAGTCTACAATGCAACATAAATCTTTTAAAAATCATTATGCATAGTCATCTAGGCTTTAGTGAGAGAGATCAAGACGTTGGATTTTTCAAACTATTAACTACTGTAAAAATTGCATCAGTAAAACAGGTTCATTCTTTCATACAACTTCCTCCTTTACTTCTCCTCTCCCTTCACAGCCAGCAAGAAGTTTGCCGGTAAAGTGATCGCTTCTCATCAGGTGACCAGTTTGTACTGTCGACCTCAGTCCCGCAAACCAAACTTGTTTGTTAAACCCGGTCCTCAGCTCAACCATCAGGTAGTCATATGGTAGTGAGTTTTGAACTGATGTACTGATATACACTTCAGTGATGTTTGATTTCCCACATCAAACTGCATTTTGACCACTTGCATATTCTAAACATGTATTTAATCTGGTAAAGCTACAGCTGAACAGTTATAATGGCTACATATCCCATTACTTGGCTGAGCTAATTACATGCATTTTTAAAAACTACCCCAGAGTTCAGATCTTAAAACTGAAATGAAGGGTGGGCTCTGCTGTGAAGCGGATGTAACGTTCTCAGTGACCCACAGCATCGCGGCACTACTTATCCTGCATTATTGCTCGGTTAAACAGCATTCACAGCTGATCAGAGGCTTGCTCTAGTATCTGTTAAACCCGGCGCTCAGTCCAACAATGCTACTAGATGCTGCACAGCTCTCCCTCTCAGTGTCTCACTGAACCATAAAAAATACCACAGGAAAAGACTTTTACACTTTAGAGGTGTTAAAATATGAAAAAAAAACTGTCACTGCTATTTGTTCATTTCTTCATTTCCATGTCTTTGCATCCATGGTATTTAGAACTGCTGTGCATATATTTGTTAATGTGTTTATAAGTTGTTGTGGAGGAAAGAAACTGTGTGTTCATGCACCCACCCATCAATTCAGTGACCTGTGTGTATGACACACCTGTGGAAAGAATATCTCTCTGCCACCTGTATAAAAGCTAAAGGGCACCGTCATAAAGTAAAAAAAGAAATCTTATTCTTATTCTCAGAAATTGATAATATTCTGTATAATTATATTCCTGTTTTGGTAGGTAGACTTCTTCCCTCTTAACCTTGGACTGAGCCTGGCAACCCATTTCCCTCTCTCTCGAGTATATATGCTAAGCTAAGCTAACCGAATGCTGGCTCTTGACAGATGTTGAACGTACAAACATAAGAGTGGTATTGACCTTCTTGTCAAACTTGCAGCAAGCAAGTGGAGCATTTTTCCCAAAGGTTGACGTATTCTGTCGAGGACTGCTTCTTTACAATCTCAAAAACCTTGACCATGAGCTTCCTAGAAAATTGGCAAGTGGCTGCTGAATGAAGTTTGAAGTTTGTATTGTTACGATAATTCAGAAGAGGACATGAATTATTTTGCTTCATATTGACAGTAGTACATCTGTTGATATGAAACAAATATGCAAAATAGCTTAGTAAAAGATGTGTTCTTGTTATTAAAAAAAAGGATGTTTTTTAAGCTTCATGTTGGCCTTGGTCGTGCGTCTCACGACTCACTCTGGGGTTTGCCATGTGAGGAAACCAAGAATATTTTTGTCTCTCTGTGTAAAAACAGAACACCACATTCTTATACCTCCACCTTTTTCTCTTTCTCAATCTACCCCAGCTTTGCCCTTTCTGTCTACGACCTATTTAAATTTGGATTGCACTTTTTTTTCTGCCATGTACAGCTGTGACAGTGACAGCAAGACTTACTGCACTCTGAGGTTTGCCCCTTTGGCCTCGGCACTTCCAATCCAACAGGATAATTACTGATGCTGCAATGCACATTCCCCCTGGGTGGAAGTGGCAATATGGGGGTCTCTCGGTGTCAGCTGAAAAATGAGATGCAAGGAGGAAAGCAGTGAGAGAGACAGAGAGAGAGAAAGAGAGAGAGACAGTAAAATGTGCTATGGTGATGGAGGAAGACATTATAAAAGATTTATTTTTGGCAGCAAAACAGCTGATGCAGAGATGCAAGTAAATGTTTATGGACAGTGTGAAAAAGTTATGAGAACTATTTCAGACACTGACACATTTTAAAATCTTTCTCTCTGTCTTTGTTTCTGTCCTTCTCTCTCTCTCTCTCTCTCACACACACACACACACACTAAGAAGCTCTGCCTCACTTGCACCTGTTCTTGCTCTGGCACTGACCATAACCTAAATATTCTGCTATTAAAGTTTTACAGGAAAGAGAGAAATGGAAGAGAAAATCAGAGTCTGAATAGATTTTTTTTTTTTAAATCACGCTTTGGAGTATGAATGAGGACGTGCTGCGAATGGGCGATTACTAACTATTAGTGTTTCTTTTTGAAAAAACATATGCCTCCATTTTAAATTCTGACTATTACAGCCTTTCTAAACTAAAGCCATTGTTTAGTGTTGATTTAAAGCTCCTCTGTCCCAGTAATCAAGCCCAACATTAGATACCACCTCTAAGAGAGAGCAATTAAGTGAAGCTCCTTTTATCGTGTCAGGGAGTTGGCATATCTTGGCTGGCAGTTGGGTGCCACAGCATCCAACCCCCCCCCCACAAAAAAAAGAGCAACAAATTGACAATTAAAAATGTTCTACTCTTGGCAGATGGAGAAAAAGAATTGAGTGGCCAAATCATTTGGTTTAGCAGTCTGATCGATGGGCTGTTGAAAACGCGGCATTGTCAGACACGCGGCCCGTTCAGAGGGATGTGAGAGGAGGAGGTGGAGGAGGTGGAGGAGGGGGTTGGCGGGAAAGAAGCTTTTTAGGACCTACGTGCTCTTAAGCTCATGTAGTTGTGTGAATGGCGTAGACACAGACTAAAGTTTTCCTCTTGCGTTCTTCTCTCTTCTTCCAGTTAATAAGCCTGTCTGCAAGCTGTTGCTAGGCTACACAGGTCTGTTGTTATTCTCTGGCAGGTGGCCTTTTCAGTCTTCAAATCTGTGTGTGTGTGTGTGTGTGAGCACGAATGCGTTAATTCACATGTGTATATTAGTAGTTTGTGACAGTGGAAATCAGAAAGAGACAGAAAGTGTGAAAATGAAATTTGACAAATGACCAAAAATCTGTGACTTACATCACTTCTACTGCTTCAACACTTTGTCACATATTGGATCTTATTACGTGTCTGTGTGTGTGTGGGGGCACAACTGACCTGTTCATGCAGGAGATGTATGTGTGCATGTGTTACTCTGCTCCTCCTACAGCAGCATGTCCACTTGATCGCAGACGTGATGTGTGAACTCATTCGGCTGAGGCAGTCTTTAAAGGAAAAAAATCTTGTCACTAGGCAACAAAATAAGATTCTATGTGTCGTGATATGTGCTCTAAAGGAAGATACTTCAAAGCCCCTGAAAGAATATGGGATGACTGTCCCCCCGGTGACTTGTTGTCATGGGGGTGGAAAGGGAGTGAGCACCGAGCGGGCCTAATAGTCTCTGAGAGATCTCAATAGATTGGTTTTGAGGTGGATATGAGATACAGACTCACTTACAAGTCCGATCAATGTGTTTGTTCATAATCAGGAAATCCACTCTGTGCCTCTCGCTCTCTCCTCCAGCCCCCATGTTAACCCTTCAGGCCCCGACACTTCTAGGAGCTTCTCAGAAAACTCCAATGACGGATAAAAACAAAACTCAAACTTGAATGTGGTGCAACATTTAAAATAGTTCACAGCACTATGGCTCAAATGACCATAATACCAGAGGGGATTTGGTGGAGCAGTTGAGCATTAATGACTCAAAGCTTACTTGACAAGTGTTAAGGTGTTTGGCTGTCAGAGCCCCCCCACTATCATTATTATCATTATTACTATTGTTATCATTATTAAGATGCTGCTTTGTATGAATTACCTCTTCACTGGGAGTGTCAACTAGATCTCTGCTTTAATAAGCTAATTTCCTCATCACTGCTGTGAAAATGTGAGTTTATGATGAATATGATTTCACAATTATTATTTAATGAGAATGACTGGTCTTTGCTCTTTTTTCTCTCATTATAATTGTATTATAATGCAGTGATACAGGGCTTTAAAAGCACAGTGAACCATTCTTTACTGTGCTGCTGTGTGTCCATTGTATAAAATTCTTTTCAATGCAGTCCATAAAGGTAAACTTTGTGTTGTGTAATTAGCCTGAGGGACATGATGGCCCGCCCACTCAAACAATTAATTTACGCTTTCATGGTTTTTTTTAAGTGAACAATGTCATGGTAATCTGAAAACATGTAGGAGTATGTTCATGACTAGGACCTGCTGCTTGTGGTGCTATGTAAAGCTGAAAATGAATTTGTCTTTGCTCTGAAGTTTTTACAGCAATATCTGTTGTTTATGACTTTATGGTACTCCCTGGGCATATGTTTAGGAAAAATATAGTCATTTTCTGTTTTATTTTGGAAATATGAAGTAGATGATGTCCGGCTCCTGAAACTAAACTCTCTGTAATGTTTTTCACACATAGAACAAAATATTGGACCTATGCTGTATTTCTTTTATGGGCAGTGGTCTTCATCGCCATGTGGTGGCAACTTCCACCAGATATTAAGAAAATAATCAATAAAAAATGTGAACTAATGTGGATTATTTTTCATTTAATATTGCCATGCAGATACAACTTGATTCACTATAAGGTAGAAGAGCCACCAGTGCTAGTTTTCCAGTTGGCTGCTATGAGGCTGCTTTAGGAGCTCCAGCAACAGTGAAACCCATATTGACCAATATATTTGTTTCATGTATTAATGGAACATAGTTGCACACACTCTGCTCAGTGGATGTTTAAATCACATGCCGTTTCCGTTGTGCGTAGAAACCCTTTTTAAATGTGCGCAAATTGAAAATGTGCATAAAGACAGGTGGAGGACGCTCACCTTGTCTCAGTGGGTGCACCAGAATGTGGAGTGCGTCATCTCTGCAGAAGAAACAAACATACAAAAGTCAAAAGTTACAGAAAGGATGGAGTCACTAAATTATATTTTAAGTTAACTTTGTACAGTTTCACAGAAGACACAGCACCTCTTAATAACAGCAATAGAGCAGCTCCTCATGGTGTTGTGACAACTTTATAGGGCTTCTCAGCACCATTGGCATCTGTGGTTCTGCACTGTAGGTGTTTTGTTACCTTTCTTCATGGAAACTCTCCAAAGCAATTTGTCCAGATTGTTTTCCTAAAAATATAGCTGCATTTATACTTCAGATCTATTGTACTGGTGAGATATTACACATAGACAGTTCACTGAGCTCATCTTTTTACTTATTCATCTGGTTTGCCAAGGCAGGTCTGGCCAACCTGGTGAGACTGTTTATCTGCTGAGAAATACCTCAGACCTGCTGCTCATTGACACTTTCTTGGCTTTCAGACTAGTTAAACATTGATCGGCTCTTTCACATCCTTGGGCATATTCTTAATCTGTCTTTTTCTCCACCTGCCTGTCTCACTCCATCCTTCAATCACTTGTCTAATCTCCCTCTGTCTTCCTCCAGCACTCTGGAGTCCAGGCGCGCCGAGCCAACTGTCCTCCAGGATTCAGATGTCCCCATTTTCCTGTCCAACAGGTGAGGCTGCTAACAATCTCATTTTCTCCTGTCCCTGAAGTCCAGAGCCACTTCTAATCTGCGCTCATGAATTTACGTCCAACTGTAATTTACGTGGGAGTCTGTGTGCCGCACGCTGCAGCTGCGACTCAGCTCTCCATTGATTCTTATTTTATTTAATGAAACTGTCATCTTGTGTTACATATAAAAAGTGTGGCCACTGTGCAATAAATCTTCCTCAGCGGAGATTAAACAATCTTCTGCGAGAATGATGCTAAATGTAAGTCACATTAGATGGGAATACGCTGCACACATGAGAATTCAAGGTGAGTGTATGTGCATTGTGTCATCGCATATTTATTTAATTATGCAGGTGCATGTGTGGGGGCATGTGCATGTGTGTGTGTAAAAACTCGTGCTATATACTGTAATTGAATATGGGGAAAAAGAGGTTTTATTTGTGCAGGTGCCACCTCTGATGGATGCTCCTCATAAGACAAGCACAATCAGAGATCATTCCTCATCTTTCCTCCCACTCCTTATCCTTCCTCTCCATCATATTTTATTCTCTTAGCCCAACACTTGCTCTTTTTTTTTTACCCCCCTCTTTCTCTTTGTTGGCACTGGTAGCTTGTGGTGTCACAGTGAATTTCATGCCGCCACATGTTGTGACTGTTCTGTCCTAATTGAGAAGGAAGCAGGCTGTCTTTGATAATAAGTCCTATGACCATCATAAGGCGATGCAAAATGGCAGAGCTTCAGAACAGACGGCTTTTTGCTGTGCTCTGCCATCATGCAGCATATACATAATTTTCCGCTGTTGAGACAATACTGTCCTCATGAGTCCGATGTGAGGTTATTTAAGGCTGCATTACTGTTTCATCATTTTTCTGTGGTTTGGATACCGTCGGTGCATGTTTCCTCGGCACTTTGTGTGCCACATTTTGGATGTAAGCCGCTCTGAGTGCTGCCACAAACTCTCTGAATCTCTCACGCTTTGTGCACAAGCAGCGTCACAGGACGTAACAGGACGCAAGGTCATTTGCTCCAGTGAAGAGTCTTGTGGCCATTGTTGGCCTGTTTCACTAGGCTAAGCTATGCAAACTAAGTACAGAATTTCAAACCCGTCTCCTTGAAGTTATGCTTTTACGCAACTAATTTGCAAATGTGTTTTGAGGGAAACATAAATGTGAGCCAATTATATTTTCTATGACCCTAATGAGAATATGAATCATGTTTTTGGCAACATGACATGTCACAGCATATTTGTTTTCCACCAAAGTCTTCAAGAACAATGTGCATTTACAGGCTAATAAGGTTGGACAATCCGACAAACTTAACCAGATTATGTGAAAGTCCACAGACAAAGGTAAATTGCTACACATTTTGATCCACCGTCGTTATGGGATTAGGTAGGAGTTGGTACATTCAGATAAACAGCTGGTGGCACTATTTTCCCAGTGGGTTGCCATTAAACCATAACAGAGGAAGAGGGTACTGTATATTTGGATGAGGCCATTGAAAAAGCTTCGCTCAAACATCAAATGCTTAAAAACATATAAATCCACACAGATTTGTTTTCATTAGTATTGAAACTCTCTTCAGAGGATGTTTAGCTGTTGCTTAGTTTTATCATCGGCCATCGTTGTGTTGACCAGATTCTACGTCCTCAGAGCAGACTTGATGCCACAGAATGTTGTTTACATGGACACAAATCATCGCCAAATTAAAACTGCGTCTTTTTCTTTCCGATCAAGATGGGTGGTTTACGCCGGTTGATTTTCAGATAGATCCATGTGCATCAGTTCATCTGATTAAAGTAGTCCTACTGTCTATGTGTGTCCACTGGCTCCTGGTTTTTGGTTGTGGAATGGGCACAAAGCAAACAGTTGCTGTTGTGTGATGGTCCTGCTGTAGCCTACACAAGTTTAAACTGCTGTGCTTGCAGCTTAATTAAAGAGAATACCAGAAACAAAAGTGATGTTTGCAGCACACGATAGAGATCCAGTCTGATCAGAGGATTGGCAACAGGCATGTACGAGAGAGAGGGTAAGCACGGGGGAAGGAGCGAGTGAAGGAGCAATTTGACAGCATTTGTTTACAGAAGGAAAAGCTTCTTCTTCTACTGGTTTCAACAAATTTGACTGGCAAAACTTCACTGCGCATGTCACAACGAATTCATTCTGATTAACTGCTTGATGCATGCACAGGTACGATTTAAACAGATCGCTTTATTTTACGTCCATGTAAACAGAGAAGTTGGAATTTCCGATCAGACTGATGTTAATCAGACTGTAGAAAAATGCACATGTAAACGTGGCTAGTGCCCTGGCATCTGAAAGTGAAAACACAGGCCAACTTGGCTGGTTAGCATGTTAACTCCAACAGAAGAAAAGTGACACAACTACGTACAAGCACCTTTTCCACCTCTATAAGAGGCCGTGTCCACCGAATGTGCTTTTTGCGCCCACAGTGTCTAACTTTCTATACAGATCCTATGAAGTTTGCCGTTCACAGAGCTCAGTGTTTTTGTTGCGGCACTCAGAGCACTTCAAGTTGAAATCTGTTCAACTTCCACTCGTCAATGTCACTTTGTTGAGACGAATCAGTGAAAGATGTCAGTACAGTGTCAGTACCTGGAAAAACAATTTCAAAAAAGTCTTTGAATAGGGAGATGGCATCAGGTAAAATGACAGTACTGTATTTCTTTCTTTCTTTACATTTTGATTTAGGTGAAACAACATTACTTGGATTCTAGTTGTATGTTCATTGTTAATAGTGCTGAGTCTTGGTGAGAAGCTTAATCATGCCCTAAACTAGATCACAGGTCACTATGATTATTGCCCATCATACAGTTTTACGTTCTATAGATTTAACACTTGTTAGTTGTGACAGAGGAGGTTAAAAATGTCTCTGGTGTGATCAGATTCAAAACTGCCTCTGCCTCTGTGACTGCTACTTTCAAACTGTCAACTTATCAGTCGGCAGGACAACAAGACAAACATGACACTCATTTTGTTGTCTCCACTGATACATCTCTTTCGTGTAAAATGAATGTATTTGCAGCAGTAAAAAACGTCGCAGCTTTATTGTGATTAATGCGTCTGAGCACCAGTATCGAGCGCCTATCTGTGAATCAGTTTATTTTCTGCACAGCAGTGTGTTATGCGAGTGCATCTGCGCTCAGCTTCCACCTTCGAAGCCACAGCATGCTGACGGTTCTCTAAATTATGACTCTGTCCTGAAAAATGTGACCTAGCCGTAGTCATTTATATTCATAATTTGCAATTACTGTGAGTTAAAGGCTGATCCACAGTGGCTTGTGTCTTTATTTGCGCTACATGTTGCCTGTGTCTGAAACCGTGTCTGCCTGCGATGCACCGTGGATGTGATAGATGGGTGTGGAAGTTAGAAACAACTCCAACACTGGCCTCATTCACCTTGTGTGGTGAACAGCAGTTGCCGGAGGGGCCCGTTTCTCAGTTAGCTTCAAACAGATCGTCTAATAGCTGCTCAAAGGACACATGCACCTCATGCTGTCTTCTTTTTTCCTCTCGCCTCTTTTTAGTCAGGCAGAAATATGCCTTGTTGTGGTGAAATGAGTAAAGATTTGACTCAGTCGATGAAACCCATGATTAATATTTAACAAAGCTCTTTAAACTTACATGGCACCATTGCCTAGTTGAACCAGAAGAGAGGGAAAGGAACAACAGAGTAAATGAGTGGGAAAGAAAGCAGAAGGGGAAAAAGCTGATCCTGCTGGAGAGGCTTTCAGTTTGCTGGCTGCAAAACAGTCAGAGTTATCTACACTTGAAATGGTGATAAAACATGGTGATTTCCCGTGAATAAAAGCCAATGTAGGGAAGACACGGGCCCTCCATTGATCACACGGTCCCTTGGTGTCATCATTTAGTGAGAGAAGGTGACAGTTTTTCTCCTAGTGTCTTGACACACTAAATGAGTTAACATGCACCCTGTGGTGTATGGAGGTGCAGGGAGCACAGTGTAACTTAGCGCAGAGCTCGCAGTAATGTGGAACGCCTCCACCCACCTCCTCACGCAAAAGACAGAGGGGAGGAGATGGAGGCACAGGAAGAGAGTGTGATCAGATAGTTGAGAGAGAGAGAGAGAGAGGGAAGAAAGAAATGGGGATGGGGTGGGGTGGGGGGGGCACTTAATATATTATTCCAAAACACCCTGTGTTTATCTGATGCTCTGATTTAGGTTATCTTAAGCAGAGTGGTACTGCAGTCTGCATGTTAAAGAGGTGGCACCAGTGACTCCATTATCATCTTTTCATTTGCTCCATTCCTTTGTTTGTCATATCTGTTCTCCTTTGATAATCAGCACAGACCTGTCACACTGACAGCAGGGTTTTTTGTGTATTTGGTGACATTTTTGAATCAAGCACTGACATTTTCCCACCTCTCAGAGATCACCTGTGTGTCTGGGAGCAGTTACAATTGACAAATTTGGTCATTTTATTTAGAGCTCGTTGAATGAACCTGTGGATGACAGGGGACGCCTTCATGATGTCCACACCAGAGCTCGAATTAGACATTGATCCTACAGCTTCCAGATAGGCTGCAGTAACTAGAATTATGATCTGTGACTGATCAGCTTGGCCTGCTTGTGTTTTCTCCAACAAGTTTCTGATGCCAGTGAGGACTGTTGACCATGACAACAACAATCATCTAACAACATCATTTCCACTGCAATATTTCTGCCCATCTTACGACCCCTGGTCTCATCACAGTGAAAGTGGCAAAGTATATACAGAAAGTGCCCAGAATTAGCCTGGGTGAACCAGCCAGCAATTTCATTGGGGAAGAAGTTGTTCAATTCAAGTTGTTCAATTCAAACGAAAACTGAGGAAGCACAAACAGGTTTTTTACATAGGTGGGCTAAAACGATGAGAGAGAAGTGATGTCTAGCAGCTTTTGTCTACGTGCAACATGGTGGCCACCAAAGAGCAGCTATTGTAATGTTAGTCAAGCGTCTGTGGGAATTATGATTTAGGGGCCATGTCCACCAAATGCGCTTCTTGCGCTGACAGTGCTCTCAACCTTACTTGTAGAGTACTCTCTCACTTTAGAATGCTGCTGTTGCTAGGTTACAAAATGAGTCCTCTGACTCCTGCCTTGTTTAATGTAAACACTACAACGAAGCGTAATACACAATAGCATTAGCGGCAGCTTTCAACATGACCCTGGGGTAGGTCTACCTTCAAATGAGTGTGGGTGCATGATATATACTGAGCCATGTTGCCAGTTGTGTTGTTGTCGGTAATGTATGTCCCACCCCTTCTTGATTTTGACAGGTCAGTGTGGGAAAAGTGACATTGACAAGCGCTGTGCTGTTCTAGAAGTTGAACAGATTTCAAATCTAAGTGCTCTGAGTGCCTTTGATGGACACGGCCCCTTAAAGCACCATGTGGCATACCGAGCCAAGTAGCACCATCCACGGTCCTGAAATGACAATGCTCGGGTCTGGGGCCTTTCTGGGTGAAGACTGATTGTTCTCCCTTTGTCTGTGTGGGTTCTCTTTGGGTTCTTTGATTCCCCCCACAGACACACCAAAGACATGGGCAGTAGTTTGAGCTGGAAGTCTAAATTGCCTTTAAGTACAGCAGTGGGTTGTGTGTGAGATTGTGCGTCGGTATATGTCAGCCCTGCGAGAGACTGGTGACGTGTCCAGGGGCTACCCCTGCCTTCACCCTGCATGGATACTCCTTCAGATCAAATGCCACCCTCTACAGTACAGTACAGTAGTGGTGCAAAAAGAAGAAACAGTAGATAATTCAAACCTTATCTTGTCACTTTTTACAACTGCTTTGATTACATTGACTTTACAGCTCCCTGCATTGATTATAAATCCAGCTCACAACAGATAAATCCCAGCATTTTGTTGTCATGGAAAGTTTTGTCTGCACTAATGTATTCAGATTGTATTTGCAAAACTGTAAAAGCTGCCTCAAAGTGAGCAGCTGCTCTTTCAATAACTCGTCCAAATTGTGAATTGTCTGCCAGCATAAACCTACAGGTGAATAGCGGCACATGTAGCGTGTGATTGGCACTGTTGACAACCACACTGAGCCTTCACAGATTGAACTCAAGGCGACAGATATTGTGCGTCTTCACGCTCCTGCGACGCAGCATCTGATGCAGCGCGGGCAGGCACATGTAATCACTCTGGAAAAGCTTTCACTCCCCTGTCAATACCATGAGACAAGACCAGCGTGTTTGAATTTATCCACGCGTCTTTAAAAAACCTCAAAAAAAACAAAACAAAACAAAAATACTGGCTCAGTTTGGACGTAAGACAGAAAGGAAATGATGCATTTGGTTGATTGATGCTCAGGCAAACAATTTTCTTTCAGCTTAACAAACCAGAAAAACACATCTCATTGCTTTTGTGCCAGAGGATTTCATGAACTTACCCATGAACTGGATACAGGTGAATTACTTCAAGTACACAGATCAATCATCAAGAAGAAAGCAAAAGTAGCTCTTATTACATGAGCAGGATTAGTATTTAAAGATGAAGGAGCAGGAAATAGACCGGGAGGCAAATGTGCAATTAATTGTGTTTTCATACAGGGTTACTTTTGTAGCAGCATTATTTGCAGCAGACCGTTTTTTTCATGAAAAAGGAACCCTACGAATCACTTCTGCTTTCCATCATCAAGTGAAGCTCTTCCCAGTTGCATCAAAGGCCGAGAACAAAAAAAAATGTCTTTTGAAATGAAACAGTGCCACCTTTTTCAATCCCTCTTAAATTCCCGGATGCTTTTCATCAACGGTCTCTTTGTGCCACTCTATCTTCTCCAAATTCCAAATGCCATTTTCTCTGTGGCTCCTTTTGTGTGCCTCCAGTGAGCATGGGATGGGATTGAAGGACTGACGGCAGCGGGCGTTGATAACCGAAACGCCACAACACCTATCGGTGTCAAACTGTCGCAACCTGATCTGTGTCAGACACACAGGCAGGGCGAGAGGTGAGCGCTGCAGCATTTGATGGTTCAGCGGTGCCATTTTGGGAACACAAGGAAGAAGAAAGGAAATGAAAAGAAGGACGTGGTTTTCAGCCATTAGAGCCTTTCTTCTCAGCCTCGCTGCCTTCATGCCCTCTTTTCTGTGACCTTCATCCAGGCTGCTCGCCTGACGTGACCTCCCTTTTTATCTCCCTCACACCTTCCCCACATTTTCTATCTCCTGTCCTTTACCTCAACACCTTTGTGTTTCAGCCTCTGTGCGTTGTGTATTTTTAGTCTCTAACAAACTGCAGATGCACTGTGGGAACACGCTGTATTTAGAGTTGATGATAACGATGCGCATAAAGGTTTGTCATGTTCCAAAGGTCTTAGAAGTGGTATATGATATTTTTTTTTGTTATGTCACAGCCCTATGCTACACTCAATACCCCATAATGTCAAAGGGAAACACATGACATGAGTATTGATGCCCTTTATTCAGTTCCTAGTTGTCTTAGTAGGTGGCTGAATTGAGACTGTTGGTGAAAGGCCATTTTTAGGTCTTTTCAGAGATGTTCACTCGGTTTCCAGTCAGGGCTCTGGCTGGCCCCACCACTTCTGTGTTGTCTTGGCTGTGTGTTTACAGGGGTTGTTCTGTCATTAGCTGAACATTCAGCACAGTCTGAGGTCCTGAGTGCTCTGGATCAGGTTCTCAGTAAGAATATCTTTGCACTTTGCAATGTTCAGTTTTCACTAAACCCTGACCGGTCTCCCTGTTGTTGAAAAACACCCTCACAGCCTGATGCTGCTATAACTGTGGCAGTGGGCAGGTGAGGAGTAGTGCCTCATTTCCTCCAGATGAGATGCTCAGAATTGAGGCCACACAGATCAATCTCAGTTTCATCAGCTCATTGTTTCTCACAGTCTGAGTCCTCTTACAGTGCCTCTTTGCCAATTCTAAGCAGCTTTTATCCACCTTTGCTGAGGCGAGGCCTCCATCTGGCACATAAAGCCCAGGGTGCTGGAGTGCTGTGGTGATGACTTCTGGATCTCTGGATCTCAGCCACAGTGACACTCAACGCTTGGTTGCTCCAAAATCCTCTAGTTAAGAATAATGGTGGCCCCTTCCCCTCAAACTCAACACAATCTTGTTGCTTGCTTCAATCTTCATCATCAGCTGTGAGACCTTTTATGGACAAGAGTGTGTCTTTCCAAAAGATGTGCAATTAGCTTAATTGACCACAGGTGGATCCAAGAAATGGGAAGAACCTGGGCTGACAGAGGGCTCAGTTTAAATTGTGTTTTTGTTTTGCCATTGTGAGGTATTGATATAGTAAATGTATATGATTTTAGAATGAATATGAATGTGAATATCCATCCGTCCATTGTCTATACTGTTTATCTGTGCAGGGTTGCTGGATAAGGGAAGGGTACACCAGTCCATCACAGGTCACATAAAGACACACACTCACATTCACACTATGGGCAATTTAGAGTCACCAGTCAACCCAGTGTGCATGTTTATGGACTGTGGGAGGAAGAGCAAGGGGGTGTATCAGACTACCTGTAGACATAACTCACAGACGGCCATATTGCATCGGTCAACTTGCTCTGACTCTGGCTGCAGTAGATGGGTGATCCAGTCATCTGCACTAAAAAACTATTTTTAACTAATTTTGTCCATATATAGCTATTACTTTAACTCTTTCCATAATGTTGCTATAGTGTTACTTTAATAGAAAAAGTACATGATTAAAATTATTCATGATTTTAAGTATGCAGTATCATGACTGCATTTCTGACATCTATAAGAGCAGGATCTTTTCTTCTATTGACCATCAAAATGACAACATAAAAGGCATATCACTGCCAAACCAATATTTTCCTGTCATCCAAACAGAATCCAAATGTTATCCTCGCCTTGATATCTTTTTATTTGAATTTCATTCCTTGGACTTGAGCGACGACACATAGATGCACAGAGCAGTGTGCAGCGACACAAGTGCACAGAGTGACGTGAGCGCGCATACACACACAGTGACGTAAGCCCGTGCACACAGCTGCACACACATATATGCATATTTATGAGATCTTTCCGGCTCTTCTGTCACAACCACTACACACACACACACGATGAAAATGCACATGCCCTCATACTCACACATCAGCCATCCCCGTAAGCACATGCATACAGCTAATCACTCCCACAGACACGTGTGTGCTCAAGTACAGGCAGGCACCTCCACTACAGTGCCATCAGTGAGGACAATCAATCAGTAATAAAGCATCTTGTGACTGCTCCCAGATTCCTTCCCTTTGCCCTCAAGTGTCTTAAATATTTAGTCTGTTTGACATCAAATGCATACATGAATGTCAATGAGGCAGATCTCAGTCCTCTAATCGCACACACAAACACACAAAAAAAGCTGGTCTTCTGATTGTTACTTCAAGAAAATTGTCTCTCTAGTCTTTGACACACAGAGGGGGAAAAAGGCAGCGTGATGCATCCTTTTCATGGTGGTGTCTTACTCTCCTTGAAAGTGAAACCAGTAATAAAGCAGGCTTTTTGAAATGCCTGTCTGTCAAGGATCTCATCTGGGACAAAACCACTCAGTCATTTCCCATACCTCAAAGCAGGTACCATCCACCTGTTTCCTGTGCAGCACCACCAAAACAAACACCATCATCTCCGTGTGCTGATTCATCTGAAGTTCCCCAGCACTCACAAATTGGCTTATTTAAAAAAAAAAAAAAAAAGGCCACACATCCTGACCTCGTCCCTCTCAGGACCAGACTTCCAGACCTGAGATGCACCAAAACAAAGCATTTCCAACAAAACAGCCATGATAAATGAGCAAGCACAAATGAGGCTAAACAGGGAAATAACAAATGTAAATGCTGGCAGTCAGGAGGGCTGAAATCAGGCGCGGAGGAGGCTGCCTCTGAATGATATTTAGGGAGGTGGCTTCATGCCAGACGTTTTTGTGTTTAAGTTTCTGGTGGAAAATCAATTTGCTATTTGCCAAATCATTTGTGCACTCGGTAGCGTCTATGTTTCTGTGGAGCTCTTGTGGTTATTAAATGTGTCTGTTATTTGCAGTGAAATATTTTAATCTCTCAAATCATTTTTGGCCGAACATACAATATTGTACAACTCACGGGTTCATTGATGCCTTTCACAGAGGCGGCGTGCATATTGCTGGGATCGTTATTACTGGGTTTTAAAACAGCCTCTGTATCAAAACCACATATTTTACTGTATCTCAAGTGTGTCTTCATAGCGCATATAAACACATAGATCCACACTGTGACACACCATGTAATCACACCTTTGGAAAACTGGCAGTTGCAAAGGTAAAGATTTTATTAAATCAAATAGAAAATGCTACCTTGCCTGGCCAGTCGTGGTCGACAAGGAGACTCCAGACATCTCCAGGAACTCCAGACAGTGTGCTCTGTTATCTGGGTCTGTGGGAGAAGCAGAGTTTAATTCAGGCAGTGAGGAGTAACCCTTGTAAAACATTGAGTAGTGCATTTTAGGAAACTGGTCCCTTTAAAGAGACGTGCCCAGGATAGACATGTTACATCAAATTACACTCCTCCCTGCACAGTGCCTTGATAAAAGTGTTTGTTTGAGCCTGGAGCCTTTCATTGTTTGTGCTCCTCACAGCTAAGCACTGAGCTGGGTATACAAGTCCATAGCAAACACTGGAGCCTGTGCCTATCAAAGCCCGCCTCCTGTTTTGATGCAATTGCTTTTTTTTTCCCCGCCCAATTCTGTCCAAATGATTTGTGTGCAAATATGAACACGTTGGAAATGGTGTGACTTTGATGCGGAACACCATGTGTGGCATCCTTAACTCCTGTTTGTGTTGTATGTCAACATCTATTTGCAATAATGTCACCATATATAAATCGTGCTCAGTGATTTAAAAAAGAAAGAAAAAAGAGAGGGAGAAAAAAAAATCCAATCTCATTTACTCTCTGACTGAACATTTTATCTGTAATCATTACATGAAGCAGCTGTAGTGGCTGTGAATAAAGTTCTTCACCTCTGAACTCTGACATTCACCACTGTGTGGGCTGATGTCCACTAAAAATCAATTATCACTGATTGAACAGTCACTATTCACTGCAGCTCAGAGGAAATGAGCATTTAAAATGTATGAAACAAAGACTCTTCTGCAAGTTCTGAGTGAATTTAGTCTGGATTATTTCGCCTCATGAAATGTTTTATTCTCCTAGTTTTTATTTATAGACACTGTGAATATCATTGAAAGAAAACAACATCACTGGTTTACTGTGATTTTTTTTCTGAGGCTTGTAATAAAGAGAGCTGTGAAGCTTTTATCCTTTGTTTGTCTTCAGTCTTTTATTGTGTTGTGGCTGCCTGCCACTGAAAAGTTTACTGAGGTCAGCTCAGGAGCCTGCTGGCAGTGACGCCCTCTCTGTACTGAGTGTAAATGTTGCTCAGTTGGTAGAACAACAGGGACCCCACAAAACAAGCTCACCATGCCATGACTTCTAGCTGAGTTATACTTTTACATGATCCTTTAGTGTGTTGTGTCGTAGTGCCACATTTTTTTTTATCAAAGAGAAAACATGTGAAGTTAAGAGACACAATCATACCAAATCAAATCATGTGAATAAGAGCCAGTTTGTGGATTAGACCAGTTTCCTGATAATGATCATGTTCTCAGGACTGACAGAGCAGGAACAGTATTTTTTTTTTTTTTTTGGCAATCCACTGATGTGGTGGCCCGACAGAATGTGTCCTGGTTCGCCCATGGTTTGGGTCAACCATGAACCTTCACCATAAAAGCACATGGCAAATGACATACTGTATGCACCCTTAACAATACAACAAGAGAAGCTATCAAAGCTGAAAACAGCCCAAAGAGAAACTAGTTGAATGTGGCAGAGGGAGACAGTGATGAGAGAAACTGATGGATCAATCATGCAAATCAATCAAAAATAGCTCAATCTATCTATTTATCTGCCACTCACTTTATGACAAACTGCACTTGTTTAAGAGTGAACGATCAAGTAGTAGTTTGGATGAAACAATAACGTCAGTGTAAATTACATTATTTGCTTATTCCTGCATATTCAGCATATTTAATTATGTAGGTGGTGTGAAATGTATGTTCATAAGGCAATCAAAGCACAAAGCACTCTTTAACCCACGCTCATTTCCATCAGCACTGTGAGGTACTCCACAATGCTTATGGGAAACAGATGGTTTTTTACACTCATCTTTGCCTTCAGGTGCTTTTTGGAAAACAGGGCCAAGGCCAGTTAAATGACACCAAACAAGGCTGTGGCTACTGCATACAAATATACACTGTATGTGTCCAGCCTGGTGGATTTAAAAAGTTATCTCTGCATTCAAACAGACAAGAGACGGGCCATTCACTTAGATGAACATCACTGCCTGAAAACAGATTATATCGTGCACTTACATCTCTCTTTCTGTTTTCCAGGGAAGGGGTTACCCATCAAAACACAGTAACATGTGAGGACAACCACTGTGCTGCAAAGTAATTGTGCTTCTGCTGAAAAATATAAATATTTCAACTACCCTGTGTTTTTTTTTTTTGTTATCAGTCTAATAAATATTTGCCTCATATGACAATAATCAGCTCTCAGGTGTAACCTACTGCTCTTTTGGGGCTGAGCCACAGCGAGTTCGACAAGTGAGGCAGAGGACACGTCCCGCCTGGTGCTTTAGTTCATTAGCAAGCATCTGTATGCGGGGCACACATACGTTAGGGCCAAAATACAGAATGCAAACTGTATGCACTCTCCAAATGAATTGAGTGATGTGTAGTAATAACAAAATCTCATTGTGCTGTGGTGATAGTGAAATGGCGATTATTCAACAGTGCAGTGTCATTTTCGCCAGTGGACTCTCTCATACATAATGCATCCAAATCATTGCATTTTCCTCCATTCTGGGCTACAATGCATATTTCATCAAGTCAGTGAAATATTAAGCACTCTTATGATTTGATATTCTCTTCCAAAGGGGGATTTCAGATTATATATTTTCTTCACATCACTTGTTTCTCCTCTGAGAGCAAACTTCCGGGGATGTCTTTATTTGGCGTGTTTGTTTACTGGAGAGATGTTTGATTGGTTAATACTGGAGTAATGATCAATCAGGCACCCAATCAATTTGAGAGATTATCAAGACTCAGAGGCCATTGATCTATAAGAGGGCTCAGCGCTGAGCGGCAGGTTGGGCTCATTCCAACTCATTTGATTGAAACCAGAGAAGCTCAAACTGTGCGGCTCTCCGTCCTTCCTCCTGCCCCCTGATTTGAAATGTCAACTGTTATTTAGGTGAAGGAGACAAAACTGAAGGAGCAGGGAAACAGGTGCATTAAGTCAGAAATATATAGGCAAATGACTCCGAGCTTCCTCAAGCTTAGGTTAGAATGAAAACACAGTTCGAGTGGAGAGGAGGTTAACTGTTTGGTTGTCAAAAGTTATTAAATCAGCCTATAGTAAGATATTAGCCTGTCTCTGAATCCTTATGTCAGTTTTCATTGCACCGTCACAAAGGTCATAAAATAATCCTCAACTAATGAAAAACGATCACCTTTCACTTAAATGTCAAAAACTGCTTATGTGGAAAGTTTGAGAATCTGACATGTCTTTTAAAATGAAATCACCCCCTGACAGACAAGCCGGTGGTTTCAGACATACACATAACTGATTTCAGGGACCTCGGAGGAAGTCGTGTTATTGACGTTATATTTGCTAATAACAGCTATCACAAACTAAAGAAAATACAACAGAGCTTTTTTTTTTTTTTTTTCCTCTGTCTTTTCTATTTTCTATCACTAAAATAATAGTTTGACAGTTAGGGAAGTATCCTTGCTGGCTTTCTTGCCAGGTCTTAGATGAGAGGACACGTCCTTGTCTGTAAGATGAATATAAAAACACTTAGCTTAGCATAAACACTGGAAGCAGCTAATGTGACTCTCTGCAAAAGTGGAAAACATCCACAACCAGCACCTCTAAGCTCAATGATGAACACATTACAGATTATTTGGCAGAGACAGAGTTGATGTCGCTCCCTGCTCCCAGCCTTTATGCTAAGCTAAGCCAAGTTAAGTGCCTCCTGGCTGGATCTTCATACCTAATGGAAGCTATGAGAGTCTTACAAAGCTTTTCAATTACATTTTCGACAGGAAAGTGAATAGATTTTGGCCTCTTTTCAAAATTGTCTAACTATTCCTTTAAGAACTTATTTTGTAAATGTTGTAATTATTTGCAGAGAAAACAGTTGTTTACCCCTGTCTAACAATTCGATTCAGCCAAATAGACAAAGCCATTACTTCCTGTTAAGGATTATTCATTTTAACTGTCAACTTAAAAATGACCAAAATCACCAAGTGTGCCCTTTGTCTTACAATTAATTTGGCTTTTATAATGTGTCATTTATCTTATGCCACTGATTGACCAAGCAGTGTAATTTTTGAAATGTCAAAGCACTGTTAAAGGCGTCTATTGTTCAACATTCATTATAATCGGACCAGTGGTGTCTGAAATATTGGTTTATATATTGACCTTCACATTTAGCACCCTCATCAGGTGTTTTAAAACTCTGAAACAAAGTGCCAAGATGAAGCATCTTTACATGTTCCATCATAATCACATCAGAAATGTAGCAGACTTGCCACATTAAAGTTAGAAATTTTGCTCTTTAATTAGAGTGCCACCCTCAGGGCAATTAATATAACACCAGAGCACAGTGCTGATATATCATCCCTCTAAGCTTCATTAAATTTAGGCCTGTGATGTTGGTGATGTCACCTGAGATATGGGGTCTGACGGTCGATTAACACAGCCGCTGACTACAATGAGTGGTGTGGCCAACAATCATCTATTGTGATATTCAATTTGTTTATTTGCATATCTTTTTTTACATGCACGTCATTGCCACCTGTCATAAAAAGGAGGTCATGCAATGTAGCCAGAACTTGCTATAAATATGACTTCAAGTTAGGTTTCTATAAGGGAAATATACAAAAAGTCACAACAACAAGCACATATTGGTAACCAGCAGAACAAATGTGTGACACTTTCTGATTGACCTCATTGTGCCAATTAGGCTGTGGACCAATCTCCATAATAAAATCTGTACTTTCTCAGTGAGCGCCTGACAAATTGTCTTCCGTCTTGGCAATATCCTTTTCATTACAGTGACACTGGTATTTGAATACCAACAAGGCTGCTGTTGTCTCACGACATGGGGTGCCAGCGTAGCAGGTGTTAAAATTGATAATGCTGGCCCAGGTGCAGGCTGATCTGGGGAACAACAAGAAATGGCGTGACTGACGCAGTGTAAGAATGCACTGCACTTTTCATGGTGAATAACGAGGGACGGATACGAGTGCATGTAAAGTTGTTGTTTTTTTCAAAGTTTTTTCATTTTGTGTGAAATAATCAAATTCTAAACTTCTGTGAGGGGCCAACCTGGCTCAAACTCAGCAAACCACCTTCTGTGCAACCTTGTGAGCAGCCCTGTGGGACTCTTCCTAAGTCGGCCTTATAGGCAATCGTACTCCCAAGCTCCTGGCATGCTTCACGTTTGATAACCAAAAAACCATTTCTATCGATTTGATTTATAGAGCTTGTTGGGTTGTAAGCACGGCCCGCCCTTTGACCTCGTCTGACCTCTCCGGCCAAAAATTATGACGAATCCTTTTTTAGTTGCTACTTTTTCTGCTGACCTTCAGTAGTAGTAAGAGGTATTCTGATCCTTTACTTAAGTACAAGTATGACAAGAGAAGACATATTAAACATGCTGACCTTGGCACCCAAGGATAGGCTACTTCCTGCTGGCCTTGAGGCGTTACACAGCATATCCATTACAACAGAAAATGTGCCTTTACTGGTAACAAAGCCAAACAAATTTCATTCATCACCATCAATAAAACATCCAAGTATGTCAATAATGACTTTTCAGCAACCAAAGTCATGATTTCTGTATTAAAGGGTACAAGAAATTGACAGCTTGCCGAGGGCAGTATTCGCTGGTATTGAGCTTGAAATGCTGCATTTTTAACTTCATTTTACCCACTTTTTTGTCTGAGACGGTTGAATGTAATAACTAAAAATAATACTGCCCATTGGTATCGCTGTAGCTGGACTGTGTGTTTCGCCTCCAGGTCTGGCAATTCCTCTTTGCCTTTGCACAGGATGATTGCCTTTTCCTCACATTTTTTTTGTTACATGCAAGTAATTTGCTTAACAAGCACACAACTAATTTCATGCTAGTTTCCTAACAAACTGTGTTCTTTTCTAACATGAGACATCATTTGATAAATACTTTCTTAAGTTTCTTTAGTGTTAATGAGTTTCCTTATATAAGGCTGCAACAAAAAGGCCTGATTAAAGCTCTCTGTGTTGTTTGAGTTCAACACATACACTGGCTGTGTAATCTTTTCACCTCTGTTTCTGCCTGTCGTGCACCTTGTGATGTAATGACAGTTCTCTCCTTTGAGAGTGTAATTTGCAGAGGCACTCACAGCTGGTAAGGCCGTAACAAGCTCTTGCTGGCTAATTTTTCCTTTTGTCTCTGAATGCATATTACATATTAATCACATCACTTACGTTTTAATGTATGTTCAATAACAAGTCCTGTATGGAATACATGGCATTAGCTGTAATCTTTTTAAAAAGATTACAGCTAATGCCTTTGATCAGTGGCGTGCTTGAGTAATGACAAATTGACTGATCTGTATGATGGAGACACTGAGCTGGAGAAGTTGCTGATGAGATGATGCTGAAAGCTGACAGGAATAACTTAGGATCCTTTATAGCACAGCAGTAACTGACAGTGTTTTTGTGGACTTTGTATTTTAGTTTTAGAAGTGCACAGTTGTCTACCAGCTGTGATGGTGTGACCGGGACCATCCTTAAAATTTCTGGTGGAAGCTAACGGCTAATGACTTTTCTCAGAAAACCCTGCTGATGCTGGAAAGTGCAGCGACCATCAGACCCATCTGAATCACACAAGCAAGCAGTGGAAACTGGCCTCAGCTGCACCACGGGCTCAAACGAGAGGACTGTTATTATTTCTCCTGATTAAAAAAAAAACTAAACTTTCCAACATTACACTCACTAAGTTAAAGATATCAATATAGCAACTACACAATTTATGACTCTGAATGTCCACGTACATGCTGTGGAGGCGGAAGGTTCACTGCCCTGTTTGACCTGCTATGACTCATTGGAAGACAAATGTAAAGAGGAAAAAACAACATAAAAAACAACCAAAAAAAGAAAGACGGGACAAAAAATGGTGCAACATCGCTGCAGTGACGCATTCCAGCTTAACTGCTAGCTGGCAGTGCATTAGGGTGTGTATTGAAACCCAGTGAAATACTGTATACAATAGACAACCTAATGAGGGCTGTGCCTTAAAAAGCTTGGCATTTCCCTGCACCAGCTTCCCACCATGCGCATGAACTTGCTGATGGTTTTCAAGGGCTTTCCTCAGAAAAGGTTCCAACCGACAAGATGAAAGGAGAGTCGGCATTTTATCCGCAAAAGTAATTCTTCTGGCCTTTCTTCCTCCCCCATCTCCCCTCAGTGTATTTCCTATTTAAGTGTGTCATTGTTTGTTTGTGTGACCCTGGGGCCTCATAAGAAGTGCGAGATGTGAGAGAACCTTTATTCATTAGCCGCCAGCATCCTACCTCGGAAACAACTTGAGACTCGGGGTTGGGAGAGAGTGGAGGAGAGCGCAGAACATGAGAGCATGAAAAGCATTCAGTTAAGACATGAAGTGCAGGGTTCATTAAGCATGAGCAAGCCGATGAAAATGACCATCCATCAAGAGAGAGTGCAGTGGCAGCACTGGAACGATTGTGCACACATGCACACACATAACATACTCAATTGCTATGGGAAATGCTCATCCACTTAGTCTCATGTTCACTCAAAACCTTTTTCTTAAGGAAATGAGGAGCCAAAGTACCTGTTAGCTCTTTTGTTTCATCTGCTTCAACAGATCGAGTGAATGCCTCTTGAGATAAAGGTTTGAATTTAAAAATGTTTTGATTCTTTGCAGCTCTCCACAACAACAAAAAAGTCTGGAGCTTAGATACACCACTGGATGTTCTAAAGTAAGATTAAAATCACAAAATGAATGTTTATATTCCTCTCCAATTTCCTTATTGTGTGCACCAGCACAGATTTCCTTCAACGTGAGCTATTACTGGTTCCATCCCCCTGCACCAACCGCTGCCTCCGTCACCTCCTTTCTGCTGTTAAACTGGTCTGCACTCCCTGCTCATGACCCTGTCTGCCATCCAGTAGTCCCATTAAGCTGGCCTTCCCTCCCTGCCCACCAGGAGCTTCCTCCATCATTTTTCGTTAACTGACTGATTTCATTTCCACGTTTTCCATATTCCATGTTGTAAATTGTTTTCTTGTCTGTATACAACATCTATTGCACGTCTGCCCGTCCTGGGTGAGGGATCCCTCCTCTGTTGCTCACCCTGAGGTTTCTCCATTTTTTCCCTGTTTAAAGGGTTTTCTTGAGAGTTTTTCCTCAGTTGATGTGAGGGTCTAAGGGCAGAGGATGTTGTCATGATGCTGTGTAAAGCAGACGAACTGTAAAAACGGGCTATACAAATAAAATTGCATGCTTGCCTTATGTGGGGACAGACCAAATCATCCACACTGGCACTGTCAAACAGAACAAAAAGTTTAGGGAGACATGGGAAGGTTTGCAGCAGTATTAGGTGTTAGGCTAGCCTAGCATACAACTCTGACCAGGAAAAGGCAACATGAACATGTCAGCGCCTCCAAACCTGGTGACCTCTGTGAGCTGTGGAAGAAGAAACCCAAATAGGATTATTACACAGCATCGAATACGTGAAAGCTGTGCATAGTGCAGATGAAAATGCAAGTAGTTAAGAAACAATCTCCAGGCTCTTCATGACATCTACAAAGTTAGACTTCACATTTACAGCTAGGAGCTAACCTTTTTTTTCCCTGAGATCATTTTTGAAATGCAATAATGTATGTACTCTCCCTGACTGAAATCCCCCTCAGCAACACTCCTGTCTGAACTATTATCCTGCTTCAGCTTTCTACCTTTTTTCACAGGAAATTCAGAGGATACAAAGCATCTGTAACTCCATCCAGAGCAAAATGGCTGTGGCCTTTACTCCCACACTAGACAACTCGCCTTTGCTTGGCACGTTGTCACCCTCTGGATTATGCAGCCTTGACAGAAACTGTTCAACACCTTCGGCCTACCACCTGCTGCCTTCACACTCTGCCTCGAAGCTTCTTTAAATCATCTGATGTACTTAGGATAGTCAATAGTTCTCTTCAGTCCTTTTTTTTTCACAAAGGTTCTGAGGACTGCAGAACCTTTAATGTCTTGAACTGAGGCCTCTGTAATAAACAACTATAGGCTCATAAAAAAAACCTTCCTGTTTCAGTCAAGATTATTGAAAAGTCAGCAAAACCTTTAAAAAATGCTTTTCATTCCTCCTTGAGTCAATGTGCAGTCATCACACAGGCAACACTGACTGGCCTCATCCTAACCGTTCCTAGAAACCTAATAACTTCAGCATTTTTTTTTTCTCAAGCCAAGCTGTGAGAAAAATAAATATACCTGTATACAGCTAGACACACACCAGGTACATGTTGCAACTTGACCACTAGCTTTAGCAAGAAATTTGTCAGTTTACTGTTCCTGCAGTGTCTCCTCATCCTTCAGCAAAATTCTCCACGACGAAGCTAATCCAGCCGGTCACTTGTCCTTCCTTCAGCCTCAAGTTGGTGCCAAAATATTTCAAAGTAAAAGGCATGGTCAAGTAGTGAAGAGGGTCTTGTGCACATGCCCAGAGTTGTTATTTCTTCTTCTCTCCAGCAGAAGATGCACAGTTGGTTGCACCGATGCCTCTCATTGGTGTAGTAGTGTCATTGCTTCCTTTACTGCAATATTCAAAGCAAATTTTACTCAGAAACAGTGAAACAGTAAAATATGCTCTTCACCCTGCAATTAACTTAATGTGAAGTCTTTAGATCAGTACACTGGCTTCCTGTGTGTCAAAGGATAGATTTTGCCCTCGTACTTCTGGCTCTAATTATATGACTATTAAGTAAATACAGAAAGAAAAAAGCCAAAGCCTTGTGTATTTTTTGTATGGAAATTGATTAAATAACTTTGCTTGTTAATGTCTCCCATATGCTTTTTAATTGAACAAAAACATCTTATTTGATAAATTTTCATTCCACCCCTCAAGTCCTTTATACGCTCCTAAATTTTTAAACTTAGTGCTCCTTTATTGTCTCTTAAATGCAATTTTAATGTCTTCTTAATGGCTTATTTTCAATGTATTTCTATGTCTCTGTAAAACACTTTGAGCTGCTTTGTGTCTGGCTGCTGCCTTATGAATAAATCTGCCTCACCTTCCCTTACTGTATGCAGACATGTGGGCCCAAGGACATGCAGTATGGACCATGAAACACAGCCACTGTCACATGGAACATGAAGTATCTAGCCACAGATTTTCTCCTATCACAGTTTCATAACATTACTACAGCTTATGTCATTGTGAAATATGTGCAACATGAAATGATGAACTGTTTGTATGTTTAGCAACTCGGTCCATATCTTTTCCAAGGCTTTACCAAGCCATGTCAGAACTTGTGTCTCACTGACCTCCTCAGCACCCCAGGGCACACAGACGTACACACTGAGCAGAGACTGCAGTAGTGAGCTATCTGCCCTTTTAGATTGTATTCATGCATTCCTTTAGTTGCTTTGCTTGTGGCAAAGACATGTGCATACAGTGCATGTACAGTGCATGTGTGGGGGTGTGTAGGTATGTTGAGTGGAGATGGAAATCACATAAGACAGTGAGCATTAATAGCTAAGTGCAAGCTGACATAATATGCATTGCAATTCTTTGAAAGTTCTTTTGTTCACAATAATGAAAACAGCTTTTGTAAGTGGCCTTGCCCTAAAAAACCCTCCGTACCTCAGTGATTCTTTTCAGCTGTCTGAATGTACATGGTGTTCTTTATCTGCAACACACACCGGATATATTCTTCTGAACTGTGGGAATACTTAACACTAAAGTACAAAGCACAACAACTCAAACAATGGATGTTCCTACTGGACATGAGCTAAAGGAGCGTATACCAGTGCCAGCCCTTCATTGCCATGGTTACAGTACTACAACCTGTCTGAATGTTCTGGTGTCCTAATCATCTGTAGTCATGGGGCCAATAACCACATGAATGTAAAAAAAGATTGTGGTTTAATAAGACATGGGTATGAGTTGTAATAACTTGCTTGCAGATGACTTATGGACTTGGTTTTATGAGGGACAATCCCACAGGAGGACTCCCTTATTCAAGCTTTTGAAATGGAGAAGAGTCTATTTTTCTTTGACAGAGGTGGCCTGCCAATCTTAACCCACTCAGACACTGACTGTGTGACGCTGTGACTGAGGATTCTGTTTCTAACAAATGCCTGCGGACGTGCCAAAGTGTATCTGTATTTATATGCACATCTCCAGGCACTTTATATTTGTATTCGTATGTTCTTCTGTATTTCTATTTGTGTTTATGCGTGAGTCCGTCTGTCGGTGGGAGAAAAATTGCCAACGTGAGCTCTAAAAATAAATTAAATAAATTTGCTGCAGAAGGAGCCTTTATTTTCCATTACTGCCCTCAGCCTAAGTAAGGGATCATGTGGCTTAAATACAAAAATCCTGCACTGCTGCTCGGTAAAATCCTTCTTAATAAGCATTATCCTACAAGGAAAGACTAGAGCCAAACAAGTTTTAACCTCTGCTCAATTGGTGTCCAATCTGTGTTTATTGTTAGCGGAGTTGTTTTTGCCTGGTGACCTGCTAGTGGGTTAGATTCTGGCTCCTAGATATTCACTTTGACACTCAGACTATTTAACCTTTCAAACCCTGCTATTTAACTCCTTTTCCTTTTAACTAAAAAATAACAATGCTGCCCAACTCTTCAGCACTGACCCACTGTCCTCACTCTAGCACCCTCACTCTGCAGGTCATGATTTACATACAATGGTGACATTTAGTACCAATGAAAATGATAATAGATGTTATTCCAATATCATTCTTAACAATACTCTTTTCCATACCAATTACAATCTGCACTGCAGTAGAAATGTTTGGTTGATTTTAAAGTTTTATTTATGAGGTTGGTCACTTTACAAACTCAAATGTGCTCACAGGAGACTGTGAGGCCCTAAATGAGCTCCTAGTGGCACACTGCTGCATCCACCATGCAAGAAGAAACGCTAATGCAGGTCAAACAGCAGTCAGACGGATAAGCATCAGTTAATGTAGCACTATGATGCTCCTTCAGCATCCTTGCATCACAATCACCATAACCTCACTCATGCTGCTGTTAAGTTACATTTAAATGTAATGTACACAATGGATGAATTGAAGGTGCAAATAACTATTATTGTATTAAAATGCAATTTTAATAGACCTTGACACAATGTGAGGATGCAATGCTCTGTGGAATATATTTAGATATTTTGAACACTGTTTCAGTTGTTATTTTTCTGATTACATTATGTAAATATCTTTACAAATGCAACTACTTATAATATACATATACTTTGTCATTTATGGTTAAATTGTTGTTTTATACTTAAAAAACACTGGAGTTGGACTGCACATTAAATACTACAAAATGTTGCTATTGTATATAATCTTCATTTTGACACAATTATTTAAGGTTTTTATATTTTATAGACTTTTATAGTCTTTTATAGAACCACCTGACCCACTGCGTTTTTGGAAAGGTGTATGTATTTATCTTTAAAGTCGAATTTTGTCATCCCTTTGTCATCCCAGCAGCACGTAATCCTTTGGTTTATCTGTCATATTCAAAATACAGTGGATCTACAGTGTGTGGTTTTCAATAGACAGGAACAAGTATTTCAGGCATAAGAGATATGTCAAATGAGGTGCAGCGTTTCTGCAACACAATCAGCATTCTATGGGATTATGGAGGTTGTACTATTGAACACTACCTCATATGATTTCATTGATTGCCTGCAGCCAAAAAAAGCTTTTGATTCAACGTTCAGCTGGAAAGACAACTTGCACACTCCCACCTCTCTGTGGCACATTGTGGCTAATTTCTGCTCCTTACTTTATTATTGATTCAAACATGCCCCCATGTCTCAGCTTCAATAAAGTCTATTCACTCTGTTAATTCCCTCTGTCATATTTGTCCTTTTAACACAATGAAATGATGGTAATCGATGGATAGGTTACTGCTGCAACAGTTTGAACTTTTTGCTTAATAGATTGCAATGCATTATTTATAGTGTCCGACATAAAAAAGAAAAAAAAAAAGATGGTGAATCGGTGGCTACCTTATGTTTTGCATGAAATCTGTGGTATTTGCATTTTAAGTGGCTGGCGGAGCCAATGATAAAAGACTGTAATTTAACACTTAAATATGAACCAAGGCAAAGCAATTAGTATTCTCTAAATGTCACGTCTTAGTATCTGGATGCATTGTACACAAAATTTATTAGTCAGTCAGTGGTCTCACAGAGGGACTATTCCATTGTGTGGTGTTGCACACCTGGGTACCTGTGCTCTACCACAGCTCCCTCAAATGTAGAGATATATCACTTCAAGCTAAAATCAACAGTCCCAACGTGTTTGTTTCCACAGTCTGCATATCCCCATAGGGAGTGTGCAGAGTGCAGAACAGCTGTCTTCTCTTCTCTCACCTATTGCATATTCACCTTAGACAGAGTATGGCTACACATGAAAGCAGCAGTACAGTGGCAGTGGTTGTCTAAAAGGCTTGGAAATAATTTACAAAAAGAAGAGTTGTCTGAATGTTTCATTTATGGATATTCAATTTGAAAAAACATCATTATTAATGGAAGAGTAAACAAGTTTAAAAACACTATGAAGGCTCTCCTTGCATTTACTCAGGGTTCATTCATTGAGGCGTTGATGTGAGATTAGTTATGATGGCATATTTCCATGCTATGGGAAAAGGAATGAATGATTTAAAGTAGAACTGTCATAATTGAAAATAGCTCGGTTTGGCTTTAAGCATTCATTTGATCAAACTCGGGAGTGTTTAGCCTTCATTCTCAGCAAATTCTCTGTTGACAAATGGGAGGTTATACATCAAAGTAAAGAGGAAAGAGGAAAAATGAAAAAAACAAAGTGTCTCAGAGGGGCTAGAGAACAGCCCACAGGTGGCTGCAGTTCATTTGACAGTGACATATCGAGGGAAAATCTTCAATGTTACCTTCTAATAGTGTCTAAAGTCTATTATTAGCTCATTTATTGCAATTCTAACACTTGAAGGGGAGGTAAACAAGATCAGAGAGTCAAGAGTTTAAATAACACTCCCAGTCATCCCAAAGGTAATTACACAGAGGTCAATGAGCGGAGGATGACCCCTAAAAAAAATGTCTGTCAGCAATCAATATTTCATGCTTGCACACACTCACAGACCCACGCTTGCACACTTGTAGGCGTTGTCCCTGCCAGGAAACGAGTGGTCAATCTGTACACTCCTCCGCTCTGCTCAAACAGAACATGAGGACCAAATTACATTTTAATGGCCTTTCTCACTTATTAGCGTCGCACTGTCTTTGAGAGCACAAGAACAAAATGAAGCTTTCAACCTTTCCTATTCCTGTGTAATTTTGCCTGATGCAATCAAACCTTCCTGTTGATGCACCCAAATACACTTGTATTGTACATTAGAGCCTTTGAACAATCTAACTCTAATGGTTGACCGCATTAGACCTACAGTATGTGCAGAATAGTTACCTCAGTGCGCAATTTCCAAGTACATTTTCATGACATGGTGTAATGACTGTAACGTACAGAAAAGCACTGGCTTTATTATTCAAATGTTTTTTCAGTGTCTTTATGTTTTCTGAGGTTCAGCAGCAATTGAATTAAATGTCAAAACATTAATCAGCTTAAAATTAATATAATGTTCACTATTTCACAAATTTTGTGCAACAAATTTGGAAGTAGTCTGTTAATTTAATATAATACACACAAAAATAAGACTACGACTTAAATGCGCTGCCAGGACCTGTAAAAAGTAGTTACACAACAGAGGAATAGATTTTTGTGTTACATAACAAAAGTGGTCCCTTGGGGTTTTCTAGTTGCTACTAGAATGCTTGCAGGAATCACTTTACCATCTTAGATAAATTCTGTAGCTAAAAAGTTTGACTTGACAGCAGATAAACAACTGCAACAACACTTGAAAGGATGATTCGTGTTTTAAGCCCACTTTTTCCCACACATACATTTGTGAGGGAGTTATTAATTATTTGGGTGACATTTTTACATGTTGACATAAAAAAAGACACATTTTTGACATTTTAATGGATGCTTTGTTGGGTATTTCGTATTAATGCCCACACGATCTCTGCTGGAGAGCGTCAGCCTCCAGTGGGCCAAAGGCTTGAGCAAACAGACATAAGACTTTGCTCCATAGTACAAATCACTATATATCTCGCCTCCGCACTTGTCTCCAGCAAGTGTTACTGTGTTGCTTCTCTTACAGTCCAGCTACAGAAACATAAAAATGAGGCCAATGCTCTGGCCTTTTGGCCACATCAAGCACAAGCTGGCCGTGGACTTGTGATGAAAGGGAGCAAAAACAAAAAAAAACAGAAACAATGATGATAATTCTCCTGCTAAAAGCTGTCTGCTCAGATATTAACCTTATAAACAGTGTTTATTTTCATACAGAACCATGCAAGGGCAGCAATGGACTGAACACACTGGAGACAGATGAAACAGTGTATACAATGGACCAGTGCAAGCACTCACTAATACATTTACTGAGGTGCATTTGAACAAGGTTGTGCTGAATTTCTGTCGTAGGACTAAAGTGCATTAAAAATGCTTATTTTGCTTATATCAGAAAAAACACACTCCAAAAGTCAGTGACTATGAATCTACTGAACTGAACAAAACGATGCAAAAGAGCAAAGTGATTCACTATTTTCCACCTCTACTTTTATTAACCAGCCAACGCACCCTGTGGCTATGATACCAAGCAGTCTTCACGTCTCACTGACTTTAATACTCTGTGACATTTTGACTGTGTACTGGAAAGGTGAAAGTTTTGAAACTTTTTCAGGTTATAAAAATTATATAATATTGAAAACGCAAAGGGTTGTTTGAGCTCAGGGGGACAAGTGACAAAACAGGATGATAAATGAGTTAAATGCTGATGTAAATGATCAATGATCCTCCCTAACTGTCATGCTTAATGGGACCCACTGAACCAATGACAATCATTTGTTAAACCTCTCACCTTTGACCTCAGTTTGGGCTTAAGCCTAAATAATTCTTCAGACTAACCGCGGCAGCACATTACTTTCCTGAAATCATATTTTTATGATGATTCACAACTGAGACAAAGATGAAAGAAGAGAGTGACGGTAGAGGAGGAAAATGAAGGGAGGATAAATCCAAAGAAGAAATGAGCACAGAAATACAAATCCATTCCTTTCATTTGCTGTTCATGTGCTGCTCCGATGTCGCTGCCACGCATGGTGTTAAACTCACGGAGTAACACTTATTATGACAGGAGGAATATTTTCACCCACTCTGTCACCAGCAATCAGTAGAAGGCAGAGGGCCCTAATCAGAGCGATCCTGATCTGCACAAAAGCTTCTCCTCCCACATCTCAAACTGTTTCTGATGCCAAGATGAGGTTTCGTGTTTCACTAGAGATGCTTATTTCATAGAGTTGAGCTGACCGTTATGGACTCTGAGACTTCTGCGCACATAGATTGGTCATAGCCAGATTTAAAGCCGCTATTTGTAAGTATAGTGCCATACAGCTGTATACAGCTGTTCTCTTACAAGTCTAGAATAAATAAAAGTTCAGCATCAAACTTCTTTCTACATGACAAAAACTGTCTCCAACTCTGGGACAGTCACGGTCTTGTTTCTATTGTTGTTTTCTATCACTTCTCTCACTTCCCTATAGGCCTCTTGTCTCTTTTCTTCCCAGTGCTGAGTCATTACAGCATCCAGGCTGCCCTGAAGGACTAATGTTGCTTAAAAGGGTTTTTTATAACAGCCTTTCTTGGAAATACACAATTACTGATGATTTCGAGTAAACTGTTATTAATGCTAACACTGACTATGTCACACACACTTGCAAGTAACTCCTTTAAATAACTCCTCTTATCAACATTCAATGTTCAAGGTAACATCTAGAAAAAAAGTTTTAGACCATACCAGCACTGGGATTGCAACTCTTTGTTTACTACTGTCATTGTTCCTACAGCATAAAAGAATTGAACACTGTAGCTTTTAAAGCACATTTTCTGTAGATACTAAAAGCTTCTGGTGTGGATTCAGAGTGAGATAAATGCATCTGAAATGTTACGTCTGGTATAAAATCATGCCACAATTTTGCATTGTGTCTTGATTACATTAGCATATATACATTTTTTCATCGTTTTAATGCAATCCCATGCTTCAGCCTTCATAGGATAAATCCAATTCCACATTGCACTCGAATTTTCTCTCTGCTGCTACATTCATCCTGTCCTATCCATACTCTCCACCTCTCCCCATGAACAGATAGATAGTTAGATAGATAGATAGATAGATAGATACATAGATACATAGATAGAGATAGAAAAAATAATTGTGTCCAAAGCTTGTACTTGCCTAAACCTCAGGGCAAGGATCAGCTCTTCCAAATCCACAACTAAACCACTCCTTAAAGATCTCTGATCTGTGGCAAAACGGAAAATCCCTGATGAGAAGGCACGCCAGTGGGAAAGTGAGCCAATATCTCTGAATGATTTCAGTGTAATTCAGAAGGGCTTAGCAGATGGCAGTGTATCTTCCAGTGTGACTGTGAATGCAGGATAAACACTAACTTTCATTTGTCTCCCTTGGTTCTTTCCTCTGCATGCTATTTACAGTATATATATACACACACACACACATGTATATATATGTGTATATAAAAAGGTCAGTTAATTAGTGTCCAATGAGACTGTCATAACGTCGTCACAGCTGTCAGATACAGTACTTTGCTTAAGGGCATCTGAGGAGTTTGTTGTATCTGGACGTTTAATGCTTTAATCAGTGAAGGTTGATGGCAGGAGCTGCCACATGAACGCTTTTTCAGACACCAGAGGAGCAGATGGGAAATGTTGCCTCGTTTAGATAATTTCTTCATTTCATGGCCATCCATCCCAAACTACAGACTGATAAAAATCTATTTCCTAGGTGCTATAGATCCAATTTATGAGTGTGTGTTTAGGGGGGGTGAATAAAAACAAATGCACTGCCTGAAGTTCATAATTATCTGAAATACAAGGGGGGCATAAAATATTCATAAAAGAAATCATGTCTGGTGTGAATGTGTAATGTTGTTTCTACGGTACAGTGGATTTCTGTACACACGTCATGTAGCATTCACATCATGACATCATCATGACAGACAGAGGTGCCCTGTATCACATGTGACAAACTTGAAAAATGCCGACAGGCTATTTGTCAATTTTGTTATCATGACATAGCCAACGTTAGCAGCTACCAGCTCCTATACTCCATTACATGTTCAGCATCAAACTCTAATTTTGCCTCTATTTCTTCGACTGAAGTTCACCAGCTGGCTAACCAGCTAACTACTCATTTCTGACACTGAGCCACTGTTGTGTCCAGTCAACCTTGAAGTAGCAGTGCTGCACAGAGGATGTATTATAACCTTTTGAATTGTAAACACAGTAACCGCTGAAGCTGAAAGAAGGACCAATAAATAAACTGCTGTTGATGTTAACACTGATTAGTCTTAAAAACTATTCACATTATATTTGGGGAGGTGGAGGAGGCATGATGATGATGGGAGAAACTACAGAGGACAAGACCTCCATATATGGTTGGTACCGTGAGGTCTCTTTCTCTTTGGGTTACTTGTTTCCCTAAAACAAATTCAGTGATTCCTGATAACTGGTATCATGAGATGGGGTTTTACCAGTCTCTGTTAAGACTGAGTTTTCTGGTTAGTGTCGTTGTTAATGGCGATGCTGATCAGAACCATAAATGAAGTGTCGAGATGAGATACAAAGGTCTTCAATGATCATATGTCAACATTTGGTATTACGTTGCTGCTTCCAATTATCATGGCAACCAGATGTGTTCTCTCTCACTCACTCACTCCCCACTTGGTACCACTGAAAGTCTAAGTGAGGATTTCACCCTTGTGTCCATGCCTGTTTCTTTACAGTGTCTGACCACTACAACAGCTGAAGTTACAATGAAAGGAGTCTCCATTCACGAAAGACTTCGAATAATATTCTCTACACCAGTGAGACCTGGAGTCCTCATGATGACGTAGAAACATCAATGGCTGATGATGATTATCAACAGAAAAAGGACCATGACAAATTGTTTCTATTCATCAATAAACCTTTGAAATCTTAAACTAGTCTTTCTACATTGAAATTAAACAAACAAACAAACAAACTACAACTAACACCAGTGGACAAAACAGCACGTCACACAGGGAAACTAAACAGTGTGATGTCCCTTACTCAGTCGATGCAGCACAATTCGACCAATCAATACAGTAATAGAACCATTCCAAGCTTTTATTACCGGAATAACCCAGCAAGCGTTGTGAGGGGGTTGTCACCGCATCCATTCCCCTGCAAATCGGTCGCCCATTCTGCTGATTACACATATGTATTCAGAACGCCACATTTTGAGCCCGAAATACTCCTCCTCCTCCTCCTCTTCCTCCCTCACACCCCTCTCCCCCACCTGCTAATCGATGAGGTATGGCTCTGCAGTTGTTTAACCTGGCTGGCTCTCCCTCTTGAGCGTGGAGCAGGTGACACATCACATTAATAAATAAATAAGCGGGGGGTGGGGGGGTGGGTTCATTCACAGAGCCAATGATGGGCCAATTATCTCATGGCAAACAACACTGTGCAATCACCTTCCACAATCGAAGAAATCAATAGGGCTCAGTGGGGAGATAGAAAAAGGGAGGAGGGCAGGGGTAGAGGGGATGTTAGGGCCAGATGGGAGAAGACAGAGGTGAAGCTGGAAGAGGACTGAGAGGAGAAACGAAACATGGACATAAACATTACTCTGTTGTCTGTTACACATAATGCCCATTATCCAGCTACTTTACATCAAATCCCAACAGTTACATCTGATTCATTTTACATTTTAACAGCTTGTCAAATCAGTGTCACACAAGGTCAACTTATGAGCCTTCACTGCTTTCACCCATCAATACACTCACGGTAAAAGGGTGTTTCCAAAGGTGCCAGCTTTGGAAACTTTCATCAAAGCTCTGAGAGAGGCTGGTATGTGGACCTTGGGTTGGTGCTGCTTTGTCAAATCACCTTTTCCAGGGTTAAGAAGTAGTTGACTTCAGTAAGCGACTGCAGGCGTTGAGGGTTCCTTTTCATCAGCATCTGAAAAAGCGAAACATAATTCTTATAGTACTCTAAGATAAATAAATATCTACCACAGAACTGATTAGAATGTGTGTTAGCAGTAAAGTTAAAGAGGACACGCTGTGCTTTTCCTGCTTTCCTTTCCAGATGAGATGCAGGTGTACATTTTTTTTCATAGTTAGGCTAGTAGAAACATGAAGCTGTGACAGCATCTGCATGAATATGGTAAGTGGCTGACAGTATGTTACTTTTCCTGCTGATGCTGCTGTTGACCTGAAACCATGATGTCTTACTAGAAAACATGTCACTCAAGTATCTGTGTCAGACACCACTGCTCAATGGCATACTGTATATATACCAGTTATTGAAACAACAGTGGTTAGATGTCAGCAGACTTTTGATCTTGACTCATGCACATGATGAACTAAAAAAGAACACTGGCCACTGACTCAAACCACTAATGGGTTTAAAGCTGGATGTGGCCCACTTCACTTCAACAGCCTGCGGGAAACTGTTTTTATACAGTATATGTGTGAAGTGATTAATGTAATGTTTTGAAAACAGTTAGCAGCTTGTGAAACTAGAGCCAGTAATGTAAGTTTTCCTTTTTAAAATTGTTCTCAGCAGGACCGCTGTGCCAGCATTACAGCACATTACCAGCACGTATGATGCCAGAAAGCCTCTCCCTCTCCCTCTACTCTATCTTTAGTTACACTTGTGTGTCCATGGAAACACAAAAAGAACATACACAAGAGAGAAAAATATCTTAATATGTGGATAACGTTACATAAGAGTTTAAAAAATATATCTTCTGGAATAAAAGTTCACTTTATGTTCTCTGAATGATAATGCAATTAAAACAAAAAAAAAAGAAATTATTTGAAAATATTGTTACGATATTAGAAAAGGATGTAAAGACAACACAGCAGCCAGCAGCATCAGGAAAGTCTCTGTATTCACAAAAGGAATGTAGCTAATATGATAAATACCTTTCTTTAGTTGTCTTTCTTTGTTGTAAATTTCAAAGTAAGGGTCCTGTTGTGTCAGAGAAACATGAATTATTGATTTAAAATGTAGAAACAGTAGGAACGGTGTGACTCCTGAACAATAAAGTTGTTCTTCTTCTTAGTTTCAAAGACTGGATAAATCTGATTAGCCAGTGCAGACACGAAGGACATTACAAGTCCAGCAGGTTTTGTGAGGAGGCCGTCTGAGCTGCTTTGTGCACAGCCAGTGGTCCACAGCAGGACTGGGATCAAATTGCTGTACTGAAGGCCCCTCCAGGCTGATCCACATCAAGTCTTCAGTCTGTGGACACTCCAAGGATGTTTCTTGTTGAATTCTTGATGCAGCTCTGGAAATAAAAGCTTCTTTCACACTGTGGCAGCTGGAATGGAGATAAGGGGAAGAATTTTAATTCATTTTAGTTTTCAGATCTTCGGTGGTTGAAACTAATATGCAACTTTGTAATTCTAAAATGTTGAAAGCTCAGCTTGAAATTTTTGTCCCTGAAGTTCTGTCTCTCCAGGATTTTGATCCCATGCCACTCACTCTGGACTGTAAGCACAATGCTATGAAAAACAGAACAGAGCAAGTCCGTATGTGAGTTTGTACATATGCACCAAGTGTCCCACATAACAGAGCAGTACCTCATCCAGTAAATTCACACATGATTAGAGGCCTCTGAAAAGGCCTCACCAGGTCTGCCAGGCTATCATCTCTGTGGAAAGCAGGCTGGGTTTGCTCTTCTGGCCACGTGTCAGGTTTGAGACCTCTGAAAGAATCCAGTTTCGTCTGGATGCTCTTGTCTTTCACGAAAAACAAATGCCACTTTGACAGCATCCAAACTGATGCTGATGGCAGCTTCCATATGTCGCTTCATCTGCGATTGTGTGAGCTCTGTGACGCTCCTCCTTACTCCCTTCACAAGACAGACACACACATGTAAACAATGAAGACATTCACTTTGACCGCATCTGCACTCAAGCCTCTCTGCCATGCATCTAATGCAAGGATTCAGAAGGTGCCTGTGGTAATCCTAAAGATGATCAATTTATCCTAAATCCTCCACAATGACTTATCCTAAAGTCACCTGGAACCTCATCTCAACTCATCATCCTGCTGCTGAGCAAATCAAGTTTGGATCTTCTCACACAGGCCATCTGGCTTTGGCTTTATCTCAAGTGCTTTTAGTCTAGTTACTGTTTTTTTTTTTTTTCTCCTCAATTCTGAGGTGAATTGGGAGGCGATCAAATTGTTCCTCCATAGCATGAGACCAAGGTTAGCTAGCTCCTCAACAGCAAAGAGGTGACAAAGATGCTCTGGTGCCAGATCTTATAGCTCTCGTTTCCACTTGCTGCTGAAGTGGTAGTTTTTCTAAATGGGATGCAGTAGAACGTGGCCCGCTGACACATTTGTCTCCGTCTTCTGTAGGGTCAGTATCACAAGATCCAATCTGCACAAGAAGCAGACATTTCCTAGAGTAGGTAATAATATTCCAGCACAACACTCTGTCTCACTTACTCACACACTGTGTTGCCGAACTTTTATTACCAATTTGATGAGAGAATCATTATAACTATTAATTGTGATTATAAAACTGTGTGGCATTCAGTGGATTTGGATTATATGGTTTCCTACCTCGCTCTGCAGGTGGGCAATCACACCCCCACAGGTACTCATGTTGACAAAGTCCCCATCTGCTCCGAAAGACACATTTTTTTTATCCACCCCTTCATCACCTGATAGCAAAACTGCATCAAATGCAGGAGAATTAAATAGCGCTCGAAGGAAAAGAAATAATCCATAAAGATCAAATACAAATTCCAGTTAATTCTCAAAATTACAGATACTGTTTACAACTGTGTGCGTGTATGTTCTCACTAAAATAAATAGTGATAAAAATGGAAATAACTTTCTTGATAAATAAGTGGTAACACAGAGTGTGTGTGTGTGTGTGTGTATACATATAGACACCACACATGGCTTCTCTCATGCTAACATTTTGTATTGGCTTCCCTCCCGTCCGTGAGTATGTGGTTGTGCTACACACAGACACACACATTGTGTCAAGATGTGGACCAGTTAGTTTCACTTGAGTGAAACTACCAGACAATTCCATTCATCCAATGTCAGGCTGACAAAACAATGCCATTTGAAATGCACTCTTTCAGTACAGCTTGTATAAAGGGTTGAAATGAGGTAACCCACATATTTTTATTGTGATTGCAAGACTATCCTTGTGGAGGCCGGTAGCTTTCACATATTATATCAAATGACCCTGTGATTAATTTCTCAACTGATGCAGATGAAAAGACTGGATCAATCGAAGCTCAGCTTTTGGAGGAGAAGAGATACAGAACAGGGGGCGAAGACGAGGGAAAAAGAAAGAAATTACATTGAAAAATGGTTAAAAAGGGCTGCATTTATATAATCGGTGTCTTGCTCAAGGACTTTGACACATTCATGGAGGAGCGGGGGATCAAACCAGGAACCGATTATTAGACGACCATCCCACCCCCTGAGCCCTCTGCAAGAGGAAAAAAAAAAGAAAAAAAAATTCTCACTCTAAGCTGAACTCAAAAGTTGGCAGCTCTACAGTGCAGCATTTAGCAGCTTAAGACCCAAACTTTCCTCAGGAGTTGGTAAAAAACCAAAAGAAGAGTTCAATAGAAAGTACATACAGAATATTCAGTGAGCTAAGAATGAATGCTAACATTACTCTGAATCTGCTTAAACAGAGAAGTATGTGTTCAGGAGTTCACTATATGAAAATGAGGTATGTATATGTTATATTTTCACATTTAACCCAATAAAATCTTGGACTTTTGTGAAAATGACAAGCTCTTAAAGATAGAATGTTAAATAAATGACAGTGCCTTAAAAAATAATGAACTGCCGTCTAGACAGATGTGGAGGAAACAGCACAGCGTACTCACAAAGATCATGTTTTAGATATGTATTTTATATAACTTGCACTGGTGATTTTTTCATAAGTATTTTGGAACAGAATATGGAAGTTTCTGCATCACTTTGTGCCTCTATGGACACAGACCATGTAATGTTTCAGATAAATATCTACAGATAAGAGTGTATTAGTGTGAACCAGATCTTCAGGCAGAGCCTTTCCACCTGTAACAGGCCCATTGCTCAGCTGACCTACACCAAGACTGCAGAGACACTTTACTAGGCACCTGTTTTTCTGCCTGGTTGTTTGAAACATGTACATTACTGTCACACAGGAAGTGGAACTCCAGGGTAACGCCCTCTGTGGTTGCCATGTAACACATCTGTAAAGCCTCTATATACATACCAACATAAATGTGCACTACGTGGGGTGTAGATGGAAAGAGCTACAAAAAGACGAATCTGTAGGGAGAAAGAAGGGAGGATGAAAAGATTGTGGAGAAATGATAAAGGCAGACTGTGGTGGAGGCTGAGAGTCAGACTGACGAACAAAGTTGAAAAAGAGAATAACATTTTGTGTGAGTGTGTGTGTGTGTGTGTGTGCGTGTGTGTGTGCGCCACAAACCATAATCTTCTCTGTAGGTGTTGAGTGCCTATAGCCAGACATAGACTTTAATCCAGTTTTGATGAAGGTGGAGGGACAGATTTACAGGTTTCTCTTTGTTATAAATGGCTTCAAGTTGGGAACATCTCTCTGTAACAGGCCATTTTATGCATTGAGGCCACCGGGTGAATTTCCCTCCTTTATTCTCTCAGTCTGAGAACTTGGCTGCCATGAAGGAAAAACAGTACGGTGGTTATATTGTCCCCTTTTACTGTTGCTTCCAATATATTTTCATGAAGTTGTAATGTGTGTCTTGTTTCCAGCAAGCTGTTTGAAGGCATTTAATAGTCATTAGGCAAAGTGTTCAACACACCGGAGAGCATAATTCAGTACACATGGTTGTGTGTTACAGCATGTGCTCATGTGCACAGAGTGTTTTTGGCCAACATTATTATTACTGGATTCTTTGCAACATTACACAAGGTGATCATGTGGCATATAAGTCAATTATATGGTACTATACAAAACCAATACAATGTCTTTCCGACAACGGCAGAAAACCGTCTGACACCCACCCCTCCCACTCCCAGACTAGGAGGCAGAACTTCTAATACGTAATTGTTGACAGTGGGCTTTTATTGTTAATTTGATATTGATAAAAGCTTAAATTAAGGCAGCAGACTTGAGTTTGCCTTCTCAAAGTCAGGCTGATGAGCCGTGAGGACTTGTCATTGTAATGAGCGAGCCTCATTATGAACCAAATCACCCTGTTCTCTAAGGAATTCAGCATGAAGAGCACTCTTTTAGGTAATTAATCCTGTACAGTGGTTTATAAAAGTGGCTGCTGCTAACAGTGCACACACATTACTGTACAATGCTCCATTTGCTCACCACCTCAGCAAAAGGTCAAGAACATGTGAAATTAGACCTATGCACCTCTGTAGGATGTTTTGTATTTCCATGTATAGTGAATTACTGTAACATTGTTCATTACCCCCCACCTTAACTCAGGTATCCCTTACTCTCCTCCCAAAGGTATGGGAAGGAACCAACATCATGTGCTTCTTACAAACGCACGTCATTATTGACTGTACATCCACATTCAGTAATGAGACATGCTTGAAAGAGGCACATGATGTTGGTTCCTTTCCATTGTCTATGGCTAAAGCCTTTGCACCTTGTCTTCTGGGGATTCTCCAAGGTGTTATGTCATAGGAACAGACCTGTTTCACTGAAGGGTTATTTTTCAACATTCAAACACTCTTGAATGTAACTTTCTCCCAACATCATTCTCTCAACATCATTCTCTCCCCTGAAGTTGTCATTGTGCTCAATGCAGAAAAGGCATTGGATCAAAGTGAAGTCTTGGAATATCTCTACAGAACTTCATTAATTTGGGAATAGATTTATATCATAGATTTGATTTCTCTACATGTCACAACAGGACAATGTCCACAACAATGGTGCATTATGTGGTTTAAGGCAGAGTTGTCATCTTTCCCTTTTGCTTCTCTTCCACATTGTGGTTTTATGTGGATGACCTGCTTCTATATGTATCAGATCCACTGTCTAGTAGTCCACTGATCTCAGAGAAATTTGGCTCCTTCTCAGATTATAAAGTTAATTTCCTTAAGAGTAGATGCAATCCTAAAATTCAGTCGAACAATCTTACTTTCCCTTCAAACTCAGCTCATCAGTGTCCGAATATCTTGGGATCAATGTTGCCGTACTTTACTTTCTCTCTTCTCTTCTAATTTCTCTTCCTTAGTCACCCAGGATAGAAAGAATCAGTGCAGTCAAAATGAATGCCTTTCCTGGACTTTTGTTTTTTTTTTTTGGCTGTTGTTTCACTGTACTTTTATCCAAACAAATATGTGGACCAGCTTGTCATCTACAATGACAAAAAAATTCAATTTAAAGGCTCTTTAACTCAATTGAATGTTCCACAATTGGTCGGGATATTCACAGATTGATTTATTGGTCTCGGTCTCCAGTTGGTGTGGTGTAGGCTGGAGGGTCATTTGTTTTCCTCATCTTCCCTAGGGGCCTTACACACCACTATCAACCCAACCAGCTTTGCAAGCAGTGCGTCTTTCTAACCTCAGGATTTGGTTTAATTTAGATGCCATTTTAAGTTCATGTCAATCAACACTGTGACATGTCAAAGTTGTGGTCATGCATTTCTACATTTTCTGTATTTTTAAATGGGCTGTTAGCGGGACATTTGTATGGACTGTTGCAGGCAGTAGTATTTTATCCCACAGCCTCTGAGACACAGACACTGAATCCCTAGGCTGTAATCAATGGGTGAGCAGTAGGTGTGGAGCACAGGTGAGAAGATGGAGGCAGCGGAGCACAGCAGAGACACAGCAGAGAGCAGAGCGGAGAGCTGTGGCCGGAGAGCTGTGGCCGGAGAGCAACGGCTGCCACGGTCAAGCTGACAATCCTGAGGCGCAGCAGCATCTGTTTAGCAACAAAATTCCAGCCTGTGTCGAATGGAAGTCCGGCTGTGTGGCCCGGGCTGAGGGTGTCAACTCCTGAGAGGTGTGGCTGCACGGTACTGGTGCTTATGCTTGCTGTTTTTGCCTTGGAGAGAGAGCCTGATGGTGGAGGATGTCACAGCTGTTGACTGAAGTAATCCACCGTGGACAGACTGGATTTGTACCTCCATTTTAGGAGGCATTAAAACATTTTCAAATTGCTAAACTAGCTGCACCATAGTGCCACAGGTACCATGAGCCGAGTCATTAAACAGTTTGAAGACCTCTACAAAGACGGAAGGTTTATGTCTACTTTTCTCAGATCTCCCCTCAGACACTAATTTGGCTCTATCCCATCTATTTTCTCTCGTTGTTCAAGCTACCTTTTAGCTCCCTGCTAACCAGCCATGGGATGACTCTAAAATCACATCAGAAATCACTTACATCCGAGACATGTGAACAACTCTTGGCTTTTGATGTTCATTCGGTGGGTTGAGGCTGTGGATAGAATATATTCAAGCACACCTTGTGCAAGACTAAAACTTCTACAACTTGTAGTAGGCTATCACACAGTTCACATTTCAAGATCAAGAAGAAGATTCCTTATTGAAATGCTGTACCCTTCTTTTGTCCAAGATAATAGAAATTCTGGACTCTGTGACTTTGACAAAGATTCTGCAGATCAATATAAAGATGATTCTCTTTACAGCAATATTTGGGGTCTGTGTCCCTTTGGGTTTTAATGTCTCCACAGTTAGACATAGGACTTAAAGGGATATTCCGGCATAAGTTCAACCAATGATCTAACACACCGTGACACCAAGTAGAACACTCCCTCAAGAGATGAAGTTTGCCGACCGCAAACTTCTGTAGTTGTAGCCACTTCAGCACAGACCGCACGATAGCAAAATACTGCTGTCTATTTCTCCAGGACCTAACGGTCAAAAAAGCCACTCAGAGCCACAAATAATGCTCAGAACAGCACCAAACTTCATCAACAGTACAAATAAGGTCCCAGCACATAAAATGAGGCATCAAACACCTGCTTGGTTTCTATTGAAAAGAGACAAAAACAGAACTCACCCACTCACCTCCAGCCGCTTGCTAGTTGTGGGGAAAGACTTGACGAGTTGAGGTTAAGGTTATACCTTAACCTCAAGGTTATACCTTAACCTCAAGGGAGTTGGTAAACTTAGTTTCCAACCTAAAAATACAATGAACCAGCCACAGCGCTTTGAGGCTGCACAAATCCACAGGTTTACAGAGCAAAAACTCACATTTAACAACAATTCTGGGCAGAACATACGTGCAAGTATTGTCTATGATGAAATATCTGCAGATTGAAGGAGCGAGGCGACGGTGGAAATGCATGACTGCAGCAAGTTTTCTTGTAAATAAGGACACACTTGACAAAAACAGGAACATGAGCATCATTCATTGCTTAAAAAAACATATGTACTCTACAAAGAGGGCAAAACGTTTAAATGTCAGGAGAACTGCCACTTCCCAAACACCCATTTTAACTTCTCCCATGCGACACCAATTGTGGGTATCATTCAAGGCATCTTGTTTTGTTTACTCCTCCATGCTTGCCAGTTCAAATGACAAACAAGTGATATGCTGGAAAAAGAAAGCTGGGGAAAATCTCTGCTCAGGGAAAGCTGTCATCCAGAGTGCTGATGTGAAAGTAAAGCAGGACAGAGGGGATTGTTACATGTAACGATAAAAGACGCATTTACTCCCAACATCAATGTTTAATGTGTCAGAGCTACGGCCACTCCGACTCCACTTTAGATTTAATTATTAACAGAACAGCGCTGCTGACAGCTCTGCTTCCTGTCAGATGTAGGGGAGACAAGACAAGACGTGGAAAGAAAGGATTTTAAAGTCATAGCTCTCAAGTCGTCTTCTCTCATGTAAACTGTGTATGGGAGTTTTGAGTGTGTGTGGAAATGGACGCACACCAGAGTGTGTTTAGATGAGGTTGATGACTGTGCTTGATGTGGTGGCATCTCCACACCTGCACTGCCATCTGTGCCCCTGCACCCCCAGTGACCGCTGTGCCTCCTGGCACACGACAAGTGTCGCACAGAAACTTTGATGAACACATCTCACTCTCCTGTCCTCTGGAACGAAGAGACAAAGACTTTGGATCTTTATGTGATTTCATGGATAAACCAGAAGCACAAAAAAACAAAAAGGAAAAACTTCAGATTTTGGCTAACACTTATTTGCTTTCTTGCCAAGAGGTAGATGGGAAGATAAATACCTCTCTCATGTCTGTAGCAGCCAGCAGCTGTTTAGTTTAGCTCAGCATAAAAGACGAGAAGAGGGAGAAAGCTATAGCCCAGCTCTGTTTGAAGGTAACAGAATACACCTGCAGCAGCTCTAAAGCGCTCTAATTAACGTGTTGTATCTGGTTTGTTTACAGCAAAGAGAACAAGAATCAAAGAGTTAAATCAACAATTTGCTGTTTCACCGGTGGTTTTGAGCCCAACTGTTGTTACTTGGAGCATTTTTCAGGCAATCGGCAGACACTCCAGGAAATAACTGGTCATTTTCACACTTTTTTCCTCTCATATTTCTGGATTGCAGAAATGAGATACAACGCGTAAGGCCCTGTCCCAGGGTCCACCCTCACAAAGCCCTGAGGTTGACTTCCATTAAATCCATGGGAGCGTGTGGCTGTCCCAAATGCATGAGGGCACAAACCTTTGGCTCCTTTATTGTGTCTCTGCACATTTTGCTTGGGGGAATTACCAAAAGTCCAAAGTGCTGTGATATTAAATAGAGTTTTAAGTGTTAAAAAACAATAAATAAATTAAAACAGAAAAAAGAATGTTTAACAAGCCTGTGTGAAACAGCCCAGCTTTCTCTTCACCCCTGTCTCCAGATGTTAAGTTACACTAAATGCTGCATAATGTCTTAAGCTTTACAACACATAAAAAATACACACATACAGCACACACAGATACACAGAAATCCTGTCTCTCCACAGAGAAATACATTAGTAAACAAAGACCTGGTAAAATGAAATTAAATGAGCAAAGAAAAGAGAGAGAACTTATCGAGCTGGTTATAGTTTATTTGAGGATTTTTTTTCTCTGAAGGAGGTAAAATCCTCCTCAGGCCTGAAGACAAGAGAACATAGGCTGGTTAATTAGACAAACATGCAGCACTCCCACTCACATACATACACAAATGAAGGCAAACATCTCAAACAGTTCCACCTTTACTGTCTGACTCTGTCACTGCCACCCACACTTCACAGTTTCATTAGCGTGGTGTGGTGTCCTCCACGCGTGCCTGGAGGAACACGGACGGACACGGGCTGTAGCGTTTAGTGTGCTGCTCACGCCTATAATAGCAAAGAGAGCCACCAGAGGAGGCAGCCACCCCCTGAGGGGCACTGTGCACCTCCTAAGTGGATCACTCTGCGTTGTCACAACGTTTTCACAAAGCTCAGTGGGACGGGGCTGTGTACTCCTTTCATCACCAGCAAACCTAAATGAGCTTTGTCAGGCTCGCCAATGCACGCTGGTGGCTCTGCAACTTTCACAGAGCGTCTGCACACGTCTTTGTATGTATGTATCACTCCTATACTGGGTGTCTGCTCTGCATGAGGAGGGGGGAGGGGGAATAAAGTCTTTAAACATTCACCTTCACTCACAGCACTTTACATACAGGGCTATCGGTAACGGCCCTGCTGTTTGTTTGCAGCGTGGTTCACAGTGTGGTCAGAGCTGGTCAAGGGCAGAGCTCGACACTAACTCAGCAGGTCAGCGGCACTAATTGCTGCTGGCCATTGGTTAAATGTTCCCCCTGTTTCCCTCTCATGCCGAGTAGGGACGTTATAGTGATGAGGATGAAAGATGGAAAGAGAGAGGGAGGGGGTGATTGCATTGGAAAAAACAAGAAAGGAGGAGGTCAGAGTGGAGGGGGAGGCCTGGAAGGAGGTTAATGGCAGAAATAACATACGCTTGAAGATGCTGCATCAGAGAGAAAACAGGGGTGATGAGGATGATGACGGTTTAATGGTCACAAGATCCCATGCCCTGAAAAAACACCTGTGTCTGAAAACATCAGCTGAATGTATGTAAAGCAGAGGACTGCGATGAAGACCAGTGTGGTGGTAAAAGGAGTTAGACAACAGATGAAGGCTGATACAGAGGGATATAGTGATAATTATGACAATAGCGCTCACACTTTCACTTGCAGCCACTCAGTATTTCCTGCTCTGAGGTCTTTGAGGTTTCCTGAGGTTGACACAAATCTCGCTGACTTGGGTGCTCAACTCTCCGGAAGGCTTTGCATTAAACCACTATTCTAATCTGCGGCCTCATTACAATATGAATGTGTTAAAAGAAGCCCGTGTGGATCTTTGCTGTGATGTCAGTTTCTTCAGTCGAGGCAAAAGCAGCAGCAGCAGAGGTGTGGGAAGAGACAGAGCAGGGGGAGAGAGAGAGAAGTTACAACAACAACCCAGCGATAATTAGGGATAATGTTAAGGCTTTGATGTCTTCTACCTGAGCCCAAGATGGCCCATATAAAATCCCAGCACAACATGTTTATACATACTGTCTCCCTGTTAGGTGTAATTACATATTCAGCTATGCAAAACACATGTGCATTTTGTCTTTGGACTTTAAGTGCACAATCATTTTCAATACCCACTTCATCTTAGCTTATACTTTCCCCCCGCTCTTTTAAAACCATCCCTGCTCTCTTGTTTTCTCTCACTGATATCCATCTCTGCGGGTGCTGTCCTGGTAGGTGGTACCCCCCCCAGTGTCTGGTCTGATGCCTCACGCCGCACCACACCCACAACCCAACCCCTTGGCGTAGACTTGTACCCTTCACATGAACTTACACATATTTCCCCTTATGTGCACACGCACACGGGCAGGCAGGCAGGCTATTATGATACCCTTTCCCTTTTCCAGTTTCTGTACCCTGATCTGACCTCACAATCACAGCTGAAATTACGTTTTAAGACCTTAAAAAATATATTAAAATGTCTTGAACGTAGTTATTAGGGATCTCATTTCTCTCGACTTGGTGACAGGATTCTTTGTACTGCATGCCTACACTTGGATTAATAAAGAACAGTGTTAGTCCTGTTGCACAGTGTGGATTTTATCTGCCTTATTAGTCTTGTAGCACATTGTGTGTTTTATCTGCTTTATTAAAAACAGTTGGATTTAACAACTGTCACTTTATTCTTTCTGTAAACTATCCACTGTAGCAAGCCTGCAAGGTATCATTTTACTTTTTAATCGTGGCTCTTTATTTATATTATTCATCATTATGTTGAATATGGATCAGAAGTCACACATCTATGGCAGCACTAGCCTGTGTACCAGTATAAAAGCATGAATCCTTTTTGCACTTCCCTGCGTTCAGCCACATTTGCAACCTCCACATCAAGTGCATTATATTTTCAGCCGGCACCACCAGACCACACTTCCCTGGATTTGAGCTGTGGGAATTCAACTTTTTAAACTAAATTTAAGTCTCTCTTCATCTTTTCATCTTCGTCAATTAGATATTCTGCTCTTAGAGGACCTTCCCTCTGATTGAAGTCAACTAACTGGAGGGCTGGAACTCATGATCATGATAGTCACGGTGATCATCATCATTATGAAGTCCCTCGCTCTCCAACCGCACCTGCAAGCCCCCCTGCGCCCGTCTCACAGGCTCTCAGCTAATGACGGTCAACGTCAAACAGGGAGCAACAGCAGAAGGACGAGTACAGGAACAAAACAGAGGCAGCCAATCCTGCACCAGGCCCTGGTACAGGTCTAAATATAGCGCAAACATCTTTGTTTACAATGAGTTTAACTTTCACAAACAGGACATCTGCCACTTCCAGTGATTGCATGTGCGTGTAGAAACGCATGCAGAGATGTCTGTCTGTTTGCATACATGTGTTTGATTTATTTTTATATGCTTATAATAATAACTGAATCTGTGTCCTTGTCTGTGTGTAATAATGTAGTTCACACCTTCACATGCAGCAAGTTAGGGGCTGCACATGCACTTGTGTGTGTGTTCAAGTTTGTGTGGTATCCCTCATGTTGTGGGGACATAAATCTGCTGAGCATTATGGGGATTTGTCTTCCACGCAAAGCAGGTCTCCATGAACAACATAAATTATTAAATTTCAAGGTGAAGGCTTATTTTAAGGTGAAGTTAAGGGTCATAGTTATGGCCAAGAGTGAGAGTAAGTCCCCATGAAATGAATGTAAGTCAATGTAATGTCCTCTGAAGTCACGAGGACAGTGCGTGCGTGTGTGTGCGTGTGTGTGTGGAAAGATGGAGGGAAAGTCAAGGAGGATATGATTGCAAATATCCCTGCAATGTCATTCAAAATGAAACACTGCACGCCACAGATGATTTATGACGCCTCATGTAACCATACATATGTAGTGAAGGAACAATCCTATGCAACCGCATATATTTACAATGCCAATTTCACACACGTCCCAAACTTGTCTTAATGTATACATAAATTCCACTACATAACAATCTCCTCCACACTTCACCTCCTACACCAGTAAGGTTTTCTTTTTTTTTATCTCATTTCATTGCACAAATAAATGTTTAAAACATGGTATTAACCAGCTGCAGCTCAGTTGCAAGACTTTTTTAAAGAACATGCACGTGCACAGTCATGTGCACATGTAAATGTACTATAAGATGAGACAGTGCGTATGAAACAATAATAGGCAGGTACAGTCACACTGTACTGTCACAGCTCATGTTAGTCTATAACTAGGCTGCACTGAGCCCGCCTCATCTCCACACACACATACACAGACACACACAGACACAGAGAGCCGGTGGGTAATTTTAGCAGACAAAAGAACTAAGCCGTACTCCGACTAGAATCTTAATGCACCCTGACACAAATGAGCAGTTTTGACACAATACCTTTCGATCACAATGTGTTTGTGTTTGTGTTAGCCCTGCCACTTCAATCAAGGCCTCATTGTCTGTCTCCTACCACTTCGTCACCTCTCACGGAGGCTTCAGCATGCAACAATCTGAGGGATATTCAGTATAATAACTTGAGACAATTTCAGAGGTGGGTTTGGTACCAGTGCTGTGACTTTTCTACAGATCAGCTACAGCTACAGATCCGAAAATGAAAGGAAAGAAACCTTTTTTTTTTTTGTTGCAAAATGCCTCTACGTTGACACTTTGGTTTAACTCACAGCTATTGTGTCTAACCTACTGTAAGCGCACACACACACACACACACACACACGCGCACACACACACACAAAGGCTAAGCAGATACTTGGCTTCTGACAAACTGCTTGCACACCTCTCTGGGTGCCAATGCCTTGAGTCAAATTATCCAACACTTTTCACACAGGGAGCACTTACACAACCCTCTCCCTGCGGGGGCTACACTGAAGGTGTCCTTTTGCTAACAACACTGGATGGACGTGCACCTACATGTGTAGATACACACGTAACCCCTCAACGCTTGCACGCGCGTTCACATGCGGACACGCGACAATGTGCGCACCAATGGAGTAATTACTGACATTTTAATCACTGAATTCTACTCCTGTGGGGCACAGCAGACCTAGCGGGGAGTGGGCAGGAGTAGAGGCCCTTGACTGATTTCAACCTTGGCTTAATGATCGGTGTCTGAGCCTGAATGCTTTGCTGAAGCTACTGTGGCAGCTGCCTGTTCTTTTCAGGGAGCCATAGAAGAAAGCAAGGATACTCCATCATATGCAGGGATACTCTTTTGATGTATAGAATTGATAAAGATGTATAGAATTTGTTATTTTTCCATTCCAGGCGGTGAATGAAGACATTCAGGGATATGATATTGGTTGGGGTATTTGCTGGAGAGTGTGATGGATTTTGAGCATTATAATCATTAGCAATATTTGAGAAGCTGGAAGGTTTGTTTTAAGCCTTGGGCACTGAGACGGAATTGAATTTAAAAAAGGAAGAAGTGGTAAATTTTATTTGTCTAATCAGTCCCAAATTTCATTAAAAGCATTTGTGTTGTTTACCTCCTAATCACCCCAGGATTTGCAAGTGAAAAAGCTTAATAAACCAAACCTCCAGCTTTAACTTTTCTGTTTTTGGATAACAATGTACAAACACCAAATCAAGACACATAGTATGGAAGTAGAAAATGAACAAAGCCTCTAATCACTTTGTTTAACAGTATCAAAAATATACAACACAGAGTCTCATACGGCAGCACTTCCTGTCATGCTGTGCACAGCTCTAACTTTTCCTGACCCTGTTATGTACAGGCCACTGCTAATATGAAAAACAACAGCGCTGGCTTCCTGGGATCATATCACCTGCGTTTTGTTCCACATTAGTGGAGGAAGAGGAGGAGGACAACAACACAAAGCAGGCAAGTGTGTTTTAGACTGCTGGACCGAGCTCCCCAAGAGGACAAGGCCTCTCCTTGACCCCCCCTGTGCCTTGCTGCTCAGTAGATTAGCTGGAGCACAACAGAGGCCAGTACTATCGCCGGCTTGCAGCCTCCTCAGGCCCACTGGCCACACAAGATATCTCTAACACACTCGCGCACACGCACACAAATCTGAGTGTTACTTTCAGCTGCACATAAGCCACCAACACACATACATGCACATACACATTTTCCTTGGCCCTCATTCCTGTCACTGTGCCTGAAGGTTCATTAGTGACACTGAGGCCACTTCAATAGGAGCAGCACTCTCAGACCCCCCCCCACCCCCCCCCCCCCCACCCACACACACACACACACACACACACACACACTAACTCAGACACGGTTTGCTGATTCTTTATATAAGTACACATCAACATGTCCATACTGTCTGTATATGCCTTTGAGTTAACATGTGTATAGAGATAAAAGCATGTGTCTCTCTCTGACCCCTCATCACAGAGTCCATGTGACTGCAGAGTTGTGCAGCACAGCTCTGAACCCACATTAACCAGCAGGACTTCGTACTGTAAAAACTGATGTCAGGATCAACAATTCACTACCTAATTACTTCAAGGTCAATTATAGCAGTACTCTGCTTTGAAGTTTCGCAATGGAACATCAAAGGTGTTTTTTTTTCACCTCAGGATTTCAAAGCAGTGAGATGCCATAGAGTAATGTAACAAAAAAGGAAGGATGCGAAAATGAAGCTAGACGTTATGGTTACATGATTTCAGTGCACGGATAGGGAGACAGAAACATGAGAGAGAACATTTGTCATATTTCTTTTATAAGATATTGCGTGGGACTCGTACATGATGCATGAGGTATTTGTCATGTTCGCACACTGGCCGCTGATATAATCCCCTTGACAACAGGCTAATGTGAGGTAAATGGCTCAGTGCTGGCCAAAGAAGAAAAAAGGAAAGTAAAATATACAGGCGAAAATTCTGGCTACATTTTGGGTTGAAGGATTGTTGAAGGATCCCACTGTGGTCAAATATGACAGGGGTCTATACTTACCGTTTGCTTTTAGTCTTTTGCTGTACTTGTCATTTTCTAATGCTGTCTTGCGGTTGACTTTGAGGAGCACATTCTGAACCTTGTATTTAGAATAATTGTGAATAAAACCTCATTACTCACCCGTACAAATGACTGTAATTTGGAATAAGAAATCATTACCAAAGAACTATTAGGACTCAATTTGTTCAAGTATTTGACTTTGGACATTTCGTCTTTTGTTAAGTTTGTCATACAATTTGACAAAGTATTTGTAAAAGTGGACAAGCTGAGACTACTCCTGCTGTCAAATAAAGTGAGAGAGAGTGAGTTAAAGGGTGGAGATAAACTTCCTTTGGAAAGTGATTATGATTCCACTGATACGCTGCAGGAAGCCTCCACAGTGCTGTGAGTTTTGATAAAGACTGGGAAATTAGACGTATCACACAGCATCTGATGACACAGGTCGCTATCCTTGCAAGCTGAATTTCAATGTGCAATATTCAATTCTCCCGTGTGCCGACGAAAGCCTGAAAGTAATTGCACATCCCTGACATCTGTGCGCCGGTGACATTTCACATCTTGTTTTGGAGAGTCTCATCTGCTGGGCTTCATCGAAAATGCTAGCTTAATGTGTGCTAAATTATCAGAGGTGTCTCACAATGTAACATTCAAATACTGAAGGGGGAGATTTGACTTTTGCCAGCAGGCACACAGTGTTTTCCAAAACCCATGCAAACAACATCAAGAGTGATACTCCCATATCTGCTTATTATACAGTCTAACTGTGTCTTATAATGAACTATCAGGACTTCAGTGAGATGTCATGACTACACAGACTACAGCCACAGCTACACTACTAGTACAAGGAAACCCACCTGGATTCACCATTGATTTGGTTTATCTATGTTTGGTTTATCTATGTTTACCTGAAACCTGCTATAGTTTTAATTGATCACTCAGGAAACAGTCAGCCGTTTAGAAGAGAGCTTTTGAGCCTTCCTTCTTATTGGCTCACCAACCTGTTGTTACCTGAGCCAGGGACAAAGGGGAGAGATGTAAAATCTATGTTGAGATGTTTTGTTGGTTCTTACAACCACAGATCTGTTCTTATTGGCCAACATGTCAAATAAAACATTGAAAAAGAATAAAATCTGGGGTCTATTGACACCAGCAGATACACAGAGCTGTAATTGAGTGGTTTTATGAACATGAAGACAATCGATTCACCATGTTGGAACATCAGTCTTTGATAACAGCCACGCACACGGATTAGAAATCAGACAGTAAAAAGAGGGTGTCTGATGGGAGGTAAGTAGCACAACACCTCAACAAGAATGAAAAATACTGCCACATTACTGCAAGAGCTACAATCCATATCAAATTCTCTGTGAAATTCATTAAATATCAATAAGCTTCAAAACCCACTTGAGTAATTGTGTGTGTCATTTTGTGTGACCCACTGCTCTCCTGCTCGCTAGCTGCAGTGAAAAGCCTTTACAGCATTTTTTAATGCTGTATTTGAAATAAAAAATGTTATTCTATCACATCCTGGTTGAAAGCATATTATGTCCAGTAATCTTCCAGTCAGACTGTTGCATTTTGTATTTTTACAGATTTATTTGTATATTTTTTGGAACAGATTTTGGACTATGTGGAGATGTACATGAGACAGGATGTATTTGAGACACCTCTAGTATCTTCAGCGGAGTTCATTGTCTTCCCTGCCTAACCGGTTGTCCAGAATCCACTAAATCACATTGTTGTTTACTTCCTTATTGGGTTGATGACAGTCAGAGTCACTTCTTGAATGTCTGCATGCGTGTGTTTGGGAAAAAAAAAAAAAAGCCAAATTGGGGGAATTGGAGGTGGTGGTGTGTATGATGAATCCGTCTCCCTGCACCTCTCTGCATTAGCATTGCTAATGTGAGTAAGTGGTTTAGGAGTGGTGCCATGAGGAATACCAAGTCAATCTGGCCACCAGTGAATGTGTAGGGATTGTCTGTAGTTAGATGGCTTCACGCTCACCCACACACACACTATCCTGAATGTCAATGAAGAACTGCCAACTACTCTGGTACTCCTTCATCAGGGGTCACTCTGAGAGAGAGGGAGGGGGGGGCTACCAGCAGGCAGTGTGTGCAGGAGAGAGCCTATGTTTCTCTGTGTGGGGACTGCCTGCACACACATTAACAGCGTACAGATACTGTATGTATTTGTGCGTCTTCATATGTGTGTGTGAGTGTGTGAAGGCTAGCAATGTGCTCTGGTGCTGTTTTTGGAATGAGCCTGCTAAATAGACCTGGCGGGGTGTTGCATCCTTTCTAGGGAAGGGTACAGAGGAGACATGAGTGAAGCCAGCAGTGCTGTGCTGACATCCCCCTCTCGCCCTTGAGCATGAAGCCTTCTCGTACCCTCACAACACGTTCCCTCCGCTCTTGCCATCATACCTGGGGGTGTACTGTGACATGGTCCCAGAAGGCCCAGATTGTCACCCTTCTTCTCCGACAGCCCCTGTGCTTTTCGGCATCCATCACCCCTGACCCCCCCGCTGATGCAAAGCATCTTCCCACAATGCAGTGGGGCAAGATGGATGAGCCTATGTCACAGCACTCCATAGGGTTGCTGACAATCCCATGAGCCGCCATACTTAGGCAAGGCAACTTCTGGACCGCTACTGGCCTGGAACTTCTGAAGTGATATATGGTATCTAAATGGTGTGTGCTTTGCATATCACTCTGCAGCCACTAATGTTGCATAGATGTCATGCTGGGTGACCTTCATAACCTGAATGATAATAAAATAAATGTTTGAAAATCCCTAACTTCTGTTGAAGAATTAAATATATCACTGGGTGTGCAATCTGCTGTATAATATTAAAGCGCTTTGATAAGCAGAAAATGTGAAAGTAGTCTTTTACAAAAAGCCTGGTACAAAGGATTCCCATGGGGATCAAGTCCCATGCTCTTCAGTAGGTGTGCTCTTCATATACACAGTGTCTAAATTGCAGAACAGACATGTTTCAACATCCTTTCAAAATGAAATGGAAGTATGGCCTACAGTATGTTCAACTACATGATTATGGTAATGTTGAGGATAAAACACGTAAAAGCAGAAGTGGCTTTTTCACGTCTGACAGCTTCTTTGTGGTGAGAGCCATTACATGGAGTAATCACCTCTATCCACCCTGTTCCCCAAGGACGGAGAGATGGAGAGAGAGAAAGAGAGGCAGAGAGACATAGAGGAAGTGTGTGAAGGAGATTCAGGGGAGTAGATATGGTCTGAACCTGAACTGCTCCTGTCAGCTGACAGCTAATGCTCCCTGCTGTCCTGCTGAACTGCTCTACTTCATTTCTGTCTGATGCTGCACAACCAAAATTTGTGAGGGACGCTAAGCTAAGCTATTGTGCTGCACAGCTATAGTGTGTAAAAAACATGTTGTCCGTGTTACTGTTTTCTGCAGGAGGCACGGTATCTCTTACACAAGCTATGACCTCAGTGACACAGTATATCTACACATTTACATGTCTGCTGCCATATACATTGACCTTCTCTCACCAAGTAGAGTGTAAGTACAAGTGATAGCTAGATACAGCAGCATGGCTGTCAGGGGGAGTCAGGGAGGTCACCAGTCTGCATGCATTATTTAACAGAGAGGGGTAGAGAGGCGGACAGCAGGTCAGGACCTGGTGGAGTCAGACCTGATGCTCCGTGAGCCTCAGCTGAGCGCCAACAGTCGCCCTCCTCTGGCCAGAACAAAAAAACGTTGGAGTTAATCTTATTCACCAATTTCACAACTGAATCAACCACTGGTGCTAATCAGGAATTCATAAAACCATGGTTACATACTGTATGTAAGTCTGTACTAGCCCACAACAGCTTGTGTGTTTCACTCACTCAACTCAAAGCAGTTTCCCTGAGGCTCCACCTCCTCTCAGCACCATGATGCTGGCTCACACCTGGATCGGTTTGAACTGCTATTTTAACTTAGTGAGGCTTCAGCAGATGCAGCAGAGCAGCACGGTCTCCTAGAGATTATAATTATGTACAATTAATGTGCAAACATACAGCAAATACGTTTTGACAGAAACATAAGGTCGGCTGCATCATTTTAATGAGGAAACATTAATTAATAACCTGCTAAGGTGCAAAAACATTGACTTACATAAAAGTAAACTCTTCACTGACAATGTATTTTACATGTTTTTATCCAGCATCTGCCTTTAATACTATATACACTCACAGAGCAAGTACAATATGGTATTGATGGTGGCTGAAGCATTTCTTTTTCCACTACTCTGTTTCTTCATGTTTACAAATTAAAACCATTTATTGTCTGCTCTGATGACAGATGATTTCTGTATCTATTTGTTTGTGATTGTGTTACAGACTAAAAGAACTGGGTTTAATGAAGTTACTCTTTAATAAAGGGTATTAATGTGTTATCAGTACATATGCACTGTGGGCACATAATATCCTGTGTCTGCTTTGATATTGTAAGTCAAAGAGATGGAGGCAGCTGATGAACAAGAGAAACAAGAGAGCTCACTCACTCGCATAAGCTGATGAATTACATCCGTAAGTCATCACAATGAATATGGTGTGGGGACTCAAGAGCATCTGCACTTGTTGAAATTAACAAATGTGCTTTAAATGGAATAAATGAGGTCTGGGTATTGCCTCCACATGAAGCAGACCATGTATCAAGTCAGGAAATGAGCAATATGCTGAAATTGGAGTTGTGAGGTTTCCAGCACCACCACTACCCAGATGGGAGGGGAAAGCAAAAATCTGTGTGCCTATAAATGATAGATTGCCATGTAACACTGTGGGAAATGGAATGGACGTAGGAATGGACTTCAAATAAAAGCAGGAAGAGAAAGAAAGAGAGAGGGTAGAATCACAAATGAGGAGGGAAAGACAGAGCGGAGGTGCACAGCTGTGGTAGGGCAAGAGGGGACGAGTTGAGAGGAAGTATGCAGGAGAAGAAAAGTAATGGGTGAGGCAAAAAAAAGTGTCGGGAGAGGCAAAGGGTTGGTTCGAGGGACGGTTGGAGGGCCTTAGGGGTTGTTAGTTTTAATTGGGCCTCAGGCTCTGGGACAAGCAGCGACAACATCAAAGGTCAGATATACATCAAGCACTGCTGGGAAATGTCGACCCACGTGGGGAAGGGCCGCAGGGCAGAGAGAGGAGCAGAGATACAGAGAGGCCAGTGCTAGCAGATAAATTCAAGAGGAAAAGGAAAGGACTTTTCTAGACCTCAAGAGATACTGTACATTCTTCAGAAGTAAAGATGGGAGATATGTTTCACTTTGAAAGAAAATCGCCAATGTTCTTTGTTTTTCTTATCATCAACGAAAGGCATAAATAGAACAAAGCCATAGATTAACTGCCCTAAAGCCAGTACTCAAGTATTACTTAACCTTTACTCATATTTTTAACAAGTTTTCAAAGACAGGAAGGAGGGGCATCTCAACATTTTTAAGACACTCTGCTTCAACCAATGTGCATTCTGGACAGCCAAACTACTTCACACACATTCATATTCCCTATTTTGCTGTTTTTCACAAGGTGAGCGAGGAGACACTGATCGACCTTCTCTCTCAGGCTCCCTTTGTCATTCTTTATATAATAATTTAATGTTTTGTGTGACATAGAATGCAACACTAGGAAAGCTTTCCATCAGAGATTGAACTGTTCCCATACCTAAACAATCATCGCATCCACACGTGGCAAAATAAGTCTGGCTCTTATTTGGGCCATGTGCTTGTTTTAGTCTGGGTTCTATGGTCTGAATCTGGTCCCTATGCATCATGAGACGCTACCTCCACATCTGGACCAATACAACCTCAGAAAATCCTCCAGCTGTAAGCAAGTATTGGAGGATAACACTGGATCATTAGAAATGTTGAAAACAAGGAAAATATAAAAATAATACCAGGTTTACGGCTTTCAAACCAGAAAACCACTGTATGTTCAGGATACTGGAGAGCAAAAACAAGCATGCCAGCCCACACCCTAATAGTGGGGGATCACACAGGACATGCCACTAAAAGCACACATTACCACTAATAAGCAGTTTTACGAGCATTTCTGAGTGTAATGACGTCCCTTATAATTTTCCAAATCCCATGACAAAGGGAGCAAAGTGTTGATAAAGATTGTGATGCTCAGCATCACTGGGAGCCACTGAAAGTCCTTAGCAACTCATTCCTAGTGAGTAGAAAATAAACTTAGCATGTTGCTGGAATAGTGATTAACTCTGTCGTAGTGGTGCTGATAGAAGCAGTGACAGGTTAGCTGCTCTCAGTGAGATAGTGAAACAGAGTTAATTGACAATAGTTTCCTAAATTACTCTAATGTCAAACTTAGGAGGTGTGTGAGCATGTGTGTAGGAGGGACAGGTGTGTGTGTGGTTGTCCTCATAAGCAGTGTAAGTATTCATACAGTGTGTGTGTGTGTGTGTGTGTGTGTGAGTGAAAGAGAGTAAAAGAGAGAGAGAGAGAGAGAGAGAGAGAGAGAGAGAGAGAGAGATGGAGTATACAGACAGGATAACATCAGGATTAACCCAAACTGACACCTTCTGATAGACTTCATGTCAGCCTCATCCTCTGCTTCATTACTCCCACTGACATACACAAAGAAATGTACAAACACACACACACACACTCCCTGCTGCTCTCAACTATGTGGCCTCATCGGACTGGGAGAGTGAACGCAGCAGAAAGAGGTGCAAGGGTTGAGAGAAATAGAGAGACAAGGCTGATTCTGCCTTTTATTCACTGCAATGAAATCAATCATTGCTCCCAGATGGCTCTATGATTTATGATTAGTGAAGGATTTGGATTGTGTATCTGAAAGAAGTGCATGTTCTACACAATCCCATGGTGCATTCATGACAATGACATATAGTCAGTGATCTTACATGACATTGATGGGCTCTAGTATAAATTGTTTTTTGTTGTTGTTGTTGTTGTTGTTGTTGTTTTTTTGTTTTTTTTGTGGGTCCTCCACCATGTCATCAGAACAAACACTTTATTTATGGCCACATCCATCACATAGAAACTACAGGCTGTAAAAACGTCACTACCACTGTCCACAAAGGCTGTGTCACAGATAAGCTTTGACATTTTAAAGCTATATGTGAGGTGATGAAAGCCCAAGGTACAGTGGGAAAATTACATGTTTGATTTTTCATTTTTAAAAATGTCAAGTGAAAAACAAAAACCTCATCAGAAAAAAACAGAACCACAGTATGTTTAACATCTTTTGCATATTCGTTCATTGCATTTTATCTGGGGGGGCAGCCAGGCAGTATGCTGATCAAAAAAAGGGCCACTCATAGGTAATACCTAACATTACTGGCACACTTTTAGTGGGAGATGAACGTACTAATAATATTTAGTAATGATCAAACAGATTGGGTATCGGTGATCCATAATAAAAATTCCTTCAGTTATCATATTTATATTATGCAGCTCAGTCTGGCTGTCTCCTGTCATAGCAGCAGTAATCAGCATGGACATTGTGTCTAGAAGATTATGATGGTTGAGGTTGATGCATTATAATGATGCAAATTTATAAAACTTATGAACCACATAAATGAGGCGTTCACAAGCCCAAAAGCCTGAGTGTGCTATTGTAGACAGTATCAAGGGGATAAAAAGTGAGACTGGACCATCGCTGGCTTTTTCTCAGGATCTCTCTTAGCCGTAAACTGCTCACTAAAGAATAGACTCTGGCAAAGTTTAACATCCCTGAGGTATAAAGGAGCAATGTGTCGCACTCAGAGCGACTGCCCTGAATTTCGTCTTGGCACACCCCAACACTATGATGGTACATGTAGCACCGGTGGTAGAAACAGCCTGTTTCAATAGGAGTTTTATCATTCTCTGTATCTAAGTAAGAGATACTGCAGCACTACCACTGTTTGTATTAAAAAGCCATTATAATTGGTATGCGTATGCACTTGCACATTTTACATTACTCCCTTGATATGATATTTTATGGTTTTGAGAAGCTAAAGTGGAAAACAGAGACACTGACATGAGGTATGAAAGATGAATATATTTAACGATGGGAAACAGTAGCATCCTGTCTAAACTGAGTGTACTGTAAGTAGGTGCCTGAGGTTACATAGTTGACGATCAGATTCCTTAATGAGCTGGTAAATGCATTTCATTACGTACATCGGCCATTAACACAGCACAAGTAAATGGACTATGGACATGAGGGAGAGTGGGTAACATTGTAGTGTCAGTGGTGATAGAACAGCTAGAGTGTTTCTCCAGCCTTTATCAATACTATGTAAATAATTAACGCCGGTGTGTAGTTTTCTGCCGTAGGTGGACAGACAGCGGTCATGATCTCTTGAGCTGGTGTAAAGACAGGCTGAGAGCACAATGGAGGGTATGAAACCCTCCATTTATATATAAGTGTGTGGCTGTTTGTCTCACTGTGCTCTACCTGTTGATCGCCTCAGGCTCCACAGTAATGGAAGACAGGAGCTAAAGGTCAAATCAAGTTGGTGGGAAAAAGAAGGAAATTTAAAAGTTGCTTACTAGTTCTTTTCTATCTTTAGCAGTGAAATGATTATCAAGTATGATCAATAAGCCACAAATAAGTAATTTAATAGTCCATTAACATATAATAATGGCAGAACAGCAAGGTATCCTTGAACATACAGTATGACCCCTGACCTCTTAATATCACGGACAACAGTGGGTCATGATGACGCTGACGCTGCATCACTCTGACGCAGTAACTGGAGACAAGGAGAAGTGAGCTGTTTGCTACAACTGGTGTTTGAAGGCAATAATGTGAGCATCTGTGAAATGTCAAACCACAGGTAGTCCGTGTATTTCAGCGAGGTGTGGACGTTTATGGATGCCATGGATTGATAGAGTGTGCCATGTGAAAGCAACACAACCGAGTCTCTTATAAAATTTTAACGGAGCTGAGCTTTTGATGGAGGGCAGACCAATAGTATCCACTGATGGACTTCATTATCCAATAAAATTTGCGCAGGCAGCGCAAGAAAGGAAAAAAAAAAACCTTTGGAAACACACCAGCAACAATTGGATCTAACTGTTGAAAACACAGTGTGTAATGCAAATGTGACAGAAGCCAAAGGCCCCATGGGATGCCTGCCCTCATGTATTACATTGTCTGGTGGGAGAGGGAAACACTGCTAGCAGTAATAATTAATGTGCTAATTAATTGCAGAGGCATTGTAGCCACTGACCAACATGGCAGTGCAAATGTCACATTGACATCAGCTTTACTTAAGCAATTAAATTAATTTTAAGATGATTTCAGGACTGGTGATAAAGCCGTCCATCCATCCATCCATCCATCCATAAATCCATCACTACACCCCCCAGTGTTTTAGTTGAATGCTGAATTCTTCAAATTATTATCATATTATATAATTAATTTTAATATTTTTAGATTAATGTGCAGTTTGTCCTCTACATTTTAATTAGAACTCCACTTCATTTTACAGCAGAAACAGTCTTCCACATTTGTATTTTATAGACTCAAGTGTTTAGTATTTCATTGCTTCCTTTTCACATATCAGTCATTAATTCAGTCGCACTCTTCATTGCCCAATGACCTCCATTCCCAGACCTGTCATAAAAGCAAAATGATGTTAAAAAAAAAGGGGGAAAGGAGAAAAGGGGTAAATCATAGGAGAAAGTGAATGTATTAAAACAAGATTCATTATTTAAAATCCTTTTTACTAGGGTGAGCTTTGCAGAGACCAGTGGTTTAACCTCAGCACTGAGCAGTCATCATGACACATGCCTGAGCATCTCCATCCACAGATCCAGGATGGGGATGAGTCAATGCCCTGAACTGTGAGTCAATACCTCAAGTGCCAGCTGCTTTGTGATACCCTTGCTGCTTTCCATAGCCACCTGTTGGCCGTCTGAGTACAGAGCGCTCCACAGACAGAGGCGTCATGGGGCCACCGAGGCAACAAACAAAGAAGATTAGCTGTGTTCCAGCCATCAGCCACGCTACAGTGATGAACAGGGGAAAAGGAAGAAAATGCATTTTTGAAACTAAGCACCAAAAACACATCAAGGGATGAGCTATTCTCTGACAACAATGCTGGAAAGAACACCAATCTTAGCACATTGTTGCAGCGCTGCAAATAACACCACACAAATCTGAATAAATGACTCATTCCATCTATACTGTAGATGGTTTCTTGACATCATTTATTAGTGTGTACCCAAATGTACCCACTCCATGACATTTTTTTATTATCATTATTATTATTATTTACAACTGTGTGTGTTTGTGACCTCATGTAAACTGCAAAAAGAAGTGTGAAAAAAGCTGCAGGCAGCAAAGTTTCCATTTCTCCCACATTCTTACACTACCTGGATCACCACAGGAACTCATGTGAAGCCTCACTGTAAGAACTTGTTCCTGTTAATTGAATATTTTTTGGTTTTGAAAATGTTATTTTAAACACTTTGACAATTGGTGGTCTCCCTCATACTGTACTATCAAATAAAGGCGAAAAAGCCCAAAAATATTCTAAAAAAATATATAATAGTAATGATCGTGATGTGTGTGATCAGCCACACCTCAGCTCATTATGGAATACAGTAAAACAATGAACTTACAGAGTACTAAATGACTATTTGAACTCTGGAATATTTCCATACTCACCGCATTCAAAGTGGCTTTAAGTATTTTGTTAAAGAGATTTGATGCATAGAAAATGCGCTCATAAAATATGATGCACTGTTAAGGTTCAAACTACCCAATAGTATATGGAGTAGTGAGAACACCTGCAACATTAAAAATGCATTTTACAGCTTACTACCTCATCAACCTAACCCTGAATGCTACAGTGTTTTTAAAAAGTGTAAGACTATATTATATTCTATTTAAACCAACTAAGTACTTTTCCCACCTGTGATACTCATGAAGCGCATAAATATCATCTTGCAGTGGCAGAGGAAAGGAAGGAATGTATCTGAGAATGAGTTTAACGAATTAAGGTGATATTCATATTCATAGAAAAAGAAGCATGAAAGACAAAGACAAAAAAAACAAGAGAGCAGGAGGCAAAGGATATCCAACTGAACTGGACTGAGCTACTGGGCGAAAGAGGAAGAAGCTATAGATAACAAGTTCCTTATGCTTGCAGTACAGTTTGACAGTTAGACACCAGGGTCATTCAACTGCCAACATTTTAAATCTTCTATTATTTGACGTAGAAGCTTTTTCTCTCAAGTGTGTTAGATATATATATTTTCCTTTCACCAATTTCTGACATCTTCATGTAATATGAATCCTTGAACCAGAAGACCTCTGGATTCATCTGATGTATCATTTTGAAATGTAAATCTGGTGGTGTAATCTGCCCACACATGTCCCTGCAACTGACAAACACACACACACACACGCATATTTAGCTCCATGAACAACCATGGTTTTGTTGGCTGTTTAAAAAAGAAACAGTCAGTCAGCAGCTCCCACTGCACACGGTCTACGTGCTGCAGTGGCTCCGGGCAAAATGAGATGGTCAGGGCTCATACACGCCCCTCTCTTCCTCACAGTTTCTTTTAAGGTCAGATTTGGGGAAGATTTAGAGGGATTGCAGAGAGGCCACTGAGAGATCTGACTGTCCTCAGGGTTTGTTTGAAAAATGCTCTTTCTGGGGACTGGTGTGTTTTGGATCATACACCCCTACCCCCTTTTTCTACTCCCCCTGGCCTCCTTCTCCTCTCTGCTGTAAATGACTTTTCCTCCTTTTGTAAGCCACCTTGCAGCCAGTTGGATGTTTGATGGGTCTCCATGGCAAAGATTAAAATATCTCAAGAACAATCGAATTTGGATTTATTGCCATAAAATTGGCCTTCATGCTGCCCTAAAGATGCCTGATTAGTTTGATCTACAGTGGTCAATTTTTGATTCGTATTAACAAGTGTTCATTGGACTGCTCTTAAATTTAGCACAGACATTTATATCCACATCAAGAAGTGTAATAACTGTGGTTACTCGCGGTCTTTTCATCTAGTGGCATCATCAGGTCAAATTTTTGCTCGAGCTGTTGTTAGCATTTCGCTCAAAGGATTACTACTCTTAAGTCCATCCTTTTGGAGCTGTTTAACAAGCTTAAGGCAGCTTTAACTGATAGTTATACAATAATAGTGTTTTCACATTGCCTACTGATTCAGAGAGAGCGTCGGAGGGGTTGCTTGAGGTAACAAACCGGACTGTGACACAATTCTGCAGCACCAATAGTCTTTCAGAGATTTATACCTGCTGAAACGAGCATATGGAAAATACAGCATAATGGTCAGTTAGAGGCACAACTCTTGATGAGAGACTTGATGATGATGATGTATAAATGTTACAGTTTGTTTCCACTGTCCCATAGTGGCCAAAAAACTGAGACAAAATGAAACACAGACACACAGGGAAATGTCGTAAAGTGATACAAAGTGTGTGTTGCTGTTTTACCAGAATGAATTTACCTTTTCAGAAAGTTATAATTTGCATAAATTATACCATGACTCACAGGTGTAAAGCTGAGCTCTCGGCACAGACTCCAACCCAGTAGCGAGTGCAGCTCAGCCTGCTTATCACGTGTAGACAGCCTTACCTGTCATCTTCACCGCTGCATGATTCCCCCTCCTCTACTTCTGCTTCCTTCATATTAGCCCGTTCTCTCTCCTCCTGTTGTGTCTTCCACGGCTCCACGGTGCTGATCCACTTTCCCATTTTGTCCATCACTCTTCATTGTTCACATTTCTGTGGAAGGTCAATTGATCTGGTTTGGGACGGTTGGAAATGTTTCAATTGATTGTTCATGACACACACGCACACACTGTATGAGCACACTCCACAGAAAATGGGCCCTTCACTTTATCAAGGGCGGAAGATAAACAACTCTGGATAGGGTGAGAGACAAGGTGGGGATGTTAAATGTGCTGCTCTAAATGTCTTCACACATCGTCTGTTAACTGATGCTGAATAAGGGCATCTGTCCTTCTCACAGAGATCCTGGGGTGTGGTGTGTGAGAGCTGGTGTGTGTGTGCATCTATACGATCATTGAAGACTTGCTGTGTTTGCAGTCCTTTTCATTACGCCACAATTTGACCAATTAATCAAGAGGTCAATTGCACAGTTTATTACAGCAATAGGGCCTGTTTGATCTGAGCTGGAACAACAGTGAAGCAAGAGTAAAAAACTGGATAAAGACATATATGCAGCACTGTCAAGCATGCCATCATTTATGAGACTATATCTCTACATTTGCTAAAATCTAGATTTCTTTACTTAACATATGCTAATGGTAAATTGACTGCACATATGTAGCACTTAGTGTTAGAGAGCACACAGATTGCTTTATAATATGTTAAATTCACCCAATCACTCTCACGCACAGCCCATACATCACACTGATGGAACCGCCATCGGGTGCCATTTGCGGCCCAGTATCTTGCCCACATATCTTGCACACATGAACACACAGACTGGAGGAACCCTCTGATCAGAGGATGACCTGCATGCATCTACCAAGCCACAGCTGCTGCTATACCAACTACTAATATTGCAGTTACGCAATGACACTAGGGTAGTATTTGGGAAAACTGAGGATGCCAATCATGATGGTCCTCTGCCGTGTCACTCTGGCTAAAGTGCCATCAGATAGGGCACTCCTTCCTCAGACAAGATGAAAAAAAATATGGACAGAGAGGAAAGTGTGTCATTTAAAGGAACACTTTTCCACCAGAAGTCCAAAAGTGCCCTACTTTTATGCAGAGAAGTGGTTGTAGAGTAGCAGTGGCAGTACTTCAGTCAGTCAGCTTGTGTGAGTGTGGTGCACTGGTGTGAACACAAAGCCACGCAGAGGAAGAAGAGGGAGTGACAATAACAAACCCCTTCCCCAGGTAAACTATAATCACAGATTAAAGATGGTAACTGGGGAGGAAGTAATTGAAATTCTAAGGGATAGGGAGCTATGATGAATGTGGAGATGCTACATGAAGTACATGACATGAGGTTTTGCTCCAACACTAGAGTTCAGTGGTAGCAGGCCCTGTAGTAACAACAATGTCAGTACTACAGTTATATTAAACTTGTGTTTCCCTGCACGACACTGCATTATTGTGGTCCAGCAGATATCAATTGCACAACCTAATGTAACACTAACCCCTAACTCAGGCAAAGGTCCATGTGGCTGCAGGTTTTCTTTCCAACCAAGCAGCAGCATGCCAGACTTGACTCATTTAATCAACAGTCTTCAGAGAGCTGATTGGTCAGACTGTGTGTGCTTGATTGTTTGGAACAAAAACCTGCAGCCACACGGCCCTTTGTGCCCTAACGGTTCAAAAACGTGTTTTACAATAGAAAACAGAGAAAAGCAGCAAATCCTCACACAATTTTAATTTGTTGGTTAATCTTCAGTTGGGTTAGCAATTATTTGTTTGACTATTCACTTCAACTATATGATCCTCCCTGAGTGCCAGCTACAAAAATAGTTGGCCCTGGTGGTGCTTGAATGATGAAAGACAACTCTTCTGCCCAACATGATATGCTATTATTTAGTGCCATCTGTTCAGTCTTCACTTCGAAATTATTATATCAATTATTGAAAAAAGAAGAAATAGCCACAGTGAACTGGCTGGATGAAAAGGTCAGTATCACAATACTAGTCTTAGATCAACCAGCAGTAGTCCACTTGGAGGCACCATGCACATTCAACATGAAAACCAAAAATCTGTTTACTCTTGAGAAGAAAGCCTATTGTTTATTGCTTTTTTGGCGTACCATCATCCAAGCAATTACATGTAAGCCCATCATCTAATCCTGAGAGATTTGGTTGCTGCATAGCTTTTCATTAAACTGATAAAAATAAAGTTAACACAGAGCCAACAGACTAGTGCAGTATGCAGCACCTCCTGGCTTTGCATTTTATATCCACATCAATATTAGTTTCTCTTAAATTATAAAACAAGTGGGCACCTTGGTGACCGCAACAGCAATGGGTTCGAGTCCAACCCATGGCCCTTTGCTGCATGTCACCCCCTCTCTCTCTAACTGTTCTATCTGAATAAATACCCACACCAAAAAAAAAAAAAAAACCCAAACACTAAAACTAATAAACATAGTGAAAAATATGCTTCTCTGTGGATCTAATCTGTACTGCCAGTAAATCTGGATGATGAATTTTAACTTTTAATGACACTGCCATGGGATTGTGATGCCAGCGGCCCTAATAAAGAGGAAGCAAATGAATGCATGATCCCCATGGTAGCAGTATTCGTTGGGGGGGGGGCTCATAGCTGTTGTCCCTATAGCCCCTGAGAGACAAGTGATGATGAGAGAGGAATCTACTGTGAAAAACCAGGGACAGAGGAGAACAGAGACAGGGAGAGGAGAGGACATCTGAGGACACACAGAGTAAGGGTTAAGGACAGAACAATGGCTGTGTGTGCGCGCTCCTCTTCTGCTGTACATTTAAAAAGTGTCTAGCTTCAAGGTGACCTCTCTCCCACATTTAGGGAGAGAGAGAATGGATATAGATGGATGGTTTCATGGCCTTTGCTGTACATTTGTCTGCAGGTCAGGGCAAGTTTTTTTTTTTCCCTGGCACTACAGAGGGAAGAGAGCGAGGACGGGAATAACACAAGGTCATGTGAAGAGAAGAGAATCACCTGCACCCTGCATCACTGATGCTCTAGTACCCGCATACATTCAAGCATTAAAGTGAAGCATAGTAACTGAAGTCTTCGTGTGCTTGTTATTATAAAAAGAAACTTAGATGATTTGTTATTTCGTGAGAAAAAAATTCCATTTGACCATTTGCACCAAGCATGTTTCTGGTGAAGGGCGACATCCAGGCTAACGCTCAGTTATTCCGCTCTGATTCCACAGTGAGTATACAAGTGAGACCCAGGGTCAAGGCGGCCTCTTTACTTCTGCCTGCAATCTGTATCTGTCTAAACAACTGCTGACACCCCACTGAATACCAGCTCCACCAACAAACATGTTATGTACACAAAGATGACATCTCATGACCACCTGTAATGTGAAAGGTTTGTCCTGCGCAGTGAATCCTCCCCTCAGTCTGCAGACCGGTGCAGATTCCAGTCACTTCTTTTCATTTGTTATTTTAATGGTTCACTGTTGCTGTGAGTTTGTTTCTTTTTTATGTTTTTTTTGTAGTCTTTGGACTTTTTGCTCCTTAATGCAACTTTAACTGTAAAACAAACAAACAAACAAAAAAAGGAGTTCTGCATTGCTCAGGAGTTGCCAAGGCCAAGAATTCTCCTGAGAGATGGCATTTCTCACATTCTGCATTTCCCTCTCTCTCTTTATCTCACTGCCTTGTCCTCATATCACTCCTTTGCACGCCCCAGACCAGCAATGGGTGTTCAAAGCTTCATCATGCAGAAACTCCCTCCACCCACTCACCCCCCCCCCCCCCCCCCCCCCTTTCCCGTCTACCCCCCCATCCTTCGACAGTCTGCAGATAACAATCCAGAGGTTCAGCGCTCTACAGATTTCAATTCTCCACCCTTCTCTTTTTATGCCACTGCATTTTGTGCTCCCCATTTTCTTTTCCCATTCTTTCACAATAAAAAGAAGTCATATCAGTAGTAATATTTAGGTCATCATTAGCTTGTGCATTGTCTTGGCTTAGAAATGGCTTAGGAAAGGTGAACAGGCCCGTGCAGGCAGCTGAAATGGAGGAAAAGTCCAAAGGCCCAATCCTGTTCCCCTTCTCCTCTCCCTCCTCTCTTTCTGATAGCTCAGTCTTTTTGTGCTATGCATTATTCAGCCAATTCTAAAACTTCCTCTGAAGGCCAAGAGAGAAGAAAAGGGGAACAGGAGATGAGGATTTAAAAAGAACAAAAAAGAAAAAGTGTGCAGTTCAAGTCCATCTACAGCATGAAAGAAAAAAATAAATCAGCTCAATTCACATGAAAACAACTTAAAAATACAAATTTTAGAAAGAGCTGAAATACACAAGGATTTATAACAGCCTAGTCCATAGCTGGTGGACAATGTCCAGCACCACAAAGGAACATATGCTGTGCACTTACTGGTCTATACAAAAGGTAAACTGACCATTTGTTGTAAGCTTTGATGGCTGCTCGTAAGTCTAATGGCTTCTGGAGTGCAATCAAACTTCTGATAGAGAGGAAGCTGGAGAGGAGCTGGAGAGCATCTACCTCTTTTCCATTAGTGAAGCAGGACGGCTTGATAGCCAGACAGATAGCAAAAGAAGAAGTGAGACAAAACAGAAATTGGCAAAGACGGGACACATGGGATCAGTGTAATACAGCACTGTGAGTTCTCACTATCCGTCAGCTTATGGTTTACACAGGCTTTTCTAATGCATCAGTGACCTCAGCCTGTCATAGCTTAGCCTAGGTGCCTGCCCTTAAAGATATGAAAATCTGCTCCCTTCGAGCGTGCAAATCAGCATTTTTAAAACACACACACAGACAGCCATGGATGCATGGAAACACACACACATATCCCCAAACATTTCAGCCCTAAAGAGATGCACATTCACATGCTCACCAGCATTGCAAGCCATGCATGCACGCACACACACACAGACACACACAAACACACACACTCTCTCTCTCTCTCTCTGAAAGTCACATTGCGATGGCTTGAGATGCCTTTTATGCAGATTGAGTACAAGCCCTCAGCTGATCAGAATCTGGCCTGGAATTTGATATGCGACTGAAAGAAGCAAAGTCATTCCAGCTGGGCCAGAGCACCTGTCAGTCCACACACAGCTGCCACCAAGGCCAGACCTGAGCAAACCAACTCACAGTCATTCTGTCTGAGAGTCTTATGTGGCCCACATGTGTGTGTAACTGGATTTCTATCCTTTTCTACTCTCTGGATGACCTCACATGGACTAAAAGATGAAGAAAGTCAACCAAAAGTTCAAACACTTTTCAAGCACTAAAGCGTCAGTATGTCTATAGGATCACACACCAGGTATGTCCTTTTTCTAGTGAGAGATAACATTTACTTAGACTCTGACCTCTAAATTTTGTCCCATGACAACAGATATTGGACACATAACACAACACGCTCATGCACACACACACACTCTCGTCACACTTCATGACAAGCCCTGCACGGCAGTATGCAGCTCACTTGTGTGTAAGAACCTCTTTGATATTCTGTGCATTACTGCTGGCTGAGGTTAGCAAGCGGATCACATCTATTACCTTGCTAATTCTACAGCTTGGCCTTTGCATAATAAGATGCATTTTCTGCGAGAGAGAGTGAGTGAGAGGGATCGAAAGAGAAAAAAAGGAGAGGGAGGGAGATAAAGAGAGAAAGGAGAGACAGGGCAAGTAATCAAAACATGTTGGCAATGACTTAATGAGCGAACCTCGCCATTGTAATATTGGCCTCAGATGGTAATTGAGTTAATGAAAGTGTTCTTCGCTGCTTCAGCTCCCATCTGACGACGAATATAACGTTTCAGCTCATTTGCACCACCCCCCACTGATACATTAACCCCTAATGCATGTGCCATGTAACAAGTTTCCTGATAATCATTTTAATTTATAGGTTATCTTGTTTTTTGTTTCACATTTGATTTGCTCTTCATTTCTAGATTTTTGAGAATCGATTATTACAAGATCAATGAATCAAAATAAACTGCTTCTCTTAAGGAGAGATCAACCCTAAATTCTGCATTAAGCATAAAAAAAAAAACTCATGATGCCACCATTTATCCTTGATGAGACGTCCCATTTCTGACACATGCACAAATTTGTCACGAATTAAACACCAAGATACATGATGTCATACCTGTGGTGGAGTGAAAAATGACCATTAGTTACCTAGCTCTACTCACCAATCTTATCCACCATCAACTCAGCCATTTTTGTGCTACTTATTCTGATTACAGCCATAGTGCCAGGTACTTGAACAGCAGCCCCCAAATGTTCTTGTCTTCAGATATTCTTTTGAGTCTGGGGGCGGGGTACAGGCCGCAATGCCACCAGCGATCTATTGATTTATACCCTTGGATCTCCACCCGCTTGATATAGTGCCCCAAAGGGTGGAGACCAGGAACCATCATTCTGCTGGAGGTCAGACTATCTCAGCACCAGAAATGACCATGAGAACTGCCATGCTGCAGAAAACAACAACAACAACAACGACAACAACAACTGCCTCATTAGCACTGATCATCTAAAAAACATGGCGAACATGGTTGTTTTCTCCAAATCGACAAAACATATGAGACTTAATGAAAATGAAATGACAAAAGGCCGGATCACTGATGCATTGCCTACAGAACAAACCCACATTTGTCTTGTCTTCCTCTGGGAACTTTGGTTTTCTCCACAGTAGCTCAAACATTCTCCATAAAATACAAACCACCGAACCCCTGTCACCCCAAGCCAGTGCTACAACATCCCTGCACCACTGCAGCAACTTCAAGCATGAATGCCCAATAACAGCTAACAGCCCTTACCTGGTCACATTGATATAGGTACTTAGGTCCTTTTCACATATATAAAACATGAGTACCACACATACATATGTATTTGGCATTGACTGACACTGTTTGGCAGTACGCTTCCTGATGGGCTGCAACATGAGAGGCTTCACTACCAGTCTTCTTTGTTCTTAATGCATGCATCATGTTACTGCTGCTTGGATGCATGTACTGTACTTGGCTACTTGCATATGTACACATCAAACCAGTGTTCTATTTCCTTCACCCACTATTATGCAACTGGAGTGTATTTTTTAAATAAACCAGCTTCAGATTACAGTTAATTACAGTCTAATTATCACTGTTACCACAGATACTGTAGCCTGGTTTTTATAGGTAGCACAGATAACAGTTACCATCAAGGCCAACTTATCTTTCACACTCTGTCACAAGATGAAAGGACTACAAAGAAAAAAAATATGAATGGAAAGATGCAATTTGGAGCAGCTCAGTGGCTGATGAAACATTTGTTAAGAAAAAATAAATAAAGAAAGAAAAGAAACACAGCGGGATCAGTCTGAAGGACTCTCTTGGTGGAGTGGGTTGAGGCTGACCCTATCTAAACAGCATGATGAAAAACAAATGGAGAGGCAAACAACGTTACAGTAAAAGCAGGGACTAAGGAGCCATAACTCGTCAGTGGTGAAAGGAAAGAGTTACCACACAAGCGATGCTACCGAGGTGGAAAACTTGAAAAGCGAACATTTTTATTGACAGGACATAAAGAGAGTGAGAGGGGGGAGGGGTAGAATGGCTGCAAAGGAGAAACAACCATCAAGAAGAGGTTAAATAAGGTCCAAATGAGCACACAGAGTGTTTGGTACTCATTTGTGTCATAGATAACTTATGTAGTGGGCTTTGCATCAGCAGTGGACTACATGTCTGAATGGAATTTTTAGCTGGAGCAGCAGGGAAATATGGATGTTGGTGTGATTGTGATGCGGAGCCTCGACACCCGCTTGGTTTGTAAGCAAGATACATTCTGCATGATGAAACCTTGGAGGGAAGAAAAAAAAAACTTTGGGAGCAAATGAAAATTTCATGGCCCGGTGCCTCCATAGCAGCCCGGGTTAGCTCTTCCATTTCGAGTTCCCACCCTCAAAAAATAATCATGTTCTCGGAGAGGGAAAGGTTTGGTAACATATTTTTCCTCACACTCTCACATTCTGTCTCCAGCACACACACAGTCACACTATGATCCTCATACAAATGAAATGAAATATTACTCCCTGCAAGTCTTTTTCTTAAACTGCACTGTCCAATTATGCATCAGATTTTACATTAGAAAAGGGGATGCTTATTTGCTCGCTGCACCCCCTTTACTGTATGTGTACCCTTCTACTTTTTTCTTTTTAAGGAAGTCACAGTTTAGTGTTTAAAGTCATGGCTGGCATTAGACAGGAAAACGGATTGTACAGAATACATAAGTGAATTAAGAATGGTTCAATCACAAGAAGTTGTAGAAAGATGCCTGAGATGCAAAGAGATGGAAAAAACACTGAAAAGATACTAACTAAAGTCAAAGGAGACATTTAATGGAGGAGTGTGGGTTTATCTGAGAGTAAACACATAACACACAAGATAACAGTATTTTAACAAGAGTTCACAGCCATTTAACAAATCCTGCAAACAGACAGAAATGTCACCAAGACCAACCATCCCTACTTCCTGTCATGCTTAGTGACACAGACTGCAAATGCAAATATCACTTACTAAAGGTATGATTAAGGTTAGGGAAGATTAATCATAAAAACTTAAAAGCTTCTGAGTCTAAATGTGTTGAATAAAAATAATAATCATTTTAAGGTCAGGATCAACACTTATGCATTACAAGAAATAAACTTTTCTGCAGCTCTATTAGCTGGTTTATTTCTACTGTAGTTTAAGTTTACCGTCTCTTTTTATGTCTTTTTTATGTCTTTCATTTCATTTTAAGTTTCTCTCCACCCATGTAAACACTAAAAGTCAGCACAAGTTATTGTTTCATTTTAACTCAAGTTATTGTTTCATTTTAAATCCAGGAAAGTGCAATGAACACTACAGTCCTGATCAGGGCTTGGTAATGTGGAAATGTGCCGACATTGTTATGACCATAACAATAATCTAACAATGCTACAGGTGCATATGTGTTTGCATGTGCCATGTGGACCTGTGAATGATGGAGAGTGTATGTTTGAGTGTGTTTGTGTGTGTACATGTGGATAAACCCATACATTAAACATAAGTGGTTAGACGTACGACTGCAGCCAGATGAAAGGCTTAGCTATCTACAAGGTCTGAAATGGGCTTTACTGGCAGCTGTGGAGGACAATATAGACTGAGAGAGCATAGAAAACAGGACTATGAAGAGAAGACAAAAAAAGACATGTCAAATATGTGAACCAAGGCAAACAGGCTACTGCTTAATCCTATCAAGACCTTGGAAAATGGATAGAGGAGGAAAAAAGAAATCACATAAGTGTGAGCAGAAAATCTGTTTTACTGAATCATTTTCTTGCCAGTAATAGAAATAATGCATAGTCAGACAAAGATCCAGGAATCCCTCTATATCTTCAAATCATCCTTTCCACAGTGAAATCAGCTTCACTGCAGAGAAGTCATGCATTTGTCCTTGACTTATCAAGTGAGGCGGCCTGATTCCAAGCAATCATTGGCTGCTATTGATCACATTGATCTAACGCTCACCTCACTTACATTCTCTGACTTCTTAGGAGTTTTAGTCCGAGCTTCCTGTCTGCTTCAACAACCGCTTCTCTGCAAGACGCGCCAAATACAGCCACAAACACTTGTGGAAACTCTGACTTCAGTAGTAGCCATAGGAGGCCTGCGGTGTCACTTTGTCGGTCCTCGTCCTTTGTGTTTCTGTTCCTCTGTTTAAAAAGGAAAAGAGCACTAATGAGCAGGAAAAAGGGGGGGCATGTAGAGAGGACTACTGACTATACAAGAAACAACAGAAGAAGAGAAGACATGACAAGAGAGGAGAACAGTAAAATACTGAGAGAATAAGACAGTCTGCAAGCACAAATCAATTCAGACCTCCTCCTTGTCTCTTTAAAGCCAGCAAAATCTCTACAGCGAGGCGAGCGAGGGACATCAGGGAGACAGACACAGCAATCAACTCAGCCTGAAAATGACCAGCAAGACAGTCCTGACAGAACCAGTGAAACAAAATAGCAATGAGTCAATATGGGGCCAAATGTACATAAGATTGACATTTAGGCTGGAGAGAAACTGAAATGTACCTCGGAGATGGACACAGTGAAGGATCTCACCTTGTCTCAGTGGTGTATTAAGACTATTCAATGAGCCATGATGAAGCAATGCTGAAAACCAATGGAGGAGGGTGAGACTCCTTGGAAGCTCAAGTGTTTGGAACATACTGACGATCAGTTCATCATGAATGAATGAATGAATGAATGAATGAATTAATGAATCATAGATGTTACCTTTTGCAAATCTTAACAGCGATACCTCTACCTCCTCAGCAGGAAACTACCTTTGTGACTGTATTTTCGACCCAATTCCATGACACGATGCAATGGGATATGATAGACAGCCAGCCTGCTGTGCCACAGGATGCTATACCACCAGCAAACTCTCCAGAGGTCCAGTCCAGAGAATGGTTCACACACTCAGTGCAAACAAAACCTGGACCGATCCTAAATGTAGCCCCACAAGTGGTTGCTACACCAACTAGTGGGGCTACATTTAGGATCAACATGCATGAGATGAGATGAGATGAGATGAGATGAGATTTATTGTCCCCCAAAGAAGAAATCTGTCATGGGCAGTAATAGGAACAGCTTGCTGCAACATCACAATGAATTAAGAACATAGAAAAGGCAGAAAGAGTACCAGGGACAGTGTCGGTAGATTCCTGCCCCTAATCATAGCACACAGGCAAAAAAGCAATAATACATAAATAGTCCTTTCAATTTGACTTTGTTATCCTATTTATTGCACATCTTGTGCAACAAGCACAGCCCAGAGAGAAAAAAACACTGAGATTTGAAGCTCATCTCAAATCTCAGTTAAGTGCCAGAAAGCCAGATTAGGATCCAGTTTAAAACCAAGTAGGGCAAGTATTAAAATAAAAGACAACACAACTGAAAAAATCTAAATATGAAAATGTGTATTGTGTGGTTCATTCCTCCTATTTTTTTTTTACAGGGATAGCTGATTCCCTTCTCTTCCAGTCCTTGCATCAAACCAACATGAAATGTACCAGCTCTCTCTCACAGGGACAAAAGTTGATATGAAGACAGGAAACAAACTTTTCCTCTAAATGATCAAAGTAATGGACCATTACTGAGACTAATTATTTCATACTGTTGCTACTTGTTACTGACAAACGCTACATAACAACTTCCGACTGCATGCTTTATAGACTGGCATTTGCCAGCTGGGGGGGGGTGACAACTATATGTCAAAACTGTGTGCACAATTTACTACTTGCAGGTTGAGTTTGAAAAGGACCCACATTGTCCAGTTATCAGTGGATTAATGATTCTCAGACAGGTTGTGTCATATAGTTTCTTCTTCTCTGATCATTTTTCCAGATGTCCCACTGAATCTAAAAATGTGTTTTGTGTCTATTCACATTCAACTGAGTTATGACTCAAAGGAGGAGTACAATTAAAAACAGGGACAAAGCATGATAAGCACATCAACCTGTCACTTTCACCTCACACAGCATCTTTATCTCACACCTCTCTTCCTTCAGCTCTCCATACAGCCCCTCTGGGGACGAGGAAAAAAAAAAAAACCTCTGGCCTAGTGTAATGCAGTGCAGCCTCCTCATTCATACTAATGAGATTACTCAGTGTGCCAACACAGAATAATTGCACGGTCATCCAGCAAAAGAAAAAAAAAAAGTTGAACCTGGCAGTGTTTTTTTTTTTTTTAACCAGAATGCAGCAGCAGCCAGGTTTGTATGAGCAAGCATACACTCCAGGTACACACACAAACTCTGTATTTCTACAGTTTACTTTGTCATCATTGCAACAATGAAATAATTGTCACCATGGTTGCAGTAAAACCCTAACCCAGAATATGCCTTCAAACTCATTCGTATATTGCTCAACCTGGACGTTTTGGATTGTTAAACAGCACATTGACACCAGTTTTACAGGTGAGCAGGGACATACTGACTCATGTGTCACTCACTTTGTGGTTGCATCATGTAATCTCTGAAGATTCAGTTTCTGAGACCTGATGATGTGAATAATAATGAGACCTGACGATTTACGTAGGGCTGGGCAGTTAATCAAAAAATAATCGAAACCGAGATTTAGAGCCTCAAATCAATGTAATCCTGTCTGTGTTAATTATTTCAGTTATCCCCCTTCTCTCCCTACTGATGCACTGTCACCTGAAAAACACACTCCTGGCTGTGTAATCACGTGACACTGCCCCATCCAGTGTGTGTGTGTGGAGGGGGTGTCAACAACAGTGACGACACTGTAATCAGTCATTAATTGTAATCGAGGCAAAAAGTTAAGTTAATCTTGATTTTGATTTTTGCCATTATCACCCAGCCCTATATTTACATCACACCAGCGCTATTGCATCAAACAGACCATTCACTATAGTTGTCCAAGTCTCGGCAGAAACAAGATAAGATACAGATATGGAAAAAATTTTACATGGAAAAAAAATCTGTTGAGCTGCATCAACCTCACACAACAAAAATGGTGTGTTCCCGGCACAAGTATCGGGTTACGTGACTCCCCTCTGTGAAACTGGTTCAGGGGAAGAAATAGCTTGGGGAACTGGATGGATGGAGGGAAACGGGGCATTCCTACAAAGGCAACCAACCACTGCATCATGACAACATGAAAGCGAGAGCCTTGTTAAGGTTGCTGTCTGCCACATATCCTACTAGTCCACATGCTCTTTAATCCCCTCTGCTGGGCTAATGAGTTCTCCTTTAATCAGAATGCAAATACCACTAATAAGATTAATATCCCAAGACTTGTTTTCCTCTGACCAAGGCAAAGAATAGGAAGGAAATGAAAAGATCCCAAGAAATTGCACGTGGGTTTACAAATGTCACGCAGAAAGGCAGAAATGGATTTGTGGATGTCTCTCCATAGTCATTGTCAACAATCCTCTTTATTGTTCTCTTATTGGAGATTAAAGTGAGAATAACAAAGATGGAGAGAAAAGGAGACAGATATTAGGAAGGAGAGAGAAACACTGAGGGAAAACATAAAGAGAATAAGAGGCCAATAGGAAGTGAAGGGAGAAATTTGAACATCACTCACGATTAGAGGCAATAAAACCAATAGTGGGCTGTCAGCAATAAAATATAGCCCACAGGAATGTTATTCTCATTTTCTTCTGTGTCTGTATGTCTGCATACATGTGCGAGTTCGTGTGTTTATGTGGTTTCTGACACAAGATAAAGGCTCATCAGGTTCCTGAAGTGCGATGGGATGTCATATTAGGATGCTTTGATGCAGATGGAGGAGGTTTAGAAGCACCGATGGGAAGAGAGAAAGTTTTAAGTGACGCTTCAAGAACCATTAGAGTGTGTTTGCTGTAGGATGTATGGGAGGCACAAGTACAAGCAGGATGGCACTAGTGAAATAGAGTGCCAAAACGCTAAACACTAACTCAGGCATCCTGTAAGGCTCAAGGAGTTACAATTGCAAACAAATCACTGCAAAAGTGCATATAGGGTCTTTCACCTTCATGAAAGTGTAAGGAGGCATCAGTGTTTAAAATACAGCGAGTGAATGAATGCAAAGCTTCGTCAGCCAAATTTTGTGCCAATCAAAGCTAATGTCATCAAGTTGCCAGATTGTTTCCCCCCTCCTTAGCCTCTTGTCTGCTTGACACTTTTCCCCCAGATTGATGTGTGTGTTGCAAGGTAATATCTTTTAATCGTGGGTCGGATATATAACCCAGCCAATCCTTTTTTTTTTTTTTTTGATATCCTTGTCATGATTGATAGATATCATCAAAATTAAAGGCTCAACTTTGAGGTCAGGAAGAGTGATTTGCTGTCGGCGCTTCTTTAATAGTGAAAGGAGAGCTGGTGAGTCGTTTCTCTTTGGGGACAGTGAGAGAAAGGAGATCAGGATGAGGATGAGGAGGAGGAGCAGGAGGCATTGTTGGATGAGCGAGGAGAGCGTGGAGGAGAGCGTCTTATGAGGTTATTAGGTTTTAATCAATATGGTATACGGCCAGAAGATGATTGGAAAACAAACCTAATCTGGGAAGCAATACGTCTCTCGTTCATCTCTCTGGTGGATCTACTTGACTCCTCCACCTGCCACCTTTTCCAAACCCATACACATCACAAGTGAACACCGGCTTCCTGTACATTACAACTACCTAAGCAAAGCAAACAAGCTTCTTTGTCATCTCAGAACCTTGCACTTGATATGAACCTATGGCTTGTCTAGATTTTAAAGCCCCTATGACTGGCTGTGGGTCTTTGAAGGTGACATTAAGTTTCAAATGACTAAGACTTTCACACCTGTTCCTTGATGTGGTCACTGGCCTGGCCTAATAATAATAATAATAATAATAATAATAACGACAGCAGTCAGCAAAAAGCTAAATGATGGGTTCTAGTATACTCATAAAATACAAGCTCATCAGGGATACAACCACCCTGGACTTGTTTCTGTTGTGGCCCTGGTGTTCGCAGGGTCTATTAATCTTCATCAAAACAGAGGAAAACAAAAACTACAGAACTAGAAATGATGCATTTTCTCCCAGATAGCAGCCAAGGTAACAAGAGTCACAGACATCCGGTTGTTTGACATATCTCAATGTAGAAATATTAGGGATTAATTATTCATGTTTAACACTGTGTTATCAAAGTACTGAGGGTGGCATTTTCACTTGGTATTTGGCCATATGTTCTGAGCAGTGATGAAAAGAAGAACAATATGTTAGATATAAGATAAGCTGTGTTTGCATCTCAGCTGGTGAGAAGAGCCAGCTGAGGAGCTCTGCTATACACATATGCCCACTGGGTCGATTCCTTTGGACATGTAGCGGACAAGCTCAGCCGTAAGAAAACTGCAGGGCAGATCTAGGACACACTGCAGGGACTACATCTCCCATCTGGTCAGGAAGCACTTGGGGTTACCCCAGTAGAAGCTGGAGGTAATTGCTTGGGAAAATAATGTGGGCTCTTCTGCTCACCTTTTTGTAACTATGGCCCTTGATGAATATTCAAAATGGATAATCAAGTGGAAGTGCAAATCGCTAACCACTACTTGCAGAATCTATAATTACACCTTCAAAGTGATCATTTTGACATTCATATACACACACTTGTTTCTAATTAGCGATAACAAGTAATTTTGCGAAGCTGTGTTTGCATGGCACTTGAAATTTTAATGTGGGTGAGTGGTACAACATGGGAAAATGTATGTTGATATGATATGGAATTCATATGGTTATGCTACAGTTACCATACAGATTTGACTGCACTGAATGATTGAGTGTTCTTGCGTGAATGTTTTCTGAAAATATACATGACACCAAGTTGAAATGACACCATCAGGCTCGTAGACAGATCTAGTGCATAGCCGCACACTCACACACACAGACACGAGTGGATAGAGTTGTTCATGCGTACACAGTGGACACCACCGCATGTGCATTAATCACTTTTACTCAACAGGTCTATAGATCACACAAGATGTATATCCACACAGCATGAAACAACATCATGTTGTACATGACATTAGGAGAGACTGTGTCATGCATAATGCTGCAGGAAGAAATCTGGTGTTTGGTTGGTGTGTGTGTAAGTGTGTGTTTTTAACATTAATTTCCCCTAATCAGGAGGGCTAAACACACAAGCTCTTGGCCATCAGCTTTTTGATGTAAATGTATGCAGTAATACCCCAGTGGCACCTGGCTGGAACAATACCATCGCTTACAACAGTTGGGGGTACAGTGCCTTGCCTAAGGGCTCCTCAGTGGGGGTAATTTAGGGATGTGGAGTGTTCAATAACTTCAGCCCTGCTGTTTTTCAACTGTAGACTGGTGTGTTACATCAGCATTTTATTGTGCACAGATGCGGATGTGACAGTGCCCTTTTCCTTGCAAACTGCCACCACATCACCCCTTGGTCTTTCCACATCGTTACAGAGCCCAAGAGAGGGATGCTGCAACAGAGCATGACTAAATATTTCAGCAGAGCAGATGGCCAGGACTTTGTCAGTACTCATGGCAAAATGGAGGGATATCTAGTCACCGCAGCTCCCAGCAAGTTTATTTGACATTTTGACCAACAGGATGTTGGCCAGTGTAAAGTTATGGGATACAGCTGACATTTACAAGAGACATACTAGATATTTAAGCTGATTCATCCTTCAGTCTACTGAGATGTCAGCCACATTTAAGGTGGAGGTAAATAATGCAGCAAACAAGCATTTTAGTTTCATGCTCCGATTTATTGAAAGCTTATCCCAGTGACCTTTCATTGCTTCAGACTAGGGTTGACATGAGAGCCGATACTTCAATACCAAGTCAGTGCCATGTTTATACCTGTTTTATTTTGGTACCGGTCATCCAAACATATGCATATCTTGATCCAGGCAGTACAGCCAACTTCTGTTCTGAGAACTTGATGAGGATGCTGAATCTGAATGGAAGGAACACTCAAATCAGTCTCCGAACCATTAAGAGCATCAGTTTCCCTGGGAAGTAGTCAGTAGTCATGGAGATGGACCATATGGACAAGACCCTATTGGGGTGGGTTTTTGGACTCTGACATCTCTGCTGATGACCTGGAGGTGAAAAGAGACCTCACTAAGTGTTATTCATTAACTGATAACCTCCTTTTGAGACTGGAGTAGGCTGACGAAGTCAGTTGCTCAGATTCTTAAAGTATGCATTTGGAGGACAGAGTTTGACTTCAGATGATCTTTTGGAGGTGGAAACAGCCATCAACGCTTTGCTCAACAAGAAAAGTTTCCCAACGAGATTGCTGCATTATCATCGTGCAAAAGTCAGGTGAAAAAGGGGAGTACGATCTACAAACTGGTCCCACCTCTGGAGGATTGCTTGGAGTTGGAGGGAGATTGAACAAAGCTGCCATGCCATGAAGAAACAAAACATCCCAATTATCCTATCCAAAGATCAACATATCTACGGTAAGAAAGATTCTGTCCAACATAAGGTGAAGTTGGGTGAGTAGAAAATGGCTGACCTGCCCATAGGAAGAGTCATTCTCGATCTCAAAAAGCACTATGGAGTCTCGCATGTAGAGCAGCCCACTTGGAAGTTGTGTACTCATTTGATACAGACTCCTGCATTCATGCTCTGTGCTGGTTTGTTTGTAGAAGAAGACAGGTCTCTCATCTAGGCTCTGACAATGGAAGCAACTTCAATGGTGCTGACAGGGAGTTGAGAGAAGCTCTTGCTGCTTTAAATCACAGCAAAATACAAGATGTTTTTCTACAGGAAGGGATAAAGTGGAATTTTAGAATTAATGAAAATGATTGATTGAATTGTTATGGCCTCCTGCCATGAACAATTTGGGGCCAGTGTGTTGTAGCCATATTATAATATGTGTTAAGTCAGTAGTTAGAAAGCTAGAACATATACAGTAGTTTAGGCATGTGATGAGCAGCAGGTCTAAATGGGGAAGCACATAGTTTCCTGACAGTGTGAGTATGTGAATGTATCATGGCGGCAGCATCATAGCGTTTTTCTATCAGCAGAAACTATTCTCATGTATGAAATCTTACCTGTGAAAATACCTGTCTGAACTGTGCTTTTTTACATTTGTGTAAGGTGAGCATAAGCGTCTTGTGTAAATAAATGGGTCACAGCAGTCAAAGAGCACAGTGTATCGGACATCAGATTCTTCTGTGTACTGCACTGAACACATATCAGAAAAGTTCTCCCTCTCTACACGCAAAGCAAAGTCAAATTAGTTTCTTAAAGGGCAAAAACTGCACAGACCAGATTCAGTGGAATCAGGTGTATGGGCCCAGGAGACAGCAATCATGTGGTGCAATGGTGGATTTATTTTGCAATCTGGGAATAAGCACAGCACTCACACAGGGCTCTTGTAGTTTTGGTTCTGCCATGAATATTCACCACCGCTATGCTGTGACTGCACAATCACAGTTCCAAGGAGGGATTTAGTGAACGTTCAATCGTTTCATCACTTTGCATTTATGTAGAACAAAATACCCCTAACCTGTGCAAACGACTTGTGAGCCTCACCAGACACAGTGAGTGATGAGACCACTGAGACCACAATGGCCTGGTCCCATTGTACCAGTAAATCAATCTTTGTGTTACATGAGGCTGAGACAGCAAATGACTTGACAATTAGTCAAAAAACATCACAGATAAACAGCCAGTGTAAATACACTCAGAGTGGAACTGGTGTGATGTGTAGAGAGGAATAAACAAAAAATAAAAGTAGTTTAAGTATCATTATATTTTGCTGTAATGTTTTTCCTTCTGCACCTGATCATGATGTGGACGCGAGGTACACGCCACTACTAGCTTTTTGCAGCACTTTGTTGATCCCACTCCATTTAACCAGAAAATGAAATATTCATTACACAAACAAATGACCTCCTCTACTCATCTAAAAATCCTGACTAATGAGTATGTGGCGAGAGAACGAGTGTATAACAGAACTGGAGCAGTGATTTAGCATCAACTTGAAAACATCTTTTTTAAGGGGAAAAAAAAGAGACACCAAAATGGTTGTTTGTATCCAGCTGTGGTCAAGATGGCACTTAATTATTTAATGGCACCTTGTGCAAAACTAGAAGGACAAGAAGGATAGAAGAAGGATAAGTCAATGATCAGATAAATTGAACAGTTAGCGTGGTGTACAGGGCTCTGATAATGCCTTAAAAGTTGTTTTGATTACAAAAAAAAGAAAGGAAGAAAAAGAAAAACACATGTGAATTGCTTGTGTTTCTTTGTTGTTGATCAAGCCACTACAATCTTCTCCTGATGTGAACATTACTAAATATACTAAGTCGCTGCACTCTCCTGCTCCTGTCATAATTGTTACAGCGGTTGGGTGTCACCTAGCAACAAAAACATAACTATGGGTCATAATAACCTGCTGCACAAACAGGCTATAGGCTCAGTTTTAATAATGTGCATATTCAAAAGGCAGAAAGGTGACATATAATTAACTGCTGTGTCTTTGTAATGAATTCATTTTAGAAAACGGTGGTTGTCCTCACTGACAAGAGGCAGCTTTAAATGAGCACTGTTGGTATCAAACTACAGCATGCCTCAAACTGCAGGAGCGCCCGCTTTATTTCTTTCTCACACACACGCACAAACACACACATTCACAACTGGACACCGTAAGTGATGGAGGCTTCTGTGTTTGGAGGAGACCCAACTCATTAGGGTGATTGTCTGAGAAGCGCCTTTGACCGTCGTTCATGAAGTGCATAATTGGCCCTGGATTCACAGAGAAGTTGGAGAATATAAATATATCTGTCTATGTGAGTGTGTGTCTGTCAGAGTGAGTATGTCTTTATGAAATCAGAATTGAAATGCAAGAGCATATTTATGTCATAATGTAAAATTACACTGGGTCAGTCATCTTTAATCTACATTTCAAATCTGAGAAGCTTCATACCAAGGTTGTCACCACTGAACTAACAAGGATTATAGGATTATCTTGAGTTACTTACTGAATACCAAATTTTATCTGAGGAGGACTGTATTTTAATGACATACTGTAAAATGCTGTGTTGGCTTTACTGGACAAATGACCGATGATTCTGTGCATTATAGGACAAAAGAAAACTTGGAGCAAATTGTTGACACTTTTGTGTATGATGCCAAAATTCATAATGCATTTTCCTCATTGGCGGAGATAGATCTATAATGCATTAGTGTTAGGCAGGGGGTCAATGAATCATAAATAAGACTTTGAAGATCAGCATCAGCAAGAGGGATCATTCTGTTTGCCACCATCTCTTTCCCTCTCTCTTTATCTCATTCAAAAAAAAAAGAGACACAAACACATCGCTATCTTCCTCTTTTAAAAGACGTAGTAGAGGGCAACGGGAAAGGATGAAAGAGGAGCTGTAAGTGTCTAAGTGGTTCGATAGAAAAGAGAAGCAGGGAGAAAGATGTAAGCAGAAGACAAATAGAGAGACAGACAGAGGGATGGAGGAGGAGTTAATAAAACCGCATTAACACTACCGTAATGCTGCTTCACACTCCAGTGGGCACCTCTGTACCTTGATACATTTATGTTCTAATTATCTGCGTCATTGAGGTTGATTGATTGGCCTAATATGATACGCATGGCACCAATTTAGCAAAGAAACCAATCTGTGACGGCTTTTGTTGGCACATGCATCCGCCTTCATGATACGAGAGCCTCTGTTTCTGTCTTGTGCTCAAAGTCTGTTCGACTCGAGCCAACTTGTGCTGTTTTACGAGTGCCGATGACTGAACACCATCAATCACATGAGCGTCTCGAAAGCACTTGTTCTGTTTTAAGGATGAACAATGATAAGATTTGTAACAAGTAATTAAAACGGCAGCGGGACTATTTATTAGAGGAGAAAGGACTTCAGCGGTGCTCACTCGTGTATGAAGTGATCTCGCGTTGGCTGCGTTGTCGGGTTGACAAACAACAGGTGACAGGAATCAAATGGCAGATGTTTGTAATTAAATGGGAGCGTGCCAGTTGGAAATTGTGTCTTCATCCTGGCAAGAAAATTGTCTTTGGAAAATTTAGGAATGCTCTTTCAGCAATACCGTCAAGGGCAATCTTGCAAATAGTGCATAACAAGGGGAGTTGAGACAGATTTAATGAAACCAATTACTGTATATAATCTTGTATAGATGCAACAGGGTATATGTGATGATTCCTCCATGAAAACCAAGCCCCTAGAGTGAACTGAGACAATACATTATTCTGACCTGTTTATTCCAAACCTGTGGCAAACTAATGGGTGCGTTCCCTGACACCCATGTAAAAGAATGTAGTGCCTAACTGTGGTGCAGCAGGTATTCATTTTGTATTTCTCCCACATCCCCTCGCCCTCTACAAACTCTCTCTGGAAACTCATCACATTGCAGCACATTACAGGAAGGTTGCATCCAGCATACTGCAAGCCTAAACAGCAAATCATTAGCATTAGATGGACCATATAGCTGGGTTCATGCCAAAGTGACCTTGGCCAGAGGAAATTATAGGAAGTGTGTTTAAATTCATGGAAACGAACACATAAATGAGTATGCATGCACGCACATGCACTTGCTCACGCACACACGTACACACGCCTTGGAAATACACTGCTCTATGGTGAGGCGGCAGCTCTATTTGACCGAGCACCAGTCACCTGTAGAGAATGAACCACTTTGCAGGCGATCAGCACTGCCATAAAACACGACGAGCACATGTATTGTAAGACCCAACCTTTACTGTGATTGCATCAGAGACAAAGCGTTGAGGACAACAATGCGAAGGGCAAACGGGTCACAGATTACCTCTAGTGACCAATAAAAGGCATTACAGCGACGGAAGTCTATGTGGTTTCTCCACTGGACACAGTAGCATTGGAGACTTAAACCCCCCCTTCCTGTTCAGCCAAGATTGACGAAGAACATGAAAATATATTTGCTGTGATTTTGTAGGCCATAAAAATGCTTTGTGAGAATTAGCGAATATGCTTGTACAGCAGTTCTTCTGCGGCCAGATAGAGAGAAGCTGAATGGAGTGGACATGTGGTCATGCATGGAGGAGGGCCAATCTTGAGAGACCTTGCCACTGGAGAGTAAATCATTTAATAGACACAGACACACATACTCAAACATGTTCAGGGAGAAGGGTAAAGAAAGGGAACAGGAGTCTGAGAGGACTGGGAGGAAGAGGAGCATAAAAAAAAGTGAGTACACTGAAGGAGTTTCAAGTGCACGGTGAGAGAGGAAATTGATGTTAAAAAGCAGCAACATCCAAAATCAACACCGCAGGAAGAACTTATTAGAAGAAAAATGTTTTCATCCATGCATACTTTAAAATATGAAATCATGCAGACACTGGTGTACACAAACTTTGATGTCCTGATGTCCTGAGACTCAAAAGTGTTCAAGTTATTGCTGAGTATGGAAGCTCATAGGGGACTATATTGTCAACTCTACACAACTATTAGTGTCAAAGGCTGTTTTCATTTCCAAATTACATTTTCAGTGTAACCTCAAACGAGTTTAAAGTCAAGTAAGTACTGAGTTTGAATATTATCCACGGTAGAGGATGTTAAGATTTGGAAAATTAAATGTCAAATGCTGTTTTTTTCATTTTCAATTTTTTAGAAAATTGCATTTTCATTTTCAAATTAGAATTAACAATTTAAAATTGTCCACCGTGCAGAACAGTACAACGAAAATTAAAAGTAAAACAGTTAAATGTCAAACTCCCATGAAAGTATGTGAAAATGCAAATAGGAATTTCATTACTATTTGAATATAGTCCCCTATAGGCTTCCATAAACAAAAGACCTATGAAGAGAATGACAATGCTTTGTTCATTTACTCTCATTATCATTTCATTTAAGTTCATATTATCATTTGAATTAAGTAGCCTATAGCCTTCCATATCTGTGATGATAAAGGGGGTACTGAATTCCAAACTCAATCACAGAGACCTGTCATACACATTGAAACTAATGGAACAGTGGAGTGAGCAAAAGTATGTCACTGAGCTTCATCTTTCAGCTTTGACAAAAATCCCCACATGACCAGAGACCCCATGATGCATTTCTAATTTTGTGAAGGGCATGGCTACAATACAATCAGACGTGCCATATCAATGCTGCACACCAGTCATCTGTGGATGTGTAAATTGTGGTTGGAGTACTCAGAGCAATGCGACATTGGTAGCACTAAAGCATCTCTTGTGTTGAATGTATTAAACAGACAGATAACACACATGCATCCTCAGGCCCACACACCTGCATTGCATTAAGGAGCTTTCACAAGCATTTTAGCAAAGGCAGGAATAAAAACAATGTTGGCATACACTGATGCAATACGAATACGTCAAAAAATACTGATAATATTTGAAAAAGAGATTTAGAGGAGTATTACATCAATGTGGCACTAGCAAGTTAACATTTAACAGTGTGATTAAGGTTGTTGGGAAAGACAGTAGTTTTGGAGATATTTGGTTTAAAACAAAATAGTGTTGGACACAGGAACTCTGGCCTCATGGTGTTACATATGGAAAAGTCAGCAGATGCCCACAGCCATTAGCAGACATCATCTGGGAACTGTAATTGTAAAAATTTGGTGCCAATCCATCAAGTTGATGTCAAGGTACTATGTTGAATACATAAAAGAATACATAAAAACTTTCTTGCTCCTGCACTGAGCTCTTGGCCTCCCATCATCCACTCTTGCTGTAAACCCCATTCAGTTTATCCAGATTGCTACAGCACAGCTTGTCTTCACCTTTCCCAAATTCTCCCACTTTACTGCCTTTCGGTCTGCGCTCCAGTGGCTCCCAGTTGGTGCTCCTAGTCATTTCAAAACACCGGTGTTACCATACAAAACAGCCAGGGGCGCAGTAACTCAGAATCACCAGATCAGGATTCAGACCTGCACTCCAACTCAGTCCCTGCACTCAAACTCACGTCACCTTCCATCCATCGCTCTGCTTGGTCCCATCTTCTCACTCCACCCAAAACTGACCCTTGACTTCAAAACCATTTTTTGTATAAAGGGGCAGCTCCCAACCATGACACACACAAACACAGCAGCAGAAACCCAGCATGTACTGTGAAGGAATCTTTCTCCTTTTATTCTTCTTTATCATTTTGGAGGCAGCACTAACAGTCAAAGAGCTCAGGTCATGACAAACTCACATTGTTCGACAATGGGTCAGTGTTTCATCTTGTTATGACTGATCGTGCTTTTTCTGGAACCATTTTCATCCCCCGTAGCTACAGTAACCATGGTCTTTATAGATAAGAATGCTGGGGAAGCATAACTTTGAGGAGACTGTCCAAAACCAGTTACAAACAAGCATGAATGAAAAGGTTTAAATGGCGAGACACACATAACAATGTGATCTCCTGGTGGTCATCTTTTTCTCCAACTCACAAGATTTCAGTCACATTTATTAATTCACTGTGTTTTTTGAAAATATTCTTAATGTTTCACAATTTATGTTTCATTGCTTTTTTTGTAGCTCTCAGAAATATCAGTTTTCATGCTGATGCTGGAGGGAGATTTATGTATTGCACTTACTGGAGGATGCCATTTTTAAGAAACATGGGGCGATAACAATTCTGATGAGGACAAATTGTCAACCAGTGAAAAGGAGAAAATTCATCAATACTCTTAAGAGCTGTGATCCAACACCCATTTAAATCTAAATAAATGGCAGGGCTAGGTGGAGTGATCATATCTGTGGCACCACCACATGTACACTCGGCAAGCGTTTTATTAGCAACACCTGTACACCTACTTATTCATGCAGTCAGCCAATCGTGCGGAAGCAGGATGATGCATAAAACTGTGCAGATACCGGTCAGCAGCGTCAGCTCATTTTTACATTAAACATCAGAATGGGGGGAAAATGTGATCTCAGTGACTTTGTCTTTGGTGTAATGTAATGGCTGGTGCCAGACAGGCGGGCCTGAGGATTTTCACACACAGTCTCTAGAGATCACTCAGAATGATGTGAATGACAAAAAATATCCAGTGAGCAGCAGTTCTGCAGGTGGAAACTCCTTGTGGATGAGGCAGAATGGCAACACTGGTTGGACAGGACTAATAGACTAAGTCAGATAATCATTCTTTACAGCTGTGGTGAGCAGAAAACTAGTATAGAATGAGATAATGAGAAAACAGCACCTCCAACCTTAAGACCACATCAAGCGTCACTCCTCTCAGCCGAGAACAGAAACCCAAGGCTGCACTGAGCACTGGACAAATTTAACCTGATCTGAGGAATCTAGATTTCTGCAGAGGCAAGCAGACGATGACCCAAACTGCCTTGTGTCAACAGTCCAGCCTGGTGGTGATGGTGGTGGTGTGATGGCACTGGGAGTGTTTTCTTTACTAATCTGAGTATTGTTACTGACCATGAACATCTCTTTATGATCACAATTAATTATCTATTGTATTGACTACTTCCAACATGATAATGCACCATGTCACAAAGAAAGTTCAGTGGCCTCTTCCGTCATCAAATCTGAATCTAGCAGAAGACCTTTGGGATGTGGTTGAACTGGAGATTGGCGGCATGAAGGTGCAGCTGACAAATCAGCAGAAAGATGTGATGCAATCAGTTCAACATGCAGCACAGTCTCGAAGGAATCACATCTTGTGTGAGTTGACGAATGCACAAAGAACTGTGGCTGTTTGGAGACCCAAGGGTGAACATCCACAAAACAGCCACTTACTATAGAGTTGCCATTCAGAGACAGCATGTCTCTAGGAATATTTCACCGAGAGGGATGAGCACAAGAGTGAGAAAGAATCTTGATCTCGCTGAGTGACTGATCTCTTTGCCTTTTTCTGTTTCATACTTGAAGAAAAACCAAAGGAACCTTTCACTCTAAAGGATGCATGATAGAGTCACTAGGTTTATTGTTGTTGCTTGGTGCATCTGGATCACAGCCAAGAATCACACTGTTTGCTTTTCTTCTAAACAAACCAGGTTCAACTTAGATTAAAAAAAAAGACCACAAGTGTCTGCAATGCATCTCCACACTGAGAAATGATAATGCTGCTACAAACTCAAAATGATTTAAGAGGGAAGTGCCAAGAAGAAATGAATTGCTTCTCTACGATTCCCCAATCACTTCAATGAATCCTTACTGCACTTTGATGGTTCATTTTCCTTAAACAGGCAGAGATTTTCATTCAGACATTCAAAGACAACTATACTCTCTCCCTATACACAATCTAAACTTTATGGCACTCGACAAGGAGAACCAAAGGTAATCTGCATACAAACAACAGTACTAGTCATCATATCAGCATCAAAACAACTTTGTCTACCTTTCTTTCTACCAAGCAGCACCTTCCCTGTCATACAGCAAACGTCAACATGCGGCAAAATGTAAACAGAAGAAAAAAATATACATAATTAAATGCAATTCATACTTCTTGAAATGATTTCAGAATTGTTTAAAATTGAAATGAAATTAAATGATTATAAGATAGTTGGTTTTATCCAAGACTCATTATCTTGACTGTCTAAGTGCTTGTGTTATTCATGCATTACAACGACACTCAGAAACACAGAGAGGTAGAGAAAGAGGCTAAAAAAAAGGACAGTGCAAAGAAGTATAGAATTCAAAACAGTATACAGCACAAAGAGGCAAACAGCATATCTAAAAAAAAAGTTGCTGAGACCTGTTAAAAATAAAGTCCTTTTGCTCTTCAGAACATAAATCATGTTATCTACTGTGGTGTGCATCACATAATTACCATTATACTGTGTATGTTAGGGCTAAAACTCTGTGTCTTAGATAAGCTGCATCTGAGTGCACAATCCCCAAAGTCTGCCAGGGGCAGATGCCAAAACTGAACAAACACAAACTCCCTTTTCATTTGTTTACAATAATTTGATAAAAGCCAATTGTTTGATTAAAGACAGTTAGCCTTTTCATCTACAGACGGCACAGTGTTGTGACATTTGGTAACAGCAGGCTCCTGAGGTGTCCATTTTGTCCCTTTTCCCCCCTCTTGTAGGAGAAATCATTTTTTCCGGCTGAATATCACCCTGATGGGTAGCTTCAGTGAATAAACCCCAACCACAGAGCCACAGCCATTCAGCCTTGGTAAATACCTCTGTGACACTCAACTCTGGAAAGACATCTTTCATTTTTGAATGGACGCAGTGTGAACATAATGGGTAGAGGTCAGAAGTTGTTTGTGGGAATTATTATTTCAAGCCTAAGGTAGAAAGACTTTTTATAAAGGCAAGGTTGTTCAGCTATTGATTGCATCTCCACAAAGCTTCCCTTGAAGATGTTGGATTGGGAATTAAAAGAGATCTGAATGGAAGCTTGACCACTAGTGTCCTAACTCCAACTACTTGTAAACAATGAATACAATACATTAAGAAACACGCGAGTGGTTTACACTCACAAGCACAGTTCTATCACTAAATCGGTTTACACAAAGCCTGATTTCTGTGCCCTCACATGTTCAGAGCTCCCTATAGAGCTCCAGCCAGTGACCTATTGTATGTAACCAATCAATTACCATAGTCAAGAGGATCAAGGGTTATTTTAGCACATATATGGAGAGCACTCTGGGCTGACAGAAAGAGGATTTCTCCTAAAGGAAATGATGCTGGCTCTCCATCACCTGCTGCTTCTTATTTTCATGCCCATCACTCTACTTCAAAAGAAGACTGGGAGCTTCCTTCATTGGCAGCTCCTTTAACACAGTGAAAGAAAAAGCCTTCATCCATTTTGGACTTGAATGACAGTAGACTGCAATGAACCAATAGTAAAGGTCCAACAATGAATTCTAGGCTGCAGCCCAGTTTGAAGTGACTTTGGACAAGAGGAGGTATACACAACAGTCACAACAGAGCTGATGGTAAATGATGAAAAAAGCTAAAATCCAGTTGGGTCATTACAGCAGAGTAATGGTAATGGTATACTGCAAGTCTCCTGTTCCTCCCCCCCTGAGTACTAGCGTTATAGAGGACAGTGTGCCTCTCTACAGCAAACCTAGAGAAAGATCCATCAAGTCAATCTCATGAATACAGCTCAAACCCACACTTCACAAATTCACCTCAAAGGGACTTATAAATGCAGGATACACTGCCCTCGATCCTTAGACTCCCCATTCTGACAAGGAAAGCTCTAACAGTTTATCCTCTTGTTAAGAAAAGCTCTTTGACTTGTATCTCCAACAGAAAAGAGAGGGGGAGTGCCATAAAGGCAGGCCAAGGCCAAGATATAAACTCCTCACTCATATACCATCTCCACAAACATCCCAACAACATGATCTCAGATGGAAAAATCTGCTGCAGTATGCAGCTGCTATAGATAACCATCTCTATCTAAGGACAGACAGCTTTAAGGATGTTTTAATTAGTGTTAGTCATATTACAGAATTAATCTGCATCATCAGTGAATTTCATAAAAAGTGTCCTTCTCATGTTAATTAAGCATATTTGTGTGTTTCATTGACATTAGACAATTAGTGATTACACACATCTAGAAATTACTGTATTTGGCTGTACTGTTATTAAACCGTCTATGCCGTGGACGAACACCATTTGCCAATTAATTATTGACTGAGCATTAGTCAGATTAGCACACATTCACATTAGGAGATGAACCATCGACAAGAAAAAAAGATTTTGTTCATCTAATTAGAAAAATAAGCATAACATCAAATGAATGATAGATTTCTTTTTTTTTTAAAAAAAAAGGAAAAAATCCCCTCATGTGAATATTTCTCCAAATGGATTCCTTCATTATGATCTCTCTAATCAGTAACTACAAACACAAAGTAACTGTAGGCCAACAGCAATTACTCATTCCCTCATGGTGCTCCCGACTGGATGGTGAGGCAGCTACTGTCCGTCTGCTTGGAGATGATAAGATATTGATCAACATCACATCTCTGTCACTGGGACTATTGGATGTGTGATGGAAGTCCAAACAGATAACAGGAGGGGATTATTATGATAGGTAATAACATTTTTATTAGCAATTAATCGTTGCTTCGTCAGTGGAAGACCTTGCAGTTAGAAGCGTGAGTGTAGCAGAAAAAAATGTCTGTAACACTGAGCTGGATAAAAGAATGACTGTGTGTGTTGGAACATATAGCCTGGCACTGGTGTTTAATATCCATGGCAGCAACAGGGACATGAGCAGAGGGAGTGTTTGGTTTCTTTGCCAGTGCCCTCCCTCCATTCAGCTTGTTAAAGGCAGCCCCGTGTAAGCACCCCGCCAGCCTGTTAGGGGAGGGATAATGAAGTAATCCATAGTCATTACTCAACCATCACCCTTGGTGTGCACAGGCCGCCATGGACCACTTAGTTGGAGGTGTGTCAGTGTGTGTGTATGTGTGTCTATGTGGAGGAAGGCATCCAGCGAAGGCATTAGTAGTGTGGAGGGTTAGAGGAGGTCGGTGTGGGACATAGGGACGGCGTCCGCAGGGTGTGTGTTGTAAAAGAGGGTGAGGGACAGGGAGCCTGACAGGGTGTAAGTGTGCCTGTTGTGGTATACTTTAATTACAGCTGAAGGATAATTTGAGCAGTTATTGATCCCCCTGCTATGACTCGGGAGGAGGATTTCTCTCTGCTGTTATGACCTGTTGGCCCACGGGGGAGGCATGGGTGAGGAAGGTGGTGAGAAAAAGGGAGTAAAGTTCAGGAGGAGAGCAGGTAGAGGTGGAGGCAGGCAGGCGAGGAGGCTTTATGTCGCCCATAAAGTCCAATATTATCACCCTGACCAGCCGTGCGGGGACTAAACCTGTAAATAAGCAAGGCAGCACCTGCTACATTGCTAAGGATGCTGATTTAAGACTATTTGTTTTGACCGCCTGTTTATTTTGCATGATGGCGCAATTTACAAGAGGCAAGGAGGGTAAGGCATGCAGGCCTGATACAACATCAAACACAACAGTATGACTCACAGCCGGACCCAAAGCCAATTCCCAGGTATTAGAGTGCTTTAAGTTTTATGATCCCCTATCACCAAACCTAATATAATTACCCCGCAAGGGCACTCTGTCTTTCAGCTACGGGGGGCGAAATGGGATGCTTGAAGAAAGGGGGTGGATGCAATGGTGGCAGCAGTGGGCGGATGAGTGGCTATGAAGAGAGGGCATGTGAAGAGAGGAGATACACATCATTTGCAGTATTTTTTTTTTTTTTTTGAATGCATACCCGAACCTTGCTCCAACACACACACATGCTGATCCTCTCAGATGGTGCTAAGTGGTAGTCCACCATCGTATGGGCAGTGACCTTAGCCGTGTTGTTATTAATTGCCTCATTATTTTAATTAAGAAGTAACACCCAGTGTGAAGTGGAATTGACAGAGCCGCCTAAGAGTCTGTGTAATTAATAGAGTCCATTCTGAAGGTCAATCCTTAGTGCATCTGGAAGAATCAAGACGCGTGCGTACGAGTGTGTGTGCGAGTGTGTGGTTTCTCCTCTCAGCTATTTTATCATCCTGCATGTTGTTGTATGAGACTCGTATGATTAGCTCCTGTCACGCCTGCCCATAAGTCATTTCCTCCCTGACGCCTCAATCTCTGCTCGCCTCCGTCCAAATGCGAAATGTGTCACTGTGGTCACAAGTGATATACACCGCCATTATGAATAAAATAACCATCGTTAGGATGTCCAATACTGCATTATCTCCATCCCTGTCTCTCCTGCTGAAGCTGTGAGACTCTACAGCTCCACCGCCACAAGGTCAAGCAGTGAGTTCAGAGTTTATGTTTTGTTCGGTGCTCATCCTCTAGAGGTCGAGCAGCACTTTCAACAATTACTCCTCCAGCTTGAAATTGGAGTGTCCCTCTCCTCTCTATCATTTTGCGTGTCTCTCATGGATTCTGAGCTTGTTTCGGCCACGTTTGTCTACCTTGCTGCTCCGGGCTGACATGTGAGGGACGCATAAAAAATTCATTCTTGAGGAAAAGCCACCGAGAGAGACAGTAGCATGAGGAGCAATGTCTGGGAGAGTGACGGAGAGAGATGGAGAGAGAAGGTTAATGTGGCGAGCGAAAAACGGAGTCACAAATGAGCGAGTCTGGGAGAAAAAGCGGGTATGACGCTTGACGGATGGCCATGTCCAAACACTCAGAAGAGAGGGAATGCTGTGGCAGTGGTGTAAACAGTTAATGGCTGGCAGGCTTTCTTCTTTTAAAAGGTTAATTACATCTAATCTGTGCACGAGGAGCTGTGTCAGAAAGAGAGACATTAATAAGGCATGACAAGGCAGAGGAACAGGTAGGGCAGCAGTCTGGGGATCTGAGGGATACTGCCATCCACTCCGCCTATACCAGCCAGCTAACAGGACTAGATAAAAAACGCTAATCAGTCATCAGAGAGGAGGAAGAGGAGGAGAGATGAGAAGTTGATGTGAAGTGTGATGCTCAGACTTTGGAAAATAAAGTCACTATTGGTTATATAATTGCAGCTCTTGCTTAGCAGTATGAAAATACCAATTTCTAATTTAGAGTCTATCTGCAGTGAGATCACAAAGAGAATTTTCTGTAACCAAGATGTTTTTCTCTTTAAAACATCCAACTCAATTCCCTGTGCCTTCTCTGAAAAGGCAGGCATCTGATAATGTTGCATCCCTTTGGGGTAAAATATTGCTGGGAAGTGAAACCCAAGAAAAGAATGCTGAGAATAAACTTAAAGAAATCAAAAAAAATAAAAGAGAACAAAAAGGAGCCTGGGCTCTGACGCTGCAGCGACACAAGGATGAGCATTTTATGCATCTAAGAGAGCAGCACCTGTACAGACACACACACACACACACACACACACAGAGATACGTGGACCTCGGTGTAATTGCAAATGTATACATTCAGAGAAACCCAGCAGCAGACACAGCGAGACCTGGTTCTGTCAGTGTCACCGAGTCAAGTCTTATATCAAAGAAAACAAGATGCGAGTCATCTGCTCTGCGGTGAGGCTTTGTTTTAACTTCAGACAGAGAGTGGAAGTGATGGCTGTGAGACAACAGACAGCGAGACTGCTCCCTGCAGAAGACACTAATCCTTGTGATGGCATTATCATCCACACATCGGCCCACTATAGAGTAGGCAGACGCGAGTGTAGGACGTGCCGCTCGCTGTGACAGCTGGGGTCTTTATGCTTGGGAGGGAGGGAACAGCTCATTACTGGGGATGTTTCTCAGTGTTTTGATGGGTAAATAGAAAAACTGCTATCAAAAGCCAGAGCTGAAAGCCAGCGCATTGCCTCCCACTTAATCTGGATACGCATGAATGAGAAATAGGATAATATCATCAGCATACTGTCATATCTTTTTTTTTTCTTTTTCTTAAATAAAAAGGAAGTGAAAATATCAGCTGCCCCTTTTTCAGTCAGCAATTTGTGTATCAATGGGCAGCTGTCAATGGGGGTACTTTGAAGTGGTGGAAGGGAGATAAGGATTATAATTAGCTGCTTGCTGCCAAGGAGGTGAATGGAGCTGCAGGTAAGGAGAGGCTGACAGTGTCTCGTCCCTCTCCCTCCTCCGCCTCCTCGTCCACCTCTTTCTCCTCCTTTGCCTCCCACTTCAAAAGATTGAGATGAGAAATCAGTGGGTGTAAAAGTCAATTGCCTCCCAACAAAACTCGTGGCAATCTGACTGTGGCGCAGTGATTGCGTTTTATTGTCCAAGTGCTTCAGTCTTAATGCGTCTCACCGTATCATGAGCCAGCAACTCACCCCTGTAGCCGTTTGCAGATGCTCCCGGCGAAATTCATTGCTCATCAATCCATCACATGGATTTTTTTTTTTATTTGTCTTTTTATTTGCAGAAGGATTCAGCAGGAGGGGAAGGTAGAGTGTTGTTTTTCCTCTCCTGACAATGGAGGACAGTGAAGAGCTACATTTCATACTAAACCACACATTTGGATGAGACCAATACACCACAGAGTATAAGTGATGTGCTTTGCTTTAACTGTACCATAAAATATTAATATGGTGAGTTTGTTCATGATAATGCCATAATTATAAAAGAAATTTGGGCCGTGTGTGCTCCCTGCTGGGTGCGTTTTCTTTGTTGCTTGCATCTCTCGCTTTTTTGTCAGCGCCCACAAAAAAAGTAGCCTCTGTCTGATCTGAAAAAAAAAATACATTTCTCATTTACAGACTCTGATAACATGCCGTTTTAAAAAATGAAAAACAAAAGTTGAAAGCGACTTCATTTCTTTTATCTCACATGGACCCACTAATGGCACAAAAACCCTGGGAAGCACAATCAGAACTCTGCAAATGAATCACTCGTCTTTGTCATCTCTGACTATGCAGCCATCGCTGGAGAGCTGAGGAAAAGTGCACAGGCAGCAAAGTCATGGCTGCCCTTTTATCAGGGGGAAACCTCAGAGGCCTGATCAGACTCATCTTGGCTGGCTGAGTGGATAGATGCAGATCTAGGAGATGCCTGAAGGCTAGACATCCCCCAATTAGAGTGAAGACAGGGCAGGAGTTCTTCTCATACTCTGTGTGTTTAAGGTGAAACTATCTCTGGCATCTAAATCAGAAAATACACAAAATACTAAAGCTGGTCTGGTTTGAATTAATTCATTGAAACACTGACAGCTTGCAGTAGGTGTATGTGTGTGTCCATGTTTATGTGCATGTGCGTGTGCTTAGCTCGCTCGTTTGTGTGTTTTTCACTTGGCAACCAAACGTAGGTCAGATCAGCCTCGACACTATGCACTTTGTTCTTGGCTGAATGACAGAGATCCCATTTGCTGGATGCAAATTAGGAGCATTGTCAGTGCCCTTAATTCAGCACAGCTCCTTTAAAAAGTGTGGCTTTTTTAACAAAAGTGTTAATAGATGGGTAGCTCCTCACAGACGAGGCGATCCTATTGTGGATAAGAATGAGTAATGTCGTCGTGAGTAAGTTCCACTCAGCGAGCGCGCATGAACTTTAACTCACACGCTGCAGTGTCGACTCATGAAATTGTAACTCATTTTGGAAAAGCTTGTTGCCAGCAAACGTGAACGGCCTCATATGGATTCATACAATCAATTTGATTTCTGGCAACAAGGAGATGTACAGCAGAGAGAGAGAAAAAAATCTGCAAATGAAACAAAACAGACAGGCTGCGGTGTCTTTCTGTTGAGTAATCAAATAACTGAGTAAAAGTAGGTATAATGCATAGTATAATGTGTCCTACACAAATGTAACAAACTCAAAGAGTGCACAAGTGGGAGCTGCAGCCTAACTTAGAAAATGGTGAACCACAGCAGAATTCTGCAGATCTCAAGTGATTTGTTGCAAAAATAAATCTTAGAGACAGCACATCAGTAAGAAACAACACATATCCATTTGCAAGGCAGATTTTTTTTCCTCTGGAGAAGTAGCCTAATGTACGGTACAGAAACAAGATGCTTTTTTGTTCAAAGTGAAAAATGGCAGACCTAAAGGCTGCTGCAGGTTTCAGAAAGAGTGTTGCTCAAAATGTTTGATGGTGTCAAATTTGTGACTGTACAAGGTTCTTTTTGTGCCAAAAATGGGTTGGTGCCTAATGTTAGTGGATTTTCCAGCATGCATTAATGTTGTCTTTTTCAATTTTCCTGTTTTTCTTCATTGTCTTGGCTTAGCACATCCCTTAGTGGAGATGCTGTGAGTCGGTGGAGTGGATCCAGTCCGGACCAGGATGCCATATATGATCTACACATTACTGAGAATAATAACATTTTGTCTGTGCTTTTCTGCTTTAACTGTTGTAATGCTGCAGGTCACATGACGCTACTCAGAAAATCATCCCAACCAGTCAGACACGCAAACATGGTGAGAGGCAACATTAGAGAAATTAAGTAGGTAAAGAGATAGAAGGGGGAAAGAAAAAAAGAATGTATTATAGCTGCTTTGTTCTTTCAATGCATTACAACTCTTTACAAAGTGGTTGAGACTGTAGTTATAAAAGGAAAAACAAGTGAAGCTTCACTTTTTACCACATTGCAAAATTTAACACCATTATCATGTGATACATGATACATATGCAGTGTTATGGTGACTTTGTGTTCTCTGCTGTAATACTGTAATATACAGTTATTTATTGCCTATAGGTCAGAGCAAAAGCCTATACTCTCCCCTCGGCTTGTGTCCAGTCAAATGGGGGCAATAGTGTGTAAACTATCAAACATTCTTAATCAGATTATTGGGCAAATTGAGCCACTGTTAACCATGTAAATACTTTAATCTTAGTATTACATTAATCTGGTTATCCAGAGTAGCCAGGTGTACTGGGTTTTGGCTGACTTATTCCAGCCAATTTCCTCCCCGTCATGTTCATGAGGCATTTTTAAATCTCACCTATAATGTTATGACTGGACTCATGGAAGAGGAACAGGCTTAATGACGACTGGCTCTGTCTGCTATTATGGCCCATAATCCCCCGGGAACAAGTGCTTGGCAGGTAGCATAATGTCTATTTCTCGCTCTGTTTTTTTTTGTTTTTTTTTTTTGTCTCTGCCACATTAACGGAACCACACTTGTTGTTTCTTGTCAGCGTGACAGGTGTGACACATTGTGTACAGATTACATGAAAAAGGCAGAGCGATACTGTGGGAACACAAGTCCGTGCGCTGTGAATGATGTGCTGCTGCGTCTGGAGCCGTTTTCTGTCATGATGGATGGCTTCCTGCAACATGTACTTTCCTCCCTTTATGGGATGTGTTTCTGCAGCTTTAATAAAACAGCTGATGTTGAGTTGAGCTCGTTTTCTGAAGAATTTCGCTGCATCTAAAACTCAGCAGTGAGCACGGGGAATTAAAGATGAATAAACAGAAACCATATGTACAGCAGGCTACTTATTGACTGTAGCTCTGCTTTGTGATTTTGCCTGCTCACACAAGTGTGGTTTTGCATGAAACTATTGTGTGATTCCAAAACCTATGTATATATTCAAATGATAAATTTAGCATGTGCATCATACAGTGTTTACCTGGTACATGTGTGTGTTTTTTTTTCCAGTCGAATACATGTGTTTACCAACAACATGTGCAGTCAGCCTCATAAAACACAAGTTTAAAAATGAACCTGATTGACTGTTTAATAGTGTGTGAATGATTAGATTGTTTATCATGCGACATGGGTCTATTCATATACAGGCTTCCCTGGCAAATAACATTTTCATAACCGCCCACTGGATCCTCCCCCTGTTGCTCAGACAGATGTGAATTAGAGAAATCAATTTTAATTTGCGTAATCCTGCATGTCAAATATGTCAAATACATGCAGTTAGTGTACATTTATGCGCATCTTGATAAATGCGCAAGGGTTAGCAGTTGGTAGGGAGCCTGGGTGGTTTCTTTAGTATGCAGACGTGAGAGTAAGTCTCAGAAAGCATCAGCCATCCACTTTCTCTGTGTTATTTCTCACGTATGGAGAGACAGATAGGGTGACATGGCTGAAACCCCTGCCTTGCTCCCCATAGGCAGCACATGTCAACCACCTTCTGGGGCCTTGTCAGCAGCCAAAAGGTTTTAATGGAACTGTGTTTTGGGATTTGCGCATGTCGCTGGGCTTGTTCGAGAGACGGGAAGTGTCAGGGGGGAAAGAGAGAGAGAGAGAGGAGAGACCTCTTTGAGTATAAAGCCGTTGAAAGGAGACATGGCGTTCGCCGAGAGAATAGCTGCTTCAGTCCTCTTATCCCTCCCCGCCAACACACACACAGACACAAACTCACACCGGCAGCCCCTCTCCCCAAGATGTTCTCTGTGAGTGCCTAACTTAGAGATAGGCCTGCGTGTTAGGTGATTGAGCTGCCGGGTGCCTATTCTGCACAACACATCTTCATTTAGCCAGAGTGAACACCTGCCGAGATTGGGATGTGATTCACTTTTGTATGCCTCCCTCTTTGCTGCGACTACCTGGCTCCCACAGTTTGACTGGGAGTCAAAACATTTCAGTGGAAAAACACATTCACAACTGGATGTTAACCACTACAATTTACATGAAAGTAACATTCATTTAAAATGTCAGATTTGAACTGGGAAGTGTCACATGAAAATGCAGGAAGTCTTCCATCTGCTTATGTCGCCTTTATTTGCATCTGCTAATGTCTGGCCTTCCTGCCCTGCTGACATTTGTGTCATTACATTTGAACAATAACTTTTATGCAAATAACTCCCTAATGAAAAACAAATGTTTGTCATTTTTGGCACATTTGTTCTTAATTTTGATTTTACCTTACTTTTTTTCATTTAAGCAGAATACATACTAAGTGCTAATTGAGTAATAAAAAACATAGTTCTACTGCAAGCTTTTATTGTGAAATGTACCATGAAGTAATATTTATTGTTTCATTAGTGCATTCGTGTTGTATTTTGTAGCAATTATTGAACTGTAAAGCTAAATAACTGAAGACTTCCTTTGTTACTGTCAAAGAATAACCACGATAGATTGTCGATTTCTTATTAATCTTTAATCACATCAATACATGAAAAAAAGAGCTGGATTCACTGAATTACGCATCATAATTTTCTCTTTTTTTCTTTCTTGTGTTTCTCACACACTGTTCACTTCATTACAGCTGAATCACAGTCACAGTAAAATACCCTGCATTTATTGCTGCTTCATCAGAGTTGTGAGAGAAACTTAGGTCCCCACATCCCTATTTAAACCCAGAGCTGTTATCACAAAGCACGACATGGCGCTGGCCTCAGTGGATACTAATTGCAAAACAATTACACAGCAGGAGCGTCCCGTGTCGGCCATCAGACCTCTGCCCAATGTGACTATCACCGCAGAGAACGCCTGTGGTTAAAGCATGGCCTCAAAGCAAGATAATGGCAGACTAACTTAACATGATTACTACTGAATTATGTTGAAACTCTCAAGGGACATGCCTGCACTAGTTTCTCATCAACATTTTAGTGCGACGCCTCATTTTTTCCCCCCAATTCTGTTGTTTTAATGAATTATTGAGTTTAAAAATAATTGAGTGTCAACTCTTAAAACGTGTGACACTTTTGCCTGCACAGAAAAGTAGTATATGACATGTACTGTATGTCCACATATCAAGAGTGATGTCACCAGCAGGAGGTTATTATTACATTTATACATCATCTGGATTTATGAAGTTCATGACACATGAGGAATTGCCATGGTAAAATCTGTATAGGTGCATATCTAAAAATATGTTGTATACAACCCTTTATAGTGATGATACCTTTCATTTTCACATTCAAGTTTATATCAAATGAAAATTAGGCTCTGCATATGCATTTATTTTTATTATTTATTGATATTATAATTATTACTTCTCACTTGGATATAATGCTTATACATTTCCATTTCCTGTACAACATGGCATATATGCAAAAACAAAAAGATTTATTTACAGTATATATTCCATATGAAAATTCATGTATGTGGTATATTACATTTGTTTCAAACTGTGACATTTAACCAACAGTTGGCCAGATTGTGATTGTGTACTACAGCTTTGCATGTGTTTTTGGACAACAGTGACAAATGTGAAATGTTCTGTGTATAGGTGCTGACTATATACTGATAGTGACTGTGTCCTATTCCTCTTTTGATGACTGGTTGTCAAGTGAACAAATAACCAATGTTCATACACTTAAAATGAATCTTTATATGTCCCTGACAGGTGATGTTTTTTTGTTGCAGGGTGAGTAATGACTGTCCTCATTCAGACACAAATGCTGCAGCAGTGTGACATGCTGCCAAAGGGAGGAGGGCTGGGTGTGTGGAGTCTGACTTTGACACTGGAGAAGATACATCCCATCTCCAAAAGTCAACACTGATTTCTTTTAACCGCAATGACAAGTGCATTCATAAGTTGTTTTTATAACACTTACGGGTCATTGTAAAAGGCAACAAAGAATTATGCTTGTCATTTAGCCATGGGAATATTATTTTAGTGACCTCCTGACCTTTTCTCAGTCTGGTCAATGTTTAGTTTTGACCTCACATAAATATGAATATCCAAATATTCATTGTCCCCTGAGCATGAATCCTAATGTGTTTGGTGACCTTTTGACTTTTCCTCAGGCGCCAGCACCACACCAAAGACCCACTTACACATAAGAACAGTCTCTACATCCTAATGTTGTAATGTAGCCTCTTGGGGCTGCTTACTGTGATTTAGCATCTTGCTGCAATGACCAAGTTTTAACCTCTGTCACTGGAATGTAAATACTGACTAGCAACCGCTTGATGTTGAATCAAAGACCAGACCAAACCAGTAAATATTGGTCTGTCCCCACTGTGAATCAGAGAGAGCACACATACTTAATGCTACAGCGCTGAACCTCCTTCAAAAATCAGAGACGCTTACCCAACTTAATGTCATAATCCCTTCCACTTCATCAGAGCTGCAGAACTACCACCATGACGGCTCAGCTCACTTATTCCGTGGAGAGAACACTCAACCATCCAGCCTCATCAAGTCTATTTATCAGAATGATCTCTTTAAAGTCAGCTCTCCCCATCCCGTCGCCCTACTTAAAGCCATGTCGTGTTAGCGCCCATAGATCGTCTCCCTCATTCACGTCGTCACATCACTGTGCTTATTCTCTCATTACAGAGAACGGGGCATCAACTCTGTCTTTGCTGGGATTAATGTAACTGGATACTTTGTCAACATGTATGAACATCTCTAATGGAGAAACTTTGCTGTCATTACATAACCCTGATTTATGAAGTAAGGATACTACTACACGTCTGATAAAATGGGGTTAAAATTATTTTTCAGTCCATTTCTGATATAACTGACAAAACTGACTCTTAAACCACTACTATGTTGAGTAATTCAGACTTGTAAATGATGTCTGATTGTCACTGTGGCAGTTTGACTAAATGTTTTTCAACTGGGAGTCTGCCTTTCAATTCATTTGCATCCCATGTGGCTCTGTTGTCCCATGACAATACCCATTTACCTTTCTTGCCCCGTTAGTCCCAGGCATTCCTGAATGTATTCCCACAATCCTGTTTTACCCAATCCCCCTAATTACTCTCCCAGAGGACAGCAGTCCTTGAATGAACCGTGATTTTCTCCCCTCGCTTGTTAAACGTGCTTTTCCACAATTGAAAATAAAAAAATAAAAACAGTATTTTGGAAGACTAAGAAACGAGAACACCAGTGATCCTGCAAAATCCTATGTTGAAAACAGGCCACTGTCCTACATAAATCTGCTCTGCTGCTGAATTCTACTTTACTCATGGTAGAATATTGACTCACAGTAAAAAACATATCCAGGGCCGTTTGTTATTCTCTTCTATTTTGTTTTCCATCAAGATATATAAGCGGAGGAACACAGGTTACTCTACTTAGACACTAACACTTCATTAATACTCCTTGGAGAATTGTAGATTCTGATATTTTTCACCATTCAACCTGGGGCTCGTGATGGCAAGTAGGGTTGCAAAATTTCGGAAAATTTCGGAAATTCCCTGTAAATTTCCAGAAACTTTAGAAATTTGCCACCGCTTTGCAACCCCAATGGCAAGTTTTACATATTTATGTATACAAACAGTTTTCTCTGAATGTCAAGGTTAAAGGTAGAACATATATCCTTATAAAGCTCTCTCCTCCTTAAGGAAGAGGAAGCTTCAAGAGGATATATGGACAATCTCATGCTAAATGGGTGTTTGTAACTCCAGGCCAAATTGCGTATGGGCCATTATGTAATTTACCCGTCATAAAGTACCATGGCATGCTATTATCATCAAATGGAAATTTCAAGACAATTTTCTCAGTCGCGGTGAGCTAATGACAAGTTAGAAGAAGCCCTCTCAGGTTAGATGCATCTTCTCTGTCTATAGCTGGAGATAAAACAGGTGAAATGTACAGTATGTATCATGCTCAAGTGGTTAAATGCACTGGTTTCTCTAAATCAGTTCTCTGTACTCTGTACTTGCATTTGAACTGACACAGGTGCTGCAAACCCCTCAGTAGAGTTTAAATTATAGCTCATGCTGTTGTTGTCCAGGCAGGTACCAGTGCTGCATTATAGCAGCAAAGTGGTTGCTACATCTGTGTTTTACAAATATCTGGTAATACTGTCACTTTCTTTCCACCTGCTCTATCAGTGTGCAGACTTAGTATTGCACCTCTGAGGCCACAACTGTTTTCACAAGGTGAGTAGAGAGCCCCATTGTAGGCTCTCAATTATTTAACTCAAAACTACTTCCCATTTCCTTATTTGTACATATTTGTCCGACCAAAACAAACATGTGCCTTTAATGTCATTTATATCCCTAAACACCAATAAAATCACTTAATTAGCTTATTATATTGTGGACCACCTGCTATTGTTTAATCATTTGTCCTTCAGATTTAATTAACAGCACAAACATGTAACAATATTCAGCAGCTGACTAAATAACATGTCTCTCAGACATTACCCTGCAGCACATCAACAGCACATTCTTCAAAATAAACACACCTTCCAACAGAGGTCGACTGTCAATAAAAACACTTGTCTTTGAGCTAAAACTTTGAGCTACATTGTATTAAGATAGAAAACCACAACACACACCGCAGTCGTCAGATTTCTTCAACATGAAGCACATAATATTTCAGTGGTGGAAATGGGCAATTTCCTAAGTACAGCACATCCCACCACCTCATTCATTAAACATTGCTGCCTAAATAATGTGAGACAACTTTTCTGTGCCTGTAACTGTGGGTAAAATACAGTTGGAGAGGGGTCATGACCCCCTGCACCTGCACAGGCTAATCACCCACTCTGAGACTGAGGGGTGAGAGGTCTGAGGGCAGAGAGCACGCATACATGTGTGCCAACCTGAATCTCCCACCTCACCTTTTCCACCCCTGTCATTTTTTCCCCCTCCCATTCTCTCTCCCCCGACACACCAAGCTCACCCCCTCCTCTCCCCTGCTGATTTGCTGCCTCGCTGCCGTTTCCTGTTGACGACTTGTCATGCTGCTATACGGCTGCCCCAGGGTGCCTAAGCCATCATAATTTCAGATGACTCTGCCCCATGATGCACCCACACAGAGACGCTCTGTTGGCATGTCTCTTATGTGACTCAATTTAAATCTCTTTTTAATTTGACACATAATATTTTTTGACTTAAATATTGTTTTTCTCACATTGCCTTCATCTGTGATCCTCCTCACTTGTGGTCTCCAAACAAGATGACACATATTCACAGAAATGTATACAAATGTGATTTAACCAGTGGCAGATCCTGTCCTGAAGTAATTACCAATACAAAGTAAAAGGTGTAGCCCATTAGATTGATGCTCAGCTAGCTCGGGAGTTCTTCTGTTCGTTCATCTTGGTAAATCATGGATGTAAACAGGGAGGAATATCTCACAGCAAATCTTATGCATGCGCACAAACATCAACAGAGCCACTGGTGAGCTAGTGCTACAGCAAGGCTAAAAACTGAAATCAAATTAATGTTTTCTGAACAACTTTTTCATGTCGGGGCTTCAGGACATTGGGTCAGTATGGACGAGCAGTATGGAGGTATTTGGATGTTTCATAGTGTGTGTTTTTGGACGATGCAAAAGTGAGCACTATCCGCTGCCATTATATTATGAAAATCTGTTCCCAGCCGGACCCCCCCTGGAACTCCAAAAGCGTTTTGATAACTCTGAAAGTTCTCCAAACCCTTCGTTGGCATGACGGTGAGTGGAAAATTGGTGTATTATGGATTTTGGGTGAAGCATCCCTTTAAGAGGAACGTAATTAACGTTAAACATTTGAAAGTGGTGTCTTTTTTACATTTCCAACGGCTTCTCAGCTCCTCACTTCAAAATCTTGGGATATGGTAGGCTGCAAAGGATAGGTGCAGTGCGACCTCCTACAACTGGCAAAGGAAGGCTGCCTTTGGAGGAGCCCTTGAATTGGGACAGGCCTTGTCGTGACTCTGTGACATAATTGGCCTTCAAATGCCGCCTCCGAAGGCTGCAGCCACTGAATTGGGACACAGCTATAATATGACCGATATATATGAAGTTGTCACTATAGTCAGTCAGTACATAATAAAATAAGCCAGGACTTAACTTGTTTGGTACAAATCACACTAAATTTATGAAACTAGGAATGCAGAGGTTAAGTCACACATTGCTAACACTCAAATATCTAAAACATGGAGACTGTCCTATAATATTAATGACCACATAGGTCATCTGTGCAACCAACTTAAACCACCAATCAGTTACATTTTGTTGTGAGGCAACCCCAGCTCAAGCAGGAGGCAAAGGAAGATGTCAGGTGAAATAATATGAAGAACAACATAGCCCATGCGAAGAGCTTACCTACAGTGAGTACTACTATTTAAATGTACTTCCGCCATCGGATTGAATGCATTGCTCTTCTCCTGTTGCAGCTTCCTCTGAAACAATCTAACAGAACTAAGAGCGTGAAAATTAAGTGGCTCCATTAACCTGCTCCTAGAATAACCATACTGAAGATACTGGAAAGTTGTCATGGGAACATTTTCTCTTTCCTGAGCTTTGACTATAGTTCCCCTCGACACCAAAGCACTAACATGAATTACGTAGATAAGCAACACAGAGACAACAAAAGAAAAATCCACTGTGTGCACATACATGGGTGTGCCATGTAAAGACTGACAGATGATGGCATGTTGCTCTCATCCGGGAAAGGAACCTGAGACTTTTTTTTCCCAATTTCTCTTAAGAAAAGATGATGCCATTAGTCTTGCAAGCAAAACAAATGCAGACAAAGAGTTAATATTTATAGCAGAATCTAAAGCCTACCTGTGTATTCATTAAGCCTGCAGTGGGGCTTTTCTAAGATATTCTCCAGAAGAAACAAGCTGGGTTTTTTAAAATAAATTCTGAAATTATACAAGAAAGCTGGTCAAGTTATTAAAAAAAAAGTTTTATTTTATTCATTTATAGAGAAAGCCAAATAAGAATGAAGCCAATTAATTTGGAAAAACAAATATGTGGCATATTAAACTACATCAAAGGTCCAAGTGCAACACAAGACAATGAGATTCTATTCTGTTGTCTTTAATATTTTGGATGTTATTTTGCAGGACGGATTCGATCTCTTATTACCTGTGGTGTTCACGGGTAATTTCATAATCTTGTTCATACAATTAACTGGATTAACTGGGAATCCCTGATGCACTTTTGTTGCAGTGGTCACAGGTGTTCTCACTTTTGTTGCACTGAGGTTGTACTTTGGAGCCTGTGTTTTTCAGTTTAGTCTCGCTACCCTGTTTTTAATTATACATAAGATCAAATTCCCCACACATCGACTTAAAACTAATACAATTATGCTAAGATGGTACGATTCTGAATCACTTAACATTTCAGAGATATGGCACAGGGGTGCACTCAGCTTGTAATGTTCAAAACGGACGAGGCATGGCACTCAATATAATCAACAGTGGGATGTTGAAAGAAGTGTTATTGAAGAAATTAGACATATAGCCCCTGGTTATTGTCCAGGGAGACGCATGAACATTTCCAAAGGTTGTAAACATTGATATTTGTTCAATATTGACTCCAGATTGACAGCTGGATAACAAATGGCTACCCACTGTGGTTTGCACCTTATTGATCCCTGTGCATATACAAATAGTGTAAAAATAAACCAATCATTTGTTCAAATTAGACATGCTCTGATCTTCGCATTTTCTGGACTTTGAATGTGCCCAACACTGCTGGTACATCCTGACAGTGCTACCAAACATCAGAGGGTCATTATGAGGACAGAAGCTACGCAGCTGGTTTGAAAGACTTTGGTGTTTCTGACAAGCACACAACACAGGCCAGCAAACTTTGAAATGAAATGTATCTCATTATTCTCCCTGCACAGAAATGCATCCACATACAAAAATTGTTTGGCTTCACCTGGTGCTCCCACTCACCGAAAACACACTGATCACAAACAGCAGACGGGGGCTTCACACTTTTTTTTTTTTTTTTTTCCTGTTCTCAATTTTTTTTTTCCTTTTTTAAAATCACACACGTTGCTGTGGGGAAGTTCATGGATCATAAATGTGGAACGACTTAATGCACCCTTTAGCGGGTCTCCTTCATGCTCCAAGAGGCTGCCTTGGAGCAGGTCTTGAGAGCAGCAGCAGGACTTCAGTGCATCTCGAGTGAGAGAGAGAGAGAGAGAGAGAGAGAGAGAGAGAGAGACGGAGAGAGAGAGAGGTGGTGGTGGTGGTGGGGGGGGGGGGGTTACAGTATTGGAGATGCAATAGCTGGCAGCTGATGGAAAATATCTCCCACAAATAGAGTGGCAGTGAATTATTAAAAGGAAAATGGTCATTTTGTGAATAAAGGAAAAAAAACACACCTTTCCATACCTTTCACAACAGAGACCCCAGTATGTGTGTGTGTGTGTGTACAGGTTGGCAGTGTACACTCCAAGGCTTTAAAAGCTCTCGATAGACAGGTTCACTGGGAAATAAAGAGGCTGTTAAACTACCCTGCAAATACTTGCCCACTGGGCAACAGTCGTGTTGGGGAAGAAATGCAGGTGTGTTCACTGAGGGAGGGGGATGTAAAGAAAGTGATGTGGGAAAGACCCAGTTTCTGCCAAAAGCTACTGCATTAGGGGATGTATAAATATGAATCAGGATTTTCCAATTATATGCATTATTTTTCTATTTAGCTCAAAGGCAGTAGAGGCGTTTAAAGTAAAAGCTCTAAGGCATACAAAGTTAACAAAACAAGCAAAGTATAGTAGCTTTAGGAAGAAAATAAACACAACAGCAACACTTAATGCCTGTCAAAAGTGTTAAATGTTTTTAAGCTTCAGTACCCCCTCAACATTTCAATTTGCCATTGCTGTTACTTTCCTTTACTGTAGGTGGCACATGATGACTTATAGAAATGAGCTAAAAATGCCTGGACAACACCCTCTTATGGGAAATGTGCATAAAATCTCAAGCTGGCTTCACAAAAAGGACTTAGAAAAAACTTTCATGAGGTTAAGTGGGTTTTCAGACCTGCCCAGGCCACCAGTCAGGGAAAACTAGTGGCACTGATCGGTCTGCTATAGGAGCTGACAACAGAAGAAGCTCAAGTTACCAAGAGGAAGAAATCAAGGTGTGAGATATGAAAACAATGAGATATATCCAAGTTTGGAATAAAAACAAGGGGCAACATTTTTTCTTCATCTGGAGAATATGATTTCTAGGCTGTGACCTCCTTTTAGTTGAACGTTTATGGTGCAAACAAACCAAAAACTGCACCTCATGTAATTTGGATATTGCAGTGTGTTTCCCCAGTGATTGTTCCCCATCAGGCCAATAACAGGCCAAAAAAGATATTTGTTTTTCATATTCATTTTCTCCAATGTTTGTCTTTCCATTCTAAGGAAAACATCATGCACTTAGCCATAGTGCAATTTTGATTATTTTTCAAATAACTGTGCAACTGATGACTAGTAATTTAGCTTTGTGAGCCTTGATTGCTACAAAATGGACCATAGGTTTTAAAGTTCTGGGCAGCAAGGGTTTTTTTTTTCACTGAAACTTCAAGGAGTTGACAGTGAGAGTAAACATGACTAAGAGTGGTGCTGCAGCACTCCACTGACCTGGTGAAGCAATTTCCTGGTTTGTTTCAGGGACTCCAGTACTATAAGTGGTTTTGCCACCCAGTGCAGTCAGTGTCCACCTTCTCACAGGGACACTGAAGTGGCCCTACATCACAACTATAATTCATTTTAATTGAACTTTTCAAAAGTTCCAGCGATCACACTCCACCTAGAACCAGATACCAGACGGACAGAGACCCTGCTTAATCACTCAGTGGCATTTTCAACGGTCTAACCACAGCCCTCAAAAAAAAAAAAAAAAAAAAAAAAAAAAGTCTGTGAATTAAGAAGTTGGCATCACTCAAGACAGATGACATTTTTACTTGGTTTGAGAAGAGGAAGACGGAAAAGTGGGGGAAAATCCCAGACTAAAGTGACTGAAAGACACTAATCACTGTTTGGTGTGTCGCACCATATAATAATCTCCAACCAGAGCACATTTTTAATCATGTCTCTGAAATGGAAGAATAAAGAATCCAACAGATTTAACGAGACTGATCTGTTGGTACATATCAACATATCAATGCAAACACTGAAAAGCTGCAGGCACACAGGATGAGGGAGTGTTTACTGAGCACTTGCTGTAATCAAAATATCCCAGTCACTGCTATAACACCCCCCATGCTTTAGATTGCCTCCTTGTTAACAGTATACATTCAACATTTATCTGTGTTTTTTTTTTTTTTTTTTTATACTCTATAGCAAATATTGGATTTCTGAATGTCATGGCAAAATGCCACACAGTCAATGGAGGTACATATGACTGATTATTAAGTCACTGTATGTGGCCTTACTGTGCCATAGGTAATATTTTCATTTGACTTGTTTAAATGATTTTCTGATTTGGTGGAAACTATAGAAGAAGAAAATGTCACACTTCCATTATCCTACAAAAGAACTGCGCCATAGTGTTGCTACAGTGTCGCTACAGTGTACACTGTGAAATGTCTGTGAGGTGCTGTGGATTATTACAAGGGTACAGAGACACAAATTGAGTCATGATGGGAATTATCGCCAAGATCTCACACAATATAGGAGCGAACCGTGAACTTGAAGATGGGCCGTGAGGGGTTGACATTTAAAAACTGTCTGGAGGGAGGACCGATTGCTGCTCGCTGTGGGGAGCCTTGTAGATATCCTTGGCTGCTTTAATGATCCTTATTCATCTTTACCTACTCACCCTCCATGTCACACACATACAGTACCACGTCCCTGCACAGACACACTGGCATACATTTTACCACAGCGGACCCGACTTCAGTCACACACGATGATGGTTCTTGTGCTCTATGTAGCATAGCACATAAATTATAGAGCACATGTTCCATGTAAGCTGCAAGTTGTATTCTCTTCTATTGGGCTACTCTCTGACTGCATAGTTTTTCAGACACTCTCACTCTCACATATTTTGTCTTCACATGAGTGGTATATAAGTTTTACTCCACTGGCTCTGAGAGCAGAAAGATAAGTGGAGATGTGCAGCACTTTATTTCCATGTCAGGATTCTTCTTTTCTACTTGATTGGCTTTTCATCACACAGCATGCGGTGCAGACACAGAGGCAACAGGAAAGGCAAGCGAAGAATGGCATGCATTTAAAAAGAGATGAAGAGCAGACACGGGATTAGGGGCGGGATGAGGCCTGACGGCTGATGATCTTTGATGGAGCGTCTAGCGAGTCGCAAAAGGATCACTTCCAGCTGAAATGCTGCTCCACATTCCCCCACACACCTGTGCATGTACGCAGCATGTGGGACCTATTCGAACACTGCGCTCATTCAGAAATTATGACAATGAAACAGAGAGCATCAAAAGTCCAAGGTGCCAGCAGCCTGCACATGCAGAACCACTGGATAAGAGAGAGAAAACTCATCACCAGCTGCCTGTCAGACATTTCCTTCCATTTGTTTCTCAGAATGAGACAAATCAGAAAAACCTTCATGTGGAAAAATTCTCTTCTGTTTCCTCTGCCATCCCGTCTGCTCATCTGTTTTACCTTGTCATTTTGTTGACACTGTGTAAAAAACTGAGTTTAGTAAGTGTAAATCCTTACAATTTACTCTGATAACCTGCGATGGCAGTGGTACAAACAGGGCTCCTCCTATATGCCTCTATGTCCAACTTTCTGTGTCAACAGTGTGAGAAGAAAAATCAAAATCCAGAAAGTTGGAGGAGAGGGTACGGCGGCTTATTATGACTCCCACTGGAGGGTGTTCAAAAGAGCTGTGCTCTGACACCCAATGTGCTGCGTTTGTTGCTTTCTGTTTTAATCTTGCCTGAAGATATATGTTTATCAAAGTGAATTTTCAGCGTCTGTTTTCAGGGCTTTGCCGGCGCTTTCAAATCTCCCAGTATTCAAAGGAGCAGGCCAGAACATGAAATGATGAGCACATCACCAGCTCAGACTCAACCAGATGCAGCAACACGGCGCAACAGTAAATCACTACAGTAATGTGATGACTGCATGTTGATATGAAAGCCAGGTTGCAGGAGACTGTGTGGGAGGAAAAACACTGCTGTCAATACCAGCAGCATTCTGTAGTTTGTCCCTTTAAAAAAAATTATATCTATTGATGCTGCACCAAAAAGGTGCGTGTGTTTCCTTTGAAAAGTTAAGACGTTCCATGCAAACCAGTACAGTACAGTAAGATCATGGCAATGATGTGGCGTTTTTTTTTTGTTGTTGTTGTTTTTTTTAAATGAAGTTTTTGCCTTTGACGGTGCCAGTGGATCGAGATAAATGCAGCAATGGCGTAACAAAGGGAAGAAAATGCAGCATATGGTTCCAGCATCCATCCGAGTCAAAATGAGGACTAGCTGCTCAGGGCATTTCAGGCATCCCAGGCATTCAGGTATCGTTTACTATGCACATATTTGGTCAAAATTAAGTTATACCCTCCTTTTGCCATTAAAAATTACACCATGAAAATGTAAAATCAATCATTCGCTTTTTTTCTTTCTGACATTGTAATTTTGCCCAGTCTGTAGTTATGAGCGACGAGCTGTAGTCTCTGCAGAAGAAAGACATAGATATCTAGATGGATAGATGAGGGCTGCTTGAAGTGAAACCTTACTGCTTGTAAGACAGCCACAGCTAGATTTAGCTATAACTAAAGCTATTGCTTGTTATTGATATTTTATTGAAAGACATCAAAGTTGACATTTTGTGGTTGTGTTTCAGATAAATAAGGCAGCACCTAAATCTACATGACTGGCAAAGAATAAAGAAACAAACTCCTGCTAAAGTAGCTGGCTTCGAGGAACTCACTGGATGTACCGTATTGAATGAGTATAGCAAAATTTGTATTTGTAATGTAAGTTTAAGGTATTAAATTGATTTTAATATTTGATTTTATGATGGAGACTTAGCTAAAAAGCAAAACATGATTCCCATCCTAGATTGTTAAGTGTAAACAACGAGGTGAGAGAAGGTCATCTTTGCTGTTGAGGAACTGTGACCAAAGGTGCATTTTAAGAAACTGTATTGTAAAAAGATTTTCAAGACAATACAACCTTCCCATCTGTTTTACAGTCTGCAGTCCAGCCTGAAAGCTTCTTTAATGGTGTAGATTAGTTGCAACACAATCAACTTGAAGCTGCATCAATGCATTTTTGTGTACTTTGGGACAGAAGGACAAACCAATCATTGACATCATCACCTTAGAGAGTTGTAAACTGTGTTGGCATTAGAAAACAACACAGAACAACACCAGCATTTTCCACTTGTAATGTGCCAACAGACAAAATGAAGTTACAGTCACCGCAGAGTAACAACTTACAGATGTGATAATGCCCTGTGGAGCTAAGGGGGAACTGCTGAGTTTCATTGCCACCAGTGACACATTTCACAATGCAAGGAATCATTTAATCCACTGTTAATGCGAAAACATTGATTAGTGCAGCTTTAAGTTTTCTGCCTCAGTATCCCCTGAGGAAGAAGTAGAGGACATGACTGGGGAGAATTAGCTACAACTGCACTGCTCTGCTTCGCCTGCTGTTAATGTGACCCCTTCTGCTGCTGGGAGTAAGGCCAGAATGTGGACAGGGGCAAATGCGTACACACCTTCAACCTTCTGGCAACATGGACAGCAACCTTAAGGTGGTCACATGTGCAAGTACTTTGGGCAGCTCTACAGTGGGGGCATGTCTCCCTGTCGTGGTTTGTAGATTACAGACTCTTGCTCCTTTGTGAGCAAGAGTTGGCACCTAGCCCTTCCTGCTTGTACATGTGTGTATGTGTCATACAAGACATGCACTGATGATTTCTTCATCTTTAGCTGTAATCCCTGAGGTCAAAAGCCTTACTCCCTTGACCCCAGCACTACACCACTGACAGCATACTCCACTGAGTCTTGTGCAGATCTCTCTTTTAACCACTTCCATTTTTAGCTTAACCCTGATCTGTGCACCGCTGTTTATCCAACACAATTAACATAACTTAACTGTGTTTATAGCTACTGCTGTTGTCGCTCCTTGGGTGAGTGTTAATCTAGATTTCACTGTTTGACACCATTTTGCAGCATAAGTCCTTTTTTCCACTGAAGTTATTCAAATGTGTCCCTGCTCATGTCTGTGGAGATTTCTTTTGAAGAAATAAACAACCTTTACTTTGAAAACTTTTTTACTTTATTTTATGGCTTGGCCCAGATAATGAGCCAAATCTTTTCACTGGTGGTTGAACAATACTTCAGCATACACTATTTGTGGTTTCCCAAGTGGTTCACTACTTCCATTGATTAATTATCATTTCTTGATTTTACACTGTACTGTAATGAGATCTGTGTTTCCGAAAGTCGGAGTTCAAAAGAGACGAGACTAAATCTTAGGATGAACAGTTTTAACAGTTTTTAAGTACCATGAAGAAAATCTCAAGTCTTTCTCCATGGCACAGAGTGTTTCTTATCTACAGAGGGGAAATGGAAATGGAATGTGAAATCTGTACTTTATTTCCTTTCAAATTGCTAGTAACTGTAAAATAGAGGGAAAATAAATAATGTAACATTTCATGTATATGAAAGTCATTCTTTCACAACATTTAAGATGCTACTGAAATTGAAAGTGTCAAACCCCACCTGACTATGGTCTCTCCGAGGCTTTTTTGCGTTCCCATCAACACGTCAATAATGTTGTTAATAATTCACTCCTGAAAGCAGGTAAACCCAACAAGAGAAAGCTTCTAGGATGTGGTTTTAAATTTTTCAGCTGAGACTGCAGTCAAGTCAGTCTACCGAATGGAAACAGTTTATTACAACAGGAGGTGATTCCTACTATTGTACATTTCATTGGTGAAAATGTGACAGAACCACCTGAGCAATAAATTACAATCAAATGCTATACTTTTTTCCTTCAAGTAGCTCAGGGAGGTGTTGGTTATGGGGCCATTTTTGATGCCATCTTTTGGGGAAATATTGGAAGGTTTATTCAGACATTTAAAAACATTTTGTTTTTCTATGGGACTTTTGTAATGGAAAGTCTGCTGGCAGGCAAACTGGAAGCCTCTGCTACAGCTACAATTATTTTCATAATAAATGAATGCAGCAATTATAAAATGTCAAGATAGTGTGAATGTCAGCACAAGTTCCATGGGGAGAGGTCCGCCAGTTATTTCTACATAAATATAATTTACAATATTGTTTCAGAAAGGAAAGCAGCAAAGCAGTAAATCCTCACATCTGAGAAGTTTATGCTATTTAAGATTTGATTGTAAAAATGTTCAACTCTGTTAATTGATTAATTGCAATTCACCTCTAGTTTCCACAGTGGAAAAGTGCAACTCATGTTAGGTAAAGTAATTTTCTGTAGGAAACACTGTTAAAACTAGTTGTCTAGTCTGCAGTTGATGCATAATCAAGTGCTGCTAACACCTAACAGGACTTGCTGGAGTCGATTGGTGTGGGAACCTCTCACTGTGCTGCTCCAGCCACTTGACCTGCAGCTCCACAGACAAAACAGATCAGTAAGGAGCTGCCATAGCAACAGGGAACCACCTCTTCCTCAAGATGCCCTTGGGACCCAGATAGAAACAGATGAGGCCGGGGTGACACTTTGAAAGAGAAGAGGGAGCATGGCAGCGAAATTTTAATGAGAAAGTTTTAATTGCCACATTTGTTTGAGAGCGAGAATTTCAGAGTACTAATGAAAGAGAATAAACCAAAATAATGTTGCACTTGCGTGTACACTCGGGGGAAGCAGAGCAGAGAATGGGCAGACAAAAAAAAAAAATGAAGGCAGAGCCTGTTCCAAAAGGCCATGAGGAAGAAGGAGGAGCAAGACTGAAAAGCAGACAGCAGGAGTTGGAGGGAAAAATGGCTGTCATGCATAGTAGCCGCTCCTCATGGGAAACGATAACAAAGCGAGATGCTATCTAATTATATCTCGCTTACCAAATCGATTTGAATCACAGCAACAGCGGCAAGTGCAACAGGCAAGAAATCTATTCCCAGCACTGTGCGAAGCGTAAAGGAATCACACGGCAAAATTGAAATCATCAATGACCGTCAGAGAGAGCGGATGGTGGTGTGGCTACTGGCAGCTCAGTGGTGATCAGAGTCTTATCCACACATCTGCTAGACACCAATCTTGTGCAAAAACCTGGAAGCACTCCCAGTCCCTCAGAGTTAGAGTCGTAGCAAAACAAAACCACAGCTAATCCATTATCTCACAGCAAGTTTCTCAGCAGTCTACTTTCTTCGGAAGAACGAAAAAAAAAAAAAAAGATTTTTCTATATTGTGTAAGGTGTGAAAAATAAATAATCTATAACATCCTTTAGGACCAGAAAAAAGGCATTAACCATGTTTTTCTGACAACGCAGCATTGACACAAACAGCTACTTCCCTTTAAAGAGGAACAAGGTGCTAATTAGCAGCAATGAACCTTGTCTATGTGACAGGTCTGCAAGCAAATATTGAAATGTACAATTCTTGGCTGAGGATACATCTGCTTCAGAAAGTCCCTGAGATGCTCAGTTTAGGTTAATGGAGTCTGTTTCATGAGTCAAACATGTATCAGCCATGAAGTGTGGTCTCTCCTCTAAGCTTTGCCAAGAAGCCACTGTGAGCCGCTGCAGCTGCCTGTGTTCTGACTTTGATGTTTAATTCATTTTCTTGGTAGCTTGTAAATGTGTCTTTTAGAGCTATGGAACACGAAGCCCAGTGTCTCGAGGTACAGACACATCTGAGATGGAAAGGTTGAGATGACAAGCGGGTGGGTAGATTTAACGCTACATGATTCCTATGCTCACAACTCCATGTGCAAATTTGTTTAACAATGGAAAGTGAGTTAAATAGTCCACTTGTTCACCTGTGAGCGAGAACTGACTTTTGAATCTTCAGTGTGGAGATTCCACGACTGAACGGCAACAAAGGGCAAACACAGCATTCATCACTGATTCACCACTTTCCCTTTATTATCATCTGGAAAACATTTGAGCCGACGAGAGTCTGTTTGTTTGTGCTCTGTCATACGTCTTGAACCCTTAAAAACAACAACACTGAAAGTAACAGTGACAACGAGGACATGTGGCAGGAAACACTGGCAAACACTTCAATTGACAGTGTGTATCAGCAGCAGATGGTGTTTCACGGAGATGGGACGTGTACACTTCTTCAAAACGGCTTTGACACCAGGTATCATGAATGTCTTGCAGCTCCTCAGTGCTATGGCAAACCTGATTGACTGCTTGTTTCTGTAATATGCATCTTGGGTGATAGTAATGCAATCAAAAATGTCTGCAATCAAACTGTAAAGGGACCAAAGCTCAACTGAATATCTGCTAAACCTTTTCCAGCAGTATTCAGAGACATAATACTGTCTGGTTCAAATCCAGCTGAGGGGCATGCCCCCTATCTTCTCATTTTGGCTTGGACCACAATAGAGGAGCCAGCCTGATAAACCCCAATGTCACTGACTGATTGATGACTGACTCACTGTCTGAAAAGATACACTATTGGTTGGCCGCCACTGTTTAACAAGTCAAAAATAAAGCGTTGTATTCAAGTATCACTAGTCATATTGGTTTATACAGTTAATGTTTTAAAACTCCTGATGTTAAATGGAGATATTTTAATGGAAAACGATTGAACAAGATGCAGCATAAGTAAGAGACGTGTTGCTGGTTGCTATAAAAGGCCTTAAGATAATGAGAACTGACAATGACTCTTCAGTTTCCAGAGGCTGAAGTCATCAGTCTGTCTTGGAAGATGCATTTGTTTCACCGAGAGAGTTTCTGTCTGCCCACTGAAATGGCATTGAGCAGTAATTAGGAGCACATTAACACATGTTAGTATTCACAGAGGAGGCGGTGGTGGTAAGATAAAGAGCACAGACAAGGAAGATAAGTGTAGATTGAGGAAAACGAAGAAAACCCACTCCATTTGAGCGATGAAAGAGGCAGAGGGTAAGAGACGGAGTGGGGAGGTGAAAGATGGAAGGGAAAAGACACGCCGGTGCTGATCGCAGACTGCTGATGATGAAAAGCTGCCTTCGGTATGCAAGTGTGGACCCGTTAATGAAAGGGAAACAGCAGCATGCGTTCCCATCGTTAGCCCTCATTAGCCCCCTCTCTGGGGGGTCTGTTGTGAACGCACTGAGGAGGCGGCTGGATGGAGGGAGACACACCACAGACGGAAAGATGAAGGCGTGGAAGGAGAAGAAAACAAAAGAGGATGGTGGGGGGTGGGAAGCTATTTGAGCTTTGTTTGTTGATAATGCATGTATGTAAAGATAATCTGAATTTTGTCCTACACTGTTTATGGCTGCTTTGATATCCCAGCATAAACTTTATGTCTCCCACCACAAAATTATATATTTATTTATATTTATTAATTTATATATATATGCATGAGACATCCCGGTACAGTAGTGTGACTAATTATCTGCTGAAACACTGTATTAGTTGCATGATTACCAAGCTCCTCTATAGCTAATTACATAGCCTGCTCTTGCCTGACCTCTGCCAGCATGATACATTGCTCTAATTCTCCATCTCCCACTCCTTCGACCACCCCCACCCCCCCACCCCCACCCTTTCTTTTTTCGTCTTTTTAAAAGTTCACTTCAACTCCCTTTGAAAATGTGACCTTTTTATACCTTATCTTAACTACCCATAAAATATGGCCATAAAATATAAAAAGGAACATTTTACCCCTGGAGTCAAAATCAGCATAACCCACTACCCCAGTTAATTAAATGAACTGTTTAAAACACAAAATGTATTCTACCTGTTTGGCTGCTGCGTCATGAGCCAATTTAAACCAGGATCTACTGCACAAATACAGGTACAGTATTTCTTAAGGCAGAATTAACTGGTGCACCAAAATAGGACGCTCATAATTCTCATAAAAGTTAAATGCAATGCAAAAAAAATGATTTTTCTTTTTTTTTTCTTCTTTTGTTGCAGAGACAAACAGTGGCTGAGACAGTGTTGATTCCCTAGACAACAACAGTGTAGCATTTCCCCTCCTTTTAGCCATTGCAGAAAATCATCTGAAAGTATATTCAATTCAGCTTTTCCCTATATCTTCTTGTCTTGGCAGAGGAAGGAAGAGGAAAAATAAAAATGTTCTTTAGACAGATACCTGGATGGAAATTTCAGCAGGGTAAGTAAAGCATCCACCAAGGATGTGTGTCCAGACAGTAAATCTGGCATCCTCTTTTGTTCTCCCATTCTTCAAACTGATTTTATGTCTTTCACAAGGTTCAATTGCTCATTTCCTGCCCAGTGTCAGCCGTATTGATGTCACCTATCAAGCTTATTTTGGATCAGACTGAAGGAGAAAAAAACAATAAAAAAGAAAAAAGCCAGACAATTGTGTCTGCTGCAAGGGTTGATGTGAAGATTATCCCTGCCTATACCGTCTGTGCTTTCCATACACTGCTCCATATTTACTGCCCTAATGGTTGTCTAATGTAATGTAGTAGAGATCATAGTGCTAAATAGGTTAAACATGAAGTAAATCACTCTCTGGTACTGGTAAGGCCTGTTTGACCTGAACCTGTTGATGAGAAGAAAACAGACTGCCACATTAAATTTGCACTTCTGAAGACATTAGTAGGTGGCAAAGTCCGTTGTACAAACATATCACTCAACACACCAGAAAAGTACCACACTGCGGCTATTTTTCACATTAAACCATGATATTATATTGCACATAGAGAGGTGTTGCATTAGTACAGCTATACATTATGTATGGACACTTTCCCTTTATTTCAAAGCAGCCTAACCATTTCCCGCTCTCAGGAAGCTCTTAATTTGTCACTAATTCTAATCACAACAGTATGTAAGGTCACGTAACTGTTTCTTTTTATTTAAGAAAGAAACTGTAGATGTCAAAGGTAACAGGAATCTCACAGACACCTATTTTGAAAATCTAATCTTAGTGGCAGCAGTGTGAACACAGGGTCAAATGGCATATTGTGGCTGAGAAATACATTTTCATACATCCATTATAAAAACAATAGCTTTGAAGAGGAACTCTGCAGGATTTTTATCTTAACTAGGCTACATTTTTACCTTCATTAAACAGCTTCGGAGTGATTGTGATGGTTGAATAAATGACTTGTAACTTGTTACAGGGAGAATGGAGGCTCTCTGCCTTCTAGTGTCTCTTGGCTGGAAACCAAGCTTGCAAGATCAGACGACATACTATATAATAAATAACGTTATCCACCGCATCGTGGAAGTTTTCTTGCCGGCTTCGTTGAAAACAAATGCAGCAGAAAAGCAACTGGACTTGCATAGTTCCCCTTTAAAACTCTTCAGTAGAACATGAGATACAATTGCATTCAGGATACAAATTCCATTTTGAGTCCTATCAACACATGCACGGAGATCGCATCATTCTGGTTCATTCATCAGTTGTGTGACTGGTCACGTGCCGTCACATTAATGCAGCTGTACAGCATAACCTGGCATATAACCTGGCATTTCTCTTTCTCTGTTCAGACATGTTGTTGTGTATTAAGGGGAACACACTCTCTCATTACTTCTTGGATTCTTCAAAGCTTTTTTTCCTGATACATGGAAGTGTATTAACATTTGCTATTCAATGGTCAATTCATTAAATGTCTACATAAATTATTTTACAACAAGCAGTGTCACATCTTCTTAGAAGAGTCTACTCTTTATGTGGGTGTCTGCTCAGTTATCTAGTTTCTGACACCTCTAATTGATGAATGTGCTGGATTTTTCAAACTGCTGCACTAATACAGATGCCTCAACCAACACAGAAATTATTCTATAGGAATCCAGCACCCGACAGGGATAAACAAGTGCAAAAACATCAGTGCTTTGTTCAATACCAAACCTATGGTGACTGTTAAACATTCAAGGTAGCTGACAGCATCTATAACATGCACATGCATGATAAAGCTGTGGCTTGTTTCAATGTCTGTGCAACCATTGTTCCTTTGGTGGCAAGTTTACATACATCAGTTAACTATAAAGGCCCACACATTCAAATATTAGACTAGAATAGTTTCATCATCACATTATCACATGCAAGCTTTCATCTCCAGCACAAGCTGTCCAAGTTTAATATTCTGGCTTTGTCATGTCTCTTTGAAAATGCATCAGAAATAAAGAAACGTCAGAAGAATGAATGATGAATGAGAGGATGTTTTACTGCCTTTTCATCTTTACCAGTTAACAAGAACTAGGTAGGAAAAAAAACACTGAATTCACTGCACAGCTCGGAGGCTCTGGGCACCTCCCTGCAACTTTTAGGGGTGGAAGGTTTTCTTGTGCATTAGTCCAAGCATGTGTTGGATTAAGCAATGCACCTTAAATTTCAAGTTGATGACTTTGTCATGGAAGAGAGCCAACAAAATGTGACCAACAAGTCCAGAGGAGGAACTTTCATTTCCACACGAGTGGTCCTGCTTTATGTGTACGCTCAGGCTGAATGACAGACACAAAGAGCAAGAGAGACTGACATAACACTGGCCCATCAGGACTGCTGCTGTTATGCCCAATGGCTGGCCCCTCTGTGTGACATGTAACTGTACCAGGGTGGAACATCTGCCAGTACACTGTACTGTGTACACTGTGGTCAGAGTGAGTATCAGTAGGTGAGGGAAATCCAACTCAATGAAACTAACTCTTAAATCTACCTCTCTTTCTTTTCTTCTCTCTTGCCCCGGTGTCACCGCATGTCTCCAGGCTTTTAAATTAAAAGCCATCTTCAGAGTTGTTTAGGTGGCCCTTCAACACAATAAATATACAGAAAGCACTGTTAGAATTAAATAGTATATCTATTGAGGCGCTGCTCAGGGATCCACCTTGGAAACAACATTAGTTTCCACTCTTTCTTTCCAGTCTGCTGTCTCCACTCCATTATGAAAATGTCAGCACTTTGAGACTGGGAGTGCTCTAAATTTAAAAAAAGGGAAGAGTTGATTTGATTGGCCGTGATTGATGCCAACCCCCCAACACACCCACAGACACTTAATTCAACCTCTTCTAAACTGAGGTGCCCCAGTGACACATCTGGTCACATTATTACCAAAAATCTGCCTGAGTCTGCACCTTGGCTTGCAAAAAAAAGGTCCAAACCTTGTTTAATAAGATCAGTCCTCCCAGCCATTGAATCAGGACTGCCTTGTCTTGGCTGCTAATGAAATTGGTAGCCATTGAGAGGCCAGTTTATGTGATCAGCCATTTCTGTAGACCACCTCCTAAGTTGCAAGTAGATAAACAAGGGACTCGTCTTTTATTTACCACTTCTCTTTCGACTCATTCTGCCAATCTTTCTCTTCCTTAAAGCTCCCTTTTCCCTCACAAGCTTAGTGGCTTTGGCTGCAGCCTCAGCTCTGTGCGATTTTATCGTGTAAAAAGAGGGTAGATTTTCCTCTTCTGCTTTTCACAGGTCTCAGGTATAACAAGGTCGGAAGTGAAGGAGGGAAGTATGCATCAACAGACAGTGTCAGAGAAGAGGGAAGGGGAAATGAGACGTGGCTCACAAGTCAAATGGGATGAAGTGGAGGGAAAAGACAGCTTCCAGAGGATGGGTCAAAAATTGACTTGGTGAGTGTGAGTGTGTGTGTGCTAGAGTCAAAAGAGTAATGCAATTAGCATGTGGTGTGGTGTATGTGAACAAGGTTTTGGAGGAGAAACGCAGGAAGACAAAGAGAAAGAGAGAGAAAAATGGAAAATCCCTGCAGGTACGTAAAGCCACCAGGGAGTCTTGCCGGGAGGAGAGAGGTTAAAAAAGAGGGTGATTGACATTCACTTTAATCCATAACTCCCCACATGTCATCCAATTTTTACACCTGAAACACGAAAAAGAGCTATGGAGTAGCAGGCAGACAATGAAGGTGGACAGCAGGGAGCAGAGAGAGAAAGAAGAATGAAAGAGGGAGAGTGACAGAGAGAGAGAGAGAGAGACTTAATTCCACGGACTGAATGACATACAGAGAGAAACGTTTGGCACTGAGGAGCAGGATGAACAAGAAAAGAAACAGCAAACTACTGGTTTACTGTGCTGCTAAAGACCAGTTCAGCCCATCGTGCACTGTAATTATTCCGCTGCCAGCGATGCTAACCCTATCTGAGCAACTCCATTGTGTTTAATTTGGGACATCAGAGAGCAAATAGGAGGCGGCGTGCTGATGCTGTAGATAAGCAAACCAAGGAAAACAAAGGAGTGGGACTCGTGGACATGAATGGCTCATCTGGAACAATGGGAAACTAAAGAAGCGGTGCAGGTCGAAGAGTGTGTTATCTAACTGAACTCAGGCCGAAAAATAACACTCGTGTCTTGCAAGTTGCAGTCTACCAGGGTTTTGAGTTCACATGTTATGAAAGCAAACAACATGGCCACAAACTCCATGACAAGCAGCCATCGTGTGCTGTAGTAAACAGACTAATGGTAACCTAGTTTTGTCCATTAACGTTTTACCTTAACTCTTACCTATACCGTTCCTCATATGGCTCCAGCATTAATTTTTCATACAGTGTGATGCCCTCTCTCCAATGCTCTTTGCTTTTATATATATATACAGACAGGAAAACTCTTTAAAAGCTGAAACTATAAGAAGTCTTTACCTGTAAACTTGAGTCTGTACTGGGTGAGAAAAAAGGCAAGGGTAAATGCAGGGAGAAGCATAAGTGAGATGTAGGTTACAGATTTCTTCTCTTTCCTTTGCTTTCTTATGAAAGCTTCAAGTTACTTCCAAATTAGGCGAAACCAACCCCGAAGGATTCTTGCATTATTTTCTTGTGGTTAAATGGGCCGAGTTAGTTTACAATTCAAACACCGCTAAGTCTCTTTCTTTTTCTCTCCCTCACTCCTTCAGTGGTGACCCCTTGTTGCAGATGCTTTTTCTCTAATTAAAAGAGGAGAGAAGCTGCCAAAGCAACTGCGGTGAAACTGCAGACCGCTGAGCTCTCCAAGCGCGTGCACACACACACACGCACACACCGACAGACATGTGCAACAGATTGCACATTGATGCCCTCAAACAAATCTGTTTCCAGGAGATGCTGCCTCCTGACAAATCACCTCACCCTACCTGTCTGCTCACCCTGTATGGACTGTATCTCCTATGGAGAGGACTGATGGGATTTGAATTCCTTGCCTCAGGCATCATGGCCATGGTGAATTTTGTGCCATTTTTATCTCATTAGCAAGTGATCTCAATCTGCAACCCGCATTTTACGACTTACTCGCCTATAGTTATAATAGATGAGAGATAGGCAAAGGAGTTCCTGAAGTTCAATTAAGACACTTCAAAACTACACATTCTTAAGATCTACTGACTTAATGGCCAAACACTATCTCCCAGAGTCAGAGAGAGGACAAGAAAATAATAAGTCTGACTGATTCTATAGATGCTGAGGAAAAAACATGAAACTGTTGAAGTGACTATAAATATTCTGAGCATGACAGCTCATCAGACCAAGCTGTGGCAGGTCTGGGTTTGCTGGTGTTGACAGTCAGCAGATAACATCATATAGTGTCATATAGTGTGCCATAGTTAAAGATGGTAATCTTAACTCTTGAAATCCAGTCACTGTAACTAACATTGACAACCAATGGCAAATTTCACACCAAGGATCGTCTGAGCAAAAGTAAACATCAAGGCCAGAGACAGTGGTGATTACATATTTTTTGTTATCATCAGTTGTAATGCAGAATAAAGCAGGAGAATATGGATCAGTCCATGAGGAACCAATTATTTCTGACATTGTATTAAAGCAGGCTTTGTTGCCTCCACCTCTGTATCAAGTATCTCACCCAAACCTCACGCTCTCGTCCCCTTCTTTTCAGTGTAGCAGCAGTAGCTGCTTTTTAGTTGAAGATTTTTTTCTTAACAAAATCATAAATACAAAATCTGACCTCCTTAAACCTTATCTTACATCCTCTCAGAGTGCAGGACTCCTGTCTGTCTGCAGTTAAAAAGAAGTCTAGAGGCTGCAGGGCTTTTTCGTATCATGGCATTTAAATCCAAACTTTCAAAAATCATCTCCACGTCTTCACTGTCGGTTCTTAGATGAGTCTTTAATTACTTCAGCTCTGGGACCTGTTACCATTCTCCTGCCAGTGGGTCGGTCTCAGTGTGGATGAATTTGTTAAAAACCTAGTACAAACAGCAGAGTCCATGATGTCCTGCCAATGATGGTACTGTTAACTTCATGTTAACCACTTCATCTCTCGAACCCTCTGTTCATTTATTCCCTCAATCACATCCAGGCTGTGTCCACCCATCTCTACTCCTCCTTTTTTTCCCTTTGTTGTTCCTATCTGTGCTGGATCATCAGGCATCATGGGACCTCTACAGCATCTTAGAAACAAGCGTACCATATGTAGAGCTGTCTGAAGAGTTTTTACTAATGTCAGACTTACTGTAGATTGTTCATATTCCATACAGTATACTGACTCATCAGTGCAGATATGATATCAGATGAGAAAGACAAGTTGCTGTGGATAAGTGCCAAAAACACAGGATGTTTAAGGTGAGGCAGAAACAGTGATATGTTGTTTGTCCAGCAGTGAGTAGCTCCAAGTTCAATTTTCAAATGTCCCACTTGCTGCAAATCAAAAAAAAAAAAAAAAAAAAAAAAAAAAAAAAAATCTCAATAACCAAACAAGCAAAGAGGTCCTCTGAAAAATCAGATAATGATCCATTAACCAAGCATTTTCCCACAAGTCTCTAATATTGTCCTGAAAAAAAATCCAGTATTGGTTGGGTCTACTACTACCACTAATAGTTTAGATAGATAAAGGGAGAGAATTTAAAAAGGCATGAAGACCAGTGAGAACACAAATATATCAGAGAGAACATGTGATGCATCATTTTAAATAAAGAGGAAAAAATGAGAGAAATGTCCCAAGACAGCAGCTGGTGAGTCTGAAGATATGGATGATTATAATAATGCATTGAGCACCCATCAGTGAAGGGAAGTAGTGACATCTGATTAAAGACTGGCCTGGATTTGAGCTGAATTATTTAGATCAGCATACTGACTGAGAGAGAGAGAGAGAGAGAGAGAGAGGGCGAGATACAGACAGAGTGGAAGAGGAGAGGGGAAAGAGTTCAGCAAAGGATCATCTGAGTCACTGCACAGTCACCCGAGGGACAGCAACCATGTAACTACCCTGTCTACATGTGTGTGTCTGTGTGTGCGCGAGATCATTCACACCCAGTCCAATCTTTACATTTGTTATTCCCTGCTTGTTAGACAAAGCAGGTACAATTCCTGGATGCTGATTTTCCTGAATCAAACACAGAAATGGTTTCACTCCCTCAGTATTGGTCCGTCGTGTCAACAGCGCCGATGGCTCAGAGATTAAAGGACCCTCCAGACAGCCATTTTTCCACACTCTGACTATTTTGGGGGACAAACTAATCCCTATAAATCTTATCAAGGATATGTGAGAAACCCAACCATGTGTGGAGGAGATTAGTGTGGAGTTTTTTGGCCTTTTCTCGATTTTCTTCACTTCAGATAACAGGGGTGTCGGATGAGCACATGCCTGCACGTGCACACACAAATACGCACACTCATACAATCAATTTACACATTTAACCATTGTTTTCTTTGAACCTTTGGAAGGTGATAACAAAATCGTCACCAATCCTAAACACTGAAGAAGGCCTGCAGGGACTGAAGCACATTGCCATGAAACAACCACACATAGTTTTTATTGAAGCACTCTGCGCTGCTTAGCCGAGCTCCTCATCCGAGCTCCTCATCCGACCCCGCTTCCCATGCTTTGCTCGGTGAGCCTGGTGTGGTTTTGGTTTCTTTCTCAGCTTCTGTTTTGTCATCCCTCATTACTTCCAAATGCCAATAAAATAAATAAATAAATATATAAAAAAGGAATCCAATCTTCGGACGCCTTTTGAAGTATAGAAATGGAAAACTAAGCTTTGATACAAAGAGACAAAGGACAAGAAGTGGAAGGGGAAAAGCTGCGAGAAGTCAGATGTGTGGAGGGAGAGAGAAAGACAAGGGGAAGCTGGTGGTGGGGAGGGGGTCGAGTGGGCAGTGGCTGGGTTGAAACCCAGACAAAAAGGAAGGAGCTGGGAAGTAGATTATGGGTGTTCTGATTTGATTTCTATGGCAGATATAATGATGGTTAGTTTTTTTATTCATCTTCCTGGCTCAGTAGGAGCACAGTAGGCAAATCAGGTTTTAGGATCTGGCCAGTGGGCAATGAGGAGGGCTATTAAAGGATCATTACCATCTCCTGCCATTACCGAGCTGTTGCTGCAGAGGAATTACCTTGGTAATGAGACCAACCTGAAACGGACTGCTTGCGGCGAGCCTGACGAACATTACATGGGAACACTGTCTCTCTCTCTCTCACACACACACACACACACCTATCTTCAGAGACACACACAGCTTGAATTGATAGTGCTTTCTGTTCATTCCCCACTTACTCATGACAGCGCATCGAGCCCAAAGAGAGAGACACACACACACACACTCGTAACAAGGTGTGAGAAGGTGCGTAGGAGTCCAATTAATCCTTTCGACAGTTACTTGTTTGTCTGCTTGACTTATCGGGAAGCCACTTGTTTCCTTTCATATCATTTGCCCCCTCTTACACTGCTCTTTGTGTGTCCAACGCATTTGCTCCCTTTCATATGTCGAAATGCACTGTCACTGCGATTCCCGTGAGCTTTCTGGAGCCACTGAGCTACGAGCAGTCATTAACCTGAGAAGCCATCTCAGAGACATACACTCTCTGACAGCGGCAAACCATTTTCACTGTTGTTCCATTGTGCAACGAAAAGGAGAGAGGGAAACAAGTAGACTTTAAACTATGTCGAAACAACTAGCGCTGTGACAAGGTTTTCAAAGTGAATGAAAAGCTCTGTCATTGCCGTTATTTAATTTGCAATTTTAAAGTCTCATTTCACAGCAGGAAAATGATCAAAAATATCCACAGATGCCACTCAAATCGCCCCTGCAGCAGAATGCAGTCCAGCACTGTCCATCTGTAAAGCTCAATATGTTCAGGAACAAAAGAAACAACCCCGTGACTCTGAAGTAACAGCAGACAAGGTGTGCTTTTCTTTTCCTGCCTTTAAAACTCGTCAGCAATAAAACCCACTACATTTTTATCACCTGTTCTTCATGTAAGACAAGAACGAAGATTTTCCAGCCACTTTTAAAGCCTAGGGCCGATTAGTGCTGTATTGAGTTCCACTTTAAACACACGCCAGTCACTGCAGCCCCATCATAGTGCTATGACATCACGTTCACTTGAGACACAGGGGGTTTGAAATGCATGCAGCTCTGCAAGTCCAAATGATGCTGTGTTTGTAACCATAAAAATAGCTGCTGGAACCTGAGCATCTGTAACCATCTTAACTTAACATATAAGAGGATGCACAGACACACGCATGCGCACACACAGACACACACACACACACACACACACACACACTAATATTCCCAGTACCTTTCCAAGGGCAGAGCCCATTCTAGCTTTACGATGGATCTAGACACACTGTGGGCAGAGAGGTCTTTGGCCAAAAAGACTTTATAGCATCATAAACACAGTTATACCCCATCTCACCAACATAAATACGTGTTGGAGAGTTACCAAGAGGACGGCTTGAAGTCATAGCTGCTCTCAGAGGAGGGAGATGGTATTCCCATGAGGGAATGAAGGGGAGATGCTGGATGGTACCTCGTGGATTTGTGAAGTGCAGTCTCAAGATAGTTCTACTGACTTTAAAAGTTTCATCTGTACTTGATTTAATGTCCAATTTTTTTCCACAAGTGCAACATACATCATTATCTTTGGCTTTGTTTTTTCGAAACTCCCACACACTCCTACATCTGCTCGTCATCGTCACTGTGCCACTGATATGAATATAATGTCACTGCCGTACAGAAAACATTAAGCCATCAAATGTTAAATGAAAAAAATAAAAAGTGGATGATGGGTCCTGGATGGACGACGCATGGTTTTCTTGTTTCCTTGGCGAAGCCCACTATTTTTCTAATTAAAGAACCACCTTGTGATAACGGTGTGGTGAGCCTGAGTGAGAGAGAGTCAGGTTAACAACTGAGAACTCAACTAAAGGGCAGTGACTTATTCTCAGGAAGACAGCAGCCACTGGTACAAAGCGCCAATCTGCATATGAAAGAACTGGATTTTAAAAAGGGAATAAAAGGAAATGTTATCAGATTCACATGTTCTCGCAGAGCGCTGTTCGGATTAATGCTGCAAATAAGGGTTATTGTCATTATATTAATCAATTTATCAGTGTATGTAATAGACCGTAGACTGTATATTAAGATGGATTTGGAGCAGTTCTGAAACTGGGCTGCTCTACCATCCCAATCTTGCCAGTGACACCACCTACATGCAGGTTGATGCAAAAATGGAGTGGAGACTTAGGAGTATACTGGTTTGTGAAAAGCATTCACTCACCGACCAGTCAGTCAAAGCTGCATGCTCTCAATCATAAAGAACTTTAAATCTTGAAAATACTTAAACGAATGAGTTGTCATCTCATGTATAGCTAACACACAGGGAGAAATGAAGAAAACCAAACTATTTCTCATACAAGGCTGTTTACTCGTTTGGTTCAGCTGTGATTGACTGATCAGCTCAAGCACAAATTAGGATGGATATTACTCAGACCTGACTTCAGTTGTCAATATATTTGTAGTACAGGTCTTTAAATCTGCCATAGGACCCACTGAATCTGTGCACACAAAAAGAAACTGTGCCTATTGAAGAATCTACAGTCTGACCCGGATTTGGCTTCTTTTACATAAGCAATACTCATTTCCTCTCCCTCACTGCCTCTTGTCTGTCTGCCTCGCTCTCTCTCTCTGAGATACACTAACACTTAGGCAGAGATTTGCATACACAGAGAGGGTTGGGGTGTGAGAGCAGGGTGGAGGGAGGTTCCATCGCTTCAGTGTGAAACCAGCCATTCAGTCTGAGAGGCGTCAAGCATGATAATCCCAAAGGAGGGCAGAGGTGTGTATGTGTGTAAGGATGGATAAAAAGGTGTGTGCGCAATGTAGTCTGCAGACAGGTTTATACGATTATGTGGGAATATGCACACGCGGTGTGTGGGGGAAAATTATATCCGCATGTGAGACATGCAGGTCAAAGCCTGGGTATAATTTGTTTGGCTGGTCTGGATGTGTGTGTTGGCATGCATTTCCTGTTTGCATGCATGAACCTGGCAGATAGCAGTTTGTAACCACAGTGTGAAAATCTGTAAATAGGGCAACAGAGGTTGCACAGGTAAAGAAGAAATACATATACTCTGCACCTACAGTATAATATAACACAATGTGATCTGTGCTAGATGTTGCTCCGCAACTGAGCCAGCAGGGAAGAGAGCAAAAAAAAAAAGAAACCCCACAACATCAGCCTAATCCACCAACACTTTTCCAACTTTTCAAGAAATAATATTTTAAGTTTCTAAGCCCCTCGCTCCGCAACGCACTAGTGGTATGGATCTAGAGAGGGAAATTGGATTTCTGTAGTGCTTATGAATTGAAGTGAACATGACCAGCTTATACATCTCCAAAAGCCCTCAAGAGCATGGCTGCTCTCTGTGGTAAAATAAATAAAGTCACCTGGTGTGTTTGGATTAGGAGATGTCCTTGTGAATATCTCCTCTCCCGCTCTTTATCTCTCTCCTGCTCCACAGCTGAGGAGCAGGTGCGTTGTATTGCACAAACATGAGACAGCGCCGTGGAGCACCGAGGTGTGCATTGCATTGTTTGCTCTCTCACTCTGCGTGCCTCCAAGCCATGCAGATAGTGACTCCCCCATGATGGCAGGCCAAGCAAAAGGCTGTTTGCCACATAAACACTGAGCCGCCACCAACACCACCAACACCACCACCCCTGTCATGCCCAGCCTCCATCTCTCTTTAAGCTCTGTGGCGTTTTTACCCCCCCCTCGCCCCCTCCTTCTGTCTGTCTGGGCTGCTGTTGTGTTAGCACATAGCAGACTGTTTGCCTCACATCTGATGACTCCAGAATATGAGCATCTGAAAATATGAGGGCGCAGCATGGGCCAGGATTTTTGCCACACAATAGGCCGTTAAAAAAAAAATCACTGTCCACACAAAATTCTTTCAAAATAAAGTCAAAAATGTGCATCCTGTGGGTTTCATTGCTGCTTTTATTTTGATAGAAATGGAAAACAACGATTACGTTAAAACCTCTAATTCTACAGGCCCTTCACCGTGATCTGATAAAACTGAATCAAACATTGGCAAGCACACCTACCTGCAAACATTTGATCTACCTCGCTCTTGGTTTTCACATAACATTTGCTTGGTTGGGAAGTGCAGAACAAGATAAGGAAACCTCTTTAGACTGTAGGGATGCTCTTCACTTTCCTTGTTTGGGGAAAGTGGGAACAGTGCCATCTAGTGAGAAGAATGCACATGCATGCTGTTTAAAAGGATCCCCCCCTTCTTTTCTGATTTATTTATTCTTTTACTTCATCTGCTTCAAAATGCACAACTGAATCCTCAAACACATAGATAACTAAAAGTATTTCTTCACACGTGGATCCCCAACAGTGACTTAAAAAGTAAACAAAGTGAAGAGAAGCACTCTCAAAGCCACAAAGAGCATCTTAAAATGCAGCTTAGCAACAAATGCCCTGGAGCCAAACATCCTAGTAAGACTTGATATAGACATAATGTTGACAATGTAGGGTTTCTTGGTAATCTAATTGCCCTCCTGACCCACACATTCCACACTTCTACCTCTTTAATTCCCCCTGTAGAAACCCAGTGGGGCAGCTCATCCTTTAAGTCCCTTCACTAATCTAATACACTCCCGATAATTTCGTCTTGACCTCTGACCCCTGATTGATTGCTTAAACTATCAGGCATCGTCTTTGATAGAGGTGTTGTCATCAATAACCCTGACAGACAGCCAATCGGCTGGGAGCATAGAAGAGGTGGGGGAGTTTATTAAGGCGCATCTGCACCTGAAACCAACCAATAAATAATTTCACCCACCAGGACAAGCCTTTAAATATGGTGTGCTCTTGGATAGAATGAAAAACAAGACAGAATATCTGTGAAGTAGTCCCACCCCTGCAAGGCAAATGATGTTCTTCTTGGTGACCGGGTGTTGAGTAGTGTGAAGAGGGATGAGGGGAAAGAGTGATGAGGGTGTGATCTGGGGTCAAGGATGGATATTTGTGGCGTGCCAGCCTGGGTGTGGATAATGGCTAGTGAGGAGTCAAGAACCATTTAACTTGATCTCCCATTTGCCTAATTTAAACCCTCCATTTAGATTTTGTCTTTTGGGGCTCCTTAAGATAATACTGCTGTAATTGAAATGGACCACATCAAATTGAAGTCATCATAATCATTAAGAAATTATATTTCCAAAATGCACATGAATAATGTATTCAGTAGTACCTAAAGAGACGCCTTTGTGAAATGAATATCACGCTCTGAATATTAAAAAAAAAAAAAAAAAAAAAAAAGCTATACAAAGAGATACGATTTCACGGAGTCAACAAGATGTGATGGCCAAGATTAACTCTTATAAAAAGAGAAAGAAAGAAAGAATGAAAAGAAAAAACATCTAAAAGTCTAACTGAAATAATCTTACCAAGATTCAAACGTCCACAAAAAAAGATAAGATAGATAGATAAGCTGTGATGCATAGCATCTCTGTATCTGTCATGACTCCAGCACAAGACAGATATTTCAAAGCTTCACATGTGACTCTTAGATTAGATGTGTATCCGGAGAGGCATCAAATAAAAAAAATCCCTTTTAGGACCCCCCACCCCCTCACCCCTCTTATCTAAGAGCTTTTTACTCTGTCAAATTGTTTGCATTTAGCGTAGCCCGAGCTAAACGACTAAAGGAATCCTTTTGAATTCAGAAGAAATATCATATGGCTTAAAGGCTACAGCACTTACACTGTGAAGTGTATTCCATAATGTTTGATTCTCTTACACACACTGAGAGGAAAGTGGTTCACAGTGAGCTTTTTATGAAACCAAGGCCTTCAGTCCTCTCTTCACACTGTGTCGACAGCCATGGCTCAGGATTACGGACAGGAAGCGATAAAACAAGTGTATAATTCACTCTGGTGGTATCAGGTACACTCACACACACACATACAAACTGGCCTCCACTCACCAGTCTAATGTCCAATTCAAAGCTGGCAGCAGTGATATGACTAATGCTCACTATCACAGAGAAGCAGGAAGTGGGACAATTGACTTGTCAAATAAGAGCCACTTGACAACTTCTCAAAGAAGATCAATTATGGTCACTGTTTGGATCAAAGCGCCACACAAGTGAGGCCTCATGGCACGTGGCAGCTGGAGTCGTGGTTACCAGCTCATGTTAAAGCACTCTAATAGTCTTAGTCCTGGTTGTTTCATGTTCTCGACCACCGCTGATTGCATGACAAATCGTTTAATGATACGACGTGCAAATCTATGACTCTACAGGCAGTCAAGCTACTTAACCCTCTGCTGAAAAGCACAATTACACCTTAGCTCAGGCTGATGTGGCAGTAAATGGAGGAAGGGAACACTCTATAGCAACATTACTGTATGTCAGTAAATTAAGAGTTAAGGTAAAGGCATTTTGAAGGAGCAGTGGAGAGTGGAGTGGGAGTAGGTTGGAGGGCTGTAACTCGCAGAATCACAACTCTTGCCCTGGTAGATGAGGCTGGCTGTGACAATATTACTGGCAGGGGTTGTGATTACCAGATCTTAATCGGCTGTAAATCACCTGTCATCTCTGTCTTTAATATGCGGCTGCTGTGCTCCGGTGAACCCTGACACAGAATGGCACCGGCTCCTCCGCTCGCTGACAGCGTTTGATCCACCTCGCGGACACTGATGCTTCTTAATTATCGAGACAATGGAGTGGGGAGCGAAACGAGCTAATGGGGAAAATACCAGCCGGACAGGTTAATTTGGGGTTCATCGAATTACTGTGTGAATTAGCGTGATGTCGTAAATTACAACAGTGGAGTAATGAAGAAATGGAAACTTTGAGAATAAAGGGAGCTTTCTGCAGCAACAGCAGAATATATCTCCTCCCAGATAATTAAATAAAAAGCAACACCTATTAGAAAGCCCTTTGACAGAGAGAACAGCCTCTATTTTCTGCATGTAATGGTAAAAATGGGAATGACCTGCATGTGGCCTTAGAGGGGAGGAGAGGAAAAGGACAGATCTCTGCTATATAAACCTGCAAGCTATCACAGAGGGGGGGGGGTCACACAGCAACATGAAAGTTGGGAAATGGAGGACGGCAGTAGGGCGGATTTTACTGAAAGACATTTGAAACAAGGAGACAAAGTGATAACGTTAAACTAAAGAATGCAGAGGGAAGTGCGAGAGATGAGGGAGAAGAGGTGAGCAGGGGTGAGACAAATTTCACCGCACCACCATTTCTCTCTGACATCCCTTCGGCCCATCTTCCTGAGCTCATCCATCTTGGATGACAATATCGTCCTCATTTGAATACCGAAAACGCTTTCCGATATGGGCTTTCCAAGTTGTTGGGAGAGATTAAAAATATTGACAATTATCGACCAAACCCAAAGGCGTGGGCATGATTCCATTGCTGTATTGCATCTACCATTTATTCTCTTATTTGCTCCTTTCTTCCATCTTATGAGGCCACACTATTGACTTGAATATCTGATTGCTCGCTGCTCAGGCTTAGAGTTCCTTGTGGTGGCGGATGGTCGGGGGGGGGGGGGGGGGGGGGCAGTTGTGCACTGTTTGGCTCGTTATGGAGGTGGCTGTTGCTTTGGATGGGAGGTTATGTTTGTTATTGCACATAAATTGTTTGTGCACATTTCCCAATGACACAGACTTTAATTAAGATAATCATCGCTGTGGCACCCCGCATGGCTCTGCAGTGGGGTCTGTGCAGATTATATGCAAACCCCCATGTGATCAGTTATTCTGCTTACAGGAAAACCTTGTGATTACAGTGATAAATACATGGCATAAAAGAGAGGATAGGGATTGAATAGAGTGCAGCAGAATTAAAGGGCCGTGGAACAATTGCTGAGATATTAAGGAGCGCCATCAGTCCAGAGCTCATGCGAAGAGGCAGTGGCAAAGGAAATGAATGTCATTAATTGAATAAGACAGACGTCATAAGGAACATCAGTTATTAAAAATCCTAACACATAAAATGACAAAAGCCAAAAAGTGTGGCGTCAGCATGCGGAACGATACGTTCTCTTCGCTCAACAATGACAGAAAACAAATATTCAGTGCAATAAAACCTTTTAAAAGGAGTCGTGCCTGCAGATGAGGTTATGTCTATGAATAGAAATGGCACAGAGCAGCGTCATAAATTTCCTTCATGTCCTTCTCCCTGGCCTTAAAGTCACTCCAAGCTCTTCTCTGCGAGGGCAAAAGATCTTGTTTAGAGGGAGAGAATCTCCTTAGTACCACAGCAGAACAATCTCCGGTCCCCAGGTAATTAAGTTTCTTGTGTCCCAGCTATTTGTTGTTGCTTAATGAGAGCACTCTGCACCCCTCTTGTGTCCTATACTGTAATTAATGGACAATGGGAAGATGAGGAGGTGGAGGATGAAGCGCAGGAAGCAGGATAAGTGGAAACTCGTCCTGCCTGGTGACCTGCTGGTTACCCTCAGACGCTCACTCTACCTCCCTCCCTCTCCCTCTCTTCCTGTCTTTGTATTCCTCTCTTGACTTGCTGCTCTTTTTCCAGTGGGCTGTTTGACAAGCTGCCAGTTCTAATGCCCTTAGTGCAATGTCCCTTGTCAACTCCCATAAACTCTTATATCTATCAGAGCTTTCTCTTAAGAAAAAAAGAAGGTTCCATTATCAAAGTGATTAAAAATGATCTTTAATTTTGGGGACAGCCAAGGGTACGATGAGTTTAGACAAAGAGCCAATGGCAAAGTTCCACATGTGTATATCTTCATTATATTCTTTCCTCTCAACCTGTATCTGTGCCTCTGCTCTTGTCTTTTTTCCCTCTCTCTCTGCCTCTGCCTTTGTCTCTTCCTCCACATTGATGAGAAGTGTTAAGTGTTGCTACAGTAGTGTACACGGAACAATTGATCACCCTGACCTTGACACTGAAATGTAAATGCTGTTGTTAGATAACAGCTTATATAGGAATCCACTCACAATCCATCACATGGATTTGGCAACAGTGACTTTAAAAATGTTGAGTACATCTACATCTGTTATGATAATCTTACATTTATATGTATAATTACATAATGTACAGAGTCACTGCAAGTCCTCAATAGTCAGAGTACTAATTAAAGTATTAAATCATAGTTAATAAAATCAGATTATAATGCCCTCAATTCAATTATTTCATTCAAATGAGTATAGAAAAGATGCAATGTCGTCATCTCCGAAACCTCCAACCAAGGTGAGATAAAATAGCAGGGGAAATAAATTTGATATAGTGCAGTGAATAAAAGTTGTGGAGATGGTGAAATACCTTAAGAGCATAACTCCACCATGCATCAAAAGTACACGCTGTAGAACTTGCTAATTTAATCACCTAAGTTGTGTTGGGGATTTTGGATGGCTGAGGAGGTAGTTAGTCTCCGTGCCAGTGGAGGCCACCTCAGTGTCACCCAGCTCCTCTCACTCACTTCCTCGCTTCCTGCGCAGATACACTGCCAGGCCTTTCACAAGCACTGCCTCAATTACATTTCCAAGGTGGCGGTGATAAGGGGTGTAAAGAGGGGAAGGAGACACAGGGGTAGAGGGAGTGAATGGGGGATAAAAAAAAAGGGAGTAGGTGCCAGAGAGAAAGAGAGAAATGGATCCTGGATAAGAGTTTTGGGCAGGAGAATGAAATGCAGGGGAGCTAAATATGCCAGGACAAGCTTAATTAGGACTATTACAACGTTGCCATATGGGGTTCAGAAGGTCGTCCGTCCGTCACAGCTACAGCATATGATTAATGAAAACCAACGGAGTGATGAGTACCACTGTTCAATGCCAAGAGAGAAAGGAGGGGGGAGGGTGTTAAGCGTACACAAACAAGATGTGGCGAAGTGCAGCTCGAGTGCAAGGCAAAGCAAAAACAAATCACAATTTCGAGATGGGAAACTGATCAGGTAGATAAAGGAATGCGGTAGAGGACTTCTGAAGGCAGAGATGGGGGGAGGGGGGTCTAGAGATGGAGGGCGGAGAGTTGTTTGTTTACTTTCAGGGAACGTTGGGAAGAGATGAGAGTGCAGGACAGGACGGGGACAAGACGTGACGAGTCCTCCTAAAGAGCAGCACTGGACATCAGACAGAAAATGTGATGAGGCACAAAGGCCTCCCAGCGCATATCAAACAGATGATTTCAGCCTGAGTGATGTTGTCGTGGCATTATCGACTATAGTAAGACGGAATGATAATGCCAGCGGCTGCAGAGGAGGGACAGGTTAAGAAGAAGTACTTGGACAAATCTATGACTGCGTATCTAATGCATACTAAATTCTCTGTTCTGCGTTGTGTTCCACTTTCTCGTTTCACACTCACTTGGCTTGCATTGCTCCGCCTCGCTGTCTGTGTTTATCTCACCTGTGTGAGTGAGTGCCAACCTCAGGTGGCACACAGAATTTGTATCGCCGCTCTCTGAAGTACACTGCAGCTACACTTCCAATTTTAACCTCCTGCTCATTCTCCGAGTCACATATCAGAGCTACACCAACTTACTTTTATAACGGATATTCTCAAAATGTACACGTCAGCTGAACGCTCACTTTCACCAAAGGGATGAGGAAAATGGTGAATCCAGGTTTCCTTGGGAGATAATAATGAAAGTGTCTTTTTTTTCAGCGCAAATAAATAATATTCAAACAGTTTAATTAAACTACACTGTTCTGTGTCTCTGATGTGTCTTCTACATTGTGACTGCACAGTTGAGACTGGTTTCCTTTTTGATACTGTATTATACATACAGTATCTATTTAAAAAGTTATTCACATAGGGCCCCCCCTGGCCAAAATGGGGCCCTAAGCAGGACCCCCCCCCCCCCGTTGTTATGACTGTATAACGATGTGGCATGTTGACAACCTCTATTATTATGAACAAATCAAATAAAAACTAGATTCAAAATAAAATAAACAAATAAATAAATAAATCTGAGTCACAAATTGTTTTGACTTTTTTTGTTTTTTTTTGCTTGCTCCTGATTCATACTGACGTGTAAAAGGCCATCTCTCCACCTGTAGCTCTCCAACTGCCTGTCGGCGCATCTGATCACTGATTGATCAGATGCTTGCTGACGATCACTGCGGCAACATGTGCGGCGTCAGATTACTCTTCTCTTTTTTTTTTCTCCTTCCTCGGGCTGACTTGGTGCTCTGTGTGCACCTCATGGCAGCAATGATGCGCATTCTTCACGTAGTTGCGGAGAATGCGTCCCCTCGCGCAAAATGGGGCCTCCCATGGATGGTGGGACCCTACGCACAGCTTGAAGATAATATATGTTCTGGTTTGTTTTTAAAGGTATAAAACTTTGTTTTGAAAGAGCAGGGTTATAAGCACAGTGCACGTTGTTTAGGACTATTGTTGGAAAGTAGATCCAGTTAAATAAGTAATGCTTCTGGAACTGATGTGGGTTGGACTTGTGAAAGGAGGACTCAGTAGATGGTTTCCTGCATAGATTTATTGCAGCTCCTGCAGATGACATCATTGTATTAGAGTACTGAGTACCTGTTTACTGTATCTTGAGATACTAAGAGTTGACAAGCCCCAGACTGCTCTGTTTTACTAACCTGAGGGAGGTGACGTGCAGTAGAGACCAGAAGACAATCAATGTATTCAAATTATGCCGAGGCATCAGTTTTGAAACTAGCAGGAAACACTTTTTTTCTACACTGTTTCTTATATAATTACAACAAATTACACTTTTCTGTTTAAAAAGCACAGAGTTGTTTTTTGAAGATTAAATATTTCGGCTGTGACAAACTTAATTGGTTGGATTTCTGGATTTTGGAGTCCATGTGCAAGCGTTATCTTTTTCACTGATGTTTTTTTCCCCAGTAGCTTTGCACCTACATGTGATGATGCGTGTATAATAAGCCTCTGTCAGCTGGTAGCTCCAGACTGCCAAGACATTGTAGCTTTGACATGGTAAATGGTCTGCACTTAGACAGCACTTTTGTTGTCCTATCAACCACTCAAAGTGCCTTGAATCCACATTCATCCATTCACTCTCACATTCATACTGCTCTTTTCAATATATACACAGCACTTCATACACCCATGATATATCGACAGAAAACTGGGGTTGAGTAAAGGGGAAATCAAACTTCCAACATTTCTGCCAACCTCCTAAGTAAGAGCCACCCCAGCTGGCAGCGACATACTTTGACTTAAAGGAGATTTGTAAATTTTGCCATCCCACAACGTTACCCTTCACAGCCATTCATTTACCAGTCAAGATGAAACATATTTAGCTCAGCATCTAACTTACTTTACTCACCAAGAGCTGCCTCCAGTGGTGGAAAACAACATCAAGTTAGCTCTCGTCTCCACCACATCTTTGTTTTATCCTCTACAAAGTCTATATGTTACACAGCCTGCCCAGGCCTGACTCAGCAACGATGAATGAAGATCTTCTCAAGTGACATTCACCACCACCCACTGCCAGAAAGAAACCACATTTGTTTACAAATAGCTGCTCAATTCAAGAAGACTAAGATTAGATCTTGGAGTTGTGTGCAGTATGCATGTGTTTGATCAAAACTAACTATATTGAAGTCTCCTTTTATAATATCCGTGTTTGCTTATTGTTTATCTTCTGGGTTTGGTTTTACAACATAGTGACTGTTGGAGCACCAACACAGATGCTGGGGTTGTAGCTGTCTGGTCTTATGATTAACTCTGTCCACAAAAAAATTGTTGTGTTTTGTTGTTGTTGTGTTTTGTTTTGTTGTTTTAACATAAAAATCTGATCAGATTAAATCTTTAAAGATGACTAGCTACAAACTGACTGGCCACAGCTCTGCACCAGTGAACCATGATGCAGTGTTTATGGAAAAAGATAATCCCTCTTTGCTGTGGTTTTAAACCCCACCCAGGAGACATGGGCATATTATGAAGCTGATGCCTCCGGGCTTGCTCGAGTTTGGGTAAGTGAACTTCCATGTCTCCTGTCAATGTCCCCGCTCCTTGAAACATGAGGAGAGCAAAATGATTTGGCACATAAAGTAAACATGGAGACTGACAGCACCTGCACAGAGGATGATGCGAGTTGGAGAACGGAGAACATGTGGCAGCAAGGAAGTGACATAAAAACACATACGGGAAAGGAGAGCAAGGAGTAGCAGGGCACAGAGCTCAGGGGAAGAAGAGGAGAGGAAAAATAAAGGAAATGAAGGACAGACAGAGAAGAGAGTCATCACAGTGCAAGAGAATAAGGTCTGGGCATAGGGAAAAGAAATGGTATAAGAAGAGAGTGAAAGCAGGAGTGAGAGAGAGAGAGGTGGTGAGAGAATGGCCATATAACACTGCAGCCTGTCACAAAGCTGCTGTAGCATTCTCAGCGTAACAATAGCAGCAGATTGAGTTGGACAGGGTTCACAGGCCTGAATACTAGCCAGACAGACAAAGCTATTGAGTGGCTCGCCCGTGTTATCTGGCCTACTGCTGAATACTCCCCCCTCTCTGCAGAGGTGAGCAGGCTCAGGTTACAAGCACTCACTGATGGGCTTTAGTCCATCACACTTCACCCCTCTGCAGAGCGGCAACCCCCGGGCGCGGCTCTGCGATCATACGCCGAGATCTGACCGATATGGAAACCGGCAGCGCACATCAACACATGAAATATTTACAGGAATTTCCTCGAGAAATCAGCTGTTTGTTCGCATTGTCATGAAACATCACCCACGGCTCGACGCGACAACAATAGCTGCAGCTTAATCTATTATTAGAGTTTTTGTTTTGTCTGATTTGCAGACTTGTCCTCCACTGCTTTGTCATTGACCCATGCATTTTCTAATTATCCGATTCACAAAGGACATCACAACAGCTAACTGCAGTACATGATCCCCATTATTTTTCCATGAGATGTCATGTTTATAATTGGAAGCATTATCTCATTGATCATAGCTGCTATTGTTATCATTATAATTACCACTACAGTGTCATTTAGATGGTAATTTGGGCATTTCTTACAAAACGTCAAGTAATTCATCATATTCAGAGCGTCCTATGAGACTGACTGTTATTATTGAAGATGAACAGGGCTTGATGAGACTTTTGATAAGGGACTTATTGTACTCGTAGTATGATCTTGGGTGTCACTGCTGTAGTGGTACGTTTTGGAATAAGGGATTTACAGCAGGTTGACCTTTTGTCCAAGGCTCTTCTTGTTTCTGGCCCAGCCTCTAGCTTCCGAGTGACTCTTGTCATGGAGAAGGTCTTATAAATATGGATGCCTTCTTCTCGAGGCCGTGATCCAATTTCAGAAATAGGAGGGATTTTTTTTTTCTTTTTTTTTTTTAAGGGGGTAGAAATGTTCAGTTGGGTTGCAAAAATTGGACCTATAGCCTTTGCCAAGGTTGCTTCTTGACATTTTTTATCGTGGATGGTGACAGTTATTTATTTATTTCTGCCACAGCTTAGTCACAGTGTAGAAAAATCTGATGTTGGTGAATAAAACCAGAATGAAAAAGGTTACTTTCTATACGTAAGTGGATTTTATATGAACTTTTATATAAATAATAGTCTTTGAAAAAAGTGATGTTGGCTTGACATGTAGTGAACTTTTTCCAACTTAACAGAATACTCTGTCTATGCTTGGGCCACTGGGGCCTGTTTGCAAGATGTGTGATTATGCCCTGTTTATATTCTGATTTAGACATGGAAATGGTAAAGCTGTGCAGTAAGTCTAAAAGCAAATGGAGACATAGAAAATGGAAAAAATTAAAAAAGCAACCTCGGATGCACTAGTGTCATTCCATTTATTGAAGTACACACTGGACCTGCACAAAGAGATCTCTTGCATGCGCAGCCTCCTGTTGATGTCATAGTTGATGCTTCAAAATGAACCTGATCTGCACTTGTTTTAAAAATACATCAACAGATGATGAGCCAGAAACACCATATTTGCTACAGAAGAATCAACATGTTTCTCTATGTTTTTCACATGTAAGAGCATTGAAGTAGCATCAACAAGAACACCAAGATCCTCTTGTCACCTTGTGTTAGCTCCATCTTCATTTGTGCTACCAGAGTGCACTAAACAGTAAGACGTGTGTGTGGGGGTAACAGGTGTTTGGCACTGCTGTGATTCTGTGATCAATTCTTTGACGAGGTGCATGTCAATGTCGCCCAGAAAAGTCTTTGACGCAAGACTGGCGTCACTGAATCGCTCACCTCATCCCTCCTGTCTCTCCACCAACCCCCTAACACATCCCTCAGGAGCACACAGTCTCCCTGTCACAACACACACAAGCACATTCTGTCACCATGCACATCTTATTCAGGGCATTTTGCACAAAACTCATCAAGAGGAACAGATGTCATTATCAACAGAAATAAAGAATCATTACTTTGACAGCTTTACAAACACTCATATCACCCCGGGTGTGGAAGACAAATGACGGGATGTTGTCTCGTGATGATCTGGACTGTGATTTTTTTGTGCACATACAGCAGACTGTGCACTGTGCAGTCGTTATTTTCGGAGTGTCGCCTATAACCGGCGTTAGCGATACCCTTCATGCGGCTAGAAGCACGTCCTTGGCAGCGATGCCCTATGGGGGAAGAGAGAGAGAGGGAGAGAGAGCAAGAACAAGAGACGCAGGCAGGAAAACTGAAAAATAGAGAGAGATGGAGCGGCGCATAGGGTGAAGCAGGCAGAGGCTGCTTGCAAGTGCATAGGAAGACACTGGATATAGTGAGTGAGACAGCTGAAGTAACAAGTATGATACATCTGTACATGAAATAAAATAAATAAAAACACACACACTAATGTAGTGGGGCTCAACAAGCTGAAACAAGAAATTACACAAGCCTTCATGTATTCCCCAGCAGCACTGTTACTCCACATTAATGAACCATGTTGGGGTTAAATTTGAATATGGAGACTGCCTGCTTCAGTGTACTGTTGATTTGCAGTGACAGATATGTAAATATCTCCACCACCTACAATTGAATCTTGTTTGTAATTAGAGATAAAACGATTGCTGAACTTGTTAGATGCTGCTATGCCATGAGGGCTGGAGAACTAGACCTCAGAAATCTTGTCATTTTGTAATGTTGCATGCCGTACATGTGTATGGCCATCCAATAGATCTTTCTGTCTGGACTAGGACAGACAACACTACCATCCCTGGAGCCAGACCACTAGTGTGGTTAAAAACTGCTGGACCTCACATGTACAATGCTACATGGTTGTCAAAATAGCTTTTTTTTTTTTTTTTTTTTTTTTAATCCCCCCAAACGTCTTAAAGCACAGTTATTAAACGTGAACAGAAAAAAAGAGAAGAAAATACTTACATGTGTTCACTTATGAATAATTACATGGATGGAATATTTATTCCCACCACTGGTGAATCAACCAGCTTCCTCTCTCTCTTCCTTTTCCTTTTTTGCATATTAATGTGCTTCCCAACCATTTTTGGATGCCTGGCCTACATAATTATATTGCATATTTGTATGCGTGTATGGATTCATATTAGGGACTAGGTGATTGCTTATATCCTCAAAATTGCTTTTCTGACACCACATGAAAAATCACCTAAATCACTTTGAAAAGATGGTCGGCAAAACCAGGCTGGTGTGACAAATACCAAGGAAAACAGAATACTGGTGCCAAGAATTAATCCATGCTTAATGCAACAGTTTAAAAGAGGGTAAAACTAACAGGCTATGCTTAAGGAGCACTTTATTAGGAACACCATACTACGACTCTGTAGGGCCTCTCTTGGCTCTCACAGCCTCAGTTCTACATGACACCCCACAAGATGTTGGAAACATTTCCCTGAGATTCTGCTTATGTTGACATGAATGCATCACATTATTTCTACAGATTTCTCAACTCGTGCTGCCAAACTCTAGTTTAAACTTAAGGTGGTTTCAAAAACAGGTGGATTCAGTTCTGGTGAGTGAGGAGGCCACTGAACCGTCATGATTATGAAACCAGTTTAAGACGGCTTTTTCTTTGTGACGTGGTGCATTATCATCCTGGTACATGAGGGTTTTATTCTAAAATTGAGGAACATTATAAAGTGTTCACCTATCACCTACATCTAAGTTAAAAGTTAGCAACTGGTCCTTGTTTTTTTTTTTTTTTTTGTTGTTGTTTTTAAATCCACCATCCTTTAATCCAGATATTAGTCACATGCCCGTCCTAAAACCTTTCAATTGCACTCTACAAATTCCATGTTTCCATTCTGCTGTGCCAATCATACAAGTAATGCTAAAGCTACTTTGCCATACCCCACCCTCTTCCTCCTCTCCTGTTCTCACTCATTCTCACTCATTTCGCTCTGACATGGTGTAACGTTCTGATTAGGCTGTATGTTAGGATTTCATGACAGTGAATTCAGCGCAATGCAAGGGAGGATGGGGGTTTCTGCAAATTTCTTGGAAACTCAACCACCCAAAGTCTAATGTGTCTAAAACTGGGTTCAGAGGCTTCTGTGGTTCCCAGTATTATTCAGTCTCATCTGTTTGATTGTTGATCTGTAAATGCTGGTCAGGGCTTCATGCATGAACACTGGACAATATGTTTATGGTCAAAAAAAAAGAAAAAGTGGCCATGATGTTTCTGTCCAGGCTTATATGAGCAGAAATTGTTCAGTAGAAGTTCTGGACCATTTGCTGTGACCGGTCACTATTTTAGAGTGGCCAATTAAAATGGCCCTGAAACTGAAAGTGCTCATTTAAACACTGGCATGGAGGGAACTATTTGGCAAGAGCCTAGTGAGACAGCTCCTCAGAAATACTCAGTGTACATTGGCACAGGTGGTTTGCTGCTGTTTAACATTGTTTAGATCTGAAATTCCCTTCCAGGATGGGCAAACGTACCATCAACACAACATCCAGCCATTCTAAAAGGACAAGATGACATTGTCCTCTCTATGGCAAAGCATTTCCCCAACTGTGGTCGAGAAGATGTGCTCTAAAAATGCATTCATATTGTAACAGATTTGATTATTAATACGAAACCGGTGTAAAAAACAATGTCAGGCCTGAATTCAGTGAAACTAATGATTAGAGGTGGCTGTTACAACACAGGCAGCAGTAAATGGGTTATGTATTAAACAATTTGGTATTTTTATGAAGAAAGCTTTACTCAGAAACTGCCAATACAATTTGAGAGCACATTGTATGCGGGTCCTGGTCAACCCACAAGCACACCTGTAACTGGGTGGTTACTCATCCTCACTGGTGTGGAGGGTTTTATTTTCTCACAGAGTCAATGAAACTCTTGGACACAGACACGCATGAAATGCACAAGAGGCGTAAACACGAATGTAGTGGAGCAGCAAACCTGGTGTTTGTGTATCTCTTTCTCTGACTAAAGTATTAAAAAGAGTGCAAAGTGTTCTCGATATCTTCTGCACAATATCGTTTTAAAGTTTTACTGGAATCTCAAGACGGCTACAAAAACCATAAAGCAACAGTCTTGGAATAATTTTCATTCTTTCTCACTCTGCATTTGTGTGCAGTAGCTCTGCATTGTCAGAAAAGCATCTGGAAGCTTTTAAACCAAAGAGGAAAGTTTTTAAATGCCATTAACTTTCTAATAGCATACTGTAGCTCAAGGTTATTGTATTGTTCCCAGGCAGTTGCTGATTAAAGATCTGTTATTACCTTCCCATTGCACAGTATAATAACTTTGCACTCTAAATATATGTGTTTGGAAGTCAAGGGAACAAGGAGGAGGTGTTGAAGATGAGTGAATGCATGCACATATATATGCATAAAGCTCACATGCTTTGAAGCTCTTCTCTGGTTTAATGGTATAGATACTGAAGCTAAATCTATTTAGCTTTGGATAACTGCATTTCACAGCAGTGATTAGTGATGTGCGATACCACTGATTTTTATTCCAGTCCAACGATGGAAAACGAGGAGCCCTGCCCCAGATTTTTTTTTTTTTTTGTGCATTTCCCACAATTCATTGATATTAATATATGAAAATTTGTTCATTTAGAACATAGGATTGAGGACTACATTGACCATTTGAATTCACATTTAATGGAATAGTCTGAAAATTCTCTGAGGCAGAAGTGAATAAATCACAGATTATCTTTAATCACAAACACTTTTTTCGATAATAACATCCAAATTTTAATCCTCCTGCTCTCATTAGGTCTATGAGTTCAGCAGAGTGTGTGTGGAAGGGGCGCATTGATTTACACAACCATAGTTTGCTTCAGAGGCGGAAGCAGATGGCGTCCCTTCCAACCAGTGGGAATAGGTCCTGTAAATAGCGAAATAACTGTCTACTGTGAGGATCCCAAATTAGTGCAGACTGGCGATAGTCTTGATGCTTTGTTATGAGAATCGATTCCAAAATAGACACATCTGGAATCGGAAGTATCGATACTTATCGATTAGAAGAGTGTCATCACCAAAATTAGAACAAGAAAAGGAATTATGGGCATTGCACTCTTTCAAAGCCTTGTAATCTGGTGTTCTGATAGTTTACTACCTGTGACTACCTATTGTTGAGTCTATTTCTCTGTGGGAGCCATTAGGAGGATCAATATAAACCCTTCAGTTGTGCAATCATTTTATCATGTTGCCTTAGATTCTAGTCCACAGGCTAAGACGGTTGCTACTGGTCCACAGTGACGAGAGGCTTCAGCATGATGTATTATGAATGTGTTTGTCCACTGGTAAGAAAGCTGGAAGGCAGAGTGTGTTTCTCTTGTTTGCCTTTTCTTCTCTGTTCAAAAAAAAAAAAAAAAAATTACGAATGCGGGCACGATTTCCGCTGTGAATAAGACAGCTGATAAAATATGAAGTCTTCTGTGCAGTAAAGTGCTAGTGCTTCAATTGAAAAGTCGGGAACTTGAAATCAAATTTTCCACTTGTATGAAAGCAAGTAAGTGATTCACACCTGCACTCAGCGGTCCAGACAGATGACTGCATCACATCATCCTTTAACAAACTCATTGGTATATATACGGGTAAAGCAGGGTCACACAGTGGGTTAAGGTCCATATATTACAGCATGTCTGCTCAGTCTATTACCTGCTATCCCATTATACTTGCTGCTTCTCTCCACTTTGTTTTTTTCTTTTTAAACTAGCAGTTACATATTTTCCAACAACTATAGGTTGCCAACATTCCTAAAATTTTGTGTTGTTAATAACAGAGACCCTGCATGGAGAAATGAGGCTGCTGCCTGAAAAACAATGTGAAAAAAAAAAAAAACAACAACATGCTGCCTTCATGACTCATTCTCAGCACACTGAGGAAGAGTCTTTCAACACTGCAGTTCTTACTGTGGCAGTTTTAAAAACATATAGTCAACTGAGGTAAAAGGGAAACACTGAACAGAGCACAAACGACATTTTCCATTAACTTTGTGGGGGGGGGCTGAAAATAACCAGCTCTGTGATTAAACCCACAGTCTCCCCTAAATTTGTGCAGTGCTTTTTTTTCCCTCCTCGGTAAGACCAAAAGTCTGAACTGGAAAAGTTCCAGCAAAAGTAAATCCTACACATCTTGGCAACAAAAACCTCTGCATGGTTGAAATCCTGCCCACTCTGACAGGATGTTGTGCCCTTCTCTTCTACAGAAATTCTTGCTATTCTGAGTTCTTGTAAAATCTGTGACCCTCCAATTCTGCTAACAAATGAAAAAAAAAAGAGAAGAAAAATGACTTTGCAGCTCATTCCTCTCATTAGTTATAGCACAGGGGGGCTGATTGCCTGAGCGGTACTGTTTGTTAATCTGACCATGTTTGTGTTTGAAGCCAAGCAAACAAGCTGCAACAGTGAGGTAGACCTCACTCGTACTACAAAACACACTCTCTCGCACACACACACACACCCACGCACGCACACACACATACACGCACACACACACCCACACACACACACACACACAAGCATCAGCCTCTTTCTCCAGGGCTAAATAATGAAGAACGGAGGCACATCGCTTAGGTGATTAATTATCCATGTCACCAGATGGGACGATGAGCAAAAAAAAAAAAAAAGTCAGATTTTATTTTATTTTTCCCCTAAATGCATTTTCAGAGTGAGGTTTCGATTGGTGTAATGACAGCCATATGTTGATGGATGACCACGGGCGAGTATTAATCAGAAATACAGATATGGGGTGTTAGAACAGAACAGAGGACTATATGTGTGCACGTGTGTTGTGTGTGTGTGTGTGTGTGTGTAGGTGTGTGTGTGCGTGTGTGTGCGCATGTGAGTGTTAGAGAGAGACAGAAGAAGAGCGAGTGAGAAACAGTGCAGTGTTCGTGGCTCTGCAAGTTTAAAAAAACCAAAAAGTTGAGGACACATGGAGTGAGACAGAGTGTTTTTACTGAGCTGTTTTTGGATCTGTCCACTTAAGTAATTGCGAATTTATCACATTCAATAAAATCAATGATCAACCCCAACATTTTTCTTTTAAAGCCACTTTTCCCACTTTTATTGTCAGTTAAACAATTTCCTTATCACTCTCACTCCACATGAGTGATCTAAAGTGAATCTTGTTCACAGCCAATTTAAAGAGCGCCTAAAGTGAAAGGATACTGGAAACCATTTACTACGGGTAAAAAACTGCCATTCACAGCAGATGAGCTCAGTCATTTGTTTTAATTGCCATCTGTTGAACTGGTGAAAATTCTATAGAGCAGACACATAAGCCAAGGAAGTGTGTCGGCTTTTTATTAAAGGATTGTCCGTTTGTGTCTGACAGGCTGCGGCTGTAAAAAGTCTGAAACCAAAAGGGATAGGATCTTGCCTGGGGAGTGCTGGGTAAGCACTGGGGGCCACTTATGAAGCCTGGTCAGGCAAAGAGAGAGTGGTTCAGGTCATTTTATCCCTCATTACATGTGTATGCATGTCGAATGTCTGCACCCTGGAGCCCCAACATTCTTCCTCTAAAGCCAGAAAAATTCAGCCAAAAATTTAAAAACAGTCACTGTAAGAATACAGTGCAAGGACAAAAAATTAGGAGAAGCCTCCTTGTTACAAGTGAAGACCAAGTTTAGATTTTGATACATTATCTGCTAAATTTAACATGGTTCTAACAAATCAGACGATTTACAGAAGGAATGTAGCCCTATGCTTTTATATCCTATCCTCCAGTACCATCTTATCATTCACAAGACAGTCTGACCCACCACCTCTGATCTTTGCATCCGCATGCTGCATGAGCCTTGTGAAACATTTTCCATAAGTCCCCGATGGCTACTGTGCATTGGGTTAAGAGTTCTCGTTGACCTCCACATACTTTTACATGCATTGCAGCAATGTTACTATAAAACTGGCAGACATGTGGCAGTGGCCTTTGCCTGAATTTTTCATAGTAAGTGCTGCATTTCGAAATGGGCTCCATACAGTTTTCATTGGGCGAAGGCCACAATGTGCCACCGAGTTGGAGACAGCCAGTCTTCAAATTAAAGAAAAAGTAGGCATGAATATAAATATGCTCCTGGGTCAGATGGATACTTGTTATTCAATCCTTGTCCCTCAATACAATTTGTTGTTGTGATCTTCATTCTGTGTGTTTAAGAGAACCTCACGTCAACATAGTTGCCTTAAAGATGACAGCTTTTAGTTAAGACAGAGCCAAGCTGAGAGTGGAAACTCCATTTTTTGGTGACAGTGGCTGGCCCACATGTGATATTTAAAACTGGGGCAATATCAGTTGATTGTATGCTAATGTCTGCACCGTTTCCCACTGAAATGGGCACTTAATGTTTGTGGCTGAAAACCAGTTGCGATCTGAATATAAAAATGAGGAAGTGTTATGTATATGAGATGGAAAATGAAATTCAGGCGGGTGGCAGGAAGCGTGACCTCTCCCACCTATTGATTCTGGTCTTCCTGAATGGCAGATCATCAGGGTGTGAGAAGCACATTAATTTCAAAAAGTGTTAAGGCAGCTCTCTTTGACAAACTTTTGACGTGCCCCACACATACTGAGACTTCTCATTTAACACAATGCTATGTTGAGCCACACTGTAAAACACTCTCAGGCTGATTTCTGATGCTGTCAGTGACATTCTGGCCCACATTTAGCTCTGAATGTAGGCTCACACTAACGGCCCACATAGATCACTTTGAAGCAAACATTGTGACAATTATTACATTTACGGGAGTAGTTTTTTGTTGTGAGATTAAAAGAACAGACACACTCAGTCTGTCCAACAGGTGAGCTGGTTGCTTTAGCTACTTCAAGGCTAAGCTGTTTCCCATTTGATTTCAGTCTCTCAGTCTAGCCAAAGGTCACAAAATCTGACAAGTGCCTCTAAAGCTCAGTAATTAAATGTTAAATCATGTTTCCTCATGGCAAGACTTCAGGAAGTCACTACTCCTGACCAACAAATTTGGCACATCAGTCTGGCACATCACATAAAACCAAACTTCAGTGTTTGTTCAAATCAAACAAATGAGATGTGTGTTGATTAGTACATTTAGGAGGTGCTGGTCGACACACTCTGATATATTGTTAACGATTGAGTGAAAAGGTGAATCCTCCCAAGTCCAGTCTTAATGCTAAACTAACTGGTAGTCTGTGTGTACATCCAAAATCATCATCACTCGAAAGAAATATCTATCTATCTATCTATCTATCTATCTATCCATCCATCTATCCATCTATCCATCCATCCATCCATCCATCCATCCATACATACATATACAAATAAAATAAATAATATAATATATAGTTTATATAATATAAAGAATTGCGACTTACAACAACATAAACTTTAAAGGTCAACCTCTGGAAACCCAGGAATCACGGCATTTATGAGCCACTCACAGTGCACGTCTGATAGCCATATTTACCATTATAGGGTTGCGAGGTTATCATTCAGGTTGTGATACACTTATTCTGACAGCAGCTTCACACACTCATTAGTTTTAACTGAACCACTTACAGTACAAGTACAGAGTTCAGATTCAGGTCAAACTGGAGAGCTGAAAAAAAACCTAGTGGGAACTGACCATCTTTCACCTATTCTGTTCACATATATCAGGTATGATACACCTCAAAGAGGCAGTGAGTGCAGAGAGGAGAGCAGCTCTGGCTTTATGGTCTTTGGATACACCCGTCTCCTGTGGTTGTCACCTTCTTTTATGCCCAAACTGGCAACTTTGGAGGATTTAGTCAGCTTTCCCTCCCTTGAAGAGTGACATATTAGACAACTTGAGCTTCAGTGTGAATGCAGTCATCGAGTCATTGGCTTTGATCAATAAATTTATCAAAGCTCTGCAGAGCTGTGGCAATGCTGTGCTATGGGACGGAAAATAATATTAAAGCTGGGCTAGGCAGGATTTGTTTTAAAAACAAAATATTAACCTTTTTTAAGAAAATTGTGTTTTCCCACTCAGCTATCAAGAAAGGTCTGTGTGTTTGGGGCGATCACAGTGTTTCTCTATGTCTCTGTATGAAGCAGCCTGAAAAGCCTACAGCTCCCAGTATCTGTGAACGATCGAATCTATTTTGGTCCGGGGGTTCCTGAGTGGTTGACGGGCTGGCCCTACTCTGTCGCGAGGCCCTGTCCTACCGATTTGTTAGGACAGAGTAAGGCCGCCCTTCAACCAATCAGGAACCTCCAGACCAGCATAGATTTGATTGGTCAAAGATACCGGGAGCTGTGGTTTGTTTTCATGTGGATGAATGGGAAAAAGGCCACTCTGCCCTCTACTGTGTACTCATGACTCATTTCCTTTGCTTAACCCCTAATAACTAAGACATTCACATTTTTTTCCATCAGAAAAAAAGGCTTGAAAAGACGAGGCAAAATTCTTTCCTCATTATTCCAGAATGGTAGATTGGATTGATGAATTGCTGCTTGTAGTCTAATCAGTTCCTTATGAGAAATGAAGAATAGTCAGAGTTAGTGTTTATTTGGGTTTAAGTCAAAGCATCTGGAGGAATAGATAGGCCTAAATGTGTGAGAGAGGGATGGGTGTGCTGAATTTCTGACAGCCACAACAATAACAGCTTTTGCTTGTTCCCCTGTCGCTTACTGTAGCTGACAAGTTGTTCTGAAATACAACACTAACGACGCAAGACTGCTGCTCACTTTCAGCTCCGCTCACTTCAAAGCTTTGTCACATTCTTGACATCTTCACACACATACATTCCCACAGACAAGCATACATTTCTCACACACATACACACAGTTATCCACATGCAGATACCTCTATAGAAAATTTGTGAAGGTAATTGGTGAATTCAGATTATGAATTGACACACAATACACTGTGTATGCTCCACACTGAATGTGTCGTTCCTCGTTTCTACCCAAGTAATGCAACATTAAGTTGTATTTTGTCACTACTGTCTTTAAAAGTTGCCTAGGTCTTTGCCGTGTGTCTGGTCGACAGATTCTGGCTGTTATCCTCCAGACTGTCAGCTGGAAGATGCTCTCTGTCAAGATGTGGAAAAGGCTTCTGACAATCAGATGTGGGCTATTGAGCAAAGTGCATGGGCCAGTAAAAAACAAACCATGTGACCCGAGTATGGCCCAGGTAATATATTTTTTCTATTAGTGTAACATGTGGATGTTAAGGAGGTATAATGTTTACCATTCATCTGAGTTGAGTGTGTTAACATGCAAACATCTGCACAGTATTTGGTCATAACGTAATGAAAACACTGAAAGTGACCTGATGTACCTCATTCCCTGAAAGACTGACTTACAAAGGGCTAACATGCTAACGTTGAGGCTAGATCACATGCACACGCAAAATAATCCCGATGAGCAAACAAGAAACTGAACAATAACGGCACAACTCAATGTTAATGTCATTAGTTTGGAATGAATTTGTTTTCATATAAAGTCAGTGTATTTTGAGTGGTTTAACTAAATGTGTGGGTTTCAAATTACCATGACATTTCTGGTATATTGCCTCCAACGCCCTGCTGGGTGTGTGCTTGGCAGTAGCTAATTAAACTGAATTTGACAGTGTTGTCCCAGTAATGTTAAGATGAAAAAAGGTAGCTACAGGTGATTCAACACACTTTTTGTTTCAGAGAGGGGAGTGTATGAAAACCACGAATGGGCCCTGAACTCAGTTATCAAAAGATTGTAGTACTAACAAGCTTATACCCTAAATTCTCAAATAAAAGCTGAGTCTCAAATAGACGCCAGTCTCGTATACTGGCCGGGTCTGTCTACAGGTTTGAGCAAATAAAAGCTGGTCTCAATTAGAAGCTGGGTCTATTTCTATTTTCAGTTCAAGTTCTTGTGAACGAACAAAACCTCTCAAAGCCCACAATCACCCATTAGAGCAGTTTCTAAGCTGCTCCATTCGTGCTAGAGTTCTACGGCTCTATGGCCGGAGCTCACATTTATTTAGAAGTTTAGAAGTTTAATCGGTGCAGATTAAACTTCTAAATGAATGCGTGCTCCAGATCTGGTTCTTTCCTTCTATACTTACTCTTTCAAACAGTAAGAGCTGTAAGAGATGATTTGAGAGTATTTTCCATCTTTGCTGAGCGTAAGATCTGTTCAAAATTAAATAAATGTCTGTCGCCTGTCGCCCTATAGACGCCTGTCTCTAATATAATAACATAACATTTTAGATAAGCTTATAGAGCTGAAATCTGAATCAAGCAGCCTGGAGGGAGTCCCAGCTGTCAGTATGAGACTTGTGATTTTTAAAGCCCATGTAGACCATTTCAGTTTCCCCATCTACCTGTTATGCCGGCAGGATCTAATTCTGCTGTGTTGTTATTCATTGTATCGATTTACCATCACGTTGATTAAAATGACAATCAATAATGAACAGAAATACGTAAGGATCATTGAGTATTCTGGCAAGCCACAGTCTGTGTGGCGCAGACTGTTGGTTTTTGTTTTGTCCCTAAGCTTTTGTGAAGTTCTCCACCTCACCAGTGAAAGCATCAGTCACTTTATGACGACACAGGAACTGAGGTGGACGCAGACTTCTTTTTGAAGAAGTAGCACAGCAGCCCAGTGCTGGTGAAATAGTTCTGTCTTGATGATAGTTATTTCAGCATAATCCATGGAAGGGTGACATAAGTTACACTTCCTCCCCGTCTTTCTTGAACTACCACTTAGATTTTAGAGGAACAAGTCTGAACAGCTTCCACTACTTGACATCGTTCAAAACTAGAACTTACCTGTGGCTCTGATGATACCATCACATGTACGTTGCTGTGTGTGTTTCTTGCTATTATATATATTTTGATCATGACATTATTTAGTATATACTGTCAATTATAAAGAGAGCTTGCTCCCAGTGGACCTCCCTGTTAAAGGTTAAATGAAAAAAAAAAAAAGTTTAAAGCATGTCTCCTTTTCTTCCTTATCTGCCCAACAGTTGGTTGAAACCTGGCGGAGAGCATACTGTCAAGGAATACAGGTTAACATCCTCACCGCAGACCTGACTGAAACTCATGGGTCGTCTGGATGTCTTTGTTTCTCACAGAACTTTCTTCCATGCTTGTGGGTAAAATATTATTTATTTTGACATTAATCTAATTGTCATTGCTTGGAAACTTATTGTGAGCATTGACATGGGAGCCAAACTAAACCTTTAAGGTTAATGTTTTGTGTTTATTTTTAATAAATTGCTATTAAAAACTCTGTAGTTACTCCGGAGAGTAGATTTTCTTTTACATTTACTGCGAGCACACAAGTAAATTATGTGCACGGCTGGCAGGAGTTAAAAGTCATCTCTTCAACATGTAGTTATATTACCTTTTACCAGAGTTGGATTGAATCTGGAAATTAAAATATTTTCATTGTTGGTGTTCCTCCCTGTAGATTTGAACAATATGTTCATTTAGTTTGGGTTAGTGACTTTTTACTGTGTACTTCTAATCAATACTTCTGTCCACACAGGCTGCATATACTGGCTCACATTTCCATAACTGCAACCCAAAGCTGATTTTTATGCTCCACCACACTTTTTCTTCTCTCATTTTGTCCTGTTCTACACACATCACCACAGTAATTGTGTGTCAGGCTCTTAGTGCTGCCAAAACATGTGTGACCTACATGCAGCACTGTGTGTAAGTGCATCCTGTGAAGATACTGGCAGAGGACTAAAGCTGCTGCTGCTCTGCTAACATGCTGTTTTCCCCCCTGCAGGACATGCTGACATTGTGTAATAGTTGTTGAGATATTTCCGTCTGGACTGACAGTCAATAAACCAACATTGCCATCCGTGGAGACAACCTCACCGACAAGATGTGATGCAGATGTCCAGTGTGGATTCCACTGCACACCAGTGCTGTAGTTTGAGCAGCTCTCAGAATGAAAATAAAGAGAAAATAAAGACTATAGCTCCTTATTGATAAAGGTATAGACTTGTCTGAAGCGCAGATCATGTGTTGGATAAAGGGAGCAGCAAGTGGTGGGGAGCTCAAACATATGGGGAATAATGGAGTGGAGAAACAACAATTAACGCAGCTGGAGGAACACTGAAAACACACTATGTTCTGTTTACATTATATATGTTTTGTCTATTTGAAATTTCTTTGCAGATTTTATTTGCTTTTCAGTTCAGCTGTATCTCAAAACCCCTCACTTCTACTCACGCAACAACACCCATTCTGGATTTGTTTACATATTTTTACTTATATTTGGACAGGCCAGGTCGTCATTGTTGTCGTTGTCTTTCTGTGGCTATACATGGTGAATCATGCATTGAAAAAGGCCTTTGTTTCCATGCAAAGCCACTCTTCTGAATGAGATCAGAGCAATTCAAAAACAAGCTACATTTATTAGGGCCTAGAGCATTAAAAGTATATGAGAGAGTAAAATAACAATAATAATGCTAATAACAATATTGCTCTGGAAGGCATGATTCATCTGTGGAGTGAATCCGAAGTCTCAGCTTTGAATAGGAAGGATTCAAAAACTATGAAAAGAAGAAAAAGACTGCCTCCGAGATTGATCCGGTCCATTGATTCTTTTGAGAATAATTTAGGATCACCATCACAGGCTTAATGCATATAATCATAGGAGTGATTTGCAAAAAGAGTGGGTGCACTTGCCTCTGAAACATGAATCCAGAGTTCAAATTCAAGTCTAACACAGCCTAGTGCTTCAGCTGGCTCTCACACACTCACACAAACACACAGGCACACAGACACACACACACACAAAATAGAGCAGAAGGTCTCAACCCAAGGGCCATGTTGTGCCAAGAGACTGCAGCTTTTCATTCTGCCCCAACACTACACTCCAGCTGATTTCACTGAGAAGTTCCTCCGCCCCTCATTTACTATATGCTAATCAACAAAATCACCAGCAAAAGCATTTAATTGGAAAGTAAACGTGGCAATTTTTCAATAAACCACAACAGCCTGAGATTCCCTGGGGTACAATAATATCTTTGTTTGTGTTTGACTCATTTTCGCCTTGCAGTCCTGACTGCTGGCTCTTTGACATAAAGACCACAGTCCCCAGCATCAGAAGATATGGCTCCTCTGTCATAGGACTGAATTAGTAATCTTGGAACGCTCCATCTAGCTCCTCTTAATACAGCCAAGATAATTCAGCCGTATACAGCAGAATACAGCTAATGTTTGTTGTTAGTTTATTATCACCTAGTTTTCTATGTTCATTTCAGCAGCTCTGAGTCAACTGCATCAATGACTGTGATCACTAAGGTTTCAAGTCTGCAGGTCTCTTGCCATTTCTGCTTACTTCTGTCTTGGCGCCAAATCAACTGACTATCCATTAAAGCAGTCAAACATGACATAACAAAAGTACAAAGACAGCTAAGAAAGGAGAGGGCACCTTTAAAATAATTTCTGAAATATTCAGTCAGTAATAAAACACACCAACTTTGTGCGGCAATAAGCTGTACTAACAGGAGAGAAAAAAAGCATTTCCCAAAGAATGCTGAATCCAGATGTCTGGGTTAGATATTAATATTACATACCCTCACATCTTACAGCAGTTGCGTCGGCCTGAATGAGTTAGCCAGTGCCATTTTGTAATGCCCACTTAGGAGATGAAAATTACCATAGGTAATTCCTTGCAGTAAATCTTTAACAGTACAGCAGCTCTGTGAGGCTGTAAGGCTTATTGTAATGAGAACCAAACTGTTCATCAATGCATCAAAGTACAAAACACAATAAACTTCCTACACAAGCCGCTTCAGTGGCTCCAGTAAAATAAAGGCTTGAAAATTCCATATTAGTGAAACCAGTAGTTAGACATATTAAAAGGCATTTTAATAAAAGGCACAAATGTCAAGCTCTTGGTGATGCATGAGGAAAAGTGTACGGGATCACTGGAGTCAGTTGGATTTATCCTCTGGGATGGCAAATCCATGATGTGGATGGAGCTGTATTTTACTAGATTGATTAAAATTCAGCAGATCAACAAATTCATTTAACCTCTGAGGACCATGAATGTCTTTTCAAGTCATCTAGTATGTTCGGACGAAAGTGGTAGAGCGATCAACCGATTGCCCTAGCAACATCCCATGAGCTGTGTTGTTGGTGTGGTTAAAACTATCGGTTTTTCTTTTCAAGATCATGAACTTGTCCCTCATGACAGAATACATTTAAAAATGAAGACACAACTGTAATAGCTTTTGCTTCAGCCATCTGCTTCTGTGCTCCCTCCATCATTTCCTCAAGTTGATATATGACTACTGTAGTAGAGAATGGGTCCGTTACATAGAGACAGACAGACAACTGTGGAAAAAAAAAAAACCCACCCAAGACACACATGGGGAATCTGGGAACATTTTTGTCAAGGTGGAATGAGTAAATGGGGTACCTGACTGGGGTCAATGTGGCATTTTCACACTACACATACCAACTATTAGCCAATGCCAGAGGGTCCCTTGGATCCCCCTGCATGCTATTAACCCACTCTCAGGGCCACTGGGCTGGTAAAACAGGGAATATGGAGATTTAGCCCAAAGGAACATACCTCTGTGAATGTGCACGTGTGTCAGTGTACAGCACAAGTATAAATATGCAGAACCAGATAAATATGAGACCTTGCTAGTTTCAACATGTAGCGTATCCATCAGCATGTGTGGTTACGTTTCCATATCGAGAGGTGACACACACACACACACACACACACAAAACACACAGGTGACACACACATATATACACACACACACACACACACACACTCTCGCACACAGTCAGATGAAATGAAGCTGAGGGGTCGGAGTTGAGCTGTGACAGTGGCAGCTGTCAGCACTGTGGTGTGTGTGATGTATGAGCTCATCTGTCACTCTGAGCCCCCCCTCTCTGCTCAGGGAGTGGAATAGTAAGCCAACATCATTTCCAATTTTTCCCCTCAGTCAGTTCTTATCTTCATATATCCCAGTTTATTGTCTCTTATTCGGTTTAATTTCCATTCCACCCTTTGCCCCCCCCCCTCCCCTTGTTTATATGTTTGCACAGATCAGTGAGACTGGGTAAATAATGTTAGTTTCTTCTTTGCCTTTCTCCATCTTTGTGAGTAGTATTATGATGCTAATGTTTTCCAGTAGATGGGATAGACAAGTGAGGAAAAACATGGGCATGCAATCACCAGATTAAAACTGGAAAAAAAACATTATTTCAAAACCATTTCAAAGGCTTTGGAATCATTAAAACAAGACAAGCTTTGGCTATGTTTTTCAACATGCTGGCAATGAATATATCCAGATATATGGTTTCTCAACTCATTCACCCAGATAAGTAAAATGCAAAAAAAAAGTATATGCGTGCTCTCACACACACACACACAGTGACTTTATTAATACACGCATATTCATATGCACACATTCCCTGGCCTGTGTGCAGCCTCCAGGGACTCAGACTGAATACCAGGGGAGATACTGGTGCCATGGCATCAACATGCCGCCAGTTGGCCACACCTGAGTCAAAACAGAGGATGAGACACAGCTGCAGGGCTGAGACACCACGGCACACAAACACCGTGTGTGAGCATTTGTATTTGTGTTCAAGAGGGGGAGTGAGAGACAGAGAGAGGATGCCTTTGTGTTTGTGTAAAAGACTGAGATAAAGCCCATGGGACACAATAACAAAAAAGGAGTGCTGACAAAAAGAACTCAAACCACTCAAAATAACAAAATATATTCCTTGCAGGCCAAAGTCGCTGATGCTCCGTGTACCTGATGCCATTCCCATCTGTACCCTTATGTCTTGATTATTGTGCATCTAAAATAGATCTGCATAATGGACAAGAAACAAAAAAAAGTTCTCATCTCAGTCACATAAGTGCTGCTGAGTGAGGGCCCAAGTGTTCACAACAACTGCCCCCACCCCTGCAGATACCAACGGTGTGTGAAAGCCTTGTGTACTGTATGTCTTTGAGATAAAGTGCAATAGTAGGGGATGTGTTATCTCATGTCCCTTCTTCCCCCCAAGGGCCCACTGAAGCGCATTGAGCAGTCATCGCCAGGATCCCTTTATGGCTGTCCATTCTGTCCTCGTGAATTACATCGCACATAATTTCCACCTTTGTTCATGCACGGTGGTGCCAAGAGCCCCTTCGTCTGACACGGGTATAAATCAAAGAGCAGTTCGCAGTTTGGATTAAGGGTGCCAGACACAAGCTATCGTTGGGAGTCGTGTACTAAAGTATAGACATGACCATTCCCCGCTCATCGTGCCAAGAACACATGCAGAGGCAATCACAAGGCATGACAAGTGCTCATAAGCATGTTTTATATTGCTAGTTTTATGCCTCACCATGTTTAGATCAATCATGTTAGGAGGGCACGTGGCCTTCAAGCACAGTACGCTGAGCACATCCTTAAAAGCAAACTGAGATGGAGACTTTGCCCACACTTTGTTTTTTTTATTTATATTTTTGTTTGTTTCCTGGAGGTTAATTATACCTGCAAAATGCACAAGCTGCTTCGCCAGGAAAGTTCGACAGTAACAAATAAACAGATCGGAATATAAATCATTTGTACTGGATCTTGTCCTCTTGTGAATATTTGCTTCTGTTATTTTCCTTTGTCCTCTGCCGGGGTGTTGAGTGTCATCTTTTGGGGTTCCACCGCACACAGTAACACACCACTTTCTTTTTGGTTGCATTTAGAAGTCTGTGGAAAAATGCCACCCACACCGATTGTGAGTCATGCCGCAAGCACATGTGTGGATAACTCAAAATAATTGCATTGCAGCTTCCTCCAAAAAAAAAAAAAAAAAAAAAAAAAAAAAAATCTAGTTATATCTCCCTGCCATCCACACAAAGTGAAAGAGACAAACAACAAAGCCAGCAAAGTGCAGAGATAGAGCTGCACATCACAAAGTTACATCAACAGCTTGATTCTCTTTCAAGCATGGAAGCTTGCTATGCACAACAGCCAACCTATCATTTATTTACAGAGAAAGGAACAGAAACAAAAGGCCACTGTCCACAGATGCCTGTGGGACTTGCAGCATCTTGAGAGATGCCCTCTAATTAACTGTTTTCTCTAACAAATGCTATTTGTTTTTGAATGTGTCACTTTTCCTTTCTTTTTTATCCCACTCATATAAATCATCTTACCTTCCTACCGACTTCAATGGCAAGCAGCTGTGTGGTCACCGTGATAGACTCTGACCTGGATCTTCCTTGTGGCTGGATAATGGGGTGTTGCCATTAGCAACACAAATGGCACTTTTGCATTGCAAGGAAGGGTGGGGTCGAGGGTGAAGGGTGGAGCAAGATACTTGACAACATCATGCTCTGTGCTGTTGCTGTCAAGTGTAGGTATGCAGTATTTTTCCTCCCCTTTTAAACAAGATACGCTGTTGAGGGCCGAGTCATAGAGTACACTTGGCTCCCAAAGGCCATACACTGTATTTTACTGTTGGTGCAGGGTGGCTGAATTCATAATTTTTTTTGATCCTCCAGGCCTCTCTGTGTCTATATTGCTCTGTCTTGTGCTCAGCTGATGGCCTCTGAGGCAGCAAAATTCATTGTTAAAGCATCACTACCACTCATCAGGCCTGTTTGAATTTATTTTGAAGAGGATGTGAGAGGACACCAAGCTTGAGGAAAAGAAGAAAAGAAGTTACATACTGTACAAACCCTTCTAAAATCTCTCACTCCCTTACGAATGCTGTGAACATGAGGTGACTCACATGAAATCATTCATCTCCAAACAGCTGTATTTATCTGGGATATAATGCACTCAAGCAAAGCTCCTTCAAGCACTTGAAAATTCAATATGTGAAAAAGCTCTAATTTAACCAAAGAGGCTGAATCATCTTCACCCTGAATACGAAACATTTCATGTCTGCTTTTTGCAGATGATGTCGTCCTGTTCTGAGGCAATTCTGGAGTCTGTTGGGGCCTCAAGCGAAAATTCCAAGGGGGGCCTTCCGACCAGTGTTCATCACCATTACATTATAAATAATCTGACACCAACGAAAAATGTATGAAATCAAAACTTTTTTATTCCAAACGTTCATATACCATACCATACATATTAGAATTAACTAACGCTACCTATGAACTCTTACACAACATTATTAGTTACAGAAAAAAGCTGTTTTCCATCCAAATCACTCCAATACATTTTGTGCCTTCAACAAACACCCATGTCCACACAGCAGACAGTCTTTTTTCTTCATCCTCTTCTTTTTCTCCCTCTCACCACCAGATGGATAGCTCCTCTTCATTTTTCTTCAGCTTGATTTCCAACTTGCAAAACTATAACTTAGCATCACACAGGTTAACCTGAGGTGGGATCGCGGAATTGACGTGGGGCCCCTTTTGGGAGGTTTCCTACTGAGATGTCATTGTTGTCGGGGGACGCGGATGGGTTATGGGGATGCTGTCACTGCGATTAACACCTTTTTTTTTTTTCTTTGAGACATTTTGGTAAAAACAGCCCTTGGGCTCCGGGTCTCGGGGGCCCCTGATGACTCAGGGCACCAAGCAGTTCCCTGCCTTTCCTGTTGACAAGCTGCATGTCTGGTCTTGTTGGCTTCTTCAAGCCAGGACCTTCAGCATGTAGTGGGGTTGTTTGCAGCTGAGTGTGAAGCAGCTGGGATGAGAATCAGCACCTCCAAGTCCAAGGCCATGGTTCTCAAACAGAAAAAATTTTCTCTGCTTCTCCACATCAAAAGGAGCCAGCTTAGGTGGCTCGGGCATCTGTATCAGATGCCTCCCTGGGGAAGTGTTCGGGCATCCCCCACCTGAAGGAGGCTCCAGGGAAGACCCAGGACACACTGGAGTGACTATGTCACTCAGCTGGCTGGAGGAGGTGTCCGGGGAAAGGGAAGTCTGGGCTTAGACTGCTGCACCCGCAACCCAGCTGCTGATAAGCAGAAGACGACAGGCAGACGGACGGACTAAGAGCAACGCTGCAGTGTCCTACATTATCAGTCTGAATGTCCAGGCCAGGACACAGTTTCCTGCTTTAAAAAGGTGTCTGAAAGCTGTGCAGCTTCTCAAGGATACATGACTGGAGAAAATACCACTAAAAATGGGTCGACATGACCTTTGAAAATCCCAAGGCAGCCATTTGATTGGCTATGGATGGATGGATTGATTCCCAGGCCACACTTAGACATATATTATCAGAGGTTAAGAGTTAAAAGTAACTATTCATCATTCACTGTCATTCAACCCTGGAAACCAGTAGGAACAAACCTGAGAGTTTTCTAAAAGGTTTTTCTTTTTACTTTTTAAGAGTATTTTTGTCTTTTCAGTTTCCATTCTCAGCCCCCTCTAAAGATCACTGAGATACATCGTTTCCTCCTTCATCCTTGGATGTTTCCACTCGTTCTTTCCTCAACTGGTCTTGTCTTTCTCCAAATGCCTCCTCTTGTCTAGCCTGCCTCTTTTTGACATTTTTAATTGTTTCCACCAAGGCTCATCCTCTCTCCATTCCTTTCGCTCTCTGCAGCCTTTCAGTGGCTTTGTCACATTCCTCCTTTTCCATCTTACTTCTCAATTTGCCTCAAATCAGTTCTTTTTAGTGTGCACCATTTTCCCCTCCTTCAAATCCCTACACATTCATACCCTCGCCTCTGTCTCTCCTCCACAGCCAGTCCCATCCACCATTTCAAAGTCTCAATTTCCATTTCTAGACTTGCTATTGTTTTTGTCTGTCTACACTTTTGTGCTTTAGCCTGCTCCTGTGTAACTCTCTGGGGTCTGATGCCATCAGACAGGAAAGCTTATTGTATTTTTGGAAGCACATGTTCCAACGTTCCTTCCAAGTAAAGCATTGTGTAATATTTCTGCTTCAGACACATAAAAAAACACAAAGTAGATTTAAGTTTTTCAGACTTTGGGAGTTTATAATTGAGTTTGACTGTGGGTCAAAATATGAAAAATACATTTTTTTGTATTCATATTCATGTTTTATGTGCACCCAGCAGCTGTACTGAGATAACCATGGATGTTTCCTTTCTGTTAACAATGGAGGTTTGATTGACAGGTTGCAACACACCAGAGTGACCGTGCTTGTAAACAGTAATCACTTTGATGTGTTAAGCAGATGGTTAAAAAAAAAAAATAAAACTGAGAGAAGAAAGACTGGCTTAATGTGCCAACTTTGCAAAGCGTATAGAGCCACCTATTACTTGAGCCTATCTCGAATTCTTCAAATATGAGCTTTGTGCAAATGTGACACTAGTGTGAGTAAAATTAATCCAATATCAAACAGTGAGTTGGTTTATGGTTAATTAAATTTATCCAAGAGGCTCCACAAAGATTTCGTTCGAACTTCACCACACTCGGCATTGGAGGGAGGCAACACGATTCTAACCTCCACCATTTGATGCTTCTTAAGATGGGTTCACACCAACATAATTCATTCTAACACAGTCTTCACTCATTTTCACATGACCGCTGCACTGGCGCAACAAACCGAAAGGTCATTCAGCAAAAAATAAAAAGTGAACCCGCATCACGTTTTACTGGAGAACAAAGTTTTTTCTTCTATTTAGCAGGGTTTTAAACAGTGTGATCAATGCCTGCCCTCTTATGCACAGGGAAAATTCAGGGTGGCACAGTTGGCAATCTTGACATAATGGTTTGAAAGCCCAGAGCAACATGTGCTGGTTAAAACACTTTGTCGACTCCCTGGCCTCATGTCGACGAAGTGCAGCCAGCAGTCACCCCATCTTTGGAAACACCATTAGAGCAAGAACAGACACAGTGGGAACCATCTCTGAGCAAACCGGAACAAGTCCTAGTGGGCCACCACATCACCCAAAACAAATCCATGTGAAAATAGTCACCTTTTAATTAATTATTTATTCACTGAGTAAATGTTAAAAAAAAGGACAAAATGGGGGCACCTATGACTCACCTGGAACCATTAAGGCTTTGTCCTTACTACAGCATCCTGGCCTCTCTGGTCTACAGAGCTTTTTAACATCTTTCAGCTCATTAAAGACTAATACATCCACCAATGACACATATTTCACTGTTATGTGGTAAAGAATGAGAATGTAAACATGAAGTGTCACAAAATGTATCAAGAAGAATGATGCATTGTTCAATCATGATCCTTAGCATGGGGTAGTTATATTGTTAAAGTGGAACTTTGCAGGATTTTTACCTTAGCTGTGCTACATTTGTACCTCAAAAAGGGGAACTATGCAAGTACAGTTGCTTTTCCGCTTTGTTAACCCTCCACCTGGCCACGTGCATTTGTTTTGATGAAGCCAGTGAAAAAGCAATCCATGGAGCAGTGGATAGCGTTATATAACATATACAATGCAACAATGTGTATATTTGGGTAGTCTAAACTGTCACAAACAAGAGGTTACAGGTTACGGAGCGTGTTTGTGTTGCAGTGCGCAGAGACAAGAGCTGGGACACCGGGACGGAGGCACTGATCTTGCAAGGTTGGTTTGCAGCCAAGAGATGCTGGGTGGAAGGCAGAGAGCCTCCATTCTCCCTGTAACAAGTCATTTATTTAACCATCACAATTACCCCAAAGCTGTTTAATTAAGGTAAAAATGTAGCACAGCTACAGTAAAAATTCTGCATAGTTCCTCTTTATTTAAACAGCTTCAGAGTAATTGTGATGGTTAGATAAATGACTTGTAACTTGTTACAGGGAGAATGGAGGCTCTCTGCCTTCCACCTAGCATCTCTTGGCTGCAAACCATCCTTACAAGATCAGAGCCTCCGGCCCGGTGTCCCGGTTCTAGTCTCCATGGCACCACGACAAACGCGCCCCGTAACCTGTAATCTCTTGTTTTATGACAGATAAGACTACACAAATATACAGGTCCTGACATCATATATGATAAATACCATTATCCACTGCTCCATGGATTGATTTTTCATCGGCCTCAATGAAAACAAATGCACATGGCCAAGAGGAGGGTTAGCAAAACAGCGGAAAAGCGACCAGACTTGCATAGTTCAACTTTAACATGAGGTCCATAAAAGTTTTATGACGTTTATCGTCAGATGTTGCTCTAAAGCTGTCATGACAATCTAGTTGCATACAAAGTGTTTTAAAGAGCAATATTCTCTTTACTCACATACAGTTGCACATATTTTCAGTGCTGCCCGAGAGTCTGCTTGGTGAATCACAAAAGAAACAATATAATTAATTTTTCAAAATGTCAGGGGGGTACAGATTTGTTAGGAAATTATTCTAATTAATTATAAAGTAAAATAACAAAGTTAAAGTCCAGCTCATCACAAACTCTGAACAAGTGCTTCAAGCGAGATCGTCTTATGCATGATGCATAAAATCATTGATGCAGCCGTCTTTAATTATAACTGAAGCTCCCATTTTGTTTTGTCACTTGTAAATCACTCCATCCGTAATAGACGCCCACACAACTCCAGTGAATGATTAAATGTTGAAGCAAATGTCTAACAAGGTCTGTATCATCTCAAGAAATGGTTTGGGTTTAATTTAATACTAAATACATATTAATCATTAGATGAAAACCAACATGTGGTGATACCATCTGAACCAGTGTTTCAATAAATAGGTTTATTTTCCTCATTACTGTTGACCTCCGGGGCTTAATTTTACACCCGTGACACTTCATCTGCAGTGGGAGGATGCAGAACTTGAGTCAGCAGAGCAGGTTTGGTTGCATAACTTACTTTTATTCACCAAAATACACAGAACCTGAAATAATGTCTGAGCAGTTATGTTATGTCATGTTGTGAGTGTGAGGCTTCAAAAGATTCAATTCTCCATGCATCTTCCTTTCTTTGTACAGTATCTCTGTGGTGGCACTGGGCATCAGCAGAGTGCTAATTAGATGCTGCAGCGAAGCATGGGACATAGCGATTGGACAATCACAGTGGTGAGATATAATTTCACACCCTCTGCCCCGATAACCGTCTAACGGCTGCTGGAAGCACAACCGGCAGATAGGCCCTGCTCAGTAATCTTACTCTGAGCTTCACAAAAGCAAAAACACCTACTGTACAGACAGGAAAGCCCGTGTGTGTGTGTGTGTGTGTGTGCATGCGTGCATCTTCAGTTGGCAATCATTTTATCAGTGACCTAATCAGAACCATTCACTTACAGTGTGAAGTTAGGGTATATCTCTTAAGTGACATGAGACAACAACACTGACCATATTTGATATTAAGTTATTTCAATGAAACAAATCAAATCATAAATGAATAAACTTCTTCCTTCCATCTTATTCTTCATCCAAATCCAAGTCCAAAGCTGACTCAACTCTGACCTTTTGTAAACAATTGAGACTTAACAATGTCCTCACTCATCAGGATTTTCTTTCCCACTACCTGTTGGGAGTTCTGCAGTATGTCTATGTCACACAAACTCAAACAGTAAGTTGAATGAATAATTGTTTTCTCTACATACACCAGGAGTTGCCATCTGCAAACCACCAAATACATACCAGAGTGCCATCAGGCCAGTTCTTAATAAATGATGGTCATCTCAAAACTTGCTACAACTGCATAGGTTTGCAAGGGTAAATTTATGCACCTTAGCTATAAGGAGTTATTCAGACTCCAAACACTAAATTATCATTTATCATAAAATTAGGTATTTTAATTGCCAAAAGATGCCCAAACATTGGAAGCAATAACTCGAAGGGTGAACCACAGTCAAATGAAAATCTCCCAAAAGTGCTTATATGGTGTATATACATAGGCTGACTCATGGACTTAAATACCACTGTGGCTATAGGGGGAACTGCCATTTCTAGTGTGTGTGTGTGTATGTGTGTGTGTTAGGGTCGCAAAGTGGCAGAAAATTTCCAAAGTTTCTGGAAATGTAACAAAATTTTCCAGAAATTTTGCAACCCCAGTGTGTGTGTAATTTGTTTTCTCCTCAGGTCAGTCCCATGAGCAAAAACAATTTACAGCACTCACATCAGATCTAGGTTGGACAGGAGGTCACAGCTAACTCAGAGTAAGTAAAGTTCAAATGACGTTTGGGGACCGGGGAGAGAACTGCAGTGTTGCTCTCAGGTCTGTCATCAGAGAGGGGGAGAAACGCATGTGAATTGAAATGCAGGCTGTGGCACAACAGTCAATGACCAGCCACAACTCCCCCTGTAAGACTCATGAATCCAGCCAGTCAAAAGGGACCTAGAGATGGAGGACATGGGACATCAGAGCTGAACATTATGCTCAAAAAAAAAAAAAAAAAAAGAATCTGGAACAACAATTTTATAGATGATCCCAACAGCCAAATTCAAAACAGGGTGAGGGTTGGAGGGAGCTTTTGTGGGGATGATAGGATCCAGTCTCTCCTGTAAGGCATTCACAGTGTTGCACTTAGGTGAAAGAAGAGAGAAAGAAGCTCTAACCTCTCCACACAGCTGGCTAATCAGGTCATCAAGTGGGTGTACATGTTGGATCATCAGTTGCAAATGATTATGGAAATCATCACATATTAGCAGGTGTGGAGGAAGACTGCTCCTGAACATAGACATGTATTCGACAGGCCAACAAACAGCTCTGATGCACAGCATTTATCCTGACCATTCACCAAGCTTATTCAATAAGAGAGTCCAGCTAAGTGAAAGTAAGTCTTTGATGCCTCCCAAATGGCAAAAGGATGCCTGAGATAGTTAGCTGACTTTCACTTGCTCCGATTCTCAGAAACTCCTTCCCTTTTATTCCTTTAATGCAGCAGAAGTAAAGAGGACAGAATGCAAGAATCACAAGCTACTCTCATAACATTCATTACTCCATTGCAATTTTTCTCCGCAAAACTGTTCTGACTTTCCACAAGACATGGTTTACGTTTTTGTGTCTGTTTCATGTCCATCGGCACAGGCTGTGACAGGCAGCGTCTGATGGTAGAACCTCCGAGAGAGTAATGGGGAGGAGTGAGACAGGAAAACAGTTTTGGTTCCATGTGGATGATCCGATAATAGAGGTTTGCCTTGTCTGACTGATAGGAGTTTGTTGGTTGTTTGGCCCTTTGGCGATTTCCCAAATCACACCTACTGCCTCACTTGCCTTGGCCCTCAATAGACTTGCCAAAAATAACTTTCTGGTAGCAGTGTCCATTTGCCCACACACGCACACAAACCCAGCACTGACTAAATGGGCTCAGCCTTGCTCCTGTGTGATAGTGCAGTGCAGATGTTAGTGATTAGCCTTGTAATGACAATAACCTGAGTGAGTTTCTCTGCTTTGGTCTTGTCTCCCTCCCCTTCTGTCTCACTCTCTTTCTCACACACACACACACACACACACACTTGGCAGGTCCTATCACCCTGTGATGTTGTTGCTAGGTCACGTTATGTGTTGGATCCCTCTGGCCATGGGGTTCAGGTTGAATTAGCCTTGTTCCCTACCTGAGGGTGGGCTATTTGCACATGTTTCCAGGCAATTAAGTGCTTGTCTAACATTGGGGTTTCTGGTGAAAGCATGCATTAGCAGGGGGGAATGATGCTGGACCAAAGTGCACAGGCAATTTACAGTTGTCAAGGCTCATGCTTGGTGGTTTGTGCAGGAAAGATCCCCCCCCCCCCAAAAAAAGAAACATGAACAAGGGACTAAGCCATGTACCAGAAGTCTCTATAAGATTTCAATCAGTATCATCTGAGTCCTTAAGAATCATGAAGAAAATCTAAGTTTGGTGCTTAATTTCCCTTTGGGGATTAATAGTAAAGCAATTCATAATATTTCTAAGGACCTATATTAAATGAAGCCAGATTTTCATGTGTTTTTTTTTTCCTCCCTTGTGAAGTGAGACAACGTTCTATATTAAAACTGTACAAGTATCAAAGCCTCAGTCCACTGAGAAACGCACACAGCCTAAACTCAGAGACATGCCTTAAAATAAGCCGTCAACTTGGTGAAGTCACAACAAAGCAGTAACTGCCCTCAGACAACCTGGAAACGACATCCATCCTTGCAGGATTTGGTGTGTTTGAGCATTTACCCGAAATCTGCTATATATTTATTCAATCACTCAGAAAACTGTCAGCCCAACAGTGGCCAGACTCAGAGCCTCAGTGAAGAGAGACCACAGCTAACACGCTTTCCAATTCATCTGATCTGATCTGGGCATCAACAATGACCACCGTCTACTCAAATTTCAGAGGCCTGCTCTCTGAAAGTCTCGTAGATTTCTCTTTGCAAGTAAAAGGCTGAACAAAAAGATTATTCCTCAATAGTTTGCTGACCACAGACCCAAAATAGAATGAGCTCTCACAACACAACCCACAATGATGTTCATTTGCACTAGTGGTGCAACAGATAGTTGAGCCATGATCCAAACCGATCATTCTCCACGGATTGGTACGCAAATGGTTCACGGATCGATTGATGAGAAAAAAAGTTGTGTGTGTAGTGTGGGAACATGTAGGTGCAACACCCGTGCTGAATAAATGTCCCCCCCCCCCCAAATCCAAAAATGATCCAAACCATGACCACCACACCGTGGTCCAGTCCGATCCACGAGGCTTCTGAACTGTTGCACCCCTAAGTGCAGTCAACTCCGTCCAGGACTGGTTTTGAGTGTGCTCTATAATGTAGTAGATGAATTAACTCTCCGTATTGTTCTTTCTACACTAACAGTTAAAAAAAATAAAATTGCTTGTTACTTCAGCCCAAACGGTTCTGGTGTCTAAACTGCTGCCCCCAGCTTTGATGTAGTTGAAATCGATTGAGTAGCAAGAACAAAAGTTACGCAAAAAAACAACACTGAGTTTTTTAGAAATGGACTCTGGCCATTACAGGTCCCACTTTCTAATGCATTTGGTTGCTAGTCAGTGTTGATCCATACAGCAGCCGCCTTGCTGTTCAGATTACCCTGCTTGAAATTATTTACCATCTAGAAACCAGTATCTGCACACTAATAAAATACCATTTGACTGCATTCACAAATATTGGCAGTGAAAGAAAAACAGGACACGAATTAGACAGATGGTTTAATCATTAGCTTTTTCTGTAGAGCGGCATCAGGTGTATGAGAGCAACCGTAGATTCTGATGAAGCCACGTTTCCTCAGCCAAAGTAGTTTTATCTGAAGTGTTCTCTCAGAATAATGGAGAGCACTGGCCACTAATCAAATATTTGAGCACAAATTTCATTCAGAGGACAAATAATTACAAGAGGTTGGATGTGGTCATCAATAGGTCATTTAGAGAGACAAGTCAGTGGAATCATAACAAGACCAAACCACTCGGTTTTCCTTTGTTGCCTGTCCTCTAACCTGCTTCAATGCACCTTATTCATGTACAATCTACCCCCAGTCCCCCTCACACACACCCCCCTCCACACACACACACACACACACCTACCTCAACTAACCTGTCAAATGTTTAACAGGTAATCCGTCTTTTGTGGAAAAATGCATGTTTGTCCTGACAACTTAACACTGATTAGCAGCGTTACAAAGGAGTGATGTGCCTTTGAGTGTGAGCATGGTGACGTTGCAGAGAAAATTTGACATGTTTCATTTGGTCTCCGTGCCATTTTGATTACCCTGTCGCTCTGTTCTTTCTCTCTTTCTCACACACACACACACACACACACACACACACACACACACACACGTCACCTCGCATGACTGGCAGAGCCCATGCCTGCTCCCCGGGGCGCTGTGGTCCTTTTATTAGAAATGTATTCTATCAGTGCTTTTAATGTAAAAACGCAATAAAGTCATTTCACGCCATGTTGAGCAACTTTGCCACATTATTGTTAGGTCTCTGCGGCTTTCCACAGTAGGACAAGAAGACCCACATCCACACACACACAGATCTTAGCCTCCTCATGCACCTCCTCTGTGACAGGTAGAGGAGTAGAAATGAACAGATGAATAGCTCAGTAAATCTCCTGTGTACCTGCGTGTTGTGGTGGAATCAGCAGTGAGTGGAGAGGCATTGTTGAGCCTTGTAAAAGGTCTATAGCATATGGATTGGACAGGAATGTCACAACACAAGGTGTGATGAATGATAGCACTCCATGGGATTCACAGTCAGACAGCATCAGTGTCTACGCTAAACGATAAAACCATCATATAATCATGCTGATGGAAAAACCCTGCCTTGGTTAAGGTATTTGCTCCGTTTAAATGTGCATGTCTCTTTACTGCGGCTCATCACTGATTGACCTTTGACCTGCTCCTCTGATAAACAATGGATTCATCAGTCTGATAAGGCCTCCATGGCACGCTACAGATAACGATCTACGATTTCTATTTTCCTCCCTCAAAACCCCCAGCATTGAGGAAACATCCCACAAAAAAACAACCAAACTTTTGCTTGCAAACTTTCGCTTGCACAGCAGGTACTCCAGGGAGGATGCTCAAAAGACAGTGGTGAAAAGCTGATGAGTTATGCAATCAAGCCAGTCAGGGGAATGCTCATTATGTGTGTGTTTTTGGTTTGTTTGTTTGTTTGTTTGTTTAGCTCTTCCCATTCTTTTGCTGCTGTTTATCTCTCAGTGGCAAACTGTGCTCTCTCATGTGAGGGCTGCTCATCGCTCAGTGGTATCGCACTCCCCTCTATTTCATATGCATACCCCTCTAGCTGGTTTAAAATCTTTCACATGGTGCCAGGACAGACATGCTAACTTATAAATAACGGTCTGTATTCACAGAGGGTCCGTGCCCTCCCTCTCTCTCATTCATCCAGGTGCTTCGTCAAAAGCTATTTTCTTGTCAGGCACTCAATGGCGACTGAAGAAAAAGGCCGTTTTGGAAAGAGGTGTGAAACAAAAAACACATGGAAATGAATAAATGTTCAATTAGTGCCTCAAGAACTAATGGGTAATTTGTGCCAGGCCTTGTGTTCTTGGTTGACAAACCCATCTCGGTGAATCCAGACAAGCTCTTTGGCCACTCTGCAAATGATGTGGAACAATGGCTGCCTCTGCTCCCTCTGTCGGCAAACTTCAAAACAACATGCTCTCATGAATGTTCCATTTTTCCATCGCTGTGTCTGTACTGTCTTTTCATGTTAGTACAATGACTGGCACGGCTAGCACTGCAACCAGCTGGTGACTTTGCTTTGCTAGTCACTTCACTCTTTTCATGCCCAGTGAGCTGCTCAAAATCCAATGATGACAAGACAGATGTAAAAAGACCATGCAGATGAGAGACTGCAAATGGGAGTGTTTTTTTTGGGGGGGGGGGTATTTCAGATGACAGAATAATTAATTAGACAGCTGAAATGAAATTCAATCAGCAAGGAGTTTGGATCATATTTCTTTCAAGCAACCATGCAAATTTGGTCCATTTTGCACAGTGACATGATGCAGCTGACGATTTAGTAACTCAATCAATAATCGAAATTCAAAGGCAACAAATGATACTGAACTCTTTCACACCCTCCGGGCAGAAGTTCTGCCCACATCATCATAAGTCCAGGTTTTACGCACTTCCCTTCACTGACGCAGGTCACAGCATATTAACAGCTAGAATTGATGAGTGCATTCATTAATGTTCTGACAAAGAAAAAAAAAAAGCACATCACACTATTGTCACCAAGTACATTTCAAATCACAAAGACACAATAAACCCAGAAGGCTCATTCCACCATTATGGTTCTTCAGAATGACAAAAACAGCAAGTAGGTAAAGACAATACAATCAACATCTGATGGCAAACCAATAGGTAGCTATGTCAACACTCACTGACTGAATGAATTGAATACTCCACATGTTTCTTTAAGGCCAATTTAAACATGCTCTGTGACTGGGTTTTAGATTTGTGGGCTGATCATTTCCCTGTACAGCTGCAGTGTAGAGGAATATATTTGTGCTCACAGGTAATGAGACTCAAACTTGTGGAACTCTCTAGTGTAAAGAAGTTATGATTGTCTTTTAGCAGGGCCGATTTTTCAAGTATTGCACTACCACATTTTCCACAGTTTAAGTTTCTGAAAGTGTTGGATCTAGATGTGTTAGAAGGTGAACCTTTGATATAACTTTTATATTTACTTTGAGGTGGTAAGGTTGAGGTGATAATTCAGCATAGCAGCAGATGGCAGTGTAATCAATGTTACTTTGAACTATAAAGCCCTAGCTCATGTGTGTTGTCCAAAAAGGTACCTTCTCTGTTTAGAAACTGGATTTCCTTGAGGATTCTTAAAAACCACATGTTGCATGATGGGAAACTGTCTCAAGTGATTTGAGATTTGATTTCAGAACCGAAAAGAAAGGCTTGAGTTTTCCCCACATGTAAGATGACCTATTATGTGGTAAATGGAGAGAGCTGAGTGGATTGTAGTGGTGGATTTGCAGCCCACGGTTTGTTGACACATCTTCAATGCTTTTCATCATGTGGCAGATATCACTGGTGTGAGAAATACCCGATAGCTGTGACTCTGAATATTGGAGGCTGACATGAACAGTGTTTCCCACCCAGCTGCTTCTAATCACGGCTTAAATGATATGACATGACAGCGCAAGTTCTCGCTGTCACCTGAAGGCATTGATTGTGTTTACTCCCACCATGCCCTGGGAAGTAAGCACACAAACCCCTGTGCTTCTTCACACAATAGACTTACCTATAACCAGAGGCAGATAAAACACACAACTTCATCACTTGAGTTTGGTCAAATATTACTCCAATACAACTCCTTCTGAGAAAGCCATGAGGTGTGCAGCTGTTGCCACCAACAGGCTTATGCTTCACAAGTGGCATCATGTATTTCAAAACAGATTTTGATGTGACAGAGGATAATTATGACCGATGGACTGCTGGTAAGAGAGAGTTTTGGCTGCATTTATGTTAGTGAGTCAGTAAGTAAGTATATGGATAGTTAAGTAAACAAGATTAAAAAAAAAAAAAAGTCAATTAATGCAATCATAATCAGCTTTGAAACAGACTGAGTGTCTTAGTTTTGGCACCACTGGCCAATGACAAATTAAATGCTAAGCTTTTAATTTGAATAAACAAAATGAACTATATGCAATCTGGATCTTTTTCTTCTTACACAAAGTCAATAACTGCACATGAAATGTTGAAAGTACTGATTATTAAAATGTGGAGCATTCTTCAGAAAACATGGAAATGGAAATTCAGGGTGTTTGTTTTAAATGCACATCAGATTCCTCTGGATAAAAACTTGCAACGTACTCTGGATCCTCTCAGACAATATTAGCCTTCAACATTGAGACAGAGAGAGGCTGCATGGTGATCCATCGTCTCCTGGCTCCACTGTGATTGACACAAATGTGTAAAAAGTATGAAAGGAGTAAAATTAAAGGCTAATCATTTATTACAAAGCTGAGCTCATATAGTCCATCCCACCCCAACATGGTGCTGACTGCCTGTACAACAGAGCAAGTGTAGACCTACTTGCCCATACCTTCACTGACCTTGTGTTACTGAACCAGTGCTTTATGCTGGTGTTTGCAATTGCAGCATTACAGTACAGCTACCTGTGTGTCTCTGCTGGAGGACTGGGAAGCTTAGCAAAAGTGGACAACACAACAAATTGCTGTGCGTGCGTGCGACCCAGCGTACATCAAATATAATTAAAGATTTTTTTTTCCTGTGCATTTATCTACACGTGTCGACACTGCACAAGCCCCCACCCTTACATTTGTGATCACACACTGCCATGTCTGCCTGTGTGGATGCGCTTGTGCCTGTGTGCTGCTGCTGCTGCTGCTGCTGCTGCTGCTGCTGCTGCAGTGCTGTGATCGTTCTGACCTAGAAAAGCACTGAGACAGAGAGCTGAGACTCTCTGTGCGGTGACAGAAGGAGGGGGAATCCAAGTGCCGGCGCTCAGCTTCACTGAGCCAGGCGGCGGTCTCACTCTGTCAGTAGCACCATCACCCCCACCCACCCAACCACCACTTCCCCCTCACTCACACCCAAAGCAATGTCCCGCTGTGGAACGCCAATGCTCCAGGACGAGGATAGGCATCAATCAGAAGTTCACCACAGCCCGCCGTGAAACAATTTTTGAATAATTTGAAGACTGCTCACATCACACTTGTCTGCTGCATCAAAGACCCTAGCTGCACCTCAGGAGTATGATCATGTCAGCTATCTCTCATTCAAGTTGCAATAACATGATATACTCTGAAAAGAAAAAGAGACGACATCTTTCAACTATTCTTCAGAAATTTAAATTGTCACTATCCAACTACCACTGGTTTAAAACTGTGACTCCGTGTAGTGTCACATTATTTCTGTCACTGCTGAAGTGGACAGAGCCATCACCAGACAATGTTTAACACTTCCACAGCCCTTAACCTGATGGCAGTTGGTGTTTTTGTGAATTATTTTGGAGCCTGTCACTTGGTGAAAAATACTGTAAAGAGATAAGGGAGGTGAGGCAACTAGGGAGCACATCTGTGATGTATCATGGCAACTGAGGCAGATGGAGGAGAGAAGTGTCATAGGAAGGCCATTCACAGCTGCACAATAGATTAGTCGCACATCCTCACAAAATACACGCCAGCACACATTATCCTGCAACATCAATCAGGCAAGAAGCAAGCATATTGTTTTTGTGATGAAAAGATCCTTTACTAGGCACAAAGAGTCAAATTAACTTTCTTTAATTACAGCCTAAGCTGCCCACTGTGCATATGAAGACAAGTGGCTTGTGCCCCGAGCATCCTGTGGGCACATTATTCACAGGCTGATAATGACCTCCCGACTTATATTCGGTGGAAGCAATGTGATGCACGGGGGCTCAGGTGGACTTTTTTCATATTAAGGAGCATCCAATCAAACACAGCAATCAAGGCGAACAGTATCTAACTGCAACAGCATTTCTCTGACTGACTCATCCACTCACGATAATGTCAAGTGCTTTATGTGCTCGGACCTCATTTGCAGCCGCAGTAAATTTGGATGAGGTGAGATTGATGGTTGCTTATTAAAATAACCCTAAAGAAGTGGACAGAAATAGAAAATGGTTTGTTATTCAGACAGCTCTCTTGAGTTTATATACAGTACATGAGAGAGAGAGAGAAAGCGCATCACATAAAAATGTATTTTCTTCAGCTACCGTCAAACAGAAACCAGCCTAGCTTTAACTTCCTGGGTCCCTTAGGGCATTTAAGACTTTTTTGTTCTTCTGAGATCAAACAGCCAGGCTAAACTGCAGCTCTGTCCAACCAATTAACATCTCCTCTTTCCACAAAAGAGATGAAAGTTGGCATTCTGGTTGTGTGTGGTTTGCTGCAAGTGTGTTGATTTACTGCACCGCCCTGCTCACTTACGCGCCCTTTAGCCGAGCCGCCAGGACTGACCATGAGCAGAGACAAACCAAATGGGTCTCATCTCTCACTCTTCAAACAAAGATGCGCTCTGCTGCAACGTATGACTTTCCACAGAAAAGAAATATATTAAATGTGATTTTAATTAAGTTGACTGTTTAATAAAAAACAGGTGCATATGATTTATGTACTTTGAAGCGAGGTGATGACACTCATTAAATTCAGGGACATCGTCTTCCTCCGGCATTACAGACAATTTTACATTACAATGCTAAACCTCACCACAACCAGCTCATGTAGATTGGCTGGAGAATATAATCCTTTTGTCTGAGGCAGTCATATAGCATTAAAAAACACCATATATTGACTATTCACCATCAGCCTCTACCCTGCATTTTACACTGTGCATCAGCATGGTGGCATCTCAAGAAAAACAGTCATTCTGTTCATAAGGAGGAGATGATGGACCAATCGAAAAATGATTTCCGACACTTAAAATTGCAAAATAAGAGGCAACTACTCCTGCTGCATCCTGTTTGTGATGAGAAGAAACAAACAGGAATGTGAAAAAAAGGAATCTCTTAACACATCGGGAAATATGGTTGAGCGCCATCCTGCACAGAGCTTAAATAAATAAGGACATAACTCTTGTGTTTGTCTAAACATACAGACCCCGGGGTAAGAAAATCCACCTGCCAGTACCTGCACAGCTCACTGTAGTTGATGATCAACAGGCTGTCATGTGCAGGACCATTTCTCGGCTGGGCACATAGTGACTACCTTGCAAATATATGATGTCAGACCATTAATCAGCAAAGATGGCAATAATGCATTCAGTCAACCGAACAACAAACAACAGATCAACTGCATCAAGGTACCCTGCAAACATTCAACAAGTTCAGCATAACACAGAATGGGAAGTGACAGTAATAAACTTCTGCATCAATTTGAGCTCTACATGTGAGCACAGCATCAGACACTGCAGTGCTACTCCACAACAGTGTACCCACAACACACTGCGATGAACACACAGTTACCATCCAGGAAATAAAGATGAATGAATCACAAACCCAGCAGTCCACCTGATGTGCAGCAGCAGGCTCAGCCACGACAGTTACACAGCATACTATAATTAATACAAGCATATTAAAACATGTTTTATAGCGTGGAGCCAGCAGAGAGTGTATTCATATGGAGCACTACCTTGCATTAATAAACATCAGCACATTGTGGCAAACTTAAGGTTGGGAAAAAAACATGAACACACATAGATAGTCTTGATAACACTTACACATTCAACATAGAGTAGGTGAATAAGAAGCATGTGGAAAAGTGAACTGACAAAGCTATCTTGAGTTCCTGTGAAGCCAACTATCACAGTGAAATATTCAGAGCTGTGCACAAGATTAAAGTCATGTTAACAACCCTTAAGCCAGAGTTTGCATTAAGCTAATAGGACGCCCCTAAAAACAACCACAACAACCTGATGTGACTTTGAAATAAGCACTCATTAAGACACAAACATGAATATTCATACTGCACTTCTACATAAATTAACAACATGAAAGCACAATGCTTGTGCCGAAAAACAACCAAAGCAAAGAAGAAATAAAATAACTAAAAAAAATAAATAAAGCCAGAGTAAGCTGATAGCAGAAGTTAGCCACGACAAGGCCTGGCTGAGCAAACAAACAACCGACAGCTGCAGCAACCTGGTGGAGTATTACCATCCAGACAAACACCGGCTGAACAGAGCCAAACACACACACACACACACACACACAACAGCAAACACTTACCTCTGCAGAGAGGGAAGCGGTGTCCTGGGGCAGGTCAACAGAAGATGTTCCTTCAGAAAAGAGCCACAAGGCGAAAGGAGCAGGAAACACCAGCAGGTTAAAGGGCAAAGTGAAGGCAGACAGCTGATACCACTAACATCCAACAAGGTGAGCCCCAGACTGTCAGCAGCAAGAGAACAGGCTTTCCTCTGGACAGCATGGAGCCCGTCTAAATTAGTAGAGCAGCAGCAGGTGTGGTGGGCGTGGCATCAGCTTTTCCACCTTAAATACAAATTTTCCATCTCACATGCTGAAGTGTCTTCCAAGTAAAGGACTCAGTGCTGATTAAAACATCCAACAATAAACACTCAGCTGGCAGTTTATTAGGTACAGCTAGCTAAAACAAATGCAGTCTTATTCAACAGTAGTGCAATAACTCTTTCCTTGATGAAGGTTTTAATGCACAGAGATGTATCTCTTATTTACCGTAGGCTATACCCTCAATGATATAAACGACAAAATGATCTACACTCAGCAGTAGGCACGAACCACATCCTCCAAAATGATCCTGCAGTTGAATCAGCAGCTCTCTAAAACCAGTTTGAATGAAAGCTGAACATTAAAAGGAGGATTCATTGCCAGGCTGTGGTATTAGACTGCATTAGGTGTAGCGAGGTGGTCCTAATGGACAGGCAGCACAGTGTCCGTTCAGTTCAAATTAGCTCCACCTGGACCTGCAGCAACATCAAAATGCTGCAAACATTAAAGCAGCAAAGATATACAGATTCAGTCATATAGGGTAATATAAGTCAATGGTTCTCAGAGGGGGAGTCCAGGGACGCCTTTACAAAAAGAAGACCATCCAAATGTAACACCATGACAGAATGTGTTTTTGGTTATGGTCTCAAATTGCTCCTGTAATGAAACATCTAAAAGCCAAAATCTCATCAGATGGGGTTCTGTGGTCTAATTTCTGTTGTTTTAAGGGTCCTTGATGTGAAAAAGTTTGAGAATTGCTGCTGCTTGTTTACTTTTTGACACTAAGTACATTTTACTGGTACCTTTACATTGGCTGAAGCAATGATTATTTGCTTTGAAACTTTATGTAAATGAGAAGGGCCCTAGAGTAAAATGTTGGAATGTAGGACTTACTTACTTTAGTATGTACTTTAATAATGAACTTGCCCAATGTTTCCTTTTCTTAAGAATCTACAAACTTCTCCCATTGCTCCCTGTAACAAAGAAGAGGATCTATTATAACTCTGGGAAGCATCACACAGTCACCTCGTCCTCCTGCCTCTCAACCTGGGACAATTTATTACCAGCCAAGACCGGGCAACAGGGGGCACTTAGAGGTAAAGTGTCTGCACTGGCTAACAGCTGCACACATATTTATCCTGCAGCGGCAATTTATGGGGAGTGAGGCCTGTCACCAGATGTGACCCCACAGGATGAAGCTTCAGTCAGGAAAGAGAGGGGAAATGGCAACACAGAGAGCATAGAGGGGTAACAGAGGAAGTGTGTGTCAGGGCATCACTTTATGCAAGAGAGAAAGAGAGCACGATAAATGCCCTGGAAGGGGAGAAATGTGAAGAGTGTGTGTCTTTTCTTGTCTTCTTTCACACACACACACATGAATGCAATACAATCCCAACACACTGGGGCCATCTCACTGCGGGGTCAGGCTGAGGAAAAAGACTGAAGTAGAGAAGAAAAAGCAATAAAACCCCCCAATAATGAATCCACGCAGCAGAATGATAAATGATCGCAATGAAATCAGAACCGCATTAATGACGGCGTAATGAAGACGGGTGAAATTGAGGGTGTGTAGAATAAGTTAGAGAACATGAAAGTCAAAGCAGGAACCAAAGCGCCACATGTAATGAAGGTGGTGGCCGGGAAAATCTATACAAGGCAGAGCGAGGGAGAGATGGAATGCTGGTCCTCTCTGGTGCAATAAGCCTCCAGCGGCGAGGGTAAGAGGCAGAGGGGCCAGGATTCCTGACAGAGCCTTATCTCATCTTCAGCCTGGAATAAAACCCATTCTCCAGCCCCGAGACAATAAAGCACAAGGTTACCGAACCTCGCACCCGTGACACCCCTATTTAGAGAGAGGCCTCGGCCCAACATAAAAATGCATAACACCATCAGTGTGCTGAGAGGCAGTGTATGACACCAGGGCTGAGCTGCTGTGCGTGTGTGTGTATATATATATATAGTGTGCTTTATGATAATACAGCAGAAGTGTGTTAAACTTCAATGTGTAGCAGAGCAGATAAACTCTGTTGGTGCAAGTAAAGAGACTCAGAATACACCACAGTGTTGCCATGCTTCCTACTGCATTTCTCTTTCTCTCTCTTTTTTTTTTGAATTTACACACACGCTCTAATTTAATTGCCTAGTTTATAACCTTGAAGAGCAGGAGTGAAGTAGTGTGCGAGTGTATGGATGTGTGAATGTGTATGCATGCACACCCACAGCATGCATGTTTGTATGTTTCCTCCCATGGGATTTTTGTCCTCACACGCTCACGTGAATGTGAAAAGTGGCCTCTCATCACCGCTAAGTGGATTGTGCCGTGTGATGGGCATATCGTGCGCCCTCAGGAAATATCCCATGCGACACATATAATGTGATTCTCCTCTTTCCTAACGGGTGACAAGTGTTTCCTGTCTGTTGACCCGCCATCCCTCCATTCCTTTCCTCCACCCATCCAGCTATCCATCCATCCATCCAAGACCATTGCCTCCCGAAGCTTTGCCTGAGGAGACACAGGGAGCACAGGGAGCAGATATGATAAGAAGATGGGAGATCGACAGGAAGGAGCGAGAAGAAGGGAGGGATGAGGGGGAAAAAAATGCCTGTGTGCATCGCTTCGAGCAAAGAGATGCCCAGGAGTCCTCAAGTTTCTTGTCTCATTCGCTTAGAAAGAGGAGAAAGAGAAGTGATGCGCCTGCACTGACAGAGAAATAGACTCTGGCAAAGGGAGATGCAAACACAGGGTGGCTTAGGCTAACATTTGCCCAGAGCTAACGTCTGCTGGATTGAACTTTTTGTATATCACGTTTCCCTTTCACTGTCTCTGTCTCACACACACACACACACACACACACACACACACACACACATAACTCAGAGGGGATGTGAATGAGAAGTAGCACACCACCATGTAGAAAACAAGCACACTGCTCTCTTTTCTCATGGTTATGCTAATTAGGTCAATTATTCCAATGCATGTTTGGCATCATGGAGCAGTTGGTGCCGTTCGCATAGCGGCGATGTCATGCTAATTGCGAGTTTGTAGCGAATTTCTGCTCTGACACGTCCATTTGGCTCGAGCCTGGGCGCAGCTTAGTCTCTTGCATGGCCTTACCTTTCTCATCAGAGGGAGACATGCAAAACTGGCCGAGGACCAGCCACCACCCGTTTGAGGGAAAGGCCTCTGTGGCTCACTCATTTAAATGAAATAGCAGCATTGAGCCAGGCTCTGGCATTCACAGACTCTTTTAATTGCTTGAAACACTATAAAGGGGGGAAAAGAGTGATTTGTCTGGAAAGTACGCTTATCTAATCTCTCTTGAACTATTTCGCTTGGAAATACAGCTCTGGGAAAGCTGAGACAATTAGCACCTTTCAGAACATACTGAGAGAGATCTTGGGCAAATTTCAAAAGGCGTTTGGGGATGATGTGATCATTTGAGGATTTTTGAGTTGGAACTTGGCACTGTTGTTAAAGATAGCAAGATCCTTCCCCCAACATCTGAAAGAAGGAGATTACAATGGGGGCATCTTTTGATTCAAGGACTCCAAATTTTGTTTCAGTCTGAATATCATTATACAGCTATTGTAACGGGCGTGTAGCAGCTCTTCAAACTACATGTATTCAAAGTAAAGGACAAACCCGTGTGAGCCAGATAAGCTAAATTGCAAAAATTATTTCAATGCCAACCTGTTAATTGGTTTGGCAATGCATCAAAACCATCTCCAAAGCTTTATCGTTCGACATGAAGGCAACGCTGAATCAAGTGTTGTTAGAAATATACAGTGTTTTTTTCTGCAGGGTGAAAAATCTGCAATCCAACAGGTGGGATGTGATGTTAAAGGTCAGAAAACACAACTCCTACTGATAATTATGTAATGATAGAATAAAATCACATAATATTAATCATGGTACAGTCTACAGTTATTTGCTTTTAGTAGTGTTGTGCAAAAACATATTGTGGTAACAGTTGTTTGTACCTGCATAGGAGTGTCACATTTCCTTTGCATTCCAGGAGTGTGTCGTACATCTCTGACATAATGTAACAGTCACTGTGGAAATGCCTGCTGTTATTGTGGGACCCATTCTCTCATTATTGCCAACCAAAACAGCGCTTGAATACATGATATACTTCCACGTCTGCATTCAGAAGTAGTTTGCAAAGCGTACTTGAAAGCAGCAGCACCACAAGGCAATTTGCAGTGTGAAAAATAGCTATACTCAGAGCACATTATTTGACAATGATGAAATGTGAACCCTACATTTTCCTTCAGGTGTTTGAGACAAAAAAAAAAAAGAAGGGGGGGTGATGGAGGATTAACTCCTTCTCCAGAATCAGGGAGTAAGCCCAGCAACTTGGGTTTGAGTTTCTTTGGTAGTGCATGAGTGAGTCTTTGTGCGAATGTGTGCATGCTCTTTATATGTGTGCGAGTGTGTGACTGTGTGTGTGCACGCACAGATACCCTTTATCAGATGCCGGCAGAGTGTAGCGCAGGAGGGGATCGATAGAGCTTTGGCTTGAAACAGGGAGACAGTACCTGGATCTGAGCCGACCTCCACCTTTCCTCTCATTGATCTTCATTACCTCCACAGACTGGAGCTCTAGCAAGACGGTGGACGCAGTGGCCAATACACACAGGAACACATACTGTACACACTCCCACAAACGTCTATGTGTATATACACACACAGACTGTATATCCATAGTAATCTCTCCAGCTCTTAAGTCTGTATCTGCATATAAAGATCAGACATAAACAAACCTCAATATGTATTTGTGTGTGTATTATTGTGTGGACGCCACAGAGAGTACTCTGGTAGTGGCTAGTGGGGATCCAGATGAATAAAATAACCCTATGTATTTGAAGTTTTTCTGTTGAATATAAACCTACATGACATGAGGTGAACATCTCATTTAATCATTTAATATTTATTTGTTTGTCGCTCTAATCATTTATTTATTGTGCTACTAAACTAGTGTCACCCAGAGTTCCAGGTACAACTCAGACTCATTCACATTCATGTAAAATTTGGGCACCAGCAGGACGACTGTGTCATCAGTGCAGTCAAATGTTCCAAAACAAGAAATTAAATTAACCTTGATTTGAATTTGTTTTGTTACATGTTGCTTCAAGGTCAAGGATGAACAAGCCAGCTTTATTTTTCAATGATGATACATTTGATTTACGAGCACTGAAGCTTTTAAAGGACTAGCTCAGTAATCTAGTATTGCACTTTAATAAAGATGATGGACACCAACAAACATATTTTTTTTAAAGTAATCTCTCCTCAGAGTCCTCAAAGCCTCGGTGATGAGCTGCCCATGTCTTTCAAACTCTCAGTATAGTCTCAGTACACACCACAGACTTCCTTTTAATACCTCAAATCAAGATCCATTCATGAAAATTAATGATTTTATATTAGATATATAAACCTGTCTTTTTATATCAAAACAGTATTTATTAAGAGGCTGAGTTATGTTTACAAGGAACATGCCATCATTTAGTATCTTTCATAAACCAACTCATTATTTTAATGTAATCACAGAGTAATTTTGTCAGCCAACTTCTTATTTACCTTTTGTTTTTCTTAAATTAATTCTACTTTAATTTACTTTTACACCAGCCAAATTCAATTTTTACCACTGACTGTCAGATAATTGGGAATGACAAGAAAGAGAAAGAATAGATAAAATATTCAAACAAATCAGAGAAGGAGAAAATTACAAGCAAAACAAGCAAAAATATAAAATTCGTCAACCAACAAAGTAAAATCCACCTCTCTTAGTATGGTACAAAAACTTGACACTTAAATATACACTGACGATAACAGTTTATCTTTCAAATAGCTTCACGTTTTCAATGAAGTGATTTAAATGTACCATTTAACTGCATCTGTAGCAACTGCCTCATCATTAGGAGAGTTTATTGGTGCAAGTGCATTTATTGATTTCAACACTAAAAGATTATGAAGAGGGGATACCCACTGGTTTGTATATAAACTATGCAGCGCAACAGTAAGCCAGGTACTTCAACCCCTATCACCATCATCTGATAATACAGTGTTACAAGTGTTTTACATCAACACCTTTCTATTTGGGGTAAATTCAACTGCTTCTGCATGATTTGGAAAGACATACACTTCTCTATATAAGATCTCACTGCTGATAATGCATGTGAGAGCAAAGGCCATGCTCACAGACAGGACTGTGACGCAGCACTGAAGGTACCCATGAGCTCAGTAGCCCCCATCATTCTTACTTGAAGAAGTTTGGGTTAGGAGACTCAAGGATCAGGGGCAAAATAAGGTCCTTGGTAAGAGAGGTGGCACTTCTTAAGAGTCATGAAGGCTTTCTGGGACCAAAGGTCTTGTTTCTTCCATTCTGTGAGTCCTTTGGCTGCTTTTTTTGGCCACTCTGCCCTGATACCCAGATCAGTGGAGTGCTTCACTGGGCACACACAGTTGGCCTACTGGAAGTTTCTCCAATCTCCATGCAGGATCTGTGGAGCGCAGTCAGAGCGATTTTAGCAGAAAGCTGCAGCATAAAAGGTAAAGAAAAAAAAAGAGTTGTAGTGCACAAAATAACTGGACATTCAAAGTACAGGTGAGTGTACAGAGTGTGCCAGTGGATTTTGGATTACAAAGGGAGCATATTGGATCATCTGAATCATCTGCAGGTATATAAATCATATCCATGAATCATTATATAATGTAATAACTCCTGCATATACCCTATACTTTGTTGCATAGATTCAACACAAAAGGCCAGCCTGAGTGGCAGAGTGTACATAGATTTGTGAGGGAGCACAAGTTGTAAATAAATTGGATTGAGTTAATTGGATTTTAATTGCACACAGTCCACGTATTTTATTTGGAGTACTCTATGATTTCTAGTTTGTAATATATATATATATATATATATATATATATATATATATGGACAAATGAAGCTCAGTGTAATTTTAATCATGATGATGATGATGACGCCTCATCTCAATCACAGTTCTCCTCCCACTCTCTCTAACCACTCTTTGTAATCATCTATGGACCTCATCAGTCAGTCTTATTTTGCCACAATCTCAATCGACCAATCATGGTGTTCCTGTCAAACTTTAAATCTGTCCTCTCTTCTGCTGTCAGCTGACATTTCAGACAGATTGCTGTGACCCTCATTCTCCCCTCACACCTCCATGTCTTCACATTCAGCATCTCAGGATCAATTCCTCACCACAGATCTACTAAGTTTTCTCCCATCCATCACCATGACGACCTCCAGTCTCTAGACCTGGGTAGGATATCTGCCACTATGGGATATAGTATTTTTCCCCAGTATGATCATAAAGCATCTAACTGCCAATGAATCTTACAGCTTTCACTTTTTCTGTTTTGCCTATTTAAAAGTCTCCTGATTGAAATGTTGATGTCCCAGACTGTGGACACAAGATGATAGCAATATGCTGACAAATAAAGACTAAATAAAAGTAAAATGGAAAAAAAATGAAAGAAAAATAATTAAATCTAAAAAAAAAACAAAATAAAAACCTCTACTTATGAAGATACAACTGTTTATATCCATATAATGTATTTATTCACAGTAGATTCCATTTGGATACATTCTCTGCTTTATTGTTTACACAGACAATAACATCAAAATTGGATGTAAACACATTTTAGTCAAGCTCCAACTTTCAATTAAGCAGCTTAAGTTTTTGTCTATTAGAAGAAGAGAGTCATATAATTACCTCATTCCACTTGATTATTGAACAGAATGTCCTTGAAAACTGCAGTAACAACAGAGCAAACAAAACCTGCTTTCAGTCAGGGAAAATAGTTTGAAATGCCTGTGTGATCCTTTAAAGATTTTTAAACACTCACGACCCAACACAGTTTATAGTCAACAGAAACACAGGAATCAAAGCAGCTGCCAAAATCTGAAAGTCTAGTGCAAAGGTTGGAGACTTTCTTTATGCATTGCCGAGGTGTCTCTCTTCACCTTGTCTCCGAGAAGCCAGGCATTTAATGCATGGCAGAGAAAAGTGAGTTAAAATGGGACGGGCAGAAGCAAGGGAAGAAAACAAGTGAATGAAAGGTGGTATATTGAATAACTAAAGCTCTCAGGTGCTATTCTCCCCCTGTGACTTAAGTTAATTCAATTCTCCCCCCCTGTCCCATCAAGCCTCGTCTGGAAGTAGACGGCATCAAAGCAGAGCCGGAAAACACTAAATGATTGTAACTCAATTGTTGCTGAGCCATCATTGATTGTTTGCCCGGAAAGATGTTGGAAGAGAGACAAGACACTTATTTTCTCCACCTCTTCCACCCTCAGTAATCACTTTTGGGATGGATGTGTGTGTTTATGTGCATGTTTGCACCTATTAGGATGAAGAAGCTTTCGTGCACTGAGCTTTCATCTGTACTTGCAAGGTATATGCACTCAAAGCACTAATGACAGCCAAAGTAATTACAGATAAGCTTATAAAATTGCATGAAAAACAGAAGGCTCTTTGGTCACACATAAACAGATGAATAGTGAATAAATTGCCTAATGTAGGTCATTTAGACCAGAACACCGTGTTGAGCCGTGACACATACAAAACTGAAAGCTACTTTACTGTCTTAAATAAATACTGTCCTACATAGTGGCCAAGCCTTTTGTGGACATCTCTAATGCTTGTCTTCCAAAGAAATCTACCTGTACACACAAGAAGGTTTGGGTCAAATCAAGGTCAATTTACTCATCACAGCACTGAGACAGTTGTATAACATCTCCTGTGACTCAAGAGAGAGCTTTCTGAAATCCCTGACATCTTTATGACATCATCCAGACGACAAGCTTCTGTATTTGGATAAGGGCTTTAAATGTTGTGAGCAGCACAGACCCATGCTTAAGACCAAATGTCAGGAAGTGTTTTCACACTACATTTCCCATGAGCCTCCACACGCACGCGCATGAGACTCTTTTATAACCAAAAGCAAACTTCACGGGGTATCTTTAACATTAGTCTACTTGCTTTGGAAATGCTGACAATAGAGACCTTAAGGTCAAACGTCACTGTGAGTTCAAACTACTGGAGACAAGGGTCCTCTAAAGCAAAATGTTGTGGTATGTTATCTGGTATTTCACAAGAAAAAGAGTCAGATGTTGACAGCAGACAAATGCTGGGAACACTTTGTCACTTGTAATAAGAAGTGTGGCACAGCACAGAAAGTGAGAGCAAAATAAGAATAGGTCAAAACTTAGTATGGTCTCTGGACTGCCTGTGGCCAAACCCTGATTTTTATCACTGCAATGCCATCTGACAAATTCACAACACATAAAAGAGACAGAAACTAAACTGTGATTTCAACTATATTTAGTTTTAAACTCTTAGAAAGAAAGTTATAACTGACAAGCATTTTTGTTAGTTTGTATTATTTTTCAGATTTTTGTCTGAATCACACGCAGTACAAGACTTAAATCATGGCAGCCGGGTCAAAGACTATGCTGAAAGCAAACACTCTACCGTGTGGGCTACCTGCATGCACATTGTAAGTCAGAATTTATTCTCACCACCACACAGTTCAAAGCCTCTATCAGGGATGCAAAATAATTCAGCCTTTATTTACTTTGATATGTAGAATTGGTTGTCACGATTCTCTCTCTCATAATAGAACTAAGACCCAGTGTATTGAAAGTGCTCCTCTGCTTCCCTGCAGTTTCAGAGCAGCCGGGTAACCAGAGTAGCTCAGTGGTTCAGAACTCCTCTGACCTGTGGTAGAAGTATCGTCAGTCAGTCAGTCAGTCAGTCAGTCAGTCAGTCAGTCAGTTGGTCAGTCCAGTCAAAAATAAGAAGGAAAAAAAAGAACTCAAAAGAGATGTATGTCAGTGCCATGGGAGGGGGTCAGGTACCACATCAATGTAGAAGTGATGACAAATGACAACATAGCACCAATTAATGGCGAGATATCTCACTATGTCTGATGGTAATGGTGTGAGAGTAGCCTGCACCCTGTCAACCACAAAGGAAGCAAGGACCACTAACATATACTGCACTCAAGTTTCGTTTGACCCAATCAATTCAAAAAGACATGATGGTGTAGAACCCTAGGAGTTTGTCATTAATATAAAATGGTACAAATGAAGGTCTTTAATATACCCTTCAAATTTTTTTCAAACACTTCTTCACAACCCTGCTGACTTAGAAAACCGATGTGTGTATGCTGCTGATCCTCAGTGATTAATTGCTAAGGAAACAAGCTGAAACATTCAGGAGCATTGCTGGAATTAAAGGGGAATTGCAGGGGGTTGATTTAAAATCAAAAGAACTATATTCCACCCTGAAAGATATATTTTCTTGAATAAAAACCCATGCTTTTTTAGTTTTTCCATCCAAGAGCAAGACACCTGCTGGTTTTATCATGAATCCATGGTTTATCTCATCTCTAAATTCTACTGCAATACAGACACATTAGGTGAGTGGTCAGGCATCACCTGGAAACTTGTTAAACCTCAGCCCTTCAGGTTGACAATTGATATTTATCAAGGTGACATGAGTTCTGCAGTTTAGTATAATACATGAGAACTTATGCAGAGACATGAACACATGTTGCTAATTGGCATAACTGTGGCTACATGACACTATCCATATCATTAGAAAAGGCTTAGCTTGTTTTCCTGGTGGAGTACAAATCTGTAGAGTGGCTGGAATGAGTGCAGCAATCCCTGAGGAGCACACTCAGGAACAGTCGAATTAAATTATGTTTTATACTTTGTATGAGCTACAGTATGTGTGAAAAGATATATATTCCTTTTGTGTCATGTTCATTGTGTATTCCCCCGTTTAGTTCAGTCCAGCAATATGATTAGTGATTAGTTAGGTTTCCTGTTTTATTTTGAAAATCTGCTTTGTATTTTCTTCTTCCTGCACTGTTGTTTGCAGCTTTGTCTGTGTCTCACACCTGGGTCCTTACTAGTTTGTCTTGTCATTCTCATCTACCTTCCCTTCGGTCATCCCCTGTGTGCTTCTCCCTTATGTTCCTGTAAGTTCTTGGTTTTTGTATGTTTTGTGCTTATTGGTTTTGGTTTTTGGGGACCACTTGGAGTTTCCTTTGTGCGTTTTGTCCAGCACTTAGTCCCATAGACCTATTTTGTCTTTTCTGTTGGTTAACTTTGTGACCCTTTTTCCACAATAAATAACCTTTGTTACCCATGACTTTTTTTTGTGTGTAGATTGGAGTTCTGTAGGAATTTATCCACTCTCTGGTTGCTATTAATAGAACTAAAGCTCAAGGGACTTCAGTTTGATCTTCCTCACCAGAATGCCCTGCTGTCTGGTTATTGTTTAATCTCCAGCAGTTTAAGATGTGATGAATGGTTATTATGGCACCAGCTAATTTAGTAAACAAATGGTTCCACTTACAGATTCTTTGACATACATCTATGTGATGCTGTAAGTTCTATATCTTTTGTTATAGTGTCAGTGAAACAGAGAGGAAAGCTAGGGAGAGAGTGAGGGGTGATGACATGCAGGAAAGCACCACAGGTCCAAACTGACCATGTGCACTATGAGGTGAGCCACCAAGTTCTTTAGTTATAATGAGTCTCAGACCAAGAAAGTCCTGGAATAATGAAATGAATAATAAAAATGTGAAAAGTAAAGCAATATAAGACAATTGTTCAATCAGTAAAAACAGGGATAGGGTCACCCCCCCCATTCCTATTTTACTGATTGACTGGAGTGGCTCTCTAAGCAGACAATAAGAAACATTTTCCCATGTCCTTTTGGCAGGTTTTGTGCATTTGTTATTTTTTGGGGAGGAAAAAAAATCTTTCCAACAAAATGTGTCCATCATAAAGTTCTGCAGCTTGATGATTCCAAACTGGGCTAGAAGCTCCAAACCTTTGTTTACTTGTTTTCACAGCTACGTTCTCTCGATGCTGCTTTGTTGCATGTATGGCATCTTTCTGAGTCATTTGGAGCCAGAAAGATTCATAGTCTGAAAACTCATTACAATAAACTCTTGTTCAAAAAAAAAAAGTGAAAGAGGCTGTCACAAGATATGAAGAGACTGGCAGTGTTCATTAGCAGCAACATTTTTAGAGTCATTGCAGTGCTTTTGCATTTTAATGTTCGTTCTGTTTCCTTTGTGACCAGCATTCACTCAAATTAAAGCTCAAAGATTTCTCATGTCGTTTCACAGTTGGAATAATAAGTGCACTGTATGAAGGCAAAACGTTTAGGAATGTGTCACTGTCCAAGTAACTGCCAACAAAGACTCCAGGTCCACATGGGCATCGTTTACCTCTTAACATCTATGCTGGATTAATAGATATTTCAAGCTGTCTCTTTTTGGCTGCATCCATCTTGTTAAAACAGAAAAGGTCAATCTCATGACTCAAATTGCTGACATGTTTGATAGTCCTCTGAACAGGCTGCAGTGAGTCATGCAGAATGTAACCTCTCTCTCTCTGAAAGTTGCCCTGCATGCAGATCATGAATGTACTTTTCACTTCTGTACGTGGGCTGGGTCGAGCAGAAACATGTGAACAGACTCTCCTTCTTCTACATCACATACATCCCTGCTACCTCACCACAACTCCTCTTGACCCTCACCAATCACTTTCATTCTCCCATTGAGCTACACTCTCTCACACACACCATTAGAAGTACAATCTTTTGTCGACGGTATAATCACCTAAATCCACTGAGCATGTCATTCCCATTGCCATGGTAATTAGAAGGCCTTGCTCTGACTGACAGTAGAGTGCATGTCAGTGTGTATGTGTGTGTGGTGTGTGTGTGTGTGTGTGTGTGTGTGTGTGTTGTGCCTGTGTAAAAACCACAGCAAGAATAAAAGAGAGCTTTGGTTTTCATGATGTATTCTCATTGTAAAAGCCACAGCAAGTTAAGTTATTAACCACCTGTGCTTCTTTGCTATGTCGTTATGATCAAGTCATTTGTCAAGTGGCATCCATTTTGCTGATATTGAACAAGAGGTTACTTTGAAATTTGAAGAGCTTACAGATAGCAGCAGTAAACTATGCAAGCTGCCTTTAGTGAGGCTGTTAAAAAATAGCTTGGGATATTTTAGGCACTAAACAGGAGTCTGCTGAGGTACAGACTTGGCTTTGGCCTCAATCCCTGTTTGGAATTCCTTCCAAAAAGGCAAATAAAACAAATAAATACATTTTTAAAAAATAGCCATCCTTAGAGATTATAACCAGGAAACACTAATTAAGACTATTATCCATAAAAGCCTCACATTCACTTTCCAAGTATGATAATAATAATTTAGTTTTAAAACAGCTTGAGTCTTATTTTTTATCTTTGGATGGAAACTGCATCAGATATGTTGCTGTGTAGCTGGATTATATAAACTAGATTGTAGGAGGGGCAAAAAGGGAGCAAAGCCAAAATGTTAGAATGAGGTAATATGTTGGTAATGCTTATCATGTCAAAGGTCTCACTTTTGATTGCTTTGCTGCTAAATCTGTATGATTGTTTTCTTGTTTTTAAAAGGGGACATATGGAAATTTCACTTTTTGAAGGCTCATTAACATATATTTGGGTGTTTGTCTTGCCTTCTGGCCCCTAAAATGTGAGGATTGACCAACAAATCTGTCATTTTCACACTCCCTAGGTTGAAATCCATGTGGTTTTATGAGCTGTTCCCTCAGTAGTCATACAATGATGTCATTAGTTTTTGAATTTTCATAATACCACCCTTACCTGAGTACCAGCTCTGGCAGAGGGGGCGGGGTGGGGAAAGCAGTGAATCATTTGCATTTAAAGGGACAGGCACTGTAACAAGCCATTCTGAACAGAGCTGTTTTGAGAGCATGAAAAGAGAGATGTGATGTTTGATCCTGGGGATTTTTGACCAAAATGCATCACAGACATGTCTTTAAGACACCTGGGGACTATTTTAATTTGTGGAAAAGGGGCATTTAAATGTTGTGCTGATTATTGAATGTATTGGCCTTACATTTTCCACTGATGTGCACTATCACCAAAGGATGAATCCTAATGGCTTTTGTTTTTCCTACATTGGGACAAATCTAACAAGGTGTGATAGGATACTAGTAAGTGGAGATTATTTTATGGTGATGAATCTGCCTAGAAGTGGTCCAAAGAGTGAAAGCAGAAACCCCCAAAGAGTGGCAACCAATCTGAATAAAATCTTCCCACAATCCCACTTGTTGTGCCCCCATCACTTGGCATCATGCTGGATTGATGTGCAGGTACGGGTTACAAGCATCACTCCATCGCTGAGATAATTGAAGATGATTTCTGAATATCATCTATTATTCATAATGCAAAAAGTAACAGAATGATAGGTGTTCAAATAACAGGTGTAATCCATTTTTCATACACCTAAAATATGTATTGAAGAACCAACATTAACAAGTTCAACAATTATGTTGTGAACATCTAATTAATAACACAAAACAATCATTGATAGACAAAAGACATCATGGACTGCTTAATCACAAAAAGCCAAATCTGCCCTAGCAGACAACAAAACAATGTAGTGCAGTTTTATATGCAGCTCACTGCTCCTTCAAACACCACAATCACAGCCTGGCCCACATACAAAAAGGAATGGTGGCTCTCTGGAATAGCAAATGCCTACCTACTCAAAGACGATAAGTGGCATGCGCTATTCTCTAAATGTATCACATGTATCACTGAACAATTATTGGTGCGTTTGCAAAAGATACTTTTGCAATGATAGATAGCGTCACTCGACTTCAACCAAACAACCAAGAAACTAAAGTTTAAGGCTCCACAAACCTAAAGCAGCCTCTACTGAATCTGAAACCAAACATCTGCTAACATTAACTATTTAAAATCCCAGGTTTTGAATACCAGCATGAAAACTGTGACTTGTTTGATGGTTCTATGTGTGATGCAGTACTGTAATGCACCGTGATAGCTCTGGTGATGAACAAAATTATATATTAAATGGGTTTTTTTTCTGATATACTCTTTGGATAGTATAGAAAAAATGAAACAGGAAAGAGTGGTTCGATTTACCATTCGAAGGAGCTAATTGTCATTGTTAAGTGTTGCCATTGCTACAGCCTGCGATGCTACATGTAGCCTTGGCGGCTGTTTTGTCGGCATCCAGATTTATTCCTTTACCAGTCATTGTCGACTCGTCTGTCTCTGTGTCGCATCTTTTCTTCTCCTAAGGTGAGCGCATTAGCGAGGTCAGCCTCAGCCTGTATTATTATTTCTTGCCTTGTAAACACCACAGTGGCCAAAGCTCTTGTCAAAGGAAAATCATCACCACCTGCTCTCTGGTAATAAACTGGCTAAGAAGACTTTTTAGCCCCTTATTTCTTGTGATTTCTAACAGTTTGCTTCTCTTTTTTGAGAGAAAACCTGCTGTTGTTTCAAAACCTGCTGATATCCTGGCTCCTTCAGGATAAATGTTCTATTTTGTAAGTAATAATCTTTTATTGTAGTTAGCTCCAGTAATCACATGCCCCTTGCCAATTGCTACATTTCTAATACTGGCAGTGAGCTAGTTAGCCACTCTCACTAATGTTTGCAGCTGAGCTTTCACATAGTTTAATCCATGCCTTGCTCTGGTGCCCCCCTGTTTTGTAGCAGCTGAAGGAAAGACACCACCCTCTGAATGCTTGTTACTGAGTTTCACTCTTAATAATCCACAGACACACTAATACACAAAGGAGTCCACAGCTAGTCTGGCCTACATGGCCTGCTACAGTTACTGAGCTAGGAGTGGACAGTCACTGTTCAAGAGTGCGGTTTGCCAACCTGTCCATGGTTGCAGATCCATTACACAAGTTTAGTCACTGTAAGTGTATGGGCCAATTACAAATATCCCATGGCTCATTTCCTGCATTTTATGTGGAACACATTATGTATAATTAATGGTTATTTGATTGGCTGTAATCAATGACTCTGAGCATAAATCAACTGCCAGACAGTTTTGTGTATTTCCAGAAAATCCCCCAGACAGTTTCTGTTCACAGACCAGCATACCGTGGAGTCGGTCTAATGGACATGAGGAAGAGAGAGAGTGAGAGGGAGAGAGGGGATGGTGACCTCCTTGAGGGGGCATCCTGACATCATCCACAGTGGCAGAGCAGACATGATGCTGTCACAACATGCAGCAAGGGGGGGGCGGCTCGGTGTCACCAGCTCTGACACACTGGGGAATGACCCAGGCTGGAGTGTGACAGTAACGGGACAGGTCTCTGGGAGAGAGGGGTGGGTGGTGAGGCAGCCGAGGATAAGGGATGAGTGGTGGGAGGGTGGTTTGTTGAAGATGATCAGAGAGACAAGGCATGAGACCAGACAGGATGATTGTGTCAGCATGGATGGATACAGCGTTTGGATATTTGAAGTAAAACACAGTTCTGACCTGACAAGTGAAAAGCTGTGTAGCAGTTTTAAACATCAGCATACAACACTGTCATAGTGGTGACAGTTTTATGTAACAAATGAACAACTGTCAGCTTCCATTGATCGTTATTTGCAGTATACCTGAAACAATAATACCGCATTTTCCTAAACCGTTTTTGTTGTGAGAGTCAAACGTTTGCAGTCTTCCTGGGAAAAACATTGTTTACATTTTATCCAAGTATAAAACCCTCATTTTCTTTGATTCCCCATGCAGTTAATAGACATGTCACTTGGTTGTATTTCACACTTTTCTAATGGGGCTTTGCCACTCACTTAGTACAGTAGCTTCAGTATTATGAGGGTATGTGTACTCTCACTCAACCAATCAATCTGAGCCTTTTTAATCTTTTGTGAAAAAGACAGAGACAACGAGACTCCACCATGGATCTAGGATTACCTGCAGATATTGTGCCGACTGTCCAGGGCATCAAGGTGTAAGCTACTGTTTGAAGACATCAGGCTAAACTGTGGTTTCCAGGGGCATCATGGGGTGAGAAGGTGTTGATCCAGGGACTTGCTCATTTAGCTCAGTTCTCTCATTTCTACAACGTCTGCACTTTCTTGAGGAGTTTGGAGAAAGTTTGCCTTTTTGCTGTTTTCTCCTCAAATGCTTTCTGCTGGGTGTTTCGGAACAAATCATCCAGTGATATATTCCTCTACCCCACAGTCTAAACTGCTTTTCACTCTTCAAGTCCTGAGGACGCTAGTGAACCTACATTATAAGGCAGGCCTTTCCCGAATTGTTGTCAATAAGACTACCCTGTTGACTCATTTGATTAATGAACTTTCAGTCATTTCAAATATCCTCTGATAGAAGCAGATCTGAATCACTCCAGGTTCAGACAAACATCTGCATGTCACTTTCAGTATCTTTAGAATTCATTTAGAGAAAGTGATTTCTTTGTTCAGCTATGACTCAAAGACGGTTGCTTGACTAATATGGAGCCATTCAGTAAATTTGAAGTAATGGCAGTGTGTGGGGGCTGATTTGTTACTCAGAGTTCATTTAGGTTAAGAATGATTCAGCCTTGTCTTCTACCTCCCACCACATAAACAGAAGAGCAAGGAGCAAGTCTCTCTCATGCTGTGCACTGTGTTAAGTGGAATGCATGGCTAGGTGCATACAAGGAACAGACTCTCTGGTGATTCTGTACTAAAGTTGAGCCCACTGGGTTTGCCGTGGTTAATATATGGAGAGAATACCAATCAAAATCCACTTGATATTATATATTTTTCTTTCTGCAAATATAATTGAATTCTTTGTGGCAAAGGGCTATTCTCAAGTTGATTGCATTAATGTGGCTCCTTTTCACCTGCATCAGAGCAGCCAGTCAACATCATTCCCTGGTAAAGAACTACCTTCACTGATGATAAAAAAAATGCTTGAAAAAGTTCCACATATTGCAAAAGTGGAAGGAAAAGTAAATTATCTGGACTGGAGAGAGAGATAATTAAGAGAAAACGCACACACTGGCAAATTTAATAGATAAACAGATAGATAAATCAATGAGGAAAAAAGCTCAAGGTTAAAAAGAAATGGCATAATTATGACCAGCGACAAATAAACAAATGTTCACATGTAATGTTCACTGCAAGCAACATACGACCAAATGGATGAGGACAGGCTTTGCTACCATGTCATTTACAGCAGAGCCACATCAGTTAAAGGGACTTGGGGCAGGCATTAAGAAATAAGACTCAATACTGACATGCGGATAATTGCGTTTTGATTGATGAGATGCCGCTGATAAAACTTTCATTTTCTTCTTTTTGGGACTTTTCAGTGGACTTTGTGTGGTGGTGGGTCGTTTGTTTACCGTTGCAAAATCCATTACTACCGCGCTTGTCTTCTTCCCGTATCCAAGCACACAGCCTGTTCAAGGCAATATAGAGATACATGGGTGGGCTCAATCTTTTTGGTTTTGAACGCTTCATCATCCATTAGCATTAAAAAAACTTAAAATGCATGTTTAATTTTTCACAAATACTGCCCCAAGTCCCTTTAAATAGGCTCACTCTGATTGCCTGACAATGTGTGTGCTCAGTGTGCTGAAGAGGTTGGCCAAGTGAAGAGAGTCCTAATGAACTACAAGTCATCATAGAGCGCTCACTGTGATATGCTACAATCATTTCCTTATTTTCACCAAAAGGCTGTTTGCTGCTGCTTTGAATATTAAATCTGTTGGTTGGTACAATTAAATAATCTGGAATAGCTTGTTTCTTGACAATAAAACCACTGCTGACACCCGGCTCTGTGGCTGCTCTTGGATGCATCCTCTGTCTTTCCTTCGCACAAATGATGTGCTGCTTATTCTTAAGATGAGAGATGGGATCCTCTGTTTTTCTGTCTACTTAACTCCCCCCCCCCCCCCCCCCCCCCCCCTCCATTTGACAGAAAAAAACTGCAGGAAAACGATGGAGCATCAGCATTCTCTAGAGGCCAACAGAGGGCATAACATATTCTCTGTAGAAGGCATTTCTCTTGCTCTGTCTGATCATCATCCTGTCTACTCCCTCTCAGTGCAAAATTGTACAATATTTATTGCAGATATCAGAAATGTGCACAGTGAACTATTTTGAGCAAGGTGCTATCTTTTGGAAAAGACTTGGCTGCAAAGTTGAAAACCTGCTTTGTGGCTTGAAGGGAAGTAACGTAACAGTGGCACTCCCTTAATTATTAATTTAATTACCATGAGGTCTGGTGTTGTTTCCCTTTGTCTCCCCGGATGACATAGCAACAACACTTCGAAGACCTAGCAATTCTGGTATTGTTCTGTTTTTATTGTCAACTTGCCAGTAAGGTACCTTAATGCCTTTAATGCTTACCTTTGTTTGCCTATTCATCTCCGATTACGTTTTTTTTCTGCATGGCAGACACAGCCAGCACGCAGGTGTGTCAGGTGAATAAGCAGTGTAGCTAATAACCAGTAGCAGGAAGTTCTAATACATGGTTTTTGTTTTGTTTTTTAAACCAAAACTACCGTCTTTTCCTAAACCTGAAGTAGTTTTGTTGTCTCACCTGAACCAAACTGTGACTGTAATTAAAAAAAAAAAAACACTTTAGTAAATACCAAAATGGCCTCGTCTCTTAGGGGTCCCAGTCATTCACCACACCTTCCTCACTGTGCACTGGTACTTTGTCATTCTTTTTACCTCACTTGACTTCCAAAAGCCTTTCTGCCATAGTGTTTAGAAGCGCCTGTTGACATCAGGCATTCAAAACATCATCTTATTAACTGGTGCGATGCTAAAACCCCGACAGTCCTCTATGCTGTTTTTCAGCAGCACAAGAAACAAGCTGCACAGGGAGCCATTGGGCTTTCCATTCGAGTGTAAATAGCTAGATAGCTGCTATGTGACTCCTTTCACCCTGGTTCAAATACACACTCAGAAAAGAGACTCAAACAAACAAACAATAAGAGGTCTGGAACTATTTAGAGAAATCCCTCCCTGTGTGTTTGCCATGAAGACGCAGCCATTATACTATTTCCTACAGGGAAAGGATTGTGATGTGAATACTCACTCTGATTATGTTGTGTGTGTGTATAAGTGCTGAGAAAGGAACTGTGATACAGGACTGACAGTTTTGGAAATTTCCATATAATAGGGGGTGTGTTTCTGCTTGATATGTGTTTACCGACATCAATAAACACATATTTTGAATACTGAACTACCCTACTGTTTGTCTTTCACTTTGGATTCGAAACTATTCAGATATTAATCACAGTAATGTCAGCAGTGCTCACACTGCAGACCTGCATATGTCACCTGTTGGGTTGTCCACATGCAGCTCACCTGTTTTTCTAAATGCCTTTGGTCTAACTGTCATCATTTTCCATTCCCACGTCCAATTGTTTGTTATGATGCTATCTCACTGTCACTCCTCTCTCCTCTTCTCTTAAAGTGCCCAGAGGCAGGTTTGCCTATATGTAAAACAAGTCCAGGTTGCGAGGGCGTATTGGTGACGCTCCACCCACATTCATTCCTGAGCTTTTTTCAGGACATCCACACCTGAGAGTCAGTTGTCACAGGTGAGACCACAAGTCACAGGGCCTGCACCTGTCAGTCAGGAAACATCTCATTTACACCGCTTCCCTGTGTCAGAGGTAAGGCACTTTATGTTTATCAGAGTTGTTAGATCAGTAAGATAGAGATGGCTTAAATGAATTGAGTTTCAGTTTGTTTTAACATCAATACTAGAGGCAACCAAGAGGGCAAAAGATATGGGACAGTAAAAGGACAAGAACATTGTTCATTCTGTTCCTTTTCTATCACACAGCCAGGCAAGATCTTGTATGTCAAGAGAAAAGCTCAGCCCTGGCACATACAAAGGAATGAGATTTGTAAAGATGGATAACTCGAAGCAATGCGAATGAAGCCACACATGGATTGCTTGTGTTTTACACCTTCTGGCGGATGTGTGTTACCTTGAAAAATGGAAGAAAGATTGAATGTACAAAGGCAAAAAATGTGTGAGTGACAAAAAGAGAAAGAAAAACAGAGCCGAGCTGAGAGAGAAACAGAGAGAGAGAAACAGAGAGAGAGAAACAGAGAGAGAGAGAAAGAGAAAGAGAAGGCCTCACACAAAACTTCAACCCCACCTTGTTAGCGAAGAATATTGACTCATACAGACATACAGTCTAGGTGAAAAGAGAAGTATTTGCAACTAGCTCAGCCTGTAGAGCGAGTTACACTCCAGGATCTATCACTGTGTCAGATGGGGTGGTTACATATAGAAGGCTGTGTGTGGAGGTGTAGCCACAGTGGCGATCTGCACTGAGGATCAAGACAATTTACACAAGTATAAAGTGATATTTTCTAAGAGTTATGTTGTGTGTTTGGACATCCCTGCCTAACAACCTCACCTTTTTGCAAGTTGCTGAGAATGTTTATGGTTGTCGACTCCCCACCACACTGTGTGAGACTCTTAATAAACCTAGGAGCATGCACTGGAGCAGTATTTGCGTCGCACCGAGTAGATATATTGGAGTCAAATGCCTCACATAACCAGCAGTTTCTCACTCGAGAAAGCATGATATGTCTCGTCTGTCACAACAAAGAGACAGACAAACATGCCACGGAAGAGATAGACGAGGCCGGCTGCTGTTGTTAGGGATGGCACCTCTGAAATCTAGAGCGCAATACGAGAACAAATCGTGGCCTGGTTTTGCCATCTGAGACAAGATTGGTTGTTGTCTGTGGGGGTGTCTTTTTGATATGGGGTGACTGACACCTCAGGATTTGTGTATATGGACAAAAAATGACCCTATCGCTCCATATATTTTTATAAAAGCAGGCAATGCTGTATTAATTTGTGACTATAGAATAACAACCTCCCTTAAAGGTGTAGGCTAAACATTAATATCACCAGTTGTTGTATCTGCTCAGAGGGAGAGATAAGGTAAAATCGGCTGTGATTGAAAGTGTCAGTGGCTCTCAGTAGCCTGTGTTGTGATTCTGAAGGCTTTGATTGAGTTGAGCTTTTTCATGCTGTGTAATTTAATAGTCAGGAACGCTGGATGAGAGAGAAAATAGCAACTGATTTGACAGCTCAATGTGTCTGCAGTGGCGCCGAAATGCTGAAGGAAGTGTTTCGGAATTCAAATACTTGGGATTAGACGAGGCGGAATTGAAATGGAACGGTGGACAGCGAGACTGTTATCCAACTTGTTCCCTGTCAGGCCGTGAGCATTCATCAGAATGAGATGTAAATGTAGAGGAGAGTCATTTTTTTCTTTTCTGTTGTTGAAAAGAAATCCTTGAGAAATCTTAACCCCTTTGTACCACAGCACACCCTCCCTCCCTGTGAATACACTCGCATCAACAGTGGTGTTTGCACACCTCATTTAGCAGTCATACCTGTCACTCTAAACCTCCCTTGGAAAATCCAACCAGTGAGTAGCCATTAGATGTTAGCGTTCAGTAATTTGGTAACACAAGCATGCACACACCTGTATACAAGCTTCAACATCCACTAAAACCCTATGGGACCAACATCAATTGCATCACCATCTTTAAAATCTTTACTTGAACTTTTAACTGCAGCTTCTAACAAGCAAATTGCTTGTTAGAAGCAGCAAAGCAGCAAAGATTGCACCTGCCCGCATGGCCACACTAAGCAAATATTGCACTATTGAGAGTATGAGTGAAGGGATGCTCTGATGATGACTCATTCATTGATGTTCAACCAGTCTGCATTGAAAACAGTGGCTCTTCGTAAACAGAAACCAAGTATGAGAGGGAATATGATCGTGAGAATGGCTCCTCGTTGTTGTTTCCACAGTCTGTTTGTAGTTTATTCAGCCTCTTAACAGGGAGGAATTACACAATATGACCATTATAGTGTCACTGATCTGAAAACAAAAGATTAAACAGACATTCTTGGATCTGTAAATGCAGGAAAAAATAAAGGTAGTCTATGTAAAATGTTTTTAATTGTGTGATACTGTGCATTAGTTTCTACTGTTAATTAGAAAACAAAACGTGATGTGCATCACTCATTTTAGGCATGAAACTGAATTAATTTGTTATCAGGGGGAGTAAGGTTTGTGTGAAATAATGTCTCTAACAGAGCTCTGTCAAGTTTACACCAGTAAATGCTTCCAAAAGACTTATTAACAAAAGGTCAATGTTTCGATCAAAATAGATCTGACTGAAGAAACAGGAGGTGGGCATGTCCCAACATGAATCTGACTGGCTGGCCACACCTAAACCAGATATAGGTGAACTCAAGGCAATGTGCCCCAGGTGGAGTGTTATCCAACCATGTGGAGGCTCTGGGGCAAAAATGACACTGATAATGAGGTCACAGTAGTTATGCTGGCTTGGATTTGGATGTTACTGATTTATAACAATAAGCTTGTTTTGGCAAACTAATGGTGGAATTGGTGGTAGAAAAATGTCTGCATTTACCAGAGAGGGCAGGTCTGACCACAAGTCACAATGTTATTGCATTATGGGAAAAGTAGGCTCCAGTTTTCTACTAGTTTTATGGATGTAAAGTCAGGATATACAGCCTAAGTCAACCTAAAACAAACAAACAAACAAAAGTCAGGGGCACCTCCTTGGTATGATTCTAGCTTTATAAATATATAATAATATATATATAAATAATATATATAATATAAATGAAATATCCAAAAATGAGCTTGCTCTGTTACTTGATGAATGATTAAAACGTTTTTTTAAGTATTGGTGCTTGGTAATATCCTTTTTCTAAACCCACCTTGTCACTCTTTCAGCTGCTCAAGGTCAGCCACCTCTGCCCCTGAGGAGCTCATCCATCTCCCTCAGTCTCCTCCATCCCCTCCTCCACCTCTTCAGCAGCAGTCATGAACTGGTCTGCGTTGGAGGCACTCCTCAGTGGAGTCAACAAATACTCCACTGTGTTCGGCCGTGTGTGGCTCTCCATGGTCTTTGTCTTCAGGGTGATGGTGTTCGTGGTGGCAGCCCAGCGGGTGTGGGGCGATGAGAGCAAAGACTTTGTGTGCAACACGGCGCAGCCAGGTTGCAACAACGTGTGCTACGACTACATCTTCCCCATCTCCCACATCCGCCTGTGGGCCCTGCAGCTCATCTTCGTCACCTGTCCATCACTGATGGTGGTCGGGCATGTCAAGTACAGGGAGAAGAAGGACATGCAGTACACTGCCTCACACAAGGGAGCCCATCTCTATGCCAACCCTGGGAAGAAACGTGGGGGGCTGTGGTGGACATACCTGGTAAGAGCCAAGGTTATTTTTGAAAGTAGAGAATAGAAGCATACCCAGCAGTGCTTTGGTTGTGACCAAACTGAAGTTAGTCATTCTGAGAAATGTCAGAAATAATTGCCAGAGATGAGTGGCTATGTACCAGAGTGTGAGTGGAGAAGACACTTGTGTAATTATATTTTATTTGTTTAGTCCACATCACAAGAAAAACCAGCTTTGACAGCTTATTTTACAGCTTTTGCCCCCATCAGTAAGAGGTTTTATCATCCCTCCAAGCTGGACTGTAGCTGTATGAACTATGAACTCGCAATGATTAATGTTCTTTATATTATAAATTCAGCATTTGGTCAAAAAAACATCATTCCTCCAAACTGAAATAAGTAGTGACTGAGAAATCATTTGGATATTGTTTGATGGACGGACAGGCAGATGGATTGTTATTTATTTAAACCTGCTGAAAGACCTGTCTCCCTTTTTAACTGTCATTCATCTTCTCACAGGTGAGTCTGATCTTTAAGGCAGGCTTTGATGCTGGCTTCCTCTACATCCTGTACTATGTCTATGAGGGGTACGACATGCCGCGCCTGTCCAAGTGCTCCCTGCCACCATGCCCCAACACAGTGGACTGTTACATATCTCGTCCCACTGAGAAGAAGATCTTTACCCTCTTCATGGTGGTCTCCTCTGCCGTCTGCATCTTCATGTGCATCTGTGAGATGGCTTATCTCATCTGCAAACGCATCCAGAAACTGGTCAAGAGGAAGATAGATGCAGACAGGAGGGTGTTCGCTGAGAATCACGAGATGGCGCCGCTGGCAACACCCAGGTCTGGGTTCAGGTCCAAATCACCACTCAGAATAGATCCGACGGTATCTGTCCAGAACCTCGCCAACATCAAGACTGAGGATGTGGCTGAGATAAAATAATATGGCAGCAGCTTTATTGACAGACTGAGTAAAATACCCAAGGTGCCTGACTACGTGGTGAACTGCTGCTTAATGCCAAAGGGATATTCATCAGTTCATGGATTTCTGAGAGTACTTTTTGTAAATATTGTCATGGTAAATAATTTTCTGCACCTGATGCATGCAAGTGAACTCCTCCAAAAGTCAGATTAGTGAGGAAGCTCAAGGGTTATGAGTGTGTACGAGTGTCTGGATGTATGCATGTCTGTGTTTTTGTGTATTATTGTCCAGTAGCATCAGGTATCACTTTGAAAATTAAAACTGTAGATGAAATTCTGCAAGCCCCAGTGTGATGGAGTTACAGAGTGGACCCCTTCTCTGAACACACACACACACACAATAATAAAACAAGATAAAGCACACAGCACTTAAGTAATCTGCAGAAATCAGTTGAAAGGTTGAAGGTTGATGTGGAGTGTGACAAAATGCTCCTTATTATTCTTCAAGATTCACTCTGAACTTTGTTGACCAATTATGACCTCCCACAATTAAATCAGAATCACTCAGTGAATGTATGATTTATGTATGCCCTGATTCATACTGCTGCAAAAATAACACCAAACATGTTTTTATACCAGCATTTTTTTGGTTTGTTTGTACGTTTGTTTTAAAAGAGAATTAAGACAATTCAAGTTAATATATTTTGACATTTTGTATATACTATTGTGATCTATAAAGTTATTTCACTGCTGAAATGCGTGTCTCTGTGTGTGTTCTGTTATTCTGTTTTTCGAAAAAGTGGACATGAAACGATGTGGGCTACAGCACGTGAAATGTCTGATGTCACTAACATACGCATCGCAATTGTAACACAAGAAAGGAGCTTTTTTCTCAAAAGAAAAATATAAGATGTAGAAAACACATTTACACCAAGACGGTTAAAAATTATGATATTAATTAAAAAAAAAAAAAAAGAAGCAAATAATAAGTGTCTAAATACGATTAAAATGCAATAGTGAATGAGTAACGTAATAAATATTCGATCATATGTACTGTGGATGTTTGACAGAGTCATCTGTTCTGTCGTCATCACTTTTCCACTCCGCCGTCCAATCACGACCAGTGGACGCGGGTGCCGTTTGACAGACCCGGAAATGTACCAATCGTTGGCCTGAGTCGGGCGTAGTTAAGTCCGCCTCCCCGGTTGTGTTTTGGAAGGAAGTGCAGTGAGTCAGTATGAGTTTTCATTACGGTCAGGTAAAGAAATACTGCTCTTTATATTTTCCATGTGTTAGTTACAATAACCTATTGATATTGCTGAAAAACTGTATTACCGGTTGTATTTCTTTGATGTAGCCTAACTTAAGTTCAGGGTTTATCCAACAGAAACACGGGGAACGTTAGCCATTCATTAGTGTAGTTTGGCTAGCAGGGTGTGTTTAAGCGTTGCTGTCTGTTTTATTTCACTCTACATGTGCCTGTTTTGCTGTAAAAATGTAACTTCTCTGTAATAATTGTCCAAGAACGTGTACATGTTATAATGTTTTGGGGTTGACGGGAGTCTTGGTTGATTTAACATCAGTGGAAGTCAGTTTAACAGTAGTTTCTTTAGCTGAAACAGCGTCGATATGAACTGAGAGCTCTGGATGACGTATTCTCATGCTTAACCTGAATAGAAGTGCCGACACCTTTATGGAAACATATCACCACATCTAAAGGAGGGAGCAGTGCTGACAGGCTTTGTCAGCTCAGTGTATTGAAAGTGAAATGGCAGAAATGCTCAGAACAACCCCGTCCAGTGTTTCACCTACTTCGTAGGCCTGTGGCTAGCAAGTACTTTCAAAATATTCATTATTACAACTCCCTGTAGATCCTAAGTCATATTTTGGCCAAACTCCATTTTAAATATGATACAGATGTGGAAAGGACAGGACCTCATAATAAGGCTGGCTCTGTGGATTGTTTGATTTTTTTTTTTTTTTTTTGCTACTATCCTATCTTTGTCTGAACAATAACGGGAATGACTCATCGATAATTAAGAGTTATTATTATTTCTCTGTCAACTCACCAGTCTGTTAATTGTTTCAGCCCTGATTTCTGTGTGTACTGTGTAGCTCATGTCCACATTACAATGTATTCAGTTTTGTAAACTAATTAACCTTCATCTGCAGACTGACTGTAGTTGTCAGATAAAGCACTTTGTATTTCGCACTGGAAACAGTCCAGTGAAGCGCTAGTTCCACAGAGCACAACTTCAGCACAGCTGGACAGTGACTTAGTTTTAAACACTGAACGCTTACTTTTGAACATCTACCAGTGGCTCAGGTGCTTACCTGTTTATTCTTTGTACTTATCATAGAGTCTGAGTGAACTGACTTGTGTCTCTCACTGTAGGGCTATCCAGGAGGAGCCAACCCACCACCAGGAGGGCCATATGGTGGAGGTCATGGTGCCTACAGGCCTCCCCCCACGGCTCCGTACGGAGGGGCTGCAGGTCAACCAAGAGCACCTTATGGTGGTTATGGAGCCCCGGGTCACGGAGGGCAATACGGGCATGCTCCCAGTGGGCCTTATGGGGGTTACGGAGGACAGCCCCATGGAGGACCCTATGGACACCATGCCCCTGCAGGTAACTGTAGGCTAAGACTGGAGTTGTGTTAGCATCTGTGGTTCCCTTTGCCTGTGGGAGTTGGACAGGCATATTCTCAACGTGAGGAGACTGCAGATGTGCTCTCATTCGCCTTCTTCATCACTTCTCTCCTTTTCGTTCTCCCTCGCTCTCTGGTGGGATGATAGATAGAAAATGACTTATGTTCCCAGACGGTCATGTAGAGACAGGGTTCAGTTTGTGCCCCTCAGCAGGATTACATGGCTGGAGTGATGACTGCAGTAATACTGAGTGAGGGCTAAACAGAGTAAGAGACAGATGGTTAAAGTGTGTGCGTGTGTGTGTGATTACACTGTTTCCTGTAGCAGCTAAGCTGAAGTCACAACCTAATAGCCTACACTGCCATCACTCCCCACAGGGACCAAATCCATCAGGGTCTGGCCTGAAGTGTCACCTTTCCCTCTCTCCCCATTCATTTCTCTGACAATCAGCCCTCCCTCCACTCCGCCCCTTGTCTAACAGCATATTTTCTTATACCCCTTTTCTTTTTCTCAGTGTTTTCAGGTAACACCTTTTGCCTGGACACTATTTCCTTCTTACTGAGTCTTTGACCCAAACTACTGCTTTTCACATTTAGTAACTGATGAAAACAATGAGCATGTATAACTGAGGTCAAGGAGGTATTAGGGGGGCGATAAGTTGCAATGAAGTACAGTTGATTATTAGACATAATTATTAAACTATTCTCTCAAAATTGTGATGTTTTTCCTCATATCCACATATTCTTCCAGCAAGTAAAATGCCTATCCTACTTCCTTTTATTAACTCTGACACATTTAAAATATATATGGAGTGTATTCTGTGTTACTGTCATATATACCATTCTGTTTTCAAAGTCATCACCTTATGTGTCAGAGGACTGAGTTGATGAATTATTTTTTTCTGATCAAGTTTCTGCTTGACGGAGTCAGCACAGCTTCATCTGTCAGACAGTAGACGTGTGTTTCTTCATCTTCTGGTAAATAAACAATTATTTTCCGTTGGAACGAGGCAGATGCTTCATTTCCAACAATCTTCACTGTCTCTTTCTCCTTTTCTTTGTCTTCTTTCTTTCACTGTTCCTTGTTTTCATATATTCTCCTTACTCCTCAAAGCCCGAGAGCTATATTGAAATAATAATAACTGGTAGAAGATTTAAGGATGGAAAACAATGAAGAAAATAAATCAAACTGGTTGGCTGAGGCAGATTGAAGAGGAAGAAGAAGGAGAGGTAAACAGTGTTAGGAACAAGAGCATGCAAGGAAAACAATCTTCAAGTGATGGGCGTCTTCAAAGTCAGTCTGAACCCTGCTCCTCACTTCACCATCCAATTATCGTTCTCACTTTTTGTCTGTGTAGGTAACATTCCTCCTGGCGTTAGCCCAGAGGCGTACCAGTGGTTCCAGACTGTTGACACGGACCACAGTGGCTACATCAACCTCAAGGAGCTGAAGCAGGCGCTCGTCAACTCCAACTGGTCGGCTTTTAATGAGGAGACCTGCCTCATGATGATCAGTAAGTCACCCAGCTGCAGCCGAAGGGAACGCTCAGCAGTGTGAGGTAGCTCTGTGTTGATGAATTGGATATAAATGTTTTGACAGTGCTTCTTGAGGCAGAATGGCACAGTGTTTAATTGCATAAAATATTTTCAGAGATGCAAATGGCTGCAGCGAAGGGGAGGGAAAGGTGATTGAGGAGAAACAAATGGATAAAGGGGTGTTATAAGAAAAACAAAACAGTCTGGTTTTATATGTCAACAGTCTGTCTCTAAATACAGAAATTCTAGCATGCCAGCAGCCAACCTAAAAAAATGACTGACTCATGTTTGTGTTGTTGCCTATTAGCTGTGTGAATGAGCCCACATTCCTGTTGCTTTTGCAAGATAGTGACTAATGTGCACCATTACCCTAATGAGCAATGTGTGACTTAAGGAGTAGATCCATGATCGTGGACGACGGGCTTTCTGGAAGCAGGCCGAAAATGCGCCTCACATCTTTTTGACGTATTTCTGAAGAATGTGTAACAATAACTGAAGGAAACTGACTGACTCATGCTTGTCTGAACATGTAGTGTCTTTGTTTTTATTTTGCATTTCCTGCTAGACATGTTTGACAAGACACGGTCAGGTCGCATTGATGTGTTCGGCTTCTCGGCTTTGTGGAACTTCCTGCAGCAGTGGAGAGCGTTGTTTCAGCAGTTTGACAGAGACCGCTCAGGTTTAATCAGTGGCACAGAGCTACACCAAGGTATCCCTGTTTGTGTATGTTGAAGATGTTACAGTTAATTAGGAGGTGTCTGTATATCTGCATATTCACTCTTTCTTCCACCTCTCCTCCTCCTCCCTCAGCCCTCGCTCAGATGGGCTACAACCTCAGTCCTCAGTTCTCTGAGACGCTGGTGCAGCGATTCGCCGTGCGAGGCACGCGACCCGGCATCCAGCTGGACCGCTTCATCCAGGTGTGCACTCAGCTCCAGAGCATGACGCAGGTCTTCAGGGAGAGGGACACAAACATGACGGGCAACATCCGCCTCAACTATGAGGACTTCCTCTCCGGTGCCATGGTCAGGCTCATGTGAGCCTCATGCCACTGACACTCCCTCTGCACTGTGATCACACAGCATCATTCCATGTTCAGGTCACATTCTGCTCAGCTCTCAGCTTTCTCCCATAAGTGCCCCCACACGATGATATTTATGCAGTATAACAGCCAGTGCACATTATTCCATGGCTTGTTGCTGTAAATAGACAATTAAAGCCTTTCCTGCATATCTTAACTTAATCCAGGTTGTACTGCAGATCCTTCAGTCTTTTCAATCATAGATGCCTTGGCGACAGTGACAATTAGCCAGTCTGTTTTTATGAACATCTCGACTGAATTGGTGTGACAGTGGACTAGAGGAGCTAAAAGATAGTAGGTGAAAGAATAAGACACATTTTCTGTTGATCATCTCTCTGCTCCTACAGTAGAGTGTATGTATCTGTCGGTATAACAAAGGCTGACATCTGTGAATTTCCTCACATGCATCATTAGCATGGTACTGTGTCATAAACATGATCCTTTTTAAATTTATAATGAATTCATCAGGTGTATTTACACTCTGTGGTTGCACATTGTATTGAATATTGCCTTGTGTTGCAATGTGTATAATTGCCAAAAAATAGCTTGTTTTATAATACCTGAGTTATACTAACCTGACATTTAGCAGTGTTGCTTTTCAAGCTCTGTAACTAAGCCCATTTGAGAGTTTAAAAAGAAATGTCTACATTTTTTTGTTGCTAAATTGCTCTCCTGTAAGCCAGTGTTTGAGGCCAAAGCATAAAAGACCCAATGCACCATCATTATGGTAGGTGTGTACCACTTTGACCGTTGTGATTCTGGGGCCAGCGCTGTAACAGATAAACAAGCCAAAAAGGTTCTTAATGCCAAAAATAAATAAATACATGCTTTTGTATTACATCATTGTGGCATCATTTTTTTAATTGACCACAATTCACAATAAAAGAACAGAGCTGCTACGAGGGGTTTGATATATGAAGATACATACTGCTTGTGGTGTTTAAACCTAGTGCTTGATATTGTATAAATGCAGCCATATAGTGGTTGTACCTGTAAGCTACTACTTTACTGACAGTGCAACAACTTGAGGTTCCTGGAAGGTTCCTTGCTTTAACAGTAAGTGCTTACATTGATGAAAAGAACTCATGAATTGTTGTTTTATTTTATTTTGAACTCCAAACCACATACCTAACCTTTGACCTGTAAAGAAAAAAACTAAATCAGTTACTCATTTCTCTCTTTGTAGTACAGATTGGCTGTGCAAAAGAGCCTGTCTGTCTATTCCACATCTGGTGGTTCTCTTCCTCACCATCTGTTACTCTGCTTGATCACAGTCTGTGTCAAGAGTCCTCCTGCTTCTCCTCGTCTCTTTCCAAATCACAGGCAATCCATCAAATCCTCTGGTGCATCCTTTCTGGTCACATCTCACATCCATCTCCTGCTTAGTCCTCTCCCTCCATCTTAATTTGAATCTAAACTTAGCTGTCCCGTGTCCTTAAGCATGCTTTGAGTCATAATCTCCCCGCCATCCACCCTTCTCTGTTGACACATCACCTGAACATGGAGATGGTAAAGTGATGGGGGCGACTCTCCAGACAATGAGTTTGGGGGCCTCCAAGTGTGGCCAGAAGTGCACCATGCTTGAAGGTGTTGGCCTACAGAGAGATGTGCAGCAGCCTTCTGCTGGCTTATGTGATTCAGCAGTCATTTAACCTGAGTCCTGATTGTCATTTCCTGCTGTAATGAGAAAAATTTTCCACCACTGACCATGCCTGGCATCTGTAATTAACTTAGGCAAACAGAGCAGGTCTACAGGGCTTCGCTAAGTAAGGACGTGATGACACTCTGCTCTGTCAGCCCCAGTTTGTTATTTGAAACGATAAGCTGGTTGTATTTTTACATAAAAATGTTGGCAAGTGCTGCTCTAAATCTCATGTACTAATAAACAGGAGCTGATGAAATAATCCTGGCACTGCTAAGGTTGGGGGGTAAAGCAAAACTGGCACTAGTAATGTTGTTTCCCCACAGGGAATGAGCACATTTAACTTTATCTGACAGGACTGATCAAATGCCAGTTCTGGCAACTACGAGATGGACAGCGCAGAGGGAGGGATCATTTTGAAGCATGAAACATAATCATCCACACATAATCCTGTTAATCAACCATCACAGCAGTCACTGGGAGTAATAATAACATACAAATTTGGAAATAGGAGCTTTTTCACCCTCAGCCTCCACTGAAATGACCAATACGTCAGAAGTGGCCAGTGCTCCATGACAGGCTGCATTCCAACTACTATACATCAGCTTTGTGCCTTACACTGGTATAGTTTTATGGAAAACTTTCAGTGTCATCAATCATACAGAGGTCTGCAAAGAGAGGATTTCACTACCCAGAAACTAGAGTGGAATATTTTCTTCTTGCTATATCTAACTCTACTCCTTATAGTTTCCCTCTGGGTGTCTGAAATGGACCCGTTTCTCTGTATGCCTCAAAAGTACTTAATCTACACAAAAGAGAAGGCTGTGCGCGTTTGTGTCTTTGAACAGGACACCAAGCCTCTGAAAGTCTCTGTATATGCCAAACTGTGCATTTAAAAAGCTAAAAGAAACATATCTTAGCTGTTGAAGGGGTAGCTCAAGGCTTGTCATTGAATGACACAATACTGGTGGCAGATCTGTCAGACTCTCATGAGTATTTCTTGAGAGGAGGATTCCCTGCAAGAATGCCGTTGAGTGTTTGAACACAGAAAGAGATATTTTTTTGGAAATCCCAGTGTGCAGTGTTATGCAAGAACTCAGCTTCATTTGGCCCTGTTGTCACAAAGCATATGCTTTTCTGATTATCTGATTATAAAGTTGATCATAATGTTTCTTCTGTAGTTTAGTAAGACATTGTTTCTGTTTCAGGAATCAAGGCATACACAAAACAAGTGAATCTTTATAAATGTTGCAATTCTGTAATATGAATATTTTAACTGCATTACCTGTAGTTTAATGTTCTCACGTTAAAGTGATTACCTGTTGTTTATAAAGAAATTAATGAAGTATCTTACAATTTTATCTCTTATCATAGTAACTGTAGTCAGTGTTATGGCAGGGAAATGTGATGATTGCTGCAGTGTTTCTCATCTCAGAGTAGTGCAGCACTTTCGTCGCTAGGTGGCGGTCAAACACTGTGGCAAACGTAAATACGCCCTGCTTGTCACAGCAGAGCGACGCTCACCAGCCAATCAGGAGGAACCAGGAAGGTCACAGCAGTCAGGCGGAAGTTGCGTCGATCCAGCGCTACATTAACGTGCTAACGGTAGAGGTGAGTGAAAACTAATGAAACAAACTGCTGTCATTATGTTTTTAATCTTACAGTTAAACACATACACGGACATATTGCAGGTAAACGCAGTGGTTAGAGTGTGGAGTCGCGCTGCACCACGCAAACGTTACTTGACTCGTCCTCAAGTTGCCGTGGTTACCCCAAGTTCGTTCAGTGACTTTGCAACGTTACGTAATTCAGTACATGGCGACGGTCTCAGACAGCCTCACGTGAAATATTGCCTATAATCTCTTAACACGACGTTAGTAAATTAGTCCGTGTCATGCTCTTTGAAATTCACGGGTAAGCGAACAATTAAACAGATGCCACGCCACCAAACTCAATATTTAAGTGTCCAGCTCATGTCAGTCTACCAAACCAAATCCAATATCAATGAATGACTTCAATGATTCATGGAGAGCCATTGTCCTATCCGGCCTGTACGGGACACAGAAGGGAGGCAAATACCCAGAAAATGACCACTTATATTGAATAGTTATAGTTAATGTAAAGTTATGGTCGGTAGTAACTACGTTAGCATAGTTTCAGTAACTCACACAAGAAACAGTAGCTAAGTGTGTTTATCTAACGTAAACTGCTTTGTTACGTCATTGTCGGCATGCCATGGTTACATGGAGCTCAGAGACAGTGATGAGGGCATAGGAAGGACACAGTCTGCGTTTCTGACTCAGTGGAAATGCGGCGTGACTGCAGTAGATGCACACATATCCTTTTGGTCCATTTCCACGAGTGAAATACTGTTTTTCATGTTGAAGACTGTCATTATAACAACTAGTTTTAATTTAATTTGATTTAGGAGAGACCTGCTGTTTCATCATCTTTTTTCTGACTCTATATTGATACAAAAAGTTTCCTTCTTGTTACTGAACTGAGTGTCATGTTTACAGTACACGGATGAGTGCTTATTTGATTTAACAGTCAGATTCAGGTTTGAACCACAAGGGGGAAGCAGTACAAAAGGAATGTTCATCACTTCAAATGACCAGATGAAAGTAAAATAATGTTTCCTCATGAGTCAGTGGCTGTTAACTACCCCCCTCCAATTGTACTACTGTAATAATGACTTAATGTACTTCCCCCCATAGAGCACCTGGGAGCCAGAGCGGTGTGCAGTCATGTGGCCTGTAATGTGGACAGCGTTGCGGACCTATGCTCCTTATGTTACCTTTCCTGTTGCCTTTGTGGTCGGAGCTGTGGGCTACCACCTAGAGTGGTTTATCAGAGGGACCCCCAAACCTAGAGAGGAGGAGAAGTCCATCCTGGAATTGAGGGAGGAAAGAAAGCTGCAGGAGCAAGTTGGTATGGACAGCACGCAGGTGCTTAGCCTGAAAGAGAAACTGGAGTTCGCACCCAAAGCAGCTCTGAACAGGAACCGACCCGAAAAGAGTTAACCGCTGCTGGAGGTAGAGACTCGTGTTTGCCCTCTCTCAGCAGGAGGATCGTGCACTGGGAGTAAAGGGGGTGAACCAGAGGGCGAATACACTTATTCTTCCAACACAGCTCAGTCATACATCCTCACTCCTGGCCACCAAAAAGAATCGGCTTGCCTGTGTGAATATCAGACACTTTCTAGAAGCAGGGGAGCAATTAAAAACATACTCTGTCTTGTATCCAGTCAAATATGGCATATGTGTGCTGTCCGTGCTTCTCTGACCTTCCACTTCATGTTGCACATGCCTGTTTGTGCATGATAATAAATAACCAAGTCAAGTCACTGTAGTTACAACAATGTGAATATGGAACCTTTGGGTGTTCAGGTTTGAACTGACCACAAGGTCTGATTATGTTTGTCAGTCTGTCCTCCGGCCTCAGGTATGAAGGACCATGGGCTGTTTTATTTAAAGCTAGTTCTGGCGCTGACACATTTTATTGTGACTTTGTGTTTTTCTTGCATAGAGATGATTTTCATGTTCCAAGCCTGTCACACGCAAGTGTTTTTTTTCCTTTTAATCTTTTCTTTATGTTAAGGAAAGAATGTCTGATTGTGAACATGAAAGCGGAGGAAGAAAGACAGGTCTTTGTTGTAGTTCTTTTTAATCTCACGTATCCTTTGATGGTATGTGACAGAGTAAGCCAGCAGTGTGGGAGGTCTCTCAGGAAGTTTAAGCTGTTTAGTCCTATTGTCTGGAACATCTACACAATACTTTCATTTTAGAAAGTCTGAAATTTTTTTTTGCACACTTTTAATTGTTTTAATTGTGTGTTATCTTAAAAATGTGCTTAATAAAGGAAATTGTGTTTGTATGCTGAAGATACATGTCCAACTCACCACTCCATTAATGGAGGGAAATTTCCTCTTTCCTCTGTAGGTGGATTCCAACAATGTCAGAAATCTTGCATTTTCATTTTGTGTCCCTTGTTTTTTCAGAGGCATTGTTTGCCATGCGGGTCTGAACAAATATCAGCCCCCTTCCCATTTATTGTGAAACAATACTGCTGGCAAGGACAGAAGGTAACATCTAAGACTAAGGAAGGAAGTAATGACTCTGCTCATTCAGCTTCAAGTAGGAAATTATTTGAGAGAGAACACAGTAGACAACGCGACGATAAATGTGAGAATCAACATCCTATTCACCTTTTAGAATTTGACCTTTAGCACAAAATCGGCTGAAGAAAAACCCAATCCATTCAGAAAATTCAGCATTGTGTTTTTGTGGGCTAAAGCACAGTTTTTTACATTAGGATAACGTGAGCATGATTAAATCATTTGACACGAGCCTGGATTTTTCAGTTTTTCAAAACCATCTTAAAATTGACCTGATCAATGGGCTGGCATGACTTTAGTGTATAGCTTGTATTTAGTGTCACAAATAACAGCTGCTCTTGCTCAGAGCTGAACAAAGCTCTGAGCTCCATTACTTGAGCCTCCTCGTTAAACATAACTCCAAATACAAGTGAAAGTTATTCAGTCAGATTTTACTTAATAAAGTTCCATACCCCAAAGCACATTTTCATTTGAATTTACTCTACAGAGCCAAAGAACTCAGAAACCTACTGAATGCCTGGCTTTGTGTCTCTAGACCCTGCTGGACTATCACAAACCAACCAATACATAAAAACAGCCTTTACTACAAGGTTTCTGTTTGAAAATGTATTCAGAATGAATAAACATTACCCCCAATCTTTCTCAGATTGGGCGATGGGATAAAGGTTGGTCAAGGTAAACACAAGAAGCACTTAAAACAAAAGGAATGGACTTCAGATATGGTCTGATATATCATCACATTTTTGAAAATGACAGAAAATTCAGTCCTCTGAGTTCAATGTTGAAATTCAGTGCGGTCAGAAGTACAGGAACAGCAGTCAGATCACTCTGCTTCATGACTGCACATCTGGTCATGCTGTTAATTTTGACATGCATCATTTCACAAACATTGCATATACAACAACATACATAATTATGTGAAAACATTCCTTTTGATAAAGGCATCAGCAGAACAACATGAGGCTAAAATTGAGTTTATCCTTTTAAGGGTAACTCGCTACCTCCAATCTCACAATCCATCTGTAACGACAGATTTATATACGAGTCCAACACAAGCAGTCATTCATCTTTGTAGGGCACTGACTCCTCCTGGGTAACAATTAAAGGGGACATATTATGGAAATATCACCTTTTGAAGGCTCTTTAACATGTATTTGGGTGTTTCTCTTGCCTTCTGGTCCCCAAAATGTGAGAATTGACCTGTTCCCTCAGTTGTCAAACAATGATGTTATTAGTTTTCAAGTTTGCATTAATACCACCCCTACCTGTGAGTGCTGGTAGAGGTAGAGGGGTTGGGGCAGGACGAGCAATGGTTCATTTGCATTTAAAGGGACAGGGCACTGAAACCATCCGTTCTGAACAGGGCTTTTTTGGATGTGGATGAAAAGAGAGCTGTGATGTTCGATCCTTGGGGCATTTTGACTGATGCATGTCACAGACATGTCTTTAAGACACCTGAGAACTATTTTAATCTGTGGAAAAGGGGCAGAATAAGTCTCCTTTAAAGCCGCCATTGAAGACATGGCAGGTTTCTTTGGAATACTATAGAGTCAACATGTTCATCATAAGCAGCACAGTGATGTGGCCTGTGCTCAACAGGACCTCTCTGTAAAGCCAGAAACACTTTCCACTCATTCAATAAAGAAAATCTTTATTATCTCCAAAATTAAACAAGGCCCAGTGGTCAGGAAGCAAAGGCTTTAATAAGAATTCATGTGTGATTGAAGATGGAGACTTTATTGACGTCGTAAACACGACAAAATGAGAAAAGTTTACGAAGCGTTTTAAATTGGACACGTGATTACTCACACACACTATACAAAGAACCCCAGTGATTATTTTGTTGACACTTTTGCTCCAGTCCAGCAGCCTTTCCTGTGTTAAATAATGAAATAGAAACGATCATCTCTGCTGCGCCCCAGGACCTCTCATAATGGATGGTAACTTTTCCAGTACACCAGGAGAAGTTCTGCTACGCTGCCCTGCCAACTAGCAAATTGGGGAAAGATAATGAGGCCCAGATTTACACTGGCACCAAAATGGTAAATGGTGTTGTGCTATCGGCAGTCATCAGTTTGTACTCCCCTCTTTGAGTTTGCTATCAGTGGAATGACCCGCTCCACTCCAGTGACCCCGGTCGTGCATGTTGCGGCAATTACTTCAAGCTGGTGGAAGTTTCCATTTGAAACTAGAGAGGATGGAAAGGTGGAGGTGAGGCTGCTGCTTAACAAGAAGTCTCATGTGTTTAGGTGTGTGAAAGGTATATGTTTGTGTGTTCTCTTGGGAACAATCGGAGGAGAGGTCCGCCGCCTTAACAATGCCCCGGCTCCTCACAACTGGACAGTACTGTGGGAACCAAGCTCAGAGGCTCATGGGAAAAGAGAGGGAGGTGATGGGAGGTATTCCATTGTTCTTGCTGGATGATGGGGATAATGGGTACGGGAGATGCTGGCTGTTCTTTTTTTCTTTTTTTAAGGAGGTCCAATCCAACATCCTGAGTGGACAGGCCGGAGACTGCTGCAGGAACAATAGAGCTGTCTGCCTGCTGGGAAGGCACCACTTCCCCCTGTAAAACAGCTACATACACACACATTCGCATAATACACACATATGCACAATCTGGGAGCACAGGTATTGGGATATATCAAAGTTAAGCACAGATAGGAAGCTTAAAGATAAAAGAAATATTTACAGATATGCTCTGCTACTCTTAAAATTCTTCAGGAAGTATAGAATAGTATTGGAATAATGGAACTGGCTGATATCATATATTACCCAAAACTCAGTCAACACTCATGGGCCATACTTTGAGTTCTAATGTCCAATATATTATCATGTCTGCTCATCCTGCTCTCATCAGCCTTCTCCACTGTCACATATTTCATTTAGACTCAGATCATCTGACCCATGCCTACCTGTCTCCACCAGACCACCACCAAGCACCACAGGACATTCTCCCTTGGGAACTCTTTCCCCATTTTTAAGAAGGTACTTAAATGTTGGTCAAAGGTTCCCTTTGTAGAGCTGTTTGAATTTTAAGGTCCTGTGGCCCCTCATGTTTATGTGTGTTTCCAGCATCTTGGGTAAAGCTTCTTTGATTACCAGAAAATGTGCTTCATTAGTCAGTGTGTATTCTTAAACTTACACCCCCATTACCCAGTTTGCAGAGTGTTCATATACAACTTTAATGATACAATAGTTTCCTTCTTTTGTGGCTCTAAACCAAGATAAACACACAACACTGACGTATTGTCACCTTATACAGGTGAACTTGTTAGATACACCCAACAATCAGAAGATACAAGAATAACTGCTTCTACTGATGATAATAATCATAATAACTTTATTACCAATATACTATAGATAATGAAAATTACAATTTCAGCCACATAGAGATACACACAACTGCAAGCACAATGAACGAGTTGATATGGAGATGATAAAAAAGATAACATCGTACACAAGCTAGTCTATGAAATCAGATCAACAATAGCTGTCAGTCGGTCCGTGTTCCTGTCCACCACCAATATCCTTTCAGCTATTTTTGCCTTTTCCAACTCCTGAGTGAAAACACTATGGCTATTGACTCGCTCCATGCTCCACTTTGTTTGCCATTGTGCTGTTTGATTTAGTGTGTGTACATTACAGTCGGTTTAACAAAGCCTTTTTAACTGTTGGAAAGAAGTTTGATGAGAACAGCAAGAGTAACCAAAAAAGTACAGTTGCGTGCGGTAAAAGCAGAACAGCTGGAAGGCGTAAACACTCCATAAAGCTGAGCGAAACTGCAGAGTCTAGCAACATTTATTTGTGGGTTCATCATTACAGGCAGCACCTTTCACTTTACATATAGTATAGTATATTTTCAAAGCATCATCGCAGCTTTAAACATGAATAAGGACTCTGCTCTCCACCCACTCGACAGTTACAGCTTGCGACATGGACACAAAGCACTGCAAGCTATAAGTGGTACCAGCTCTCTTAATTGACTCCAGCCGTACAGCAGGCACTTTGCCCATTTCCCTTATCCTTCACAGGGCTTTGATGGGCCGGCCGTGACATTAGGTCTAAAAAACACAGGGGAGCCGGGACAAAACAATGCAACAATGCCCACTGCAGCCCCCATTGTCAGGGTGAACAATCCCCTGCGACCAATCCCTGTGGAGAAACAAAACTACACTGGAGCAGGAAACAGATACAGACCCACATCCTGAGTTTGCTCCAGAGTTTAAATTTAGAAACCACCAAAAGCATTTTTTGTGTTGTGTTATTAAGTAACACAAATGCTCAAATTAAGGGCTGGGTGCTTGGCCTGACATTGTTATGGATACAGACAAAGTCGTGTGTCGGTATTGTGTATATGTACAATGGGAGTTGGCGCATGCAACACTGTGCCTTCCATCCCACACGTGCTATAAACAACATGGTCTTTGCTGTGCAAGGTAGATTATTTCCAAATGCATCCAAATAAAGAGATATTACAACGACCTCATTCACCCTGTAGCCTGCTATTTTAAGCAATTCTGGTCCCTTGGGTGTGTGTGTGTGTGTGTGTGTGCGCGTGTTTTGTATATGAGAGTGTGAGAAAGTCTCTGTTTTTTGAACAGATGTCACACTGGTCATTCCTGACTTGTGTGACATGTGTGAGTACTTTCTCTGCCTATCCAGGGTCCTTCCTAGATATATGCAGAGACTATGGCAGTGCATCTGGCAGGAAGTATGACAACAGAACTCCCCTTTCTAGCCAGACTTGGCACATAGGTGAAGCCCTTTACAGACCCTCCAGTGCCTGGTGTCGGGCAGGATGGTAAGACCTTCCCTGAGTTGTCCAACGGCATAAAACAATTACCCCTTTTATTAAACCTGCTGGAGCCCGGAGGCTGTGTGACAAGCCCTTTGAACTGCCTTACAGTCTTTGTGTGCTTGTTCATGAGTCCACTTATTCTCCAAACTACAAGATTGTCCTTCCTTGTGAGAGATCAGCAGCACCAACAGTGCGAGGAAATGCATCAGCAGTGACTCCAACAATGTCAGGAAGCACAGTCAGTATGGCATCTGATCCTTGTATGACTGGTAGGGATGACCTAGTGCACAGATGAAGGTCCTCCCAGCTAATGTCTCCCACTTATTTCATTGGCATATCCACTGTAAAGCTTTAGTGTGTATATCCTCTTCAAGCGGGGTCTGATTTGATTGCTCTGAATCAGGGAAATGGTATAGACATGAATAATAGGTAATCAAACCAATGAATGGAGGAGTGTTTTAATGTCTTTTTGTCCTGATGGATAAGAACGGAGCCAAAAACATCACACTGGACTGCACTATTGGCGAGCGTGATGGGAGGGCTGCAGATATCAACTGTGGAGGGAGAAATGACTGTTGGAGCAAAAAATAATTTGCTCTCACTTTTGTTTTCATCCTGGATGTTTATACTGGTGGTGAGAGTGTACTCTGAGGAGAGAATAGAGCAGGGCGTTGAGCTTCTCTGGTTTGATCGGCTATAAGAAAGATGGATGCAAAACGGAGCTCCGCTGTTCCGCTGCTGGCTTTCGTTGGCAGCGGAGGGCCGACAGGGGGTCACCGCATGCAATCTGTTCTATGACCCCCTGGCTTTTTTTTGTGTGTGTGAAAACACACTCATAAACGGTCACGTGGGCGCACACGCGAGCGCGCACGGACACGCACCCGCCCACCTGGACTGAGATAACAAGACTGCGCGGAAATGCCAGCCAAGTTCTCGTGAACAGGCATTGAACTGGGCAGCTTCAGCAGGCTCTGTTTGGATTGTTCTCTCAACAATATCTGCCAATTTATCCTTGACACAGGGAGAGGCAGCCCGGAATAAAAACATTCCACTCTGAGGACTGAGAGATAGTCTTCCTATTGTTAATTTGTATCACATTTAGATAAAACTGCTGTAAAAAAAAATAAAAATAAAAAAAATCCTTTTTTAATTTATGTTTTCCAGCTGCTTATAAGAGTTCTTGTTTGGCCTCATATAGCTCAAGCTGCTGTATGAGAACCTGCCTCACTTAAATTTCCCATAAACCCCCTTTCCTGCAATAGATAACTGCTTATCGTCATGGAGACAGTTGGGTAAATTGCTGGAAATGAGTGCCGTGCTGCAGAGGGCTGCAGCCACACATAAAAGACATATGGCTGCATCCATTCAGGGCCCAGGCAAGCACCTTTGTTAAAGGTGCTGAGCTCTGCATTCTATCATTTGCTCTCCAAGGAAACAGTGTTAACAGTGACTAGCTCCCCAGGGGATGTTAAATAGAAGAAGCATAAAGTGCTGTTCCAACTTATATGAACTTTTACTAGCATATAATTGATCCCTTTCTTCTGTACAGCCAGAGCCACAGATTTCAAAGCAGCCTTTAAATCCAAGATATTTCTCAGTTTTTTCTTTCTCCCCCCTCGGGACGTTATGCTCATGATACCGTGTAAGGCTCATCCACTTCTCCACACCTTGGCCTTTCTGTTATTCTCAGAGTGCTTCCTCTTGAGTGATGCAGTGCCTCCGTATTTTGACAGTATCTGAATGGTGGAAAGTGTATGGCCCAACACAGGAGCAACACCCCGTTAGAAATCTCATCCCTGTACTCAGAGAGAAAATGATTTTTTAACCATCATGCACACCAGCCTTTTATCTAGATCACAGAATGAGTTGGTACAGAAACTTCATTCGATGGCACATGTTCATTTTTGGCTTAAGCTTTATTTTCATCAAAATAATAAATATTAACACTGTTTTTTTTTTCATAATATCTTAAACATTTGATATACTTTTCACATACTCTTTTCCTCTCAGTGAATATGCACATCTCTGTACCTCTTTCAGTCCATTCAATATGCATTTACTAATGCACTTCTGAGTTCCCTCTTAACCTCACTAAAAGGTTTGCTTTTCAAACTGGATGCTTGTCTTTGCTCCATTATTCAGGCCCTGCGATGAGGTTTACAGTGGTCCCCTCTCTCCCTCTCTCTTCATACAAAAAATACTATGGCTACTGGCAATGATAAGTCATGTACAGTCCCAGAATTCCCATGGTTTTGGCTCCCCCTTGTCTTTTACCCCGTCCCTTATTCCCAACTCAAGTGACCAAACCTCACTGGGTGAAAGGGGAAAATGACATTGTATGTGTGTGTGCATGCATGCGTGCCTGCATCCACACAGCCATTATCCCCTCGGGAGCTTGAGCGGGACCCAGAGAGCAGTACATTCCACAGTGCGGACAAGACCATGGGGAGAGGAGGAGGGGTTCAAACAACTTCAGGGGTTACAGTGCAAATCTCAAAAGAATATGTTTAGATCTGGTTCTACTGCAGTCCCTCCCATAGACACTTAGACAGTATCCCCCCCTCCCCCAAAACTTCAGCATACCCCCTCCATACAGTGTTTTTTTTTTATGCTGTCATATTAAGCACTACAAGTCACTGAATGTAACAAGAAAGCATCTTGTGACTGTAAAATTCTCTCCTCTCATAGCAGACTCTCATTTTCTTTGCCTGGGGAGGCTTTCTCAAAAGTGTTTCATTTTGAAAAGGTCCATTTATCTGTTAAATCTCTGCTTGAGTGTCTACCTGCCTTTGAGGCATCAAGTTCACAGTGCAATGGTTGTTTTTCTTTGTCTCTCCATAATTCGAGCTCTGACTGTGAGCCCTTGATACCCAAGTGTCATGTGCAGAAAAGTATTTATACAAAGGAAGACTCAGAAACCAAAGAAAGCTTTCATAGTCAAACAACATACCACCCCATCTGACTGTATCAGACATAATGCTTCTTCTTTGAGTGTCCCTTATTGGCACCCTTATTGTTTTTAACAGCATGATGTGCATGTTTTTTATAATGGACTCTTGGGGAATGTGATGTCCTCATTGCCCCCATGCAGTTCATATAACTAGGCAGAATACCATTCGCAGTTTCCTCAGGTCCCCAGTTTGGCTCTCTAGGCAGATCCCCATAGCTCTCACAGGGGTTGGGGTAGCAAACAGCCCCACCCTGCATGGGGATGTTCACATGGCTCCCAGCTTGGAAAGGATGCGACGACTCCCTTGTAAGTTCTGGAGTCTGTCGTGCGGCTGGTACTCGCTCAGACCAAGGCCGGCAGTCTTGCTCTTGGGCATGGTAGTGCTTCTCCAGTTTGTGGGAGATGGCGACCTGGAGGAGGTGGAGGAGCTCGATGAGGTTGAGGAACAGGGAGATGGCAGCAATCACCTGAGTGTAGATGGTGAAGATGGTCTTCTCAGTGGGTCGAGAGACAAAGCAGTCCACTGTGTGAGGGCAAGGGTACGCAACGCATTCAAACTTTGCCTCCATGAAGAAGCCATCATAGAGGAGCCACAGCCCGATGATGAAGCCAGCTTCCAGGACGACTTTAAACAGGATGCTGATTGCATATGCACACAGCAGCCTGCCTTTCAGTTTAGGCAGCTCAGGAGGCGCCTTGACAACTTTTCTACCTTTCCCACAATCCTCTTTTTTCTCCGTCTCTTCTGCATTATCTTTGGTGACATTCTCAGTGTCATTCTTCACCACAGTTTCTCCTCCCTTACTTCCATCGCCACCTTCCTCAGCCTTTTCCTTCTCTTTGTCCTTGCCCTTCCTCGCCCTTATCGCTACATATCCAAAATAGAAGATGGTAGGCGTGGAGACAATGATGACTTGGAGGACAAAGTAGCGAAAGTGGGAAATGGGGAAGGCTTTGTCATAGCAGACAGCAGTGCAGCCGGGTTGTTTCGTGTTGCAGACAAAGCCAGCTTGCTCATCATCCCAGGCAGATTCAGCGGCAGTTCCCAGGACCAGCATGCGAAACAGGAAGAGTACAGTAAGCCAGACACGGCCGATGCCTGTCGAATACTCCTGGCCCTCCTCCAGCAGGTGCTCCAGGAAGGTCCAGTCAGCTCTGGACATCCTCTGCTTCTAAGAGGGACACATAGATGGAAGATAGATGGATTAATCAAGCAGAAACAGGCAAACATATGAGAGATCAACCCTTGGTGTTGAGCCTCCTTTTGAGAATCTTATGCTGGTACATGAACAGAGTGTTAAATTGTGTAGAATATAACCAAGGATACTAAAGGATTGGTTCTGTTAAGAAGAAAAAGTAAAAATCTGTACAATCTTCCGCCTTTAAAAACCGCTCAGTGGCAGAAAAGTGAAATTTGCAGCATAGATATTAAATGTGTGAAATGGCGCACACATAAAAGCAGACTCTTATACGCCCTGAGGGTGCTGCTATAATAAGGAAGACAGGATTAATTTATTAATATAAAATTTTTCACAGTTTTATAAAACACACATTATCAGCTTTTGCAAACTAGCACTTGATTCCTCTTTATCACTTTGGAAAGACTCCCCAGCTCAGCTCACTAAATCATTCTTTAAAATATGGTGAAGCCATGTTTTTGGGATGGAAACAAGCTGTTGCCATAAAAACCAACTTTAAATCGGCTCTTTAGATCCTCCTTTGCCTCTTGGAATAGTGAGTAGTTACAGATAGACACAAGTGTAGTTATTATGCAGGTCGTACAGTTTAACCAGCTTTTCATTTGCTGCAGTGTTAATGAATACACTGACTTGAATGTTCCACTTGACGCCTAACGGGTGTATTTTATTTCCTTTACAACATTCTCTTGGGTTTTTATAAACTCACAGCTAATGTGTAAGTGTTAAATCTTTTCTATAAGGAACAAATGCGCCAACTTTCTCCTGTATAATGGTGTCTTTTTTCTGTCTTTCTGAGGAACATGTGTATGTGACCTATCGGCCTCTGTTAGTTCTTCCATGAGCTCATGCAGTTGTTGGCATGGGCTCCAGCTCCTCATCATAAAGATGTTTAAAACAAAGCCCCCATACATTAAATGAACTAAAACAAAAACACATGGCACATAGTTATTTTATATGAATGGAAACACTGTGAATTTTCATAGTCAAAATGAGTCAAATGAGTCCAGGCCAGGCAAACCTTTTACTTTAGTGCCAAAGCACCATGTACATGAAGGTGGATTTATGACGCTTGTATAGCAGAGTCAAATCATACAAAGAGCATGATTTCATAAAGCTGTTTATAAAACTAATGAGGTATTGAGAGGCAGCTGTTGGACATTGTTAATAATAAATGACAGGAAGTTCCAAATGCGCGTGCACGCAGACGCACACGTCCAAACGCACACATGCATCTGGATAAACATCCTGTGTGGAGGAGTCAAGACAGTGTTCTGACACTTGTCTATTTGTTTAGACTATTTGTGTTTTTCTGTTATTTCTTCCCCTCTGAGAGGAAAAAAAACAAAAAAAAACAAAAACTTTTCCTAATTATAAAACTACAAACTCCTCTGACAGGATGAGGCGAGACAATGGGCTGTCAGGGACTGTGTCCTGCTGAGCAGGCACAAAAATGATAACCAGGCTGATCCACTTCAGGGAGCATTGTCTTGAGGATTATTATTATTATCTCAACAAAACATACCACACAACACCAGTTCAGCACACAGGACAGACAAATAGCATAAAATATTACCCCTTTTTCATCTGACTACTGAGAGGTTTACTTTTAAAAGGTTGTAATCTCACCAGGAATACTATAAATACATATTAGTTCAAAAGAAATGTGGAAAAGCAAAGCACTTCAACAGTAATAATAATGGTCATTTTCTATGAAAAGGCTGAAGTAAATAAACAGACATTAGACCAAGACTCTTCTAGTCACTACAGGGATACAGAAAGCAAAAGTAATGAAGTCAGTAAACTGAATATTAAGGGTTGTAGGATTATAAAACACCTGTGGAAATATAACACTGGCCCTCTGAGGGATTACAAACTACACACTACTCATTTCTTCATTGACAACAACTGAGAACTTAAGGGACATGACAGATGGTGTCCCTACAGGAATATCACACACATACACATACAGACAAACAGTCCTCATCTCTCATGTTTAAGAAGGGACCTCTCACCTTTCTCTCTCGTGAAGCGGTTCTGTCTCCTGTCTGGTGTACCGGCCTCACCGCTGACTGTACGTCTTGCTTTTCTCTTTTGCTGTCACCTTAGTGTCTCCTTGTGTTTCCTTCCAGCGGTGGTCCACGCTGTGTGAGTCGACTTGTGTGAGCCCTCTTTAAAAAGACTCGATGTAATCGGAAAAAGTGGGGCGAACTTTCCCATGCCTGCCTCACGGGCCCTCCCTCAAGGACTCGGTCCAGGAAATGGGATGGATGAACTTCAAGTGGTTTCTGGTTGAGTGCGCTCCGACGTTCAGGCTTAAAGACGGACAATTAGCATGAATTACATCGGAATATGGCCTGCCGCCGGTTATGTAAAGGTTGGGGGTGATGAGGAGGCTTGGAAAGAAACACAGTGTGGGAAAAAAAAGAGAGAGGGTCTGAAATGTCATGTGTTTAGACTGCATATAGATTTTCATTCATGGTCAACGCAGCGCAGGTATAAACGCCTAAACAGACTTGTTTCATTCATCATGCTGATTCTATCTTGTTCCTTTCAGCCTCCTCATCGTCACTTCTATTACAAGATGACAAGACCTGTGAGATGATGATTACACTAAACTGTCCCACGGTCAGGCAGTAATTTTCCATTATACCACGCAATGGCGCCAGTCACCTATTTCCAAGAAGCTCATGAGGCAGCGATCAATGGCGCCCCGCCGGAGCTGACTGCAGTGTGACTCATACTGGAGAGTCAATTCACCCTCTAATGTTTCTATCACCTGCTTGATTTGGTCAAACTCACAGCTTGCTGCTTCTATTATACCAGCATCACATCAGAGTTGCTGATGTCCTGTACTGCTCCCTGCTACAGAGGAGGAAGTGTGTGTGTGTGTGTGTGTGTGTGTGTGTGTGTGTTTTAGACCACTATAAGTCCCTGTCATTTAAAAATCTAATTAACAGGTTAGACATTTACTGAAAACTTACATTTTTTTAAAAATAATAATACTTAATTTATTTTCAGATAAAACAACTACTCAAATGATAAATGAATATAAAGTTGTTAACATTAGCCCTGCCTTAGCCAGCTATAACTTTTAAGTGTTTAATGCATCAATAATAACAACCCAGTAATATCATAAAACAGCACTTTCAGGGGCCATTATGCATAATGAGCACATTTTGTTAGATACTTTAGGTACATTCTGTTTCCATTAATTCTCATTGTCTGCCTCAGCACTGGCGACAGACAGGGCCAGGGGCATTTCATTTTCAGGTGGTCTATTTGTCCCATTTTTGTGAACACAATATCTGAGTTACACTGCGAGGGAACTTCAAATGCACACAAACATTCACTTGGCTCTGGTTAGATTTAAAGGAGACATATTATGCCCTTTCCACAAACTAAAATAGTTCCCAGGTGTCTAAAAGGACATGTCTGTGACATGCTTTGGGTCAAAATACCCCAAGGATCAAACATCACAGCTCTCTTTTGATCCGCTCAAAACAGCCCTGTTTTGAACGGTCTATTTCAGTGCCCTGTCCCTTTAAATGCAAATGAACCACTGCTAGCCCCGCCCCACCCCTTCTACCAGGTAGGGGTGGTATTATGAAAATTCAAAAACTAATGACATCATTGTTTGACATCTGAGGGAACAGCTCACAAAACCACATGAATTTCAACCTGTGGAGCAAATTACTAAATTTTTTGTCAATTCTCACATTCTGGGGGCCGGAAGGCAAGACAAATGCTCAAATATTCTAAAATATAAAAATATAAAAATATATTAAATATAATATAATATTCTAAACAACTCAGATCATCCTCTTCATAACACCTTGATGGACCAAGAGAAGAGCAGGTGGACGGCTCCTCTCTCTTCACTGCAGGACGGAGAAATATAGAAGATCCTTTGTACCTTCAGACATCAGGCTTCTTCATTCTTCTGCAAATGGTTGATGAGCTGACAGACAAATGAATTTCCCTTTGGGGATCAATAAAGTAATTCGTATTCGTATATATGTTAAAGAGCCTTCAAAAAGTGATATTTACGTAAGATGTCACCTTTAAAGCTAAAGGTTGTAGTCACTGTTTGTAGCAATATTCTGATTGATTTGTTAGTTTGTCACTGTATTCTGATTAGCAAGTTGGTTTGCAGCTTTATTTTGGTATGTAGTCATATTCTTTTGGCTGTGTTTGACTGTGTTTTCATTGGTTGATACAAACCAGCCAAGTAGAGTGCAGCTCCAAATAAATCATTAAGAACATAAGAATAAATTATCAGAACAAAACTCCAAACAGATGAATCACAATGGACCAATAAGAAGTATGGAGCAAGTATGAACTAGCCAGAATAACACTAAACATCAAATAACACAGAATCAGGATGAGCTGGGCTGATGGTCAAAGGTCAAAGGTCACTGTGGCTGCACAAAACACATGTTTAGCCAAAATCCAGGAATTGATACAGCAATTATAGTGTGACACAAACAGCTTTAGATTTTACATAATGGACAATATAACAATATTTAAGTGCAACAAATTGTTAAGGGTTTAAGGCGTGGTTGGTCTGCTATATTCATGATGGCTGAAAACTGGAACTCACTTGACTTCTGGGGTCCAACAGCTTAATGGTGACCAAAATGTTGGACTCCACAAGTGGCTGTTTGAGGTTAAGACAGGGTGGGAAAGAGGATTAGGTCAAGGTTAGGTTAAGGGACTAGGGAATGTATTATATTAATGATAAGATCCCACAAAGATAGATGTATATCTCTATGTGTTTTCTAATATAGGCTACTGATCTCACCTGTTTTTTGTTCTTGTTGGAAAGCACACCACCTTTTTTTTTTTTTTTTTTGAGTCAAGGCCCAGACAGCCCAGCCAGCTGGCAGTGCACAGCCTTTGTTTACAGATGTGTGCCTGCTGAGAACTAGATCAGGCCTAAAATGATGCTTTATATCAGATCCTTTGTACTTACTCATTGCAAGCTATTGGAAGATGATAAAAAACAACAACAACAACAACCTTGCAGCATAACTTGGCAATATATCAGATAATAAAATGTATCTTTTCAAAACAAGCCGTTCTCCTTTGGAATATGTAAACGCTGTGTGTAAGAACACGTTTGCTTGGAGCCTAGATTCCATATCTTAAATCAATTTTGGCACAAACTGCCTGCACATTGCTATGAGCAGTAAACCCAATGTCACCAAGAAATTGAAACTGTGATTGATTGTAAATGAGCATTTTTTTCTATTCAAATACACTTAGCGCATGCCAACATAAATTTAAACAGCATGTAAAGTAAAACTGCTCAGTATTGTATCACATGTTATAGCACAACCAATCCAACAGCTAATAGTCACTCCGCTTATCACCTTCTGACACCACGCTCAGTCAAATCTGTTCACTGAGAAGTCATCTCCACATAGTCATTCCCAATCAGCGCTGTACCATCATATGTGTCAATATGTAGATCATAAGAAGAGTTAGGAGACTGGCTTCATCACGCCAGCCGCAGCACAGAGCTGGAGCGTTATAAAAAGCCTGGTAAATTGACAGTGAATCATCCTGACAGATCAGCTTCTTGCTCTTTCCTTTGGTCATTACATCCTTAGATGAATGGCGAGTAGGGAAGTGAGGACAGCCGACAGAGAGTAATGGAACTGTTTCCATTCAGGAGATGTGTTATGCCTTCCTGCATTCGGAGTGTTCCTCCCTGCCGGTACAGTTATCAATGAAACTAATTGCCAGCTTCAACTTCAATCAATTCCTCACTGCTGGATACATTTTACAATGTGCTATTGTGTTTTATGAGGGATTCAGTCCACAGTTGAACATCAGTGAACTCAGTAATCCAGATATGATAGTAGAGTAGGAGCTAATTCAAAAGGAACTGGGACACCAAGTGTGAGCCTTGGAGATGACAGAATTTTTTGTGTGTGTCTATGGTCATCTGGTAAAACCTGAGACAAATCAAGCAGGTGTATCCTCATTGGCTGGAATAAAATAGAAGCTCAAACAACAGGGTGCCCCTATCCATTTACTTGACAGCTTAGGTACCTTTAGAAAAAAAGAAAATACTGACAGCCAACAAATCATGTCCATGTTTGTGATTTCTTTTTACATTAGTAAGTAATGCAGGGGCTGTTGAATCACTCTTACCTTGCTTTGCTAAATGATTTACAGCAGCCATTGCCTATAGGAAAACAAACTTGAAACCTTCTACCCAATCTCTCATTGTCATCAGATGTAAGATGGTGGAAATTAATTAAAAACAAAACAAAACAATGTGTCCACAAAAGTGGCTAGTAGGTTGTTTCATGACAAGAGCTGTCAGTAATGAGTTCTCATTGAATCTTGTACAGTCATTCGAGGTCTCCAGAGGGTTCATCTTACTGACTATTGTGATCCCCCCACTTTTCCTCAAGCTCCCATCATGAGGTTGACCTTTGCAGTTTTTGTATACGTACACTGTTGGGTGTATTAGCACGGCAATTGCCACAAATATCCATGGCTTCCACAGGAAGAACCTAAGAGAAGAAATTACTGACTTCCTGATACCCCAAAATTTTAATGGATTGCAAGAAAGTGTTTTACAACATTTTACTTGTCCTGTGAGCCATGTCAAAATCTCTTTGTTGGATTGGTGCAATTCATTGTTCATTGAGGGTGAAGTGATCCACTGATTTATAAAGTAAGGCAAGGCAAGGCAATTTTATTTGTATAGCCCGTTTTTACAAATAAAAGGGTTAGGGGGTTAGGATGGGGGTCAGGGTTACATAAGAAGCAGGATTTACTTAGTGCTTAAGTATATCATCACTTCAACCTCCATTAAACCTGTAAGCAAACAGGAATATCAAACTCTTATCAAAGAAACTGGTGAAACTGGTTGCTCATGTCCTTTTTATGCCTTTTAGGAACAGGAATAATAATATCACATCTGAGGGGAACCCTCTGGGCCTTCAAGGTATTCTGTTAAGGTCTAAGGGAAAATATTGAAAAAAAAATACTCCTAATGAATTATTTCATTTATCTATTTTGTTTGTTTTTACTCACTGCATAAATAGTAACTAATTTGTCTCTCTTTGTGTGTGTGTGTAGTATTTTTCCCCTTTGATTCCCTGTTGGTCATGGAGGAAATGTTCATGTCTTTGTGTCTGTAAAAAAATAGTGTAAATATGCTTCCTAATTATTTTCTTTTATGGGAACAAGAGCTGGTACAATGATGTATGATGAATGTTTTTCTTTGGCCCAATAAAACATAGGGGAAAACAATTTCTAGATCATTATTATAAAACATGGGTTAATATAACGGAACGAGGACATAGGCCGATCACATTTTTCTTCTCATGGCGTAGGAGGAAGTTGTCAGTGAGTGAGCAAGGAGGGAAAAAAGAAAGGAAAAAATATGAACGAGGAATGGTGGAAAGTGATGAAGACTGTGTGGTTGCTGTATTAATTGAAATTCCGTTTTCCAGATTATCTTTTCAGGCAAAACTTGAAATTAGCTAAAACGGTCGTCCGTCACCTAGCTAAACTACCAGAGGCGTTTCAAGCTAGCAGCTACAGCCGCTAACCGTGGCTAACGGTTAGCCCGCGCACCAACAAGCTGCTGCTTCTGCTTTTCAGTCCGGATAAGGTCCAGCACGGGAGTCAGTTATTTGAGTTGTTTAACTAAAAGCAGCTCTGAAACATCAGTGGACCCCCACACATGCTGCCACTGTCCCTGAAAACTTTTTGAGACACACTTATTGACCTGCAGTTGAGTGAGGAACAGCTGCTGATGCTCTCAGGTCCCTTTTACTGTTTTAAACCGATTCCTGTGCCTCTCTATCTAATCTCTGCCTCACTACGAATTTTTGCAGTCTGCCCTGGCCAGACTGCCAAACGACCAGATTGTCCCTTATGTGTGTGTTCAGAGCCTCCTGACAACAATGTGGATTATTCGGCTGTTTGTACGGACTGTGGATCCCGGCGTCGGTTGAACTTTGACGACTCCAGACCAATACAACCCACCCTCAGAGAACTCCGGATGGACAGTGTTTTAGCCAGCCTAGCCAGGTCGGCTAACGCCAGCTTCACACAACCACAACATCTTCGTATTTGGAGTACAAAACATCCGCTCCCTTACAAGCAAGGCTCCTCTCCTCCAGGACATCCTCACAGATCGTAAGTAGGATTCTGTGTGTTTGACAGAAACATGACAACAGCCTCATGACTTTTCACCCCTGAATGAATCTATCCCTCCTGGGTTTGTTTACATCTGTTGTCAACACGGTACGCTCTGGCAGAGGGGGAGGTCTCGCGATAATTTACTGCGGGGACAATTTGATAGGATCACTGCAGTATATTTGGTTAAAGATGTTCCTGATATAGATGATTAGAAACTCTACATCTTTGTTGACTGCATCATGTGCTCATGCTGCTGGTTGTCAACTGTGCCTGTGTCTTATTGTGAGCATTTTCACTGATTTAACCTTGGCCTTTGTTCAGATGTGTTTTAGTTTGTCCCATGTTTGAATTTGTGTTGGGTATTACAGTGAGATAGAGCTCTGGCTATTGTTTTTATTGATTTGTTTGCTTGTTTATGGCCACCTGTGGCCCCATGGTCCAATTGCAGGCCCATAGTCTGGGGCCATGGTTCACCAATGTATTTCATTTTATTTTTTTAGATTGAGCTAAGAGCATATAAGTGCAGAGATTTCTTGTACATTCTGCACAATATTTCGTTGTTTCTTCATAGCACGAGTTCTGCAGGAAGCTGAAGGATGTTGTCTGACCATGAGGTCTCTGTGCCAGGTGCATGAGTCTGTGAACAGTCTATGTTGGTCAATGGTGATTTGTCAGATGCAGGAAATATATGGAGGGCTGCATTTTGCTCAGCTTTTTTAAAGCATACATAAAATTAAGTTCAATGGCCTTCACATCATTGTTCAAAACAAACTGGAGCCATGTTTAACATAGATTTTAAAGAATCCTACAGTGTTGTTTTCATTGAAGGGCAGTGAGTTTCAGATTTCTCCATCTCTTTTCTTCTAGCTTTCTTAAATGATGATGAAACTCTCTCCCAATATTTCTCATCATTTTTGTGAGCTATACACTTTTTCATTTCTTTGGAAATATAGTTTTTGATGTCTATTTTCTTCTAAAGTCGGAATTTAATGAGGTCCATAATTGCCTCTTCTGAGTCCAGGTTGTGATAGCGAACCTTTCAGAGCTCCCATGCTCTGAGTCAGTCCGGGAGCAGGAATTCCACAGAATCACTGACGATATAAGTCTGTTTTTTTAATGTTGCGTTTCCACTCTGTGGTACCAGCTCGACTTGACTCCACTCGCCCTTTTTGCATTTCCATTAGGTAAAAGTACCTGGAATCTGGTGCCTGCATTAAAACAACCTTAATTAAAAGCATTTAAAATAACCTTAAAATAGTCAGAATAAATAAATAAACTGTTTTAATTCCTGCTCTAGGGCTGTTAATATGTCACTTTATTAAGTTTTCATATTTTTCATGTGAGAAAGCAACCGTTTAGATCCCTAATATGGGGACAGTTTATCCAAACAACGCCTTTCTGGAAATTTACTCCAACATTTTTGGAGATGTAAAGAGCGGTCTGTGCCGGCCAGGACCAGCAGGTCATCTCAGAGGCGAGCAGCCGGGCTTCTGAGATGATCGGCCAGTCAACCTCCCTCGTCGTCCCAGGGAGAAAGCAATCCAATGATCTTACCTGCAGCTGTGGCGATTTACCGCTCGCTGATATAATTCCTTTTGGAAGATAAATGGTGGTCTCACAGATGAAATCTATGGAGGGCCGCATTAGTTTGTCTCAATGTAAAATGAAGCTTCATGTTTGTACTAGACAGAAGAGCAGCGCTGCCTCGGGGGCTCTATGTTTAGATATCACCACATTTCAATAAATACATTTTTTACAGATCAGTACTATCAAATTTCATTTTATCTTATTAAGCGGCGTCGCTATGACGACCAGCTACTCTAAAGGTGGTACTATCCTGCATTGGAAATGCCCTCAGAGTGGTACCTGGAACCAAAGCTGAGCCAAGTCGAATTGAGCTGGTACCACGTTGTGGAAACATGACATAACACACACCCCTCCACGCTTTCCTCACCTCCAGGGTCATTCATTCATGGTCCCAGCATACAGTTCTCTCGTAGTATAGATGCACAGGGTTGCTTTCCCAACAGGCTGGAGTTGAGTGACACTATGTTGCAAACTCAGGAGCAGTTCTTGCAAAAAGAACCACATCATGTACTTAACTGATCAATCTTGTTGAGTAATAAAAATGATAAAACACATTAGATCTAGAACAAATATCAGGCAAAAACAATAAGGAAACACACAACAGGGGTCACAACAGAGCAGTGCCTCCAGAACATATGTGGTCGTGAAAGGTTTCCACAGTGACTGGATGGACTGCTGTTAATTTTATCTAGACATCAATTAACTTTTCTCTGTACACTGTCATCAGGTCAAAATTTACTGGGCTTACTAGCATGCTAACAGTTAGCTAAACTAAGACAGTGAACATGCTCATCATTATATGTAACATTACCATTGCCACTGTGAGCACTGTGTGTTTCCTGTTTCCCTAGATGATCAGCCATGAGAAATAAGGTAATTTTAGGCTTTGCACAGGGGTGCACTGAATTTGCAATGAACTGTTTCATGTAAAACGAGGGAGCAAAGATAGACTTGGCTGCGTATCTCTAAACACCACTATTGTTGCAAAGAGTCTATACACGAGTCTCTGAGGAGCAAGCAACGTTCTTGTGAAATGTCACATCATGTAAAATTAATCTGCAAGACTAAGAAAAACTAGCTAGTTACGTGATGTAGTGGTGAGTCGCGTAGCGTGCGTATCTGTTTGCATGGGGCAGCTAAAGAATTGCTTGCACTCTATTAATCTGTCACCTTAACAATAAATTTCACAGGAAGCGCCATGTGTCAATCAGCGCTGCCTGGTTAGTAAAGATGTCAAAGCGACATGAGCTATGGGCTCCACAGCCTTGCATGTTGTTTGATGAAATATGCATGACGCTGGCAGAGCTGTAGATCCTCTGAAGTGATGGATATATATATAGTATGTTTGGAAGCAGAGGAGGCTGATGGGAGACGGGTGATAACACACTACGCTGACATGGTCTGTGACATCACCACTGTGCCATTAGACACTAAGTACAGCTGTATCCTGTATCTCATACGTTTTCTCCTCATTTAATGCACAGTTTAGTGTCACCACAGGCGTTTGACTCTTTATTAGCTCTTCCATTCCCTTATATTTAAAGAACAATTCTCTTATTTCCTCTCGCTGTCCTACGCCCTCCGGTGTGTAAACACAGTGTCATGTCTCCCTGTTGAAATCAGGGTCTATATCTAATCAGAATGTTGCCTAGATCCTCCCATGTGGTCTACTTACCATGTGTCTCCCAGCCTTATTACGCCTAGGGAACGCTTCCCTGACAGGCACTATTGATCTCGGCCAGCTTGGAGCGACGCCATGAAAGTGCACATTGGCAGCTGATGACAGCTTTATTAGAAAAGGAGGACATGGCGGATCAGCAAGTTTCCCCTGCATCAAAAGGCCCAAAGGGGATGAACTATGGATAAAGCTCATCACATTTGTTTGGGGATCAATTCACTGACCGGTTTTTTGAAGGTGATCGATTTGTTTTGTCCAGTGGGGATAATGTACTCTGGCCACAGGTAAACCTAAGCCATCGCAGAAGGAAAACCCTCCAGTGGGTGTGATACTCTAACTGGCAGAGTTTTTAAGAGTGTCGTTACTGACTTGTTCATGAACTGCTTTGATTTAAGGCTGCCGTCAGACTTGGCTGCCTTCAAAGAAAAAACAATATACTTGTATTTTTCAATTGTGTCAAATCACCTCTTGCATTTCTCTGTAATGGAAAACACTGCTATTGTATTCATTGTGACGGATGGGCAGGTATGTGCTGATGGGCTGTGCAGGAATGCTCATGCAACGTTACATTTTCTTTAGACTTCAGAGAGAGCCTGTGACAGAGTGAGATATGTGTTTGTTTCACCACTGACTTTCATTTGTTTCCGTAAGATTGATTGTTATGGGAAATACCTGCATTGCTAATACTTGGACTGTGAAACTACATAAGAGTTGAGGTTTCCAAATAAAAATTTGGAAACCTCGCTGTTTCTTGGACAGGAAATGGCACATCCATTTATTTTCTGACCACGGCAATTCGGGACTTCAATCACAGGGTCTGTGGCAGGTTTGCAAGATGGAAGGGAAAAAAACTAAATTCTTCCAGGAAACACAATTGCAACTGGCGGGTTGACTTGATTCAAAGTGAGCTAAGGTCAGGGCCTTCTGACATCTGGCTTTAGAGTACTTCGGACGAGTGCTAATGAAGATACAAACAGATCTGCTGGCAGGCTGTGAAGCAGGTGGCGCAAGGCCAAGCCGTAAACGATTCTACCCCGGTGATGAATGCCCTGCCACATACATGAGGGGTGAGGGCGCGTGTTGTGTCGTGTTGAAAATGTGGATATTACACCTTGACCCAGTGAACCGATAAATATTCATTAGGCTGTCTTCCATTGAGAGAGAGCGAGAGAGTGTAGAGACATCTCAGTGGTCTTGTTATGGAGGAAAATGGTGTGCCATGGTTGAGCTAGAGTGCAGCTGACGAGGAGGGGAAGAGGGCGCCACCAACATAATGAAGCTAATACAAAGCCTGTTTTTTTTCTCCTCTCTTTGCTTTGCATGAGCATTAAAACACTCTGGGTGAAACACACTTGGCTATAGCAAAAAAAATGAGGCCTGCTGCTGCATCTGGATGTGTCAAATGTCAGTAAAGCAATGTAACCTTGTCCTTTGGCAATCACTTCGTCACATCCAGACCTACTGCTGGGCCTGGTGTGGGGGAGGATGCATGAGATTTAATGGCTCACAGCAAGCCTTCTCGATTTGAAGCAACAATCCGAGGCAGTCGTGATCGCACTGGGTTAAACATGGCAGAAAGGCACAAAGTTTAACACGAAACTCTGCAGAGAGAGCAAAGAAGTCCAAAGTCTGACCTCAGGTTGACTCACAAATGCAAACCCTTACTCATGGTATCAGACATCTGGCGTCAGTTGAAAAGGCACACTGACAGTGTCACTGACCGTGGTGCTGAAACTGAAGTCTGCTGATGTAACCAATCTGCTCCTGTTCCACAACTGTCACTGCTATTAATAAATGAGCAGGGCTATTTCAAGCAAGTAATGATACATTAAAACACCGATGACGACTATAAAGCATTTGCAATTCCCATAAAAGAAAACAAACTTGCCACTGGCTACTGTTTGATCTGCAGGGAGCATATATACTTATTCCTGAATAAACAAGACTACCTTTTTATTTTTATTAGATTTTTTGTTCCACATTGTGTAGTCATATTAAATTTGAAAGTAGGTGAAAGTAGTGTTTAAAGGTGCAGTTTTTAAACCCAGCAGAGATCCACTGGATGTACTGAGAGAGGATAATATAGTGATTTATGTCTCCATAGTTTTCTTTCAAAGAGCTTTTTATGATCATTACAGTTGGAAAGTGACTTTGGTACCAGAGTATGAGAAGAAGGGTGGGTCCTGCTGCACTGACTTCTGAGGAGCCTCTGAGAGTCTCTGTGAGGCAGCAGCACTGAATTCATTTACACAGCAACATGAGAACTGAAGTCGCCTCCACAGAACCTGTGAAAATGATGCTCAGAGAGAGAGAGAGAGAGGGGGAGAGAAAGAGAGAGAGAGAGAGAGAGGGAGAGAAAGAGAGACTACAACACCCTTTGGATTCCACACATGCACACACACCTCATCATCCCCTCTCTTCTTTTTCACATATTGTAATGAGTTCGCGCATGCCTGTCAGCAGCTACTTTGAAACAGGCAAAATTAGACAACGGTGCACGTGGCGTCATGTTATAGCTGCTGGTCCACAGCTGATACCTTCCACCCCCCTCCCACAACCCCCCAACTCCACACACACACACAGTGTAATAGAAGTGTTTGGACCACTCCAACTATGAGATGAGATAAATAAATCTGGGTCATTCTATGCAAGTATAGAGCCATTTAGTTTTCAATCGTGCAATAAAACACTGTAGCAATCAGAAAATGGCCTTAAGGCCTATTGAAAACGAGTCTTTAGTTCCACTGTTGTGCTCTCTCTCTCTCTCTCTCACTCACTCTCTCTGTGCTCTGACCCATTTACAGTAGCTACCGTCTAAGTGAAGTGCTTGACGTGATGGCGTGTTCAGAATGGGCGGCTTCGCAGCTAACATCAGGACGGGTGAAGCCTTTGCCTCAGAGTTACCCAGCAACTCCCCGTGTCATGCCCTTGCCTTCGCATGAGGCGACGGTCCAGAGCTATTGCTGTTGCAATGAATGGACATTTTCTTTCCATTGACCTTTACTCATTTGGCAGAGCTTTTTCATTATTACAGTGAGGAACAACACTCAAGCCTCAGTACAGCAGGGAACCGTGGCACGTTCATTCTTCCATCACAACACTGTGCATCAGAGACACAGGAGAGAAACACATGATCAGCCAACTGGTTTTAGATTAAGGAGGTAGAACTTGTCTTTAACACACATTGAAATTTTGGAAGATATGCAACAAATACATCTGTCAAAGTAATGAACAATACAGGAAAACAGGACAAAACCCTCTCTACGCCTTGTCTTGTGGTGGACTCCCAATAGCAAACGCATATTGGAAACACGTGGCACAGTCTGAATGAAACAGAAAGATGCATCACTCGTTCTTAATTAAAAAAAAAAACAAAAAAAAAAACACAGTGAATGGCTTTGCAAGACTGATTCATGTGTTTGCCTTGTCGTTCCCCGCGGTTTTGTCATTTGGCCCCTCTATGAGCAGCGGAGAGCGCGCGGCCACCGAGGATCCCGTGGACCAATCGGTTGCCGGTAATGTTGAGAGAGAGAGAGAGAGAGAGAGAGAGAGAGAGAGAGGAGAGAGAGAGAGAGAGAGAGAGAGAGCACCGCTGCTCCTCGCTACTGATTCTCCATCCTCTGTTCTCCTCCACACACAGAGATCGGGGAGCTGCGGAATAGGCGTGTTTCTGTTACTCCAACCACCGAGCCTGCACGTTCAGCGCCAACCGTCGTAGAGAGAGAGAGAGAGAAAGCACCACCGTAAAGGTAAGGAGACTCGCGAGGCTGCTGGGGGGGGGGGGGGGGGGGGTGAGAGGGCTGAGGGTGCAGGTGCTCCTGTGCAGACGTTGAACGCGCGCGATCTGTGTCCGTGCACGTCGTGCAAAGTAGCCCAGGCTGTCAGTCAGTCATGTGCTTCTTGTCTTTTGCCTGCATGCGATGAAGACAACGATGAAGATGCTGCTTTGCATTTGCGCAGTCTTCCGTTTAACATCCGCCACTGGTCGGTGTGGGGCTCCCAGCTGTGTCAACTTGACAGGGAAAAAAAAAAAAAAAAAAAGAAGTTGCGCCATTTGTGAACGCAGGACGACCCCTTCCTCGCGCACACATACACACTCACACACTCGCTGACACAAAAGCACTAAATCGTGTTTGACTGGCAATTCAAAACACATGGAAGCGGCTCGGAGATGTTTGAGACCATCGAGTTTCATTCGTGCGTAAATGTTCGCTGACCGTGAAAGCGCGCCTGTGCGTGTATGTGGTGTGTGTTAAATATGTAAGTGTGTGTGTGTGTGTGTGTGTGTGTGTCCGTCCCGGAGAGGAACTCGCGCCAGCTTGCAGGACTATCGCGTTCACACTGCACAACAGAGGTGCACAGCGGTTTAATTAATCTCACGAGAGCCGCGAACGGAGTCTGGCGCATGGGACAGCGAGGGGGGATGATACCTGAGGACCACCCCGGCCCGGGAATCCTCCAGGGGGTCGATGCTGATGGCGAAGTGGGAATCGTTCAGGATACTGCACATCTATTATTCTACCTGTGTACACTTGAATGATTAAAGAGTGGAGCTCTAAACTGTGCCTCTAACGCGCGTTTGGCGCCCATTTGAAAGATGGTGACCATTCTTCATCGTAACATCTGGTCCACATGAATTGTCTGTCACCGCCCCTTTTCCTGTATGGCACACAGCTGCAATAGTACAGCCCCTCTTTTGGCATTGCACTATATTTTATAGCATGAGTGGCTCCCCCCTGTCATTACTGGGGATCTAGGCAACATCTTGTGTGTGTGTGTGTGTGTGTGTGTGTGTGTGTGTGGGGGGGGGGGGGGGGGGGGGGGGGGGGGGGGGGGTGAAACGCATAACATGGCTTTGATGTGTGTGATGTAGGTTACATTAACTGAAGGCCCTTGCATGCACCTCTAACTCTTGATCACATGAAACCAAATAGCCTATCACTGACTAACAAAGTGGAGTGAAGACTGTCTGACCAGATGCTGTGGTTTTTAGTGTCAGTGTCATCAATTATTAAAGCTACAGTAGGGCAACAAACTCACCTTCATAAATGGACACACTAGCTCTGAATACTCAAATCCTTCTTCCAGACTACCAGATGATATTTGTATTATCTCTTATAGCGAGCGAATGTGCTGTCCTCCATCTCTCCTGCTCACACACCCAGTTTGTAGACAGAGCAGCAGACACAGAGACATGCTTGTTCAATGGCACTTTTCTGTCTGGAATCTGTCAGAAGTGACAATAGTGTGATAAACAGCAGGTTCTGTTATACAGCAGGACACACTGCTCATTTTGGTCCTCTTGAATGGAGAAGAGGGGTCAGCCTGACAGAACATGCTGTTGTTTAGCTGCTGTACTTTACACTCTACTGTCACTGTAAGATACAGTACATGACATAAATGCTCAGTCAAATCAGCATGTTTAATTACAACAGATAAAATTGCTCACAAAAAAAACCAAACCCCTGCAAATACTTGAGAGCTTTTGGAACTAATCCAATCCTCTTCTGTTGAAGCAAACCGTCTCCTCTTCATTCAGCAGAAAATACCACATTAAGACAGCAAGATGCTATCAAAATGCCACTTCTCTGTGACTTATCAAGTCTTATTCAACCTTAAAATTGATTTTGTTCTTTTCTTGAACAGAGCACAAAAAGAATGTGGGAATAGCATTTCTTGCAGCATGTGTGTGTGTGTGTGTGTTTAGGGTTGACTTTGCCAGGGCCCATTTTGGTGCATCAACACGCCTTGCACAAATCCCATTATTTCTTTTCACCATCATCATAAGAGGCTCGGTAATGATGCTGCGTCGTAATGGGTGCGTGAAGATGAGGTGTTTGTCTCTGGCATCTGTTTAGGGTTCCTGCTTGCTCCGCTCTGTCAGAGGAATTAGGAATGTGGGAAGTGGTACAAGCCACACCTTGGCCAGATGACAGACACTGAGAGGTGTCATACTTTCACATGCAGCAGTTTCTTGGAGCAAAGTGGCACAATGGCCGATTTCTGACAAGATGATATGGATTCAGTTATTGCCAAACATTATTCGATTGAACATTGATGTGATCTTTGCTTGTATGTGTTCATTCTTTCGGGCTGATTGACCAGCATTGCCTACAGTTATCAAATGATGACCCCTTCTTATGTAGCAAGAGTGCTAACATTTCATCCAATAAAACAATTAAATAAAACTCAGTTTGGATTTGGTACAAGGTTGCTTCTTGATTAACTCAATACGCTAAGCACCACTGAGTAATATCATTTATAGAAGCTCTTTGAAATATTAAACAAGAGCACATATCAGATTGCCTCAGCATTAATAGCTGCTTTGGAGTCGGACCCTTCAGATTCACCCATTACCTCATCTCCCCCAACATGAGCTGGCACTGAGTATCCCTTTGCAACAGAGCACTCTGTTACCATATCTACAGTATATCAAAGCTCTGTGCTGACACCCTGCAGTAGTGGGAAAGCAATAGTGGTCTGGATGACAAGGTGAAGGGCTTTGAGTGTTTTCGTATTGTTGCATTTGTCTGTAAAGCCGTGCTGCACGAAAACGCGGGGCAGACAGAGGAGACGGTGCTATTTGAAAGAAAAGCTCTCACTGCTGATATAGTGCATTCATTTAAAATCTAGATGAACGAGAGCAGCGCGTGAGAGAACAATTTGGGGAAGTAGTGAGAAGTACACACACACACACACACACTCAGGTACGCAGTCGGCATCTTTTCCCTCCCTCCCTCCCCTCTTTGTTCATGTTTTCTGCCTCCATCCCTTTCAGCCTCCACTCTTATAAACCACACAAAGTGTCATGCCATAAAGAGGCAATTTTGCATATTGTATATCAATAAAGAGCATTCAACTCTCCAGGGATTTATTGGACTCTCACAGGCACAAACAGTGAATCGGTAACCATGCTATATTCTGTCGTCGGTCTGTTTTTATTGGGGTTTAGTTGACCATCACCTGGTCAACTTTTATGAATATGGGGATATCATATAAACCCTTAATGGTAGCACAAACTATTAAAACAATGTAAAGCACATTAATAATGTCAGAAAGGAAGTCGGGCTGGAGGATCAGATGTGGAGAGGAGTGACAGGAGGCATGGGTACGGTCGAGTTGAATAATCAGGATTCAGCTTTTTTTAATGTAATATTACAGTAATATTCAGCTCAGGTTGTGAAGGGGCTACCATGACTGATCAACAGTCTGATTCATCTTGCTTGCTAATATCCCTATGTGGTAATTAAGAGTATAACATTTACCTTTGAGTTAATCAGTGGATGCAACATCAGTTATTTAAAATGTTGCCTGTCCTCCTGATGGAGCCAAGCAGAAGGAAGGAGGAGGGGGGATTTACTGTCATTATGAAACGCAGGCTGGAAGAGATGAGATGATTAGATGCTGCAGACATTATTGAAGCTAAAATAACCAGGTACATTCATGGCTTTTCTAATACAGAGTGGATTCAGCGCTGGCTAAATGTTGCATTGAAAAATCTGTTGGAGGCAAACATTAGTCATGAACACAGTACATATGCTGAGGCATACTGAGACACACTGATGTCCCTTTTTACAAGCGGAATGAGTCATGTCATTAAGTCAAATTGCAGAAAATTTCACTAAGCAAGTCAGTCAATTTTCAGACCTCTGTCAGCCTCTTTGACGAGTCAAAAGAAATGTCTGCAAGAGTTTGAATAAATAAACTGACCTGATGCAGCATGTACAGTTACAGGAAAGTCAAAGGGCCACTCCATCACTTTAACACAGCCTGTGTGTAATGTCTGATGTGGCTGTGGAGGGAGAGTCTGCAGAAAGTGTGAGAAAATAACCCTGATGATGTCATTCCGAGATGTCACTGAGGTCACCCTGGCTTCTTAGTGAATACAAACGTGTGGCAAAAAAAGTATCTGCGTTGTGCAGTTTGGAAGATGATAGAGGGAGAGCCTAACAAAAGCTTGCTTTGGTTGCATTATGGGAAATGTAGGACCCAGCAGTTTTGGAACTAGACCGAGTTATCTCGGCCTTTGTGAATAAACAAAGTTATTAATGTCAATATGGCGAAAATATGATATTTCCATAGGCATTAAACAGAAGTTAAGGTCGTTCCTATTGTGTTTAATACCACCCTGACATTTTCTGTGCGTGTTTGTAGTAATATTCAGGCTAATCTTTACTCCTGTGTCAAAAGGGCTTTCTTGTCCCCTCGCTGTGTTGGCAGGCATGGAGTCCTGGCGACAAGACAAACACTAATAAAATAGGGAAACCAGGTGCAGGTAGCGAGGGTCACACACCCACACAGACACACATACACGCACGCACACACAGTCGTGGATGTTCACACTTTTCATTTAATTGTCAGCACATTTCCTCGAATATTCACATTCATAGACACACCTCTAGTTGCGCCATGATAGAGCCACTCTCACTGGAGAGTGTTTTGACACATGTACGACAGAATGATGAGCTCTTAATCACACCCACTTTTGTTATTGAAGAAGATAACCAGTCAACCCAAAGTCATGATCGTACAGTAGGCACTCACAGTAGTTTTAGAGACCACTCATCATGCTCAGAATGATGTAACGGAGAGAAAGATACCCATCCAGCCCCCATCCCGCCCCACCCCCATGTTCCAATACAAACTGTGTCTGAATCGTCTCGTGGATGGGACCTGAAACAGAGCTTGCAGGCGAGTGGCAAGGTTAAAGAGGCGAGGGTAATTGCTGTAACCTATCTGGGTGGAAAAATGTTTGCTCATGTTCCCAGTGTACTCTTCTCTGATGCACTTGGGCATGAAATTGTTCCCCTTTCCACCCTAGCAAACCCCAAGCCCAAGTCCATTGCCCATGCCCAGCCCAGCAAGTTGGCTTCTGCATGTGTGTCTTTGTCTGTTTGCCTTCGGTCGACTGTGTGAGTGTTTATTTGTGTGTTTGTTGGTGTATGTGTGTGTTTGTGAGGGGAAAGCGGAGGATGGGTGGGTGTTGGGTGTCAGCTGGCCCTCTCCACTTCTCTCTGACTGACAGAAGAAATGAGCGAGCGCTGCAATGATTATGGGCTGCATGAAGAACTGCGGCAGAATGATCACTGGGCATTTCATGCTAAAAATCAGAGAGAGGCAGAGTATGAGAGAAGCTGATTTGAGGAGTGTGGCTCAAGTGCTGCTGGATAGCAAACATATTAGCATATGCTCATCCATAAATTGATGGAGAGGTGTGTTTGATTGATGAATTAATAGGTTTTTTTTGATTGATGACCATGACTCATGGTCGTTCATTGCACGGAGAGCATTAGACTCCATTTGTGTGTATATGTGTGTGTCTAAGCCACTGTGCCATGAGAAAACCACAATAGCACAAATCCAACAGGGTTCCTGCTGTGTTATGTGCATGAGAAACGTTGCCCAGGAGATGTGTGTTTGCACTACATATTCCAAGTGTATGTTCTATAGTAATTGTCACGGGGGATATACACACATACTGTGTGCAGCGTTTCCCACGGCAGTTGCGTGCAGGAGAAACAATACAAGCAAGTTGGCGCCCACTTCTGAAAAACATATTCTTTCTCCCATATGACTGCAACGATAGAAGCCACCCAGCAAAATGCCAGAAAATCGAGACACAAATAAAATTTGATTGAATCTGAGAGACTCTGTGAGAAGCACAAGCACGGAAGAGGTGATGTATACGATTTGTAATAACTCCACCAGTCTCCAGCCGCTTCTGCTGCCATGCACAGCACATCTGCAGTTTACAGTAATGGTGAAGAATTACCACCTGGAGTTTTGCAGTTAATTTCTTAAATGGCATCGCTTTTAATAGTGTGCTTAAGCAAAACAAAAAAAGAAAAAAGAAAAAGCATGCTTCTTACTTGTAGATGATGAGAGCTGAAATCCCCACACAAACATCCACATCAGACTAAACACCTGAGCCATTAAAAGGGCATCAGAGTGGGTTCAGGGGGAACGTACTGGAGGTAAATAGCAGGTGAAAATAAGTAGAATTCCAAAAAATCTATTGTTAAATCTCACTGCCAATTCCCCCTTCCACTGATCTGCCCTTTAATTTAACTTCCTAACACTCTTAACTACTCCTAACTCTTAACCAACTCCCCTAGATGCCAGATATGAGCCTGTAAGTCAGTGTTTTCATTTGGTGCGATAACATCAAGGTTGTGATCAATTGCTCCCACCCAGTTCCCAGCTCCAACTGTTAATGTCCCACAGTAGTCCAGTGAGACAGGGACATTTCACCAGGTTGTCTGCATTAGCAGGTTGGACAGTTACCCAGATCCTCAGCCCATGGTTTCTTGTACCACAGAAAAACTGGAAACACAGTGCCACATACACATAGGCGGTCTGCAAGCAGTATTCTACACTGATGAAGAATGTGACAGACTGCAGTGTAATGTCAGTAGCCTGTTAATGCTGTGAGCACTCAGCTCAGGTTCTGAGCATCTACATAAGACTGGGCGAGCTAACATTAGCCTTCACATGTGGACATTTGTTACATCATGCGCCAGCTGTTGCAATTCACAAACAATAACTGCAACATGTCAGAACATGAACATTTTGGCGAAGAATGAAGAAGTGAAACTGAAATCAGCCTGAACTCTGTGTACAGATGTAGATGTTCGTCTCTGAGGTGCCTCTTCCTTTCATTTGAAATGCTCTGGAACATCGTTTGTATACTGCCCTTTGGCCATCTTTCCATCTAAACACGCTCGTTAATCAGTAACTTTGGATTTTACTGCTTGCTATAGTTTTGCTTTTGATGAAGCTAAAAACAAAAGAAAAAAGTCCAAAAACACAAAACATGACCGACCGACTACAGACTGTAAAACAAGTTGCTTGCTTCATGGAAAATTCTTGAGAGAAGTTGATTGAATATATGAAACGGTTGCTCCCCAGGGGCAAGAAAATGACATTAGAAGACTTGACACTGGATTGAATGACTTGTTAAACTGGGTTTTATGGTTTAAGTGAAGCTCGCCCCTCGTACCAGAGCCTTAACAGAGATGTGTTTTACCTGAAGAGGATCAGGGGACTGAGGATGCAGGAGGGAGAGCGAGCAGGACTGAAGGAGGGTGGGAAGATGGCCTAATGGAGTGGATGAGCAATTGTGTCTATGACTCAGGATGAAAGGATGGCTGTCATTTGATGAATGGATAATGGAGGGGAGTGAGGTGGTTAGGGGAGAGAAATATGAAATGATGGAGAAGACTAGTCTCTAAATGCTACATCATGTTGTGGCGATCCATTTCCTTTTCCCTGCCGCTCTCTCCTCAAGGTACACCTTTTTTTTTTTTTCAAATTTAATTTTTCATGCCTGTCTTTTTTCTTCTTTTCAGTTTCAGTAACACATTTCCACCCACATTTTCTTTTTTGATTCCTTTCCTCCCTCCTCTCTTGTCTTCTCTTTTCCCTCTCTTTCAGTTCTTGTACAATTTTACATTCCTCCTCTTTTTTGTTTCCTTCCTCCTTCCCTTCTCTCATCACCTCCGCCATCTCATCTTCTGCCTATTTCCCTAATGCCCTCTTAATATCTGCCTCCATCACTTCTTACCCTGCCTCCATTTTGTAGTCTACCTCCCATTTTTATATCACTACAATTGTCTAACCGCCCCTCCTGCCTTATTCAGATGCCATGTTTAATTCCTCCCCCTTCCTCTGTCCTCAACCTCGACCTCACTTCCTCTTTGTCACCCCCCCCCCCCAAATAACATCTCTGCCTCCCCATCACTCTCTCCTCACCCACACCCTCTGCATGTTTTCCTACCTATTTTGCATGGACCAGTCCCTTGCCTCCTCTCCACGTCCGTCTCCATCTCTTGTAAACGGGGCAGGTGGTGGTGTGAGTATAGGCTTTCAGTGGGACATGCCTGCGCTCAGATTTAAATAGATAATGGCAGAGCCCTAGCGCTTGTTGGGCTCTCTGAATAATGCACGAGATCCTGAAGGCATTGTTGCCAGGCATCACTGATGGTGACATGCATACGCCAGCTCGCAAGCTTGCAAGCTTGCAATATTGATATCAAGAGAGAGGAAGGGACTCAGTGGCAGTTATTTATATTTTTTCACCCCGTAAGGCAGCTTTGTTCTTGATACTAAAAGTTGACTCTCATGGGTCAAACTATTTTTTGACCTAACCCTAACTAAACCTTAACTGTAGCCTTGTCAACAAAAAGGTTTCATTTTTGCATCAGTGATTTGCTGAAGTTATGAAGGGTATTGTCAAAATGTGATGGGAAGTCTTAATTTTCTGATCAACATGGATGAGAAAAGTCTCCCTCACATGGTTTGGTCAAATATGAGCCAAGTGTATTGTCTCAGTTTGAGAGCTGCTGGATACGACTTTAGATTTCAGCTTGACTCCTTGTGGGCTGTCGCTTTCCCAAAAAGTCAGATTCAGGCAAATTCAAACTGACATGTAATTCGTTCAGACTAATTCAAACACAAGCTGGGCTGCACATCCCTGCATATAAACCTTGTTGTCCTATTGAGATCTTTTAAGGAACTTCAAGAGTCCAAGGATGAGTGAGTGGTCAGCAGCTGAGCTCTCAGAGTGTCTTGTAGAGGAAAGTAACACAGAGTCCCCTAACAGCCCCCCCCCCCCCCCCCCCCCCCAAAAAAAAAACAAAAAAACAAAAAACAAAAAAACAACAACACTGATTCAGCTCAGTAACAGCTAGCCCGTTGTGATAAGAACGCCTGCTGCTGGCCGCAAGATGAGCAACTGACGTGCTTTGGTCAGATCGTGACAGTATGATGATTGACTTTTTGCTGATACGTGTTTGAATTTGAACCAAACATCAGAGGTAAAGTCCTCTGTCTGAAAATTGCCTGTAAAGAAAACAGCAGGTGTTCGGTCAAGTGTTTTTTTTTTCTTGTGTAATAATCACTGTCCGTCTTTTATATTGATGATTAGTCTTTCATACTGTCTGTTTAATCATCTTTGAACATGATTTGAGCCTGAAGCCGCTGCAGGTGCATGCTATGCATATGATTTGTAGAACTGGTGCTAAGTGGCAGGTTGTGGTATAGGCCACGTTGCCTGAGGTGGCAGTGCACCAGGGGACAAGGATAAGTTGGATAATGTTTCACGCTCCCCACGTCCCCTCCTCCTCAAAGTCATAACTCACTCATAACATGAATCAGCGTGACTTACACTTACAGCAATGATATTTTCGAAGCCTGTCGTGGATAAGCAGCCATAAATCATCTTTATCCATGAATCCATAAATAGAGTTCGCCTAGTGCATCATAATACACAGAGCAGCCCAGGCTCTTTTTATTCCAAATCAAGCACGGCATAATTTTAGCCACAATAGGTGAGTGTACACACCCGATTCACACACCCAGACTTATTAACCATTTGCTCCAGTTCTTCATCTTAAATCTTGGCGTGTGATTGGTGAAAAATAGTGTTTACTCCATGTTCAGACTGTATTTATCCACAACCTAACACAGCCGGTGCGGACAGATTTATTTTTTGAGTCATAAAAACATGAGCAATCACAGCACAGTCACTTTTGTCGGCTCACTATTTTTCATGACCCGTCACCTTCACATCATCATAAGCAAGGGTCAGTGGACCGTGATGCTGTAGTTCATAACATCAACTGAATCAAAATGAGCTCATAGATTATAAATATAAAAATGCCACTCGACTGTTAATGATTTGCATTTAAAGCTGCAGAGACGACACAGGTTACATAACCCATATATGTTCAAGGGTTCGTAGCGTGGGTGTTCTAAGACAGTGTTATAAGTAATGTCATTGGAAAATGTACACATTAACAAGTGTGACACTATATATGAGGAAGATAAGATCACTAACACGACCATCTTTATCTTCTCTTCCCCTTATATCCTCTGATGACGACGCCAGTGGCACTGATTTTGTCATTTGATCTCATCTCATGCTCTTGTGAATCATAATCATAGGGCCGATTGTTTAGCTGTGTCTATTTCTTACGGCTGCTGCTCTAATGAGTATCAGTGTTATCCGTTCTGTCGCCATCAGTAATCTTCTGGACTGTTGGGCAGCTCATCTGAGCATTTTCAGATTGGCTGGTCTATCAGAATATTCGGTCGTGATTTGTTAATGCCTCCAGTCAGTTGTGGGAATGATGGGAACTTGACTCTAAAGAAAACTGGCTCCGTTGAAATGCAGGTGGATTGGTGACCGTTGCGAGTAAACTCTGAATTTTTTGGTGCTTTTACGGCTTTTCAAGGTTTCAGGACAGTCAAGGAAGCAGAAAAGAAATAAGTGGAGCTGTAAAGAAAAAGAAAAATATGGCCTATTGTCTCCTGGTATCCTTGCTGCGAGCTATGCACTGGTGCTTGGGGGTGGTGGTGGGTGGGGGGGGGTGGGGGAATTTGTGATCTTATCTTGTTATTTTCTCTTTTGCTTGTTATTCACTACTTTTTCCCACAAAGACGTCTCCTGGAGGGAGCTGCTTACTTTTCAAGAATACAGGGTTGGTCCCTCAGGGGGGCATTTTAGGGGAGCTGTTTGTGTGTGGCTGCCTTCAACTGTCTGTCAGAGACGGAGAGGGAGAGGTGGGAAGGAGATGGAAATGGAGGAGAGGAAGGACTAGACAGTGTTTGATCAGTGGGGGTGCTGAGTCACACTGGGATGGGATGGAGCGAATGGTGCTTTGCGACAGGGAAGAGGGACCAGAGAGAACGAGAGAGAGAGAGAAAGACAAAGGAGACAGACTTAACAAAAGTTTTTGGAGAAGTAAAGCGTTGTCCTCCTTCAAGGTGTCTCTCACAGAGCAAACACATGTGCAGACATGTGTGCAGACACATATGCACAAAATCTGAACAACCTGTCAGCTCTCTGTCTGTCTGTGGTGGTCTGTCTTTTAGTCCGAGTGTAATCGCAGATGAAGCAGATGAAGCAAAAATCCTGTCATGCATTTTGCCACCCATCAGAGGTGTGGTGCAGTGTGTGTGTGTGTGTGTGTGAGAGAGCGAGAGAGTGTTAGCTGTCAGCAGTTGTTCTCACCACAGCTGACAAATGTAAGCCCCTAAAAGCTCCACTTTTACACCTCCAACAATGCTGGGCACCCTCCAGGATGATGTGCGACTGGAGAGGGATTCATAACTGCCATATGCAGCCACTGTGCATGTCACCAGAAATACATGTGATAATCATATTCATGCTGCATGGCGGCTCCAAGCAAGAGTGGGTTTGACTTTAGCCCAAGACTTAAAAAAAGCAATGTTTTAAATCAGAATTCATGTAAACTAACACTGACGTTACACAATCAGAGCAACAGCTAAGCTACGAAAATACATAGATCATATATGACAAGTTAAACAAAGTGTCTTAAAAGGCTCAAGGCGTTCTTAAGTGTTATACAGTAATTATGTGACCATTAGTTCAAGCACTGTAATTTTGCTGAATGAAGTCCCATGTTTTTATCTTAAGCTGGCAAGAAATATGGCATTAGCTGACACCACATTACAACTTGTTCATTGTTAATCAATTCATGACAGACTTACTCCATTTACTTGTCACTTTTTCATTTGGCTAAATGCTACACTTTTTTAATCCTGTTTATTTCCAGCCGAGGGAATCTATTTAATTTGTTCCATTATTTAAAAATAATAATTTGAGGGTGGAATGAAAGGAGCTTTTTTTTTTTTTACACACCACAGATGAAGAGATTGGCATTTTTATTTTTTTCCCCTCAAAATGAAAAACTCTGCAGCATCTCATTATAACAGCACTGCTGATTTCCAGTTAAGGCCAGTTTGGGGTTAAATGTGGTTCGTCCGCACACAGGGCCAGAGGCAGCAGCCGCTGCCAGGGGGAGAGCAGGAGGAGCCCACAGCTGTCACACAGCACTGACCTGACTGCATACAGGGGAGCAAAGGTCCAGTGGCCTGACATGATACAGCAGGGACCCTGACCTCTGTCTGGGATGTGACGGCCACAGCTAATGAGGATACATACTTGATATGAATAGTAATTTAGAGAGAATGGAGCAGCACAAAAATGAGATTGATAACATAGAGAGAAGTCATACCAGGAGTAACACTGGTAGTGGTAATAATACAGTGCTTATACAGTAGCTGCAGGCTGAGGATGTCTAATGTACAATAGAAGTTGTGTACTGAATAGTGTATCTGACCTCACACTGTGTTAACATTGGTGACAAATGCAGTGACACCAGCAGGCGAATAAATAGGCAAGAGACAAGCTCCACAGGAGGGCCACAGTGGCAAGGTGCACGCACATGAGCCCACACACACACACACACATGGCTGCCAGTGTGACAGTCAGTTGCAGCAGTTGGATCACCGGAGGGCTGCAGGACCAAGGCCATTACTGACTGAGCACAGCCAGAGTTGTGGTACCTACTGCAGCCATTAATGAAATACATTCACTCTCCCTGCACACTGTGCACATATACAGTGTATATATAGTGCTGCTACTGGAGAGCAAAATGTTCCATGTATGTACCGTGTATGCGTATGTGTATGTGCAGTGAATTAACCCCATGCCTGTAAATGCATGGATGGTTCATTTGATTTGCTAAGTTCCTATCGTGCTGCTGGCTTCCTGCTCGTCCTTGGCGTCGACTGCGCTCGGTACTGATCTGCTTCAATGACCTGAGCTCAGCACTCGCACTCTCTCAGGGATCACTGCAGGAATGTTTACACAGTGTTAGAGAACATTCCCTGAAGGAATTTCATGTTGAGTTAAAAGACTGGTGCGGATGCAACTGACAGCAATTCTGATAATCAATGTATCTTTTAGTGATTTCTGAAAACAAACATTTACTGATTTTTCCTGTTAATCAGTTGTGAGGATTTGGTGCTTTAGTTGTCAGGGTTGTGGAACTATTGTCCATAGAAATAAGCAATTTGTCAAAGAAAGAAAATGCTTAATAGTTGCAGCCTTAAAAAACAGTAGGTCTCAATAAGAACACTTTTATTCTGCTGCTGTGATGCCTGTTGTTTTCACCCCCACAATGCTAAACACAAGGTCTATATGATCAGACCAAGCCATGATTTAAATTCTCCAGAGCTACCCCACAGATTTGTAGAACTGTAGTTACATCTATTGATGTTATTTCACTGTCTCCTTTCTGAATAGAGACAACCACAGTTCATTTACTGGCTCAGAGAAGGTTGTCAGACTAATGGTTTCATTAGTGAAAATGAGAGGGCTGCTAAGAGTCTTCTCTGATGTCAGCTTTCCTCTGTAAACTAGCATCACAAACATGAGACATGAGGCAACACAAGCAGCCAATCACAGTTCTCGCTGTGGTATCTGTGCTGAAGTTCCGCCTGCCTTCACATGTATAGGGTGAACCCTGAACACAGAAGCTGTATTTAAAATCTCCCCTTAATTGTTCTGCAAGGTTTTCTTGTTCAAGTTCAGTTGAATTCACCTAACTTTTCAAACTGCATCGACTTGTTTTAAATTGCTCGCTCTGGTGTGATGAACACCACATATTCATGAGATTTGATCATTAGCATATTAATACCTGTTCTGCTCCATTTGCCAGAACCTTTGCACACTAAAAATGTTACTGAAAAGAGCATGTAAAGCAGAGCAGCACATGGTGGAAGTTCAAGTTGAAAGAGACAAGACAGTCACCACCTTATATCAGCAGTGTTACTGGTCACATACAGACAAACAGCTATTTTGTGTCACTTACAGCAGATGCAAAATTGCAGCACCGGTGATCAGTCATCAGTTAGTGAGTGCCTCCTCTTTATACACAAGAAGCAGACTGAATGAAATCTGAAGTGAAACGGGTGGATGGATGTAGCCCTGTTGTCTCTTGATGCATTTGCAGAAAGGCGAAAGAGTCGGTTCATTCCAACATTTTAACACAAGCTATATGTAACGAAAATGAAAAACCATGTCTTTCATTAAAATGCAGCAATGATACTTCATTTTCTTCCTCCATCCTCCAGCGGCTGTTTTTCTAATAGTAAATACATGGCTGACTTCGGATGGAGATTGAAGGGTGAAAATAATGGTTGGTGTCCAAGTGATGGATCAGTTGTTCCGCGACAATCTTCTCCAGTGCTTTAGTCAGGACTGGAAGAAGAGTAATTGGTCTGTAGTTGCTAATCTCTTCCCTGCATTTTAAAATGGGCACTACCAAAGCATTTCTCCATACACCAGGGAATAGCCCAGTTTTGATAGGAACATTAACAAGACGAGTAAGTGGCTGAACCAGAGTGCTGCTGTATTGAGTATCTAGGTTATAATTATCCTTAGAGAAGGTTGTGTTTAAAACATAAATAGCTTTCAAAACAACTGGTTGGTCAACTTTCCTGATCTCGAATGAGTTGACATCGTCTTCATCAGAGGCCATAATGTTCCTAGTACTAATATGGAGGAGGTTTTTTCCTTCCTAATGTCTTGTACACAATCAGAGGATCTTAAAGTTCCTATTGATGGGTAACAAAAATCGGCCGTCTCTATACCATTACACTACTGTTTCCTTCAGAGCTCCACCCCTCGTGAGCATGCTCGCATGTGGCCCAATGCGTGCAGCTGAGTTAAGTGTATGCCGAACCACTGACTGGCTGTTCTCGGTGTCACAAGCTCCCTCATATCAGTGGAATGAGTTGGTTTATGTTCAGAATACACTGACAAGTTGTGAGCTTTAGATTTCAGTTCAGTGTCAAAAAGCAATTAAATGACCTGGTGAGATTAAATAGCATTTATTGTGTTCCGTGTTGGATTTAGTTTTGAGTGAAGTGAGACAGTGATGGGATTGTGTTTTGCTGTGTGTGTGTGTGTGTGTGTGTGTTTTCTGAGCTCACCTTGCTGTGCACTGGGCAGCCCAGTGTGACCACTTTCTTTGACAGCTCTAGTGGATTGGTGTGTATGTGTTTGTGCAAAGGTACAAGTGTGTGCGTACACACAAAAACAGACACACAGCTCACATCTATACGTAGCTAACCCTCCAATTTATATGATTTCCACCGTCACTCACTCTTGACATTTCCTAACTTCACTTCTCTCCTCAGGTCTCCCCCCCTTTTTTCATTTCCAGCCTCTGGTGTCAGGGTCTCTGCCTCAGTCCGTCGGTCTTGGGAGAGTTTGGAGGCAGATGGACAAGGTGAGGGTCAAGGTGATGTAAGGGTCGGCAGTGATGGAGAGCTTTGGAGACAGGGGACCGGGTCAGCAGGCTGCTGAAAGGGAATGAATCAAGGAAAGAGGAGGATGGTAGGGGTGAGGGCGAGGTGAAAAGGGGGGTTGGGGTAGGAGGGGGAGGGAGGATCATTTAAGGGTGAGGTAGATGGAATGAGAAATGGTAAATGAGGGAAGGGGATGGTTGGGGGTTGGTGGGATCAGGCCTGCACAATATTTGTCTGCAGAGCTGTTTGTGTATTTTCCATTAGAAATAGGATTTCAGAATAAAGTGGTTCCACATGACCTGACACACTGATGTTTGTTTTGAAGGAAATTCTGAAGAATAGGTTAATCTCCTTGAAAAGCACAGGATAATTATCTCTTAGCCCTCATTTGTTTGTTTCATGAAAAATACAGTGACATTAAACCTCTCATTTTAGCTTAATTGGCTTTCATCACATATGGAGCTGCAGTCATGACGTCTTTAGCGTAGCTTAGCATGAAGAGAGCAGGGAGCCTCTTTCCATCCAAGAGGGAAGAAGCTCATCCAGTGGGAGTGACATTATCCCTCATCCCCCTGAAGGAAAGTAGATGCATGTGGATTGCAGTGGGGGGGGGGGGGGGGGGGGGGGGGGGGGGGGTCTTTTGAAATGCTATATGAGCAGCAGTGCAGCCCAAGTAGCAGAAAGCGTTGACATACAGGTAGCTTTCAGCTTGAAAGTATTCGCTGGGGTTACTTTGCAGTGTGGGGAGTGTAGCAGTGGCACTGGTTCAAAGTGTTGCTGTCACAGAGATTGCCACATTGATCATGTCTTACATTCAAATAAATGGTAGCCCGTGTTAAAGTTGAAGGTTGGCAGCGTTTTTTGGAGGATCGATGAACAAAAATTCTGTAGTCACTTAATAATATTTTAGATCTGCAAACTAGACGTGCATGTTTCTGTTCTGAGACTTCAGGAAGACTAGCCTGTGATGGGAGACTTTGGCTAATCACAGAGAGTTATGGAAAAAGAGAGAGAGAGCATCCATATTGGCTGTTCTACTAATGCTCACATGTGTATTCCTTTCAGAAAGACAGTGTGTTTCGACTATGAAGAGAACCTGTTGTACTTCTCCTAATTGCCTCTTAACTTCATTGTCCTGTTATATCTCAATGTGTTGTAGCTGATAGTTTTGTGTATGTTAGTTTACAATGGAAGCAGTTGATGAATGACTAAGTTGAATGCTATGGGTATGATTTGTATGTGTATGTGTGTATGAAGTGTGTGCATATGCTCGTTAGGGAAGAGCAGCAGGAGGGTGGCTGGACTAATGACAGCCAGGGCCAGAGGCATTGTGTGTTTGGGTTGTCTGTCCTGTTATAATAAGGTAATGCCTTGAAGGAACTTCAGATCTAGAGCAAATATTCACTTTGTCGCAAAGATGAACTGATTCCAGTTTGGTGGTCAGGGGTCAAAGGTCAAGGTCACTTTGACCTGATGAAACGGTTCACAACACACAAATTCATAAGCTAAGTATAATTTCCCTGAAACACAGTACAGCAGGACAAAATGATGATATTTCAATCCAAAAGGTTAAAGGTCAAATTCACTCTGACATCATAACATTCTGAAAAAAGCATTGCTGGCCATTATTCAATGCTGCACCATGTGACAATATTTTCTTCAACTTGGCTGGTTGATGGAGATTTACAACCAACTCCAGCTTTAATAAGTGAACTGCACAGGTGTGCATTTTGAACACTGGACAGCGCCGGGCTATAGCTGCTCCCTGCTCTGTCCGCTCTTTAAGCAAGTCAGAGCACGTCCTGGCTCCATCTCTGATTTTTTTTAACACAGGCATGAGATTGATCTCATCTTCCTCTGCACAAGGAAGGTAATGAGTTCATTTACCCAAATTTTACCCTTTTACTTTAAGGTCAACATCAGTCCTGCGGAGGTAACTAACATGGCTGTCAAACATAATCATGCAGTCATTATGATCACAGTTAAACCTCAAAGTGATTCACTGATACATCTATTGAAACAACACTGTTAAGGGTGTAGGTCATTTGTCCTTGTTTCCACTGTTCCCCTCTCTCTCTCTCTCATTGTATATTCTGTGTAGCCATTCGGGTCAGTTCTAATTACTGGGCTCCAATTGGAATTGGCTTTTCAATTTTTGACACTGTGGCGGTGGAAATCGCAAGGTGCTAGTGCCAGCGTTCTCCCACCCCCACTCCGCCGCTCAGCGCCCTCCTAGTATGACTTAATATGCCTGATACATTCACCTCACTGCACCAACGCTTTCCAGTGCAGTGCGACTGTGTATGTTTGTGTTAGAGTGAGCTACGGAGAAGAAGGATGAGGCTATTACTGTAAGTCACTGCAAGGCCAGCCAGAATGTGCAGTGTATTTACAGAGTCAGCATGTACATATCTGTGTATGTCTGTGTGTGCAGCAGAGTCCTGCACTGGGTTGGGCACCAGCAAAAATTATGAGTATAATTATTAAATATTCATGGGTAGGGACATGAGTAGAAGTGAGCTACATGTGGGCAAACAGTGAGCGGAATAAAATGATGTTTTTCGAAAAAACATCTAAACCATTTTAGTGTTATCAAGTCTAGTCAGCTGCTGGAGTGTGTTTTTTTTTCTTATTGTGAAAGCCTACAACACAAGCTTTCAGCTCTCCATTCATTATCAGTCCTGAGGTTAGAGTTTATCTCTTTGGATGTATAGACAGATGACTTCTGCAAAACTGCCTAGCTTTGTGTTGCTTTGTGTTACATCAATATCAAGCTTGAGCCAATGTAGCAAGTGATTGAAACATCTGAACCTACCACCTTTCATTCAAGCTCCATTTAAATACAAGCAGGATGATTGTTATAGTGAGGGACTGTGTAGCCTGTTTGTGATAGAGCCTATTTTTGTTTAATTAATGTTCAGGTTCAGAGTGGACAGTATGGTCCAGATTTCATTTTGAGATAGTTGTAGGTAACCGGTTGGTTCCGGTATTGCACCTTACAAGGCGGGTGTGGGTTTGCAAAATTGGCCCAGTGCAGGACTGAGACAGAGGATGAGCGCATCACTGCGTTATAGAGCAGAAATTGAGAGAGAACAGCAGAAGAGAAAAGGAGCCATCTCGGGGAAGTGAAGGAGTTATGGGAGTGGCAGAAAGAGCCTGGGTCTCTCTTCTGTCTTTCCCTGGGTCCGCAGTGCAGGAGAAGAGAAGATTAAAGTGGAGACGCCGCTTTTGAAGTTGGGCAATGAAGAAGAAGCGGCAGCACACAGAGAGAGAGAGAGAGAGAGAGAGACAGACAGACAGAGAGAGAGAGAGAGGGAGAAGGAGAGATAGGGAGCGACTTCTTCCTTATAGCCAAGTAAAGTGAGGGAATATCAATGCTGCTCAGGCTGCCTTTGATTCAGACTGCCGTTATGTGATCCCTCACAACGTTTTAACATTCTCTCTCCACAACCACAAAAAAAAAAAAACACAACTCCCCACGGGAAAAAAAAGAAAAAAAGAATCGAATCCCATCCTCTATTTAAATGAGAGCAAGGTGATAAAGAAACAAACTCGATTAAGTACTGACTGAGTCGTGTTTGTGGCTGTTGTGGGGATTTGGAGCCTGAGTCCACGTAGATACACTTGCAACCCCCCGGAAGCCCGCTCACTATCGAAGACTGAGGTGGAAATTACAGCTGTAAATGTTTGCAATGGTTGTAAATAAGAGGATTAATTGTCCACTTTGGGCACACACAGAAACACACACATGCTTACCTGAGCCCAGTGAAAGAGGCCTAAATATGAATCTAACGCAGAAATGTCAAGAGGTAATTGTGGGAGTAATACTCAGACTGGTGAAATGTCAGATCCACCATCCCATTAGTAAGCAGACTCCAACCTGCACCCTTATGTGATTCATTACAGGCATATGGACGCTTCCTACACCATTGGTCAACAATCATCATTGACCACTTCATGTTAATGACTTTGTGTTATTGCGTGCATGATGCATCCACGTGCACCATCTGCGTGCCTGTCAGAGGCTTCAGGAGTCAGAGGATGTGTGTTCAGACACGCCTACGCAGATTTCTGTGTGTATGTGTTTGTGTTTGTGTAGTCACATCCATTCCCAGCTTTCAAATCAATCTGCATTTATGGACATCGACATGTGCCGAGCAGTCATGAAGAGTGATCAGGCTTACACTGTCACTGAGAGCGCAGTCAAAGATCCCAAAGTGACAAATCTGAAATAATATTGCTGATGACACTCCAGAAGAGCTGTCTTCAACTCATATCGTGGCGTGTGTGTGTGTGTGTGTGTGTGTGTGTGTGCTGGAAGGGGGAGGAGCTGTCCAAAATAACCTCATATAACGCACGGTCCTCATAATGTGAATATATTGGATTTTAATGTCCTTGTCAAGTCGAATGGCTTCCCATTTGAATCCTCTGGAGGCTGGTACAAGCACACTCAGTAGCTGCTTTCTTGCTTGACCTAAAATTCCCTTTTGCTGCATGAAAAAATGGTGCTAGCCTTTCTTGTTCTTTGGCTTCATCGTTTTGCATCATTCTTTTCCACTGCTCCTCTCTTTCCCTCTCTCTAGAAGCCTCAAGACAGGGGAAGATTTAGTGGATTTACCTGCTTTATTCACACGCAGCTTTAGGCTGAATATCTATCTATCTATCTATCTATCTATCTATCTATCTATCTATCTATCTATCTATCTATCTATCTATCTATCTATCTATCTATCTATCTACCTATCTATTGTCTGTCTGTCTTCTAACTTAGTAACCTGCTAAAAACTACAAGTAAGGGTACACTGTGGTATCAAACTACTTCAACATCCACTGTTTGCACTTACTGTTGAAAAGTCCAAATCTAGCCTTGTTATAACGAGGGATGTTCGTGTCTGTCCTATCTTCAGTCTAGGTAAATGATGGCAACCAGTGCATGTCATATTGGCTTGCCTAGTGTGGCTAACAGTAGCACTGCTAGTACCTGAGGCTTTTCTTCCTTGCAGGTAAAGTTGATTTGCCTTAGCTGAATGTAGTTATGCATTGCTCTTTGGTTATATGCTAGTTGTGCTTACATACAAAGTGACATTTTGCATGCAACAGTTATTTAGCATTAATAAAACAACTAGCGAGTGTGGCAACGTTTGAATGTTTAGTCAACTAATCATGTGTATTTATGGTGAGAACATAAATATCTTATTGGAAATGTATGAATCACTGAATGCAAATGGATTTTATGACACAAATTAGAATGTAGAATTACTTGTTATTAATATTTGCATATAATAATGTTAGCGTGCTGTTATGACCTGTGAAGCATGCAAGAGATGATAAAGAGACATGTCTGACAAAATGTAATTTGGAAATGTTGTTCACTAAAGATTTATAGAGAATTATATTAGAAATGAGATGAAATCTTAGTAGCTAACTAACATCTCTTTCTAACATAGTAACTAACTGAACTGACTGATGGTACAGAGAGTATTGAGCCATGTAAAAAATCACAAGCACAAACTTAGCACTCCATGTCCACCGACTGTAGCGTCTACACACTGACCACACACACATGGACATAAATACATGCATCCAAGCCCCTGCATTCCATCCCTTCAGCTTTAAGCATGCAGAACATTCTCCAAAGGAACACACATTTGAAACACACTCCCTTCCATCAGTGTGAATATCCAATGTTCATGCTCTCAGGCTCACTGTCTGTGTCTCTGAAGGGACCTCTATCTCACATACTGTACACCAAGAGAAAAGTCACCTGAATTATTGAAGGCAGAAGGAGAAAGGTGCGGAGTGAATTTGTGTACATGAAGGAAAGAGAAAGAAATGGACAGAAAAACTGGGTAAAGTTAAGCAGAATAGGTGAGTGGGGAGGGGAGATGGAAGGCATGAAGACACGGAAGGAAAAGACATGGTACATGGAACTGCACGAGAGGGCAGGGATGGAGAGGGAGAAGAGACAGGAAGACAGGGAGGTGGAGGTATGTAGAATGTGTAGTTACCCTGTGGTGTGTTTGGTTGCTGATGTAAAGAGGAAATGGTTAGATCAGCAGGGTTTTTTTTTTACCTACGCTGAGTTTAGCTAGTTGTGGAAATATATGTGTGCCACACACACACACACACACACACACACACAAGAGTGCATGCCCCACGGGATTGAAAGAGATGAAGGGAAAGAAAAACAGACACTGTGCAGTAATGTCTTCTTCATGCTCAGGTTACACTGCTCAATAGAGCTGAAGAGGCTGTTGGGCTTTTTTTTTCGCTTTATTGCTTATCTTTGTGTGTAAACTTGTATGTGTGTGTGTGTGTGTGTGCTCTGTAAGTGGAGAGAGGGACAGTGCGTGTGTGTGTTATAAACTGGCAACGTCTGACTTACCCTGGTGCTGGCTTTATATCAGCACCCAGCTGAACTGTGGATCAGTGCCTCCAACACACACACACGCACAACATGCACAACATGCACACTTGGACTTGTTTACAGTTTACACAGCAGGTGGCACAGATAACAGCAGCCACTGAACTTCCCAAAAACTTTCTTTGCACTATCTTATCTATCTATCTATCTATCTATCTATCTATCTATCTATCTGTACTGTATCACCAAAACACATTATTTCCAGGCATGTTTTCTTGTGTCTGGAGATCTGTCAATTGGAATCTATTAGTTATTTTTTTATTGTCTTTTGCCATAACTGAGACCTTTTCAAACATAACCTCTCTGTTCCCCTAATCATGACGATACTGTAGTTGGTATGAGGAGACACTTCTGATATCACATGAAAAGAATAAACTAGACATTGAGTCTTTAGGGGCATTCAATTCCAGCTAAATCCAGCATTTTGCAAAACTGTCCAATGTGGATATTGTGGCAGTTAGGCTAAAAAGAAAACAACACACGAGCTTCACCAGTTGTAAATTCATGTCACAAAAAGACATAACAGTATCACATTTGCTGTGTGAAAAAGCTGAATGCCTAACACCAAACATGCCAAAATAAAAAAAAAAAAATCATCATCATAACTTGGATTCAGTACGAGCTCTTTGTTTACCTGCCTTTGTATAAATGACTGCTGCATTCCTGAGCACTATGTATTCACCTACACCTCACTGATTAAAGTTGAAGTGTAGGAAAGTTTCAGGCACGGTTATTCTCTTTGACTGACACTGTTGCCTTCTCATTGTGAAAGCTGTCAGGCAGCATGTATTTACTGCTGGCCAGCTGTGATGACGCTAACACAACACTCTGGCAGCAGTCCCTGCTGTTGCACCCATGGTCAACACAGCAGGGTAGATTTCAATCCATGTGTGTGTCAATGTGTGTGTTTGGGGGTTGGGTCTGGAGTGTGTGTGTATGTGTAGGGGGGTGTATGCTTGCGCATGCACCCATACATGTAAAGTGTTTATTTGGCAAGGCATTCTCCTCCCACATCTGCAGATCACTCATCCTCTGGGAGACGTCCCCCGCTTTCATCACGCTGCACGGAAAAGTGGGGAATAATTAAGGGGTGAATGGAGTGAAGTGGAAAAGTGTAGATGAGGTAGGAAGTACAGTGGCACATGAAAGAGGAAAAGAGGGAGAGATAGAGAGCGATGAAGCTTTAGCTAAAGTAAGGAAAGCCAGCAATGCTTGTGGCGCGGTGAAGGCTCTACCGGTCACCATAGCAACCCTTTAAAGGCCGATCCCCAATGCAATTAGAGTGGCTTTGAGGCAGCCAGTCTGAGGGCAGGGAGTATGAAAAATAATGGCAAGAAAGAACAGACAGACTTAGGGGAAACAACCTAGCTGCATGAGTGAAAACCAGCTATTATAGGACCAAGTGTGTCAGTAATTGCATGGGATAATTGTGGGGAGTCATCCATTCTTCCACATCGGTTGTGGGAATTTTAATAATGAAGATGCTTCTGGCATGGCACGTTAATTGGTTCCTACATGGGTGTGTGAGTGCACACATTCACGTATGTTCAGATGTGAAAGAGTCAAGGTATGTGGCGGAGAAAAGAAGCTGTGGATTATTTATCGGCGCCGCCGACCATGGAATCTAAAGGAAAAAGCAAACTTGCACATACTGGCGATGCTCGAACATGAACAGAGAAAGGCAGCAGAGGTTTGATTCACTGCAGTATTGTGGGATGAGGGCTTGCGCTCAGGCCGCAAAGGTGATATCAATGAAATTAAACCTCAGAACTCAGTAGTATTATTGCTTGCAATCCTCTCAAGTACTATCTAAGCCCATTAGGCACAAAAGAGCACAACATATCCATGCGCAGTCTTCAGTGAACACAGAGTGCGCTTTGTACTTGTTTAAATAAGCACTTCATCTAAAAATGTTTAGTCCTAAGTTTTTTTTTTTCTTTTTTGCAAAAGCAACATGCAAACTGAATATCCAGGATTGCTTCATGAGGGCTTTGGCCGTCCATCCCAAGGGGATCACGTTCATTAGTTCATGTTCACACTGTGGATTACCTGGCAGTTAATAAGCATGCAGACTGAGAATTTAATATACAACTGCCTTAGTACTTCATCACACAGCAGTGCCTTCAAAAAGCCTGCAAAAATGACTTACGCCGGCCAAAGCTCTACCTTTCAATTACACGAAACAGTTAATGGCTGAAGTGCAGCATTAAATATGCACAGCATACTGTATGTGAGCCTGTCCTCCACTGAAATGATCAGTGTGATATAAAACAAAATATCATTCTTAACAGGTTTCAGTGTTTGTTTAGCAATGTTCCCCTGACTCCCTACCAAGTATGAGTCATCACTTCCATGATGACAGGCTCTTGGTCCTCCATGGGAGCGTCGTGATTCAACACTGGCACAAACACTTGTGCCTTTAGACGTCGTCAGAAAACATTTTGCACCAACTGTTCCTCACAAGCGTACCTGCGGCCCTCGCTCCACAATCATACAACCGATGACATGAATCTTTTCCTTTGTGACCTCCTGCCGCACGCGAAGCCAACGAGACATCAAAACACGGCCGCTGTCGCTGAGACGGAAGAACTTTTTGTGACACGGCACCGGCCTTGCTCGCTGGAGCGGCGGGAAAGCTTCTCGTCGTGAGGGGCAGTGTGAAATTTCTGTGGATGGCGACCTTATGAGACATGGACTCTGCGAGTGAGTCAACAGCGACTCCATTCATGTGGGAAACACTCGGAAGGGAAGTGATGAGGATATTTTTCACTGCACATCCAGGGCAATTTGATGGCTTGTGTTGTGGCCGTAGCGTACTGAGTATTTATAATGTAGCATTTGCACTTCACTGCCCCGATCTTGCGACCCCCAAGGGGAATTGATTTCTCTCGCTCCGCTGCCCCCTCTCTATCTTCTCTTGTTGTTTTCTCCTTTCTTGTTTTTTTTTCTTTTCCTCTCATCATCTCTTCCCCTTCTGCTGTTTCTTCCCTTCATACTTTCATTTTGCACACAGACACACCAACACACACCATAGTGTTTATGATCCTGCTCTGTCTTCATCTTTCTTTGTCCTTCATTTCGCTCGCTCTTTTGCACCCTTTGCTCCCTCTGGCTCTCTTGTCATGCTTGCTTGTTTTATTGCCTTATACAGTATCTCAAAGGCCCAGCTAGTCTTCGCTTCTCACCCCCCCCATGCTTGCTTCCCTGCTCATAGATTCATCTTTCGCCACTGTCTCTCTGTACTCATTTTTATCATTCTGCTTTTTTTCTCATCTCCTCTCTCCTGTGTTTACACCCTCCATCTGGCTAATCACTCGATCGTCTCCTTCCAGTCTTCTCTCGCTGTTTGTCTTCCCCTTGCCTCCTCTATTTCTTATTTCCTACCCCTCCTCTCTGTTTGCGCCTCCACCACTCAGTGTTATCCCTTCCTCCTCTTCTCCGTCTGTCTCTATGTGCTGGGTCCCGTCCTCAGCCCACAGCTTGGTTGACAAACGGATTATCTCTCCAAAGACACCACATAACCATCTCCAGACCTCTTTATTTAACCAGCTACAGCAATTTTATGGCTGTCATTTCTGCAGATTGCTGCTGGCGAGGTGATACCCCCTCAACAAACAAATATGCCAGTGTTTCACTGCAGTTTCTTTCCAAGTCTTCTCACCACGCATAACCTGTCTAAACCCTGGCTAACATTTGTACTCCCTCTTAGTTTAAGTTCAGTTCATAATAGAAACATGCCAGTTATCTTATTTTGGTGCTTTACTGGGAAAATGGGTGTCGGATAATGAACAACTACAACTCTCCCCCTTATTATCTGATCTCTATGATTTGAGGAAAGCAAATTTGTTTCATGTTTTTCTGACCTTCAGTGCCCTCTCAATCTTTCCCTTATTGCTCCACTCAGGCACAAATATTACTGTGAAGAAGATCCCTGATGGGCTCCTCTTGGTATTACCTAAGAGACATATTACCAAAGAAGTGTGCAGAAATGAAAGTATATTATTCAGGCGGCAAATTGCGCCCTGTACGATATTGGATAGGTTAGCTCAGGTGGTTAAGGCTTTTCAAAACTGCCCTTTTGTGGTGAATAATTTAGCATTTTCACAGTGGAAGCCTCCAGTAAGAGCTCAGGCCCATCACACCTGGCCCACATTTCTGTCAGGGAGAAGTTATATCACAACTGTGAACTTTAACCATGACACCAATTGACCTGACATTTCTCGCAGGCAGCATCATAAAGTACATTAAAGACTTGAGGTAATGAAATCAGAGACTTGACCTGTCCCCTCTTAATGATTGGGCTCTTTTATAAATTGTACTTATTTTCTCATTATTTCCACATTGTATGTCACCACATGAGTGTTTGCAGGGTTTTGAAGAAGGGAAATTGATGCAATAGTCAGAGACATTCAGCTGAATGCAGCACAACTGGAGATCCAGCCAAGATTATGAATGAATTCTGGAAGAAAAAAAAACCCTCTCCAAGCTCATGTTCTCCTGTGCCTCTGGCAAGTGTGTGGATCAGTGTGTGGGACCTGTGTCTCTCCAGTTTGCTATGTTGCCCTGTGGCTTGTATTTTTTCTCCCAACCCAGTTAAGCTTGCTTGATATCAGACAATCAGACTCTCTCCGCTTACAATGTTACCTGCAATCTTCAGCCTTCCAAACATGTATTTATCCTCACATAATGCTGGTGACATTAGTGTTAGCTTCTGTTTACTCACTGACTGCACCTACACAATCTAGTGATGAAGTCATTCTCTCTGCAGACGAGAAAAACTCATCCAGTGTATCACTTTCCATATTTATCATTGCAAGTGTGGCAGACGTAGTTTCCTGGGGGTGGGGTGGGTACTGTTGCAATATTTGACATAAAAATGGCAGAAACAATTGATCCATTTAACAAGTCAGCTGCCAGATGATTTTTTCAACAAAATTCACAAGTTTGTTTTCCACTTGATATGTTTGATTGTTGCTCCATCTTTGCTATACACAAAGCACAACACATGCTGATACAGAGGAAGCAAATGCATAATTCAAAAGGAATATTTTCAAAGCTGCAAGACCTGGGGCAGCAAATTAGCTCCATGGATTTCTGATGCCGGGGTTGTGCTATAGATTTAGTATGTATCTGAAATAGTGAGATGTATTCAAATCAAGAGAAGGCTGTTTGTGTGTGTGTGTGTGTGTGTAGGGATGATTTTTTGTAAAGTGCAGCATCAGTAAGACCATGCTTTCTCTATGCCATTTAATCTCCATGTCATTATTGAGCCACCCCTTGCATGGCACTTGTGTGTCTATGTGTGTGCGCGCATGTGTGTGTGTGTCTCTCTACCTCTGTGATTATTACATACGGCATACATTAGAGGATGGATGGCATGTTACAGGGAGAGATTCACAGCTGAGGGAGCAGGAAATGCAGAGAGTGAGGAAGATGGATGGAGAAGCATACAGAAGGGACCGCAGAGGAGCAGACGGGAGTAAAGATGAGATGATTTCTTTGAAGGGGACGGGCGGGATACTGTCTGTCTGGGAGTTAAAGACAGGGGTATAACACATGTGGCCCAGGCAGGTGCTGCGGTCACAGCCATAGACTGAGTGAGAGACAGAGGCACTGTGAAAAATTGATGTGCCCTACTTACAGCAGCTGAGCGGAGACAGGAGCGGGAGGGTGGGAGGCTGAGATGTTAGATTTGGGAAGCGAGCAAACCATGTTGTGTTTCTCTTTTTTTCTTCCTTTGTGCATTACATCACGCCAATTTGTTTCTGGGTGTGGGTGTGCTCCTCTAACTTGTTTAGCTTCATGTTCAGTCAACATGCAGCTCTGGTTTGTTGTTCTTTGTGTGTGTGTGTCTGTGTGTGATTTGTTTAAACCAGTGGTTTCTTGTGGTTGTTGCTCTATTAATTTACAGGCTTAGCTGTAAACTAGCCAAAATATAAAGACATTCCCTCTCCTGCACACACATGCACACACACTGCTCAAGAGGCCTGGGCCACGCAGGTTCTCATTAGCCCATCTCACACTCTCCGGCACTGTTTGGCCAAGTGGAGCCCTTTATCTGGCCTCCTCCTTTTAAACGAGGCAGGGAGACAAGCTGGTCCCTGAAGGAGTCAGCAAAATGGAAACCAACTGCATGTTAATCAACAGTCCCAAACTCCGCAAGAAACAACTAAGGAGCTGTGCCGTTTTAGCCCATTTACTCCAAGGAATATCTTAATGACCAAAAAGGATTTATGGAGGTTTAGGTTGTAGGCCACACTGGGTGTTGAATCTTGAATTTATGCTGCTCTCAGCAACGCTGCTTAATGCGATGTAGTGACCATGACTCACCCGAGGGCTGAGATAACTATTACAGAAACCTATAGCCTGCAGCATTTAACTCTCATCTCTCCACTTCACTTAGGTTGGTATGAATTGATATGTGATATTGAAGGAATTTGTCTATAGCATCTTTTTTTCCCTTTCGCCAGCAAGTCACCTGCACTCCAGGCCTCTCTTCTTCACCCTCCCCCACCTCTTGCATTTATTCATCTGTTGTCCAGAGCTGCCAGAGTGACAGCGTTCCCATTTGATTGACAACACGGCCGTCACCTGTTACCAGACAGCCGATCTCACGGAGAGCTTTTCATTATTCCTCCTAACAACATATGTATAGTGGGGCCATGGGTGCACTGTAATACAGGCAGGAAGAGAGAGACACACATCAAGCCTCAGGCAACATATTGGTGCAACCCATTCAAAGCTATAATTACATAAACTGAACATACTGTCATGCAAGATGGCACATAATGAGAGCATGTAGTTATGATGGACAAACGTGAACATACAGGGTTGCTATGGCTTTGAAATGTACACTCGTAACAAGCTTTGGTGTCACGGTGGGGGAGGTATAAGCAAGTAGGATGCTGAAGCCTTGCCTTGACCTTTGGCCTCTCGGGGGCGGTAGGCTGGGTACAAGTGATTTATTTTTAAATTGTAAAGTGGTCATGGCTGTGGCGGCATATGAGACCTGGATACTTTAATGGCAGAGGGTAAAATTTGTCCATGACACCAGGTTATCAAAAACTGTCAAGGAATGGAAGCTGCATCTTGGTTACATGTATGACTGTGTTCACACCAGCATTAAAAACTGTGACATTTTTGCAGTGAACTCAGTCACTTCCACGATCCATGAATTTACTCATGAGGATGAAGTAAATCTGGAGTACACTTTGGTGATCAAAATACACAAATCCAATCCATACTGTAACAGAGGATGTTGCACTTAGACATTTATGACACAGGAGCCACCGCTTGTTGTTAGCAGTGGAGCTAATGGGACCAAGCTAATGAAAACCTATCACTGATTATATGGTATCATGTTTTTTGCTGGCTATTCTCAAGCTAGTTTTCCAATGACACCAAAATTTTAGCTCTTTCTGATATATGTTGATTCAAAGTTTGTATCACAACATCGTATGATTCTCTAAATGAAAAATACAGGTTGAAATTTTTTCCTCACTTTGATACCAAATCCAGTCACGATTTCTGGGAGCTGGATACTCCCTCTGCAGTGCCGCATAACTCCAGAGGACAGAAGGCTTTGATGCCCCAAATTTTCAAAATGATCCCTAACAGCGGGCAAAGACAAACACAGAAACAGCCGTACTCTCCTGTCTGGCACAGTCGTTAAAAAGATAAGCAAAATCCAATCCAAAATTTTTATTTTAGTCTGACAGGACTGACTGATTGGGAACACATTCAGGACACACGTCTGTGTTCAAATGTTGCTGACAGCACAGCCTCAACCAGCATTTCCCTGTACTGATAATGCTCCTAATGAGGGAACGTCCACCAATCACATTGCAGCTGACACACACACTAGTTAGAGTAGAAAACTCAGGTGACCAAGAGGATAATTTTAGCACCTGTCATCTCTTTTTCTAAAAGTCTTTATCTGTATTTTTATACTTGTCCATCTGTCTCACTTTCACAGCACTATTGAATAGAATCATTTCTCTGAGGGAGAAAGGCATGCTGGGTAATTGAAAGGGGGCAACTGGCACAAGTCAGACAGATGGAGTAGTGTGCATACAGGGAGAGTGTGTGTAGGAGTGTGTGTGTGTGTGTGAGTGTGCTGGGCAGCGTCTGGCAGGAGTCAAACGGCTGTGGATTTATCAGCTCCCCAGCGAAGGCCAAAGGCATGAGCTTGCCAGACCCCCCCCCCACCCCCCCCCCGCACACACACACACACATACACACACATACACACACGCATGATGAACCCCCCCACACACACAAACACATCATGCCTCACATCTTCCAACAAGGCCCACTGCCTTCATGAAGGTATCTATTTTTTGCCAGCTTGTTGTTTATTGTCTTCCATCCATTGTTTCCCATCCCTCCATCTTTTTACAGGTTCTTGGACGGGCTCTTGACACTACCTCTTTTTCACTTTCTCAAGTACTCTTCCCTTTTCCCTCCCTCACATCTTGGTGCATTTTTCATCCCTCTCTTCATCCTTTTGCTCACTCGTCTTTGCCGTTGGCGTTCTCAGTTAAGTGACAGATGCCATGGCAGGGAGAGAAAAGGAGAGGGGACACTGAATGATGAAGAAGAAGAAGGAGAGAGAGAGAGAGAGGGAAGGCTTGATGTTTTGCTTTTATACAAGGAAGGCATTTCCATCATCAACAATCATCACTTTTTTTTTCTTTTTTTTTTTTGACTGTTTGCCATTGGGTGTCAGGGCCCACGCAGTGAGTGCCTTACACACATACATTTCGTGCTTCAATGTGCATGCACAAACAGAAGGTACACTGACGCTTAATTCAACAACAAAAAAAGTCACCACACCGAAGATAAATATCAACAAATGTACACAGTAGATTTGTGATATTTGAATGGCTGGTTTATTGACTGCAAACTTGAAAGTAACCTTTGTTGTAACTGTATTATGGCTCAGAATGACTCAAAAGACTTTTCCAAGCTGCTATCCTCTCCTTGACTGTGCATTTAAGGATTTAAAGGAGCTTCTTCAAGGCGGAGAGAAAATAATCCAGTGCTTTCATAATCCTGCGGTGATGTACGCACTCAGCCGATCGCTCACATGCATATTCAAATCGGCACGGCAACGAGACACTCTCGCACAGACACATACACCTGCTGCAGGTGTTGGCCATGTTTCCGATAACCCTGCAGAAACACTCCTCCAGCGTATGACAATCATTCGCCTTTTTGCGATCTTTTTTGGCTCAGTGCCGAACTGGATTCGTCACATGTGAACTGAATCTTTGGCGCTCTCCGGGCTTTTGAAACACTCTGGGATCTTCTGGCCTTTTCATCTCCTTTAGCTTTTTTTTCATCCAGGGAGAAAATGAATAGACTTGTCAATCAGCCTTAGCTCGCCACCTGGAAATCATATGATTATGTTTGAAATACTTTGTTCGCTGTCACTTTGTAGTGCAAAAAAAAAAAAAAAAAAAAAATGAGTGATTGAAATCTTGATTGAGTGTGTGGCCCCTGTGGAATGACTTGCATTGCATGTGAAGGGGAATGAAATACGCTGCCAATGACAAAGCATCCTCTTGTTATCATTTAAAAAAAGAGTTTGTTCCAGACGTCAGGTTTCCTCCCATATGCTGAGGAGAAAACACAGAGGATTTGTCGCCCATATGTCCCAAAAATCTTCTCTCTCATGTGAGTTTTGCTGCTGACCTCACTTGGAACTTGGACATGTTCTCCGTACTTAGTTGAAGGTGACTTTTCCTTTTCTTCTCCAGAATAATTGTGGTTGAGGAGGAGCCATTTTGGCATCACAAGAACTGTTTTATTTTTTGACTGTCGATTGGCGAAGCTTCATGGATAAGACTTTAGTGTGAGGACAACAAACGGCTCGGTATGTTTTAAAGTGACTCCAGAGAGGATTGAAGACAAAGACAAGGAATATGAAAAGCCCTCTTTTAGGTCTTTTTTATGCCAAACGGCACAGGGATGGAGGGAAGAGAAGGGAAGTGTGTGTGTGTGTGTGTGTGTGTTTTTGCTGCATCATACCTTTTAAAAGTTCTGCAGTTCAGTTTCAAACAGTCAAACAGGAATCCATCTATTGCCTGACAGAAATGCTAGGACGGTATATCCCATGTACACACACGCACACACACACGCACACACACACACATACACTGAAGAGTAGCCCAGATACTCCAAAAAAGCAGGCTGACTGAGTGTCAGAGTTTAGAAGTTTAATTGGCCAATGTGTCAGTGGAGGAACAGGGTGTGAGAGAAGTGTGGACAATTGCACAGAGAGAGGGAGAGAGAGAGAGAGAGAGAGAGAGGGAGAGAGAGAGAGCATTGCCCTCTAAGCTCTCTGTTAAGTGTTAGCAACATCTGTCAGTTTCCTCTGTGTCCACTGCTCTATTCAGTGTTGTGAGTCTATGTGAGAAAGGTGTGTAATGGTGCACAGAGCTGTTCTTGTGTTACATGTGGAGGTCTTGAAAACAAAATGGTTACTCTCACAGTGTGGGGCTTTAAAATTAGGAAGGGGCCTGGTCTGTTTGTCAGGACAAAATGTTTGGTTCTTTCAGCTTTGTGATATAGTGACAGCTCTCAGGGCTACTGGGTCATTCAGCTAACTGGACAGCAGATAAAAGGCCAGCAGTAGTCAGGCACTCTGAGCTTTCTATTTTTCCACACTGGAGCATTTAAGAAAGTGAACTGTGCAACACAACCAATAAACTAAAACAAGCCGGCTTCCCATTGGTGAACGACCTGACAATAATTTGTGCAGCTTTACGTCACCGCTTCGAGAGAGGCTGCAGTGATTCCATCATGTCGGATGCTGATGTGTTGTTTAAGGAAACGTTGACCTCATAGTGGAGAGTATTAAGCTTTGAGTATTAGATATTGGATGCCTTTAGTGGAGATGTCCTCAGTACACTAATACAAACCTGTGCATGCGTTTGTGTGTGTGTTTGCACAGGCACCAGTGGCTAAGAGAGCTCCCTGAAGGAAAGACCTCATTCCACGGCCTTGCTTGTCGATATTACAGCTACAAATCAGGCCTCCCACACCGCTGAGAGCAGCAAATAGCCCACACTCACACACACAAGTGCACACAGATGCCATTGACTAAGGGAAAGTTTTATTACAATCTGTGCCTGATACGGCTCCCCCGCGACGGTGTGGACCATGTGAGAGCGAGTCCATGCTTTGTTTGTGTAGCACACACATCGTGCAGTTGTGCATGTATATGTGTGTTTATCCCTATATATTTATACGTGTGCATGTGTGTGCAGAATTTTGTGATTCATTTGTATTTATGTACATATGTATGGGTTTGGCCCAGGCATGGGCAAACTATTCCACAAAGGGCCGGTGTGGCTGCAGGTTTTCGTTCCAACCAAGCAGCAGCACACCAGACTTGAGTCATTCAATCAACTGATCTCAGTCTTCAGACAGCTGATTGGTCAAACTGTGTGCTCTTGGTTGGTTGGAACAAAAACCTGCAGCCACACGGCCCTTTGAGGAATAGTTTGCCCATGCCTGGTTTGGCCTGTTTGCTCAACTGGGAAAACAGATTGTACTTTATCTGGACAGAGTGTGGAGTGTAGCAATAGGGAAAACAAAACTAGTCCCAATCAGTTGCATTAGCCTGCTGTATGATTATGAAGGCCAATACCACATTTTGGTACTTTGAACGCATAAGTGTTTGGCTGACGCGCAGCGCATTACCCCTCCTTGCCCCACTCTCACAAACACATTGACAGCGTAACTGTCTCAATGGGCCATGCCGGCCTGACCAACCCGACCAGACGCGCTGGCTCGGGCCGAAAATATACAAATAACTCAGGTCGGGGCTTTAACACCAGACCCGATGGCTGTTGGACACTACTGTCTGTGAACAGCCCCTCCTCCCCTGCACACTCTGAAGTTTTTAACAGAGATCCCACCATTGCCATTAAGGAAGACCCCTCATTATGCTGACTCACCTTGTTTACACCAAACCATAACAATAACATTTCAAAATTCTAAAGTTTTGACAATTTTTTTAATAAACAAAATAACATTAATTACCACACATACACACAAAAAAGTACCAAAAACAGGTACCGTTGCATACTGGCACCAGTTCTTAGGAACCAGGTATCGGTACTGTATTGGTTTAAATGTGAAAGGTATCCATCCCTAGTCAGTGTTATATTGTTTTATGTTCAAACACTAAACATATGTGAAGTTTTAAAATACTTAATTGTGACCAACTTTTATGTCAACATGCAGATTTTGACTGGTGTCTGACAAAGCACTGTGATTAATATTAATATGTCCATACAGTATGTCTTTTCACTTCTCTTAGAGTTGAAAAAATGAAGGAGGTTAGAAGACAGGGAAGCTCAATCCTATAAAGCAGACATTGCCTGTAATCATGGATTCGTGATCAGCGAGTTAAGCCAGTTCTCAGTGATAATAGCAGCTCATCCCACTGGCGGATCACACTGGATCCACAAAAGATCCACAGCTCAACCTGTGTGGTACAGAAGAAGGCTCTTAGTCGTCATCATCCGTCTGCTCTGCTCTCCACCAGACCTCCAGTTTATCTCTCCTCTGACTTTGTACTTTCTGTGTACGTCTGGAAGGAGGAAAAGAGACAGTAAGAGGAAGAAACAAAAAAAGTGCGACTGATGGAGAGAGACAGTGAGAGACGGAAAGAGACCGCTGAGACCCAACGAGTCTCTTGCCACCTGCCGTGTTAATGCGACTGGATGGCAAGGGTGTCAGACAGGCCCATGTCACAGTTGTGTCCATCGGATGTACTTCCCTAGAAGCTGAGAAGTTGGACACACAACTTGAGCTTGTAAAGTTGAAAATGCAGGAAACCCGTAGGCAGGTAGACATTTGCTTTTCCTGGGCTGCTTGTAAAACATGTCCAGATATGATTCTATAATACAAGACTGATTTCAGGAAACAGTAGGCAGGGGCTGTCAATGTGCACCATAAGCTGTTATGGTTACAATAGTATATACAATAACACATCTCTTTCCTCAGACATTTCCTCCAAAAGAACTTTCAAGCCATCTCAGTTTATTAGTAACGGTAATAGTAGGTAAAGAAGCTGATTTCCTTCTATGTGTTCTATGTATGTGTTGTGTTTTAGGTCCAAATCATCTTCATGTTCTTCTGGGCATTATGATCCAATGTTCAAGATAATCTCTGTAAAATTACTGGTGAGATTATACTTTTATTGACGCATTATATCTTTTCCCCTCGTGGCCCAGATGCAAACGTTGTGTGGCCCAAGACCGGTCAATGGCACTGGGGTGGGAAAGCTATATATTAGATAAACAACATAGTTAAACACAATCTAACTGGAAGCAAGGAAATGAATCTGGTTTTGTTCAGTTCACCAGCGTGAGACTGAATGACCTTCTCATTCCTGCTGATGTGAAACATAACTGTAAGTAACGCTGCATACTGGATGTGAGGAATGGACTTCACGCTGCCAGTATCAGACTGAATATGGTATGAACCTATTATGAAGTTTCAAACACTTTTCCTCTGAAGTGAAGCGATTAAACTGAAAAAAGAAAAACTTCCCTGTCTGAATGTCCACTGTGTAGTTTCCTAATCTAATTTTCCTTTAATGCGTGCAGTTAATACCCAGACACACCCTTTCATTCCTTTCATTCTGTGTCTGCATTTAAAAATTTAGGACTATTATGCACTGAATTGAATGGTTTGTATTGCTGCATTGATTCCCTCAAAATCTGAACACACACACACACACACACACACAGATTTCCGCTCTCTGGTCATGCAAATGCTTCCAACAGCATAATAAAAGCATAATTTAAACAGAATAATTCATTGGGTGTTTGTTGACAGAAGCCTGTGATACTGTTCATAGTCCAGTATGTAATTTTTTATTTTTCTTTATGAATGCTTATTACCTCTTCGTTCTGTGAACGTGTGTCACATACACAATAACCGTGGATCAGATTTTTCACCAAAAAAACAGAAAAGAAAAGGAAAGAAAAAAAAACAAACCACTCCAGATTCCCAGGCCTTGATCCATGTGGAGAGAGCTTCACTTCGGTGGTGCAGCAGTCTTCTTCGAATCGATTTGGTTAAGTGGCCATTTATTTTAATTAGCTAATAAATAGACTGTTTGAATGGGATGGACGCAGGGTCATTTGACTTGATGACGCTCAGAAAGAAGCAATAGAGCTAAGTTTACTGGAGAGCAGTTCCCCAGCTGCAGTGAATCAAACGGTGCACCCTGCTGGTTTTCCACCACTAGAGATGCGAAGACAGTGTAGCTGAATGACAGATGAAATGAAGAAGTTACCAAAGTGAGACATACAAGACAGAGGGCAAAATGAAGAGTGTTTCCAGACTTTACAGTCTGAGGGACTGTCAGGCTTTTCTATTGATTTTCATTTTTCGTGGCATCAATGCATTACAGCAACTGTAAGAGGGCAGGTACAGTATAGTCACTGTACAGCGCGTTACTATCAGCGTATATGTAGGAAGCAATTAAGTCCTTCCCCTGAACAGTACCTGTCATGCTTGGGATTTCTCCCCCTCTTGAAGTGGTAATAAAAACAACATTCAACATTGAAGCATAAATCTAACCTCATCTTACCTTATCTTACTTACAGTGCAAAAACACAACTGTGGTGGAAATACAAGAACAATGTTGCGGGTTTCTTTTATTATTCATATTTTTCCTACATGGTCCATTGCTGCTCTGTGTTGACATTTCAGACAGTCAGCCAGAAACGTGTTTTAAAGAGGAACTATGCAGGTTTTTTACCTTAACTATGCCACATTTTTACCTTCATTAAACAGCTTAATTAAAACCAACCTTGCAAGATCAGCACCTCCGACCTGGTGTCCCAGCTTCCATTTTGGCAGCACCATGACACAAACGCACCTCGTAACTGGTGATCTCTTGTTTATGACAGATAAGACTACACAAATATACACACTGTAATGTGTATAGGACAAATAATGTTGTCCACCGCTCCATGGATTGCATTCTCACAGGCTCCATTGAAAAATGCACATGACCGGGCGGAGGGTTAGCAAAACAGAGACTGGACTTGCATATTTCCCCTTTAAATCAAATGATGAATGTAATGTTAGCTTTATTAGCTACCTACCTGCAGTTGGTTTATTCTGTAGCAGCAGTTAGCTAAAAACAATCATGTACCTCTTGATTTGCAGGGAATCAACAACTTAGTAGCAGAGCTGTTTGTCATTCTACAGCAAATTGTTAGACACTTATATGCACTTTGCAAAAGGTATGAAACAATGACAGGTGTGAAAACACGAAGCCCTCTGTTGCACAGGCCTGCTAGCATGAATATTTAACCAGCTGTTCTCTTTAAGTTGACAGACGGTATGTGACATAAGACACTATCTAACATCTATCTCTCACATTGACTTAAATTAGAATATGGTTGGCCGTCTCCTCAGAAGGTAGGTGTTTAGCTCATCTAATGTATGCAGATGGTTAAGAATACTAAAGGCTTTGCTGATGCATGATAAAAGATGGAGTGATAAAGGTTACAGCAATATGCATCTGATGTTTCTGTAATGCGTCCTGTAAAGAATCATTACAACTCCCTGATCAGCATCAGCAGCTGTGCTACGGATTTCCAGCTATTTGTGAAATGAAGTAATAAAATGACACTGAGCTGAAAAACAAAATGAGTTGAGGGCAATGTTCTGATTTGCATTGATAAGAATGAAAATTCATGAGTGTGCTTTGAACTCAGGGTTAAAGTTACCCTGACTGAGCTACAGCTAAACAAAGCACAATTAGCAATCAGTGGCGCGAGGGGGTGGGGAGCCTTAAGAAGGGGAAGGAGACGAGAGGGAAAGGGACCAAAGAGAGAGCTTGAGAAACCATAAGCAAAAAGCGAATGGAGGCAGACTAAGCAGAGCAGATGGTTTCAGCGTTTTAGCCCAGGGCACTCCATACACACAGAAATCACTACAAGGACGGAGGGAGATGATGAGTTGAAGCACTAACTACACATCTGCACTTCCCCTCCTCCAGCACCTCAGAAGGGAAGGAGAGAGTATAGAGGGAACCGGAGGAGTTCTGACAGGCATCACCAACACTGTGCTGCGTTCAGTAGCTTCACTGTTTGCAGCAGTCTCAGTTGGCATATGGCATCCGACATCTCATGACGTGTTTTACCAATACGCTTTCTTTTACATTTTGTTGAACATACTGGATACTCTCCTTTTTCTGTCAAGCGGATATGCCGTGACTTTTTTGACACGTGTGTGTGTGTGTGTGTTTTTTTTTAAGATGTAGGTCAGGGTTTGTGGGAGCGTTTCAAACCGACAACACAGCTGACCCGAAATCCTGCAGCTGAGCTTTAGCGCACGTAGACCTGTTTGACAGCCAATCTCCTCAGTGTCACTTCACCTAAAAGTACACTGTGGACAAACATGCACACACAAGTACACACACAGACACTTATGAACTGCCCGGCTAAATGAGTGGTGAATGATGGATGAGTGTGTGGCTCGGTAGTGTTGCCATCTGTTCCAACATGGGACAGAGAGAGAGGAGGGCTTGCGGTTCACTGAGCTTCAAACCCATCACAGCATTTAGCTCATCTACTGTATACGCTCCATTGACACCTGGATGGATTTGAGTGTGACTCAGTGAAGGTGTGTGTGTGTGTGGGTGAGTGGATGTGACAGGCTCCTTCTTGACCAATATCAGTCACGTCACTAAAGCAGAAAAGATGATAGTTTCAAATATGGTAATATCTGCCTCTATGAGTCCACATTCACACCCAAATCTCGACTCAGAAGCCGATCCAAAATCAATTTACTCTTTTTCTCTCCTCCAGCACTGCCACACACACTGCCACACAGTCAATTTTCTCTGACTCGGCTGCGTGCGCCTTCTCCTGCACATGTGCCCCTTAACTGCCTCGCTCTGTCTCTATTACATGCCTTGCCATTCTCTCTTTACACCACGGTGGTCACTCCAAACACAATTGCCATCGATTGCTTCATTTCTCCATTTTTTGTCTCTTTCTGGGAGTTCGGCCCTGCTGAGAGGAATCACTGGTTTCTGCAGCATCACCTTAGATAGATGGAGAAGGAGAGAAACTCTTTATTTGCATCACAAACACCATGATATGAAAGTGTCTTATTACCATCCTATTACTAACTGACCAACAATATGACACACACAACTGCGTGCCTTTGGAGTCCTCTGTCTGTTGTTGTAATGTGCATGATCATGATGTGCGTAATCTCTCTCATCCCTTCCCTTGTCCTCTTGATGACTGGAAGGTTATTGGAGGAGTGTCATGCCCAGAAGCCAGCAGACAGCTTTGCCCTTTACAACAAAGTATCAGCACTAATGAGAGACTATGAGTATGCTGCTGAACTTAAGTGCGCGTGTGTTTGTGTGTGAGTGTGTTTGCGTTGGTGTAAGCATCCATGTGTGGTTGTCTCAGCCTCTTACTATCTGCATCCAACTTAGCATGACTAACACTGTTAGCATAGTAATGCTGTGTTGAAATTCCTTTCACACTGGACTGGGAGGAACATTACATAATGAAGTGGGCACAAGTCACCGCTAGTTTGCAAATGAAGCCAACAAAATGTCTTAAAAATCTTTTCAATTTTTTGATGTTTCAAGCTAACTTGTTTTGAAGTGAGCATGGTAAATGCTATCTTGAATGTGTTTGATGCACTACTGGTGATATCATGCTAAAACACATAGTCAGCCGAATGCTTTAAATGAAAGCTGGTCAGCCAGATATGCTAACATCTGCACTGTAGCTTCAGTTAGCTAATACCCTGCTAATTCCTCACTCTTTTGTCTTTTGTGTTTTTAGTGTGGTATCTTTCCTTAAAAAGACACCACCCTCCAAACCTTTGCTGCCTATGATTGGAGGGGTACTGATCTGCAGAGGTGGTCTGGCTTTCATTCATTGCATGTTTATGACCATGCATCGATGCATATCTCTCGTTTCACACCATGTAACTGTTTGAGACTGCTGTTTGCCTGCTGTGCAATAGGTTTATCTTATACATATTATGTGATATGTATTCAGATGATGCAGCTTAAAAAAAATAATCAGAATTAGAGTGCACAAGCAAACGAGTTCTGATTTACATATTCATCACTTGAAATCCATACTGTACATTACGGGACACAGTGTACTCATTACCATGCTTAATTTAAGGGTTGAGAGGGGAAAGTGTTGATGCACAGCACTTAAAAGCAAAAAGTACATACTTCACTAATATACTCTTTTTGGTGTACCCAGTTTCCCATAAAAGGCCTTGTCTGTTTCACTTGAACCTTTATGGAGCTGTATGAGAGCTTATCTAGCACTGAGAGTCTCTAGACCGCAAACATTGAATCTCTTGTGGCTAAAACAGTGTTATACTCTTGTACTGAAGCTTAATCACAGCCTTTGGTCTATTGACATTGCAGCTATAGACTCAGGGAAATTTTTAGAGAGTGCTGGTGCAAAGAAACACTCAAGAAAACGATAGACTGCGGTTCAAGATCCATCAATGTAAGAGGCGGATTTGTCTTGAAGAGAGAGCTTGATGGGGTCCATTATGATGGGATAGTGTCCAGGTTTACCTTCAAATAGCAGTCAGGCCACCTTAAGATGCGATATGGCTCATTGGATTATAGTTCATTGTGTTTGAAAGCATCCATAGCTGCCAGCAAATGCATCCTGGCAGAATGATAACAGTCCCTTTTTAAAACAGTGTGAAGTTGGACCCCAAGTGAGGTCTTTGGATGAGGGTTTAGGATTTACTCTCCTGTTTGACTCTGTCCTGTTGTGTCATACTTTTCCAGGTGAACAGAGTGGAACCGTAGTGCACACTCACCATATGAGTGGGTTTCTTGTTTCATCACTCTCCTGTTCTTTGAGAGGTGCTCCGGAAATTTCCGATAACCCACCTCATCACGAGCAACCTTGTCTCAGCTTGAGACTTGCATCGGCGAAATAAAGAAAATCGCTGATGCTAAGCTAGAAAAAAAAAAATTCCCAGATAAAAAGGCAGCAGGCGAGAGCTGAGGAGGGGTCACAGTCTGATGAGTCTGCAGTGAGAGTTAGAAACTTCTGACACTGTTATTGTAGATTTAAGAAAGGCCATTGATGGGATGAGTGATGCATTTGATTTCTGCACTTAATCCTCTGAATGCATTCAGATATAGAAGAGTATGAATGGGCCTTTTTACAGAGTGAAAAAAGAGAAGGGTATAGCTCCCCCGGCTGCCATATGCATATTTGATGGTCCGAATCTCTCAAGGGTGGGTCATGGGTTGAGTTTACACATTGTCTACTGGGACCCCCGCTCTCTCTGCTGGCACTCGGCCCACAACCTCCAGGCGAGAGAGAGGAGAAAAATGAGCAAATCGGAGCAAAAAGCAAAGAGAAGGTTAATTTGAAGTGTGAAAGACAGAGAAGTGGAGAAGTTTCATACTCATATATATACTCAGAAAAACTGTGTATTATGGTACATGCTTCTTTTTTAATCTTCTGTTTGCCACTCCCCTCTCTTCCAGTATTTCTCTCCTTCATTTAACCTCCAGCATCTCTGCTAGCTGATGAACATCAGAGGCACGCTGAGTTTAGGCAATTTCTCTCCCCAAATGCTGTCTGTCTGTAGAGCTCTTCTCTTGCGCTGCTTGTTGGATCAAAAATAACTCAGCTGCTGGCTTTGTTGTCATGTAAAGGACAGTGGGGGAAATGTAACTATACTCTATTTGAGAAACACTTGAGCTGTTAGCGTAGTGCATAGTAAATGATGGTTTGTGGAGCTTGTGATGTGCAACTCTCACTCGATGAATTAATAAAACTACAAGTAGATGAAGAGGTGCTATATGGGCTGCAGGCACCGAACCCTGAACTCATGCACTTAGACTTTATAATGAGTGCTGCTGTGTGTATGTGTGTGTGTGTGTGTGCATGCATTCTGTGTATGCATGTGTCCATATGTATTTTTTTTTAAAGAAACTGTATGCATACTTGTTTGTGCGACTTGTTTCCCAGAAACATTCTCATGCAATATGGATGTGACTGAGTGCTCTGAGTGGACGAGGAGGGAGCATGAGGGGATGGGCGGCAAAGCAAAACCACAGTAATGTTATGCAAGGCTGCATCTCATGTGAAATGGTTCTGCAGCGTTCGGTTCGAGGAGTGCACTGTCATTTCTTCGTCCTGAGCTGTCCTGCAGAAGTTTTGCCGGAAATTGAGAAATACATGAATTTCAAATAAGCAGCAACGTGCACAAATGCACACAGGCAGGCGCTGACAGGGATCAGGTCCGGGAGCTTCCTCTGGCCAAAGGTACGTGTTGTATTCTTGTTTTTGTGGAGGGATGATTCATATGCCCAAACAAGTTCCAACCCATACAAAAACCACACTCTTCTGAGCATGGACAACATATATTCACACAGACACAAAAAGCTGTGAAAACTTTGCTATGGTAGAATCATACACCACAAAGTATCAAAAATTGGTTAGTCGAATGCCACATGTCATCATATCGGAAATCTAAGGTGTTGCAGCGTGTGATGGGAGCAGAAATGGCTCCATGATGGGAGTGACACATATGGAGAGGGAGATAGGGTGTGTGCGTCTCTTTGCATGTGGCTTTTGCGAGCGAACACTTCCGCATGTGTTTGCACTTTGTTCCCGTGGAGTTGCTGACAGTGTGTGGATGTTCTTGCTCTGTTTAATGAGCAGATCTCAAGATTAACACAGGAAGATAACGAGGAGCAGCATCACAGGAAGAGACCGAGAGTGCCAAAACAGTTGTTTGAATTTTCAACACCCTGCTAGTTTCCCTGCACATCAGATCGGCATGTGTTTCCGTGACCTGCTCCCGGACCAGAAGGCAAGCTGATAGGTTAAAGGTTGTGATGTTTCAATTCCAGAGAAACAGACTTACCGGTAGATGCAGCACCACCACCATCACCTGCCTCTTTCTTCAGAGCACTACCTCTACTGTTTGAATCACACAGACATCCACTTCAACTGCTTCCAGACAAACTGCGACACTCACCACCTGCTAGCTCCGCTTTACTGCACAGACATGGCAGTCATATCAGCCCTGTGTAATTTCAGGGGTGACAGTAAAATCAGAAATAAATTGATAAATACTATTAATATAAATCTCAATATAATGAGTCCTGAGGCACAATGGGATGAGAAGGCATAAAGTCCATAGTCGGGTCTTTTCAGGTATCTGATATGAGCAGCATGAAGGCAAAGATAAATGACATGAAAAGAACCAAAAGACAAACTAAAGGAGACGCAGTAGCATTCAAATTTTCCTTACCACATCAGATAACCACAGCGTGGGCCACAGGCTAGAAAACCATTTGTATCTCTCCCACCATCTTTTATGTTTCCTTCTGAAGTATCTAGTAATCGATCTTGCAGAGAACAGAGAATAAAAAACAGGCAATGGGTAGAAATTACATCATAAACACATCCAAAAGAAGCAACAGCAATATTTCCATGTTACTAAGTAACAAGGTTTGAGCCAAATGTAGCATCTAGCTGTGTCAAACAGAAAATATGCCCTCAGTCAGCCTTGGCATAATAACAGCACATGGTTATACAGCAAATTAATCACCTTTTTTCCTTCTCAAACATAATGTAATATCTAAAGCAACTTTCCAAGTTGCCAGGTAACATGTAGGTAACAGCAGCCTTTTTTTATCCACCAATCCTTTGACATCTTGTGACGACTGAAAGAGATCTTACACTATGATTTAATAGGCCCGGATCCTGTAGCAACTGTTTTTACTGAACACCTTCATCTCTTTGTTTTGCCTCTCTCCTAACAGAGCTTTCCCCCAGGTCTTAATGCATTGAGATAGATTCCTTTAGATCACAGCCACGTAGTACAGCAGGATCTTCACAGAACAAATTCTACGCTAATCCCTGTATTGCTTAAGGGCTACAAGCCAGGCAGTGATGGCATAGCTCAGTTCCACAGCCCTTAGATGAGTCTCTGTGGGAGAGAAAATGAGTTGTCTCCCTTTTTGCTTTGCCTGCCGTTTTTTTTTTTTTACTCTCCGTGATGCTGTATGAAGTCGTTGTGATTTTCTGTTTTGTTTTCTCTCTTTTTTTGTCTCTTAGATTTACACAGTCCAGGTGCATGTGGACATAAACACACACGCACTCTTAGCTAACACACACATGTTGGCATTTTCCTTCCTACAGAATCACTGGTGGCTTTTTTCCACTTTTTTACTCTGCCTGACTTCCCAACCCCCGAGACATATATGAGGAAAAGTTAAAGAGTCAGGTTGAAGCAATTGTTGAGAAATGAATAAAAAGTCTGCAAGTTGACATATTGATGGAAACAGATGGAGAGAAACTCATAAAAAAGAGACAGAGAGCGTTTGGGAGTGTGTGTGTTTGTGTGTGTGTAGGTCACCAATCTAGTCGGCATCATCGCTTAGAATAAGATAATCACCTCCCTCTAAAGATGTGGTCGCTCATCGCCGGGGGCAACCGCAGCACACGGCGATCTGTCTGATGTTGACAATCACCACATGCGCGTGCACAAACACACACAGGAGACATACATCAAGACACTCACAACCGTGACAGCCAATTAATGAGAGGGATGGGATGAAAAAGGAGGGAGAGAAAGGGAGATTCGAAATTATGACATTCCTCATTGTCAAAACTTTTAGCGCTGGTTTGCTCCCATCCGCTAATTAGCGTCTTGTTGTCCCTCTCTCTCTCTGCTGCGTGTGCATGTAGGTGCTCATGACTTCCACAGTGCAATTCTCTGGTCCTTGCAGATTTTTTCCTGCTAATTGGTATAAGCTGAATAGACACAGTGTCAGAAAATGGATGTTTAAATACAGACGCTGTTGTGTTTTACACGAGACAACGTGTATACGCGCACACAAGGGCAGTTTGTGGCATTTATTTAGCAACATATTGTTTATCACAGGGAGCCATGGGTTGGCTCTGCCTGATGCATGAGACAGATGCACTGGATGTTTTTGTTTGCATGCCGTGATGCTTGCTGGAATGAACGTCCATAGTGGTTATGTGGGCGTGTACTGAATGTATGTGGCAAATATGTGCAGCGGTTACCTGGAGACTCACAAAGCAGCTGTGACAGCACTGGCCTTTTGCAAAGCTCCATGTGATGGAGTGTTTTACATGCTCCCTTGATAAGGTGAATCTTTAATCTGCAAAAGAAAAGCATTAACCCAATATGACACTCAGTGTGTGGTTCTTTGGTGTGTGTGTGTGTGTGTGTTGCGTAGGTGTGTGCATGTATATCTGACTTATCTCCACCCTTTCTTCAGTTAAAGGTCACCGGATCACCTGCCTTTGCAAAACATGCGAATAAACAGAGCATTTACTTACATGCATTTAGATCAAGACCGAAGACAGAAAGATACACAAGTAATCAATTTTGATGCTCGTTATACAGTAATTAGAACCGTGAGCCTACGCACATTATGCAGGGATATGTAAATTACATTGTTCACTCTGTGAAGAATGATACGGCCAGTGGCTCCACCGCCGCATGTGGGTTGATGACGATTTTAAGATAAATAAACTCCTCTGTCGATTGTTTGACATCACTTTCTCTCTCTGTCTGTGTTTCTGTCTCTCGCTTAAATGAAAAAGATTCACCAGATGTAAATAGCGAGGATGCTCAGGATGGCAAAAGAAGAAAAGATATGTTTTCTCCTAGTGTTTTGATGCTCTCTCCCTCCCTCTCCCTCTCTGCCTCCTACTTAATGCTCATCATTGTAATAGGGCTGTTTGATGGTGCACTTTTTGATGATGTGTCCTCTTCCAGCAGCATCTGACCATAAATGCTGCGTGTGTCTTTGAACAGCTGAATTTTAAACTCATTTAGCACCTTCACTCACAAATACACATAATGCGCACGCACAAGTACACAAAAGCCATCTTGGATGTGCTCACTCTGGGCATTGGCACAAATTAGATTGTGCAACACACACAAATGCATGCACACACACACCTGAGTGGTGAAGCTAATTTACCCAAGCAGACCTGAGTGAAAAGAATAATGAGGCTTTGATGACTTCACTTGAAGAGACTCGCTCCACCGTGACATCATCTGCGACCTCAACACGACCCCCACACTTTGCTCTGATTCATTTATCCCCCTCCCCCTGTGGAAATCTGCACTTCTGATAGGCTGGAGTCCACTGAGCCACAGAGAGTGAAAGGTGAAGAACTCAAGTCGAGAACTCAAGACTGTGAAATGGGGTTTGGTGGAAGATGGAAAACTTTAGCAGCGTTTGGGTGTGTAGGGAGGTGTTGATGTGTAAGAAAAAATGTAACAATGACAGACAGCTGGAATGTGTCTTTATCGTTTTGTCCTTAAGAAAATGTGGTACAAACAGAGCCATCATGGGGGTTCTACTTGTTCTCATGAAAAAGCATGTATTAGAGAAACTAGGAAACCAAAAAACCTGTGATTCAAATGACTGTGAAACTGTTCAAATATCCTAAGGTGTTTGTGTTTGTGATGTTCAGAAGGATTTCCAGATTAAGCAGCACATTAAGTAGCTGGAGTGTTTTTTGAGGAGTAAAATCAGTTTGAGTCCTATTGCTGAAAGCATATCAAATTTTAATTTAAACTTTAAGCATTAGCTACGCAGTGGAATATCAAGTGTGTAATCGCTGAGAGCAGTCAGACCGTCAGTTGAAGTCCAAACCATGAAAGAGACAACAAGAAATGAAACTGAAGCCATGGAAACAGTTTTGCCAGGTTTTTTGTAAGAAGTGACCTTTGACCTGTCATTTGAACAGTAGAAGTCAGTTGAAGTGTCAGTTCACTGCAGCGCCGCAGAGAGCTGATGTGCACACAAGTAACAATAGAAACTATAATGATTACATTAAAGTAAAAAAAAAAAAAAAGAAACAGGTAAATTTTACATTTACACAGATTGGATTATTTTTAACCATTCACCTCTGTGTGGATTTAGATTATGATTACGACTATACATGTTGGTGCCAGATTTGAGACTCTCAGAGTTGCCCTGCAGGTGACCTTGAGTGAAAGCTGATGACGTGGTTTAGGATGACGCTGTAAACCCTAGCTGTAACCCCTGTGTCATATTACCAATAGTCTGCCACTAATGGATATCCTAATCCTATTCATTGCGATGTGAGTCCCTCAGAATGACCTCTCTGTGACCAACGTGCACACATTTAAACATACACACACACACACACAACAGGACAAAACAGCATGCATCATTCATTTCTGTAATGTTTGTCTAATGATCCATAATGAATCAGCAAACTTGAAATTGGGTTTCGGGTGAGGAGACGTGGATGCAAAATCACATTTAGAGAATTGCACGCATGTGTATTCTTTCCAAATATTCAAACATCGTTCACATATCACATCTTTTGCATCTTTTGCAGGTCTGACTGACAATAATAAGAGGGATACAGTTTGTGTGGCCGCTCCGGGTCATCATCATATCGTCGATATTCACTAGCAGCAGCAGAATAAATTAATCATAACTTTAGTCGTTCTCCAAATTGCCTGCTTGTAAGGAATAACAGGAGGAAATACGGAGGCTGTGTTGAACTCAAGCAAATTTGTTTTCGGGTCATTGTTTTGAAATGCTGTTGCCTTGTTTTGCTCTGTTGTTCCTCATCATCCTTGTTCTCACGTCCTAGGAGAGCAGAGCAGGAGAAACAGGGAAGGAGAGAGAGAAGCAGTAAATGAAAAGGAGAGAGAAAGAGAGAGAGATGGGGGGAGTAGTGGAAATGCTATGAAAAATGGTGAGCTGTCAGGTGAGTAGTGGAGAGGGAACAGGGCTCTAAATGTTTTGCCCTAACCACAGAGAATATGTGTGAGAGCGCCCGTAAAGATGCATGACCACGGAGCAAAGCACAGCTGCATCTGTACACCTGCACCCGCAAATGCATTCTTACAAGTACATGCATGCACTTTTTCACTACATGTAATCCTGCAGACACACACACACGTAACAAGAACACATTTCTGCTTCACTTGTATTAAACCCAGTGAAGCAGAGAGAAGCCTTTTTGTTTTTTCTTTCTTCTTCAGCTTTTTATGTCCACGACCCATCTCAACCTCCCCTCGTGTCCTTCTCACACTTTTTTCCCCCTTTTCTTTCAACCACCCCGGTGCCCTTCTCTCATTTTGCCTCCTCTGTTCGGCTCAGCAGTGCTCCCTCTGATTTATGCATGGAGTTCTGTGCCAGCTTAAGAGCACCATATCACTAGCACCTCACTCTAATGTGCAGCGTGTCTGCAGGCGAGCCTTGAGCTGGTATATTCATTTGATTTGTGTAGAGTCAGAACAGAGTCTAAAACACATTAAGGCAAGAAACGGAGGCTTCTGGTTTAGCACCCAGGTCTTTGTCCAGCTGTTGTACATGGGGAGGAGTAGGCAAAGTCAGGTCCTAATGTTGGAACAGGGCAACTGTGTTGTCTTTGAGTGCAAAAGTCATACAGTGCAACCTCAACCAATCTTTTTTAGAAATATTAGCATTTTTAAAAGGTTGTGCTGGCTGTTTGGTGACATAATGGAGTCGATTTATAGTTGTGAGTCCAGGCAGTGCAGCTCATGTAACCTGTATCCACCACATATGAACAGCATGAGCTGCTTGTGTTTCCTACAGGTTTCTGCTCCTGGTGAAGATATACAGGACTTTAGTTATCTTTCTTTTTCCGGGAGCAATCATCCAATAACCGTGAATGATACAAGGTGAACCTGTGCCGGTGGTTGTCACACACATGAACAGTTTAAATTTATTTGATCAAAAAATAATGGCACAGAATCCCAAATGTTATCCATCTGTAGTTGTGACGGGGCTAACAGGAGAACTGAGGCTGAACTATAAACCAAACTCTGCTATTTTTATTAGATCAAGGTCTTAAACCTTGAATTTATAATAGGGGTGGGCGATATATCGAATATACTGGCTATATTGCAGTTTGTTGCATGTGAGATATAAAAAATGACCATATCACTATTGCATAACGCTAAACTTTCACAATGGAGACACCAGGCAGTTGGGGCGGATCGAGGTCCAGCCACATTCACATAACAAATGGACCGGTCCAGAGTTCGACTGAAGCCATTTCCTAAGTTTATATGGAGAAACTGTTAGCAAACAATAAGTCTCTCATTTACACACGCAGCAGTTCAGAGTTAGCAACATGAGCAACATGAGTGTATGGAGTTGTGTTTCTGGCTAAATGTAAGTCAGTTATTCATTCACTTTTAGCTCTGTGTTTGGTCTCTACCTGCTAATGATGGAAATATCTGACTCTTCTTCATGCTTTGTTGTGTTTGCCCATGAGTTAGTTCCAGTGTGGATTTACATAAGTTTGTGGAAGAAAAAAATATTGTTTATAATCTCAACTCAACTGAACATTGTTGGTATCCATGCCTCTATATCTCATCCACCCCTCTCTCTTTCTCTCTTTTACAGTATGTGGCCTGGTTGCTTGCACGCCATGCCACGTCTCTTCTGTGGCGAGGTCATAGCAAAGTTCATGGTGAAATGCAGTTAATGAGAACTTCCTCCATCTTGGACTCCTCAGTTCTCTCAAAGCTCAGCACTGTTAATCCAGTTTGCAATTCAGACATTTGTGTGAGATAATAATAATTATTACTGTTATAGAGAATTAAGAGCAAATGCTTGAAGGTTCATTCATCATAACTCAGCTTTTCACCAGAGTTTGCTGTTCCTCTAACCTTTCTTCCAAAGCATTGTTCTTTTAATGCCTTTCCTCATCATCTGCTACATGTAGATCTGCTTCCACAGACCACTGGAGAAAAGCCAGTGATCCTTTTCTTCTTGCTGCTCCTTTCCCCATCTTCTTTTTTTCTTCTCGCTCCTGAAGCCGGACCCATACGGTCTCTTTAAGTGCTTTCATCTTACTTTGAGCTTAACCAAACTGGGTTCAATAGGCAGGGTGCATCAGGTCTCCACAGCATATGTGATCTCCTGAAGACTTGATTAGCATATCGTCCTTATATTTCAGTCTTCTGCATGTGTGACAGCCATGACATTCTAAATAACTCAATGTCTTACTTAGATATATGCATTGGTGGGATTTGGAGGCTGTGTCACCATCTTATATAGTACAACTGAAATGAAGAAAATCACTACAGCATACACCAGCCATATGGAAGGAATACATGCAAACTGTTATTAAACTTTTTTTTTTTTTTTTACCCTCCGTTAAGCTGATGGAAATCCCATATAGGGTGTTTGCAGAGCTGAAGTCAGTGTTCTGTTAATAGGATCTAATTGGAACTGGCTGGTGTTAACAAGTTGCTTGGGTTTTCTGAACCTAATCCTGTGGAAATCCCTAAGAAGTTATTAAGAATCTATGTGCTATGTCCTAAATGTAGGACAGTGGTTTGCAAATGGAACTAAGCCCTCAGTCTCTGGGTTTACCCATTGCTCTAAAGTTGAAACTACAGTAATACAATACATTTGACAAAGGCCCTTTGGTAAAAAAAAAAAAAAAAAAAAGAAAAAAAAAAGTAATAATAATAATAAAACTAGTATATTTTGTTTCAGTATATGTTCTCTTTAATCACGTTGTTGTCAAAGTTATGAAGAATTTGTATTAGAAGAAAAACTCACACAAGTGATTCCTTTCATAGCTGGATGATAGGTCAGTGTTAGGTTTTCCAGAGAAGCCTACTATAGTTTGACCTCTGTCTGAAACCTCTGTCTGAGTTTTAAAAACCATGCAATCATGATCCAAAGCTTGAGTGTCGTCACAACGCTAACTAAAAATAATCCTTAAACGTATGAAATATTGCTAAGCAAAACCACTGGTGCATGTTTCACATACTTAGGATCTATAGTTAGCTATCAGAGTTACGTACGGCTGCTGTAGATTGCTGTGCAGCCACTGCTGCCCCCGTAGTCTCTTACTGTGCCTTGATTGCAGTGGTCAAGCCCAACCTGTCCTCTCCTGGCCTGGTATGAACCAGCCTTGCTGCTCAGCCCTGTGGGGAATCCTTGGCGCATGTCTGGCCCTAATTAATGCCCCTACTGCAGTCTCTTGTTAGAGAGAGAGATGAAGAAAGGAAGCAAGAGAGAGAGAGGGAGAGAGTGAGTGGAGAAGGGGACTATCAAATATTGATTGTATTTGCATAAATAGCCGCAGTTGTTTAAAGCCCTGCATGACCCCACTTGCTCGCTTTGCACTCTCCGGGCATATGTAGAGAAACAAAAACCCCAAATAAATAAAGGGAAGCTGAATGAGGAAGAAAAGAGGTGATTATAGTCAAGAGAATGCATGGATCTCCCGCAATGCGACACAAAGTAGGCCTCTCAATCAAGCCATCCCAAAGGCCACGCCACTACATGTACACTTTGTAATTTGCACCAATTATTGCCCCATTAGTAAGCCGACTGTAGTACGGCGGACAGAACATAATGATGCTTTTCTGTCGAGTCGGTCATTAATACAATTCGGATAAAATGCCAGAGAATGTGAGGCAGTGGCTTTAGTTGTGCTGTTTGTATCAGTGGTGGCACTTAATAATTGTGGCCTTTGAAATCAAAGAGCAACTGAGTTTGGTGCACGGAGGGAAGAGGAGAAAATAATTGCTTTTCTCCTCTTCTGCTTGGTTCATCTTCATTCTAGTGGCCCCTCAGTTTGCATCCAAACCAGATTTTCAGTCTTGGCTCCAGGTCCTCAGTGAAGTGACCCCTAGTGACTGGGGAATGACTGTGCGGGCAGATAGGACAACACATTATTAAACGTTGCTGTGGAAGAACAGAGAGTAAGTCTGAGTGTGCAAAAAAGTGCAAGACTGCTTGAGTGTGTGTGTTGTATATGCATTTGAGAAAGTGTCTATGAGGATATTTAGGATTTACTGTGAACTAAGCTGCAGCCCTCTTTGCTGTGTTAGAGGTTATGCAGAGGAGAACTTTGAGTCACACGGTTGTTGCCAAAGAACAGAGTGTTCAAATAAATTTGCTCCTCGAGCTTTGCTGACAGAAAGTGTGAGAGAGGAGCGAGAGAGGATGAGCTGCAGAACTCATAGAAATACAATGCAAAACAATGAACTTTCTAGACATTTATTGGTTTACAAAAACCTCATTGAATAGAAGCAGTCTTTATTATTCCCAGAGGGGATTTTAGCCACAAACAGCCAGCGAGGCTGAATAACTATAAAGCTATGAAGCAGCTGAAATGATTTAAAAACTCATCAGGGAAACTCGGATGAGATCAGAAAACAAGCAGTGTAAATACATTTTGGAATGACAGCTCTGAAAAGAGAGAGATATCCATTCAAAAATTTTTGTGGTTGATTCATACCATGAGAGTTATATATGACACATTTTCAGAGTTATTTTGGAAATATTTTAAATCTCAGTGGCCATTATTGCACCATTACTCTCTATTACAGCTGCAATTCGGGCATTTGATGATTTCCTTTCTCTCTGTACATGCCAATGCACTTCTCACTGCAGTTTTAATGAAGATCATGTGAGTCTTAACAAATGGTAATCAGGGTTTAAGTTGATTTAATCTCTTTGTGCCTGTGATAGGACCAGTTTAAATTGGCAAATTTGCATTTTTGTATTTGTGGTATACAGAGTAGAAACGACTGCAGTTTGTACACCAGTGAGTGTTAGGTAGTCTTTGCTGTCATAAACACTAAATACAATTCCCATTGATTTTGGAGCAAGTGAATGAATTTGCATTGACTATGTCCGCAAGTATTTTCTTTCTTTCTGTGAGAGAGTCACTCATTTGACAATGCAGTGTATTTTGGATTGGGGCTGTGTGAGTTTTTTGGTAGTGACGGGAAACTGGTGGATAGATGATGCCACGAAATGGTACACACACACCCACTGTGCCTGCCGTCGTTAATATCCACCCTTTAGTATGTGTATTTCCCTTCAAATGTCCCTGGGTACATAGGTAGATGTGGGCCATATACACACGAGGGAGCATGCCTCACCCAGTGTGTGTATGGCTGCATATTTTGTGTATGAGAGAGCTAACAGAGCTGATCAGTGTCCATGCTGAGGGCTTTGTCACAGCTGACCTATATTAGATGAAAGCAGCTGGATCAGTGGCCTGCAGGGACAGCAGAAGAGTTGTGTTCTAATTATCTCTGCAGCTAGCTAGCGACACATCACACCCGCCCGCACGCACGCACGCACACAGATACGCTCGCACAAAAACACACACACTTACTGCACGCTTTCTGGCAAATCAATGGGAGCTCGTGAGAGCATCTGCCATGCGCTGCTTGACGAGCAACAGTGGCAGGTCCTGTGTGTATGGATTGACGAGGATATGATGCCACACGTCACATAATGCATATTAAAAACCTTTTTTGTGAGCGCGGCCTGTGCCCTCTGTTCTCCCAGCGTGACTGTTTATGACACAAGTCTATTCACCTTAGCAAAATATTATTACCGGGCGATGCGCTGCTGAAATAAAATCAGGCTCTTGTTGTGGCTTGTGGGAATTGTAGGAATGCATCCAGTCGTCTTGTAAACGATTCCTCACATGGGTTCAAACAGGGATGTAGTCTTTACGTTAGCTGCTGTTGCTATGGCGCCCCAAACACATGCTGAGGGGTTGCACTAATGATAATGAGGCAGAGAATTACAGCTACAAAAAAGCCCAGGGAGCTAATGCTAACAGCTAATAGTAATCATTGGACTAATGCTAATGCTAATGGAAGGGTAATAAAGTGTGTGAAACCCTGTGGCATCCTCTGCATTTTCACTCTTGCCAGGGTGAATGCATGATGCTGTGCCCCATGTGTTCTATATGACCACGTGCACACATCAGGTGACACACTCACAGTTATTTTGTGTAAGACCCAGTATGGTCTGTGTGTGTGTGTGTGTGTGCGCGTGTGTGTGTGTCTGTGTGTGTATTGTTCTTTTTCTCTGAAGTCTAAGTGATTTCACACATTCTGCTACCTTTAGGAGGTAATTGGATGCTGCACACACTCAATTAAGCTGTTAGCCACTTAGTCATCCCCTCGTCTATTTTTTTTCTTTTTTCCTCCCTCTATTTCTATTCATCCCTCACTCATGACCCTTTTATTTCCATTGCTAATTTTGCTCTCTCCACTGTTCCTTCGCTCTCCTCCTATCATATCTTCCTGCCACCCCTCCGTTTGTGGCTCCAGGGCCCAGCGCTCCAAGCAGGCGAGGTGCAGCATTAGCCAAGCAGTCAGGGAGCTTCTTGTTTTGGGACTTATAGACGCATGCCGTACACGTTCGGGCACCGCTAGGGACCCATTTACAGGTCAGAGCTTAAATGGGGAAGGGTGCTTCTCCCATGAATACTCCTTGCCAGATATGACGGGGTTTGCAGAGAGTAGCATCAGAGCTTTTCACAGATGAAGCTTTACTAACATATGTCTTGTTTTCTTTGTCTCTTTCCCACAGAGTTGACTGAGAGCGAGTTATTTAGTCGACCATTTCTACTTGAAGACATGGAGCCCCATTTCCTGATGAGACTGTGGTAAGTAGATGCAATGCGCGCAGTCACAGATACACACACATAACATGTGCATATATGTGTAAATCCTGCAGCTACTTGTCACCTGTACCCTCACATACAAATCTCACTTTGGTCTTGTGTGTCCTTGAGATCCATCCCCTGGAGTAGTACATAAGAGATCCCAGTGGAACCTCTCAAGGATTAACCCATGTCTGTGAAGCAGCTCTAAGAAAGTGGGATTCAGAAGCACGCCACTCACTTTGCTCTCTCTGCGCGGCCTCTAGTGGCTTGTGTTCGATCTCACCTGACATGTGAAGCAGTATTGATTGAGTTCTGCCTCTGTGGATGTTTAGCTTTTGAAGCAGCAGTACACATGGCTGAACACTGCATACATCAGTCTGAGTTGTACCTAACTACGTATCATGTACCTGCTTTGCGTGTGTTAGGAACACCCGTCTCACAGTGGTTGTTTGGTAGGGACACAGATGTTGATGTGACAGTGACTGATGGAGATAGTGATAGAGAAAAGAGGAAGAGAAAGATGTCAGACGAGTGCTGGCTGGCACAGTAGTAAAGTAAAAAATAGCAGGCACGGCCGACCGATTGTGCTGGCCCGAGGTTGTACTACTATTATTAGCCTCAGTCTCCTCCTCTTCCTCAATTTCTCCTCCCTCCTTTCTCCTGAGTCTTTTGTTACCACAGTGACGTCAGCTCTCCTCAGTCCATCTGGTGTCTGGTACCTCTCTGCATCTTTCTAATCTAATTCTCTCATTGGCTAAAACCACATACCTGTCTCTCACTCGTCTACCTACCATTCATTTCTCTTTTTTCCTCCTCTCTATTCACCTATTTATCCATCACCACCTCAGCAGATATCAGTCATGCAGAGCACTTTTTCGGCATTGGATTCACCAGACAATATGAGCTCTGAAGCTTCCACTTAATTATAGCTCAAGAGAGGACCACTCAGAAACTAAGTGCCCTGTGTGTGTGTGTGTGTGTGTTTGGTTGATGGGATGGTTGGGCAGGATTGATTGTGATCTTTTATAAAAGTGAAAATCACAGATGCATCAAAATGTTGTAAGAACCAGGGGAAAAAAAAAATCTGGCATTGTACTGTTGCCACGGTGATATGTCAGGCCTGTGGTTGCTCTCAGAGCACTGTAATTCACCTCTGTCAAGAATGTGAGTGCGTTACGTAGGCGATAACACATGATGAGGTGTCCAGATGTAAGAAAATAATGGACTAGGTGGAAGAAATTCCCCCTGCGTTGCTCATCAGTTTCTGGATGGAGACGTCTCAGTGAGTCATCAATACTTCATCAATACATCAATACTACAGCCTCTTACCCTAGATTGTCTTCAGCTCTTCGCATGGTTTGATTAGGTTTCATCAGTGAATCATAAGTATTGTTGCTATGGTTACTTGCAATCTATAGCTTAAATCTCTCGAGTTACAGAAAGATCAATGTGGGGGGTAGTGAGATACAATGGGCTGGAAAAACTAGCTAACAACTCATAGACATGTGAAACAGGACTGGGGGCTATGATGAGACACTGCTTTATCGTAAGAGGTGACACACAAACATTAGACACTTATTGGTTTAACTCAGTGACAACTGCATTCCTCTAGCAGGCATAGGGCCTATTTTCTCTGTTGCTACACTGGTTCTCATGCAGATAGACCTATATATAGCATTTGTCTCATTCCTCAGATTGGCTGAACATTTATGATTAACTCCATTTCATTTTCACGTAGAATACATGTTCATGCTGCCCAAATTTTAAAAGGACAAGCAGATCTTCACACAGACCCATTGATCTGGACAGGATTGAAGTTGTTGAAGGACCAGCAAGGTCACAGAAAAACAGTACAGGTGGACGCAGCTGTAGATGAGTGAAAAATCACCCACATCTATGAGGCTGTATTAAAATCACTGCCCAGCGCAGGTAACTGACTTCAGCTGGAGAAGTCTTAATGGACTTTAACTTTAATGATGAACAGAGGTCTTGAAAACGTCTGTGAAAGCACATTCAGATGTGAGTCACAGAAATATAACAACAGTCATACCTTCCTTATTATCAAATCTGTCTCAAGTCCTTTTTTTTAATCTTGACAGAAGTGTATTGTGTTTAATGTTATTGTAAGTTCTTAGTCATGCAAATGGTGACATTTTTTTCAGCAACAAACAGGAAGCAGCAAACCACGTTGATAGTGAGCGTGCATGTGACGTCAGGAAGCTCAATAACGTGAGTCATTCCCTGTGAGACCAAGATTTAACACAGAAAAGAAGCCAAACAATTTCAAAGTAATGATGACACATTAGTGTAAGTCTGACTTTAACTTCATGCAATGACAACAACAGCAACAACAACAAAAACTGTGAGTCGCTGACACATTGTCTTTAGATGCAAGAAGATAGCAGACCTTAATCTTTTTTTAAAGCCGTTCCTTAGTATGTAAATCTTAGTGAGTGAAGTGCTTCTTGGCATTGATCCTACACATGTGTGAAGCTCTCCTCCAAAAGACGCCTGCAAAGGCCCGTGCATGTAATTAGTACCATTTACACTTCTAGTAACCTGCATGAGTAAGGAGAGGGAGATGCTACAAAATACTGATGCTTTATTATTACATACATCATATAGCTGCTGTATATAGCATTGCTGTCGGTTTGGCTCATTACCATTTAACAGTAGAGTGAAGGGCTTTAAATTGATGTCATGTGAGGTGTATCTTCAAGAGATGAGCCCCATCACCCTTTAAGTCAAGCTCCACTTCTGAATGGATGTCTGGGTGTGGTTATGCATACATGACTGTGTGCACGTTTGTATCTGTGCTTACATGCCTGCCTGTGCATATGGCTCAGTGGCTCTGTGCCCAGACTCCCTGCTGTTAGCATGTGGTTTCTGGGAGAGTAAAAACTTCAAACAGCAGCTTTTGTTGCACTGAAGGACGGCATCTCATTAAGAAGCACATTAGGATGTGCGTAGTTAGAGCTGTGTAGCTGTGAAGAGGCAGACAGGAGTAGAGCCTGCAGGAGAACAGGTTATCGATTCTGTTTCTTGATTATCTGCAGCACAGCTTATCAGGAACAGATAAGAGAATTAGGCTGAGAATCATTTTCTCCGCAGCTGTCCCGCATGCTAACCCATCTCCTCAACTTAACACCAAATACTTTCATATTGTGCAACACAACCTTTACTTTTGTTACAGGATTCTGCAGCTGGGCAGATAAAAAAAAAACAAAAAGTTGTTTACTCTCCCACAGGGCCATCTGTCACTGTCAAACGATGTAGCTGCTGCTTTGTTTACTGACAGGGAAATGGACACAATAAAAAAGAGATAACAAGAAAGCATGTAATATGTGTTCCCTGTGTTTTCTGTAGATCTTTTAAGACCGGATTGTGTTGTTGTCAAGTTGAGAGAGGAAGCAACAGATTGAATTTAACCAGGAGCAAAATTTTGCAGAAAGGCTTGGATAAATAAGACTGTCCCAAAACGAGCCTTCTTATCTGACTCTTACCACGATGTTGGAGTCAGTTATTCTGGGTGGAAATTAACATGAAGCAAGTAACATTAGTTTGTGATATGGCATTCTCTCTGACTGTCTGCATCTCTATCTCTATCCGTCTGTCTTTCGTTTTGTTTCTAATTGATTTGGTGTCAGTCATGCACACTTACTCCCACCCCTCATCCCTCATACCTCTCTGGCTTTCGCTCTCCAGATGATATATGGATATCTTTTATCAATGTTGAAAGCAGGGCTCATCTGTTCTGAACTACTCAAGTCCCATATCATACAGTGTAAGCTAAAGGAGAGATTAAAGTAAAGGGATTCCAACGTGTGTGTGTGTGAGTGTGAGTGAGAGAGAGGAAAAGAAGGGGGGAAAGGGGGGGGGGCAGTGACTGCCTCGGTCTTCATATGATTTAATCAAAGCCATCCATCACATCTGGATAATTAGACAGCAGCATGGATCGCATGACCAGAGCCCATCAGTTAGAATAGACACACTTACACACATGCGGTCACACACATCTCTTCCTTGTCACAAACACATCAGAGGCAGAAAACATTTGGGTCCCAACATAGCCTGAGGTTCAACACGGTCTCTGGTTCTGCCTACATACAGGACAATCGCAGCAAAACCATATTGGCAGAAAATTCAGACGTAATCAGTCAGCGAAAGACGATTGGGAGCAGTTTGCGCCAAATGGTCTGAGTTGGGCTCTGTCAGTGGGGTTTTAAGCACTTGATGGCCAATTAAATGTGTAGAGTTAGTGCTGGCATTCAGAGAGCTCTTCCCGAAGCCTGCTAATGACCAGAACACAGGCCTCATTGCACAAAATGTCAGCAGAAAGTCACTCAGTGTTAAGTGAAGTCTTAAAACCAGTCTTAAAATAATAAGAAGAAGAAAACAGATTCTATAACTCTACTTATTTCTGTCCAGTAATAATTGTAGGGTGCTTTTATTTTTTATGACAAATAATTCTTTCTTTATTACAAGCAAGACATTTTTATCAGGTATAAATCAAATGACTATGATTAAAGTGAAAGGTGTCACTCACAATGACAGACCCATGTATAATTATCCATAGTGTGAAATTATACGTAGCGTCTCAATGTCCATCAGCTCAGTGTGTTAGTCTTATGGCCCTTAACATGACCCTTGTGGTTCAGTTTCATTGCTGTCTTAGAGAGTTATTCCCAGCAGCAGATGGAGAGCAGCTGCTCCCAGGAAAAAGATATTAGCTAAACCCCACCATATTCCCACCTGCGAGACACTTAGCAACAGGTGGACAAAATTAGCTGCTGAGGTGGAGCACTTAGCAGCTAAAGACCCAGAATTCCCCACAGGTCAGTGAAGACCAAACCAGAGTTCAAAGAAGAATGGCCACCGTTCATCAGGTGGACGCATACACACCTTAAAAATCCAAAATAAATCGGCTACTAATATAATTCTGTATCTGCTGAATGGATCAATAGGAAAATGTTTGCTAACACATGTCAGCTTCATGCTAATGGTATTAATGCTGAACTGCTCGTATGATGTTAACTTGCTAACAAAATGCTATGCTGTGTAATCCAATCAAAGTTTGTAAATTATTTAACATTTCTGTAAAGTAGTTCCTGGGCCTCATGTGTCCCCTCTTTCTGTTGCTTGGCAACATGTGGCTAAAAACCGTACGGGTTCCCCAAGACATTTCTTTAAGTTGTTGTTAATTACACAAATAGCCAGAGCTTAAAGTTTTTTTAGCTAAGCCTCATGCAAGGCAGCTGGTTTTACTGTCTAAAAGCTAAGTCACACCTTCCAGCCAATCAAAGTTCAGAATTTCCAGTAGACAGTAGCAATATAACTTGGATACTGTGATCCATGTTGTATATAACAGCAAGTTGTACTCGCCCCATGTGCCCTGAAAATCAATTGATGCAGGTATAAAGAATCTGTGTTTTAATGTAAATTGTTCATAAAGTGTCATTGTTAATATTTAGATTCTGAATAGTAATATAGTACACCTCATCTGACTTGCAAATACAGTTTTGCTAATTGCATTTTGAGATATCTCTGTGAACAAAATAAAATTTTACTTCCACAGTGATGCTGTGTCAGGTAAAAACAACATTTCAGTCACGTATTTCCGAGGTGACATGATGCTTGCCACCTGATCATCGCCTCAGGATCAAATCCTCCATTACTTTCTATCATGTCATAATATTGCGAAAATGATTACCTGTTCCTGTGCCAAGTGCTTTAAAGACCCAAACTGCCTTTATTCAAATGGTTTAATGATGCGTGTCTCAGTAGATTGCTGTAGAATGTGGGAATTACATCCATTCATTCATCCATTAGCAATGCCGCTTATCCTATGAGTGTCGCGGGGCAGCCTGGAGCCAATTCCAGCTGACACTGGGTGAGAAGCTGGTATAACCAAGACTGGTCGCCAGTCTATTATAGGGTTGATGACGTATATAAATTTAGTTTTCATCTTTAGTTTTTTTTCCAAACAAGTTTATTTTGACAAATATCAGCATTTTAAAAGTGCTGGCAGAAATTCCTCAAATGAGGCCAGTGTTAAGGAAGTGAGGAGAAGATGCAAACTCCGCACAGAAACTTGGCCGAGGAGAGGGGGTTGAGTGGATCTATTGGCTGTCATAAGATTGTAAAGCAAGAAGGACTGTGTGCGCGCAGGGACAGACAGTCCTGGACTTTGACTCTACCCTCTTCTGCTCTCAAGGAGGGCTGCTTGTCTGTTTTTTTGAGCTCCCAGATGTCCATGGATCTGTATGGGCTTACATTTGAGTTCTCCACAGGCTGGGCCAGTCCGACCAACCCAATCGGATGCACGAATTCGGCCCGAGAATTAATGCTAATGACCCTGCAAGCATAACTAAATGATCATGAGTGGCTTTTCCAAGAGTCAGCAGGTAGATAACAGATAAACGTAGCTGTAAGGTATTAAAATGGTGACTGTGTTGCTTCCCCCTCCTGTTCTGGGATTCTCTGGAACACATAGTTGGCCAGTCTGCCCCTGGTGCTGGCCCAAAATATGCCGTGTTGCTATGCCGATGGCGTGTTGTTTATTCCTGTGTATTGTTTAATGTTAGTTTTACATATATGGTGATAAAATTCTCATTTCTCTTGAAATTGCATTGCGAACTGAAACTTATCTTAAATTCCCTCCAAACCGTCACATCAGAATTCTGTGGCGATGGATGGTAAAAAGCTAAAATATTTTAACTTTGGATGGCATTGACGTTTACCGCTGCTGTCTTTGTCGGCCTTGCTCAAGTTTACCATCCTTCTCTCGTCCACTAAAATGACATCCGGTTTGCCGGATGCAGTATAATAAGTGCTGATCTTGGGTGGGAACAGCAAGTGCCTTGCGCTTTCTCTCTGCTGACTGAGAGCACCGAGATGTCTTGTCCTTTTGCCTCTCTTCTATTCCTCACACATTCTCTTATTGATCATGTGAACGAGTGACAAGAATGCAGCATCAAGATTTTTCTAGGGGAGGAAAACTTCCCAGGTTTTTTTTCTCCTTCTCTTGTCTCACTGCTTCATCACGGCTGCACAACTCGTTCTCGTTTTCTCCTCTGCCACCTTCTCTCCATCTCACACAATCTCACACACACACACAGACACACACACACACACACACACACACACACACAGGGAGATAGAAATAAAGCCCGCAATAGAAAATCACATCCTCATTTGTCATTATCACTTTTTCTGTTCTTCAGCTACGATCTTTGTCGCTGCATTTAATTCTCAGTTGTGAGTTGTTGGTGCAGGTAATAAGAGGGTTGGTTCCTAGAACAGATCAGATCTGTCACAGAGGCCTGGCTGCTAAAGTTATAGATATAAAGATATAGAAGATCCTTTGTACCAACAGCCATCAGGCTTTTTAACTCTTCTGCCAATGGTAGATGAGCTGCCAGACAAATGAATTTCCCTTTGGGGATTAATAAAGTTTTTTAATGCCCTCAAAAGATGTGATTCACATTTGAATGATATAAACACAGCAGTTTGTCATTTATGGGCACTCCTGTCTGTGTTCAAGGAAACACTTGACTACATCATCATGGAAGACAAAAATGTCCTTTGCATCCTCAAAAAACAAATACAGAGCCCCTCTGGTGACACTGGATGAAAAATAAATAACGCGTGGCCACGAGATGATAACGTGTGGCCATGAGATAGTAATGCGTATCTCTCAGCCACCCCTCATTATCAGATGTCACCAGTAGAGCTCCATAAATGTCAGATTAAAACAACAAACAAAACATGTTATGAAGATAAAATGGAAAAAGGTGTTTCTCAGTCTTAATAACACTTTTGTTTGCATGGCTGTTGATTAACAAAGTAGTATTCTTTATGTTACCATCGTTCAAGTCAAAACTGAGCTCAAAAATTCTCCAAGTTAAACACAAAGCGGCTACCAGTAGTGAAACAGGGCGGCCTGATTGCATAGACAGTGATCAACAGGCAGGTGACATTACAGATGAGGGAGACACCCCAGTGTTACCATCAGATCTTAATCCAACGTGTCCACTGATTTGTCTTGAAATTTGCCACTTTTATGTCAAAAAGCTCGCAAAACCCATGTGACACAGGTAAAGGAAAGTTAATTGTTGTGGGGCGTCTTGTTTGTAAACCATCTTTGGTTCAACCAGCCAGGTAGAGGGGGCAGGAGATGTGAGGTGGGTTTTGAGTCTCCGGTTGCTCTGGTTGCTATGGATACGGTATGCCTGCTCCCTAGCTTGTGTGCATGCGCAGAGGGATTCAAATTTCCAACCAAGTCCCAGAATTTCATACATTTACCAACTATAGCTTTTAGAAGACAGTCGACAAGGTGTTTTTGTTGTTGTTGTTTTTTATTATGTGATGAGTGTGGGAATGTGCTGTAATGTAGTGCACATTGTCCCTAAATAAAAATCAAATCCAATCAAATATCTGTTTTATAAAAAAGAAAGAAAAGAAATAAAGAAATAAGAAAAAGTAAGAAATTATTATTATTATTATTTTATTATTATTATTATTATTATTATTATTATTTTATTATTTTATTATTATTTATTATTATTATCATTATTATTATTATTATTTATTTATTTATTATTATTATTATTATTATTTTGATGAAGATAGGTAGAAAGAAAGAAAGAAAGAAAGAAAGAAAGAAAAGAAATAAAGAAAAAAGAAAAAGAAAGAAAGAAAAAAAAAGAAAAAGAAGAAAGAAAAAAGAAATAAAGAAAAAAGAAAAAGAAAAATAAAGAAAAAAGAAAAAGAAATAAAGAAAAAAGAAAAAGAAAAAAGAATGAACAATTAAAAAGAGGAAAGTAGGGTGGGGTGGAGAGAGGAAGTGGGTGGAGCTCCTACATTGGGGTGGAGAGAGGAAGTGGGTGGAACTCCTACATTGGGGTGGAGAGAGGAAGTAGGTGGAGCTGCTGCAGTGAGGTGGAGAGAGGAAGTGGGTGGAGCTCCTACATTGGGGTGGAGAGAGGAAGTGGGTGGAGCTGCTGCAGTGAGGTGGAGAGAGGAAGTGGGTGGAGCTGCTGCAGCCCCCTCCACCACCTGATTCTCATCACCTTCACCTTCATTTTCTTTTCCTGTTTCCAGTTGCACGTGGGTCTTTTTCCAAAAGAAGAGTTTCTTCTTCTTCTGTTTTGTCAGTAGGAGCTTCTCCAGTTGTTGTTTCTCTGTGTGGAGTGCGAGGTTTTCTAGCTGCAGTGTGTTATTTTCGTCCTCCAGGCTCCCCTTCTCCATCTGCAGCATGGTCTTGTCTTCTTGGAGGTGTTTGTTTTCTAACTGAAGGACATTGTTCATTTCTTGGAGGTTGTTCTTCTCCATGTCGAGTCTCTTATTGTCTTGTTGCAGGTGTTTTTTCTCCACTTGAAGGACGTTGTTGTTGTCTTGCAGGCTGTTCTTCTCGGACTGCAGCCTGTTGTTGTCCTGTTGCAGTTTGGTATTCTCCACCTGCAACTCGTTGTTGGCGGCCTGGAGGTTTTGTCTCTCTGCCTGCATCATGTTGTTGATGGCCTCGAGCTTTTCCCTCTTCACCTGCAACATGTTGTTGGCGGCCTGGAGGGTTTGCCTCTCTGCCTGCAACTCGTTGTTGGCGGCCTGGAGGGTTTGCTTCTCTGCCTGCAACTCGTCGTTAGCGGCCTGGAGGGTTTGCTTCTCTGCCTGCAACTCGTCGTTAGCGGCCTGGAGGGTTTGCCTCTCTGCCTGCAACTCGTCGTTGGCGGCCTGGAGGGTTTGCCTCTCTGCCTGCAACTCGTCGTTGGCGGCCTGGAGGGTTTGCTTCTCTGCCTGCAACTCGTTGTTGGCGGCCTGGAGGGTTTTACTCTCTGCCTGCAATGCGTCGTTGGCGGCCTGGAGGGTTTGACTCTCTGCCTGCAACGCGTCGTTAGCGGCCTGGAGGGTTTGCCTCTCTGCCTGCAACGCGTCGTTGGCGGCCTGGAGGGTTTGCCTCTCTGCCTGCAACTTGTCGTTGGCGGCCTGGAGGGCTTGCCTCTCTGCCTGCATCATGTTGTTGATGGCCTCGAGCTTTTCCCTCTTCACCTGCAACATGTTGTTGGCGGCCTGGAGGTTTCGTCTCTCTGCCTTCAACATGTTGGTGGCCTGGAGGTTTCGCCTCTCTGCCTTCAACATGTTGGTGGCCTGGGGGGTTTGCCTCTCTGCCTGCAACTCGTTGTTGGCGGCCTGGAGGGTTTGCCTTTCTGCCTGCAACTCGTTGTTGGCGGCCTGGAGGGTTTGCCTTTCTGCCTGCAGAGCATTGTTTTGTGCCTGTAGATTTCTTTTTTCAGCTCTCAGGACTTGGTTGTTTGACTGAAGTATTTGCTTCTCTTCCTGAAGGACTTGGTATTTTTCATGCTGTCTCTGGGTAACTTCCTTCAGAATCAGTTTCTCTGTCTGCAGCTTCTTATTCTCTTTTTTCAGGACTTTTCCCACTTCCTCCAGCTCTTTGACTTTACTTAGCCAGTCCTCTTTTATGCTGGCAAGCTCAGCCATCAACTCCATGTCGAGACTGTTATATTCAGCCTGCAAGTCTTTTTCAGAACCGTTGTCCTTCTGGGTCAGTCTCTTCAGTTCAAATGAGGCCTTCAGGAGCTTGTTCTTGAGCTCCTGGATCTCAGTGTCTTTGTGTCTGATGGTCTCAACTGTGTCTTTCAGCTGCAGTTCCAGTTGCCAGTTCCTCGTTTCTAGGTGTTTCCTCTCACCCTCTGGGATCATCTTCTTCCAGGACACTTTCTTCTCATTGGGATATGTTCGACGTTGTTGTCTATCATAGTTCCGGCAACTCCGAGGTGCAGCTTCTACAAGTTCTGCCGATGTGAGTTTGTGTTCAGCCATGGTAAAAATCTTGTGTGTCACGTTTAAAGAATAAGCGATGAATACTCTTGCTTGGTGTGTCTGGGATACACAAGATACCAGCCTTTGAAGTTCTGATGCTATTTATAGGTTTTGAGAATTCTGTATGACATCACTATGACATCAAGTTTGCTTTCCTTTGAAGTCAGTTCTGTGAAGTCAGTTCCAGGTTGTGACATCATAGGTTATATGGTGATGTCATATTGACCTTGTTGACCTCTTTATGCTGTACACTGAATGAGGAATGTGAATAACTCAAGTACACAGGGGAATGTGAATAACTCAAGTATACAAGATTTTTATTGCTGCTTACTCACTGTCATGACAGAAAACAGGACACTATGAGTGTTCTTTTACCTGTAGTGACTACGCTGACTCTTCTGTCTGACTGAGCGTAGGCTACTTCATCCAAGCACGAACGAAAACCGTCACCATGACAACAATGCAAACATCAATGGCCTGACAACAGTGTAAATAATATCAGCCTGCTGACAGCTACCACAGCCTGAAACTATTATACATCGGCTATACATGTGTTATTGATCAACATACAAGCTATTATGACAAGATCAAGTCAATCGGCCGACACTAGCTGTAGCTGCCTCATACCTCTAACTAGTTACTCCACACAAATGTAACAAACGCCTAGCCAAACACAAGCACATGTAATCATAGCAATAAAATATAAGGGTGCTTGTGTACATATTCTCGCATGTAATGACAGAAAACAGTATACTATGTGGTATTTACACTGCAGTGACTGACATTTCGGTCACTGAAAGTAGGCTACGTCCTTGAGCTGCTGCTTGCCAAGAGATAGCTGCTGAAAGACAGCAAGCACTGGCAGCCAGGTAGCACGTTACTGCTGGAGAAGCAGGTCCGTGGAGCAGGCACGTCACACCGACTGTGCGCCATGTCGGCGTCACTTCGGATTGTGAGTGCTCAAGGTGCGGCTACATTGAAAATAATGGATTTGTGCATGCAAATAATGCTACATGTGAACAGCCCCTTACACTTTTCTTTATTTTGTGTTCCAGAAAGGGTCAGGTCCTAACTAATTTGGACCATCAAAAGTTAAAAATAAAGTAAATTAAAGCTACAAACAGCATTACATTCAGCTGGTCTGATAAGTGTCATGACTTTTAGCACCTGTTCCAGAACATGCACTTGAGCTGGTAGCAGCAAAGTCTGGTAGCTCTGAGTTTTTACTCATCTTTTGCTGTAATTTGATGCATTTTTGTATGTTTTGTCATATTTTGCCAATTACTGAGATGTTTTTGTGGTTGCCGTGCTGGTGTCGGCCCTTTCTGCCATCAGACATCATGGGAAATGTCAATTCTCTGCCCAACAAGAGTGATGAGCTGGAGATATTGGTGACGAAAGTAGACATTTTTTTCATATCAAAACAATATTTGTGTACATCCCAACCATGGCAACTGCTGGAGTTCCATGTGAAGTTCTCCATGAAATCATTGCTAGGATACAGACTAAGCATCCTGAAGCATGTGTCATTTAGCTCATCTGTTTTGAAATGAGATCACATTTGCCATCTAGTCTGCACCCTTTAACATCTTGTTTTAGGATAGAATATGATTCAAAGCATAATATATCAGGCTAGGTAGCCATAGCCTACCACAATTAGAAATAAGAAACATGGTCTTCAACATGAGTTACTCACCTTCTCACACTGAGGCACATATCAAGAGACCTCAGTCATGTTTCCCTGTTGGACTCACTGGGGGATGTGGTGGGGAGATGTACACTGAAGATGGCAGAGGCCATTCCGAGCAACTTGGATCATCCACTTCATAACACCTTGATGGACCAAAAAACAGCAGTGGTGGACAGCTCCTCTCTCTTCACTGCAGGACGGAGAGATATAGAAGATCCTTTGTACCCACAGCCATCAGGCTTTTTAACTCTTCTGCCAATGGTAGATGAGCTGCCAGACAAATGAATTTCCTTTGGGGATTAATAAAGTTTTTTGATGCCCTCAAAAGATGTTATTCACATTTGAATGATATAAACACAGCAGTTTGTCATTTATGGGCACTCCTGTCTGTGTTCAAGGAAACACTTGACTACATCATCATGGGAGACAAAAATGTTCTTTGCATCCTCTAGTAGTATTCCTTATGTTACCCTCAGTCAAATCAAAACTGAACTCAAAAATTCTCAAAAGTACATTACAGATGAGGGAGACACCCCAGTGTTACCATCAGATCAGAGTCCAACGTGTCCACTGATTTGTCTTTGCCACTTTTTTGTCAAAATGTTCAGTTTCCTAAAGGGGTGGGGTAGTCGCAAAACCAACGTGACACAGGTAAAGGAAAGTGAATTGTTGTGGGACTTCTTGTTTCTAAACCATCTTTGGTTCAATCAGCCACTTTTCACTTGAGCCCAACAGAGTAGTATGAGTGAACGTGTTTCACACACACAGTCTCTGGTTGTGCAGAGTTTCTCAGCCAGTGAGGATGCTGATATATTTTCACAGCACACAGGCTACAGGCTACAGTCTGACCTGATGTCCGTGGAGATCAACCGCACATTAACAACTCACTTTCTGCAGGTTCTTGTTTTTACACACAGCCGGTCATATTGTTTAGCACATGGCTTAATGAGTTAACAAGCTGCAGTTGTTCAATCTGCATTTCAGCAGGGCAGTACGGTCTCTGAAATGAAAAGGCTGTTTGTGTCTTTAACAGGTTTTGTAAACTGTGCAAGAATGGAAACAGTGACAGGCAGTCGACAGTGATTGTGATTGTAAATGTCAGTGATAGCTTGCTTGGTGTCAAATGCATGAGTACAAACCACACCTTAGCAAGAAGTTAGTGTGATTATTCATACAAGAATAACAATGCAGACCGAGGGGCGGGGGGGCTGGTTGAAGAACTGATCCTCTGAGATCTGGCATCTCGCAGTCTGGTCTGCTTGATGTTTCCTTCTCCCTCCCACCAGGGAGAAGATACAGTTGACAGATGAGGGAGGAAACGTGGAGGGTGGTGGTGTAAATAAATCACACAGACTTTCTGAACTGCATTAGTGAATCAACAGTCTACTGATGTACATAATTCTGATGGTTGATGCTCCAATGTGGTTTGTCTGCTGAACCTGAGCAATGAAAATACCATTTAGTTCTGTCATCTGACTTCTCTTTCAGACAGACAGGATGGACAGATGTTGTCATCCAGGGAAAAAAAACAAAACAAAACTGAAAATTGGATTCTTATACAAACATCTCTCAGAGCTGGAGCTGTTTGGTGTCAGAAACTGGTTGAGTTAAACCTTAGTGGGAAACAGTTTGTAAGTCAGTCTCCCAGTTAGAGTGTCAGAGAAACAAATGTCTGGTTCACTGAGACAAAAAAAAGATACATGACTTTTTTTTTTTTTATTACTGACGTTTGTCTACATTACAGACCAGCTCAGTGGCCCATTTGTATCAGATGCGCAACTTACATACCTTTTGAATAGACTGTAACATGAATGTGATATTAGCTAACACATTTATTTATAAAGTGCATCTCACACACAGAGACACTTTAAAGTATTTTACATAAAAACAGATAGGAATAGAGCATAATAGAGCATATTAACACACACACACACACACATCTCTCTCTCTCTCCATATATATATATAAAGTCCAAATCATTATCCTATTGGATCAGGACGTGACAGCGTCATCTCAGGGCTGAATGCTGATTGTTACTGATTCACATGGTCGGAAGAAAGACATGTTCTATTGGTACAGTTCTGAAACTGTAATATTCAACAGATACAGGCTGTGTGTGTGTGTGTGACTGTGTGCATCACTTTATGTCCGTGTGTGTTTGTGTGTCTTTCACACTTGAGTGACTGGCTGTGTATTGTGTCTTGGGGAAAGTGAGGGCGGTCGCAAAATTCTAGTCACTCGCAGCATTTGTGCTCCCACAGTGACCTGCCCTGCCAGTCACAGCTGAAACAACATGACAACATGTGCTCGCAACACCACAAAAAAAACACACACACACACACTCAAACATTACACATGCAGAGAGCACACACTGACTAATGAGAGCAACTTAAGTGACTCCAGCAACCGTGGTCTAAAAAGAGTGGGCATATACTATATCCCCTTAAAGTGTGCACAGACACAAATGTAAACTGGCGTCACTGCTTCCTCCAGTTTACCTTGCCTGTTCGAAAGCACCACAGCGTGTTAATAAGCCCAGGAGTCACAGTGAGTGGGAGTGATATGGATCAGATGTAATTCAACACACACTTGCAGCATCTACAACAAATTCTGAACATCCAACACCAAATATTTGAATGGATCTTGTTTTGGTTTAAGACTAAACTCATTCACTGATTTCCCCACATTTCTACTGGCAGACTGCCACCACAAGTGCCCAAGTATTTGGAAATGTCCTTAATGTGCATTACACTGTGGTAGAATTATTACATATTTAGGCTAGTATTTTATTAGCTTGACTCATGTTACAGTATTGGAAGCAGTGTAGACAATAATAGGTCAACACTAAGGAAGTTCCATTATACATATATCATTCACCAGACGTTGCTGTTGTTCACAACTTCACTGGCAGATCAAAAAAATACCTGTTACTTAGGCAGCATTGACCCAGTCAGTCATGTATTAGTGTGTTAGTGTGTGTGCTCTGGAAAATATATACATTGATAAGAGACAGACGTTACTGACAGGATGAGTGGGTGAGGCATACTGTATGGAGACATGCAGAGACACTGCACATGAATGGTTTGAAGGTAAAAATGACTGTTGCAGATATGGTTACCATGGTGAAAGCAGCCTATAGCGTGCAACACTTTGGAGTGAATGCAGAGAGGAGCCTGTGGTTGTACCCTTGAACATGTTGCGCATATATATATATATATATATAATATATATATATATATGTGTGTGTGTGTGTGTGTGTGTGTGTGTGTGTGTGTATGTATATGAAATGTCTATTTTGAATCAGGGACAAAACAGGGAAGGTCTGCTTTCATGTATTTAAGTTAAATATACCATATATCATTTGGACATGCCTTTGGGAAAAAAAAAAGACCTTTAAGTGATTTTGAAAGATGCTACCTGACTGCTAGCTGCTGGGGAATGTATCTAAGTTGGTAGCACTGGATGCATATGTTGCATGGTTGAGCGCCAACACTGGGACTAACTCTATTAAGCTTTCATAAAAGAGGCCTTTCTCTAAATTATATACTGATATATGGCTCTGTACTCGACTTGGTTGACTGTTCTAAATGTAGAAATCCAACACAAGGCAAGACAAATGAATTCTTTCAGGAAAGATGAAAAGAGGCAAACAGAAGATAAAGAAGGAGAAGCGAACAGAGAGGAAAGAAAGTGTAGGGAATACAAAATGCATCCATGAGCCGCCCTCCCTCCTGACACTTGACTTCCTCCTCCCTCTCGCTTCTTTTACATTCTGTCCTTTTGCACCTCTCACCCGTATGCCTTCATTCTCTCCATCCTCTGATTCTTTTTTCTTTCTTTCTTTCTTTCTTTTTTTTATCTCTGTTCCCCTGACTGTGCCCTGACACTCCAAAGCTCTGCTCCCCTCATTAACTCTCTTTCATGGGGCTGCAGATGACAATAATTGCATTGAAAACAGGAGACAATGGGATACAAGGATTATCCCCAGCTCACACCCACAACTGTTACCACTACCCCACACCCACTCTGCAAGGACAGGACTGCTCTGTATCCGTCCCCTCTGCTTCCTGTCCTTGTCCTTCCTGCAGACACTGACTCCCCTTGTCCTTTCTGTTTCATGTCTTTTGTTTCTTAATTGCTCATTGGTCTCCTCTCTTTCACCTTCATTTTTCTTCACCCCTTTCAAACTTGTTTTTTTTTTTTTTTTTACTCTCTTGATCTTTAACACACACGCGTACACACACTTTTTCTTCTTATCCCTCTTTTTTGGCTCTCTCCAACACCTTCTCCCTCCTCCTTTGTTCATATTTTCTTGGAGAGCTAGGAGATGAGGCCCCGAGGGATAAATCCTCTGTCCCTGCCAAGAGTGGAAGTGACATTACTGACACAGTTACACACACACACACACACACATGCGCACGCACAGACACATACACACACATACACACACAGAAAAAGAGAGTTCTGTGAAATGATAATGACGTTTGATTAAACGCCGTGACTAATGCGATGTCATCTTCCCAAGAAAACCATGAACCTGTGACAGAGTGATGGAGGAAAATGGAATGGAGGGAGGGAGCGAAAATGGGGAGGGGTTGAGAGTGTGGGGTGTGATAAGAAAAGAAAGGGTGAGGAGTGAGGGGTGAAAATACGAAACAAACCTGAAAGGTACTCCAAATGTCATGAGCTGTCGTGCCACTCTTTCCTAATGCTCTCCATCGCTGTGTTTTTCCCCCTGTCATCCGATCCCGCTGTCAACTTCTCCCCCATCGGTTTTCTCCTTGTTTCCATTTGCCCGAAAGTCACTCTCTCCATTGCTCTCGCTTATCCCTCCTTCTTTCCTCCATACCCACTCTCTCCATCTCCTCCCTCCGGTGACGGAGGTTTCGGCTGTAACTGCTTTAGTGCAGGGGATAATGGTTTGTAATTCACTCCCAGCTCCTCTCTGCTGGTCAGGAGGCCCACTCATGTACAAGTACAGGGAGTTAATCAGTGTGTGTGTGTGTGTGTGTGTGTGTGTGTATGTGTGTGTATTTGAGAGGAGTCTAAGGGTGTTATATATTTTGTATCACCTTTTCAGCTGCGTTTCCTCTGAGTGTGCATGCTTTTTTCATGCTAACATTTGCATGGATGTTATCCGTGAGCATTTTCAGCATTAAATGAACCGCTGTGTGTGTGTGTGTGTGTGTGTGAGTTCGTAATACACAACCTGATGCTGCATGGGGATCATCTCATATGTTACATAACCCCTTGTCAAAATTAAACACCCCTTTCATCCAGAAATAATGAATGCACACACACACACAAATACACAAACCGTTACAATGCAGAAAAAGCAAAGCTACACCCCCCATGCCCTCCTCCCATAGTGGCACCATGGCGCAGAACTCCAATACACTACCTCCCCAGAGTATAAATAATAGAGGGATGCCATATGTGTCAGCTTGTAAATCTAGATCACCAACTGTAGGCCCGAGGAAGCTTGGTAGGCCCAAGGGTGCCCCAGGGCCTCCAGGGTGGTGGGGGTGTTCTGGGTGGGCTGAGGCTAAGCAGTACCAGACAGACTGTCCACCGTACAGTGCCTCACCTCAGGGCAACAAAGACAGAGAGTGGACTGGAGCGGCCTGGATTAACAGGCCAGTAGGCTGTCAAACCGCACTGCCCCGCTGCCGAACAGTACTCTGATTCAGTGGCACTGGAATGACATTCGGTCATTGTGTGTGTTTTTTGTTGCGTACATACACAACATTGCAGCTGATTATATGAATCTGCGAATCTTTTTTCTTGTTCCATTTTTAAAGCAGCCATAATTATTCTATTTCTATTAACAATAGCTCATATACATAACAATAGCTCATGTAGCTACATTTACAGTAGGTGAATTGGGTTCCCTTCAACACAAAGAGTTATTATATGACTCCACAGTTCACCTCAGCTTTGTAGCCTCTTTCAGCTCATTGTTTTGGTTTCTAATTCAGTGTAATTACAGTGCAAGCTAACCCTGCCTCCACTGAACAATAAACATAAACAACCTTTTCCAATGCATAGCCCAGAACAACACGCTCTCAGAGGACTTTTTGTTTGAATGATGTCAATTTTTGATATATATTTTAGATTATCCATACACAGTATATCACCATATCCATTTTAATAGTCAAGTTTAACTAACCCTAACCCTAACAAGTATACAATGTGGTCTAGACACAAACAAAAAAAGCCGAATTTCAGTTTTAACAATGATAATATATGACAGTATAATGTTTGCAAGAGTGAAATGTGAGACAGATTTATATAAAGACTGAAAGTGACACTAAATTACTGGTTGAGAGAGACTTGACTCCCTTCACCACATTCACACACAAGCTGCCATGTTAACTTTCTTAACAAGAAGAAAGTTATCCCTCTCAACCTTTGAGCCATATCCACTGTAATCAAAGAACACTTTAGATTTAAGAGGTAGTCTGCTCTACATAATATTTCTTGCACCGTGGTGATGAAAACTGGAGAATTAATGCCTGTAGGGAGCAGTTTGTGCTATGTGGTCTGTGTTTCTACTTCAATCATTAGATTTCAACCTGCAATGTCAGACAGGCTGTCTGTCAATGAAAGTTCAGTGGCTCACATTTGTCTAAATTATTTCCATGCTGTTTTTCTTAATGCAGAAGTGCCCTCTTCATTCTGATATGTTCAGTCTTCTCAGCTTTCAATGGCTATCTTTGGTTTTTACTAAAATATTTGTAAGACCAGAGTCAAGGTTCTGTACACTGCACCAATATGATATCATTTCTGGCTGTAGCTTCATGTTTATTACGATGTTATTTAGACATGTGTTGCCTCATTGAAGAAAGCCATTATTTTAAGACACATGTAAGAATCCAGACTTTTCCTATTAAGGAGTCTGAATCCACAAGTACCACTTCCCAATATTTGGGAAGTTCCTCATAGTACAGAACCATGACCGATCATACACTGACACCCCCATGTCTTGGCCATTCAGCTGCTCCACTGCACTTTTGATTTAAGCCCCAAGATTTGTTTTCTTTCCTACAGTTAGTGAACTTATCAGGTTCTGACATGGCTGTGCTGTCGCTGTCACGGTGCTGGTCCTTCCCTCTGTTGGCAGCAAGGTGGAGAGTTGCTTTGTTTGCCGAGATGTGCTCAGCAATTCAATTTCACAGCTCTCTCTTGTCTCAGAGGAGAGCTGGAGGAGCATAAGGAGAGAGGGGACAGTAATTGAAAGGCAGTGGAGCTCATCCTGTGTCCTCTCCTACTTTTTCTCCTCCATTTGTGTACATCTCTCCTTTGTGTGTTTTCTTTCTCTAATGTCACTTTGTCATAACTGCTCTATTTTTTGGGGGTGGAGGAGGGGGGAGCCCTATGCAGTTAATAATGTATAAAATAATGTAATAATGTATAATAAACTAAATCTGACATGGTGCTCTCCCTCCCTTTGTCCCTGGCTTGTAGGCAGCAGAAAGCTGTCGCAGAATTGTTCTGAAAAATGTGTTTTGATCTCTGGTTTGCTTTGAATCAAAGCCCTTTACTTTAATCAATAATTGATTCACCTCTGTGACAGCAGATATAATAGATTATAATAAATTTGCATGGAAAAGTAAATTGTCATCCACAGACACAGTGATCTTTCTCACTTTAACTTGGGAACGAGACTTTCTTGATGCTTTAAATGGGGAAATGTGTTCTCCCAGTATCCAGGATAACATGACCATGTGAACTGCAGGGATTCCAGTATGAGTATGGTACTGTACTGTAGAAGATAATATAAGCTAGTCCTATTGCACTCTATCTTATTACAAATGAATGTTTCTTTCTGCTTTTAGCAACTTAGATTAGATATTCCTTTCACCTATCAAAAACATTAACAAAAGGAAAAACATCAACATTAACAAAAGGCAACTGTACTTTTCATATCATTCTTAAAATTGCTCTTCTGGCTTTTCTGAGCTTTGGTTCTTCCTTCAATGTGCCACTGGAGTGTGAACCAACAGGGGCTTTTAGTGGAGTGTAACTAGGTCTGAATGAATGTTTTGGCCAGAGAAGAGAGAGGGAGAGTCACGCTGCATAATTCAGAGGGGATGGGAGATTATGCGCCATCTGTGTCCATATCTCGGTGGCCCTGTCAGAATTGATCCACAACCCCTGACCTTTTCAGATACTCAGAGTGTTTTTTCACCGGCTCTGTCGTGCATGGTTTGTTAGTGTGCTGGCATGTGGGTGTTTGTGTTTCTGTGCTGTGAGCATGAGTCAGCCTGCTGCACACTAACCTTTCCACTGGATTACAAAGTGCAGGGCAGACACACACGACTAGGTTTTCTGTCATTATTTTGTTGTCGCTCAAATCAAAGGTCAGGCATTTCTACAAGGATATAAGATATTACTGGTACTAAATACAATATATACAAATAGGTCATTCCAATAAAGTTTAAGAAACAGTCTGACTTTTGGCAAGCAAAGTTTATTAACTTTTGTTGTACAGTTGGGTGACAAGTCTGTTATGTCTGTACAGTAAATATGAAGCTCTCACACTTATCACACAAAATCACCACATAGAAAGAGAAAGAGCTGTGTATGATTCACATCACTCTCTCTCGTTGACTGTCCTTTCAGTTCCCTTATGTTTCCCAGTTTACAACACTGGGCAGGGGGAGCATAATAAAATAGAGTTTTATATGCAGCCAATAAAAGCAAACAGGATAAAGAAAACTAGTTTGTCTGTCTGTCTGTCCATCGAACTCTGTAGCTCCATGTGATGAGCCATCTAGCACAGCACAACACGTAAAGATAACAAACTGCACTCCACATGCTGACTGATGTGTGTCTTTTTGTGAAAGGATCATCAGTTTAAAATGGTTTTAAAATGCAGCTTAAATAGGAGAACACACAACATAAGACTAACTTTAACAGAAGTTTTAACTATTTTTTTAATAAACAAAATATCTGTAATTACCACACATAGCACATAAAAGGATGTAGAAATGCTGAGAGTAAAGTAAGAATACAGGAATAAGGAGGCCGAGGGTTCTGTGGATGGTTTGTGGGTGTTTCTCAAAGGTAAGCATGCGTTTTTTTATTGCTCTTTTCTGTTAGGAGTGATGAGTCCCATCGTAGTGTGAGCGTTATATGTGCATCAGTGATTGTATAGCCGGTTCGGGGTTCTTGTGTCACCGCATCATGGACATCGCCATTTTTGTGTGTAGTGGGTGTATGTGCTGCTGCAGTAATTGTTTCCCAGGTTTAATACAAGTGAAGTCAGTGAGTTGTTATGTTGCTATACAACATTTAGGAAAGAGTTTTGTTGCAGGAGACAGGGTTGCACAGACTGGCGGTTAGAAAAGAGAGCTTGCAATGATTTCAGAATTGTCAGATGCAGGAGCTGTGTTGTGTTGTGTTGTGTTATGTTGAGTCAGAGATCTGTGGCTGTCTCTCATCCCCACAATACCAGCACTCATACAAACTCACACTCAATACCAACATAAAGGTGTTATGTAATATCTGTGTCACTGACCAGCTTGACAAACCAATGAGGGGAAGGTGTGTGTTGATGCCATGAAAGATCTCCTGTGTGCTCCAGAGTATTATGCGGTTGTATACCTGTGGGGCTCTGTGTAACACTGAATAAGTATGCACACTCTGCTTATACACAGACAGCTATGGTACAGTAGCTAATTAGCCAAGTTGGCCTCTTCAAAAAGAAAACCCAACTGGTTATCACCAAACATCCTTTTCATTTCACTGGATATTTTCAATTGTTGCAAGTCATTTTTCTTTTGTTGGCTTTGCGTCACACTACATGCTCTGACTGCTGAGTTTCACCTTATATTTCCTTATTATTATTAATTTCATCCATTTAGGTACCAAGTCAAGGTAGATAAAGAATATAATACACAGGCAGCAATCAACAGGGGTGCGTGAGATCGTCACAGCCAGAGTTTCTCAGCTTAAAATACATCATGTGGTATGGTCAGGCTAAGAATCCACATGGCTGCTTGAAGTGCACAGTGCATAAATCTGTAATTGCACACACCTAGAGACCGCCAATGTATGAACACTATATATCCACCCCTACACTAAAACAGTAAAGATACTTTTTGTGATACACATGATTCAAACATCCAAGAGACATCCTGATATGGTATGTGTAAATGAAGAAAGAGGAATGGAACCCGGAAGCTATGTTAGTATCATATCCAGTGTAGTCTAATACAGCTCTGGGAGTATTAGTTGCCCTCTTCACAAAATCACAGTGATGATGAATACAGTGACTAATCATGTTGTTTGTGCTGCCTGTGCACAGACAGGTGGTCCTCATCAGGTATTTTTGGCCCATCACTGTTACACATCAGCGCTGGCCCAAATTTTTGGATAAAGGATGCTTCCCTGCTGCTCTGTCATTGTGCTAGATTCTTGATTCACAGTGTCCTTAATGTGAGGGTGACCACAAGGTGTCACGAGGAAGTGAAAATGTACACAGAATGAATTTAAAGCTTTATCTGTACTTGTGTACCAATGTATCAGTGACTTATTAGAAGGGGAAATATAAAGCCATATTGATTTATGGCACATTCCATTTTGATTTTATGTGTTGAAGCCAATGTGGTGGAGATGATGACATCACTGTATGATCAAATCACATTATCAGTCCAAGATGAAGTCTTGCTTTTTTGATTGACCAATTGATTGATTGATCGATCAACCAATCAATTCATTGATTATGATGATCTGGCCCCAGAAAATGTCTCCATCCAGTCATCTGCAAAGTGGAAATATCACTCCATTCTGTAACATGTCCTTCACGGTACAACAAGCCAATAATGAGAGACCGTCTCTCAGAGCTAAAAACAGACTCAATGATCTCAGTCCACTGTTACAGTCTGGAGCTCTTGATGTGGGACTATGAACTGAACAAAGCACTGACCTTTAGAATCTACTTTTGCTTTATATTAAATCTTTTAGCTGGGGGAAAGATGTACCGTGCGCTCAGAAAATCACTACCTACCCTTTTACTCCTGTCTAGTTTTGTACATTGATGTGACATTGTGGGTTAAAAGGCCAAATAAACTATTTTTGTGTTGTTGCATACTAGTAGCCATGGTTCAGGGACCAGGAGCAGGAGAATAAATACACTGAAAAGCATTGAAACAGAACTGAAGCCTTTTGTTGAAATGGGCGCAGCCTGAACATAAGCACAGTCTAATGCAGGGGTGGGCAACTCATTCCACAAAGGGCCGCTGCTTTGTTCCATCCAATCAAGAGCACACAGTTTGACCAATCAGCTGTCTGAAGACTGAGATCTGTTGATTAAATGAGTCAAGTTTGGTGTGCTGTTGCCTGGTTGGAGCAAAAACCTGCAGCCACAGCAGCCCTTTGTGGAATGAGGTGCCCACCTAATGGCTGTAAGGAAGCAAATCGGCTGTGTGATGAGCTTGAACTAAATGACTATCTGACTGTAATTTCCATCAGAGTTGGGATGCATGAATACCAAGTATGACATAAACGGCCCGGGAGCCTCACCTCTCACATAGCACACATCAAAGAGCAGACAGGTGAACGACACCAAGCTTTCCTCTGATCCTTAAGGAGTCAAGAAAGGGAACGAGTGTTTGACAGTGCTCCGTAAATTGCTCTCTCCCCACTTGAACGTTTCTCCCACCTCTTCTCTCCCACTCTCACTCCCTCCCTCTTAGCTTTTGTGATTTTATCTTTCGTTTGATTGACTCGAGAGTTTTTTTTTTCCCCCACCTCGTCACAGCTGGCTGAGGAGTGAAGGCCGTTAAGGATTAGTATCGATGTGATGAGCCCAAATTGTTCCACTTTCATGGTGCCCTTGAAACTTAGTGAGGTTGCACTGCGGATGCCTTTGCATTTACATGAGAGCACGGAGGGAGACATGACCAGTGAGAAGGCTGACGCCGCTGTGTATGTTTGTGTGTCTCAACAATTTGTGGGATGTCTAGGTAGCACTAATGTGTTGTAGATTTCTCTCTGATTGTGATTAATTAGATGATGAGAAGTGTGCTGTGACAAGCTGCTTATTCTGATTAGCGTGATCAGCTTCCTGTGAGAGCCAGAACTAACGAGGCTCATGAACCTTGACTCCGAGCGTTCTCAACACATCTGCACCATGTCTGCACTCTCCTCCCACAGCTTCTAAGTCAGCATCTCCCCACTGTCATATACTGTAAATAAGTCCTTTATAAAGACTGTTGTTAGTCTTGGTTTTCATTAGATAAGGTCAAGGATGTACCGAATCCTGATTTTTGGGGTTCGGCTGAATATTGAATCCACTGATTTAAGATTCAGCCGAATCCGAACCGAATACCTGCTCCCATCATCAGCCCATACAGTCAACACATTATAAACGCAGTAATCATCACACAGTGTATTATTCTAACTGTAAAAAACAATGGGCAATAACTTTTGCCACTATTGCTACTAAGAAAAAGACCAAAAAGTGAAAGCAGCAGAGAGAGCAGAGAGAATATATGCCTGTAGGTGTTGTTATGTGTGTGACTTATGCCATGTTTATGTGTTTGTTTGAAATTACTGTGAAAGCGATGCTAATTTCCGTTAGCTTGTCTATGATGTTTTCACTTATATGTTAGCATCAAGCTAGCAGACTTTATACCGTACAACCTTCCCCTAATTGTTGACAGTGTCATTATGTTGACGTGTATAGGCCAAGTGTAGGGTTTGGTTCGGTTGATGGTCTACGGCTCAGCAGAAACCAAACCCCATGAAAAAGAATCCAAAACCCAATCCTGGATTCGGGTTTCACTGTAGACTTTTAATTTGTGGTGGTGACGGTGCAAATACAGGAGAATATGCATATATGAATCAAAAGTGGTGTATCAAGTATTTCATAAAAGTATTAACTAACATGAGACAGTGCTACCACAATGCAACTCCTCACTTTGTGCCACACAGCACCACCACTCAGCTGCTCTAACATCACTGCAAAGCATAACCAGGGTGGTTTTATTGCTTAAAAGTGCAGGTCCATAGCGGCGAAGTAGTTCTCTTATTATTACAAGTGGGACAATGTTACCTTCACCCTTGTAAAGCTCTGACATATCTGAGTGTGGAATATAACTGGAGGTGCTCTGAATCGCTTCTATAATAAGTTGGACCACTTGCACCTCTGCTATTCCAGCACTCATGAGCTGTACCATGTTCTGCCATTAGGGTTGGATACCAAAACCCAGTACGAGTATGGCACTGGTTCCAATGTAAACGGTAGTAACCGGACCGAATAAGAACAAAACTTTCAGTGCCTCATTTCGGTACCACATGTGACATGTGTTGCACATGATGTCAGTGCCGCTGCTCGGATTATTGATCAGAACTGAAGTGAGAGGTCAACAAGATGCTGAAGGGAAAACGGTCAAAGGTCTGGCTTCATTTCACCCTTAAGGATGGAGACTCCGCGATTTGTAATAAATGCCGCGAAACATTTGTGCGCAAGGGGGGTGACACTTCAAATTTGATGAAACACCTGGCCAGACATGGCGTGTACTTAAATGCCGAACTGTGAACCGTGTTTGACAAACTCAGACTACGTGAAGAAAGTACCGGTTCAAGTACCATATAAGCACCGGAACCATTTAAAAAATACAGAGTAGTAACCAGTATCGGAAAAAACCCAACCGATAACCAACCCTGTCTGCCGTATTAGCACTAAATTGCTCTGTGGTTCTAGGGTTTAACACACGGATCACTGTGTTCAGCTTGTTTTCCAGCCAGGGATGTGAGGAGAATTAAGAACGTGGCAGAGCTGCAAACTCCCACTGGTTGATCAGATAAAGCACAAGAAAAAAATTCACCCCATTATATGGGACAATAATTCATAGTGAAGAAGAAGAAGCATCGCTTTGGCTCCTGCCAGGTCCTTACCAAGTTTAATCTTGGTGTCATCTTCAGTGCTCACTTCTCAATGTGCTAATGCGCATCAACAGATTTTTTTTTTTTTTTTTATATCTCCTCATCAGCCTTCTTTTAAGAAAGGGAAATATGAGGTGAGAATAAGCTGAATTCCACCACAGATCGATCTATCCTACAGCAGAAGGGTAGACTCATCTACAAATGTGTAAATTTGAGTTACGGTGGTTTTATCTTCCACTACTTTGCTGAATATAGCTTCTCCCTCTGTGTGTGGAGGCTTTCTCAGCTGTAGCCATCTAGTTCATCTGTTTGTCACAGATGGCTTGTCAGTCATACAGTCTCTTTACTCAGCAGAGATCCAAATTCCTCAAAAAGTTCTGCTATAAATGTGTCCCTCTGAGTCATCCCAACTCTCTGTGTTTCTTTCTGATTATGGATATTTCTCTGAGGGCCCATGCCTGTCTTCTATTGTCTCAATTGATAGGTGATGGGCAGACCATTCTGCAAAGCCCGGTGACACATGCAAACACGCACACGTGTAAACTTGCATGACTAACACGCATTTGCAGGCCTGGGAGGTTTTGCAGTTGATAAATCCTCTAGCACACCACGTAGCTTGTGTAGATGGAAATGAAATGATTTTGTTGGTGAATAAGAAACCAATGGAGGTGAAACAGTATGCACTACGTACATGCACTCTCCTACACAGCGCAGTTTTGCTGTTGGAAACACACTAATCACAGGTGCCGTGTCTTCCATTAGTGTGAGTCAGACAAGTAATCAAGTGGCTGTTTCCATGAGTTCCCTCCTCATCAGCACTCATTAGCGTTTCCTTTTTCACTCCACTACTTCCATGATCCTGATTATCTGTGGATCTGAAGTTGGCTCAACAAGAACAGAGTCTTCTTGAAAAAGATAAAACAGACCTCATATATCAAGTGAGTGTGGAGCCAAATTGAATTATTACACTCAGCCCATTTTATAAGGGATAATTAATATTTATCAATTGGATTTTTTGACTCTTAATGAGATATCTACTGTGACCCCCGCCCTCGACTTTGCCACCTGATTTCATTCATGTCCAAAAGACTAATTAGTTTCTGACATTCAAGCAGGGCTCTGCTGATTTTACACATCAAGTTCAGTTTATTTATCTGCACTTCAGTGCTGGAACAGCCCTGGTCTGTTTCCTCTGACCTAAACCTGAGCCCAACTTTAATCTAAACCAGTTCTTTCTGCTCACTCCCAGGTGTTGGAACCTCATGTCATCATGATTATCTTGTGTGTTGATGAAGATTTTTCAACTCTGAGAACATGACCCTTGTGAGGTAATGAGGGTTTAATTCAGCATTTAGCATGGGTACTAGCTGGGGCTTTAGATAAAAATGGCTGCTTACCAGCTAGGGGATTTACTTCTGAGTTACATTATGGGAAGTGAAGGATCCATTGTTTTTGGAACTTGACTGTTCATTTGGGATTAACAGTCAGGATATCTCAGCCACTGCTCTTTTCATATTGACTATTCTTTTTTAAATCTGTTGCTTGGTCTTACAAATTTGACATTGTTAAAATACGATGTAAACTATGTATTGATACAGAAAAACACAATTCTCATAACTTAAAGTCACAGAAAGGATCATAAATGTTCTTTGTAAACATTATTGAAACTCTGCATTGTTAGATTTGTATCATAGAGATGGGAATACTTTCTTTTTGTCTCAAGTTTTTATCAATACAGTAAAAGAAACAATGGTTTCACAATTTACTGTTACTTCTCCATTTGTACACTGACAGCTAACAGCTTTTTTTTTCTGTAATAGTTTACCATGCACTGATGAAAACCAGATACACAGATCTTGTTTTTAACTGACCCACAGACCCACCCCTAGTCTGTGCAAAAATATCTTCAGAATTCTGAAGCTATTAAGAAGTTGTGGCTGGAAAAAAATTGATTTTGCTTGAAAAACTCACTGACTTTGAGGCCCTTGATTTGAGTAAGTGGGACTCCCGAAGGCCCAACAGCTTTGGCTGAACTTTGAAATGCACAGAACAAGGACACATTAAAGTCACCTCTTCAAAGGGAGAAGGAATGCTTACAGTAGAAATACAGGCATATTTTGAGTAATGTGTTACGAATCACAGGAAAAAAGTGGAAATTACTATCTTCATGGACAGTCAAATACAATCAGATACTAGAATAAACATGCTGAAGCTTAAAACAATAGAGCTTTAGTGTTCTTCTCATTTCATCCTAAAAATATATCATAAAAGAATCAGTGATTCTAAGAGCGTATTGTTTCTACCACTCAGCACTACTCCAGTGTACACAGACACACAGCCTCTGGATAACACAATGCTGTCAAGAGATGATACAAACCACCAGCACTGAATATGTCATAATAATTGAAGCCATGCAGGTGGAGGCAACTGTGTCATTTCTGTGACTGTTTTTTGTGACTTGTACTTTTGACATAGTGTTCGATGTCTGCTTGGTAACAAGCTCATACTGCAGCACCTATTTGTTGCACCCAAGTCCATACCATCCTATAGTGGGTGCCAAATTTCCCACCTTTTGAGATGGGACACATAGACTGTATCTTAGAGAGGATACTAGAAAACAGGTGTTTTAAGTTCATGCTCATTTTACTTTTGTTTTTGTTTATCATTAGTTCTTCTTTTTTTCATACATATCCTGTGTATCACTGCCTAGACCATGTCTCACTATACCAACATAGCTTTCTTTTTTTGACATTTTTATTAAATCTGGAGACTCAATTTCATTGTGTCTGCTAATATTTTGGCAGGCCGTTTTCATTGCCATAAAAATCAAAGGTACAGTGAGCCATTAACAGTGAGGGAGACCCCCTGTTCCTTTAAATGCTGCGCTCTTATCTTCTTGTTCTACTCCATTGAACTGATTGGAAATCTAACGCACAGTTAGAGAGTGTAAAGAAATTTTCTCTGGGATCTCTCCTCAGGCAAATGTGCTCCTTTCAGCGTCGCAGCATGTGGAAAAGTTTCCACAATCAGGCCTTTTTTAAGGACATCTCAGCGGTAGAATTTTGATTGTATTTCAACAGAGGCATGATAAACGAGGGCCCGTATCAGCGCTGATTAATGAAGTCTTCATTATCTCCTGTTTTCCCTCTTCTTTTCATCCTCGCTCTCGTCTGGTTTCATTGTTTTGCCTGGTTAGAGTGCATCGATTTTGTACTTCATAATGAGCCAGAGAACAATAGCAGAGTACTTTTTCATTTCTCCTCCTTAGCGATACTTACTCTTTTGTCTGCATCTTGAATAAATGACTCCTGAATGTCACCCTATTTTCTTTTCTTGTCTTTTCTTTTTTTTAATCTCTCTCTCTCTGCCTCGTTTTCTGCCAGCCATTCTCATTGATTCTTAACTTTGAATGGTGACTGGAATGAATGAGGAGACCTTTCTTTCTATAACGCTGCTGACTTTTCACTGTGTGGAGTGTGTAGGTGCCTATAAGCCAAAATGCCAATTTATAAAATTTAAATGCTTGCGCAGACGTGATTTTAAATGACGTGACTAAATGTCAGATATCACCAGTGTTGGGTGACTATCTTTCCAAAGGAACAACGGTTGTACAGTAATGCTACATGGCAGTGTGCATATTCTATTAGATAGTATCTATTACAGAAATGAAATTACCTCCAGTTAATTTGATTTGGATAATATTAGGCTAATAGAAGTGTGCTGTGCTCTGTGCTGAATATGAATTGAGCGAGCAGAATTATGCATTCACATGGCACACAGCTGCAACCTCTGGATGTGAGATGGGCTGGATGTCAGGTTTTCTTTTCTTTTCATCCTTTGCTCTCTCTCATCTTCCTGCTTTTTCTTCTCCCTGACACACGCTTGACACAAAAGAGTACAGTAACAACAAGAGGCAGCCACGGCGCAGCACAGACAAATTCATCACTAATTTAAACAGAGTATTTTCATCTGGCAGTGCAGCATGTTAAGAGATGCAATACTGGTATTACATACATTGCTTATCTCCACAGAAAGTAGAGAGAAAAAACATTTATTGGTCTGGAGGTCTGGTAAATGAGAAACAGTGATGTTCTCAAGGTGTTATAGTACCCATGCAAACGATTTGTAACTTATAAACAGCTGAGAATGAGCAATAAGAAGAAGAAGAAGAAGAAGAAGAAGAAGAATACTATAAGTTGTAAGCCATGCTTGCATCCTGCTGTAGTGGCAACATCCGTCTGTCAGTCTTCACACTGAAGTGTCTCAACAAATATTAGATAGATTGACATGAAACTGTATAGTTGTGAGAATGGGTCCTGGTTCATCCTAGATGGTCCTGGATGACTTCTACTGATCTGAGTGATCACCTGACTTTTCATCCACTTCACAACTTCTGCTCTACTTTGAGTTTCATGCTGATTAATATTAGAGGTGTAACTTGTGAGGGGCGCCGTTTAGCTCAGTGGGTTGAGCAGGCGCCTCATGTGTAGAGGCTATAGTCCTCTCTGCAGCTGGCCACCCGATGCGGTTCGAATCCTGCATCAGGTGGGGTGGCCCTTTACTGCATGGCCTTTTTCCTCTCTCTGCCTCCCCATTTCCTGTCTCTCTCAACTAACTGTCAATTAAAGGCAACCCCCTACCAACCCACCCAAGAAAGTGTAACTTATGAAGAACTTTGAACTGCACTAACCCATGAAGACAGCTACACAAATCAATAGTTAGCTGATGTCAACATTTAGCTCAAAATGACATTGTGCTTAATTTACTTATTTTATTACCCTTTATTTAACAGGAAGGGCCCTTGAAAGGTCAGATTTGCTCACAAGGATGGAAGGATGACAGTTTAGACAAGATGACAGTGCAAAAAAGCAAATAATAATTTCTCACAGTCTCTGAGTAATAGGCATTGTGTATTGGCAACCACATGAATCTGTTAATCAAACTGATCATATAAAAACACCCCCCTGCTTGTGTTGTTTTAACACAAGGGTGTTCTCAGTCTGACTGCCCTCTTATTTTTGTTTACTGCTCAGGGATTTTAGCTGGTCCAACTGTGAGACTTAATTATTTTTTGTTTTCAAGAGGCAAACCTCACAGCAGTCAAGATCCAAACCGAATCTCTCACATCCTCGAGTCCACATCTCAAGTGTCCAGCAGTACAGCTGTGCTCACGTCGCACATGAGACTTTTATTCAGGCGACATGTGAACCCCGGGAAGGGAAGTGCATCTCAGCACTGATTCAGGTACCTCCTGTGGGTTTCAAGGAAAAAAAGCTTGAATTCAAGTGGATCACTTTGATCATAAAAAATCATGGGATTGCTACTGTATCCGTGCTCACTTCTTAGCCACTCTACAGTGAGTGCATGTGTTCCCGCATGTGTGCCTTTGACAGCCAAGACAGCTGAACGTAGGTAAGCCAGTGGTACACAGCCAGCAGAAGACAGTAATACACACACACGTACACACACACGCGCACACACTCCCCCACCTTCTTCAAAACAGTATTTTCACTGCCTGTCACTTCTCACCTACTGCACAGATGTGTCCCCACTGCCAGGAGTGACAGAGCACCTCTCAGCATGACACAGTTTTCATTTTTCAGTGTGTATCTGCAGGTTGCTGTGGGTGTCTCCAAACCTGTGTGTGTTTGTGCATGTGAACTCCATCAAGCTATTGATTTATGCAGCATGTGGCATAGAGGACACACAGTCTGCCTTTTAACTAAATGATGTAAACACTTGTCGTTTAGCCAAGATGAGTCCTTAACTATATCTTTTACACCTTAATTAGATAATGTGTTATTAAGCCCCCTGCATCTGTTCAATATTAGAGTTCTGCACTTGGAGCATTAATATTACTTAGCTCTAACAAGGAGGTGCAGGGAGGAGAGAAAGGACAGGATGACAGGGAAAAGTACAAAATATGGAAGAGGAAAGGAGCAAAGAGGCAAAGGAACGTTAAAGGAGAGTAGCTGGCCCACCTTTATGTTCACTTTGCCCTCACATAGCAAACCTACATCAAAGCACAAGCCACACATACATGCATGAATTATGCAAAGACACACATACATTTTGCATGTATACATTATTTGCATTTCATGCTGATATTGAGGTTTGAAAGAGGTTCAACAAAACACACACAAAAATGCCTCAGTGTTTTCCTGCACAGTCCTGACACAGTCAAATCCTTGAAAGACGGTCTGAGAGTGATCACTATTATTGATCCCAGTAAATAACTATAGTCTCTCTCCCACACACGAGCACACACGCTGTCTCTCTCATGTTGTATGAACATCCATGTGAGATCTATGCAAATATGTTCTACATGTAGTAACCTAGTTCACCAAGTAACCTAGCAACACTAGAGTCAGCTGGTTAGAAGAGAGAGGGAGAGGGAGAGAGTGTGTGTGTGTGTGTACATACATCCCTCTGTCTGTCTCTGTGATTTGCATCTGTGGACACAGCTGCAGCAAGTGTCCGAGTGTGTGCAGCATTTGGAGGAGTTTGTAGTGATATGGTAGGAACCTGTCAGTTAAAGCTTTAAAGCTGTACATTAGGACTACACCCATCTGTCACACTGCATGACGTTAACTTGTGAGTTATTCCTTTTTCTTGTTTTGTCTTTGTTCTTAAGTGCATCTTGCTGTGACTTTTTTCCCTGATCACCTGTCAGTCAAACATAGGTCAAGCATTTGTGTTTCAGCAGGTGTTTTTCTTTTCTTTTCTTTTCTTTTCTTTTCTTTTCTTTTCTTTTCTTTTCTTTTTTTAGATTGAGAGTTCATTCTTGATTATAGAGAAGGTAGCAGGTAAAACAATGTTACTACAGTGTTCATTCAGTAGCTGTTGATAGTGTTTTTATATTCTCAGCAGATGGCCTCTGTCCAGCTTTGTAAAGACTCAACGTTGTTGCCTATAAGAGCACTCCTTTAATATAAAATTTGAACAGAATCCCACTGATCAATATTTATTTAATACTTTTCCTTTCATATTAAAACCTGAAGCCTACATTACCCACAACACAGAAGCACAGAGCCACAAATAGGCATGTATACCTTCTTTCACACACAACAGTACAACTCAAGATGTGTAAACAGTCTATGATGATTCCCCTTTAAGATGTTCTTGTTCATGTTGGCAAAGGTAAAGATTGTTGCTTGGCAGCAGAAGCTGTGTGTGTGTGTAAGAGAGAGTGTCAGCAAAAATCAAAACAGGCTAGAAACTTCAAAGAGGAAATGAGTTCGTCTGCCAGCTTACGAGTATGTTGGCGTGAATGGAAGCTCTTTCTTGACCTTGGAAGCAGCAGTTGGCAAAATGCAAGGTCTATTTGTTAATTTTATTACTCTGTTTTTCTGTTCTGTTTAACCATGGTGACTTTTGACGTTTATACTAATTAGCCCAGCTGTTAAAACTTAAGCCATGTTGCCTTTAGAAGACAGTGGGGTTATTAGCACTATGTCACAGCAGACTGGATACTATGGTACAGCACAGTACAGTGTCAGAAAATGACGTGACAGGTCAAGCGGGTGGGGGCTAGCTGGTTAGCATGCTAGTTTAAGTAGAAGCCATACTTAAGTAGGACAAAACAGTTGCTTTTCACTTACACATCATGTTTAAAGTTTCATACTGAACTCAGATTTGTTCCAGACTGTTACATAAAGACCTGTTAATGTGTTAGGAGTAGTGGTGCAACGAACCGATCGCTCTCCACGGATCAGTACGCAAGTGGTCCACGGATCGATCAATGAAAAAAAAGAGTTGTGTGTGTAGTGTGGGAACACGTAGGCGCACCGCCCCAGCTGAGTAAACGGGCAATTAAAAAAGTCCGCTCGTATATTTGAAGCTGCAGCTCTACATCCCACACAACAATAACAAAATGATTTCAGTCAGACAACTCACGATTAAAATGTTTATTGCAGCTTCATCATGCATTTGAGTTTGGCGTCAAGGCTCCGACCTCATCACTCCCTGAGAATAGGATTTCATTAAAGTATATGGGAGTGATGAGGGGATATCTTAACCCAGAGCCTACAGGTGGATGCTGAGGTGGAGGTGGGGCAGAAATGGGGTAAGCTGTGCAATGCTGCTGTGTCATAGACAAGCAAAGAGGATGATGGGCTTAAATAGACTGCCAAACTGGGAGGGTGTATATGATAGCAAGAGATATGTCATGTGAGTGATGCAGCGCAGCTCGAGTTGGCTGCCTGAACTAGCTCGCAGGCTTCGCTTTACTTGTTTTATCAACCCCCCCGCTCCGCTGATCCGAAAATGATCTGAACCGTGACCCCAAAACCGCGGTCTGGTCCATTCCGTGAGGTTTCTGATCCGTTGCACCCCTACTTAGGATTATAGGGGTCATAGCTCTTCCTTTTTTCTTTCTCCTTTTCCCAAACACTTTGGACTGGGTTTCACTGGGAAATAAAAGAGGTGTGGTTCAGCTGTGTTGATGAGATGATGTCACTGTGAGAGGCGTGTGCACCCACTGACATTAACGAGGTGATGAGACTCACCTGTGTGGTGAGCGCAGGTGTAGCTTGATTGAGTGCTACACTGGACACACACGGAGCCTGCTGCTCCTGGGAGCCGAGACCGTGTGCTGGCGCAGCTGTGTGGGTCGGAGGGAGCTGGTACCTGCTGCTCCAGTAGGCTGACCCACCTCCACACTATCTCCTGTGTGGAAAACCAGTCCAACTCTTTTATTTCTGTTGGCTTTTCTCCTTAACTTACCCTCCAGTTGAGCCTTTTAACCCCCCCCCCAACTTTTAAAGAACAACTTTAAAAGCCACTTCAGTGGTGGCGTCACTTTACCATGACCGATCTTTATGACATCGGAGAAACACTCTTATCTGCTGCTTTCTGTGTTCCATCTATGTACATCTGTGTGGTGTGACTCCCCTCTGAGCTGTCGTTTCTGGATCTACCTTTGATTATCTGTCAGGAGAGGTTGTAGAACAGCAACACAAGCAATTGGAGAGACGCTGAGAAAGGGGAGGGAGAAGCAATGCACCAACAGGTTGATACTGAGACGAAAAGAGAGGGAGCGAGGATTATGAAGTGACTAGCTGAGCAGAGAAGAAGTGAATGATAGAAAGGAGGAAAGGGGAAAGAGGGATATGAAGTGTAAAGGAAGAGGTAGAGAGCAGGACACATAGCTCGTGTTAGAAAAGTAGAGTTATGGTCAAATAAAGTAAAAGAGCCACAGGGTGTGTGTTGAAGGACGAGTCTTCTCCTGCAGAGGGTTAAGGCCTGACCTCTAATGACTGACTCTGAATGAATCTGTTATGCCTTTCTCTCAGTGCCTTTGATCTCTGTTTTACCCCCATCTAATATTGGCAGTAATGTCCTCTCATGTTATCCGAGGTAGAGAGGCAAAAAGCAGGCCAATTACAAGTGAGCAGCGCTCTGCTAAGTGGTGTTGGTATTTTCCCTCTCATTAAGTCACAGTCAGAGCCCCTCTCAGTGGTGTAAACATACAGCTTCATACTGAATGCCTTTCTGCATCATGTTCGCTCAATCAAACGGATGAGTGTTAGATAAAAATGGGCTGTTTTCAGGAGAAAAGGCATATTTATACATTTTGATGTGATCAACTTAGATTCAAACTGAAGACATCAAAACTATGAAGGAACACATACGGAATTATGTCATAAACAAAAAAGTGTTGAAGCAGAATATGTTTTATATATTAGACTTTTCAAAGTAGCCACCTTTTTGCACTTTTGATTCTGTCATCAACTTCATGAGGTTGTCACCTGGAATGGTTTTCCAACAGGGAGTTTTCACTAGCAAGGACCACGCAACAAAACTGTGTGACTTAACATTATAATGGATGGAAGTGTTGAGGATGGATGGATGGATATGGCGTGGAAGGGTGATGACTGCTCTGCTGGTCTGGGAGGATGTAGATGAGGCTGGTGGACAGAGACTCAGAGTGGTGGTTCCGTCTCAGCTTCCATCCCGAGCTCGATACATGCCCCCCAGACAGTAGCTGCAATGAGACATGGAAGGGTCTGGGTTGGATGAATACAGAGGGATGGGGGAAGGGAGGGAGGGATTGAGGGAAGAGAGCAGATGATCAGAGAGATGGATGTGGTCAGAAGGTGCCTGAATAAAGGGAAGAGGCGGGTTGGGTAGAAAAGTCTGAGGCAAACAGAGGAAGAAGGGGTTGATCAGGTATGTGTTGGCTTGGCTAATGATTAGAGGTGTGTTTGTTAACTTAAGTTAAGTTTAAGTTAACCAGTTAACAGAGGTGCTGAGCACTTGTTGGCTGTTTTGCCTTCACACTGTGGTCCAACTCAGTGGGGTTTAGGTCAGGTGACAGTCACAACACTTTTATTTTAATTAACCCTTTTGTGTTTACTGTATAATCCCATATGCATTCCTTCATAGTTTTAATGTCTTCAGTATGGATCTACAATGTAGAAAGTAATAAAAATAAAGAAAGACCTCTGAATGAGAAGGTGTGTCCAAAGTTTTGACTGGCACTGTACATGAATGAAGTTGTAAAAAAACACCAAACCCTACAGTTTTAAGGTGACTCCAGTGGCACAACACCTACTGTAAAATGATCTGTTTACAAGGTCCTGACAGGTGCTAGGAAGTAATGACTCTCCCATCTTGTGTCTGAAGCCAAGATGGAAACAGCGTGAGGCAGTTGGAGTGCAATCAAAGCTCTTTGAGAGGAGGAAGGACAGATAGGGTCAGTGGTTTGGCGTACAAATCTTTTGATTCTCCCCTCTGTCAACAGCAGTCAGTGTAGTTGGCTGTGAACAGGTGTCAGGTCAGGTCATGAGGGACTGACGCAATTTTTTTTTTCCAAAACTGTCCTTAGTCTTGAATTTAATTTAAAGGTTTTAAATATATTTTCCTCCCTTAATTAATTCATTTAGCATTTTTCACTACAGAGCCCTCCTACATTGTTCTGGTTATTCAGTCATTTTTGGTTTTGAGTTTTAGTCAATACCATCAAATTTAACGCAAGCACTATCACTGCTCATTGACTCATAATGTCCTTTCTAATAAAAATGTCAATGCACTGAAACAAATGCATAATTTTTCACTGGTTAATCCATTAACTCATTTTAATACCACTTGTCTAGATCATAATTTTTAATTATACATACCATTAGCATAACACGTAATAAAATACAATCCTAGGTCATATTACTCAGATACTAGTTTGGATTCCATGTGATATTAAAAATGCTTGATTTTAGGCATGACTGTGTTATAAGCTCATCCAAATATAGCTTTTCTATCTAAACTTAGGTCAAGCTTAACCACATAAATGGCAAATTATATAGAAGTAATTTAGCAATTGTTGTACGATCATCTGCATAATGACATCATCCCTAGATGAACCAGATAAAACAATGCTTGTGTGACCATGACATGTCGGTTGAAAGAGTGATGTTTAAAAGCTGTTTCATCACTTTGCACCATCAAGGCCTGCAGCTTACAGATCTGTGATTGAAGATGTTCCCAGATCTCAGGATCTTTGGATGAGATATTATGACAGCTTCTGCCTTTGAGGGCACTGTGGTCTTGTACACACACCTCAACAAATGAAGTACCATAAGTTGAATTTAAGTGATTTTAAAAAGATGTTCTGCTGACCTTTAATGTTCTGTGAACCTAAGGGTTGGGACTTGTTTGACTCCTGGAACACTTGACATCTTGTAAGAGAAGTGAAAGGTGAAAGAATAACAAATAGGAGGAGATGGAGAAGTGGAAGGAATAAAGCAGGTTGTGCAGGAGCATATGGGAATGATGAGAGATGGGAAAACAGGGCAAGAGGAGGTGGAGACTGGGAGAGTGAGATAGAGGAATTGCCCCCTAGGCACTCTTCAATTTTGCCCTTATGATGGGAGCATATTTCCCCTGTGCTGTGACCATCATCTCTCTCCCTCTCCTTCACAGTTGCTCTTGTGCTCTCTCTCCCTCTCACTCTTGCATTTCATCTCATTCTTTCTTGCTGCATTTCTGCAACATTTCCCTCCTGTGTCACTGTTCACTGCTCCTCACAGGCATCCTAAGATACCTTCCACTGTCAGCCACCTTCGTCAGCTCCTATTTTTATGATGGAGTGTGTGTGTGTGTGTTTGAGTATATATCTGCAGCGAACCCACCTGCAGCACCATGTTTGTAGATTAACTTCTGCCAATTTCCACCTGCAAGTCTGTTACTACATCCTCATCTCACATAGATAAGACAGCAGGTACCAGCTCAGTAGATGTGCTGCATTAAAAAAAAAAAACGTGCCATTATATTTTCCTCTTCTCTTCATATTTCATTTCACTTCTTCCACATCAGCCTCCCTCGCCACATGTGCAGATCTGATGAGCTGCAGCCACCCAGCTGCACTCACATTTTACAGGTCCTCTTTCTCAGGTCACCCTTGAAATGTTCCATCTTTCCCATCATCCTTGATTCTTTCAGGATCATGATAGGTTAGCTACGGCAGTCACCCGGCTGCCAGGGAAGTGTGTGTTTGTGTGCTTGTGTGTGCGCGCGCTCTGTGTGCTGTCTGTGCATATTAGAGAAAGACAGTGGAAAAATGAAAATAGATCATTCATGGCTAAAAGCTGAGAAGAACAAATCAGTCCTCCTGCCAGATTCCCAGCATGCGTGTCTCTCTGGCTGGCAAAGATGGAGGCGCATGCCAGCACACAGCTGAGCCAGTCCTCCATTATTTCCCATTCCCATATTTATACATTTCACCATTGTCTGCCCCACATATCATTGTGAGTGTGCAGAGCTCCCGCTGGTTAATAGCATCTTTGAAGTCGACTGCACTGGTCCATATGCAAAGATACCAGACTAATGAAAACTTTCCCATTGTTTGACTCCAATTCTTAAACGGCCTCTGAGCAGTTCACCTTCTTGAATGCGAAAATGAGTCGACATATCTGCCCCTGACCAAGCTGTAGCTCGGTTCATTGTATCAAATGTCAAACAAAGTGCGACAGCGTTCAGGCACACAATACACACGGTCATGCAGCATTGGCCCGTTTCAATAAAAAGCCAAGACTGTGGCTGCCTCGTCCAAATGATTGTCTGCTATTGTCTCCCATTACTGTCTGGTAGAAAACAATCTGAAAAGTCCTATTTAGAGTAGTAATCCTTGAATTTGACATATTCTCACAGAAGAGTTAGACATTTTGGAGAAAGTCACTTACTTGTTTCCTTACCAACAGTTCGATGAACCACCCACCTGTCACGGGTCTGTGGAAGTAAATATGAAGCTACCACTAGCAGACAGTTAACACATCTCAGCACTTTGCACCCAAATAAAAACTGCAGTGTACAAAAAATGGGTCTTGAATGTTGGCACATAGCCTGCAAAAATCCAAACATGTCGTTTTTGCAAATAGTTTTTTGTATGGATTACACAAACAAGATATAATGTGTTCAGTAGTGAGCTTTAGAGGTGCTGAGGACCTGTTTCCGGTCTTTATGTCAAACTAAGGACAGACTCTTTAAGAAAGCAAAAAGAAAAAGAAGTTTAAGAAAGTGGAAGTGGAAAAAAATTCAGAATAAAGTGTGCATTTCTACTGCAGCTGGTTTCTTTGTGTGGATAAGACACATTCTCTGTGGCTGGACCCGTGCACAGAAGTAACTACATCATACTCGTCAAAGTAGAGGTGTGCTGATGTCATTCTACTCCACATATGCCTAATACACTACATCTAATACCTCATACTACCCCATGTCGAATAACCTGAACTTTCACTTTAAGGTCTGTGTTTCAACCAGACCTCCTGAAAATGTGACGTTTTCAACATCTGGCATCATTTCGGGAGTTGAATTTACAGTATTTCATTGATGTGAAACGCTCTTTGACCCACAACAGAGACAGCAGAGAGCGTTCAAACCCAGCTGTTAGCAAAGTGGGTCAGAGCAGCTGCCATGATCACATGAATATTTAAAATGAAACAGGTCCCGACTGAAGCCTCTGTCACAATCATGTTGATTTCAAGCACTGTGAAACAATGACAGTATGTTGTACAGCTCTGACTCCCTATACTGCTCCTCAATGTTTTACCCACGTAAAGAGGAGGAGAGGTGGTGTCCGAAAGAATGGAAATATAGAAAAATAATGGCAAGTATAGGTATTGTCAAATGAAGTATTGGCAGGCCATTCTATTTCTATTCTATTCTCTAAAGAAGACGCATCTTGAAAGTCTCTGGATAAATGTGTGTGCGCTTAATGCTTTAATACCTCAATTATCGAACAAGAAATGAAGAAGAGAGAACAGTGAGGGATGACAGATAGATCAGTCGAGGCCAAGAAATGAAAAATGGAAACAAACTTTGTAATTAACTCAACACAGAGAAGCGCTGACTGGCAGAGAGCCAGATGGACTGACAGGTTAAAGAAAAGAAAAGAAAAACAAAGAAAGGAGGAGAGCATAGGAAGAGAGAGAAACATGACTGGAGGATGGATAGAAGTAGGTCAGGAGGAAAGACTGAGAGGAGAGGGAACCGTGTGCAGGGATGGATAGGGAGAGGGAGATGAAGGAGACTGAGAGCCAGCGTTCAGCTGCGCTCTTCCTACCTCTGTCTTTTCTTTCTGTGGCATATGGGTGTCTTTTAAGGGTGTGCACACATCCACACACACAGACAGGTGTGTGTGTGTGTGTGTGGTGCTGTGATTGACAGCTCCTAGCCAGCAGCCTCTCTCCGAAGCCAAAGACCTCATAATAAAGAGAACATGTTTTAATTTACTCCTCTAGGCAAAGCAGCACTGCTCACTTTGCTGTCTATTCATAAACAGGGACACACACACACACACACACACACACACACACCTGTCTGAGTGTGTGGATTAAAAGAACAGCACTGCAAAAAGAAATACCTGTCTCAACAAGCTATTTGATACACCACTCTTCCCAGCCCATGCTCCATCCCTCCACCAGGTTTTGTGCAAATCAGTTCAGTTCTTTTTGCGTAATCCTGCTGATAAATAAACAAACAAAGAATCAAACAGACGGATGAAAACATAATCCCCTGGGTGGAGGTAGCCATTTATTCTCAAAGTAAACAAAATAAAAAACTGAAGAGTAAAGACAGGAAAAAAATCGTTCCACCAAAAGACATTTTCTGTCTAAAAATATCCAATATTTCAAAATAAAAGCACAAATTTGAGGAAAGAAATTCAACAAATATTAAAGCAGATTTGTTGCAGCACTGTGTCTCCACATATATTTTCATCATGGATGTTTTTTGCAGTGCAATGAACATACACACAAACACACACGTACCCGCATACACATGGTGAGAGGGTCAATATGAAGCGGCTCCATCCATCCAGGTTCCACGGCTGTCTGAAATCTCTCCACGGAGGGATGCTGACTCGGAGAGGGCCGTCGTCACGGCTACACCAATGACACGGCTGGATGTGGGGGAGCTACTTGGGTGGCGGCTCTCATTCAGCCAATCAAGGCAAACAGGCCATGCTCTATTTAATGATTATCCCAGCATCTGTCCCCTATCTCTCATCTCTGTGTGAAAGCCGGCAAAGACGAGCACAAATGCACTCGCAGGGGCTCAGACAATCCATCCAGGCAAGCGGCTCCATTCTGGCTTCCATCGAGTAATTTCATCTCAATTTAATCGCACTGTGTGCATTTTAAACAGGCTGCGTGTCTGTGATTCATTATATAGTTAGTGGAGAACATAGTTAATAGAGGATGTGATTACAGCCGCAGCAATTAATGCCAGTCCAATAAAATACATGATTACCACATTTGGAGTGTAATCTCAGTTGTTATCCATGTGCTGAAAAGGCAACACAAAGATAGGCTTCATCCTCTTTCCATTCTGTTTACCTTTACTTAAAGCAACCAGAGTGTGTGGGTAATAGGGTTTGCATTGTTCCATTGTTCTTGCCAGAGCTTCCCAAGCTGTATTGGTTTCATTTCCTGCATTAGTTTAGTGGAGTGTATCCAGCACAAGGCTTCAGTAGGGCTGGTTTCTGCCCAGTCACCTGGATATTGTGAATCGTGATATTGTTCAGCTGCTACTCAAACAGTGAAATTGCTTTAGAATTGGTAACACAGATAGTATGGGACAGCAAGGAGGAAACTCAAGGGGGGAAGAGAAAGGCTAATATTTTTTTTGATTCATCAGCCCAGCAGCTTTTGAGATGAATGAGAAGAGAAAAGCTGACTGTGGCTGCTTATTGCAGCCTGCAGGATGAATGCTCACCCTTGCTCTGTTTGTCTTTGGTTGGGTAAAAAAAAATGAAGTGCACTATCAATAAAAATGATAATCAGAAACTGTTTGCACATTTAATTTATTGAACCACTTGATAGAGGAGACATCAAGTCTGTTTATTTCTGTTGTGATTCATTTTCTAAGTCATACTGAAAATTACTCTCCACTGAACCTCCCAACTTTGTGTCTGTGTCTGTGACAACAAGAACATCAAATAAGTGAAATATATATCTTTATTCACTCAGAATCACATATTTAAAGTGTTATAGCACTGATATTTCTCTCTGCATATGAACATTATGTCAAAGGAATTATCATGATCATTGTGTAATGAGACAGTAAATTGTTAGTGATGTGAAAACTGAGCACCAGTATCTACATAAATACACTGTGTCCACTCCTGGTTCCTGAGATGCTAACAGGTCAATCCTTTTCTGCCTCCAGGTGAGACTGGTGCAGCCCTGTCACGCCCACAGCGCCCCCTTTCGGCCCGGACGGCCCACCACGCCCCGGCGCCTATGAAAGGGTACCATGTCAGCCGTAGCATGTCCCAGCATTCCTCCAGTGGTGGCGGAGGAGGCCCCTGCCACTGCACGCCTGAGGACTGTGATGGCCCGGGTAGAGACTACTACCAGGGTCACAGCGACGGTCACTATTATCCTCCGGGAGGTCCAGCTGAAGCTCTGGCATTGGAGAGGCACCATTCCCATTCTCATTCCCACTCCCACAGTCATTCTGGCACGTTCCCTCGCTCCCACCCCAACCAGCACCCAGCTCTGCAATCGTTTGATTCTTGTGAGGAGTGCCTGTCCACAGGCCATGGAGGGAAGATGCACCGCATCCCCCAAACCTGATGGATCAGTTTGAAAAGCAGGTGCCGTTTCATCCTGATGGCTTCCACACGCTGCAGTACCAGCGCACTGCTAGCGGGGGTGCTGAGCCACGCAGTGAAAGCCCTTCTCGTATCCGTCACCTAGTCAACTCTGTGCAGCGCCTCTTCGCCAAGTCCCATTCCTTGGAGGCACCATCCAAACGTGAATACAACGGCACAAGAGGAGGTGGGGACTACCGTGGCGAGAGAGGAGGGGGCCACAGGAGCGGAGGGGAGGACAGTGGAGGCCACTACTCTGGCCACCAGTCTCGGTCCACCAGGAGGAGCAAATCTCGAGAGCGTAGCAAGAGCGGAGACTCACGGCACGAGTCGGGTAGACGCCACCGCAGCAGGACAGCGGGCTGGTGGAGCTCTGACGACAACCTGGACAGTGACAGCAGCTTCCTGGTGAGTGGTGGGAGGCGAGGGTATCCCAGTGGACATGAGAGCCTGGATGCTGCCATCCAGGAGCTCACCATGAAGAAGCCCAAAGAGCGCGGTGGAGGGCCAGGGCCGGGGCCAGGTGAGTGCATGGCCTGCACCACAATGGCTCTTGCAGGGAGTGAAGGTGGGGGACACCATGGGCACCACGGCCACTCCCTGAAGAGAAGCACCTGGTCAGCCATGACAGTGAGTCAGGCAAGGGAGGTGTACCCTTCCAGCCGCGGGGGAGGAGCCTATAACAAAGCCCTTGTGCCCATGGAGAGCAAGCTGAAGGAGAGGACCTTCCACTACCTGCAGGTATGTGCACGGCTGCATGTCAGCCAATATGCGTGTGTGTGTATACGTAGGGAATATAGTATTTGTTTGCTGCTCACTGAACTGCAGCGAAAGGAGCCATATTTCTTATATAAAAAAAGATGGAAAAACATGACCTTTTTTGTGGATTCATTCACTCACAGTTGGTTCATACACAGGTATTTACTGTGCTTTGAAGCCTGGCACAACACAATAATTCTGAATTGCCTTTTTTTATGTTTTCATGAAAAGTATAAGACATGGTGTGACACACATGAGTCTCTGAAGCAAAACAGCTCAGATCTTAAAGGTTTAAATGTCCACCTGAGCCATACACTGGACTGACTTGGTATTTTGTTAAAAACAGTGATTCTCACCCATGCAGTGACTATCTGATCTCTCTCCAAACAGTCCCCTCTTCCAGATGCCACACTCTGCCTCTCACATGCAATTTTACCTTTTCCCTTTCTCTTAATTTATATACATGAATTCTCTAAAATGAAAAGCTAATGGCTGTTCCAGTGTACCTTCAAAGGCAGCTGAGAGCACACACACACACACACACACACACACACACACACACACAAACGAGCATGCACAAAGCTCCAGCTGTGCTGAGGTAGAGCTGCCATGCAGGCTGTGTTTCTACGGAAACAGCAGGTAGCCACAGGAGTCCCTGGTGTTTTTCCAACTCTCATTCTTTAGACACAGCTGAGGTCTGCTGATAGAAGAGACAGCAAGATGAGGGCTGTGTGTGTGTTTGAGGTTTTAAAGGACAAACCCCACACAATTTGCCTCTGAGCCTAAGGGCTACCATCACATTCACACCTTAGGACACGAAATGAACTTCCCCTTTGCAGCTTTTCTCATATCTTCAGGCGTCACTTGCAGTTTTGTCAGGAGAGGGGACACAGTGTGTGTGTGTGTTTGTGGATTTTGTGCCCCGGTCAGATGTGCTAAAGTCAGCCAGACTGAACCATGGCCTCCAATCAGACAGCTTCCTGGAGCTGCTGATATAGAGATGTCCACCAGGACCAGACCTCAGGACAAACAGAAGCGCAGGTGCCATATTGAAGCAGCAGCTCTGACCAGAAACCTGATTCTCTATAAGCCAAACTTAAAACATTCCCTCCCAGAGTGTGTAAAAGCCAGATCATAGAACTGTAACAGTACAGTAACAACAGAACAATAGAACTGTAACAATAGAACTGTGCAATTTTCAATATTATTTGCAATAACAATGGATCATATTAGACAAATATTGGAGGGAATTATCACCAAACTATGCAATTCCTCACACTTCTGCAGGGCTTTATATCCTCTTTAGCTTCTTGTTTTCTGGTGAATACCTTTACTGTTTTTCACTCTCATCATTTTCTGGTGTCAAACCCACAGCAGACACACCAAGTCAGATAGCTACTGTAACTCCAGGAGTCGGTCTCAAACAAATCTGAGATGAAACTTAAAAAGTGACTAGAAACACCACTTCGCATAGGTGCTGATGTTGCTCTGTAGGGCTGGATGTCTACGATAACTTAAAATAAAAGATGCTGTTACTATAAATTTGTTTCCAGCTTGTTTCCAGTTTCTCAAATTAGCAAATTGCAGTTTGACTTCTTCACCTTCCTTAAACATTCTTCACCAGACAAAAAAATCAAAATGCTAAAATGTTCTATACCAAAAAACACGGTTGAAGAACATGTATGTTGTAACTCTTACAACTGTATCCTACTGTTTAGCTCACTCAGTCAGTGCGTTTACATATACAGCTAAGTCGAGCTATGCTCATAACTCAAGTTGGGCATCTCATCAAAGTTCTGTCGTTGTGCCAGTTTACATGCAACAGGGAAAATCGAATCGAACGGTGTCCGCCTCCTCAACATAGGTGGCGGTATGCGTCGTTTCAGCAGGTTAATATGGACTTCTTTCCAGTCAACTTTTTGTCACTTAGTAAATAACTGGACATAAATTACTTCCCGACCAGATGTGCCGGTCCGGGCCGGGTTCAGGCTGACAGTATAAACAAACGACTCCGGTCAGGTCGGGCCTTTGTGCCGTCTCTACTGTTGTGAAGCATATGCACATGCATTGTCCAGTTTTAGTCAGTTTGAGGCGTTTACATGCCGAAGAAAACCGGTTTCCAGTTGTATTATCTGGGTGTTTTAGTCAGATAAGGAGAAGTCCAGTCTTAGTCGGACTAACGCGTTTACATGCACTTTAGTTGTCCAGTTATAATCGGATTAAGGCCATAATTTGGTTTTTTCAACTGTCATGTAAACATACTGAGTGTGTGTCCACTCCAGGACATGAGCCACCAAAGTATAATTTTGAACAGACGCTGTTGATCCTGACTGGAGAAGGAGGTAAGAGATTCTTACAAACATCAAACTGTACAACCGTAATGGTTTTAAAGTCACAAAGTATCTGTCTATGTTAGTCTTTTCCTCAGTTATTTATACTTCTTTAGTCCTTGAGTGTTGACCCATTGTCATGGGAAGTCCATTGCAGTTAGTTGGGCAGCTTCTTCTTCTTTACTTCTTCCAACACTTTCCAGCTTGGGGGCTTTGGATATGCTTGAGTTTATTAGTTTGCTGCCTACAAATTGCAAGTGTCTCTTCAATGTTCTGTTGAGCTTTCAGCCCAGAAGGCCTGAGTGAAGACAGTGAAAGCGCATATTTGACAAGCCAATGACGATTTCCCTTGGGAGATTTGGCCTTGAGTTTCCAGGAAGACCTATGGCAGTTATTTTTATGGGCCTACCCACAATAAATCAAAATGTGATTGGTTAATTCACCTGTCACTTTCCAAACAAACACATAGCTGTGGGGGCTTCAGGCTTCAGGCCTTCTGTCCTGGTTATGAATTCCTAACCAGTGAATGAGAGAGTCAGCTAACCTTTTATCTGCCTACAACAACAACTAAAAAAGGAAAATTTGATTGGGTGACTCAGGGTTTTCATGCTCTTAGAACAGTAGTCCTCTCACTTCTGATGCAAATTTAATAGTAAATACAGCTAAAATAAGAATTAGAAGAGAATATTAAATTAGAATCAGCAGATTTTTTTTTAAATGAAAGACATTAAAGTGATATTTGAAATTAAAAGTTTGGTCTTCTCTTTAGGCTCAGATGTTGTATAACAAAGTAGCTATCCACAACAACTGCACATTGAAGTGATGAGTTTTTGAGACACTGACATGTTTCCACACGCTTATCTCAACAAGTCCACACCAAGAAAAACAAGAGACCAGTGAAGCAGGTCCAAGTGAGAATTTAAGAAAACTAAAATGACTGTAGTCTGAATTACAGTGGTCAGAAACAAAGGGACATGGGCATAGATTTCTTCCATGGTGTCAGTGGCAGTCATGATGTGTGGCATCACAACCCACCCAACACCATCTCCATTCTAAGCCTTTCTCTGCCCCTTAGCCTGTGTCTCGTAGATAAGGAATGACAAAAACAAGAGTATGGAGCAAAAGTGAAATAAAGACAGAAACAGTGAGTGATAGAGATAGATAAAGAGAGAGAGAAAGAGAAAGAGAGAGAGAGAGAGAGAAAAAGAGAAAGGTGGAGGGATCCAGAGATAGCACAGCCAGCTCAGGGATAGAGAGGAGATAAAGGAGGTGATGGTAGCTGAGGGGCAAAGCGAGAGGAGGAGTTAAAGCACTGGATGAGAAAATGAGAAAGATAGTGGAAGGCCAGGGGGATCAGGAGATTAGGCTGAATCATCTTTTAAGTGATGACCTTAAAAACACACACTCAGCTGGATGCCAAACCCTGGGGCCTTGACTATGTGTGTGTCAATGTGTGTGGGTGTTTTCATTTGGTTACTGGATAAATCCTAAGGTTTATTCATAGTCGAAGTCAAATTACCTCCTACCGCAGCACTTGATACCAGCAACTGAAACATTCATGATTTTAACAGTGAGTCCGTCATTATTTTTGTACTTCAAAGTACTGCAGTTCCCGTGGCAGTGCAGATACTCAGTGTACTTCTGAATTTGCCCTCTGCTAATGTCAACCAGGTCATGGTTGGTTGTTCAAGAAAGGGCTGAGTCAACAACTGAAGGTCTGAACTGAACAAGTGTCATGGATCAGAGGAGCTCACGCTGGCCTTAATTTAACCCTTCAGACTCATCCATCGTTAACTTTTAGCTTTTAATCTGCAATCTTAGCTGTCTTTAAAATGTTTGCTGTTATTAGAGACATGAGCTCTCCACCATAGACTGGAAAGACATGGCCTCTATGATGTTATCTGTAGATTTTTGAAATACATTTCTGAAGCTCAGAGTGGGCTGCTTCGCTGTCAGCATCTTGGCAGTGCCGGACTCGCCTCTAAACATGGGCAAAGAAGTGGGGTGTGTGTGCAGCTGTGGAGACTCTGATGCATGCTTCATGAACACCCTCAATTTTGCAGAACTTAAAGCCTTAATAAAATTCAGAAGGGTGAGTTAAATCCAGTCTCCAGATACAGTTGTCATGAAGATGCAAATTAGCTATGGAGACCAAAACTGTTGTTTTACCAAGTTTGTAAAAATGTTTGTTTCTGCTTTTAAGTTGAAATTAATATTAGAGTCTATGGGGATTGGAGCCAACCTCAAGTGGCCATATTAGCAACTGCAGTTTTGAGCACTTCTGTGTTGGCTTCATTTTTCAGCCATCGAGCCCTTGCTCTTTACTCACCCATTCGTTCAAACAGCAGTGGTAAGTGGGCTTGCGGGACACCGTATACTTTAAAGTTCAATGAAAGCTGAATCTGAATAAACACTGTTGAATACGTTTATGTTCCAAGGCTGGATCTCCAGCTATTTGCATGATTACAAATGTCAGTGTGATTTTGAATTAGGCTTTCGCACTCTGGAAGTTTCACCTCAGCTCTCAAGATGCAAATTAAAGCTGCATTAATATCTTTTCTTTGAACAATGCCTGAAATGACTATGACTAATGTCAAAGGTTTTACTTTTAGCGACACAGCCACAGGGATTCATCAACAAATTCTCCTCAGCTTTTCAGCCACACATTGTTTTAGTACCTGTTCTCTTCACATCTAACCTCGTTTGGTCGGCGAGTGCATTTAATGAAAACACAGACTCTTTCATCATCTTTCTGTCTTGCTGGCTCTGTCTGCCAAATCAGTCGACATATGAATGTGTCAGAAAAGTTTTCACCCTTCTGTTCACTGAACAAGCTGAGAGCTTAAACTGTTTTTCTTTGGAAAAACTCCAACAACAGACCGTGAGACCAGGGAGCGGTAACATTTTTAAGAGTAATGAAAGCATTCCGACATCATACATTTTACATGAGGGCTGCAGTGGGAACCTGTCACTTGTTTGGTTTCATGCCATTGCTCTTTATCAGTTTTCCATGTGTTGTCTTCCTCTGTAGTTTCTTGTCTTGAGTGTGTCCTTGTGTGTGTGTTTTTCATTCTGTTTTCTCATAGGACTCCTTCGCTTGCCTGTCGGTCTCCCTGCTCTCTGTCTGCTATTCTGCCTCTCTGTTTCCTATATGTCTGTCTCTCTACATGCACCCGCCTCTCTTGTCTGTCTGCCTACATTTCGTCCATCTGTCTCTCTCTCTCTGTGTTCATCTACCTGTGTCTCTGTGTATTCATTTATTTGCTCTGTCGGCCTTGCCTCTGGCTTACGCTGTTTTTCCTTCTCTGTGTCAGTGTTTCTCCAGCTGTCAGAGTTTCTCTCTTTCTGTAAGTCACTTTGTCCCTTTCTCTCTTTCACCGAGACCATCTCCCATGTGTATGCATATACTGTATGTGCATGTGTGTTTGTGTGTATGTGTGCGCACGTGGGTCTACATGCTTTCATCGTGTGCATGAGCCTGTTTGTGCCCTCTGTGTTGGTGTGTTTGTTTTACCACCCAACACTGTGTGCACATGTGCCAGAACTGTGGGTCTGAATCATTGCTGTCCTTCTGTTTGAGGTGTGAAATATCTTTCAGTGATGAAATATATTTCTTTTTGGAGAAGTCATTCAACTTTGATAACAGATATTGGGAAGAAATTGCCATCAGTGCAGGGCAAAACATCTTCAATATCTCAACTCTGATTAATTCCCATTGTGATTAATTACTTTTCACTTAACAGTTGGTGTAAACGAAGAATGCCTACTTACTTTTAACTCATACCAACTCTGTGTTTAATCCATTTATAGAGAGTCTTACTAAAGAAACTTCCATGTGTCAGCTCAACATGGCTGCACACTATCACTCATTACATGCTATATTATCCTCCTGACTCATTTCTATACTCCCTACATGAATGTGTCCTAGGTCCCCTCAGAAGACTGGGGAGGTGGCTATGGAGGTGGTGGTCCAACCGACAGTGGAGGGGAGATTCCTTGCCGTCGCATGCGAAGTGGCAGCTACATCAAGGCCATGGGTGACGACGACAGTGCCGACTCAGACACCAGCCCCAAAGCCTCACCCAAGTCCACCCTGATTGCTCAGAGGGACGCCTTTAGACGGTCTATAAGCATGGATCAAAGGTCAGGTGTCATAAATGTCAACTTTAATGTTGAAAGACGTTAGCTTAGTTGTGCCAAGTCCAGTTTCTAAAGTTTTGTGAAGTGTTTGCTAATATTACAGTTACATGATACCCCTGCTAATCTGTTGTTATTAATCTATAGAAATTCATGCTCTGATTTTTTTTGTTTTCCAACATGCAGCAGCATCACAGTGTTTGACTGTGCTGTTTAAGTTAGTATGTGCTGGATGTAAACTGGATGTAGACAAAAAAATTATTAATCAAAAAAGACCTACTCCAATGTCCATAAAATTTGGGGAAGAGATGGAGTGGACTCTTTTTTTTATGAAACCCCAAATAATCCCTTTAACACCATCAAGATTATTTTCTCAGATTTTGGATAACTCTGTCCAGAGACACAGAAGTATTGGCTAAGTGAAACAGTATCAAACTGGTGCAGGGATCCTACAGTACCATATTCCACAGTAGATCTTGGTAACCTTGAATGTGTCATCGCTCATTCAGACAAATAAAAGTATCTTGAAAACTGCATTTTGTCACAGTGCAATAAGAAGAAGAAGTAAGAATAATGAATTATTACATCCACACAGTTGATTTACTATTAAAAGAGATGGAGCACTCATGTTTTTTACATATAGCCTACTCTATGCTGTTGTCAACATTTTCAGATGTAATTGCACATTACTCCAATACAGAAATAGCAAAAACCATATTTCAGATGGTTGAAGACAGTTTTTTCTAGTTATCATTTCATGTTCATTGCAACGCTCAAAAGGACTCCAAGAGTCATATAAGGTGACACAGTGACATTTTATTTGATGATCAAGGTTAATTGTGGTTAACCCGTGTGTTACAAATATGAGCTTTTGTCAAAAATAGCAAAGCTGCAGATTTTTTTACCAAATCATGACACTAACGAAGTGGGAAGTAGCTGTTTGTTTCAATATGCACAGTAGCTGAATGCTCAGTATGTGTGTTGTGTGTTTGATCCAGGTACTCATGTAAGCAGTGTACAGATTCCTACCCAAACAGCCGAACCACACCCAAAACCCACACCCGCTCTCGCAGTTACACCCGCTCTCTGACCAGCTCACAGGTAACAAACAGTACACTTTATTTGTGTCACTCTCTGCTGTGAGGTGTCTTAATTAGACTCAAGTGCCCTCATTTCTCTCCTCCAGCTGGGAGATACATTGAACCGTCAGTTCGAGGCAGTGTGTGAGACCATGTTTGGGGAGGTGGAGTCTCAAGCTGTGGAGGCCCTGGATCTTCCCGGTGTGTTCCGCACCCGTAGCCACAGCTACGTTCGTGCCATCCAGGCCGGATGCTCCCAGGACGACGACTGCCTCTCTGTCTTCTCCATGTCCGGCCCCCAGGGAAGCATCAAGGGCGGGGCCGGTGAGTGTGTGCATGTGTGCGCCCCAGTCTGTGAGCGTCTGTGTGAGTGTCAGAAGAATCTGCGCTTGTCTTTTATTTGCTGGCGACCAGGTGGACGACACAGTAGGACAGCAAGTTGGAGAAGGAATTTTATGACAGCTTGTGTCTGCTTACCTCAACAGAAGCGAGTTTACGCACTTACACACATATTCACCAACCCCACACTATCACACACTGCACACCTGCATGCAGTATGTGCATCCATTTTTAATTTTGAACTTTTTTCTTCCTTTGTTATTATAATTTATCACCCTTCTCCTCCCCCCGCAGCACTGTCTTTGTGTAGCACATATGTTTGTGCATGATATAAACATGGCGCCTGTGTATGCATACTCTTTCTCTGTCGTCCCTGTCTTGTCTCTGGATCTCAGCTCTTCCATCACTCTCTGGCTCAGTAATAGGTGCAGGAAAACTCATGAGTTTCAGTGTCTCCAGCTGCTTCTATCTGACTCCTCCTGGTATGATCACATTTCTGTGCCTTCTCTCTCCACATCACTCCATTTTTTTTCTGGAGCCTGTTTTTTTATTTCATAATAATTCCTCATAAAGAAATCCCCTGCTGAAGCCTAATATTCTCTCCGTTTGTATTTATTTGTCACTATGTGTGGGGGGTGGATGTTTGCTTGTGCGTGTTTGCACAGTAGACTGCAGAGCCACTTTAGTGCCTCACAGGACTCAAATTTCTAAGCTTAGACCAGCAAATCCCCCCTGAGATTTATTAAAGCCTCTGCAAAGTGTCATATATATCAGCCACAAATACACATGCACTGTACATACACTCAACGCATACACACCTACATCCATACATGCATGTATATACACACACTAGAGGTTTGAGCTCCGTGGTTTCAAGACGAGCTTGGTGGCAATGAAAATGTCTGGAAAGAAATGCATTAGAGTTTGATCCTGTATTCAGTGTAAATACACTGTGTGTGTGTGTGTGTGTGTGTGTGTGTGAACTCACATCTCCGTTTGAATGAAGCTGTTATGGGAAGAGACAGAATCTGTGCTTCTCATTTTAATATTTCTCTCAGGAAATTGCTTTATCTTCCTAAGAAGCAGAGTTAAGTTAGCTTAAGGGAGGAGGTTTTTCTTTTGCCACGTAAGTCATGTCTGTCTTTTCCACCACTTCACTCGCTGCCTCTCACTGAAATTCTCACCAAAAAGCAGAATGTTTTGGTGAAAAGAAATAGTGAGTCACACAAATGTCCATTATTTTGCCATAGTTTTTTCATGATTTAGTTTGTTTTTGCTTCCTTCTTCTTTGCACCAATGAATGTCCTTCTGTTCACTTCTGTCTTTCCTTTCACCTTCTCCCTCCAGTCTGTCCCTTTTGTAAGTATCCATCCTCCATTCTTATACTTCCCGTTGTGCTTTTAACAGCCCACTATGCCTCTGTCTTCCTTTCTCCCGCTCTTCTGACACTTCAGTCTTTCCTTATCGTAAAGGTGCTCCTCCCCCACTTCCACCCCGCATGTCCAAGTCTTCACTCTCAGTGCGGGCCCAGAGCAGCACCGAGTCCACCCAGGATGCTTACTTCCAGAGCAGTGGACAGTTCGCCTCAGGTTCAGGCCCCGGGCGCCCCAAGCAGCACAGCAACTCTGTAGATCTAGGCAGCTCTGACGGGCCTTCTGGTCGCTTCTCCAGAGGGGGCTACTACACTGCTACGGGCCCCGGACGTTCCAGGCAGCACAGTAACTCAGCAGAGAGCCTGGATGGGGTCAGGGGTTCACGGGAGCTGGTGCCCTATGGAGGGGGCCCAGGAGTCGGGGTCAGAGCCAAACACAGCAGCTCAGCTGACACTCTTCTGGAGGGGCCACAAAGGCCGGCCAGAGAGAGGGACGGCAGGGTTGGGGGCAGCTTGGGGAAATCAGCCTCTCTGCCTCAGAACAGCATTGTGCTGAGTAAAGCTGGAGGGCAGGATGAGGGACGAGCTGGGAGAAAGTGGAGTCCATCCATAGCTGTGCAGGTGAGAAAAGGCAATTTCATTAAAACCTGGGACCATAATGTAATATTAGTTTCAACTGTCACACGTGCCTGTCAGAGATAAAACTACAGCAAACAGACAGTTAGCTTAGCATTGAAACAAAATCTGTACATTTCCAATTTGCTTGTAATTGTTCTTTGTAACCAGCTTTTTCTTTACACTTAAGTGTATGTGTGGTAAACAGGTAACAACAACATGTTGTAGCATTTTGGGGCAAAACTTCTGCATTGTGACTATGGTGTTTTGTGGCTTTTTTTTTTCAAGGTGGACAGCTCAGAGACTCTGTCAGATTCAGATGGAGACGGCAAAGCTCTCACAGAGGTCCACTCTATAGGGGTCCAGGTGGAAGATGACAAAAGGTAAAGAAAGTACAACTTGTATTTAAGCCTGTTTGATCATTGCTGTCCCATGTAAGTCCATGCTCTGATGAATGTCTGGGAGACTGAAAGCTTAGCACAAGTGAAATTTGCACTGATTAAGTATGCGGGTATCTTACGTCTGGCCAAAGAAAGTTCATCTAAAATTCAAAGTTGGGGGGGGGGGGTTACTTTTGAATTCCCCTGAGACTTGTGTGTTTATTTTGCCTGACATTTACCCTGCCTTAATTACACAGACTTGCAAACTAAGACATGCAATTTGTTTATTTACTAATTCATCTTTGCCCCCCAAAATACGTGGCCTCATCAAGAGCTTGTGGTCGTCACACTGTAATTTATGTGAATAATTTTCATATATAATTTGAAAGAGCCTTCATCTCCCTGGCGCCCAACAGAGCAGCCACCTATGGTTGATTTCTTGGCTAGATCTTATTATTTCATTTAACATTTCATCAGACATCACAGCTTGAACTCAGTAACACTTTGTTCCAAGAATGTCTTGTTTTTCGCCATTAGCGACTGTAACCATGACTACTGCAATACATTCACACACTCGACATGACTTTCAGACGTGCAGCACTTCTCCCAGTTATATCCCGCATCGCTCACGGGTCAGACTCACGCGTGCATTCAAGCACTACAGCACCTCATACTCTCAAACCTCAAGCAGGAAGTGTGTGATCATGGACTTGTTAAAAATGATGGTGTGACTATCCCAGCTCAAACAGGACTCTGAAAAAATGATTTGAGAAAGGCATTTGCATGTAGTGCCGTGTGTAACTGGGATGGCTTCGGGCCTGCTGTGACTTTGTGTTGCAGGCGAGCTCGTTTCAAGCGCTCCAACAGTGTGACGGCGAGCGTGCAGGCCGACCTGGACCCTGAGGGCTTCCCGGGACTCACCATCGCCGTGCCAACACAGGACAAGAGTCTTCAGTTCGGCTGTTCATTTCAAAGGCACTCGTCAGAGCCTGAGTCAGCTAGCCAGTACACAGAGTGCCATCGCACCGTCCACACACAGGGCCAGTGGGCCTACAGAGAGGTAGGAAGGAACCTGCATTGTTTAGATGTATGCTTTTTGTCTTTTTGGAGATGCACACAACCCAGAGAGCAAAATACATCTGGCCCATACTTGGACTACATGCTTGGCCCTGTATACACCTGCTTCCACAGCCTGGATCCGGCCCAAACATCAGCATTTGTTTAATTTGACTGTCAAATAGCAATTCCATTTCTGGACCACTTCTAGGACACACAGATAATGTTGCAGTTGTTGGACAATACTGGAGGATAACAACAGGAATCTGCCCAGATTACAAAGTATATGGGCCAATCCCTGGCGAGGACCCAGACATATGTTGGCCAGAAGTTTAATTTTTCCATATGAACCAAGGAACCAATACTTTCAGAGTGAAGGTCATGTGGATGGAAACAGCTAGCTTTCTGTAGCCCAGTTAGCTTGTCTGTTTGTTCTGTAAAAAATATAAACAGTGAAATAACACATAACACAACTATAAAGCTCACTACAACAAAGAAAAAGAAAAGGACAGGTTTTTAATTGACCTGCCTCATTTCATATTTTGGAGGCTTTAACAACCATTCTCCAAAATATGACAGAGCATCTCGTAAATGAGAGTTTGAAAACTATGTTCAAGGACGCAGTCAATATAAATTACCTCCTTCCTTTATATTGTCACCCAGCAACCGTGATGCTGAAACAGTGCGATGCCAGTGTTATACAGAGATGGCAAACATTATTTTCAGTAATGATGAATGAGCAGAAATGGATCCTATGAAACTGAAGAACAGAGAATAATAATAAAACAACCATCAAACCCAGTGTCAGTATGGTTCATTAGACGAGACCTCTAGCAGATAATCTTGCTAGTGATTTGTTCAGTGACTGTTGTTCACAGGACCTGTGTATTTTTGGTTGTGGTGGTCTGCTCATTACTGCCATAAGCTATAAATTGGAGGAATTGGATTGAAACTTCTGGCAGGAATACAAATAGTGTTGTGAAGATGATACAAAGTAGAAGCTGCAGCAGCTCTGTAGCACTGGGAACGTTTTAAACCTGAAGAAAAACACATGTTTTTCTAATTTTTGTTAAAGTATTATATCATTATTAAGTCCAAATTCCCACGTGTCCAGTTTTGTCTTCTGTTATCCCAGGACTTTATCCAGAGTGGGTACACCACTGAGGCCTGCCCAGCAGACCCACGGCCCCACCAGCACCCACACTTGCCACCACGTTCCCACTCCCCTCTGCCCATCGCCTCCGAGCGAGCCTGGGCAGGGACGCCGTCCCTTGAGGGCCCCCGAAGCCTGCCCGATTCGGGCCGTGCGTCACCCTGCATGAGAGATGGAGAGTTCTTCTTACGCCTCCTGCAGACGGAGGTGGAGAGGATGGAGGGCTGGTGCCAGAACATGGAGCGGGAGGCTGAGGAGAACGAACTGCCAGAGGAGAGTGAGTTTGGGAAGAGGATCAAAAAGATTAGAGACAGAATAAACAATGAATAATTCTCGGATTTCTATTCTATTATGGACTATTTATGTGCTGTTTCCTCCACAGTTGTTGAGCTGATTCGAAATGCAGTTGGCAGCGCCCAAATGCTCATGTCTCAGAAAGTCCAGCAGTTCTTCCGCCTCTGCCAGCAAAGTGTGGTCAGTATGCATGATTGCATGCAAATTCATGACAACACGCATTAGGCACGGTGCCTGGTTTTGCAAAAATTCACTGCTGCTAAAAGTAAAATTAGTTTTGGCTGCAAAACCACTTAAATTTTGTCTTTTGTAACATTGTTCCATAAAGCCTTGTGTATTACTCAGTCATCCATCACATGTCTCCCTCCCTGCCCCAGGATCCAGCAGCCTACCCCCAGCCCACCTCTCAGGACCTGGCAGGCTTCTGGGACCTGCTCCAGCTCAACATAGAGGACATCAGGGTCAAGTTTCAGGACCTCCAAAGGATCAAGGACTCTGGTTGGAGGCTCCCACCTGAAAAGAAGGTGAGAGGCCCAGGGATCCGATCGGCCATGGTTTCCCTTCAGCAACCCCCCAGAGCTAAGATGGCAATGTGCAGAAGAGTAGCGCAGATGGTTGTGCCCTCCAAACCTTTGCAGGCTGTGAAAATACAGAACAGCAAGAGGAACTGAGCTGAGCTTTGCACAAGACTATGGAGTCTTATACTGCTAGAAGTGATTCTAACCACACCTGTAACTAGCATTTGCATTTATTGCAGCTGGTCAGACAGAGGAAAGTCCTTGACTGTTAAATTATTGTCTATAAAGATTAGACTACTCACTGATCAACTACATTAATCTTGATAACAAACTAACAATTGTTTCTCCTTTCTTCCTGTTCTTTTTACATTACTTTTCTTGACCTGTACCTCTCCCATTTCATTTTCTTTTTTTGTCTCCTGACTCCAATGCATGCTGGGATACTTCCTGATTCTTCCTCTTGAATCTTTCCCTTTGTCTGTTTTTCGCATTCACTTTGATTCACCAAATATGCTTTTTTTGCATGTAATTTCTATCATGCAACCTTATGAAAACCATTTTCCACCACCCGCCACGACAAACCCACTGTCCATTACATTAAATTCTATGTCTCATCATTGACGGCCTAGGAGGACAAGAAGCTTCCTCCTCCGTTACCAAAGAAGCCAGCAGGCGGGGTGAGCGGCAGCCTACGCGCCGACAGCGTTGGGGATGTGGGCGCCGGAGGTGGAGGAGGAGGGGGTTCAGGGGGCCTGGTGGTGCCTCGTGTGGGTGGACACACCCTACCCATCAGGGAGAAGTCCCTGGACCTCGGGGACCGTCAGAGGACAGAAGCGAGGAGGAGGCTGCTGCAGACGAAGAGAACCGCCTCCTTCAGGCAGAACTCAGCCACAGAGAGCGCCGACAGCATCGAGATCTACATCCCCGAGGCCCAAACTCGACTCTGAACGCAAGACTGTGGGGTCTCCCTGTCCACCTCCTCACCCACCCTCACCCCCCGCAGAAGCAGACCTGCACCTACTTTTGGATTTCCTGCAGGTCGTTGCTGTTTATCTGCCACCCATGGCATTTCCATTAGTTCACTCAGTACAGCTGCAAATCCCAACATATTTCTCATCAAACATGCAATGACAGCCATTTTAGTGTCTTGAAATTTGGACATTTTACTGACACCGCGGCCTAGACATGAAACGGTAGTTAGCATTAGTCCATTTTTTTTTACCACTAGTCAGCAGAGGTTCACGCAGTAGTAGCATGCCTGTGCGTGTTCACCTAGCACTTCAAAATAAAGGGCTTAACAGGCACGAAACCTCTGACAGAATATCCCTGTATGGATCCCTGACACCATTTGCAGCAGATTCAACACTGTATTATGTTTGTGGGGGTCTTGCGTCACAATCCATACTCTATCCATACTCTTCACTGATGCTTACATCACCATCAGTTTAAATGCCCTTAAAGTGAGATGGTCGGTGATCCCCAAAGAACATCCTCTAAGCCAACTACAGCTGGCACCTTTCACCCAGGTGCCATCTGTCCACCCAGGCGCTCGGTCAAAGTATATGAAATAATATTTTTTCTCTCCTGCCACCCCTCCATGTCCTGCGAATCCAGCGACTACCCTCACTGTTCAGCAGTGAGGCCATTTAAATGTGCAAGTGCTATTTGTACATAGTGTGCACACTCATGTTTGCCAAAAGGAGCTTTTGCAGTATAGCATCACAGCCTTGACAGCTAGAGAGCATCACAGACAAAAAAATAGATTAAAGAAGAATAGATCTGTTTGCTTTTTATGTAGTCTTACTCAAATTTGAAAATCAGGGGGTGGGGAATTTTTAGGGGAATATATTTTGGGTGGCCTTTCAGGACTTTACTGACAAGGCCCCCAGTTCACTGTGAGACTATAGCACCACCAAGTGGTCAAATGTGGGCCCAAACCAACACCAGTGGTCTGTAGAGAGTTTTCTCCACCTCAGTCAGAACAGACACTCTGATGAAACAGCCATGAAAGATGATCAAGTTTCTTTACCATTACTTTCTTACTTTCAGTCTGTTCCCATGACACACAACGTGTTTTCCTGTTTTTCTTCTAATGAGTATTATTTGAGCGGACTGAGTGGACTTAATCATGATAATTTTGCATAATTAAGAAGGCAGTGAGTCACAACGTGAGAGAGAGACAGAAGCGCCAAAGTCTTCAGTAGAATCCACTCACCTAACTTGAAGTCCTCTCATACACACTGCTGATGAAAGACAGAAGGAGCTAGGGAAGATAATGAAAGGAGTTGTAGTATGTAGCTCCCTCCAAACCCTTTCCAAAGAATCATCACAGAGAGCAAAGCTTCAGTTATGGTGTTCTAGAAATGAAGCAACTAGATAGTGTATTGCTGAGGTGAAGAAACACATGATTGGAGTTACACTTTATGTTTGTTGCACTATGTGTTCCTCTCTATTTCCTTCCTGAAGTCGTACTATCTGGTGTTTCCACTGAACAAAGTGTAGCATAAATTTAAAAGTTTTTAAGGGGGTCTCATCGTCTAATTTATGTCAGAACACACGTTTCTTATTTAAGTAGTTTGTGCGGCTGTTGAGTGTGAGCGTGTGTAGTGTGTGTGTGTGTGTGTGGGACAGAAGGGACGTATTGAAGCCCAATGAATACTAAAAGGTCAAAATCGCCCATTTTAAAGAAAAAAAATGACTAGCATGACCTGTTTATTTCTTTTCTAAAAGTTTGGATGGAACGTGTTGGAAAATGGGGATATTTTACTGGGAGATGTATATTTTATAATATAATCTACATTTCTAGATTAGTAGAGACTATGGAGTACAGTATATGTACAAAAAAGCATATATCAAATGTGAAATACTACAGTATTATTATGATAGATTATAGCATTGTGTGATACTACAGCTGTGTGGCATATCCAGACTCAGTACATGTGAAAAAGAATTTATGATGATGATGATGATGATGATGATGATTGTTGTTATTATTATTATCATTATTATCCTCAGTTTGTGAGTGTTGGGTCAGGTTCACAGGGTATAACTGGCAAGAGCGTTAATTGCCAATGATCCTCTCTAGGCCTACTGTATATCTATCTGTGGTTCTAACAACATATACTGCTGTATCTGCTCCCTGTACTTCCTCTTTAGAACCAACTACATGTGCCTACCAGCTATATGTGGAGGTTTCCTTTGAACACAGTTTACAATACATATATATATATAAATATATATAGATAGACAGAGAGAGAGAGAGAGAGAGAAAGTTATGTAAATAGAAAAGTATCAAATCTGCAGAGACTATTCTCAAAGAAAATGTTTTTATTGTACTGACATACCATCCTTTGTCACCCTCACCTTCACTTGCAATACGCTCATTAGACTCACCTAATTTTGTTAATACTGCATGTTTTATGACAGATTTAGCAGAAACTCGTTTTTGACTGATAAATGGAAAGCGAATTTTGTAGATTATAAACCTTTTTTTGTGATTGAAACAAAAAAAGTTTTCAAGATTTTACAATGCAGTTATTTCAGTGAGTCACGTCTTTGTACTAAGATTATATCCTTGGAGGACAGCGACGCTGGAAACCTTGAAACAATCAGAAGCAATCCACGTTTCCAATAGAAATCTCAACAGATCTGCTCGACAGCCTCCATGTATAACAAGCTGCCCTGGCAATGAAAGCAGTGTGGGCTGCAGCCTTTTATCCCCTTATCGCCTCTCCTCTTCTTCTTCTACCCTCAAACTTAACATCTCAGTGGTGTATGACACAGCCCACATCAAACAAAGCACAAAAGACCTGCTTTTATACTGTTACTCCACTGTGAAGGACTCTTGACTCCACCCTCAAACTCCTCAAACCTACACACAGAGGGATGGCAAGGTCTTTCCATTTCGGCCTTGAGGGATACCAGAAATCACAAAGGCTTGGATATGTATCCATGGTAGCAACTACTTCTTCCTCTTAACTTCTTGCTGACTTTCCCCTCTATACTTTCGATCATAAGTTGAGGTGTTGGCCAGCCACCTTGCCTTGAAACAGGTCCATTGCTAACACAATTTTTGCCAGTTGTGATTTCCACACTTTTTGTTCAGTGTCCATTCGTCCCGCACAGTATAAATACAGAGGCCTCAGCTAAATCTAGCACCTAGGTGTATAGTTGTACAAATCATCCTTGCACTTGCCAACACAAGACAAATAAATATGAACCCTATCACCACCTTCTAGAAGTGCAAAAACCCCACATGGGCAGCCAGATGGACAAGTCAACTCTGAGTACCTCAGTTTCTAGCAGCAGTGTCTCCAACTCCAACCCAGGCCTCTGTCCTCAGGGGATTCTCTCGCACCACACAACCGACAGACCCAGAAAACCCAGGACCAGAGCAATCCCGCAGGAATGTTGTCCATATTGTCTGAACAAAAGGAAGAGGTGGGGGGGTGCACTTGCTGTTTGAGTCCAGATTCTCTAGTAGCCATTCTCCAAGACTGGAGAGCAGCAGAGTCAAAGGTAGTGAAGGAGGTTGTGGCTGAGGCAAGAGCTCAACTGTAGCCATTGTGTGTGTGCTGTATATTGTGCATCTGCAACACAGTGGAGCGAGAGGGGATGATGTAGCAGCAGATTTGAGTTTTAGTTTGACATTTCTCAGATGCAGAGCTGCTCTGAAGGAAAAAGGCACTAACTAGAGCCATGTGCTGCGGCTGCTTCTTCATTACACTGTCCAAACATGATGTTGTGAACATATTGTGTCAATTTTGTCAGCAGCTTAATTCTTTTAATTCACTAGCAACAGTGTGAAATGTTTAAACTTAGCTTAGACAGCTTTTGGCTGTTAGTGTTTCCACCCACAAATTTACATTTTTTTTTTTATGATTGTGTTTGATTTGTAGATATGACAACAAAACACTGGAAAGTCTGAGACTGAGAGTTGACTGATGAAATAAAATCCAACAAAGTGCTATGGAAATAGACTCTAAGACAATAAATTAGGACACAGATAGATTATGAAAACATTGATTATTTGGGGTTTTCAGTGGACTGCTTAGCTAACCATTCTCAAATTAACACAGGACAAACATATTTTACTGCTGTAGTGTAAAAAGTGCCTGACTAGAGCTCTGTTTAATCTCAATGTCCTCAACTTTGACATAGTAGTGTGGGTGGAAATGTACCATAATACGCATTATCTGTTGCTGCAGCAACACATATGCATAATTTACTGTAATACTTGTGCGAAATTATCCTCTCAGAAGTTTTATTTTCCCTTTGCCTCCAGAGCAGCTCGCACCAAGATGTCCAACTCAAACTCTAATGTGCCTTTAGCACTGAAGTGTATTTGCATTTGTACTGCATTGTTGCTCTACAGTACACACACAGGTAACATGGGTCAGAGACAACTGAGCAATTACTGTGTAATTAAGACAAAAAATATACCCTGCCACCCTCATGTTTACAAAACTGTAAATACATGTTGCCATTGGACATTGTTCTTCTCAATATTACATATATTGTTATTACAATATCATTATTATTAATATGATTATTGTCATTAAAGGATTAATTATTGCCATTGCCACTCTCATTATTATTAATGGTGTTGTCAATTATAGCTATGGGTAAACCTTGTTCTGTATTCAAGGGTGAGTCTTGTGTACAATAACAGAAAAAAACTAGTTTAATCTATGATGACAAGTCTTAAATCGCTGCTACTAAGGAGATGGAGTAGAAGAAAAGCAAACTGACAATAACTCTGGGAAGACATTTTTCTCTGGGATCAATGATGGACACTCCTGTGTGGAGTGAGAGATCACCAAAAGAGGAAAGCAAGTGTTGAACAGACTGACTGAAAGGAAGATCCACACCTTCTTTCTCCATGTGCTTTTATTCCACTCTGAACTCTTACTTCTACCAGAGGAGGCAAAACACCGTGGACATCAAACAGACTCTCCACTCTCTGTATTCTACTCTATACAGTAATGTAGCAAAAACGTAATAGCCCTCCAGTGTCTACTCTCTCTCCACCTGCCCTCCTCTGTCATCTCTTTGTTGTATTCCTCACTGAACACCATGATTTTTAGTCAGACGGGTTTGATACAGCGAGCTTTTCTGTCTTTAAGCTCAGCTTTATCCTTGAGTTCTCTTGTTTTATACACATTTGATTCAGTGCCAAGACAGCATATTGTACATAGAAACATTTAATGCTTTTGTTTTTTCCTCCTATGAAAAGGAGCTGACTGGAGCATATAGCAATAGCGATGCCATAAGATATGAACTTTGTTTCATAATGCCACCAGTGGATAACACGAGATGCATGAGAACACCACGGTGACAGGCGGATGCAGTTTGAGTTTGCGGTGGGACACAGAGGGTGTTGCACAGGGAAGCGTGAAATCATGACTCTGTTTGTTGTGTTGTGGTTCTCATTTTGTACATACAAATTTATTTATTGATCTTGTATGTTTTATGGATCTAGATGTGTCAGCACGTCTGATAGCGCTGAAGCCCAGAGAGATGGCACACTGTGACGTGGTTTACCCCAACACAGAATGTAACACTGTCAACGTTGTCAAAACATTTTCTAATGGCTAATATTATTACTATTAATATGATTATTATAAAGCTATTTTAGCGAGTTAAATGAGGAAGGCTGTGTCTCCCTTGTCTTTCTTTTGTGTCGACTCTCTGACTGTTAAATGTAAGTGTTAGAAAAAGAGGAGCTCTGGCCTAAACCCAAGTGCTTCTGTACGATATCAAATATACATATAGTCTGGAAAAATATTCACACTTAGTATTTATAAAGAAAAAAAACTTCGAACCAAAGCAAACAACCCAACTGTTCAAAAGTTGTTAAACTCAGATTGGCCTCAAACCAGGGGGAGAAGACAGTCCAAAGAGACACATTTAGAGAAAAGTTGGACATTTGGAGGAATACTGTTATTTGATTCTACTCAGTTACTTATTCAATTATTCAATAATTGATTTATTTATTGACTCAGTTATGCATTTATTGATATATTTATGCATCTATTACCTAATTCATTCATTTTAGGGATTCCTTTAATAGCTGTATTTATTATTATTTTACATGTTTCAATGGAATTCTTTATATACAGTCTATGATCTCAGCCTATTGGTGATAAACTTGAAAGACTAAATGACATTGTAGATGTTCATTTTTACTGTGTAGAATGAAAAATGCAAATCCAAGATAATGGAGAAGGATTTGCCAAATGTGTTTGTTCTTTGTCTCACGTCACCTGTTATGGACGGCTCAAAGAAAGGACAACGAATATTGTGGTGCCGGCGACCGCAGTCAAACGGACGCTCCCTGTGGGTATCCTCTCCCCAGTCTTAACTCAGACTGACGCATTGAAGAGATATTTTTGTCCAGTCAAACAACAGTTGTGACACAGATTTGCACTGACAAATTTAGCCTGCCATATGAATTGCCCGGCGTAGTTTCAGGCACAAGCAGCAGTAGCCTCGGGGTGAGAGAAGCAGACAGCAGCAGACAATCAAAGGTCAGCACAGTGAGTGCAATATAAGAAAGATGTGGAGGTGATCCATCCTCAGGCACCTCTGGGAGTAGCTGAAAATAAAAGTGCTAACAAGTGCTGCACAGAGCATGAAAACAGTCATCTAGCGCCATCTTATTCCCAATTATAGCTGTACCATGTGTGTCTGAAAGAGTAACCTATTCACTTGTGCTTCAAAAGCACTCTCAAGGTTTGAATATCTGATATGAGACTAGAGAGATCGAGTTTTTACAGAGGTAACTGCATTTATGCACGACACAACAGCCATAACAAGAGCTCGCTCAAATGATGAGACCTGAAGGAGGCTTAAAGTACCATCAGACAAATGGCAAGAACACTTCCTCTTGACTTTAAGGTGTCTTTGTTTCTAGTTCAGACACCCTTCAGACTGAGGACAGATGAAGAGTGAAGCGACTCTTGAATAACATTTTTTCATATATCTTTAATTTTTCATATTTCTAACATCAGTCATTCATTAGACAAAATAAGCGATGCTTTATCCCACAATTTCAAAACTGTATAGTAAAAAAATAAAAAAATAAAATCTTTTGTAGGTCAGCTGTCATCTTAAAACAACCCTCCAATTCTGGTTCACTTCTGAAACAGAGGTTATAGATATTGATACTGATATAGATCATTGATTCATTCAATCATTAAAAAAGAGCAGAATTAAGAGGCACAGCAACAACAACAATGAATCACGAATGTGGAGTGTGCTGATATTTCTTTTTACGCAATAAAATGAAACCATGTAATCAGTGTGATTCCTTTCACCATAGTGCACGTGTGTCCCCCTTTTCCACAGAGTAAAAACCTGAGTTTAAAGTTCTAAACATTCAGCTGTGGAGAGGTTGGACACTTCAGGTGTTTAAGCTTCACTGGATACCATCCAGTTTGAGTGTCCAGGCCTGACCAGGGGCGCAGGGCAGCTCAGGCAGGAGGACAGTAAGGCCAGAACCGGGCTGGACTGGGGACCAGGGTAAGGGCTTTGGATTCCCCAGTAAGGTCACCTGGATGTTGGACCAAAAACAGCTATTTAGAGTCTTACATGTCACATGCCTGGAATCACAATTACACAAGTGAATTAAAATGAAATAAGCTGGTTGTAATGTTTCGTCCTGTGGGAGAACAGCTCCTCTGTCAGAATTTACTGTTTCTGTAATTAATAAGGTTTTGTTTCTTTTGGTTGTGTGTCTTTAAAATATCATCTTTACCTTAGTGGCTGCTGATGTTTTGGGTTCCAACAGTTGCACTGTGGCCGTGGAGGGTTTGGTTGTCAGGATGGCATAAACAGAACTCCCTTTAGATGTATACCTAGAAAAACAGAGTTGACAGATGTATCTGTATATGAATTAATTGATCAATCACTTAATTGCCTCTACACAACATCTGAATGCTTCTTACCAGACTGGCACAGTTGTGTTTTCTGTCTGGACCCTCCAGGGTTTAGAAGCATAAATGGCCTCTCCATTGATCTTCATCCAGGCTCCGACGCCCCTGAGCCTCTCCTCAAACACAGCAGGGATCATCCCGTCAGGGGTGGGACCCACGTTCAGGAGGTAGTTACCTCCCAGAGCCACAGTACGAACCAGATCCTTTATAACAGCATCATCAGGGAGAGGGAAGGTAGAACAGAAACAGTCACTGGAAACAACTTTGTTAATTATAAATCATATTCACATGACTGCTATCTGTTATCCTCACCGTGATAATGGTGGGTAAGTCCATCAGTTCACTCATCTTCATGTTCCGTCGGTAACCCCAGGAGTACGTGTCCACAGACGTGCACTTCTCCCACTTGTGCTTTGGCAGCTGGCCTGGAGTATACTTGTCCTCACAGTTATAGTAGCCACCGTGTTTACAGGCACAGCCGGCTCCCCATCTGTCATTGGTCACAATGGTATCCTGAGACAAGGGAGATCTCATAAGTCCATGCAACCTTGCTGAAACAACTGACTGTTGAAGGTCTTCTGGCTCAATGTAAATACAGTCTGTGCAGTTGTGCATTTCTTCTTTGGCACAGACATACTTACTTTAACGGGGCTGTCATTGTAGAGCCAGGCCAGGAACTGGGTGGAGTTCCAGTAGGTGTCAGGTGCTTCCCAGTCTCCATCAGACCAAATCACCTCAGGTCTGTACCTGCAAGTCAACAGGACAGCAAAGGCTCAGACACGCATGTGTAAACATGTAGTAGTGCGAGCAGCTGGTGCAATAACTTCAGTTGTACAGACCTTACAACCATGTTGTAAAGCTCTGGTAGCAGTTTATGCATCACAAAGTCCTGTGTTCTGAATCCATTCTTCTTGTCAGCCAGGTACAGAGGGTGGAACCACTCATACAAGGAGTTGTAGAGTCCGTAGTGCAATGACCTAAATAAAGAAATGACACTTTAAGTTGTTGTTCAAGACAGTAGAAATTACACCACGCCCACACCCTCCCCTCATGATTAAGCTGTGTGTCTGTGTTAGGGAGATGTCTCTCTTATTGGTCCACTGCACATAAAGGGGGAAACAGCATTTACCTCTGGCACTGACTGTGAGGGTACAGTTGTCAATGTTTCCAGTTTTAAAGTCCCTTTTCACTCCCAGGAGTCTGCTTTCTACTCAAGGACCCCCTCGTCCCATGTGTCATTCTCATTATCATGTGATGTCCTCGGACAACTGTTTTCAAATCAGATGATTAACCTTTTATTTCTTGGAGAAGCAGGTCACTATGTCATTTGCGGAGGAGGAGGGTTATGAAACTCTCTGACAATCTGCTGATCTCACATCAGTTCTCCCTTTTTCCGCAAATGTAAAAGCTTGTATTCCTCTCAAGTCTCATATCAGTGTGCAGTAACATGAGGATATGTTTACCGTGGCACTGTAGTGTGCGGCTCACTGTGGCTGGATTGACCTGACTGACAGTGTAAACACTGATCTTAGTCCATATAAGCATAAGCACTGATACTGAACCAGGAAGTAGAGGAAACACAGCTGGAGGTGGAAGGCAGGGAATGTCACATGAACATGAAGGTCAAAGGCTAAACACTCATTGTATTATTGTGTTCTTTTTATTCAAGCTACTAAACAATTGTTCATCGTACTTTTGTGTGAAATGAACAATAAAGATCCTATGCATCTATCTATCTATCTATCGCCCCTTCACTTAAAACCCACCTGTTGCGCACTGCCTCTCCCAGGTCTCCCACCAGATCCCTGTGAGGACCAGTATCAACTGAGTTCCAGTTCCAGGAGTTTGGAGAGGCCCAGTTAGTGAAGCCCTCGTGGTGTTTGGCAGTCAGGACGACATATCTGTAATTCAGATAATATGTCATGCGATATCTTTGTTTTAAATACGTAAACCAGTGAACCCAGTCTTAATGAAGCGCCCAGGCTGAGACTCACTTCGCGCCCGAGGCTTTAAACATGTCCGCCCACTCCTCCGGGTCGAAGAACTGGGCGTGAAACTGGGGCGCGAACTCCGGGTAGCTGAATCCAGGCGGGTAGTTCTTGGACATGTAGCTGACACACTTCTGGTCCGGGGGCTGCTGACCCTGCCAGTGCCACCAGAACCACTCACTGCCAAAGGCGGGAACAGAAAACACACCCCAGTGGATAAAAATCCCCAGCTTGGCCTCGTCGTACCACGGGGGCAGCGGTCTGGCGTCCAGGCTCTTCCAGTCCGCCGTGAACCGAGCCGCCGCCTCGGACACGAAAGCGGCGGCACAGAAGACAAAGAGCAGCATGGTTGCTCCAGCTCAGTCAACCATCCAGCTCCTCTGGCTGTAGCACACCTCCAGGAGGCTCGGGCTGCTGGCTCTGGACGGGGGGTTAGCTTATTATTGTGAATCTGCAGGTGACTTACTTCCGGTCATGTGACTGTAAACATATGAGTTTCCATGTGACTATGTTTCCCTTTTTCAAAACACAACTTTATTGAACAGACGTATGCTGACATTCAGTGTTTTGTGAGGCAGATTCCTTGATGGGTATTATCTTACCTTATAATATTATATTTTGTATCACCGCTAAAGTAAAGGGGGGGGGGGGGGGGCTCAGTCTGTTCTTTACACCAGTCAGTATCCTTGATAGATGCTGATATCAAGACAAAGGCTGAGTAGATGGAGCCTTTTTATTGTTTTGAAGGCAACAAAATGGGCAAAGGTCAAAGTGTAATCAATTGCATGAAATGAAAATAAACAAACAAAAACAAAGTGACTTCAGTACAATCTAGTTTTGCCAAGACCAGGACCAAGATCAGAATTTGCCCCTACACAGGCAAAAGACAAAAACTCACCTTTTTAAACATACATATGCATTGGGTTTTATTTGGTCTTTTTAAATTTTCATTTGGATTTCTTTTTTATTTTTCAATCTTCAGGATTCTGCACCCAAACACACAGCATACACCCAGTGGGCTGTTTCATTAGGAACCCCTGCGTATTCAAACAAATAACCAGTAACATGGGAGCAATGCACTGCATGCAGATCCAGGCCAGGAGCAACAGTTTGTGTTCACATCCCACATCAGACAGGGAGCTTCAAACACAGCATCAGCGTTGCTGTCAGGGGCAACTGACAGCAACTGATTTACATATTCACCAATCTGTTGACCTCAGCTTTTCATTCATAATAGTCTCTATAGGGGATCAAGTGAGCAGCGGTTCTGTATATGGAGAATGTAGGGGATAAAGGCAATGTTTTCCTGCCACACTTTGGGCCTCTGCACCATCAACCACCATTTCAGTGCCACCCCCTCTATGACCATGAGCCCCCTGTCATAGTCACAAGTTACTATCTTCTGATGGTAAACTCTCAGTTTGATATGAAGTATGTGAACTTCTGTGGCCTCCTCACTCACCAGATCTGACTCCACCTCTCTCTCTTTTTTTAATCTAGTGGAGACTGACAGCATGGACGTACAGCTGACAGATGTGCAGCAGTGGAGTGACACATGTCAACAGCAGTATCTCAACCAGTGTTTCTACATCCTGTGGACTCCGTGTCATGAAGAACCGAGGCTGTTCTACAGCAAAGCGAGGCTCACCGCCCACTGGTGACGGTAGGCCCACGACACTCTGGATGCGCATGTTAACAAAGAAACTTTATTTGGAAACAACGTAGATATCACATCTGAAAGAGGCGTCCGTTCCTTTTCACTCCGCCCGCGGCTCCAGTGGACGGTCGCTGCAGTCAGCCTCCGCAGAGGACTGAACCACAGAGTCCGTCCCGCCCTCGTCCCTGCGCACTAGGTCCGTGGAGGTCTCTACCTGTTGAGGGCAGGAGGACGCGTACACGGCCAAAGCCTCCAGCCCGGCCACAATCAGTGAATCCCGTCGCTGAGTCTTGCGGCTGCTGTAGCCCAGTCGCTTTAACGTCCGGCGGGTGGTCGCCAGTGAGATGGGCTTCTCCTGCGCGCCGCTGTTGTACAGAGCCTGGATCTGCTCGTTAGTGGCCTGTCTGTTGGCTTCCAGCACCTTCTCCATCATCTTCTCGCCGTCCTCATCGACGAGGCGCTTTCTCCCGCAGGAGCCCCGGTGACTGGAGGTCTTCCGCTTCTCGCACCATTCCCGGTAAACTCGAGACACCGCAGTCTTGGAGAAGCCCAGGCGCTTCACTGTTTCTGAGATGCTGCAGCCGGCGGTGCGCGCTCCGACGATCATACCCCGCTCAAACTCACTCAGATCCCGAGACTTCCCCATGTGTCACCGTTTCTCCCGACACTGATGCGGCCCGGGGGGGTTTCTGAGGGGTACACGGACACGCTCGTTTGCTGCTGGAAACAAAACAAAGTCGTAAAAATAAATGATTCTTCTTCTTTGGTGTTGCATATCCGGCTCCACGGAGGCTCACTCTCGCCTCCCTCAGTTGGCTTCGTGAGCTCTTCTTCGCCTGTTTTTATTTTGTCCACCAAGAATACACAGGCTACCACAAGTTATTATACTGTCATCATATAAAAGCATCAGGCAGAATATCACAGTGCCACTGAAACATTTGTCCCTAGAGAAAACAGCAGATAGTACAATCTTTGAGTTTCTCCATTGCTTCAGTGAACAGCTGCTATGTCGTTTTGAAAGTTCTTGTTGAAAATGGGGCATGAGGACAACATTACTGACTTATGTCACAGCTTGTTGTTATCAATCTCATATGAGAAGCTGTGTCTGATTCCAATGGATGGCTCAGTCACTGAAACACTTCTTCAATCATTCATCTCATCTTCTAAAATGAATGACAGATTTAACATGATTGGCATTTGTCCTGGCCCAGTGCTCATTTATTAAACTACACTGCTCAAAAAGTTTGGGATATTCAACTTTGGGGTGAAATTTATGGAAAATGTAAAACGTTCATGTTACAGTGACATTGTATCATGAGTGGTAATGATAGTATTGAAACAAAAGATAACAACAGTGGTGGGTGTACCACAACAAGAAGTAGTGTCAGTAAGTTTTCATGTGGCCAAGGGACGTCCACTTCTCTGTCTCTCTGGGACTCTTCCAGTCGCTCTGTGTCTCTGTCCAACCTGCTGATGATGACACTCTGTGACAGTCTAAGCTCAGTGGACGATTCCCTATGACAACATCCCATCGTCTGAAGCCTCGACATGTCCAGGTGCTGCTGATGGAGGTGTGGTCTTGGTCTCATGAGTCAGAATGTGAACAGCATGATGAGGAGGACTGTCATTGAAGCAGAACATTTAGTGGTGGAGTCATGGATCAGACACCTGTTGTGCTGTTTGTGGTTCATCACCTTGTTAGAGAACAGCATGTGACGTTCTAAGTACTGGAGCATTGAACAGTTGGACATGTGCATTCAAAACTTTAGAGAAGGTCAAATTAAGTTCACCTGTAATATCAATTACAGGACCGAGAAAACCCCCCCAGTGAACGAAATTCTGACCTTTGCCTCATCGAACCACTGGAGCAAGGGTCTCGTAATGTGCTGCGAGCCCAGGTCTGCTCAAAAGAAGAGGGGTGACACCACACAGCAGTGGGATAATGCACGCAGGTCCCATTTGAAGCATGATGAGCTGTGAGGAAGGTTGTAGCTCTGTAGTGGTTTAAAAGCTCCTGCTTGTTGCTCCTTGTCAGTTGGACCAGGCGACCCTACTAAATCATATGACATCTCAAATGTCCAGTCAGATTGGGGCGGGGCAGCCTTCAACAAGTGTCATAGTGCTTAGATAAACTTAACATTCACATCAAAATACATCCTTAAGTGCTGTCAATATTCTCAGTGTATTGATTTTCAATCAATCAAAATGTGGGTATATTTTAAGTAAAGAGCAAACTGTATTTATTAGCTGGGAATGGCTGTATTCACCTGATTGAACCACTAGAGGGCGTCAGACACTTCTTCATGTCACAAACAATACTGGTGGCTTGCCTGACGTCCATCTGCTCTGTCAAGCAGCAGGGGAATGAACTGAAACACTCGCATGAACACACAAAAATGTCCACAGTCATGACACATTTATTGTAGTAATACCCACCGTGGCCCCTCAGAACCACAAAACTAACTCTTCCTGATGATCTGTAAACCGGAATCATCTGGAATCGTAACACACTACAGCTTTGACAGCCACAGTCTTTATGTACAGTGTATACAGGCAAATTTGGATTTATCAACTGTGCAAGGATGGGCGGGAAATCAAAGGCCACATGATTTTAAAGGACAATCACCACTGAATCTATTTTCAGTCAAATCACAGGAGCACTATATCTCCAACAGTTAAAAAGGAATCAATAAGTTAATCGTATAGTAATAATTCAACATTGATAACAGTATGGCCACAGTTCATTATGTAAGTGGTAGATTTTTTTTTTTTTTTTTTTACTGGTAGACTGGGCTACAGATTCACAGTGTGTGACCCACATCAGTGCAGACAGCCAGCTGCCGTTCAAGCATCTGTTTCTCCACCAAGTCTTCCACTCTGCCAACCTCCACCTCATCCACGTCATCCATAAAACTGGACCAATCTGTACCCCCATCTGCTCGTTCCATGGACTCCGGTTGGCTGGCAGGGTGAACGGGGGCAGAGTCATCATGAGTGGTGGTCACGCAGTTGCAGCTGTCGCAGATACCGAAGCGCCTGAGTCCCGGCGAGACACTGGATCCAGTGAAGGTTCGCCTGCAGCTCTTACAAGACACTGGCCAGTAGTGTCTGTGGACCTGCCAATTGTTGACACAGAGGGAAAGACAGCTGCATGTCAATCATATAGGATGGAAAGCCAACAACAAGATTGTTATACAGTAAGCATTACAGGGGACGTGAGATTTACCGACCTCATTATGTCACTCCACACAAAACACAAGTAACAGGGAAAAAACTGAATTTAAGGGCATCACTGAGTTACTGTGAGCAGCTACTGGCTTCAACATTTGTACAAACCACCACATCTTAAATTTCAGTTACACACAGTTAAGAATGAATCAAAATGAAGAACAACTTCTAAATCTTTTAACAAGTTCATTCACTTTCTATACGGCAGCTGTCAACACATTAGTTGTAAAAGATCAGCCTTTGCTCCTCTCCTATAGATAAAGATAGACTTTTTTCTAAACTTTTGATTCAGCTGGGGTAGGTTCACGGAGAATCATTTGTGATATCCAAAAATGCCCTGGTGTTCTTTTAAAACTTCACATCTGAAACACAAAATTACTTCGTGATTTGAAATAATGGCTGCTTGCATTTCAACACCACCTGTAGAACAAAGTCTGCAGGTTTTCTGCTCTGACAGCTACACTGTGAGTGCTTACGCTGAGGGCATGGCTGCGAAGATGCTCCTGTCGTGTGAACCTTTTGCCACACATGGGACAGGGGAAGGGCCTCTCTCCAGTGTGACAACGGATGTGTCTCTTCATGATACCCTTCTGCTTTGCAGTGTATGGGCAGAATGGACATTTGTGGAGTTTCACTGGCACTACCAAGCCATCACCTGCAGGGAGAGAGAGAGAGAGGCCATCAGGTCATCTGTGACAACTTTGCAAGATATGTAGCTTGTTCTGAATGCAACACAGAACTGGTTTCAATATATATGTTTAATGTCACCCTGAGCCATGTACCTGTGTCCTCCCCAAGCCAGTCAGACTGGATCTCCATTATAGATGATCCAACAAACCCTAAACTTTCATCCATTCTGCCTCCACCTGTACTGCCACCAAGTCCTTGGTTGAAGCGCTGCCCCACTCTGTCTCCCAGAGGACTGGGGCCTTCACCTCTGGCCAGCATCTCCATCAGCTGCCTGGCATTGAAAGAAGGGCTGTATCCCAAGGGGGAGCGCTCAGTGGAGGGAGAGGGACTAGGGGGAAGTAACCTGCTATGATGAGGATTATGCAAAGAGGGGCCAGGATATGGAGCAAGGTCTTTGGTGTCAGGGGACTCCATAAGCTCCTCATCAGGGTCGTACTCTATCTTGGGGTTCACTAACTCTGGGGTCAAAGCAGATGATGAGGAAGATGAGAGGTTGGTCTGATCCATGTGTCCTTTCTGTCCTTCGCTCCCGGATGTAAACTCCTCCCTGGAATGATAGTCGCTGTCCATTTCTCTGCTGGTCCCTGGGGAGGTGCCAACAGGGATAGACACGGGGGTTCGAGCCGAGGTCACGTTTTCCGGACCTAGACCTGATCCTCTATCTGCCTCTGCGACCTGTGAGCGAGGCTCTGCACCCGGCACACCACTAGAGATTGTCACAGCTGGGGTGCCACTGTCTGCAGGTCCCATCCCTCCATCCTGTACCTGGTCCCCCTTATCTGTGTCCCTATCCTTCTCCTTGTTGCATATTTCCAAAGATGAGCGGATATATCCTTTACAGAAGCTCACCAGATCTGTCATCTGCAGGTAGCTGGCTGCTGACATCACCTCAATGACATTGCTTCTGTTTAGGGCCAAACGGCCAGAGTACAGGAAGTCAAGGATAATTGAAAAGGCATCAGCTGTTACAATGTCAAGCGATGCAGTGCTGTAGCGCTGGCCATTGTCCTGAAAAAGATATGCACATACATAAACAAAGTCAGGAGCTGACACAGTAATAACGCATTTAATTCAGTCAGTGGATGTCACTGACTTTTACTTTACTTTTACGCTTATCAGCTGCTCTCACCTGCAGATAGTGAACCAGAAGAGCCCGAAAATATCCACTGCCAGCAAACAACACGTTGCGATGGGCCTTGAAGACACGGCCCTCGACAAGGATGCTGCAGTCACAGAAGAAGTCTCGTTTACGCTGCTCGTTGAGCTCAAACAGCAGTTTGGGCAGGTAGCAGGGCACCTCCATGTCTACGCCCCGGTCGACCCTGGCAGAGAGCGGAGAGAGACGACACGGAACAGCGAGAGGTTGACGCTGTTAAGGTTTTTATTTCAATCTACCAGGAAGCTAAAAGAGTACACCAACGTCCGGTGAGTGTTGCAATGCTAGGTTAAAATGGGTCACAGGGGGAGGAGGGCACCATCCTTACTGACTTCACTGGGCTTGTTCACATGCAGGTTGTGCAGTGGTCTACCGCAGAGGTTCATCCAAAGTACCTGTTGTCTTTTAGGGTTGAGACTTTAACATAGGTTCGTGTGTACGAGTGGGGACATAGCAGGCAATAGACAAACAGCCCTACTTTGGGTTTGCTTACATGCTAGCTTGTGTTGCTAGCGCGGGGTAGCTAGTGTTAGTTAGAGATATTGATTGAGAACAGCTGGCTAACTGCACACTTTACGAAGGTTTCTGTTCAGCAGTGATACAGAAACGCATATTGTTGACTCACCTGTCTGATTACCCACCAGAAGGTCAAAAACCCTTCAGACTGTCACAAAAATGGAAATTAGCAAGGCTCATTGTCCAGTGTTGACGTTAGCCAACAGCGTCCGCTTTCTTCTTCTGCTCAAGGTTTACTGGTGGATCACAAACTTTGAGTTGCATGTCGCCACCTACTGTACAAGGCTGTGTAACACCGAGTCATTTTACTCTAATTACGCTCAGGCTGTAAGGTTGATTTCTCCACTGTGGCTCTGACCTATGAGCCACATGTAGGAGTCTCATGGGACATGTTTTTCCTGCTGGTTGTACCTTAGTTGGTGACATATGGTGCAAATTAGTTCAATTCAAGCTGAGTTTAAAAGCTGAAACATTATTTTAAACAATGTTTCGCTCAAATGTGATTAACAAAACATAAATGAGTGCCTGGATTTGAGATGACATTTTATGATATAGCAATTCCTTTGGACTACTAGAGAAATATAAGAGGAGTAGCTACTGTACAAATGTTTGATGTGATTAAAAACCATATTAGATGGGTAGATGGGTCAATTCAGAGCTAAATGCTTTATGGCTTTTTGAAGGTAGCATAATTGAAAATAAAACTTTAACGTTCACGTGACAATGAGTCTATTTTTCTGACAATAAATTATTGTTTTGACTTTAAACTATATGACTTTTGCTGAGCAGAAGCATTGGCAGCCTCTGTGACCATAAGTGGTAGTTGCAGGATGTTGGTTCATTAAATTCTGAGTAGATGCAAGTCTGAGTTAGCTTTACACGGACTGACTATACCAATGTCCCGCCAGGGTGACAGCTCAAGCAATGGCCACAGAGAGCTAGTGGGCTACTGACTGGGTAATAGACATGTGGATACACTCTGGTCACTGCTAATTATGTGGCTTTGCTCTGTTGATGAGCAGCTAAGTTTCGAGGACTAACTAGTCATCTGGAACTTGGCTCTATTCATTACCAGACAATTTAGATGTTGATGAGACAACAAACTAACAACAGATCATAGCAGCGAATTACATCCGTCATTGGAGGATCTGATGAATTAACGTGGTTACTGCTGGTTATGCCCATTGAAAATGAACAGTCATGCTAGACATTGAGTTTGTTTGTGTAGCTTAGTGTTGCACATCCATTCACTTAGTTAGTTCGGTCAGTGTTAGAAGTTTCGTTCACTGTTGAGTAAAGCAGGATGCCATCTCTGAGTCTGCTCTGAAACCAGTTATTACTTTCCCTTCTGTTATTGTTGGACTGAGGGCTATTCTTGTCTTCCTCCACAGCTCCTCACTTTCTGTTTCTGGCCTGTTGACCCTCTGCCAGCCTTGGTCTTTTCGTCTTAGTTATACTTTGCACTGGTAGGTGGTGGCTCTTCCACTTCCCCTGGCACGTTTGTTGTGGTAACTTTCTTTTTTGTTCTTTTTATGTTTTATAGTGACTATAAACAAACTATGAAATGACTCACTACTGCCACCTACTGATTTAGTGTGTCACTGATGTCTTTGCTTTTATGTCTGAACCGCCCTGACACATAGGAGGATTCATCTTGGCCAGCATACCTGGAAAGAAGTTTAACCAACCATTTTAATGGATGTAGGATTTTACAAAACCAAACCAAAGTAATAGTGGTTTTGGTGCAATTTTAGATTTGAGTATTTTTAGAAATTACTTTTTTGACCTTTAAGTGTTACATAGTCTTATTTTAGTTATTAAGTCAGAGCTATGTCTGCCTTTTTTCACTGTAGAAGCTCAGTGATAGTAATGATGACAATGATGGTGATGATGTTGTAGGGGAACAACCTCAAAGTGTCACGCAAAAGCTCAAACCAAGTTCAGGATTTTGCTACACAACCACAGACGACCCCCGCTTGCTCACAACATCAAGTCAAGAATACACGACTTCCATCTCAGAGAGAAAATAGTTCCTTTTTTTTATTTTTGGACAAGGGTAAACAAGTAGTTCCTTAAGGACTGCGCCACACCCTCTCAGCATAATCCACAGCTCTTAGAAGTGTTTTTTACACTGATGGGTGCCGACCAGGCGACTTATTTGTTTCAGATATTTTCCCATGGCAAACAAGGAGAATACAAAGGCTTTGTGGCGGCCTGGAGAAGCCACAGAGTAGGCGTACATGAGCCGCCATACTCACCCTCTTTTGAAATCGAAATTTATGGCACCTCATAAAAAGTCGATTCACGCTTATAAGCACTAAATATAAACAAGAATAAACCAGCTGCATTTGACACAGTCCTTGTAAACTTGACCCGATGCAGCGTCGTGTCCGGCTAAAGGCAGACCAACCGTCGCTTGACCCAGCTCCACAGCCCTTAACACAAGTCTGTCCCAAAACAAAGCCAAAGTGGGTTCAACTCTGAGGTAGTGTTGTTTCTGACCTTCTTCTCACTCTGACTCAGGGAAACACAAGGCCTTTGTTTTGGTCATGTGTTGACATAATGGCAGGAAACTCCCCCTCCACAGACCTTTTGCAGCCAAGCCATCACACTGGAGCTGCTACAATACTACCCTATCTGTGTGGTAGTTAGATGCTCGTTTACACCCAGCAACCCCTCAGAGGCAAATAACATTCATGATTTACAACTGGGTTTTGGCCTACGCCTGTGATTATGATGACGTATGATTTACTGATTGATGCTCATTCTAAAATGTAAATAGATGTAGCACTGGCTGTTATGAAAGACTACATCTAAATTTCCGACCTCGCTCATTGTGTGTGCTAGCCACTCTGAGACCCATGGCTGGCACAGAGGGCTCCAACAGCACCCCTCTGGGTCCCAGTGGTCTGCGCCTCAGCACATAACAGCCACTTAGGCCGGCATTTTCCCAGGCTGAGACAACACACCATGGTGGCAGTGTGAGCCACAGAGAGGGCCTGATTAAAGAGTAGGGACAATGGAGGGAGAGAAAGCTGGGGACCTCGGTGGCATTTTCCATCTCTGCCGCTGTCTCCTGGGGGGACCAAGTATGTGGCGTGAAATGTTTGAAATCTCCCAGAATCCCTGGAATCCAGACAGAAACACCACGGAGAGGACCCTCAGCCGGGGATCAAAGAGCTTTGAGAGGCATGCGGTGGACCGGTGGTGAAGTCGAGTGCATAGGGGAGCCTGAGTGTGTGTGTGTGTGTGTGTGTGTGTGTGCGTGTGTGTGTGTGCTACTTAAATGTTTCAGAAAACTGACTTGAAGAAGATAAAGACAATGTTTAAGTTTGAATCAGATTTTCTTTTATGGCTACATGTCTAAAGACATTTAAAAAAGAACACGTTTGACTTCAGCAGAGGAGGCAGTGATTATTGAGCAATGAAATTTAGGCATGTGGAGACAGTGTGTGTGTGTGCCTGTGTGTGTGTGTGCGTGCTGCTGTGCTTTTATCCCTCATGGGATCAGATAATGCAATCATAGCCAATCATTGGGACTCTAATACAGCGGGTGCCCCTCTTGAGTTTGGAGACGCCACTTTCCTCTGTAGTAACAGAAGAAGAGGAAGAGAAAAGCCAGAGGGGGAACCTCATCTCTCTCTTTCTGTCTATCTCTCTGTAATTATCACTTAATGTCGCTCAGTGATTTGGAGACGTCTGTCTCTCGCTTAGTCCTTTCGTCCCTTTTTGGAGAGGAAACATATCACAGTCTGAAATAAATCTGTCAGTCCTTTTATCGTTGTATACTTAGCACCAGAACAGAATGGTAAATGGAGCCGTCCCAGACCACAAGCTTTCGGTGGTGCAGGGCCTCAGCTCTGACTGGCTGTCTTTGCCACAGCCAAGTACATAGATCAAAGGCTCCTATACAGCTAACCAGTTGGCTTCCAGCATTGACCTCAAGCAAGTTTTCATGTCTGAGAAAGACAGCGTGTGTTTGTGCCTGAGCTACGTGCAGAGTGTATCAGTTCTGTATGAACATCTGTCATGTGTAGGTTTCTGAATGCATGTAGTCTTGTCTGTCTGCATCCATGTGGTGTGTGTCAAATTCGGTCACTGTCTTGTGTTTGTTTGATGTCATGTCAAAAAAGATGGTTGTGTATATATTAACACATGGAAAGCTGCAGCATTACATCCTGACACATTTCACACCTGACACGTTCTACTTGGACCAGAGTACATTCTTGCAGTTGCCATTGGATCAACTGCATTCATCAATTAGATTATTTGATTAGCTCCATCCAGGGCTTTGTGGTGAAGAGGGAAATACACAAATTTACAGTCACCAGTGATCTGCCCACCATAGTCTGTGGTAACACAATGACAGTTATGTGCCTGAAAACCAGTTAACAAGTGAGCGAGAAGTTAAAGAGGAACTATGCAAGATTTTTACCTGTATTAAATTTAAAGAGTAATTGTGATGGTTAAATGACTTGTTACAGGGAGAATGGAGGCTCTCTGTTCCACGTAACGTCTCCCAGCCGAAAACCAACCTTGCAACGCCTCCGACCCAGTGTGCCAGCTCTGGTCTCAGCGGCACCACGTCACAAACATGCTCCGTAGTCCATAATGCCTTGTTTATGACAGATAAAACTACACAAATATACACATCATAACATGTATATGATAAATTGCTTTCTCATCGACTTTGTTGAAAACAAAAGCACATGGCCAGATGGCGGAGGGAGGAGGTTTAACAAAACAGCAAAAAGGCGACCGGACCTCCCCTTTAAATAACTGGCTAAAAGTAATAAGCAAAGAAATAATTAGTTCAAAGTAACATAAAACAGTGGAAATAACATGCTAAAGGTGATGATGTAACAGTTGAAACCAAGTGATGAAAGCAATACACCGGTCTAATGAATGTAATGATTGAACAGTTGAAAACATTTGCCTGCAGCTAAAGTGATAAATAGTTGAAATAGCTAGCTAAATATAATAAGTATGCTCAGTGAAACCTTTTGCTACTGGTAACAGTAGGAATTGTTGAGACACTTAGCTGCAAGTAATGGGCATACAGGTAAAATGGTTAACTCAAAGGAATGTACAGCCTGTACAGTCTGGAGATATGGAGCAACACCTGCACCAACATCCAACTTGTTCTGCTCTACCTGGCAAAATGGTAACTGGTGAAATTTTTATTGTGATTTGAAAAGTCTCAAAAGCGCTTTGCATAACAAGTCACAATCACTCATTCACATGTACATTGATGTAGCACTTTCCCCACACGAGTAGTGCTGTCCCACCACACACATATACACACTCATGATACATCAGGGGCAATTTGGGGTACAGGATCCTGTCTAAGGACACTCCAACAAACATCTGATTAGTGGTTGACCTGCTCTTCCTCCTTAACCACGGGTCATTATTGATGCAAGCTTGTGCAGTAACTGAAACAGTAACATTTACGCAAAAATGCTGAAACAACATACAGTTCTCGAGTTCATCTAACAGAGCTGTTGCATGTCAGGCAACAAAAGCTTGAGGACTGATGTGATATTTAACATATCACTCTTACATATAACAGAGAGATCAGTTGTTCCAGTTTTACTGAACAACAATGACACACCCGCACTCAACTCAATCAGAGCAACCATTATTTCAGTTCCAGTAATATCAATAAAAAAAAACCTCAGGATTGATACAAGTGATAGCTGCTCCCTCGGGAGATGAAAACTATGCAGCATTACCATCAGCTCTTCTTTTCTTTCCCTGCACTCTCACTGTAATCCCCTTCTGGGAACACTAAAAATTACTCAGCTGTGCAGCGGCGGCAAGTTTTTATGTTGGTTTTTAAGGGCTTACGCCTGCTCTTCTGAGTTGCTGTCAGGACGAGGTGTCAGCAGGATGCCTCCCTGATAAGGGCGTAATCTGAGGTGTAAAGTTATAAGAGGGATTTGGGGAAGTGAGAGGGTGCCAGGGAGCTGCAGCCGGGGTATTCAGGGCAGCATAAAACAGGGATTAGAACTCTGTGAGAGCTGCTCCGAACCAATATACAATTCAATTTATCCAAATATCTACATTTCAAACTGACTGAGGGACACATCCATGTGTTTTCTGTTCTGAATGCGTCCTTGCCATGTGCGGTTTACTCTCCCTTCAGAATGGCAGAATCTCCAGTCACTGATAAAACTAGGAAACTGATCAAGGAATTTAGCATTAAATTGCTCCATACAATAAAAATGACTCTCCTCCACAAGCCTGAATGATAGTCAGCTTGAGCAAGAGTAGTTATATCACGGTGAATATTAGCTTGAGTCCACCCCGGGGCCAGAGCGGATTAGCCCTGAACTCTTTCATTTTTTACTTTCCCCCTTCTTCTCCTCGTCTTTTGCTGTGGCTCATAAAAGATTGTGTCCTGTGTGTGATGTGGTGGAGGAGTGCAGTAAGAATGAACTGATTACGGACGAGGGCCGGCATGCCTTTCAGTCATGGCAGCGAGCGACATTCTTCAGGCACTTAAAAATAGTAACAGTTGGTTTTTTTTAAGGTTTGTTTTTCTCATCGGAGGACTTTGGGGCATCTTGGCTTTTCTGGAGACTCGAATCATAACCAGATTCTCTCTCTCTCTCTCTCTCTCTTCAATCCCCTCCTCCCCTTTTCTTTCATTTTGTTATTGGGAGTTTGTTTAATCTTGTGAAGAAAATTGGCTTAGCGTGGGAAAGGCAGAATTCTTTGGGGGATACATTTTGTTGTTTTAGAGCTGTGCACATTGTTTTGTTGTTTTTTTTTCTCAGTGCAGGGAGAAAAAGTGCCAGTTTGTGCCAAAACCTCATGAAGTACAGATAAAAAGGAGTTGAGTGAGAGGGAGGCCACAACACCACGACAAAGATATGGGCTGTCTAAGCAAAGAACTTTACAAATGACAATCTCCAGGGGGAAAAGGGGGAGTCAACATCAGGGAGGAAGGGAGTGGAAGAGGAGGAGGGCGGAAAAGAGGAGAAACAAATGTGGATGGATTGGTGGGAGGAGGAGGAAGCAGGGTATTGGGGCGGGGGGGATAATGCAGAGCAGTGAAGAAGGAGGGTGGAGATGAGAGGGGAAACATTCCCCCATGCCCACATTAAAGACATAAAAAAGAAAACAAACAGAAAAACATGTCTGACATAAAGAGGCTGGTTTCCGCGGCGACAGCACAATGGCTGCCTGTGGCTCTCGGGGCCCTCGCCGTCCCGTCTGGGGCCAGGCACCAGCGAAAGTCACCGCAGTCACAGGGCCCATCAGTGTGTGTGTGTGTGTGTGTGTGTGAAACATGGTGAATGTCATCACAGGCCTGGTGCTGTGGGAACCTTCATGAAAGGGACCCCACTCGGCAACCACAAAAGCTCCTTTCTGCTTCTTCTTTTCGGCTCTTAGCCTCTTTATTTATCTTTGCGCAGGGGGGCCGGGAGAGGAGGGAGGACTCTCTCTCTCTCTCTATTTCCATACTCTCTCCATGTCTCTCGCCCTCTGTCAGGCAGGGTGACCTATCACTGCAGCCCTCCTGTCCTCTTGACATCTCAAAGCAGCCACTATCTCAAACATATATACTGACTGCGTCTAAACCTGTTTCTCTGTGGGTTTATTCACACCTCATATCAGCTCAATCAGATCATAAAAACACAATGCGGCTCTTTAGGAACAGCCCTGGCCTTCCCAGGAATGCCTCACAGACACAGGTTTCTCTGCATACATCGTGGCGACGGCCAGACCGACAGGGCCACTGGTCCCAGGCATTCCTTATGTGTCTGACGGACAGATATTTCCTTCATGGATCCAGCCTGGACAGTGCCAAGCTACTCCAGTGCCAGTTCCCATGCCAATCCAATCTTGACCCCAGTGGCTGAACACTTTCTAACAGCACACTGTTAGAAAGGCCTCATACCAATAAGAAATCAGTGGAGGTTTGGGGTATATGTCAGTAGCACTTGCATACAGCAGGGCACCATGCAGAGTGCCTTTGACTGCATTTGGCCTTTCACATCTTCTGAGCAGGGGTTCGCAACAGTGAACAAAGGCTTCATCTGCTTATTTGATCACATTTGATTATTTTGTTGGACACTACATCTATAATTAGATCTTTTCATATTCTCCTGGAATTCAGCCATCCAGGATTTTGGTTTGTTGGATTTTAATTATTATAAATCTATAATGATTTTGACCTGTTGCTTTGTTAACACATAACAGTTATTCATGCATTTTTTTTATATTGCTTTTCTCAAAATAGGAACTGGTGGCGCTCTGTCACAGGCTCCATACAGCGCATCATATGATCAGTGTCTCTTTTTGCTCAAACATTATACAGCTGATGTATTTCATTCAGGGCTCTCCCTCAGAGCTACCAGTAGTAGGCTGATAGAAATGAACATAGGTTTGAGATTGATCAACTCCTCTGATCTTGTTTATTTCTCTGCCAAGATGCAAGACTTTTATTATTTAATGAATTGAAACTGGCTCTGGTCTTCACCTATGATACTGACACCCCTGTCATTATGTACTTTTATGAGAAATAAAACTCTCCAGTGTGTTTAATGGCTTACAACGAGTTGACTTATCTGTCTTTTTCCACAGGATTAAATTCTATGGGGCGTCTTTTTAAACTTCAGCACTCACATTTTTTTGAAAATAATGTCGATGAAAGCTGAAAAAAAGCAGAAAAGTCAACCATGCAGCAATACATATCTGACCAGTTATTCAGTCTGACGTGAGTGCAGAGTAAAAGTCACAAATAAAATATCCTGGTGATCTGGTTCCATCTCACAGACTTTCAAACAATAGCAATAGTCATGCATCAGAAACAATAATTGCTGCTGAGTGTTTGTGCCTTATAAATTGTGGGTATGCACTGTCCACATTCGTGTGAGGAGTTGTGCGAGTTTGTTTGTGTGTGTGTGTGCCTGTGTGTGTGTGTGTGCCTGTGTGAGTCAGTTCATGTGCATGTGCCTGAGCGTTCACACGTTCATATTTGAGCTGCATATGTGTGCGTGTGTGTGCAAATTGTAAAAGTATGAGCTTGTTAATTTCAATAAGGGACGTGGCCTTGTTGTGGTTTGGAGGGATGGGAGGGAGAGGACTTGAAGTGGCCAACCAAGATCGCCAGAAATCTCCCAGAATTCCATCCCATCATGCAGTGCCAGCTTTCGCTCTCTTATGTTTCTCTTCATCAACCTCCCCTCGCACACCCCCACCATGAAACCATTTTCATAATTAACTTATTTATTCATTTATTTATTCATTCATTCATCTTCTTAATTGCCTTCCACTTCGTGTGTGTTTTTCGTGCAACTTGCCTCGTCCTGGAACAGCTGGGAGGTGGCGCCAAAAGCAATGAGTGAAACCAGAGTGATTTCATTTCACAAAAAGGAAGAAAAAAACATTGGTGATACAGAGAACAAAGTCAATCTTTGAAGACAAGGGTGGGTGAGTTGGTGACAAAAATACAACAGAGAAGAGACTGAAGTCTGTATACTTCAGAGATGTCTCTTTCCTCTAAGACTCTAAGACTTTCTTCCCTGTTTTTTGATGCCGAAATGAAATCCAGATCTGAATCAAGGAGCGACTGGTAATGAAAGGACTTATGCATGTGTTATAAGTTACTTTACTTACTTACTTGACATGTACGATATGATAAAATGCAGGCAAAAAAGACCCAGCCATAGCCTAACTGATGTAAGTTTCATAGAAAAAAGGCATATAATAAAAGAAATAGAACTTAAAGTAAACCATTTTATTGGTTCAAAAAACCTACAAAGATCTTGCACTATTGTTTAAACCTAAACCAACACACCCTTCCAGTCTGCCAGGCAGGAAGGGACACACTCAGCTGGGCATTGTGTAGAAGGGGGCATGCCACTTGGCCTCACTCCCTCTTTAACACACATATGCACACACTGATGGGTCAGACAGGCATCGCTCCTAACAACCGGCATGTTTCCATGGCAATCTGTACCAGCAATCTTCCCACAGTGGCAGCGGAAACGAGTGCTAAGTGTTGCAAGCGAGCATGTGTTTGAATGTGGCTGTGCTTGTGTGTGTGTATGTGTGTGTGTGTGTGTGTGTGTGTGTGTGTGTGTGTGAGAAAGAGAGAGAGAGAGCACACAGAGAGTGCTATCTTGTCCAGTGAAGAGGCCAGATGTTCAGACACTCACTGGGCTGAGTTGTCTCTTGACCTCTCAGAACCCGCCCTCATCTCTGGATGCATTGACCATGGGACTGATTCATGAATCTTGTATGAATACAAGACCAATTAAAAAGGTTTGAACAAAGTTGGATCAACAGTCCTGTCTGAGTTGATGCCAAGTCTGTGTCAAAAAAAAAAAAAAAAAAAATCCAAACCTAATATATAGAGTTATTAAATGATAATAAATGCAGGTGTATTGTTTATGAATCCTTATGATAAAAATCTGTAATTAGTATCTACAGTTAAGTTACTGTCCAGTTAAATAGCTGGAAACAATGACAAAATGAAGTTAGGAAGAAAGAACAAACAGTTAATAAACATATCTTAAAGTAAACACACACACACACACACACACGTCCCTAGCAGATTATGGAGTGTTTTCATGGTCCATCGTTCCTACACCTCACCCACTCTCTCTGCTGCCATTGTTTCATTGTTTTACAACAGTGTATAATTAAAGAAGCAGAAAGAGAAAGAAAGTTAGGCCAGAAAGAATGACGGATGGAGAGCAGGATGACATTGGAGACTAAGTGACTGAGGATGACTGAGCAAAGGGGTAGAAAGATGGGGCCGGGGGTGGTGAGGGAGGGAGGGAGGGTGACAAGACAGGGAGGGACAGATTAAAGGGAGGGAGGAGGGACAGGCAGAGGAGGCGGGGGAGCCAAAACTGGCAACCCTGCCCCAACTGCCAAAGTCCTATTTTGTCATTGGGTGGCTGTGACAGAGAGAGGGAGCCAAGGGAGAAATAACAGAGAGCGAGAAAGCGAGAGACTGCCAATGATAGAGTGAAAGACTAAAGCAGCTTGTGAATTTTCTTACTTGTCATGGGCCCTTTGGGGTCAATCAAGTTGTACTGCTAACTCACAGAGGGAAGGCCAGAGGACACATGAATGAACAACAACAACAACAACAGCAAAACAAACTCAAGTGATAAGAACTACCTAAGGACGACAAAGCTTTTATGAGAAACTGCAAATGCGGAAAGAGAGTAAGGGGCACACAGGGTGAGCAGAGGGAGACGCAGTCTTTAGTGTGGTGCCTCCACGCAGCACAGAGAGCAGCTGACAAGATCACGCAGATCCTTCGGTCCATCATCCATTCATCCGTCTGTTCATCCATCCAGACAGGAAGGTGCAGAGACATGAAGAGACCTCATGACTACAGCTCCCCAGACTCGGACACAGACGAGTTTATCGACGTGGGACAGGAGGACAGCTACTGGTGAGCATCTACCAACCACACCTGAGTTTATAAGACGCACACTGCAATCAGTGTTTAAACTGAGATTAGACAGTATCCAGTTGTAATTAGTAGCTCAAGACCAATCTGCTGAGTGGCTTCACAGAGGCTCTGACATCTGTCAAACTGCTGACCAGCTGAGAGGCTGCAGGAAAACTTTCAAAGTCTCACAAGCTGATGTGGTTTCTCAAGTAGTAATGACAAATGAGTGATCCTTACTCTTACAAAGTCTTACTGCATTCAGATCAAAGAGTTAGCGGTAAATGTAGTTAAGTAATTTAACCCAACAAAAACCTGAGCTGCCAGTTTAAACTGAAGCTTAAACTTAGGGCCCGTGGCTGCAAATTTCCTGCAGTCACTCACTTGGAAAAATATATTCCTTGCACTTATCCCTCTTTTTGAAAGTGTGCCATGTTTGCTTCATCATCGCATGCATGACATTCATTAGCTTTTAAAATTATACAAGGCATATTTATGTGTGCAGCGTGGCTGCACTCGAGAGTTTTATGGCACTGTTTGATAAATGTGTTTGATATAGAAAATATCCTCAGATCAAACACATCAAAAGTCTTGCAGGACAACTTTTACTTTTTTTTCTGGTTTTATCTGATGTGATTTTTTGGGGTTAATTAACAATTAGCAATGTGGCAATATTACATTTTGAATCCCCCCCAGTTCAGAAACTCTGATGCTGCAAAAAAAGCAACGGAGAGCGACAACCCTGCATCAAAGACACTGAGGATTTATGACACATTTATTTGTTGTGTGTGTGGCACACTGTGTGCAACTGAATACTGAAATGAAATTTATTTGGTTATCCTCCTCCTCCGCAATGTGAAGATTTCATTTGAGATTTAACTCACCGTCAAAAATACAAACCTCACTAACCTGTGGTCTTAAAGTGTCATTTTCTCTCAGATGTATGTAATTAGTCAGTTTGTGCATTATCCATGTGTGTAGTTAAATATACTACTAATAGACTGAAAAATCTGGAAGATGCATAATGACAAATTCAAAATATTTTTACCTGAAAAAAAAATCAATAGTTTGAACCGTGGTTTTCAAACATGAGTGACTGTGCCATAGTGTTCAACTGCAGCCTATCACAGATAATGTGCTGCAGAAAATGTCTGATAAGCAGTAAAATGACCGCGCGCACTCTTTACGACTCATTATGCAATTCAGTATTTTAGGTGCATTAGTCAAACTCTTTGTCAGGCAGCATGGAAATGTGAACTAAAGGGAATATTAGTTAGAGTTTTTCTAGAGTATTTCTAACAGGGTAACTACAGCACATAAAAACACACTGACAAGAATACTGGTTACATCACAAGCTCTCAGCACGCCAGTAACGCTGAGTACGGTCTGGATAAATCAGATTGCCATGTGACATGCAAACAGAAGACAGTGCAGCCTTTTCAAGTCAGACCCATCAAACATAAACCTAAACAAAAACACACAGCTAAATTGGCAGCCTTCATGTTAAACTATAATAGAAACACAAAAAATCTCTGGTTGGCCAAGGAACGCCAAGCTGACAGGCCTCTATAAGATGAGAGCTCACAAACAAACACAATCCATATTGGGTGACTGTACTAAGAAGAGCTCACATCCCATGCTGCCTGTTGGAGCCGCATGTGAGCAAAAGCATCGCCTGAGGCTATGTAATCATCTTTCTAAAAGTGCGTTCTCTCAGATGGAAAGGAGAACAGCATGTCATTTTACTGAGACTAATGTCCAGAAATGCATTTAACCAAAAACAATCTCGTCTTCCCTCCTCTCCCGGGCACTCCTTTGCCTCTCTGTGCCCAAAAAACAAATTAGATTGAAGGGAGCTGATGTGCCATACTGACTCTGTGTCATATTAAGGAGGGTAATAATAACAATATGCAGGGGAATTAAAGTTACCATATTTTTCTCAGTGCCAATGCACCCTCCCTCCTTCAACCCTCTCCTCTCCCTTACTTTGTCTCTATGGTACAGCCCAGTCACTGGGTCCATGTCTCCTGGCAGCGCCTCGCAGATTCTGGCCCGAAAGAAGAGAAGAGGGGTGAGTGAATTATAATCTTGGCTCTTAAAGTTTTCAGATCTCTCTTTATTTTGTTGTTGTGTTTTGTTTTTCTGGTCAACCCTAAATGTCCCTGTGCTCATCTTTGTTTTGTAGATCATAGAGAAGAGGCGCAGAGACCGCATCAACCACAGTCTGTCAGAGCTCCGAAGACTTGTGCCCAGTGCTTTTGAGAAACAGGTAAGCGCCTACAAATCACTCCTCTGTATTTACTCTAACTCAGTGATGGGAGTATTTATCCAGTTTAATGAAATGTGATGCAATTGATTCATGTTTCCCCACAGGGTTCATCAAAGCTGGAGAAAGCAGAGATTCTGCAGATGACAGTGGACCACCTCAAACTGCTGCATGCCATGGGAGGAAAAGGTGAGTGATTTTGCTCTTTTTTTTCATTGTGCCTTTCATTGATTAACCAGAGGATTCTGGAATCGATCAAATCTATCACCAAACCACCAAAAGTTGCTCAGCACATGACTTAACTCTTTTTCTCTCTCAGGATACTTTGATGCGAGGGCTCTGGCGGTCGACTACAGGACCCTGGGTTTTAGGGAGTGTGTTGGGGAGGTGGTGCGATACCTCAGCTCCCTCGAGGGTGAGTCCCCAGACCCAATAGGAGCCCGCCTGGTCTCCCACCTCTCCCACTGTGCAAGCGAGCTAGACCCTCTCCTCTTACAGTCCCCCCCGGCCTCTGCCTTGCATTTTCCTCCTTGGCCCTGGGCGTCCTTCCCTCAGATCTCCCCCAACTCACCAGCATCCTCCTCACCTTCTTTCCCAAATGGGCGAAGAGATCTCGCCCTTCTGAGGAGCTACCCATCACCCACCTCCCTCCGCCTTGCCCCTCTTGCTGGCTGCCAGCAGGGTGCATCGCCGCTCCTTGCACCTACAGCCCTGGCCACAGTCCACAGGATGCCTGCCCTGGCAGCGTCCCCTGCCCTAGCCCCCTCCAGATCGACCCAGCCGTCCCCTCACTGCGCTACCAGGGCTTCGCCTCTTCCTCTCCCCACCTCTTCCTCTCCTTCCACCTCCTCTTCCTCCTCCTCTACTTCATCATCTTCTGCTCCAACACAGGTCTCTTTCAGGCCTTTTGCACCTCTGGGGTCTCCTACAGCCCAGCGCAGGGGCTTGAGTGGAACAGCTAAGTCAACCCAAGGATGGGGGACTGAGATCGGAGCTTTCTGAGGCTTAAGTCTGGTTTTGTTTCCCAAATGAACTCTGTATAGTGGACATGGAGTGCCCAGTGTTCACCGTGTAGCAAACATGATACTTTTGAAGAAAGAAGTATCGGACCTTTGATGACTGTGTCACCTTTAAGGGACTCTAAAAGCCATATGAGACTGTGGGTGAAGTTTCAGATAAACACAAACAATCATATATAATGACAGGATGGAGGAATGTGAAGAATAGATTAGAATGAATTCCTGCTCATGATCTAGCTTGACAAATACACACATAGAAGAGTGTCAGAGCCATATATATATATATCTATATATATATATATATATATATATATATAGATTAATAGATAGATAGATATAATTCACAACAGGGTGATATTGAGTTTTCACTGATCTTTGAACTGTGATATTTCATTTTTTTTCCATAACAATTATACATTTCAGTACCTTTTCCAAATCTGAAGAATGTTTGACAGAAATCTCTATAAAGTGCTTTTACCTCTGTTCATGTTTTTCTCTGCTCTGTGTGTTCTCTCATTTCAGTGCAAACATGCAATAGCAGTGACATAATCTGCCATCAATTCAAAGAGCAAACAAAAAAAAAAAACATGGTTGAAAACAATGTTTTACCCAGTTATGCATATTAGCTGTGTCTGCAATCACAGCTTGCGTGTTCCCCAGCCTAAAGCCCAGACTGTATCTAAGCTGGCTCCACTGAAGGCTGATGAGAGCCGCAGTCTTGTGGCTGCAAAGGATAAACATGGTGGGAGCTGGTGATGTTTTTGGGATGCTGTGGTGAGGCGAGCAGACCCATCACTTTGCCCTCTAATTGGCAGTCCCCTGTAATTAACTTTGCCCTCGTATCAGTCTATGTATCCTCCTCTCCTCTGCAAGTCTCTCTGCCATTCTTCCTCTCCAATCTTGTGGTACACCAGCGGATATCTTCTCCCCCTGTTTGTCTGCGCCTCTGTCTGCTCAACAATGGACAGAGAGTAAAGACAAGGGCAAAAGGAGGGACGGAGAGAGATGGAGAGAGGGGAAACCAATGAAAAAGATCTGAAGGGCTGTGGTTGGGTGACTGATTCAGCGTACAAGTTCAATAACAGGGTGAGAGGGGAGCAGGAGACAGGGTTACAGCAGAGATGAGAAGAACTCTGAAGGTTTATGAGGGCAGGAAGGGAGACGGTGTGAATCATAGAGAGTCGGCCAGCATGCACAGGGTGCACACAAGCCAATGATGAATGACAGTGGCAACAAGCTGTTTCTCAAGAGGTTGAGAATAATTGTGCCATGCATCACCAAAACAGCTCTGCAGGGATGAGACAGCAGAGAAGAAGCTTGTGTGTGTTTACTGCTGGAGAGCTCTTTGATCTACTTCAGGATGCAATGTCTGTGGTCTGTGGTCTGAAATGTGTGTGTTCCGCAAAGTGTATATTGTTTATTTGAGTGTGTGTGCTAGTGTGTGCTCCAGCCAGTCTCATGTGCTCACTGCCCTCTTTGTGTGTCTGTGTGCCTCACTGGGAGTTTTGTGTTTGTGCTGTTGTGCACACATACGTCTTGTGTGTCTGTATGTGTGTAATGTGAGTCTTCAGGGCTGGCGTCAGGACTGAACCGCGGTGGCGGCGTGGCTCTCGTGCAAGGCTGGCCGGCGGTCGGACAGACGGTATGGTGGTGGAATGTTTGTGGAGGGCGCATATGCGCACACACACAGATGCACTGTCAACACACAAACATAGACACACACACACACAGGCTGGTACTATTCTAGCCTCTGAGCAGAGGAGCCAGAGTCACCACCACAGCTTCCAGGAAGGACAACCACAGTCACACTACACTGGGTTTCCCACGGGGGAGGGGAGACAGGGAGCAGGGAGGAAGGAGGGAAGGGAACAGCAGAGAAAAAAGGAGGGAAGTGCAGTGTGTGTTTGTGAGTGTGCCCGTGAGTGAGGCAAGAGTGTATGGAGCAGAGCAGCCTATGGTTCAAACAGAGGAAAGGAGGAGGCTTCAAGATGCAGGGAGGAGGGCAGAAGTGAGAGGAAAAACAGGAAGTGAGACAACCTTTCCTCCTGATGTGTAAATAAACTCATCCAGTCTTAGTGAGCTGTCTTTTATTGGATTATGTGCACCAGTTTTATTGTGTGTGTGTGTGTGTGTGTGTGTGTGATTACTAACACACAGAATCATTGTTACCACTCAGAGTTTGCAGACTCACTTACATTTTCAATTGTACTTGCTGTTTGTCGGTGTGCATACTGTATGTTGCAGAGATAACTGCACACAGACTACCTGTGTGGAGCAGTTTGGATCCTCTGACACACCTCTACCTCCAGCACATCTTGAGCCATGGAACTCTTTATCATGAGTCCTAATCCAGCAGCCATTCACATGGCTATCACTGAGTAGACAAGTAAAGCTGGTGAATGTTGTTGGCGAGCATTTTGTCATTTAGTATAAAGACAGTTAGCCATTGGTATGTTCTCTCTTCTACTGCTGCTTTCTTGCTCAGAGTGAGCGGTGGTGGTGATTGTCACTTGACAAGAGCTTTGACCACCATTGACAGTTACAGTATGCCTTCTGAGCAGTGCTACATCTTCAGTGCAGATTCAGAAAGCGGGCTACCTAGTTTGCATGCTATCCAGTACAAAAAGAAGGTGTGATAGAAACACTGATGTTGTTTTCATCTCAGGAGACAGCTGTTGGTGAGTAAAAGAATGGCTTTTGATGCTGAATGTGCAACATTTCTTCGGGACTGGTGAGTAAACATCTGCTAATGCTGGCCATGCAGCAACAGCAAATTTGTAGCTACAAACAGGTCATGGCCCGAGACAACCAGTTCTCCTCCAGCATCATCTCTTTTTGTTTGTTGGTCAGTGCCGCCTTAAGTTCAGTTTGATTCGATTCAAACAACTTTATTGATCCTAAAAGGCAATTCTATTTTAGAAATCCACCAAGGCCCATAAAATCCACAAATGAACAACAGACAGGAATAGGGCTAGAAATGCCTGTGTCAGCAATGAGCAGTTGTGTATAACACACACATTTGGAGCCAATAGATCCATGACAATGACGACTATAATAACTTTCTTTATATAGCCTCTTTATGTAGCCTCCTTTTTTTTCCCCCTGTCCCCTTTTCATAAACAGTTTAGACTGGAGAAATAATAGTGGTTCAACGGTGTTGATGAATATGTTAAGATATTGTCACTGGAATCATGTCTCCATCCAATTTGTATTGCAAATCCAAAGCGAATTTTTATTAATGCAGCAAAAGGAAGTATGCATTTGTAGCCTACGCATTTCCATTACGCACTAACTCCGGAGTCAGATGCCCATCTGCAGGAGAAAGAACTATTTCAATTACTTTCTCAAAGTAATGTCACTAATTGCATTTGATTATGAATGCTCTCAAATGTTAACCATTTTCACATTGTAAGACCTGATAGAATTAACTTAGATGTGTCTTCAGATTCTACATCGACAGTTTAGACGTTAACAGCAACAAACGTTAGTTTAATCTTGTGGGAGTGTGTTGTTGAGACAGAGACAAGTCTTGAACAAAGTTCAGAAGATATGTGGTTTGTGAAAAATGAGTCTAACATTTACTTTGATGATGATGAGGCGAAAGAATTCGCCATTCACTTCTCCAATTGGCGTCAATAGACTGAAGACCTGCTGCTAGCCTCCTAAAGGGGTGGAGTAGAAGAGGGAGAAACCCACATGACACAGATAGAGGAAACTGACTCATTTGGGGCATCTTGCTTCTTAACTGTCTTTGGTGCAACATTTGGACCAGACCAAAAACAAACATGTGTGAGTGCAGACCGTACTAGCTGAAAAATGAAACTGTTCTGGTGCACACCTGTGGTCCGCACCTTGTGTGGCAGTGTTACAGCACCACTACAGGTCTGGCATATGTACTACAGTGTAGTGAGTCATTTTCAGAAAGAGACACAGGAACTGTATGGCTACTATGCACAACTGAATATTTGCTTATTTATCGCAAGTCATATTGTCATCGTCATATTGAACAGTGTCTTCGCACATTTTGCTGATATTGTGCAGGCCTACTGGGAATTCATTACTTTTCATTACTGGTCTGGGCTTACCTGACTCGGGATTCATGCTCAGGACCTCTGCTGACTTGTGCTCCACTTTCCCAAAGGAGAGCAGTTTTTGCTTGTAGCCCTGCAGGTTCTTCTCCTCCAGAGTGATCTCAGATCCAGAGCCCCACAGCAGAGTCAAGTTTCTGGTGGTTTCAGAATGACCTGCTGCACCTGTCAGTGTCTGAAAGCTGAATGGTGGAGTGAGTGAAGAGTGAAGTAGGAGTGTGACAGAGGAGTGTTTTTTTAACAACCTCCACCCCCTTTACAACAGGATTGGTGGTATGAAGTCCCATCCTATTATTGTTGTTTGTTGTCAATGAAGATGTGACGTAGGAGAGTTGAGACTGTTCCCACCCTGTCCAAACATGTTAACTCCCAACCCATCATCCTTTGTAACTCAGGGCAACATCATGTCTTACTGAAATACATACATTTATATTAACAGCACAACTCAGCTGGGTGGATACGTAGCTGTTTGTTTCAACAGGCATCAGCAAAGCCAAATGTGTGGCTAATTAATCCTCTTTGGTCTCTATGTGCAGATGATGAAATATGGGCAAAAGTGAACAAAGCTGGTGAGATTTTGGGCACTGATGGGAAGTTACAACAATAACTCAGACACTGAGACGGCAACTAATTTTCACACTATTTCAGAGTTAATCTTTGAAATATATTTTTCTGTTTTTTTGTTTGTTTGTTTGTTTTTGTTTTTTTTTTAAGGAAAATATAAATCAGTATTTAAAGTATTTTTTTCTTGAGACAGGAAATGGGGAGACAGAGAGGGGGAGTGACATGCAGCAGAGGGCCACCGGGGGATTCAAACTGGGGCTGGCTGCAGCGAGGACTTTAGCCTCTGTGTATGGGACACCTGCTCAGCCCAGTGAGCTATGTGACACCCCTGTATTCATTTTTTAAACAATTTATTTTGAACTATTTCTGCAGTGATTTGATGTTTGCCTTTTGAGCCTGAGGTTGAACACTTGTAAATAGATTTTTTTCTCTTTACACACTGCTCCTGGCCAAATTACACTCCACACAGATGAGTTTTTCCACAAACAAACCTATCATCTTTCTCACAGTGTGCTCAAACAAGCAGAGAGCCTTAATGGATTTAAACTATGAGCCTCTGAGAGAGGCTAGTTCCACCCGGCTGCCCAGTAACTGTGATACAAAATTTGGAGCCTTGGAACAGAAGTGCATCCTGTTTTACCTTTTATGGGTTTTCGAAATATTGACTCAGGAAAACCAAAAGCACTTTAGCATGTTCAGAAGGTCTCTGGCTGGTCACAGTCTGCTTGTAAATAAATAAATACAGTTATTATTATTTATTATTATCATGTTACACTGTAAAGTCCTACCAACAAAGAGGCAATGTGTACAGGTTGCACCGTTGCGGCATGAAGGGTGGCGCTTGTGTATGAAATGTTGCTGATTATTACTTTGTGATTATAGGTTTAACACTGAAACCTGCCTCATGAAAGGCCGCCATCATGTCCGTCACACACTCAGCCGACATGATCAGATGACGTAAGTGAGGACATCTATACTGTCCTGCACCTGAGTGGAGGTGTGTCTGGTATGTGACATATATGACACGTGAATAGATCTGCTCCATCACCCTGAGCAGTTGCATTCCAAGTTTCACTTAGTCATAGGTCACAGACACACCTCAGACCACTCAGGTACAGGACAGTATAGATGTCCTTTCTCATGTGATCTGTTCTATCATCAGTTTTTTCACCATTTGTTATTTTGCAGCTCTATGTTAAAATCGAAAAAAAAAAATCATTTTTTCCCCTCATCAGTCTACACGCACCACCCCCATCATGACAGCGCAAACCCAGGATTTTAGAAATTTTTGCAAACTGAATCTCACTCGGTAAAGAGTCAGCAGGTAAAATCACCCGTACACCAGTAGATGTCCTCACTCACATGATCTGTTCTGTCCATCCAGCCATATGTCCTAGCTACACTGTCCACTTTATTTATATCAGGGAAGGTGTGCTAAATGTATGTAAGTACAGCATAAGAGCAAATTCATACACCTTGCTGAGATACAGAAGGACGTCATTGCAATACAAAGAAATTTTATGGTGTATTGGTCCAATCTCTATGCCTGACACTAGTCACTTCTAAAGGCTTCTGCCAGAGGTTCAGTTGTGAGGGCGAACAGCAGAGGTGAGGCAGGACAGCCTTGTCTACAGCCATGCCTCACTGTAAAAGAAGTGGATCTCAGACCATTTTGTGATAACTGATGCGTGCAGGTCAGCATAAAGAAGAGATGTCCATTTTGTAAAGTTGTCACCTAAGTTGAATTTAGGGAGGACCCTCTGTTAATGATCCCTCTGACCACTCAGTTCTGTCAAAGGCCTTCTCTGCGTCAAGAGATTTGGCCCCTGACTCTGAGCTCAGCTGTATAAGATTGAGCAGTCATACATTATTGCTAGAGTTGAGCCCCACTGTAAAACCAGTCTGGTTCACTGAGATATTAGGGACTTTAAGCAAGCTGATGAGTGAATGAAATGGTTCTCATTGTATTTCTGAAATGAAACATGTTCTACAATTGATAGTGACACATACATTACATGTTTCAGCGACACACACTCTGATGAGATGTGTGCTTAAATTATCAACTTTTATGTCTTTGTTTAATTGAATAGTTCAAAATAAAGTGTATAAAAAATATGCACATTTCTTGTGTATGTGAAATCACCAAAATTCAAACCAAGAGATTTCTAAATTACCACCCCAACAGACCAAATACAAAATTATTAAGTATTAACATTGACTTTATTTTATTGATTTTACTGTACGTGTGTATAAATATGCATATGTGTGTGTGTGGGTGTGTGTGGGTGTCTGTGGGTGGGTGGGTGGAATTTTCACACGCATATATACATATTGTGGTTACTTTTGATTACCTAACCCTAACTCTAACCAAAATTCAAACTAAGAGATTTCTAAATTACCACCCCAACAGACCAAATGCAACATAACACAAAAACAGGGAATATGATCTAAAAGCAGGAACTGAACTGAGGAAACACTATCATAACATTATGGGAAAACACCAGAGGAAGGGAGAAAAAGTGTTAACAAGCTAAAACATGGGAGAAATATAAATAATAAGTAAAATAATGAAATAATACATAAGTAAATGAAAAAAAAATAAATTAAAAAAGTGAGATTGATCTGAATGCAGGAATAAAAACATAGGTCTTAGTTTGCTTTTATCACAGAATCTGATTATATGACTTGTTTTAGCATCGTTATACTTGTAATTCTGTTTCTGTCGTTCACAAACAGATGTTCGTGGAGAAACCAGACACAGCCTTTTCCAGTGCGATAACTTTGAGAGGAACAGGCATGGTGATGACACGCTTCAGATAGCAGCGTTTCCTGGGAAAATACAACCAACACCAGTTCATAAGTACAGTTAGAATCATTCAGCTCTAGATGGCTCAATGGCAACAATGTTTTATCAAGTTAGCATACATGTATTAAGAATACTGTACCTCTGACTAGTGTCACTGAAGCTGTCTTTGATGTAGGTGTAGAACTGACAGTTACGGTCAGCATTACAAGCGCTCTGACATGCCATAGCATTATCAGCCCCCTGCACAGTTCGAAAGCCACAACCTTTGAAGTTTATTCCATCATGTTGCGCTGTCACCCAGCCTGTTAGCAGAGAGGCTCACAATCAATATGCTACAGAAGCTCTCCATTAACTATAGTGAAATGCTGGATTGATAAATGTTAATCTGTGCTAAATGATTTTGGCCTTTGTCTTGGTCTTTGCATTCATCATCTGGGGACTGTGAAAATCTGTGTTCAACCAAAACAGTTCTTAGATGGTCTGTGCTGATCTACTGATGTTATGTCCTGTCTAACAGTTTTAGTGTTGATAGTGATACATACTGTCAGCCATCAGACACTGGAACACTGGAAACCCAGAAGTGGTGTTTGAGCTGCTCACGGCAATGACTGTTGTATTGCGCTTCAGCTCACATGTGTGGGAATAACTGCACAAATAACAAAAATGAAGTTACCACAGATTTAGATATTGTTCCAATTTACAGTAATTTAGCACTTTGTAATTTCTGTCTTTGTTTGACTCAGACAGTCTGTTAAACACACATTACTTGTTATATGAGAAGAGGGAACAGCATGGATGAACAGAGCACAGGGCCCGACAGTGCTGAAGAGAGGCAGCAGGCAGGGAGTCCAAGACCGATCCTGTGACATCGCCCTGAATGTCAGTGGGCTGACATGCTGGACAAAACACAGGCAACATAATTAGGATGTGTGTGCACAGCAAACCTGCAGGGTGTTTTCCAAACACTACAACACTTCCTACCGTTTGTAAAGTTTTGATGTACTCGTATTCTGTTGGAGAGTCCAGAGACTACATCACTCAGAGAGTCTACAGCAGGAGTCTTTGGTACTGATGCGCTGTGTTTAAGATGACATTTGTGTCTGAAACAGAAATGGCAGTGCATTGGATGGATTCATCAAAGTCCCAATTCATGTCTCATTATGAAGCTTGACCACTGAGCCATATTCTCAAGATGTATCAATGTTTTCTGGTTCATAACCTTGGCTGTGTATCAGACCTCTCTCTCCACTTCATGTACCTTGATATTCCCTAATGTATACCCAGCTTTATTTCAGCCAATGACTTTCCCCTCATATTTCAAAAACATGACAAACCACGACATGACAAAGTAACATTTACCTTAATTTCACGTTTGTGTAGTTTCCCTCCATGAAAGTAAAGAACTGGCATACAGGGTCTTGTGTGCAAGACTTCTGACACGCTTCATAGGAGGACGTGAACATGAATTGGTAGTCTGTCCCCAGGAAGGCCACGTCGGTGTACACTTTAGACAGGCAAAGTACTGGCAGAGAGACAGCCCAGCAGACAGCCAGACAGAAGGAGTTAGAGAGAACAAAACCATACCTCACAAAGTATTAAACAGTTTTCATTATGGATTAAAATGTTTGTGAACTTACGTTTCTCTGGGTTGCAAGTTTTGAGAGAAAAGCCTGAGGTCACACCTACTCGAGGTGTCTGGGCACTGGGCTCTCCAGAGCTATTGAATTTGAGATAGCAGTAGAAATTCCTGCAGAGAGATACAGATTATTCTATAAACAAAAGGAAAAACTGATGGATTACATTGACATAGGTATTCAGATCTTTCTTAGTCTCCTCTAGAAAAAGAGATTTTTTGTCATCATGTTGGAGATGATGGTCTGGAATCCACCTCTGGTCAATAAGACTGATTAGATGTTCGGGAAAAACACACCTGTATAAGATCCCTCAGTTGGTGATACAGATAAGAGCAAAACACAACAACACAACACACAAAAATTTAAATTCTGCTCTGTGGTTGTCATAATGGGCGTGTCATACCTGTTGTCTCTGGTCCAGTCAGCTCGATAAAAGGTAAAGAAGAAACATTTTGGGTACTGGGTGCACAACTTCTGACAGTGCTCTGCATCAGGAGAGTAGAGAGATGTTATGTCTTCTCCTGGGAAATTCACATTCTCCAGAAGATTTGGTCTGCATGCTGAAGAAGAGAAGGGACACAGACATTTGACATGAGCATGTTAAACTGACTAACACACTGTAAGAGATAAATTAAGCAAATCCTAGAATTACAATATAGAGAGCATGCATTACCTTGACACTGACTCAAGGGGAGGCGGCAGAAAAAGAGGAGACCCACCAAAATCAAATAGGCCTGCATCTTCTTGGTCTTGCAAGTGCCCTGCAGAGAAGAAAGAATGAGCTGTTGAGGAGTTGATGCTGCTAAACGTGATTTTCAGGCATTCCACTTACATAAAAAATGAAAAAGGTGAAGAAGGTAGTCCCATCCAAGTCTGTCAATGATATTTTATCTGTCATGCAAGCAAATAACAACCCTGCAGCTCTATTGGCTTTCAGTGTCCAGAGTAAAAATGACGATTGCATGTATTGGCAGCAACAGAAGTGAAGTTTGAAGACCTCTTTCATAACTCACTGAACCAACTCGCATTGCTTTTTGCAGAGGAATTTCATGTTGACCAGCAAGTGTAAGTATCAGTACAAGTACAAAAATTGTTTCTTTTGCCTTGAGAGCATTAACCCAGACACTGCCTCTTTGTAGTCCTGATATAAAAACAATTGAACCAGGGAACCAGGAGACAGGCAAGTCTGAAAACTAGAATATGGATGAGTCAAACCAGAGGACAGTATAAGAAGCAACAGTTTACCTATAAGTTACTGACCTCTGCTGCTGAAATGTAAAAGACTTAAGGAGATTTGTTTTCACATCCAAACATCAAAACATGCTTTCAAAGATAAAGTATGACCAACGGTTATGATTTCATCTCAAAATTATTATGGATAGCTGTTAACAGTAAAATGCCCTGGAAAAGCCACATTAATCATATGGTGATGAAAATGGGCAGAGGGATAACAGCTCTCAAGCACCATAGAAAATTTCATGTCTGGTTACTTCATCAACACTAATGCAGACTGGTCTGGGCTTACCTGACTCTTAGGATCCATGCTCATGACCTCTGCTGACTTGTGCTCCACTTTCCCAAAGGAGAGCAGTTTTTGCTTGTAGCCCTGCAGGTTCTTCTCCTCCAGAGTGATCTCAGATCCAGAGCCCCACAGCAGAGTCAAGTTTCTGGTGGTTTCAGAATGACCTGCTGCACCTGTCAGTGTCTGAAAGCTGAATGGTGGAGTGAGTGAAGAGTGAAGTAGGAGTGTGACAGAGGAGTGTTTTTTTAACAACCTCCACCCCCTTTACAACAGGATTGGTGGTATGAAGTCCCATCCTATTATTGTTGTTTGTTGTCAATGAAGATGTGACGTAGGAGAGTTGAGACTGTTCCCACCCTGTCCAAACATGTTAACTCCCAACCCATCATCCTCTGTAACTCAGGGCAACATCATGTCTTACTGAAATACATACATTTATATTAACAGCACAACTCAGCTGGGTGGATACGTAGCTGTTTGTGTCAACAGGCATCAGCAAAGCCAAATGTGTGGCTGATTAATCCTCTTTGGTCTCTATGTGCAGATGATGAAATATGGGCAAAAGTGAACAAAGCTGGTGAGATTTTGGGCACTGATGGGAGGTTACACCAATAACTCAGACACTGAGAGGGCAACTAATTTTCACACTATTTCAGAGTTATGATCAGGGCTGCAGTTTTTCACATATGCCTCAGTATTAATTTTGCTTTGTATTATAAGTTTTTTAACATTCATTTTGAACTATTTCTGCAGTGATTTGTTTTCCTTTCCCTGCTGAGTGAGAAGCTGTCAGTGATGCAGGTGGATGCTCCTCTGGTGTCCTGGATCGTGGATTATCTGACTGGAAGACCACAGTACTGTATGTGCCCTTGTCAGAGAGCGATCAGCAACACTGCTGACTTCAGCTACTGTGCAGAGGAACATATTACACAAAACTGAGGATGTGTTTTTTACAGACTGACTTATATCAACCCAACGGTCACATGAGGCCTTTTTTCATGCACTCCTCATGCTTTTTTTAGATAATAGCAAATTTGGTTTTGTAGGATGATTGCTGCCCTGTGGAATGTTCATGCAAGTGTGTGTGACATCACTGGGTAGAGTGGGAGAAGTTGTCTGAAATTGTCTGAAATATTTTACCTTTAAATGCTGCTCCCAGCCACAAGTTATACTCTGCATGTATGATTTTTTCTACAGATCTAGATACATTTCATCCTCTTTCATGCATTGTTCTCTAAAAAGCACAATCTCTAGAAACACCAAATTGACTTTTACCTGTTCAGGAAGCTCTTGCAGTTGTCATCATATAAAATATTTGCTCATGTAAGGTACAGATTTATCAGTTGAAGGAGTTTGAATTATTTGCAGACCCCTTTCTCTCATACAATTGGATGTATCCCTGTGTCACATGTAAAACTAAGTGGGTAAAATCACCATGGCAACCTCTGAGGGCAGGCTGACACACAGGTGTTTTAGACAGACAGATGGACCAGTGCCATAGATAGACATAACGTTACGTAGCTATACGTTAGCTGTTGGCAAAATGCCAGCAGTTTTGCAACAGTTCAGTTTTTGTTGTGTAAAGTATAATGTTATATCCGGACAGACTAATAACAGGAAGACAGGTTTGAGAAATGTAATGACATTTATTGTGCACAAATAGCTTTGGTGCTTAAACCCTGGGAAGTAGATCATCTTAGTAACTGATCTAGGGATGAGAAGCTTGCATCTGAGGAAGACTTCCCCCGGGCCTAGACACTGGTGGTGGTAGGGAGGATGAGACCTTCTGACGTGGAATCCTCTGGTTGAGGTTCCGAGGTAGATGGTCTGTATCTTGAATGAGGTGGTGAAGGGGTGGAGGTGGGTCATGAGTTCTCGCAGAAATGACAGCAGGATGACAGCAAAGAAAGAGAGCGCTTTTAAATTTGACAGGTAATGACTGATCGGTGGAGGAAAGAGGGTGGCAGATTGTGATTGGATGAATCAAGTGATCAGAGGCAGAGCGAGCGGGCAGAGGAAAATAGGTTGGTGACTCAGAGGCATGCTTCCATTTATTGTTATTGTGTTACACTGGAAAGTCCCACCAGCAAAAACAACTCATACAGTGTGCACTGCTGCAGCATGAAGGATGCTGCTAGTGTAGGAGCTGTTGATTATCATTTCTTATTATAGGTTTAACACTGAAACATGCCTCATGACAGGCAGCCATCATGTCCATCACTCGCTGAATGGCATCTATACTGTCCTGTACGTGAGTGTAGGTGTGTCTGGTATATGACCTATAATTAAATGAAACAAACCTGCTCCTCCACCCTGAGCAGGTCTCTTATGGTTTCACGAAGTCATAGATCACATTCCAGACACACCTGCACTACAGGACAGTATATATGCCCTCTCTTATGTCATCCAGTTGTGTATAGCAACATTCCTCAAACTATGGATTCTACCTCCTCTTATTTATTTTTTTCCCATTGTTGTTGTTGTTGTTGCTGCTGTTGCTTAAGTAACCCACAGGGGTGAAGAGGAAGTGACAAGAAGCAACTTTTGGCTTTTTTCCACACCATGTCACTAAAATATTTTTGTGGATCATGAATTGTCATCATGACATCATAGTCCCTTGTCACTTAACCTCTTCAAATTTTCAAGAGTCTATTATATATAGTCTATTGACAATGGGAGAAGTGACTGTGGGCACAGATTATAGTTGATTCTTTTGCCCCACAGTTACAATTGGACTCATTTTTCACAAGCCACAAATCTTCAGAACATTTTGACATGAAAATGGTAAATTTCAGACGGACAAATTGGGAGCATCTGAACCTTGTTTGTTTCTCAACAACACACTCTTGTGAGATTTGGCACAGATTTTCTAGGTAACATCAACAAACATTCACAAACACCTGCGCTAACTGATTTTCGTAATGCTAAATATGACTGTTAGCTTTGTATATTCTTAATGTTATCGTAAGAAAATTTAAATAGATTACTTTCTTCTACCGACAACTTTTATTCATCCACACACACATGTACACAACACGAGGTGGGGGTACGGGCGACCGTGCACACTTGTAATGAGCCATCTTGTCATAGTAGTGGTAGTATTTTTCTGAAAGTTCAGGAACTTTGGGGTGTGTGATCTGTGTTCTAACCATCTCCCACTGTGGTGAGTCTTGAAACCCAGGAGTGGGCCAGAGATTAAGTGCAGTCTTTTGCCTCACCACCACCAATATTTTCAATACACCAATAGAAAAATACACTGGAGTCTTTAGATCAGGCACTGGAGAGAGCGGGAGTTCAGTCAATTAGAGTTTTATTCATTTTACAGTCAACAAAACCTGAGCATTGTCCCCCAAAAAGTAGGAAAAAACACAGACAAGGCCGAAGCACACAAAAGGACACGACCCATTTCATTCCTCTATAACATGCTTTTTATACTCTTACTCTTTATACTTAAGCAAAGATGTCAGTGTCTGTCTAGTTTCCATTCTTTCAGCATCAAACAATCATACCATTCAGTGGACTGATTTGGCATTTTTACTATGTTCACCTCACCATCCCCTTTACCATTTACATTTCTGAGGCTTCTCTCCCTTTTATGGTCGTAGGTCTTTCTGACAGTTTTCTGTCCTGGCCTACTCTCCTACACACTCCTTTCATGCCCATGCCTCCTTATCAAAGAGAGAAAAGAGAAATGGCAGTGCATTAGAGTCATCAAAGTCTATAGTTCTGGAAGTGTTTTGTCACATCTGTGAAAATAACCCAGATGATGTCACTGTGACATCACCAGGGCTACTGCAGCTCGGACAACAGGTTTTAAACAGAAAACCAGCATTATAAGCTTTGGGTGTGGATTGAGTGACAGATACAAGCAAAACGTACTATCAAACTAAATTGTGGGAAAATGTTGGATTCAAACATTATGAAGCTTGACCACTCAGCCCTATTCTCAAGATGTAGTGCAGTGTCTAACAACCTTGACTGCATATCAGACCTCTCTCCACATCATATACCTTGGCATTCGTAATGCATACCCAACTTTATTTCAGCCAGTGACTTCCCCTTCCCCTCATGTCTCAAAAACATGACAAACCACAAAGTAACATGATGTCTAGTTTGACCTTTACCTTTCCTAGTTTCCATTTACAAAAGTAAAGAACCGGCAACAAGGGTCCTGTGTGGAGACCCTCTGACACACTTCATAGGTGACTGTGAACCAAACACAAGGAGGAGGAAAGGGGACAAGAAATGTTATGCTGCATTGAAGGGTCCAGCAGAGCTGTTTTGTAACATTTTAATCTATTTGTTGAGTTGATGCTACAATGTTGTTGCAAATTTCTTGCCTGTGTCTATAGCCAGTCGCTGCAGCTATGCTTAAAAGTTCATGTTCAGTTTTTATATTGTGCTGACAATTCTTGGTCAGCCAGGGAAAAGGCAAGTCTGAAAACCAGAATATGAATGAGTCAAAGCAGAGGACAGTAAAAGAAGCAACAGTTTCAACAGTACTAAAGTTACTGACCTCTGCTGTTAAAATGTAAAAGGTGCAGGACTTAAAGGAGATTTGTTTTCACCTCAACCGTGTCCAAACATCAAATTGTGCTTTCAAAGATCAAGTATGACAGAGGGTTATGTTTTAATCTCAAAATTATAGTTGATGGTTAAAAGCCACATTAATCATAGGGTGATGAAAATGGGCAGAGGAATGACAGCTCTAAAGCACTGCAGAAAATCCAGGCCAGGTTATTTCATCAAATAATTACTGCAAACTCTAGGCAATTGAATTAAGTCAACTGGACTTAGGTTTTTGTCTTTGAAGACGTTTTGCCCCTAAGAGATGCCTTTGACCTGGAAAATGAGAATATGCACAGACAATTACTGCGAACATTAGTGCTATCACAATTTGCTTATTATTCAGTGAACCAGTCCAACACAACGCATTGTAATTTGAACTGACTACAGATCCACTGCCCGTAGCAAACAAGAGTCAGCTCGATGAATGGCTTGTAAGTGTAAAAAGCAGGCAACACTAATGCAGACATTTTCTTTTTTTTAACTCTTTATTTGTAGATAATTTTACTATTTTAGTACAAAGATTGAAAAGGCAAAACAAAATACCAAACACTGAATAAATACACAAATTGGAGGTCCAGGGGTAATCTGTACACAACACATCATCAACAGACTTGCTCATTGGCCAAATAAGCATGCCATCGTTTTTCCACCTAGATCTTTTTGGAGATGGACTGAATAAGTCATTTGCTCTAGGACATGCAATTGTTTTGATGTAGTGGGGCCATTTTTCTGGAGCCAGTATTTTGTGATGGTGTGCTGACCCCTGCTTTTGTGGCCACCTACTGGTGATTTTTGGTATTGGTTACTTTATGTTTTGTTTTCCTTAAAGCAGGATTTGTTATGAAAACAAACTACAGCTCCTGGTATCTTTGACCATCTATTCTGGTCTGGGAGTTCCTGATGGGTTGAAGGGCGGGCCCTAATCTGTCCTAACAAAATCACAGAGTAGGCAGAGTAGGGCCAGCCTGTCAACCCATCAGGAACCCCCAGACCAGAATAGACTTGATTGATCACAGATACTGGGAGCTGTAGGCTTTTCAGGCTGCTGCATACTGAGACATAGAGAAACACTGTGATCGCCCCAAACACACAGACCTTTCCCTAGCATTGGGAAAACACAAAACACACACACAAAAGTTATCAGATATGTGCTATGATCCATAAAATTGTATTGTGTCTTTCTGGACATGTAACATAATGATAAAAAATTCCTAAGTACACGTGTCAGCAATGACTGGGGGCAGCCAATCAGCTCAACATCATTAGTGCAAAGGCAAGAACACTTTAGCTAGCACCAGCACTCATTTAGCCCACATAAGGGCACACCCCTCCCCTCTGTGATTTGCCTATGACCCTTGCTGAAACCCGTCCAGGGACAGTTCTGTGTCCAAGTCACAATCCGTAGGCCATGACTCCATAATGACCAATAGACAGGCTAAACAAGGTGCGGTGTTGTCTAGGAATCAATAAAAGAAGCACATTTTAAAGTTGTTTTTTATTTTTTAGCTTACAGTATACAATTGAAATATCTGTTGTTAAAGTATCAAGCAGTGAACAGAACATTATCTCCTGAAAATGCAGCTGGGTAAAGTAGTGCAACACAAGGAGCGTTAATGTATTACACAGTAGGAACGACTGAATTTCAGAGATCTTTCAGAAGGGCTTGTCCCTGTGGGCCCTCTAGCCAGGTAGGAGGCCAGGAGGCCTTGATGCTGGGTCTGTCCTTCAGAGAGTTGTAGTATGCTGCCACCTTAGGGTAACGCTCCTCACATAATCTACAGAACAGAGAGAAGTTATAGGTGCGTTGCTTCTTGTTATCCTTTCACTGATCTTGTGGTGCAGCTTAAAATAATTTACAGTCATGAGGGCCACTCACCCAAAACGGAAGAGATAAGCGATGTTTGGAAAAACAATCACATCAGCGAGCGAGAAGGTCTTTCCTGCCATGAAAGAGCCTGAAACCTTGAAAGCAGCATGAGAGAGAGAGAGAGACAGTCAGTGTACCTACATGTAGCTGTGGTGATGCTTATAGCCTGACGAAGTGTGTGTGTTTGATATTAATTTACTCACACTCTTCCCAAGAGTTATAATAAAAGAAACTGGACATGGGGGAAACAACTACCCTGGCTCTGTCTAAAGGCAACAAAACCTGTCTATTAACACTGTTAAAGCTAAAAATGACAAGTTGCAAGAATATATGTCAGACTATTTCTTGGCTGGGTGCAGAACTACAACTTTTTTTCTCCAGTGTTTTTATGTACAACTTTAATAAGAGAGAGACCAACTGTTCCTCCGTGTTTCTACTCATAATGCAATGCTGGGTGAATTACCACATTGCTCCTGCTATATATTTAATTTAAAGGTGATGAGAGGTGTCCAACTCATCTATAACTCTAAGCCCAAATAATTGTTTACGGATTTTCTTAAAGGTGTCAAAAAAACAAATCCTGGTTTTGTCACTATCTTGAAGATTAATGTTAATTTTTGTGCCAAGTCTAAACTGAACTTGTAGGCTACTTGCTGGACTGTAAGCTTCTCAAAGAAAAATCTATTTATCCACCAGATGTCACTGAAGAGTCACTTAAATACACACTGAGTTTGTGTCACTGAAGTTGCCAGCCTGCTTCTGCAGCTCTGTGTTGTCCTTTACATGCATGTGGATTTACCTTCTGCAGGTATCCCTCCCACAGCTTGATCTCAGCAGTTAGAGCCTCTCTGTTTCTCTTCACAGCAGAATCGTGTCTCTCTCCCTCTGGGACCTTCCAGTTGTAGTAGATAACATTCCCTGAAAACAATTGTCAAACAGGAATTCAGCTGTGACTGTGGAGGCACGACAGTTATGAGACTCACTGATAAAATCTATTAACGTTATAAAAACATCCACCGCCACACTGCGCTGAAAGTGGTTGCTTTCACTTCCTTTTAGCAGCTGTGGGAATGGTCTGGTTAGGACCTGATTATGCAACAGGAGTCTCAGGCTGAAGAGAGTGATATATAGAGTTAGATATAAAATAACAAAAAAAGACACTCACATTCTTCACAAGCTAAATGTGCAGACAGAATTTCACTTCTTTTGTTGCACCCTTAAGTGCTCTGTCTCATGACTTCAGCTTTGGATTCAAGCTACTCTGAGCATGTGATCCTTTATGTGATTAACATGTGACCTCTCAACATCACTACCTGTTTTAAGGGGTGCACTGCTGTAGACTTAATGCATTATTGCCCCAGCTTAAGTATATGTGCAGCCCAGTGGTGACTAGTGGGGGGGGGGTGCCTCTGAGGAGACTGACTGGAGACATGGTGTCTCAGTGGGATAACGGTAGCAGAATGATGCATTATGTTGCTTAGTGCAATATGGGACAAAGTCCCAAAAGGCAGACCTCTGAATGGCAACAACAATTTCAGTCATAAAGCCGTTGTTCAGGAAAGCTTTAGCTGTCTGGTCAGTAGTCACTAGATTCAAGCAGTTGTTTGGAGTAATTAACATCCGGTATGTTCTGATTAAGATGCAGGATTTACAGAGTTGTGAGGGTGATCGTACCTGTTTTCTCGCCGAGTGTGAGAGCCTCGAACATGCGCTGGTACATCAGTGCTTGCTCAGCAGGGCAGTCAGGGATCAGCTTGTTTCCCTGGGACTTGAACTGGCTCTGTTGTTAGAGAAATGAAAAGAGCAGCGATTATGAACAGCTGCACGAAGCTCCGGTTTCTTCTTCTTTGCAGTGTTAGGTTTCTGTCTGTCTGCAAAGCACTGTTGGAAAACCAACAGTGCAAAGGTTACACCTACTTATTAACTCACTGGTGGATTCTTACTTCATCAAATTTCAAGTTGGGTCAAGTGTAGCAATTTGGCACAAGTTCTCACCTCCAGGTACATGCAGGCGGCGTAGGACTCATTCAGGATATTGTTTCCATGCTTGAAGGAAGGAAGCTTTAAGAAAGACAGAGTATAATTAAAACTATTTGAACTTGAGTCATTCCTATTTGTTTTACTGCATGAACACATATCTGTGAATTACTGGGAAAATGCAGACTAGTCTGAACTTACCTGACCCCTGGGATTCATGCTCATGACCTCTGCTGACTTGTGCTCCATTTTCTCAAAGGAGAGCAGTTTTTGGTTGTAGCCCTGCAGGTTCTTCTCCTCCAGAGCAATCATCACCCTCCAGCAGGGAGGAGAGCCGGAGCCCCACAGCAGAGTCATGTCTTTAGCCATGGTTTCTGAGTGAACTGCTGCACCTGTGAGTGACTGAACTGGTAGATGGTGGAGAGAGTGGAGAGTGAAGCAGGAGTGTGACAGAGGAGAGGTTTTATAACAACCTCCACTCCCTCTACAACAGGATTGGTGGGATTAAGTCCCATCCCATTTTTGTGTTATCAACAAAGATGTGACGTAGGAGAGTTGAGACTCTTCCCACCCTGGCCAAACATGTTAACCCCCAACCCATCATCCTTTGTAACTCAGGGAAACACAGTGTCTTATTGAAATGCATGCATATTTTTATTAACAGCACAGCTCAGCTGGGTTGATACTTCCACTGTGAGTACATCTCTAGCTGTTTGTATCAACAGGTATTAGCAAAGCCAAATGTGTAGAGGAGTGACTGCTCTTGCTTTGCATTAATACTCTTTGTTAATCTGTGAAGATGTTGAAATATGGGCAAAACGGAACCCAGAATAAAAAATGGTGAGATTTTGGGCACTGATGGGAAGTTACAACAATAACTCAGACACTGAGACTGCAACTGATTTTCACACTATTTCAGAGTTAATCTTTGAAATATATGTTTCTGTTTAAAAATGGAGACAGAAGACAATTCCTAACAACTAAGAGAAAAAGACAGTAGCTGTGTTTTGTTTGCTGTGTTCATACAGTGATTATAATTTTTATATATTACTCATCCTGCAAAGTTTGAGGATATGACCAGGGCTGCAGTTTTTCCACATATGCCTTAGCATTAATATTGCTTTGTAGTATTATTATTTTTTAAATATTCATTTTTGAACTATTTCTGCAGTGATTTGCTTTTGTCCTTTTGAGCCTGTGCTGCAGGCACCAGTTGGACACTTGTAAACTCACAGTGACTCAGCACTTTCCATTCACCTCTACACACACACAAAACCAGTCCTAGCTTCAGTCATGCGAACTAGACAATCAAATGTAATCAACACCATCTACCTAATTCGTCCATTCAGACAATAGAAAAAAAACTTGAGCACACATTCTTGAGCTTGACCTTGTTTATGAACAGTGTGCATCTTCTTTGTGCCTCTGTCTCTGTGTCAGTCTTTAAACCCTGGACGGTGTGCATCAGAGCCACTGCCGACATCAACACCACAGTGAGTGATGTAATCTGTGTGGAAATGACCCACAGCTCTGCCATGCATTTGACAGAATGATCTCTTTGCTCTTTTGGTCTGCAGTTGCATTCAAAGAAATCCTGTTGAATACAATGAATGCTCCTCCTACCATCATTACATTACACCACTGACCAGCTGTATTTTCGTGTCAAGTGCAATCCCCTATCTATCCACATTTCTGCTGTAGTTTGTTTTTGAGTGCGTGACCTCTTTGTGTGATTTCACTCATGAAAAAAATATTCACGTGTCAACCAGTATGTGGACAGTATCTGTGTTTGTATCTATCTGGGTGTGTGAATGAGTGTCATTCTGCTTGACTAGCATGACGCAGATATTTTTAGTTGGCAAAGCATGCACCCACACAAAAGCCATGGTGATCATGACAAGTAGTTTTTCTAGGGCTAAGCAGATGCATTATTTGGAACATTTGGTAAAACCATTTAATTTGTTGCTTTAATGATGATTTTCTGTCTCAATTTTTTTTTTTTTTTTACATTTCTATAATTGTTGGATTTTTGTCTCATGCTTTTATTGTCTTGTGTATACAGGTCATCCATGCAGAGAAGTGACTGTGAACTGCTGCCAACAGGCCACCTTGTGTAAAGATGGTCAAGGTTGAATAAATGGAGGAACACATTACACAAAACTGATGCTGTGTTTTTTACAGACTGACTTGTTTCAGTCCATACAAGACCTTTTTTGTTCAGGTCTGGTACTTTTACTTTACAATGTAACAAATTTGATTTGGTTGGTCAGCATTGTCATGAAGAGTGACTCAAGTTCACAAATGATAGTTTAACATCCAGATCAGTACATTTGCAGTGAATGTCTCAAAGAGGCTGTGTGCTCTACCTAAACTGCACAGTCATGCAGAGGATGCCATGGAATATTATTTCAGCTACTGCATACATAGTCATGGTAATGCAGGGTGTTTTAGTTACCTTTGTGCAGAAAAGTTGGGCGCAGCCAATCAGCCACTAAAAGCAAGGGTCATGTCCTCAAAGAAGCCGCCCATTTTCTACTGCAATCTAATCTACCGTGCACTAGTCCTGAATATGGGGGTCTAAAGTGTTCATGCAATGTTGTGTTCACCTCTTTTATAGTCATGTAATCACGAGCTAAACTGTTACATCCAAACTAGTTTATTCAGCCTGTGGTATAATTGCAGACTCACTCTACTGGTTTGCAGCGCAGGCAACACAAAGGTAAAAACCAATGGGGAGAACCGGTATGTATTAGAAAGTTCAGCTCTTGCAGCTCTTTGTTGACTTGAAGTTAGATATGATGATTGATGGTACAAACATTTGATTGAAAGAAGACTCCAAAGAAATGCTCATAAACAAAATATAAAAGTTAGTTTGACCAAAAAAAAAAACAGAAGAGAGCTATATTTTTATAACTATATCACATTTGACAAATTATAAGCTGCACACAAAAATGGAAAAAGGAACCTATGGAAAAACTCAAAATGCATCATGACAAAGTGCTTCTCTGGTAACTGTTGGAAGCCAAACTACAACACAACAGGTAGGCGTGGCTTTAATGAACAAGAGTATCATATGTCTTGGAGTGTGTCTTGTCCCTTGGGGTTCTCCAGCCAATGAGGAGGCCAGCTGGCTTTGACGCTGGGTCTCTCCTTCACCAGAGTGTAATAGGCTCCCAGCTGAGGGTAATGTTCTGCTGATAACCTGCAAAAAAGAAAGACGGGAGACACTTGAAGTGCAGGGACAGACCAAACACTTACTGGCCAGTCTGACTCCAGAACAGTGAACCAGTCAATTCCCACTCACCCAAATCTGAAGAGAGTAGCAACAGTTGGAAAAACAGTCACATCTGCCAGAGAGAAGGATGATCCTGCCAGGTGAGACCCTGAGCCCAGCTGAAATTGGGTAAAAAAAAAAAAAAAAAAAAAAAAAAAAAAAAAAAATCAGTGTTCGAATACGTCAGTGCTTTCTTGAGTTAGTTTGTGTTTCCGTTTGTGTGTATGTGTGTACACTACCTTCTGCAGATAACCCTCCCATAGTTTGAGCTCAGTGGTCAGAGCCTCCTTGTTCCTCTGCAGAGCTGAATCATGCCTCTCTTCCTCAGGGATGAACCAGTTGTAGTAGATAACTGCATCTTAAAAGAAAAGAAAGACAACAAACAAACACACATGAACATATTGAACAGACAGCAGCTTGAGTGACTACATGGCAACCATACACCCACTGTGTTAACACAGTCCTCCATTAAACATAATAAGCAGTTATATGATTCTGTTGGACTAGTAGTTTATTTAACTCTGGCAGCGGATTAATATTAATAAGGCGCTTTAGTTTTTACAGGAGCAGGACAGCTTTTTATTTATCTTGAGTCAATCCCCTATGTGCTGTGGGATTAACTAAAAAACACATACAGCGACCACAGTGATCATAATAAAGGAACAGATCACAGAGTGCAACCATGCGGCTCATCTGTGTGTTTTAACAGCTCTGGACAACACTGAAGCTCCCTGGACTAAAGCAAACTGTATGCTAATGATTGGTGCTCGCCCTCTGGCAGGTGTCCCAACTTGGAAACACTTTTTGTAGCAAGCCGAGTCTTTCTTTTCTTGACAAAATGAATTTTCAACCTCTCTTTATGTTTACTATGTCAAAGAGATGAGATGTTCAGGCTGGTTTAAGGACACAGCATGTTTTCAGCTCCAGCAGCTTGATCTGGTGTCTGAAGAGGAGGTTCAGGGTGGAGTTGAACTTCTGCTTCTGACCCGTGTCCTGTTAGAAACCAGTCTATTCAGTCTGTGTTTTTTCTTGACTGACTGCAGGAAAATAACATCCAGGATTTGCTGCTGTGTTATACACATCATTTCACTAATCACAAATCCTACCAAATAGACAAATATTTGCACACAGCTGACCTGCAGTAGAACTATGTGGATCCTTCTCTACTGGAAAAAAGAAACTTGTTTAGTATGTGTGAGTGCTGCGTCAAATCAATATGATGAATACATACTTTTTGTATGGATGGCAGAGTGGAACACTGTGGAGCTAAGAAGTCGATATTGTGTCGATATTGTGCTCATTTGTCTTACTGAGTTTTTCGTAGAAAGCGAGACCCTCAAACATGCGCTGGTACATCAGTGCTTGCTCTGCTGGGCTCTCTGGGATCAGCTGGGCTCCCTGGGCCTTAAACTGGTTCTGACATTAGGAGAGAAGAGACACACGCATCTGAACATCACACTCGACGTAAGGTTGAATTTGGTGCTTGTGTATTCACTGGCACACTCACCTCCAGGTAGAAACAGGCTGCGTAGGATTCGTTCACAACAACATCTCCATGTTTGAAAGAGGGAAGCTAGAAAACAAACAGGTTGCAACAGGTTGTCAAGGGTTACCAACGTACCTGCTATTATGAGCTTAATGCCAATGCTGTGGGGAGCTAATCAACGCAAAACAGCTGTGCTGGTAGTGCTGGGGAACAATTAAGCGCTTTTAACACAACTGTACAGAGACTGCCACTGTGTGTGCTGCTATCTATGGCTATGACTGTGAATATTTTTCTTTATAGCAAAAGGTAGCGTGGCTCTGTGTCGTATAAGATGATGACCCATTGAACTTGACTACTTTAAAATCCTGTCAAATTAACATTATCTCACCTGGTAAACAACAGGCCTGTTCAATAATGAATAGAGATTTGAGTTACACTTAATGACTCATGTGCACATGGTACTGCAGACCAGAGACGGGAAGTGTGGCTTCAACAAGTCATCTCCATGTCATGTATTCGCTCTGCTCAGTCACTGAACCAGGTGCATTTACTAATGAGCTCATCTTCCTGGCTGTGGAGCTGTGCTGATGGGAGTCAGCTGGTTCAGTGACTGAGCAGAACAGATACATGGCATGGAGGTGACTTGTTGAAGCCACAGTTCCCATCTCTGCTGCAGACAGACAGACAGACAGACAGACACACACACACACAGGTCGCTGCGGCCCTCTGTGATGCGTTCGCTTCATTGATAAAGTGGTTTGCTTCTGAAGTTACAGCTGCTTGATAAACTCAACAGCAGCCAAATTAAATACACTCTAAATGTGACTCTGTTTACTTTCAACTTAACCAGAGAGCAGACAATTATTGAATACTCATATTTCAACGAGGTTTGGCATCAGTTTACAAAACGCGTGTCTTTCAGCTGTTTGCCTGTCTACTCACTTTTCGCAGCTGGGTTTCAGAGGGAGAGTGGGGGATAGTGAGTCTATTTGACTACTTGTTAGTAGGTGGGGTTTCCTGCAGGCTGCTCCTACCTGACCTCTGGGATTTATATCTAACACTTCTTGAGACTTGTGCTCCATTTTCTCAAAGGAGAGCAGTTTTTGGTTGTAGCCCTGCAGGTTCTTCTCCTCCAGAGCGATCATCACCCTCCAGCAGGGAGGAGAGCCGGAGCCCCACAGCAGAGTCATGTCCTGGGCCATGGTTTCAGATCTTCACAGCCTGGAGATCGGCCTCGGAGACGCTGCTCAGACAGACGCACTACAGAGGGATTTGTTGTTGGTCGTTATGCTTCCCTCAGGTCATGTGACTCTCAAACTGTGACCAATGATCGCATCGCCCCCTAGTGGCTGGAAGAGGAAACACAACTCCCTCCCTTTCAAAAATAATGATGTCACTTTATCCTGGTTTTACCACAACAGATTCACTCTGAAATTGTTTCTGAATAATATTTTCATAATCTTAACTTTTAAACACAGCCTACTACTGGAATTTGAGACAGGGCCACCAATGTGAACATGAGCAGACAACAACATGCCATACAGTTGTTCTCCCAGTAGGAGAGCTCAACCTCTTCTATTGAGAAATGTGAGCTAAATATTCACAGCATGAGCAATAAAATTAGGTGCAATTTTGACAATAGTACTGTGGACCTGTGTGTATCTTACTGAGTTTAATGAGTGTGAGGCCTTCTGTCATGTGCTGTACATCAGTGGTTGTCCTGTCAGTGTGTTGCCTTGTGATTTAAACTGATTCTATAACAAGACAAGACACAAAAGTCATAAAGATCAGGTCCATGTGTGGTGTTTAACCATGAAACATGTTCCAGAACAACGTATAAGAGGTCATGTGCAGCTTGTTCACACTTTACTGTTACTTTACTGCAAATACATAATGTTCATGGAACAAATCAGAAAAAAACATGTTTAATATTGGAAGTGGGAAGTTAACTACTAGGTTCCACTGGAATATGAACTTAAACACACATGAAATGAAATTAATATGTGACATATAGAAACGTATCAGCCAGAAAATGGCTGTGCTGTCAATGGTTGTGCACGGTGGGGGTGGGGGATAGGCAGCCCCTGGAAGCAGACAGACTGCACAGACTGATGCTAAGTCAATGATACAACCTGTTCATGGTCTTAGAGGTGGAAGTAATGACGGAGCACATCCCATGTTTTCACTCAGTGGTTTTATTGCAGAATGTGTATACACAGCATTTCAAGTGAAAGTGTCTGTAACCATGGTTTCATGATTAGCTCACTACATGATATTTATGCAGTGATGATTCTCAGTTTTTTGTTTTTTGCTGGACTGTGAGAGGAGCACACGCTTCTGCTGGAACTGCTCCACAATCTGCTTCAAGTTCATACAAAGTACACTGTGACCACAAAGTTCAAAGCAAGTGTCCAAAGACTTCTCCTCTCTCTCTGCAGGGAACATCATTTTAAAAACACATATTTCAGCTCTGACCACATCTTTCACTTCTTTCATCTTTAATTACAATTCACAGAATAGCTTCTGTTTTTTAGCCGTTCTCTCAGACTATAATACAAGTGACTACAGAAAATTACAAAAATAATACAGAATATGAACCGCACTAAACATGCACACTGTATCTGACAGCAGACAAAGGCATTTACACATTTTTCTGCAGGATTCGCAGCATGTCCTTCAAATAGATTATTATTATTTTAAAAAAGTCCTTATCTTTTTATCTTTTTACACTTTACAAACAGTTCCTCTGAGATAAAAACGTCCTTTTCTTTGTTTTAAATCAGTCGTTCATTTCAGATCAACGGACTATTAACGCGAGTAAGGTGCAAGATCTGAGCTTTTGCAAATAAATACTGGGGAGGAGAATTCTTTCTATGAAAAAGCTATACGTCATCGCCACTAACGCCATATACTGTAACTACACCTGTCAAAGTGTGAGTCATCTGAAAAGCAGGAAGCAACTAACACAATACCACGAGATGGCAAAAGGGGACGACACTGTCCCTTTTCAATGAAAGGCACACATCAGATTGAAAACTGTTCGCATGCCCACTGATCCACAGCCACACTCGCCACTTGTCAAATGTGCAGCTGCAAAAACAATCTGATTCTCATTATGCCTCGTTTTCCTGGCGTTTTTTGAAAGTGGATAAGAGAACAAATCAAGCTTCCTCTTCAGCCCGTTCATTTTTACAACCAAAATTCACAGCTTAAATAAATGAAACATAGTGAAGTCACAGCTGCAGAAAGTTAAAAGCTAAAATTATCCCTTTGAACTAAAACAATGTTTGAAATATTTTTACATAAATAAAAAAAAATGTTTCAGCTGAATGTAGAGGCAGAATCACCGATTTTTAGATTCTCTTTTCCTTCTTTTCTTCTTCTTCACCTCTGCTGTCTACTCTGGAGGATTATTTACTCTGTAGTTTCATCACTCAGACACATCAGGCAAGATTAGCAGCAATAAACCTAAAGGGGCGTGTTACTGCTGGAGTACAAGTGTGGCGAAGGCAGGCAGCTGACGGAGGCGTCGAATCATGGTTTGCCGCTACGTTTCCATGGCTATGATGACAGACGGGGAGCGGGGCATCACATTGGTGTGTCTGGAGAATCGGTTAGTCCCAAAGCAAGAGCTTCTTCTGGTGTCAGACCGTTCTTCAGAGTCCGCCTCACTGCCGGAAGAGAAAGAAAAGATTACTGTATGTGATCATATCCCAATGCCCACTGATGATATAGTCACTTTGGAAATTAACTTATTACATAAGGTTACTGTCAAAGTAATTTGTTATGTACCTGCATTACCTGTGAATAAAAGTAATGCATTAGAATACTCATTACCTCTACTCCATTACCAAAAATGAAAAGCCCTTTGCGACACCTCGTGCATGCTGCAGCTTAATTGACCACAGAAAACACACAGCTTCCTTTAAATGTACGGAGAATCCTGACACTGAAGGACATCGTTCTACGAATCATAATATGAAACTCTGACCGCAGACTAATAATAACAGGGATGACGGACAGCATGTGACAGAGTGGTGCTTCTTTAAATTTGAAGTTGAGCTCCTCGCAGCTGACAGTCACTTATCACCCACGCACAGTTTGCATTTTACTGTGACGTTCTTGTCCTTTTCGCCAGCAAATTCATGTGAGTAGCTTCTTCCAGATGTAAAGATTGCCCTCTCTGCCACCCTGCATGCCGGGAGGTACACACACACAGTGCAGCAGTGCTGACACATCTGCAGGTAGCTGCGCACTGCCTGACAAACAGTGGGATGCAGTGGGGATTTTCTCTTCCTTATATGGAGAAATTCTTAAAGTGATGGATTACTTATTAAAAACATAACCAAGTTATGGATTGACTTGTGAAACTAACACGTTACATTTCTTGTTACAACAAAAAAAGTAATCCGAGTACTCTAACCCACAATGCCAATTCCATACTACATATTAAATATATACTGTATATAAGTTTTATAGTGCATTGTTTAGGCAGTTAGTATAGAAACCTATGACGCAGACAATAGTGTGTGTCATTAGACCTAATAAATAATGCCCTGATAAATGCCACCTTCTTTCAAATGGATCCTAGAGCCAGTTTTCTGTCAAGAGCTTAAAGCCAGAGGACAACATCTGTGGTTATTTTCAGGCTTTTCAGAGCATGTATTTTGGACACAGGTTTGGCGCTCAGGTCGTACATGACTTGCGGTTCGCCCTGGACCTCCTTCTCTCTCTGGGTTGAGCTCTGGTTCCTGGACCCTGAGTGGCCGACCTCACGATGCGCTCCATGATCTCGTCTGCGGCGTCGTCTCCACATTTCTGAGCGTCCTCTACAGGTGGTGTCCAGGCCTGCATAGTGCGTCCTGAACAAATTGAGCATAGTGATAAATGCTCGACTCTTGTTTTACTGTGTATTTATCTGTGTGACCCTGTGAGGAACTTCCCGTCACCCTCACCTCCTCGTCCAGGCCGAGATCTTGTCCGTGTGCGAAGTCCCGGTACCCCGCTGCTCTCCTTGTCCCCGCCGCCGAGGCTGGTTCTCAGCACAGCTTTCATGTGCTCATGCTCTGCAGCGTCCTCAGCATGGCCCAGGCCCTGAGGCTGCTTGCTCTCCTGGCTACCACTAGGGGCAGTGTTGTTACTGCTGGAGCCATTTCGACCACACTGATGGGGAGAAACAGGATGAAACGGGATAAGAATCTCACAGATTTAATTTTAAGTTTTTGGGCCTTTGACCAGGTCAAACCTGAAACATCCAGGAAAACATACAACCTGTAACAATTACAGTTCCTACTACGATTTAATGACTGACTCATTTAGTGAAAAGGAAACTTTGAAGTAGTTATAGTTAGTGGATTCATGCACACACACACACACGCACACAGACATGCAGACAGGCAGCACACATGTTGATACCTCACTCTCCTCTTCATCATCAGACTACAGGAGAAAGAAAGAGTGAAATTTAAAGAACAGATAAAAGAAAATGAAGGTGAAGATAGAAACAGAAGACAGTGTTACAGTATCTGTGTGTAAAGGTTTCTCTGGTCTGTGTTGGTCTGTGAGATACTCACAGGAGCGTTGACATCCATGATCATCTTTCCTCTGGTCTTGTTGCGTTCACGATGGTCAGCCCTTTTCTGTTTCTGCTGCAGCACGCGGTCTCTGGTGGTTCTGTACTCCAGCGCAAACTCACTGATGATCTTACTAAACCTGTGGACACTGATCTCCCGCACGCTGTAGGCTGGGTGACCGAGGAACAACAGGAATGAATGGAACCTGAGAGAAAGAGGTGAAGGAAAGGGGGATGCTTCATAAAAAAATAGAGATTTCACATCACCATTTTTCAGTAAGACGTAGGTAAAAATACAGTGATTCAGTAATTTAATGCATAATGCACTAATCACACAAAATAAATTGTGAGAAGAGCTACTTGTTGATGATCCTGCGGTGAACTATCTTGAGGATGATGATTCTCTCAGCACAGTCTTTGAGGAAGTCAGACATCTTCTGCTTCAGCTGTGGCTTCATCTCATGCTTGGCAATGACCTTCAGGTGATCCCATGAGGCTTTGCAGCGACGCTCCATCTGACACAGGTTTTCCTGCAGCTGGTCAAAATCCACCTGATAGAAAAGATGGAGTGAATAAGTGGCATGTGGTGGAAAGTCCTCTTGTTCAGATGCAATGTTGGGGTCAGCCAAAACAAAGCGTTTCAGGAAGTGGCTGCATACAGGTTGAAATCGGGATTTTTCTTCCTGTACATCTGTACGAGACAACTAAGGAGTTTATGGAGCTGAAAGTCATGCAGAACTACTCTGTAGGTGTTCAAAACAAGCAGCAAAATATGCATAATATGTCTCCTTTTTTTGAACCTGGTATCTTCAATTTATTAATTCTAATTTTCCCAAATTCAGTGCACTGCTTTTACACTTCAGTGACTTGTGAGAAAGTTTAAGAAAAAAATTTCAAGCTAAGCTCACATCCTGTAACTCACATGTTTGAGGCAACCGGAGAACTCACGTTTGAGTTGGACCAGTTGGACCAGTTGGACCAGCTTGAAATGTTTTGCAAAGATTCAATCTAGTGTGGAGCGTACCTTTGCAGAACGTGTGAGGGCTCCGATCTCTGAATACAGGTCGGTGCTCTGAGGGAAGTTCTCCACCACGGCAGAGCAGGCGTGATGCAGTAGAGACTGTTTATGCACCGTGTCCTTCACCTCTGGAACCTTCTCCAGATATGTAAACTCGAAGCCTTTAGCCTGGACACATGGACATACTTGTTACTAACAAAAGTCAGGGGCCTCAGGGCCTTAGACACACTCTTTCAATTATAGTTGCAGATATGTGATGTCATTTTTAATCATGAGATTCACACTTCACTAAAATCCCTGGGTAATGTCTATAAGAACTGCAGTAGGAAACTTTCTGTCTCTGTCAGATGAAGTTAACCAGCGATGGTCAGGACTCACATTGGTGCCATTTAGGAAGTTTCCCATTGAGAGAAGTGTGGACAGGATGTAACGTAGAGTTTTGTTCTTCTCCAGCTGCTCCATACCTTCCTTCAGATCCTGCAACGGCTCTGCTACTTCCTGGGAGGAGAAAGACACAAACACACACACTCACATCATTAGTTGAGTCAATCAAGACTCCTAAAAACATGTGTTTTTAGGAGCAGTTATACAAGTGGTGAGTAAACAGGTGCACCCCCCCCCCCCGCCACAACTCATCTGCTTTTGTTTTAGGTCAGGAGAGTTCGTTTAAAGGTTGCAGCCTCAATATCAAACACCCTTCTGACAACATGAAAACTTTGGTTTCTTGCAAGCCTTTGTTTGTGTGCCTGCACGGTATGTTGTCCTCCATTAAGCCTCCCTCGACCACACCGTCCCACAGAATCGAGTCAGGAAAGCAGCTCTGCCGAATGTGCAGTTGGGCATCGTGCCTTTCATGGAGAGATTAAAGACAACTGCATCCTGCGGAAAGCTGTAAAATTTACAGGACAGCAATGGAGGGTCGGCATGTTTTTCATTCTCTGGGTCTTACTTTGAACGCTTTCTCCTGGATGCATTCTTTGCTTGAGTAAAACATGGTGTGCCAGAGGAAGAAGACGAGGTGCTGCTAATAAGCCTGCATATTTAGTTCTGATGTTATGTAACTATGTAACTATGTCTGTTTTGCGGATGTTGTTTGTGGTATTGATTCTTATTAACTTGAGCATTGGACACACAAACGCAAACATGCTGCGCAGATTTACTCAACACTTCATGGTTCAAAGTTCATTTAGCTATGTCTGTTTCTTCTTTGACAAAACCACAATCACTTATTACATAAGACTTAAACTTCAAATAAAACCTGTGAGATTCTTATCCTGTTTCATCCTGTTTCTCCCCATCTGCACTTCATAAGAGTTTTGGTTTGGACATTTTCATGACACATCAACCATTTTCTTCAATTTAATTTGGTTTATTAACAAAAGAAAAAAAAAGAAAAAGAAGCGCTGTCTCTGGTTTAAACAGACCTTCTCTGTGGCCTCATAGTCCATCTTGAAGGCCCAGAGCTGGAGTCTGGCAGAGAGCTCACTGATGGAGGACAGAGTGAGGAGGAACTGCTCTGCTGAGCCCAGTGGGACGTCAGGGTTGGCCAGCTGAGCCTCCTGGATCTTCTGCTTCTCCTCCTCTGTGGGAATCATGGTTAGGATTTTCTGAGGGCAAAGAACAACAGACGGTACAGATGATAGGTGTCACATATGAAACAAAAGTTTCAGGGATGAGTTCCAATCATCACTTCCTTTTCACTGTCTCTCTCACCTCTATGCCCTCCTTGTTGAGTGCATACTCATCAAAATTTAGGATGGCTGTCTTGATGGTGCGAGGAGGCGGCAGCACTGTCAAGCCGATATTAATGGCGTTGCTCCTCTTGGAATCCAACACGATGATCTCCTGCCGCTTGCCGTCTGCTGCTGTTTTCTGGGGCACAAATATACAGAGGGTCAGTGCTGGGTCTCTGTCAGTCTCCCCGCTCTCTCTCAGTGTGGCCTGCTTTATGGGGTTGGATTACAGTGATCACCACTTAGGTTACACTGACTGACAACAAGAGCTATATGGCTAGTGGGAGCAGGAAATACCATTACAGGTTAGCTCTATACTGTATGTGTATGTGTGTTTCAGTGGGTATGTGGATAAGTCTGCAGACATATTGTGACTATATGAGTGGCGATGACCTCATAAGCATTTGAGGCTAAGGCTATTATGAAAAGGAAGTGTGTCATCCCATTGAAGTGTAACAGAGTAGGTGCTAATACTTGGTTACTGCCTCTGGGAATTTTTTTTAGCATAATATGAGACAACTCTGTGGCTAATCAGCTACTTCATATTATAGTTTATGTGACACAGACATGTTTACTTGAAGCATATTTCCCAAAGTTGTTTATTAATTAAAAAATAATAAATAAACCTTTTATTAATATTTGCTGATATTAAATGAAATTTAAGTGTTTTATGTGAAGGAAGAATTCAATGTATAAGAGAAACTCTACTTTTGGAATATTCTTATTTTACCATTGTGTAATGTGAAAAAATGATTCTGTTTCCGTTAATGTCGACCAAATGAACCAGTCAGACCACCTGTTCCCCGAATTTGAGAAGATTTGAGTTTGATAAAGGTAAAACCAGCCAGTGACATACCCCCTTATTGTTGTCTGCCAGTCAGACTGGTGTTACACCCCTGTTTATCCAGTGGCATGTAAAAATACCTGTCTCGTGTCATAACTGCAGTGTGTTTTCTGATTTCTATCTAACCTTAACCTTTGACCACAATGTAGTCAGTTTGTCCCTGTGTCCAAGAAGACATCAGTACAAACTAGAGGAATATATGAGATATTGTTTCCCCATTGTCAAAATCATCCTTTCTGATGTCACTATGACTTTGACCTTTGACCTAGTCAGTGCTTCTTTGAGTCCTAATGAATGTGAATGCCAAATTTGAATTCTGCCTATCCAATATGAAAGGACGGAAAGAACGGACAGCAAACAGAAAACAATTTTTTGTTTGAGTTCGAGATATAAGGTAAGGAGTCCATATAAGCATATAAACAGTAAAGTTTCCTCAGACCTTTGAAGGCTTTGGCTTCTAAAGGTCCTTTTAAAACTTGCTTACTCTCATTAACTGACAGCTTTGCTTGAGTTATTTCAATCTGGAGACCACCATCACTGTGTCACATTATGTGTGGGCCTGACGTGAGTTACTAGCTGGTTTGGCTCTAACAGGAGTTGGGGTTTGAAACAGTGGCTCAGAAGTTCAAAGCATGAGGTGGCTGCGTTCAGCTCCCATGTCTTAGTAGACCATACTTTTCTCATTTAAAAGCTTTGTGAGAAGTATGTAGGATTCAATGTTCCTCCGTTTGATCCAGATCAAAACACACATGACCTTTAAAACATCAAGGATCGGAAATGACGGACACCAAACCTACAGACTGTGTGGCTGCAATGAGGAGGAGCTAGTGATGAAGCAGCGGCCACTGGAGCATGTGAAATATCACGAGAGGACTGGACTCCTAATGAAGTTGTGCAGTTTTGTGAAGAACAGATGCTGTAGCTGAAGACAAATCTGCCAGCATTGACCAGAGTCCCAAAACTTTCTGTGCCCCCGACCAGGCGCTGGTTATTTACCTTTGTCACCGGCATTTCCTTTGACTTTGACTCAAACAGATGCTCCAGTTTTGCTGTGTCCAACTTTACTGGTTCCAGTTTGGACCAGAATGACTCTCCACTCCGCTTGTAGTCTCTGTACTGAGAGTCTGTCGGACGCACCTGATCACAAAGATGACAAGAATAGACTACGTTAAGTGAAGACATGTGTTAAACTCCCATTTCCTACAATAAAACAGGTAAATGAGAGAGAGAGAACCACGAATAATAGCAGCAACAGGAACATGTTGAGTGAGTCATTGTGTTTGATGACTCCTTAATCTTAACAGGGGAAACATGTAGTCTTTAAAGAACTCTGCATCTTGATCTGTAGCATCTTCTGGCCAACCAACACTGTTAAATCTAAAACAGTAACAGGACCGAATGTCTGAAACTGAAATTATTACTGTAATTAAATTGTAACCTACCTCCAGTTTTCTGCCTCTGGATAAATTTGGGTATAAAAGTGGTGACACATCTTTTCAAAAATGTACCTGATTAAAGATGTTGCTGTTTGTGTTGACTCACCTCGCTCCAGAAAAGCCTGATTGTCTTCCTCTTCTTGTTGAATAAAGGCGGCTCTGGCGGAGGAGGCACTGGAATTGGAGCACTAAAGCATGGAGGAGGCGGAGGCCTCATAATCCCAATCAGGGGAGGAGGTGGCGGGCAGATGCCTAACATAGGTGGCGGTGGGGGGAAGCAAGGTGGAAGAGGAGGTGGGGGCGGGAGGTCACCACACCCTCCCATCAAAATGGGGTCCAGAATGTCCTTGTCATCGTCCTCTGTTAGGTCAGTGAAGTTGATATCTCCGATGCGCAGCTCTCGAGGGCTGGCCAGGAGCTGGTCCCAGATGGTGTCTGATTCCTTTTTGGGTGGTGGGGGTGGGGGCTCATTGGCTGGAGTGTCCAGGTGAGGGTGGGGTGAAGAGAGGTCCTTGATCAAGTTTCCAAATCGTTCGGCGAATGGTCGGATGCTCCCACGGAGCTCTGATTTGTCATCCCTGTTGTCACTCTCATGATCACCGTCCAGCTGCCCCTCTGCATCCTCCTTGGTTTCTTTGTCCTCCCCATCTCCTCTCTCTTTCTCCTTCTCTGCATCCTCTTCCTCCTCCTCCTCATCACTGGGCTTCTTGTTCTGGGAGTACAGCATGTCCAGCATGAAGAGCTTACTGTTGAGGAGTTTACTGCACGACTCGTTCACCTCTCCCTCCTTAAAGCCTGAGAAAGAGAGTAACACATTACTGCTGTAGAGGAGGTCTTATATGAGTTATTCTAGAGTATAAGGAGGATGAATCTCATCTGAGGGTTAGGGTTAGAATATTCTTACCAAAAATCAATGTATTTTCTTACTCGTACGTATCATCTTATTCATACAGTTTTACTCAACTATTTATTTCCACTGGTGTAGTTATGATACATTCTCTCTACATGCTGCATTAAGACCTCATCTCTGTGTAGCAGAACAAACTCTGATCAGGTATCAGTAACAGTAACAGTAACAGTAACAGTAAACTATGTTCCAATGGTACCTATCATTGAAAAAATCATCATATTTTTTAATCATTTTTCATATTCGGCTCGGGCGCTGGGGAAAAAACACTGAGACAGGGCGCCTTAGTCTAACAATAGCAGGGAAAGTCTGATAAGTCCCTGAAGTCGGGTGATCGTTTTTGAGACTGATCGTGTCTTAAGTATGTCAACATTCTTGTTAAATGTCCATTGTACTTGGAACAAGTTGGCAAAATTGCACAAATTGATCAAAATCTGTTCAAGATTTTCAATTTGGAGGACACGGTGCACTGGTACCACATCAGAAAAAGTCAGCTCATCCCTGCATCCTCAGACATTTCACTTGTTTCCAGGGCAATAGGCCATAATGCAGCAGATCAGTAACCTTATGTTAGAAAACTACCATTGAATGAAACACTCTTCAGATACATAACTGCCCACCATTCTCTGCACTCCCCCGCTCCTCTCTCTCCAGAGTGCTGCTGGCAGAGGAGATGCTGGAGGCCGAGCAGTTATCCTTCTCGTTTACTTCCTCATTCTGCCGTTCCTTGTCGCTCAGGATGCCGCTGTCCTCCTCTGCCTCCTCTCTCTCTTTCTCCGATTCCTGCTCACACTCCTTGACTTCCTCCTTCTCGTCCTTGTCTGTGGTTGTTTCCTCCTGCGCTTCCTCTCCTTCCTCTTCTCTCTGTTCTTCCTCCTCTTCAGCGGTGGCTTCTGCCTCTTTCTCCTCTGTTTCTACACTGGCACTGGAGTCCTCAGCCTCGCCTGTTACAAAGAGTCAGCATTACTGTAAGACTCTGATTACGAGCTTTATCTCCCAAATTGATAGATTCTTGCAGTTCTTGTATTTTACAATCCTATGGGATGAATTACAATGAGATACTGTTTGAAATATGTGAAATGGCTCTCTTTGATTTTAAAGGTGCTTCTGTTTAAGTTGGACATGCCTGTATCAATGCATTTTCACACACACACACACACACACACACACGAAAAGAAAAACAAAAACACACTCATACTCTAATGTAAACAATATAGCATGTAAACAAAACTGGGTTGTTGCAGCACCAGGATATGAAGAGGAAATGAAGAATTAAGTTCCTGTTTAGGTCAAAACACACTCATGTACATGGCACACACACGTACCTCAACAGTACAGTCCATGCAGTGATGCAGGCGAGGTTAGAATAACATGGCACTCTGAGGCCTCAGACACTCGCCTGTGTGAGCTACAGTACCTCAGCTCATGGTTGAGCATGCACTCCAACACAAGGCTGTTTTCTTACACAAGATGTTTTGGAATCACACTTTCAAAAAGCTCTTTGAAAAGCCCATTTGACCCTTTCACCCATATCCTCTCTGTATTTTCTTCTTTCTACCCCAATGATGGAGTCCCCTCCTCTCCTTCTCCTTCTCCTCTCCTCCTTTTTTTCCACAATCTGTCTCTTCTCTCCCTCTCTTGCCCACACCTGCATGTAAATTTAAAGAGCAAGCTCCAAACTGAAACAATTTAAGGTTAAGAATGATTGCTTTGGGGCGCACTGTTGGGAACTGAACTAGCAACCCTCTGGTTTTAACTCCCTGAAGTATCAGCCAGCACAATTCAAAAGTCATACAAGTGTTCTGAACTGTGAGACCTTTGACACTGATTTTAAGCTATTTATGGTAATTTATTTGTGGCCAGCATATTTCCTTCAATTGCCATTCAATGCTCATACATTCAGAATGTACCTCTCAGTATACAGTCAATTTCAATTTTATCGTCCATTCACACTCCATGCAGAGTAGGGACTCATAGAGATATTAGTTTCTGCTCTGTTGTTTTAAACTACAAAGTAGCTGCTCAGATGTTTCCAAACCCACCACAACTGAAACCTTAAGGGTTATAATTTTAAAGTGCATTAAATGCAGTGTGTTTCCATTACTCACTATAATATCATGTTGTAGATTATTCCCCAGTGTAATGAAGCATAAGCTTTACCCATTTAAAATGATATGTTTAGCAGTATCAATGCTAACAGGACTAGCAGGAGAAACAGCTGCAACCCAAGCATTAATAGTAGCTATGTACTAGATGAGATATCACTTTGTATTATTGGTCAACAGTAATAAGTATTTATGGCCCTACCAGTCTCAGAGGGTGTATAAGGAGTGGCAGGGGCTTCTGCCTCAAGGTCAGCCTCTGTGTCCTCCTGGGAGGCGAAGGAAGACGGGGTGCTGCTGCGTGATGATGAGGGCCAGGCCTCTGAGGGTGTAAAGTTCAGGTTGAGGTCAGGACGAGTCCTCGAGACCCGGACACGCTCCTTCTCGTACTCCTCTGCTGCCAGACGCTCCACGTTCTTATACCTGAGAGAGAGGGTAAAAAAGAAGGTAAAAACAGAGTCTGAGCCAATGTACTCTCGGTCTGGCCTTTTTCTGCAGTGCTGCTCTGTGGTGCTCATTTTTAAAATTGCCTTAAACTAAACCACTAAGTACCAATCTCTAACCAGTTTAGTTGAATTCATGACAAACTTCACCACTTCCTAAAAAACACTGAGCATTCTTCAGCACTATAACCTCAACACCCCACAGTATGAGCCCACCTCACGCCTCTAGTTTGTCCAAATGATTGGTCCAAAAAGAATTCAATTCATTCATCACAAATTTCCTGCAGAGGTTCACCATCATGGTCCTGTCTCCTGTCTACCTAGGCAAACACTTCAATATCAGACTCAGTCCAATATATGCAACCAGAGGGAGTTCAGAGAAGAAGCAACGGTGTTAGGGAGGAGGGTGGAGAGCAGAGGAGAACGACAGGAGAGAAGAATGAAAGAGATGGGGAGAAGTTAATGTTAGTTTGGCTGCTGAAAGGCCAAACATCAGAAGTGAATCAGAGTAAACCTGTTCAAGATGTGCCTCGATCAGGTCTGTTGGCTTGTCCTTTGCATTTCTCTTCCTACCTCCCTTGTCTTCCTCCTTTTCTTCCTCTATCAAACTTTACAATTCAACCTGCCGGCCAGAACAGAGATTTAGGGCACTGAATCAACCCTCTCTCTCTCTCTCTCTCTCTCTCTCTCTCTCTTTCTTTCTCTAACCCCTCCTCTTTCCCACCGTACCATGAATGTGTGGAGCCTCTGTTCAGAGTTCATTAGCATCAGGCCACTTCAGAGGGCTGAGGAAACTAGATACCAATATATGTGTGTGTTTGTGTGCATGTGATCAGGAGTGAAATGTAGTGAGTGAGCCAACTGTGTATTGTGTGACTGACCTTGAACCAAAACCAAATATGTTGTTATGTCCTTACACACCTTAGTATAGTATGTTAAGCGATACATAAAATCATTGCGCATCATTGCTTGTTGAGCTGTTACTGGCATCATGTAGCCTAAACACCTGATGGAAGCATTGAGGGTCTGAAACCAACTAGATTTGCTCATGTACTGTGATAATGTGCTCACTCTGTGTCACTTAACCTCTTTTCCACTTCATTTAAGAGGAAAAATTATACTTTTCACTCCACTACATATGTTTGACTCATTCATTACAAAATATGTAAGAATTACTTAAATAGTAATATATTACAACACCCCATGGGCATTTTGCTGCAAACTCAGCAGGAATAAGCAAGTGCTTTTTGTCCAGGTGTTACTCTGCTAGTAGCTTTTCTGGCAGACGCGTCACTCAAAGAGGTGAAACAGGATAAAATCTCATGTTGTCCTCACAACCATGACGCCCAAAGGACCTTAAATACATCAACATTATTTTTTGGATACATCTTCCTCAGACTCACTCAGCAGCTCGTCTCCTTCTCTGCATTTCTGTCTGTCTCGTGTTTGTTTCCTCCGTCTTCTATTTCTTTCTTTCTGCCTCACACCATTCAAATGTATGATATGAACTGTTCTTAAAATTGAGGATGAGAGTCAGCACTTCGCACAGTACATACTGTAGGGTGACGTGTCAAGTGAAAAAAAAGAAGCAGGATGAGAAAAGGAAGGTGAATAAAAGGAAGCCAAAAAGGATGAAGAAAGTTTATCTCTTTATATTTTTAAATATTGTATTGATCAGCATGGTTGTGTTTTTTTGGACAGCTGTCATTGTTTATATATGGCTGCATTGAGTATGATCAGTCCTAAATCTGACTGTGACCTCAAATACCCAGTAAATCCCTTGCTTCCCTTGATTTCCCTCTGCACACAAACATCGATTTATGAGCCCCATGAAAATTCAGCTTGTGTGTGGTTGTATGTGTGTGTGTGTGTGTGTTTAAAAATATAAGTGTCTGACAAAAATGTGTGTCTGTGTGTGCATGTGGATCCAGAGTGAAAAGCTTGATAAATCCTGGAATCTGATTTTCTCACAACACGCAGCCAAAGCAATCAGGCCCCCTGGCAGAACGTTAAAATACAGCGCCTTAAGAGAGAAGAAAACCGGCAGACAGAGCAAAGAAAATCGGTTCAACCCCCCCCCCGTCCCCAATGCCTCTGGCAGCAAAGGGCACCTTTTTAACCTGAAAACAATTATTCTTTTACTGAGCTTCCCAAACCACAGGCTCAAACATATTCCCCCCTGGGTTCAGCTGTTCTGAGTGTGTGTTGTTTTGATTTAGCAAACACACTTACCTCTCCTCCCGTGCAAGCCTGGCCTCCTCCATTTTATCCACATAGTCGCGACTGAGAGAGACACATAAACAGATTATATTGTAAAGCATAATAATCATTCTTTACCTCTCTATGGTCTTCTGTAGACCTGCCAGTGTAAATACAACATGTTTGCACATCAAGCAGAGAGGCTGTAGGCCTGTTTCTTTTGACTGTTGTGTGTGTGTGTGTGTAGTATATATTGTATATATTGTGTGTGTGTGTGTGTGTATATATATATATACATATATATATGTATGTGTGTGTGTGTGTGTGTGTGTGTGTGTGTGTATAAATTAATGAATATCACTTTTACTTCTTTCCATGGAATGCATTCATTGTTATTTACATTCTCATTATTCATCTGTATTATTCCTCTTAGTTCTATTACATCTGTGATAATTATTGTATTTACTATATCTACACTGTACAGCTGGCACAACCCTTGAAAAAATGTTGGGATATACACTACTGTACAGTGGTCGATTAGCTTAGCTTAGAATTATGGCAGGAAAAAAATGGATGGTCTGGTCCTGTAGAAGGTGAAACTGCCTTCTAGCACCTCAGACGCTCACTAACTATAGGGTGTCCTGTTGTTAAATGTGTCCCTTTTTGGGCCTATTTCAAACTCAAAGCCAGCAATGCCTCACCTGTGCTTGTTCCGCTCCTCTCTCTCTATCCTCTGCAGTCTCTCCTCTCTCTCCACACGGCGGCGCTCTCGCTCAGCTGCCAGAGATTCTTGGTGTTGCCTGTAGGAGGAGGACAGGAGACCCCCAAGAGCAGGCCTGAAGAGGTGGGGGGAAAGAAATAAAAAGTTGGATCACACCACTGCACAGTCAGAATAATTCAGTAACCCTCTAGCAACAGATGGTTGTGTAAAACACTGCAGTTCAGCAAAGTGAAAAAAAACATCCCTGTTTGCTCTTTCATCTGCTGCAGCATTGTGATGCAATATGGCAACATAAACATATAAATCTATTGATGAACACACACATCTGTTCTTAGTATATGCAGACCCTCTATACATGTAAATAACACACCATACGTTATGTCTTGACGTCTGTACTCCCCATGGAGGAAATAAGAGCCGCCTGTTAATTAGGGAACCAGGAGGCTGAGATCACGTTTATTAGAGTACGTCATCACTATGACGGCACGACAGGGCTGGACACAGTCCACATTTGTAACACATTTAGCATGTGTGTTGTTGTTCACGTTAACACGCAGACACATATAGCTGTCAGTGCAGGAATGTGTTTTTTAGGGACGTTTTCATGAGCAGAGTCCTCTCACCTGGAGCTGGTGGGCGTACTCGGACTGCTGAGAGAAGAGCAGGATGTAAAACCTCCATTCCTAAGAGAGAGAAGGGGTGTGCAGTTACCGGACACCACACCAACTGAGTGGTATGTGAAAAACTGGTAGCGAGAATCGAATGTGATACTTTGTTACATAACGGGAAAGCTGCTGGCGCAACACTAGAGTGACCCTCGTTGGTGACTGCCGTGGTGTTTATTTACGTATGTTTCTGGGAGACTCCAGACAAGGTGTCTTCTCACTAACACTCCACTACAAAAATATGCTTACCTTAATAACTCATTTATCCAGCATTAGCAGGCAACAACTTCCTTTTTAAGCTACTGGTATAAACTAATATTGATATATAGCAAAGGTGTTATCAAAGCACAAGTGTGCGTATTTACCTCAAATATACTGCCATCTTATTCCTTTGAGGTAGTGGTCAACACTGAAAGCTCATTGGCTGGAACAGAGCTATAAATCTGAGCATCTAAAAATAGGATTAGCATGACAAGCTACACATGGGTGGCATTGATGAGAAACACCAATATAAGGTGTAGTGGGAGACCACGAGCCTCCACGACTTGAGTTGGTTTCAAAGTCTCCCCAAGATGTTCAGCTGAGTTGAGCTCTAATGACCACAAAGCCCAAAGCAAAGCATGATTCACATCATGACCATACTAAAACCATTTGCCACCTACTGTGCTGTGTCTGAAAACGTCTGTATTCATCAGGTTTGTCCTCTCATTTACTCAGGTTTTCCCTTTAATTTGTCAACTTCCTGTGTGTAGGTGAGGTACTGGTCATGTGGCTATAAAGTCTTATCCAGGAAGAGACACGTGTAATACCCTTACTTTGCACTTATAGGATAACAGTGTGTGCAGAAAGTGGGGATGAGAAAGTGCAATGTTCTGTAAAAAATAATCGTGCTGATAAGTGAGGAGAGAAAATGGAGATGTACAGAGAAGAATGTGAAAAGGCATCTGATGCTGTTCATGAAGAGAGTGGAAATTCAGTGGCACTGGGAAACAAAGTGCAAACAAGTGTGGACGATTTCTGACGCAGTGACGGAAGTAAGACAGACAGATACCAAAGTGATAATAAGTGACAGTCTGAAGGTGAGAAGCTGTGCAGTCAAAGACGTGAAAAGAAGTTGTGAAAAGGAAGGTGATGAATAACAAAAAGGGGTGCAAAGAAATCCAAGCTGGTGCCAGGAGAAAAAGCCAGAAACAGAAGTGAAAACTGAGAAAGGAAAAGTGGAACACTGAAGGGAAACAAGGGAAACTTTTGGTGCTCCTTGTGGGAGATTGAATTGTGCTGTCCCTCTGACCTGGGAGATGTGGTTTTTGGTGACTCCTCAGCAGGTTTGGTCGGAGCTGGGGGCAGCAGCTCCTCATCGAGGTCATAGGAGAAGAGGTGAAAGGGCGAGTGTGGCAGGTAGGGCAGACGGTCGGGGGAGGGACGAGAGCTGCCACGCAATGGTGGGCTGACCTCTTTCGTGGCTGGGACAGTGACGGTAGATCTCTTCCTGGCCAGAAGACTGGCCAGAAGCGAAGGCTGAGCTGGGGGGCTGACAGGGGAGGAGATGGGAGGAGAGGGGGAGTGGAGGGTGGATGCTGTAGGTGGGTCAGTCCGATTCCTCTGCTCATCCTCTTTTATGTTCTCCTTCCTGGAAGTGATGGTGATGGACTGAAGTGTTGTTCTATGAACAAATGATGAAGGATGTCGAGCCGGGCTAGGAACAGAGGGATGGAGTGAGAGGAATGAATAGATGAAAGAGATGCCCTTAGCAAGGGTTAAGGGCCACATAGAACTGCACTGATAGTAATAATCGCTATATAAACAGGCCACAAGTGTCAAACCAACTTGATACAACAGAAAGCAGTCGCAAAAGAGACATTTAAAAATGTTGTGACTTCACAACTAGAGCCCCTTGTTGCAATTTTTATGTTACCACCATGTCCTAAAATACCTGGGGGTGGTCTGATTAGACACTGTAAGAGCCCCCTCCTGCTCATCTGAGTCAGACTCAGTCACTGGAGTCTCCTCTTCCTCCTCCTCCTGCACCTCTACACCATCCTCACACTGCTCCTCTCTGGTGAGGCAGGGAGGGTGTGGATGAATGGTTGAGTGGACAGTGTATACAAAGAATTGAGGGAAAGATGACAAGATACATAAGAATGGCAGGCAAATACACAAATGGCCACACTAGTGATGAAATATAGAGATGGAACAAAAGAAAGACAGATGGTGGGTTAGATGAGACTGATGTGTGGAAATAATGTTTATAGCTCCGCTGATGCTCAAGAGACAGCAAACAAGGACATGGAATCTATCAGATGGAGATAGAGTGATAGAAAAACAGCAAATAGGACAAAGGGTGGGTGAATGTTTCACATTACTCACTCCATGCATTGAGTGAGTTAAGTTTACATGCACATGCACATGAGGGAACACCAAGAGGAAAGTATACCGTGGCTGAACAACTGACTTGAGACCAGAGCTGTTTTGTCAAGTGAAACCAGAGGAGTCTTGTTGCAGTGGAGTCGGTGTGCGCTGCCAGGTGGTGTTCCACAAGACCAGAGCCATGTGTGTGACGAATGGGATGCCCAATAAAAGTTGTGTTTGTTTTTCTGTGTGTGCATGCATAATATGAAGCAGGGTGTGGGCTCTGACATGGAACAACTTTCACCCAACACCTCATTCAAAGGGCCATAAGAAAACAGATTCTCACAGTCATACACATTCAGATAAACAGGTGCTCTGGTATGTGTACATTTAGATGCAGAACACACACTCGCACGCACGCACGCACGCACGCACGCACGCACGCACGCAACATATTAGCATTAGCTGCAGCATGATACATAATCTGCTTTGGGTTTGTTACACACTACTAGGGGATGAAGAGACACATAATAGAAGTGAAATAGGAACAAGGGATGATTTACCTGAAGTAAACAGCTACAGATGGCTCAAAATCCCCCTTTTTGTGCATCCACACACAGCACAGAAGTCAGCCTGTGCTGGTTTAATGTGTACACTTGTTTTAGACTTACAAGCAAACCCTGGCCTGAGGGCTTGTGCAGCTCTTTTATTTCTTTTAGTGGAGCGCATGTCTTTACCAGTGTTTCAATGTAAAGTCCAGAAAGACCAACACAAAGTGCTTCATGTCACATGAGACACATTAATATTTGTTACAGCATGTAGGTGAGGAGCAGCAGTAGTTAAAACTTAGACAAGGTCACAGAGGTCAACAGGTGACCATTTATAATGTGACCTTTGAACTTACATGGATGGAAGAAAACCTGAAAGTGCCCTGGAGCAGAATGTGGTAGTATAAGGCAGTCAGAGCAGAGTAAACACATAAGTAATGCTAAAGAGATAAATGAATATTTAACACCATAATCAGTCTTTAAAACCACCCCCTCTGACCCTTCTGTCATGACACTTTAATAAAAACCTTTAATATCAGTCATTCTCTCATCTTCTCCGCATCTCACCTCTCACTCATGTCCTCAGCTCTCTGTCCGTTGAAAGGCTGGAAGCCAGCTCTCTGTGGGGATGCAGGGCTGCAGGGTGAGGCATGACCAGATCGACCAAGAGAGGCCCTGCGGCTCCGCCTCCTTTCCAGGCCACGCTTTTTGTCTCCGCCCCCGAGGCTGCTCGTCGGCGGTCCCGCCGTCCCATGGGTGGAGGCTGGCTGTCATCATCACCATCTTCATGCCGTAGGGTCATCTGGCGGAAAAGTGTTGGTTGGATGTCAAGTTGGAGAGGTGGCAGGTGCTTCCCTCAGAGAATTTTAGTATTAAGCAATTGTACTATAAATACTGTACACGATCAGATCACATCAGATTTGTTGGCTGAGAACAGCTGCAATCTGATCTTTGAGGCTATATTTCCTTGTGATATTTTATGACTGTCTATGTTTGTGTAAGTGTCAAACCTCATAGAGGTTAAGTTGCTCAACCAAGTCCAGATCAGTGCCTTTCCGCCCCAGGTGTCTTTGGGACACAGTCTCCATGCCCTGTTCCTCCAAACCATCCACCATATCATAGAATGAATCCTGGTCTGGCAGTGCTGCAAGTGTCTGCAAAAAGACAGAAGATGAAGGGGTAACTGAGGTCCAACAAGATGTGCCATAAAAGGCTGGAAGAATTAACTAATATCATAAATTACTAAACATTAGGTACAAGGAAATAAAAGGTTATATCAGATGTATAGTTTCCTGAATCTAATGCTTTATAAAGTAATATATACACTCAGTATGTGAAACCATAGATATAGATACCTTATTGATGAGAGTCATGGCATAGACCAGCAGCTCTGTATCCACTCCATCCTTCTCATGTAAGATCTCCATAGCATTGGACCATGGCTTGGAGCCTGGAGATCAGTCCATTGATATCCATGAGTCAGTTAACCATTGAAAACACAAGCTGTGTTGTTTCTACTTAACCAAACACCCCTTCCTCTGTACTGTTTATAAACCATACCATTCAAGCAAGACATTACATTTGCATACATGAAGTCTTTTGTACCTCTCTTGGTGTCCACAGAGGTGATGGCTTCTATCAGCAGTGGCGCGTTGGACTCAGAGTACTCCACAAACACCAGCAACAGCTTCAGAGTTGTTTTCACTACCAGACGGAACTAGAGAAAAAAATGTATACAAGTAATTGATATGATTGGTTCCTCTGACCATAATTCTGGAAAGCTTTAATTGGTATATTATTGCTGCATGTGCATCACAATATACAACAAATAATGATTTATGCATACATGTATCATGTCTTCATGACAAACATGGCCTGTGAGACACCTACTTTGGCAGGTGGCTCTGTGGACAGATGTTACTACCACAAATATGCAAGATATAATCATGAAACTTGACAGGTGGGCAGTTGATATCAAAATGAAGACAAGGTTACAAAATGGCTGTGGCCCTGTCCACAAGCATTGGGTGCTCATGTAACTAGAGATGAATAGAATAAAAGCAATAACAGGCTTTACACAATGGCGCTGTAGAGTGATACTTCAGGAGAACAGCAGTAATTAAGATTAAGAATTATAAGAGGCACCACCCTATAGGCAGGAGACAGAATACAGGCAGTAGCAGATGTGTTTGTCAATGTGTTACAGCATATAAAAATAATGAAATCTCGCACTGCGTGGTGGTAATGGACATGTATGACCACACCTTTGAGCCAACAAGAGTGTACAGCCACTGGATCGTCTCAGCATGACCAATGACGCCGTTCATCCCGTCTACATACAGCATAATCTGTCCCAGAGCTGACAGAGAGGGGGAGAGAAGGAGGAAAGAGAGAAACAAAAACTGAGAGAGCCAGAACAAATATAGAAAGATGATTCAACACTTTCTCCAAACAAACCAACTGCATGCAGCATATGGTTCCTTCTACACCAGCTATGAGTCATCAGGCAGACGGGGGTTTGCTTCATAAGCTTTAGGTATTTATGACAAATCATATAAAGATAAAACTGAAATGATTTATAAATATTATTCTCTTCAAGCTTCAGTGGTGACGGTATTTTCCTGCTGGAGAATAACTTGTTATTGGTTTTATACAGTGTTTCTCACCCAGGCACACTCAGACCCCGAGTGGTACTTGGTGTAGTTGTAGGGGGTACTTAAAACTATAAAATATCATTATATTGAGTGACCTTTACAGACATGTATCATTTTTACTAAACTAGTGACTGGAGCCATCATTACTGCCTAAACTGCAGAAGCTGAGCTAAGGCATTTTTCCCAGTCTTGTATGTTTTAATGGGAAACTTATTTTAATATTCATTCACTCTCATATGTCTTGAAATGGACTGTATTACTACAGACTCAACACTTCCATTTCCTCTTCCTTCTCTCTTCCTTCTTCCTTTAAATTTGAATATCCACAAATTGAATTTTGATAACCTCACAACCTCAGAACAGACAATTATAGTCGTATACAAAGTAAGATGGTAGAAATATCAATCACATAAAACACTGGGAACAATATTATAATGTTACTTAAAATGACGTATTTATCCTATATGGCAACAACTGTGAATATTCTGTTTCAATAAACATTAAAGATTCATAAAGACACACAAACTTTGTATCACAGGTAGAAAGTTGTGTGTATCATACATCATGCCAGCTGATGCAGGCCTTTGGAAATTGGGTGGTGCAGCTTTAAGCGCCTGGGCGCCGCCATCCCGCGACGTCAACCGCACGACCCCCTCACTGAAGTAAGAACGATCTGAAGTAGAGAACGATCCGCGCCTCCCTCCGCTCCGCAGGAGGGAGGCGCGCCTTCCACGAAAGTGAAAGTGAAAGTGAGGAGACGGCTCTGCTCTGCTCACATATCGCCAACAAAATCTACATCTCAGTATCGATTCAGACTCCTCAACCATGCATCTGGACTCAAATTTGCGAATTGAAGTTATATCTTCACTTCTCGGACAAAACCTTCGACCCTATGACAAGAAGAGTTATAAGAGAAGAGCTGACATTTTGTCTGTTGACGACTTTCACCTCAACACCATCACTGGGAAGAGGAAGAGGTATGCAAAGGAATGTTTCATCGATGAGGAAGATTTTTTTGACCCACAGTTTGATTGTGACTTCAGTGACTTCTCTTACTCTGCTGAGTGCATGAGAGGTGATGAGCTTTATGAGCGACCAAAGGGCTGGTACCGCATGGCCTTAAAGGTCAGAGGTAAATATCCAGATGGAGACACCTGGCTGGGCACCAATGGATGGAGGAGTCAGTCTGTACCTGGAGAATGGCCTGTTTCTTATCATGGAACAAGCTTAGCTGGAATCAAAGGCATCATCTGGAGTCACTACAAAGCAGGAGACAGAACTCTGTATGGAAGAGGAATCTACTCTACACCAGATATACACATTGCTGAGAAAGAGGACTATGCCAAGACCTTCACATCCAAGACAACAGGGAAAAGTTACAAAGTGATTCTACAGAATCGCATCAATCCTGAAAAGAGAGAGATCTGCCGAAGATCAGACTATTGGTTGATTCCTGTTCATAAACAAGCATCTGCCAAGGAAGAGAAGCAGACAGTGGAGAGCTCTATTCGACCTTATGGCATCCTGATTAAGGAAATAAAGACAGATGATGATACTGGTCATGAGGACAGGGATGATGATACTGTTGATGATGACAGTGGTGATGATGCTGATGATGCTGGTCATTGGGACAGTGATGATGGTACCATTGATGAGGACAGAAGTGATGATGGTACTGTTGAAGATGACAGTGATGATGATACTGGTCATGAGGACACAGATGAAGACACCATTGATGAAGACAGAAATGGTGATGGTACTGATGATGACAGTCGTGACGATGATACTGTTGAGGACAGAGATGAAGATGATCGATTTGATGATGACAGCGGTGATGTTGATACGGGTGATGAGGACAGAAGTGATGATTATTCTGGTGAAGATGACGATTCTAACGCTGATGACAGAGATGATGGCGATTACGTCCATGGCGATGATTATTCTAGTGACAATAACAGATATGATGATGACAGCGGTGATGATGGTAATTGTTATGATGACAGCAGTGATTATGACTGAGGTGATGATGATGATGGCAGTGGTCATTCAAGTATGTTGGGACATGTTTTAGACTTGCTGGTATCCATTTCCATACCTCATTTTAGCCTCTCCTAATTAGTAAGTAATTATTTTGTTCTCAGGGTTATGATAAGAAATGATTGACTTAACATAAAAAACATGTTGAAGGACACTGAGAGAAAATTTACTTATGAATAATAGGACTGTACCTTCAAAGCTTTTGTCAGAGTTAGATCAGTTAGACAGGGCCTAAAGGAAAAAGTTATAAAAATGTTCATTTATTACTTATTTGTTACTCTATATGAAGAAGGAGTTGTAAATTCTCGTTTTACTGGTGCTGGCATTTTAGGGGATTTCCTGTTAGAACTGTTCACCAACTTAAACCTGGACAGAGAGGTTTCCTGTGCAACACTTGGGCTGTATGTAAATATGAAACATTATACTTGTTATCTGGTGTTTTAAATGTTTTGTTTATTTGTTGTTGTTTTTTTTACTGCAGCAACACTCACTTTTCAATAGGTTAATATATATTCAAAAGGTTTTGATATAACAGTATCAGCTATTGGTCCTTACACATGATAAAACTATCATTTATGTTAGTGTATAAATAAAGAACAGTAAATGCAGTTCACTATAGTGTGTTTTTACTGGGGTGGGGTGTGGGGGGCAGGTTTCAGTACGAGGGTTTGCTCAGGGTCGACAGATCCTCTGTTCTGTCCTCTGCTCAGAGCTGCCTCAGTAAGAGTTATCACATGGCTGCAAATAGCTCACCATTCGACAATTAACAGAAAAAAAACCCCTCTGTGATTATCCGTGACACATGTTTGATGAGGAATGTGTGCATGTATATATTTAAATGTAAAAGAAAAAGAAAAGGAAACAAGGACTTCTGGTGAACTCGGAGCATGGACTTCTCTGGGGAAGTGTATACTTCTGGTGGAAATTATGGAAAACATGTGTCGCTCCAGGTGGAGAAGTGAGCGAGGTGCAAGAACGAAAAGCTGAATACATGACAGCATGACATCAGCGTAGAGAAGCCTACACTGATGTGGACTCTTCTCGTTTCATTCATTCATCTCTATTGTTATGTTTTTGTTCTACTTTATTCTTTATTACAGTGTTTCACCATTTTTAGCTCTGTTTTGATGTGTGGATAACATAAACACTAAATACAGTGCACCATGAAATGCAGAGCACATTACACAAAGTCTGACCTCAGTGACTGACTATAACTGCTGGATCTACATCAGGGGTCCTTGTACAGAATCTTTCGATCTTAAGTTAGGATAGGAACGTTCATTTCTGAACTTCTCATCTGCAATATCTTTTTGTACAATTTAGATAGGCATCTGCTAGAAAATGAATTATGAAATATTTCTTTTATTTGCAATGATGAGCCTGATTATGGTGATCAGAAACCCAGAGAGGGGCTGTACCTCTTAATATGTAGTTCTGGTAGTTCTGGTCAGCTTCTGCTCCCACCTTGATGAGACATGTCAGCCCCTCAGCCATCACAAACTCATGGACCAGATCTTTGTCGTCCTGCAGCACAGAATAATTCAATAACGATTATTAACAGCTATTGAACCAAAATGACTTCTTACTACTCCTTACCTGCCCTTGCCACATGGTGGCAGTAATGTGCAGAAATTCAGAACTTCACACACTCAACGTCAACAAACAAGGCTTTCACTATTTGTTGATTTTGACAGAACATCTCTCATAACAAAAACAAATCTAAAATGATGATGCACATATTTGAAGGAACCTCCCAGGTGCACTGTCAAAGCTGTATAAAGTTCAGACATCTTATTTGTGACTTTTTCCTCATTCCAGAGCTTTTCACATTTTATCGGTACAGTAGCTTTTGGAAAAGAAGGGTAGTGGTGGGTGGAAGCTGTCAAAAGTCGCTGCATTTGACCTCAGGCAGTGACATGGCTTTTGGGTGCACACACACACAGATACATAAATATATGCATCATCACACAGATATATACACAGTGAGGGAGAGAAATGCCACGTTGATGGAGATCCATGTCTGTCATCATGGAAGCGCACAGTAGCCACAATAACCAACTGTAGCCTGCAACAACAAACTGACTGTAACTATGAAATATGCGTGTGTGTGTGTGTGTGTGTTTGTTACCTGAAAAATTTGCTTTAGAGAGAACAGAGCCCTTCTTAAGTCACGTCCATTGGAGTTATACAGCCTTTCTGTAGAGACAGAGAATGACATAGAAGTGGTTATGTTTCTACACTTTAACAAAAGGCAACAAGACATTTTAGAGTAACGCATACAAAAAGTGATAGAATGCGTTTGCACCTGATGTTAGACTATATTTTGGCCATGTGGATATGTTGCACCATTGTCTGAGATGCAAGATGACTAATGCAAGTCAGTAGAACCACTCATACCACTCAGCTTTGATCACCTGAGGCAGGCACTTCACACACTTTCACTGTGTCCTCACTTGTACAGCAACACGTGCATGGTCTCTCTGACATGCACACACACACACACACACACACACACACGCACACACATTGCAGCAGTGATTAGAGTTATATTGGAATGTTAATGAGCTGTTGGCCGGACCTCAGCAATAAAGTATTCAGGTCACAACACGGAAAACACTCGAACCAAAAGCTCTTATGGTATCACACTGATATTTAGTTTAATAATTTCTATCCTATCCTTGACCACAAAGACATCATTAATCTATTCTTATCACATGCTACAGTGCCATAAAAAGTTTATTTTTACCATTTGGTGCAGCATTATCTTCTACACTGTGTAGGAGATAATCCTTTTTATGTAGCTCTGGCATTAAATCATATTCCTATATATTCATAATTTCCTCTTTCATCTAGCTCTTAAGGTGTCTTTAAATGATACATATAATACCTTTATAAATCTATTAAACCGTATGATGAGTGGTTGAAAAACTCAGTTGTACTAGGTTATATATTACCTTCAAGCATCCTTTTCATTTTGTCAACTTCCTGTACAAACAGATATTTCATCTGCAGATTATACAGCGCTATAATGATCAGACAACAGAAATAATTTTCCTAAGTGCTATGCATTAAGCTCAAAGTCTGTTTTGTTGGGTGCCCATGTTGTCCATTTGTGCATATGAACTGTGTGTCAGCTGTGTGTCAGCAGGGGGTTTGGGAACCTGTGTGTGTGTAAATCCCGAGTTTGCATGTTAATGGTAAATCCTTCAGTTCATCAGGAGGGATAGAGCTGGTTAAAAGAGTACAGAGGTAAGGACGGGACAGGACAGCAAACACACCCCCTGATGTGTGCCCAGACATGGGCTAGCCTGGCTACACAGTCGGTCAGTCTATCCTGCTGTCTTGAGCTCAGTGGTAACCGTCACTAATGTGAAGGCTAACCCAAGGCCAGGGTCAAAATCATTACCACTGTGCACACAGACAAAGAATTACAAGCCTGTCTGCCTCCGTCTGCAAAACCCTTTCTGTGCAGCATCAAATACATCAGTGATAGTCTACAGTGAGATAATGATGAATATCATCAAGCACCACCAAATCAGCCAAGCCATTAATGCAGAGGAAAGGAAAGGAAAGGAAAGGAAAGGAAAGTGAGTAAGAGAGCCAATCGTTTTTGGGTAAACAGAAGGAACATTGGAGAAAGTTGGAAATTGCTGTTGGGAGACAGTCTACATACCTTTGCCATGGCATTTTTTTAACCTTTAAAGTAATCCATCTTATTGACAATATGTTATTTTACAGTAAGAGATTTGCAGCCTAACTGTCCAAATGTATTTCTATTCACTATATTTCCTTCTGTTCTGACAGTGATCATTTGGGCATAATCACTTCCTGGGAACAGAACAGAGTCTGTTCATTTCACTCTGTTCGTGTGAGATCAACTTTCAACAAAATGTCAACTTCAGTAATTACCCATCTCAAAAGAAGGGATGATTTATGTTAAGTCTCAGATGTTAATATTTCTGTGTTGGTTGTGATGTATTCTGTTTGATGACAGTCTGGGCTGGAATATATGTTATGTGTTAAGGAGAAGTGCAAGGTGCTTTTATTGTAAAAGTCCTGGAAGGGATGTTTACGGATTGAGCTGGGTGCTACGGCTATTGAAGTTGTTGCTGTTGAGCATGGCAGCCATCATTAAAGTTGTTGCTGGCTAACCATGTGAAGTTGTCTTCTTTTCATGTAACATACTCTTCTCTTCAAACAGTTTGGGTTTCTTTCCTTTGATTTGATTTCCTTGTTTTTGTCTCTCTAGGTCTCCCTGGAAATCAAGTGGCCTCTTCACGGGGCATGGAGCACTCCGCCAGGCTCTTGAGTGTCAATGGTTTCATTCAGGCGATCTGGCTATGAGTGGCTCTGTCAGGGTAACCTTTACCAAATCGTCTGCTGTGCATCAGGAGCATGTCAGCAGCAGTGATAAGCATTAACCTTGGTTTGATTCTCTCTGGTGCACCACTGCTTTAGTCCAAGATGCTCTCATTCTCGAAGCTACTCCTCCTGTTTAACAAGTGAAATCATTTAATACTGAATTCTGGTCAGTGTGGTACCTCCCTAGGCCAGTGCAGTACCACCCAAGCCGGTCACATTATACGCTGTATGTTGACGTAATCATCGCAAATCCCTATGCTTCCCTGCTTCAATGGACTCAAACTAAAAGTGTTTTGAATGATGTTCCTGTAAGTAACCCCTTTTACAGGACCTGTTTGAGCTGGAAATGTTGTCCCTTTATTTCACGTCATTGCCCTGTATAAAAGGAGCTTTGTTTTCCTCCTTAAGCCAGTAGCAGGTGTAGCCACCAAGATACAATACCTGTGTGAAAGAGCGCTGGCATGGGGACACAGATGATGACACCTGGATTTTATTCAGTGTAAACAATCAAAGGTTGTATAATGAGGGGTCTTATTAGCAGCAATATAAAGGGATCTCTGTTTACTGATCCACTGTCTTCTCAGAGCAATAAACAATTAGCAGCCACTGCAGGAGAATCCCTCTTTTTTTCATACTTACAGTCAGTATGAAATTCCTGAGATATTTTTTAAGTGCACAGTTGAACCAACAACCTCACAGACATGCCAAAATTAACATCGTCATGGCAATATCCTCTGGTCACCTTATCGAATCTAATAAAGACTTGTCAAAATAAGTACCCTTCTGCTCCAGAGTAAACAGAGTTTGACATGCTAAATAATCAATCAGACATTTTCCCATTGGCACAAAGGTCTCCAGCTGTCCTAACACTGCATGTCTAGAATTACGGTGCATTCAAGCTGGAAATTCAAAGTCCCTCTCTCCTTCAACCTCTGGACCAAAGAGCTTGGCTGATCAAATCTGCGTTAGTGCCTGCATCTCTCCAGAGGGAAACTTAAATAATAGCAAAACGCATACAGTACTAGGAAGATAATGCATCTTAATTAGATGTCACCCACTGCTCCACAGAGAATAAGTGAAGAGGAAGAAGAGAAAAAGATCAAAGGATGGTTTTTGAAGCAAGGTTTTGTCTGTCCACGTGTCTTTTGCTGGTCATTCTCCTTTTTTTCCTGGCACTAGGTTTTATTATTGTCGCAAGAAAAGCTCAAACTCTCACTGGGATGTGTCATTGTGGCTTATGTGTGTCTGTGTGCTTGCATTACAGTGTGTATGTGTGTGTGTGCATGCATGCATGTGTGTGACCGTGTGCATGCACCCATGTGTAACCCAGAGCCTGTGTTTGCTGAGTGCAGACAGACAGATGAAGGAAAGGCACTTTTCATTTATAGGTTCGCTTGGAGTTTTACTGTTTTGTTTTGGAGGACTCACAGTTCTTGTCCACACTGTTTCACCATGACCTCACATGCACTGCAATGTGTCAGCCTTAACGAGTCATTTAGCCTCATATTCCATCTTAAAAACTTAATTTTCTTGAAGCTGGAGGAAAAATCTGCCTGAAAAAGGACTTATTTCCATTTGTTTCTGATGTTGTCACTTCTCCTTATAACTTTCCCCTTTAATTTAATATGATTGAAACAAAACTCTTAGTCCCATGTGCTTTTATTGACGTTGAACTACCCACAAAGCCTACACACTCTAAAAACTGTTTAGTTTACACTCTTGAGGATTTATAACATCCTCAACACCACAAGTGGGGACTCAACGAAATCATCATATCTATTGTGTAACATGAACTTGTGATTAATATTCAAAATCCCTCCAGAAATAAAATATTAAGCCCAATAATGATTGAAACACCTTCAACAGCTTTTGCAATGGAGGTAACTGTATGTGCTTTTGGGCATGTGTGTGTGGGAGTGTCCTCTGTAGTGGAACAGGGATTCCCCCGGTGCTGAGGCTGTCGTCCTGCTAAGTCGTTCAGGAGTGGTCAGATCCCTCTTCTCCCTCCTGTCATAATGAGATTAGTGCTGTGACCCTTCAGCTTTGACTAATCCCTTAACATTTACTGCATCTTCTACACATCTTCAAACAGAAAAACACACAGAACAGCTCAGACGCCTTCAACTCAGAACCACACTGTATTGTGTTACACTATGAAGTTCCAGGTTGAGTGTGGTTTGATTCTGCTTAGTTGGCCTTTACAAAGGGCAGCAACAACACACTACTATGCTTAATCCTCAGGCAGCCAGCTCAGCAGATGTTTCTTAAAGACAACCTAGTTACAGAAAAATTGATGTGAAGCTGAGACAAGAAAAAAACTCAAGAATCACTGATTTCTTTAGCAAATGAATGCAGATGAACATTTGAATTGGTCTTATATCATTTAAGCCTTGTCAAACTCTACCAGTGAAGCCACAGAGAATTATCACCCAACTCTTAAGTGCAGTTCTACGGGGCCTTTTAGCACCTTTCAGCTCTTTGTATTGGTATACCCACATCTGTTACTGCTCTCATTCAACCTCACCACCGACAAGTGAAGACAGAGAAGAGGCCGAGGTCCGTCCGACAGTCAGAATGGGAACATGTCTCTGGTTTACAACCTACACTTCACCAAAGCTTTATGTAGACATTATACAGAGGAAGGGCTGAGCGGGGTGTAACTGACCAGAAAGAGGGAGAGGTGGGAAGTGAGTTGACACGAGTCTCATGCACAGGCTTGATTTCCAAAACTTTCATATTATAGCTTTGGAAATCAAATTACAAAAAAAAAAAAAAAAGGTAAAAAGTAACTTAGATAATAACTGGTTTTATGAGCTGCCCTGAATAGCAACCGTCCCATGATCAAATATAGAGATATAATAGCACTTCATGTGCGCACACTGCAGGTTACATGATTATTGTGGTTTAGGACAGTTGTCTTATCATACTCTGGGTATCTCTGGGGACCAAAAGACTAAAAAAAGACTGCACACTGATCTGAGCTCTGTTTGTGTTGGTTCAGCAGATATTATCTCTGAGATGTGGCGCTGTGGAAGTGGACTGAACAGTGTGGATTCTACTTGACTGATACTTGATAATTCATTGCCTAGATGTGTGCCTAGATCTATGTCAACACAGTGTGGATTACAGCACAAATGAAATACATAAAGACAAACCCAAACACAATCTAAAATAAATAAACAAATGCACAAACTTTCCCGCCATAGTGTAACCCAGTTGTACTGTAATTATTTTAGTGTGATACATCTTTATGAGGTCACAGGATATTTGCAGATAAGCACATCTGAGGTCAACAAAGGGAAATATTTATCAGGATGGCACAAATGTGTGTGGGTCAGGCCCGAGAGAGGGGCTTGTCACAGCTGGTGGTCCTGTACTTAAACCCAGTTATAACCGCTGACTCGTGTTTCTGGAGGATTTCATTGCACCCTCCTAAAAAAGCCCCTATGCGGCTGTCTGGGCCAATCAGTCAGTTGGCTTTCAAACTGGGTCTTCAGTGGGTCTGAAATAAAGAAGTGAGAGGAGCATGAGGTGTAATGGCACGCTGGAGAGCTTGGTCTAATCCCAGCAAGTCTTTCCCTCCACGTATTGGTATTGCACTAAATATAGGTGGGTTGGGTATCAAGCATACTGTAACAACCTGAGATACTGGGTTCAATCGTTGTTCAGGTCATGCAGTGCACTGTGAGAGTACTGACCTGTCCACTCTATATTCAATCAAAGAATAATGAGTCGACTGGATGAGGTTATTTCACTCATTTCCATTGCATTTTTATCTGTTTTGGGAATTTCTTTGAAGGAATTCCCTTTGTTTCCTGTTCACCACTGAAAACAGCACCTTCAGACTGATGTTTTGCAGGTGGTATTTTCAGTATTCTTCAGTTAGCTTTTCTACTTTGTGTCAGTAGATGTGTGCAAAGGTACCATTGGGTGGTATTCCCTTCTTGTGTGCACACATCTGTGAATCTACATTAATCTGTAGTTAAAAGAATAAATACTCTATCAATCTATCATAACGCTGCTATAGTTTGGACAATAATGCACGATTTCAGACTCATGTCAAGTGAAGTGAGGAGGAAAAACTGGCAGGCATCAAAAGACCAGACTGCTGAGGACAACTTGGTTATTTTGCGACTGTCTATTTTTTGTCTGTTGGTCTTGGCCTGCAGCGTGAGTACTGGAGGCTGCTGATGGTACAGCTGACGAGAGAGGCCCCATGAGCTCAGTGTGTGTGTGTGTGTGTGTGTGTGTGTGTTGTGGGCATGGGTGTGTGTTTGTGTCATAAAGAGAAACAGAGAACGAAAGGGAGAGTGAGACCTCCAAGCGTTCTCTGTGGGCTTCATGAGATTTAAAGAATGGCGACAGACCTAGACAGAGATTACACTAAGCTCAGCACTGACACACACCAGCATGTACACAGGTCCCGCAGGCAGATACAGTACAACTCTAGGCCTGAAGGCAAATCTACTGTGAACAGAAACACACGGGAGTATATGAACAAGAAAATTCTGTATGATTCACATAAATCCACCACTGTAAAAACAAATGCTATCTTCTATTGTCAACACAACAATATACAATACATATGACACACCACACACACACACACACACACACACCCAAACATCACAAGACTGCACTCCTGAAGGACAGCAACTGTGGAAGAAGCTCAGACGCATATGTCTTCAAGAAGGGAACTCACTGCCACATAAACACAAGCAAACACACACAAATACACACACACACACACACAAACATAGATCCTTACACTCACAAATACAGCATGCCTTACTCTCATACACACTGAGACCAAAGCATCCCGTGCCCTTCACATGCCCCTGGCACCTCTGAATTAGTCCATAAACACACACACAAACACAAACACACAAACACACACATACACACACACAGGAATAGTTGCCCACAACACAAGCACAAATATACCCAGCTAGTCTTCTTAAAGACACAGTGATGACAGGGCTGAGTCCATTGCTACTACAGTACTGCTCTATATTCTCACACTCATAAACAGAGTGTGTTTATGTTACTACTCCGTATCCACAGTGACAGTGACATTGCATCATACAGTTATATCAATACTTTAACAATATTATACTGTGTAAGCAGTCAGATCCAGACTCTACCCAGCAGCACGAGGCTCGCTAAATGTATTTTATTTATGCTTCCACCGTCTCAAGTCTTTAGCTGTGGTGTCAGTCTTGACACAGTTAACTCCCAATACAACCTCGTGAGTCATATTTACACTTGTCTCAGTGCTATGCTAAGCTAAGCTGTCATTGTCATTGAACTGTTGTCCACTATTGATGGTGCTAACACAGTGTTCTGCACAGCACAGTTGCTCTGTCACTGTATTTTGTCTGAGTGCATTCTTATAAAGTGACCTGATTTTCCAGCTTGATTGGGGGAAATATTGTGTGGTTCAATCCAACATTCAACTGTGCACGTGTGAAACAAGCACACAGTGTTTTCCCTCACTCTCCCCTCAACCCTTTGTCTTTCTGTCTCACTCACTTCTCACGCTCAGTCATGCCTCTGCCATTGTTAATTGACCAGACTCACTGGGCATGTGCAGTGAGGCTGCAGAGTGAAAGACAAGTGAAAAGATGTGAGTCAAATGAGAGAAAATTATATGCAAAAGCTTTAAATAGCCTACCTATTTAGTTTAGTGAATAACAATAATAATAATAATAGTCTTTATTTTCAGTCATGTTTTGATTACCAGCCATCTAAAAACTGGCTGGATTGTGTCTATATAAAGAGACTGAAAATAAGGAAGCAGAAGAGAGGCGTAAAAAGGAGAAAAGACGAGCACAGGAAGAGAGAAAAAGACAAACACAGTAGAGACAGAGGGAGAAACCAGAGCAAGACTAACAGCAACCAGCCTGAACAAACATAGAGGATCTTGGAGGATACGTGCAGCTTGCTGAGTGGATTAGCTGAGTGAAATCTTGCTCTGACTCATACAACCCTTGTCTGATATTATACTCCTCGCATGTTTGTGTGTGTGAGTGTCTGCATGTGTCCCTAATATAGCACATGCAAATGCAATATGACATCAGCTATCATATAAAGAGGGGTATGGTATGGAATAGTTAGTTTACAAATAGAAGAGACACCACAACAGGCAAAGTTAAGTTTCTGACAACACATTTAAGTAGCTGTAACAGTAGCTGCGCAGACGTACGCTCTTTCTTTCTTTCTTCTGTCTTTCTTTCTCTCTGTCTTTCTGTCTTTCTTTCCTCACCTGTAAGTCAGCAGACCACAGAGCTATGACATAACTTGTGGAGTTACCTTCCAGCTGCTGTTGCTCTGCCTGGCAGGTGCATTTCCTCTTTGCTTTGTTTTTCCCTTGTGTTTCCTTACCTAAGTGATTTACCATTTCCCTGGAAATCATCCCTCTCCCCATCTCTCTCCACACATTCTCTAAACCCATCATCTCTAAAACCCCATGACTGAATAAGACGCCAAGCCCACAGATTCTCCAGTGTGTGTTCTGGATGTTTAGCTTGTGGTACTTGTAATGTTTTATTGCATTATGTAACAGTTACAAAATGATTAAAACAGACCAGCCAGAGGTTTGTGCAGGCGCATTCTGGTGCAGATATGAACGAGCCCAGACATAACACTCAGACATATACACAGTCCCACACACACACACATGCACACACCCTGGTGCTTGGGAGAAAAAAAACCCAAACAGCAGTATGCTGTGCCACAGCACCAGACATGGGCTGCTCATGTTGGTCAGCATAACTAGAGCCCAGGGAAAACCCTGCCACATCCACAGTAAGCACAAGGCTGTAACATATGGGGCCACCACACCACAGCAACTGATGACAATCACAACAGACACACATCAGCAACATACAACAGGATTACACAGCAAAACCATAAAAGCCAGAAATAATCACATTGTATAGTTTTAGTGCATAATGTGAAACTGCAGAGTCTGACAGCTATGCATGAATTGCGTAGTTGCTATTGATATCAAATTATGGCATTCAGCAACAGAAACCAGGATGCGTTTATTTAGTCAAGGATCCCACTGTCCAACATCATCTGCTCCTAAACTGCAAGTTATAATTCAAAGAACAATAGTGCAGTAGTAATGGATAACAGCTGCAGCACAGACACATGTTACGGGCATGTTATTCCACCACTTCTACTTCTACACCTCCATCCCTAATGCCTCATCAGCCCATCTCTCCATCTCCCACAGCAGTAAGTAAGGCATGACTCATGTGGGTGCAATGCTGTAAGTTGCTCCTCAGGGTCTCAGCTGCTGGTAAGGGTAGAGGGGAAACCATTTGAATGTTTCTGCATTCCTTCTTTCTGTCTGTGAAACCAATAAAATAGAGGAAGTTGTCCTCTATTCTGCATCCATAGGTTGTGCTGAAAACAAAATGCAGAAACATAACCACACACACACACACACACACACACAGAAGATATGATGGCTCTGCACAGGGGAAAAATAGGCTGAGTGACAGGTTGAGAAGCTGTTGTTAACCTTGTTGACTGCAAGCAGAGGCACCGTGAAGCACAACTCCAAGCCAAAGCCACAGGTGGTTATGAGAACAAAGAGTCATGAACAGTGAGTGAAGCTGAGCGGAGTAAATATAGATTCAGAGAGTGAAGCATGCAGGCCAGGAAAAGAAAGAAATGCAGGGGTTTAACAACAGGAGCAGAGCGTGCTTGAATGTAACCTGTTAAAAATGGAGACAAATGGACAATATAGAGCAAAGTAAAATTAAAGAGGATGAAGGAGAAATGATGCTAGATTGAAAAGTCATTACAGCACGTTGTCTAAAGGTATCACATGCAGCTACCATAATGTGCCTGGAGTTTTACAACTACACAGCCACAGATGTCCCACTGTATACCACTGCCCCCTCTAAGCTTACCCATTAGGCATTATCCTGCTGTCACACCATGCCATTACCAGGCCTTATCTCCCACAGCAGGGGCAGGACCAAGCACTGTAAATTGCTGTTATAACCAGCTGTAGTCATCTCTTTCTGCAGAATCTTAAGGCCAGACTGCTGTCACTGCCACTGCACCCCCACTGGTAAAGCAACATCGGGTAGTGACTACTGCTTTGTCACTGGAGACCACCATGTCAGTAAGCCCATATTTACAGAGATTTTGATTTGTGCAACTCCCACTGATTCCATGCAATCCTCAAAACATCTCTTTGCAGTGTGTAAATACAGTTCGTATAAAACCTGCTTTGAACTGAAGTGAATAAAGAAAAAAGGAGTGTGTGGACAGGCGTATTTTAGGAACTATGAACCCTGTGCTGGAAGGGAAATTTGAGCATAAACAGACAAGACAAGCGAGAACAAGCAGACGTGTGCAGCAACGTTTTCGACAAGATGCTAATTTGTTATATAACACAACCAGAGAAATCAAAGAAAGTCAACCTTTACTCCCCCTCAACCTCCAGCCCCCGCCCCACCTTCACAATACTGCAGGGGGTGATTAGAGACGGATAATTGGAGCACAGAAATCCAGCAGTATAGAAGCCAATTTTTTTTTTTTTTTTTGTGAAACAAGGCAAAATTCCACAGTTCAGTGCCGAGGGATTGAACGGGCTCCAAAACACATGCAAGGTCTTTTGTTCTGCACTCGAGTTCTTTTGTTTCACCTGCTGTAGCACTCATTACAGGGAGCTTTACCTGTCAGATGGCATACCCTATCTAGATTTGATCACTTAAACTGTATTTAATTACTGCATATCCCTTCACTTCGGGAGAGGCTGGGAAATGAGGCCACATGGGAAGCGAAAGCTTTGGGATTCTGAAAACATTCTGGTGAGTAATGTGCCTTCAACGGGGTACAAATGAGAAGATTACAGTTTGTAAGCCAGTGCAGCTTGATATGTGGTTAAATAATTTATCCCCAATGTTTTGCCAACTTAAGTCTTGAATTCATGAATTTATCTTATCTTGTATATTGTTTTTTCATGGTTATGTGGAGAAAGAATAAATCATGTGATGAAGCTCATAAAAAACAAACCAACAAAACATTACATGTAACTGCTATGATCAATATTTTACATGAACAATGTGTGCAGAAAATATTCCTCCATCAACTTTTGCTTTTGCTTCACTCTCACTATTTGAATTGTGTCCTTTTGGCCACAGGCAGAAGCTGTTTCCAGTCAAACAACTCTAAACACTGACAGCAAATACCTGGTGAATGTAGTGGAAGATTTATCTGCTATGGCAGCTGGACATTTCTCGGATTTCTTTAGATTTTAAAAACACTCACAAGTTTTTATCACAATTCCTCTATAAAATCAATTAAAATGTAGAATATGTCTGTCTTTATTAATGTTGAATGGTATTTTATAAACTCTAACATAACAACATTAATAGCCATCTTAGAAATTCAGTATGTGCCAGTTCAATATGGTCTCAAACCTCTTTGACTTTTCCTCTACAGCTATTAGCAACAATCCCTGTCATACAATAATTGCTGAATGGGCAACAATGGGCAGAACACATGACAGCTCTTTTACTTTTATGTGAAAAGCATTGATGCCTCAAGATGCCACTGATGTTTCCAGCAGGACTCCAGACTTTCTAGTCTAGTCTTGACCTTTAACCTCTACTTAGTGTAGTTTTTAGAAAACAACTAAAACTGTCAGTGGTGTAACAAAAGATAGCACCACGTAATTCCTTCCAGTTTTCCTTTGGCTTCCTCAGACAACTCTTTCGCACCTCTTGCTAACTGTCACATTTAGTGAGCAGAGTTTCAGTACTGTGCTGCCTTGCCTGCATGTTTCTGTGCTGTCAACACTTTCTAAAGATAACACCTGCACTTCACCCCCACCCCTGAACCACCTCTCTACACCCCCATCAACCATGGTCCACAACAACTCTGCTGCGACAGAGGCAGCTAAAATTAAACCTTAAACAAGAGGTTTTGATTGGCACTCTGACAGGACTGCAGATCACGGGATGGACTGAGAGAAGGGGTGTTAACATCGGAGAGAGGGCACACGAGTACATTTTGAGAGACAAAAGAAGAACCTTTTTCAACCTACAGGTAAGGACACTTAGGGCACCAGCGCTGCATAAAAAAACGAAACAAAAATCCACTGGTAAAACTGACCCCAAACTCCCTGTGGGCTTCATGTAGTGAGTGCTAAAAAGAGCTGGATCATTAAAGTGGGCCTCTCCAGTGCAGGCACACTGCCTGCAGTGTAGTGCTTGGACCAGCAGGCAAAGTCACTGCTTTGCTGACCATGCTAATCTGACTTTCTTTTCATATATAACCAAAAACTCACCCCCTCATTCACACACACACACACACACACACACACATCACAGAGCATCCTTAATCCCAGGTTGGCAAACTTGCATGTAATATGAGCTTCCTGTTAGCAGTGGTGCCAAGGAGAGTGGTGCTCCTCATACAGTTATACTCCTTTACTCAACCTTGTGGCCTTGAAAGAAGATCAATGGAAGTCTGAAGAAGGTCGGAGACCCTATGATCGCCCTAATATTTGACCCTAATACAATAGAATCCTGGTCATCAGTGATCAGAGCTGACAGCTGATGAAGCCGGCAAGATTAAAAAAATGGGTAAGGAATTGATCCCTTCTTGCATTTTAATCACTAGAATGAAACATGAAGCATCATGTGTCACGATCAGTAATCCATACTCTTAATTCAAACACGCAATCCGACTACACTAACCAACTACTTGTGAGCCACAGACACTTGATTCTACAAGCAATCTGTACTCTTGATTGTGGCAGATTTTTCATTTAGTGAGTAGAATGCTGACCACGACTCAGGAGATTTGAAGGTCAAGGCCCAGAAGGATTATGGGGTGTTTAACGGTTAGCTGAGCGGACAGCTGAACGATGCAGCACTGAGAGGGGGTTGGAAAGTGGTCAGTAGATCTCTGAAGTGAATGGATGTCTGACTTACTCTAGCTTCCTGATTATATGCCTGTTTAATTCAGTTGAATGAGAACCTGCCACTCCAGGAATAGGATAGTCCAGTCAAGTCTGCTGCCCAAAATTTGTGCCATACTGATTGAAATCTGTATAGTGCTGAATGAAGAGAGCAAACTCTACCATTCCCTCTGGCATTGGGCAAAATTCATTCATGCTGTTTGAAAGGACATGCACCTCATATGGTAATGACACAGCTTTTTCTCCAACAGAAAGAAATGTTCGACTAAGAAGCTGTTTTTCAAAATATCCTGGAAGAGAAAAGCAAATATAGCCCAGAACTGGGTTTTTCTCAAACCAAGATGAGCCATGGGAAGATCCCTCATAAGGGATTACAGTATGTGTGTGAGTGAGTGTGTGTGTTTTAGATTTAGCTTCCTCCACTTCACACTTAGGCTCTGTAAAGGAGAGAAATGATGCATATGCTTTCAATTGTGTATTTGTGTCTAAAGTATATATACACAGTGGCAACCAGAAGTCTGAGACCCGTCTCCAGAATATTGAGATTGAGTGCGGTGAGATAATACCACATTGGGTAAGATCAGCTAAACAATGAACTGGCATTTACAGCAAGTTGAGTAAACATCTCTATCTCCAAATGATCAAATCCACATTTAAGTTATCCTATTCTTTATATGCAATAAAATCACAAGTAGAATGAGATCCTTTAGATTTTTTACCAGAGCAAGTCAGCATGTTTTATAATATTTTAGAATGATGAGTTATTTTCTTTGTCATGTTATTAATGCACTGTGAACATGGCACCTGTCAAAACGTGTGTATATATAGTAAAAAATGATTATTTTTCTGTATTGGCAGTCTTTCACACCCCTATCTCCACTCTGTGACCTTTCACCTCATCATGTTCTCAACCAATCAGAGTCGCTGACTCTAGGATCCAGAATTAGCACCCCTATCACTGGCATGGAGAATGTTGACCATGCAGGAAAGACATAGAGGAAAGGAGTGAGGAGCAGGGACTCAGTGAGAGTGATTTAAATTAATGTGAAGAGCCTGAGGTAAAGACAGAGAAAGGCAGATTATAACCCTCATGACACCACATGACAAGAAAGAAGTCAATGAATACATTGCTTGTTATAGCACTGGGTTTTTGACCAACTTCGTTTAAAGTAATAAGACCAGAGAGGCCAAGACCACCCATGTGTTCTCAGTCGACTGTTTTTTTCAAGATCATTAATATAGACCTGTTGTACGTTATGTCAACAGCCAAACTGGTGAGTTTATAAACCAAAATGAAATTTGGACATGGTGAGAGTGTGATATAAAAAGTCAAGGTATTGTAAAGGTATTACAATCAATCATGAGGGATGTGTTGTTTGGAATTTCAATTTTCAATTTCAATCCATCTAATAGTTGTTGAGATACTCAAGTCTGGACCTGGATGTTTACATCTCTAGAACTCTGTTCAGTATATACCTTTGAAAACTAGATGTGCACTGATTACTTTTGACTTGGGACCACATGATCTGCATACATCTTCATACGCCATACATGAATGATTTTGTTGTCTGTGCTCTCAGCCTAAATCAAATAAGTATAGTACAAATCAACCTATACAAACCTATCATTCCATATTTCAATTGTAAACCTCTCATTTAAGTTTTTCCCCCTGTCAAGATGCATCTTATCTTATCACCTCCAATTTCTTCCCCTTTCCTTTGCTTCACTACTATAAACTGAGGTCTAGTCCCGGCACATACCACATGTAAACCTCAGGGTGAACGTGTTGTACAGTGTGTCCTCATTGCTGATGTATCTAACTGTGTGTGTGTGTGTGTCCATGGAGAAACACGTGTTAAGCACATACACAGCACTCACCGATGCAGGCGTGTACACGGACAGTCAGTTGGGTCCGTAAAATAACACTGTGCTTCTTCCCTCTGGACCTAGGGGAGAGAGTGGAGTGAGAAAAGCAAACAGGTGACTTTTGGCTGAGGTTAATGTTTCATTTCTTGTATCAAGTGTAATTTTCTTGGCTGAAGCAAAATGATCTGTCTTTTTTTTTTAAGTACTGCAGGTGTTCGTGTCAAGAGAAATCAGATTTTCAGACACAATTCAAGGCCAGCATTTGTTATGATGGACAATTTTTATGGTGCAAACATGTTGGGATGATGGGAACGATGAAGACAAATAGTGGCCTGCATTAGATTAGTGCCCCTATGCTGATACACATCTGAGCCTTGAGGAGAGACAGCAGAACTGCCGGAGCAGACACAACACACACATACACATCTACAGACGGCCACACACTATTGTGCCGATGAACACACATTCATACACAGCATATTTCCAGTGGGAAAACAAAATACGTACACACAAACATTAAAGTAAAGTATGATGGTGTTTTGAGAACATGTCAAAATCTCTCTCCTAACCCGTCCAGGCTGCAGGAGCTAATCACTGACATCCATCACTAACACGCTGATAGCATCTAACCCAAGCCACTCTAAAAACACACACAGCTGGAAGACACTTGTTATGCATTACATGCAGTAAGGAAAGCATACACCCAAACAAGGCAGCAGCTGGCCTCCTATCCTGCTGTTAAGCTCTGTTATCAGCTTTGCTCGGAAATAGAGCAAAATGTTAACACAATCTGTTGAAATGCTGATAGAACAAGTTCATCTTTCATACCTCTCTGGTAATCTATTGTGTGAGAATGACACTTGAAGTTGTGACTCAGAGAGGCTGACAGCCAACACAACAATGCATGGGAGGAAAAATTAGACTCATACTGGTAAACACTGGGTGTGAGGGTATTTAAGAGGATTTAGCTTTATATATTGACATCCGTAGGGATAAATGAGGTATGTGTGAGTTCCCAAAGTCTATCAGGTTGGCGTTAATGTCCAATCATGTCTCCTTAAATACCTCTCACTCCAGTTTTCTCTTAAAATTTCCATCAGTGGAAGCAGAGTCTCAGCTATCCTGTCGCCAAAGGACTTTGTTTACTGTCAACTGCGGTGAGCAGAGTCCCACCACAACTGGAATCTCGACACATTTTTGATGCGTGGGAACATAAATTCACTGATGTCCTCTGCATAAACCTCTGCCCATCTTTCAGTGAAAAGCAAGTTTCACTTTGTCAGTAAAAAGCAGAAAAAGTAGGCCTCATTTTATTCCTCGATATAATTCATGCGACAAGTTACGATAAACCTATCACCATGACACACACATGACAAATGCATGCACGCAATGCATTATTGTGAGACTAGAGAAGCTTTAGACTGTAATGTGCCTGAATGGTAGCTATTATCTACACAGCACAATAACAACTGGATGCATCTAATTCTCTCAAAATTCACACCCACTATATGATGTTTTGTTTCTGATGTCCAGTTTGCGACTGTGTTACAGCAGCTGTCAGACGTGATATGATTTTAAAGCACTAGTAAGAGATGAAGCTGAGGTATTGAGTGTGAAAAGTTTATTCATTTTTGACAGTATTTAAATAGCTCATCCAACAGAGGGAGGACAGAGCAGGCTCAGTACCAGAAGCATCCATCCAAAGACTTTGTGTTTTCTTTGCCAGGAGAGGATCAAACCCAATCCAGTATGTGATTCATTTCCTATTGTCAGTACAGTGTGACCTTGGTAAAAGCCTCAGTTTGATGGGAAGACAGACAGGCCCATCCAAACCAACCAGTTCCCCAAGATCACAGCCACTGCAGAAACACACACACACAGCCTTCATTCATCTGTCCATCATGTGTCAAAATGGCTACACACCCACATCCAGCCAAACAAACAGATGCACAAATGGAAACAAGACACACACAAACAGACACAGAACAACCAGGCTCTGTGGGGTCTGCCATCACTTATCACACCGCCCCCACAACCACCCCCACCCCCCACCCCAACAGATCAACATACCACGCACACTGTCGCACACTCTTAAGTGTGCGGCCACTTAACAGCTGCCTTCGTGGTGTATTTCCCACAGCTCCACACGACAATGTTTTGTGTATATAAAAAGTTTTTAGGTGACAAAATAGCGTCGGAAGCAACAACTACAATGTTGTGACTTAGCTTCAACAACAAAGTCTAACAGGATTTCTTAAGTACCCCAGCACTCATGATGTTACAGTACTGTATGTCAAGTCAACTGACTGTACACAATGTGCCCCTGTTTGTTATACAGCTAATTAGCTTAAGTCACAAAACCTGGCCAACTAAGCAGCAGCTGCTCAACCTCAGGATGTAAACAAGAGTTAGATATCAAATTTGATGCAAGTGTCAGATGGCTAATAAATGGACCTACAACAGGCAAAACACACTTATACTAACAAAATAAAAAATGAATTTGCTTACATCAAAAGTCCAAGACAACCCTTTTAGGTAAGATGCCGCTGTGCTGCCTGCTGCAGAAATCAAACTGATTTCATTGATAATGTTTGGTTCCTTCATGGCAGACCCAGGGTCAGTTTGATGTAGGCTAGTATGCTTACAAACAGTATGGTACTGTTAACTTACAGTGAACTAACAGACCGAATGTCCATTACATATTCCAGTATAACAGAAATCAATCAAGCTGAGACCTGCTGTAATTATTGCTCATTTAAAGGATTTCATATAAACACTGTGAATAATCCTATACCAGCCAACACTGAGGTGGTATTTCACAATGAAAATGTCAAATACTTGATAGTGTTGCTATTGTTGATTAAATTGATCTTATTTTGGGGAAAATTCTGAACCTAAGAATCAGATCACCATTTTCCATTTCTCCTGTTTCCCCAAAGAGAGATAGCTGGGGTATGTGAGAGACAGAAAATGATTCACAGCAGTACTCTAACAAAGTGGTGATGCGGTTTCCTCCAGCAGCCAGAGTTGACAGGTTTGTGAACTGCGAAGTCCTGTCACAAAGAAGACCACAATAACGATTATTATGAAAGTACAGTGAGAGAGGAGCTGTTGCCGTGGAAGTGAGGGCACATCTGTCTCACTTTCCAGAGCGCTTCATACTTTCCGTGAACTTGTGCTTCCAAGAAATCCACATCCAGCAGCTTGTGATTTCTACCATTTTATAAGAATGGAGAATCTCAGAAAAATGTGCATGCATGAGTGCATATGTATGTGTGTGTGTGCATGTGTGAGGGAGAAAAAGGGCACGGGAACTGATCACTCTGACTCAGATGATTGCAGATGATATTTTGATACGGAAGAGTGACAGTGTATGTGAATTAGAGTGAGTGGATGTTGTGGCAAATGGAATAAATGTGAGTCAGTCTCACCCTGTGTCGTCCTGCTGAAAGCCCTCCAGCTCATCCCGCTGCTCAGCCAAGGAGGACTCCAGATCCAGATAGGTGCCATTGTGGGAGAGCTGGAGCGCACAGTCATCAAGCTGTGGAAGGTAACGAAGAGAAAAATCTTTTTCAGACACAACAGGCTTGAATGAAATGAACCTGAGCTAAGATACTGAGTTAGATTTTAGTTAACTCTGAGAGAAACCCTACAGCTAAAGTGGCCCCCACTTAAACTTCACATTTTTACCTAAGTTAGATGGAAAAATGGAAAATATGATTGAGAACTTGGACATACATGGTGGCATGTGAAATTTCCCTGGCACTGATGTACATACATATGAACTACCCACAGGAATGACATTGGTCTCTAGGCTCACTTTTTAAAAAATGTTCTCTCAGTATGTCTCTCCACATTTCACACCCTGTTTTAAAACAATTTAAGCCTATAAAACAAATCCAGTTTACGGGACAGGGGTTTGAACACGAGTGTGTACTGAGGTCCATGAAAAGGGGAGGTTAGAGCCATATGCAGTGTGGCTCTGCTTCCAGTATTACAAAGCTGTTAAGGGAATTAAATAGGAGAGACATAGCCATAAAGGCTGCAGAACATGAAACTAGAACCAGACGAGAAAGCAAGGACAGACAGAGAGATTTTAGAGCTGTTGAATACCACATGAGGAATATGGCACCTAAGCATTGTACAAATTGTGTGCAATATGAATCTATAGCACATACAAGTCACAGCCATCCCCACGTAAATGATTAACATGTACATTTATGCACATGGCAGATTGTGCTATGTTCCCGTTTTTCATTTCTCAGGAACAGACCAGTCTTGCACCCAGGCCATCTGTGATCTAAGGTAACACAGCAGAGCGGCATATATCAGAATTGACCCACTGTGCTGTGTAATGAGAAACGCTGCTGAGTTTGAGACCAGGTGCACAGTAATATATCTGCACACCACTAGCAATGATGTTTATGAGTACAGTCACAAGTTGATAGCAGGTGCAAGCTGCCATCCCAGCGACTAGAGCCTATAAAAAATAACATACATCATAATGTTGCAACAACCATCTGAGCTTCACAACACAGTATTAAAGCTGTTGTTGTATGAATAGGTGAGTGAGATCAGTGTCATGAGTTGAACTAGTATTTAGCACCTCACTAGTATTGGTGGGCTTCACCTAGCCCAGCGTATGGTAGATTGCCAAACCCCCCCCCCCCCCCCCAGGCTGTCCAGCCGGGCTGCATGACGACACTCACTGACCAGCAGAGACTGTAGATCACAAGACCAGCTGCCGCTCTCTGTCTGTCCCTCCCTTTCACTCGGAAACAGAGAGACGGACTGTCGGATGGACTCACAGCATAAATATAACCTTGCTATATTTACTCTTCTCTGAGGCAGCCATGCACACAGGAGCTCAACAGTGGGTGTGTCTGCAGGGGCTGAAAATTTGTGGTGGGGGTGGGGGGGCACTGGCCAAAGTGTTACAGTGAACTTGAAGTGCTACTTTAACCTATTTTTCATGCTTCCAATCCCATGATCACACTCTCTTCGCAAAGGAGGTGCCTTGGGGATATATTACAGTTTCTCATTTACAACCTCCCCAGAACAGTATCAGTTCACCTGTGACAAATCCCTAATCCTCAAAGCAAAACACACACTTAACGGATACATCCTCACTGAAATTTTAGACAATTAAATTGCTGTCAAAACGTTTCCTCTGGCAGTCTAATGATAAGAACCCAGAAAGCAAAACTAAACTGCTGGCCCCACACACACCTGGATCACTGGCCTGTAGCTGGCCCACTTACTTCCACATCTGGGCAGATTCCACTGGACATACTGTATGAGAGAGTTAACAAGCTGTGGCCCAAGTATGGGCTGGATTTATTTCATTATCTAGGAACTACAATATAACATGAACAGGCAAAATTCAGAGGAAAGGAGTAGGAGGAGTCTTCAATCATTCATTCATCGTCTACTGCTTATCCTCACTAGGGTCATGGGGGAGCTGGAGCCTCAGGAGGCGGGGTACACCCTGGACAGGTCACCAGTCAATCACAGGGCTAACATATACAGACGAACAACCATAGACACTCCCAATTTAGAGTCGCCAATTAACCTACCCTGTATGTCTTTGATCTGAGAGAGGGAACCCACGCATGCACCAGGAAAACATGCAAAACCCACACAGGAGAGCTCCAGCCCAGAACCCTCCTGCTGCACCACCGTGCCGCTGATGTCTTCATGAAGTTGACAGGAAAAATTAAGTGGACAGTAAGAATAAAGTGCTGATATTTATTTGTCCTCAAGTAATGTTTTTGTTATTAGTTTAGCATGTTTGCATGCTAACACACAAACACAAAGTGCAGCTGAGCAACCAAACAAATAGAGAAGCTGACATTTTGAAGTGATGTGAAATGAAAAGTATCAGGTCATCCTGAGGAGGGGGTCGTTTATGTTTTCACCACATTTTATAGCATCCCATTGAACAATTGCTGACATACTTGAAGGCTAAAACACAGATCGCATGGTGGTGCCACAGAAAAAGTGGGGATCATTAAAGGGGATGGTGAATGAGGATTTTTTTTGCCTGTCCAACTAATACATGAAGAGACAGTTCTATCCTCCTGAAGGGACAAATACCATAAGCAATCTATTGAGAGACCACTATAGCCTGAAGCCACTTTCACCAGGTGCTGAGCCCCAAAGCAATGCCTGGTGGTGTTCGCACTTCTTGTGCCAATAAAGCATGTAAGACTTGTTAAATCTCAGATTGAGGTTTGACTGAGCAGAGGCAGGGTGGAGACAGTGGGTGGGGTTAATCATGCCTTGTCCCACTGCCCCAAATTTTAGGTTGGAATAAGACAAAACATTTGTTTTGCCCACCCAATCTGTCAGCATTATTCAGTATTTTCAGTGATATTCCAGCCAACTGACCTGTGTCTCTTTCCCCTTCCTCTGTCAGTGAGGGTTTCTTTGTCTTTTTGAAAATATCCCACTTCCAGCTCCTCTTTTACTGCTCCTCTTTATCTAAAAACATTAGTCAATCATATAAATACTTCTTGGTCAGCAAGAAGTGACCCTGGACCACTTTGTAATATAATATGTTAACAGCTCCCCCTCCAAAGGCTGACTCTTTCCTAAAACTCTCTGTTTGGGTAATAGGAGTAATAACATAACAAAACACATCATGCTGGATGAAGCCGGGACAGAGGCGGCTCCAGAAGGAACCGCTAACTCCTCACACTCAAGGCTGTAGGACGGGCCAGGGAAACACTTAGTGGCTAGTATACTTTACACTCATTTAATCAAATTCTCCCAGAAGAGCAAAAGCAAAGGGAAAAAGTTAAGGGGGGGGGGGGTAATTACCTCCACGTTAAAACAACACTGAGCCTGCTGGCGATCACAGTGGGCCGACAGTTAACGATGCCCTTACGTAACTTAGACGATGAGTTTTTAAGAAGTTTTTTTGTGTGTCAGAATCAGAGCTGCAGAGGATCAGGCTCTTTGAAGAGCGTGGGGGAGGGCGTGTTCTACACAGCTATTAAATCTCCCAATGTTTCTTTAATGGAAACCCTTTGGTAATGACATAAAAGTTACGCTGTGAAGTCTTGGCTTTGTTGTTCTTTGATGGGAATGGGAGTTTTTCTTTGCAAAACTGGAGCTGCTTGACTGATGGTGAAGCTTCTGCACTGAGCTGAACATGTGATACATCATTTGGAGAGGGTAACTTATCCTGATGCATAACTACACACTCACTTATTTCTACATTTGGGGACAAATGTTGAAGCTTTTTCTTTTCATTGTTTTTAGGGTATTTCTTTAAAAGTCCCCATCTCCACAGTGAGAATCAAAAGGAAACTTTTTTCGTTTAGCAGCTGGGACAAAATGACACATCTCATGCATCCTTATGTGTGTGTTTATGAGGGTTTGTGTTTGAGTGTGCAAATGGGTGCTTGGTCAGAGAGGTGGAAAAGGAGATGGAGGAAGAGGTCAGGAAAACCACAGCACCCAAAGTGAGGAGAACAAAGTGTCGCAGGGATCCAGGCCCTGGCCGCAGGAATTCTGGGACAAGTGACCTATACTTTACATGCAGGCCAGCCAGCCATACACAGAGCTCTACCATCACAACATAATAATACAGTAGACTTTTCTGAGAGAGGAGCAAGGGAGGCTAAGACAAAAAGGGAGGAAGAGTGTTTTAGCATATAAAGACTAAGAAATAGCTCGAGATATTCAAAGAAAAGACAAAGCCGAGCACATTTTCCAGCAGGAGAACACTCAGGCCGTTCTCTAAGCACCACCTTTTAGATCTTGCTGGGCAAATTTGCAGCAGTTCAGTTTCATCCCTATAATCTAAGTGCAATATCCAGTTGCCACTGCTCACAGCCTTCCTCCTGATGTGAGCAAAATTGCAAACACGGACGCAAGCTGTGCCATCTGTCCTTGTATAGGTTGTAATCATAAGCTTTTCTGTGCTGTGGGCCATTTTTCATTTGTTTTGTGGCTTTTAAAGATGGGGAAGCAAAAGATCGACCCGGTCTGGAAAACCACTCTGCCGCTGAACACTGATTTTCTGTCACTAAGTTGTGTGCCAGCAGTCCAACTCCCTCCCCTTTTTTCTGTCTCACTTTGATTTTCAACTATTCAATCCACGTTTTCTACTTGAATTGTGGAGCATCTCTTTTCAAATGAAGCACAATGAAGGATGAAAAACACAGTATCTGTTTGACATGTTAGACATTCGCAGGTGTGTCTGTGTTTCTGAATCAATTGACCTAACCTTGTCAGTGAGGAATGTGATTCTGGATTGTTTTAATCACAAAGCATGGACTCTCATCCTCTCCATCACACATCTTCTCTGGTTCTCACACTTAAATTGATCTGACACTCTCCATCAAATTGCTTGTTGAGCCCCATGACAGTCACCTGTGGATGAATTAGGCGGTGATAGCTTTCCAGCCAGCCGTGACTGAAACATGCTCAGCAGAGTGCAAAATAACCCAGGTGTAAGAAATGTTAATTCACTTCACTTGCAACAATATCCAGCATCCCTTGACTGGGTGCTCAAAGGATGGTGGGATCCAGTGGGATTAAATGATGGATTATTTACAGTTGAAGTGTTGTGTGTTGCTGAGGGCTGTGGGGCAAATGTCTGCAACCTTGTTTCAGTCCACAGGCTGGAGAGCCAATCACTTCTATTTGCATGTGTTCTCAAAATAGCCTGTGAATGGTGGGTATGGAAGTTTATTTGCAGTTGGCTTGAAGTGAAAAACAGCAGCCCGTAAACGTTGCAAAACAACCTCATGATGTGTTCACAGGGACCACTGTGTGTGTTTGAATCCACACATGAGATTTCTCTTCAAGCCTTTGATTTTCTATTGATCTGTCTGATGAATTACTATAAATTTCACATATCCAAGTAAACCTCTAGTCTAGGCTCTCAGATGTTTTCCTGAGGTCAGCTCTAGGATGGGACGTAGTGGTCCTACCTTGTGAGGAGCTTTGAGGAGCCGGTGGACGCCTGCTAGCTGGTTGATGAGTGGGATATCCTCCCTGAAGGTGTACAGCGGTGGTCTCGTCGGCTCTGGGAAATTAGTACTGTTGAACGGATCGGTGTCATCTAAAAACTGAACCCTGCACACAAACGTGGCCATGGTGCATCCATGCAAGTGTCTCCACTGAGGGGCAGCCCGGTGTGCACAGACTCTCTGCTCGCTGAGCGTCCCTCTCCTGGTAACGACAACAAACCCGGGTCGCTAAGCGCGTCCTGTGAGCAGCCTGTCCTCTGCAGGACGCGTAGTTTGGTCGCCAAAAGGATGGCACAGGAAGCCGCTCAGTGTCTTGCCTCGCCTCCTCGCTGTGGTCGTGCGCGCCACGGAGCGTTTGGGTGCCGCTGTGTTATTCTCGGAGAGGCAGGTGGCCGGTAATAAGGGGGAGGCAGCGGGCGGGCGGACTCCAGCTTGGTGCCGGAGAGTGAAGGATCAGCGCAGCTTGGGACAGCCGGTCTGCTGTCTGTCTGAGTCCTAGTAAATCCACCCCCACCCCCCCATATCTATTTTCCCCTCTGCTTCACATCCCTCCTCCCCCTCCCTTCAGATCACTGTCCCCGGCTTAGCAGTGGTTTCCTATAAGAATGAACTGAGTCCACTCATGCGGTAATGTGTTCATTTCAAACAATATAAATGTAGGCCTACGTATGTAAAAAGTTAGTCTAAGTACTTTTGCAACATGAAAGACTAGACAAATTCAATTCGTATGTTAAATTTGCCTCCAAATAGTCAACAAGGTGAACAGTATATTCTTAAGCTGCTTTATAACCGTGGCAGTATCAGCTGCCTCAGAAATAAACTGCCTACTACATTAATGAAGTGAAACAGGACAGATGTTTTGTAAGTTCACTGTCCAGTAGAACAGACACACAACAGCCTGATTTTACTTTTACTCACAGGCGACACAAGCCGCAATATTTAGTAAGAGTTTTACGTCACAAATTGGCTCAATGCTGACATCTTGTGGCCAAAATTGTGAAATGCAACCACTTTCCTGTCAGTTTCACCAGTTGCACATGGTTTATACTAAATAACTTAGATTATTTTTTCTAAAACATACACTGCTAGTTCCTATGTATAGGAGTACTACGGTAAAGTGACCCCAGCTGCTGCAGGCCAGTGGTGGGAACAGTGGTGAAGATAATCACTACATGTAGAGATGATGAAAAAATGTTCAGAGGACAACAAATGTAATTAATCACACCACAGAGATCTACAGTTATAAGCTCTTTAATCTTTATCATGCTAATCATAGTTTGATCCCCACACATCAAAATGCCCCACTATTGCCCCAAATGGTAAGGCCAATGCCTTGTAACATGGCTTGCTGCTGTTTGTGTGTGTGTGTGTGTGAATGAGAGCAGCTCTTTGTTACCACTGGAGGGCACAAAGCCACTGATTTTTACCACTCATCAGCCAATAGTGGCAGTACAGCATGCATCGTAAGCCACTGGTTATGAGACAAGGCTTAAAGTGCAGAGATATCCTCACGCACCCTGACAACCACAGAGAGCATGTTCTCTTATCTATAGCTCAACAGCAGGGTAACAGATGATCAGCCCATGTCTACACTCAGTTTGACAATCCTCAGACACACCTTTGTACTTGGAAAATGAATAAAATAATTTGGTATCTGCTTTTAATACATACCTGTTAGATACGATGACTGATAATTCACCTCTTGAATAAAGTAAACTGTTACGTACACAGTCAGGATCATGACGTGATGGCTTAAATTTACTGGTGTTATGTTATCTAAAGTTTCCAAAAAAAAAATCTATTCAAATAAAGTGGAAACTAATCTCTTAAATCAGCTTTAATATAATGAGTCAAAATATGATATTGTCAAGGATAAACAGGAAGTGATGTCCTGTACACAGACTGTGATGTGATAATGAGAAGCCCAACAAGAGGAACTGCCAACTCTGAAACACAAACATTGAACAACAAAACAAAATCATTGCAGTGATAAAGTTGTCAGTTACTTTCTATTTTAGCATGACTGCAGTCAGTTTTGAGGAGTTAAGACTTTGATAAGAAATGTATTTCTTTTGTGCTGTTCCTTGTTGCTTATGTGAGGTCACAGTGGCTTCACTGCTAATAAACTGCATCCTGAAAATGTTGCAACAGTCAACTGCTGCAAAGATGTACAGATCCATTTTGGTCTGCGGCTTCTATAGCAACCTTTAGACATCTCTAATGATCTCCCCCAGCACTGAGGGGAAAACCATAAATGCGCCTTACCCTGAATTATTCCCTCTTATCAGTGCAACTGCAGACATTGTGTGCATTGCGTGTTCTCTGATTGGTCAGGTGTGGCTCTGTTGTTGCTAAATGAAATAAACACATGTCATGATAGAAAGTACAAGATCGGATCTAAAAGTCACTTTGGTTGCCTCCAGCCTTAGTCTCAGGGGTCATTTTGCTTTCCATAAAATTTATTTATCCTTTCCTGTCTACAGTCACACATTTATAGTAGCTTCTTCAACTGTCTCAGTAGATTTCTCATTAACTGTGTGAAATGCACGGTCACTCTTAGTTTGGTCATTTTGGATAAAATCCACAAAATGTTAGTAGACTAAATAGACATTGTGGTTAAAGTGTGAACTTTCACTATAAATCTACAACTACAACTTGGAGAATTCAACAAGTCTAGGTCTATGCTGGCTTATGCAAGAAGATTGATACATGATATTAAACAAATATATTTAGTGTAAAAAAAAACTAAAAAGATTGCAAATGAAATTCTACTTTTTTTTACAGAAATATTTTATGATGGTGACACTCCTGTCCCCTGTGAGCCTCAAGGATGGCAGGTGTCACACATATGCTACCATCAGTGCACATGCCTCATAGCAACACTGAGAATCTCCCAGCCTCCACGAAAGAAGTCTGCCTGATCATTTAGATTTGAACACTGGATTACCCACCCAAAGAAACCAACCCTGGGCAATCACTGCAGTCTGGCAGATGTAGAAGAAGGCTGGAGACAGAACAAATGGGACAACAAAACCCAGTACCTGCTCACCTGTATTGGACTTTTATAGGAGAGACTTGGTGACATCTAATGACTCCTATTTCATGATGGACCTAAGCTCTTCTGCCAAGATGCAAAATAAACATATTCCAGATGTTGTTAAGTTAAAACTGAAATGGATTCAGATGTTTGGAAGTAAATGAATTTGCAGTATATGAATACTTAAATATGAAATTATCCATATAAAAACACAATATCTAAGTATAAAAAACTGGTTAACTCGCGCTGATATATGAACACACTGCAAGAAATTTTGTGAGCATGACATAACATTCAGCATTTATAAAAGGTAATAACTATTGAGCAAACACACCATCATCAGTATCATACCATAAAACCATGATGCATCACTAGAACTGAATATCTGCACTTAAAGTGATTTAGGTGAAACATTAACTTGTATGTAGACGTGTGTGAAGCTTAAATGTCAATTTGACAGCAAAGCACCACTCATGCATTAAACCACTGTGCACACTCATTGATGAATGAGGAAATTTTGTCCCCTTACTTTGTGTTTGGCTACAGCAGTTGTTCAACTTCACACTGACTAGTGACAGGGAGTGTGTCAGGAGTGAAGAAATAATACCTAGTAGTATACATTAGAAATAATACATGTGTTTACCATTACAAAAGCACTTGGAATAACCTTCTGTTGAAATTGTGCCATTTAAATAAACTTGAAGATGGTTCAAGGATAAAAGTTGAGAGACTGAAGTGATTACATGTCATCCTGTGGCGCATGAATGTACATAACAAAGGTCATGACAGTGAGTGTTGTCATGCCTTCATGGTCAGAGCATTTCCAATCAACCTAGTTGTCATCCAGTAGAACACCTTGAAACTATATAACTTCCTGTCATTTCAGCTCACTACTTGCATGATGACAAGGCGGCAAACATACAAAGGGTACCGTAAATAGGGCCAGCTGATACAGTTTATGATAACAGCCTCTGTCACAGCGGTGTTAAAGGTAAAGCATAGGCTGCCATTCACATAGGTGTGTATATAGTCCCATGTGGTTGACATTTAGCTCATGTTATTACTAAAATGTTCAGTGACAGACAGACCAACAGGTTAAATATGACTTGCACCTCTCTGCGAAGGCCACAATGTCACTCCACCTCCTCCTACTTCAAAACGATTATGCATAAGGATTATAATTTCATGTGTCATTCCAACTTTTTATATCAGCATATTAGACCTGTGCTATCTGTCCTGACACGAGGGTGAACTATCACCCTTGAGTCTACTCCACCTGCATCATGATAATGAAGATAAGCTTCTATTACTGCTTTTTGTTGGCTGCACTTCTTGTTTCTGTAGATGTTTTCACATGACTTCCAGTTTTGTGTTTTTGACTAACTACATAGAACAAACTGGGGGAATGATTCAATAATTGGATATAAAGGGAACAATGAAGAGAGTAATAAAAATAGGAAAGACCTCTTAGACCATGCTGTGAGATGGAAATCTCAAATTGTTTCAGCGTGTTGAGGTGCTGTAAAAACTAAACATCTATTGTTCCAAAGATCACATAGTTACAGGTTGTATCTATGCTGGCACACGCATATCGCTTCTATCTTTCTGGTTATCTGAGGTCACTTTGGTGTGTCCTCAGCTACCTTTATGTTCCAAGTCCTTATTGTCCAGGCGTATACTGGTCTTAGTGGTACATTCCAGTGTTGTACCTTTACCAGTGCCTCAGGAAGGGGAGCATGGGGGATTGGGTGATGTTATTTTATTATTATCATCATCATCATTATTATCATTATTATTATTATTATAATTATTGAGATAGATATGTTGGGGAGGCAGAAAGAGGGGGAATGACATGTAGAAAAGGGCACACTGGGGGATTTAAACTGGGGCCAGCTGCAGCGAGGACTATAGTCCCTGTACATGGGGCGCCTACTCAACCTAGTGAACTATGATGGTTATTTTGAACTGAAACAAATTTGTCATTTTAAATGTATCTTTCTTTTCCCTCATGCTGTAATAAAGACACGTTTTATTAATACACACGTTCAGGGTACTCAGGGAAACCTTAGGCACAATAAACTATAAGTACAAGGGTTAAAATCCAGAACAAATATAATGGCATACAAATAGATATGATTAAGTACTGGTGCTGAAGTTAAAGGGAGCAGGCAGGTTTGAAGAGGTGTGCTCTGATGTGGGATTTGAGAACAGGAGGAGAGTTAAAGTCATCACCTTCACTCAACTTTGACGAAGTCCAACTGTTCTTCTCTCTCTCTCCTTCAGGGGGTTAAAACCCTGTTTATTAAGTGCAGACTACTCTGAATTTGACGATTATGCTCTCACAGGAATTGTAGTATTTATAATGTGCCATTTTCTTTTTAGTGCACTCTCTAAGGAATGAAATGGATTTTGCTTTGGAAAACAAAGGAGATAAAACTACAATTTTTATTCCCAGTGTTAATAAAAGTGGTTCCAGTTTGGCTGCTGACTTCTGTCTATTTCCACTTCAGGTCCATCTCTGCCCCCACGTCTTTCTGTTTGCCGTCAGGAGAGGCTTTCTGTGATTGCCTGTTCTGGAGGACCCATGTCTTCCTGTTCAACCCACAGCCTTGTCAGTGTTGTTTTTTGTGTCTGCAACCTCTCAATAAACTGTTTAAGACCTCTTTTGTCTCTGAGTCAGACTTCTGTGTTTTGGAGCCCAGATTCTGCGACTAAATGTAACATCCGCATTTAAAACATTCATATTTCTATCTACATTGAACAACAAAAAGATTTGCTTCAAAATGGTAGCAATAGTAAAAGTATCTTTTTGTTCCATTTTTCACCATTTTGTGAAACAAAGCATAACTTCCTCTCTGAATTTCACCCCAGGAGATACAGCAGATGTTCAAGACAGATCATAAAGATATTATACACTCTGTATTTATATTCTGATGGTGTTTAAACATGAATCCACAGGGAACATGACAAATAACAATAATAGAACAAATTCATATATTTGATTATCATGAAACATAAACATACCCAGGTTTAGTAGATGGCCCGAACCCTTTTAAAGAAGAATGTAAGTGTGTTAGTTCTTATTTTAATACCCTCAAGTTCATGAGGTTATGCCTCTGTATACAGTGATGTTTGAGAAAGAGATATTGAGTCCTATCTAAAACTCCATCTAAGTGAGGTGAGGTTTTTCCCCTGTTAAAAGGGTTTTCTTGGGAGTTTTTCCTCAGTCGATGTGAGGGTCTAAGGACATAGGATGTTGTCATGATGCTGTGTAAAGCCCTCTGAGACAAACCTTTTGTAAAAACTGTAAGACAGTTCAACATCACCCTGAACTCTCATCCCCAAAACAATGGAAGTTTCCCCCAGACTGGAAGAAACTACTTTGTGTATTATGCCTTTTGATTAGTGTCTCCTTAACACCTCCTATCTACCTGACTTCCCCTTGAAATGTTACATGTCTGATGGTCTCAGTGTGAAGTTATTGTCCTGTGACATACACCCTGATGATCAAAGGTCTACAGATGTGAGTGGTGTCTCTATACAAATTCCTATTGATTGATGTGATTTAAAAGTGTCTTTGTTCTGGTTGGATATTTAAGGGAAAGAGCAAGGACCCAACCTTTGAGTTGATCTGCTTACCAGAGCTCCCACACGTCGAGTGTGTTGCAATAACTGTTTCTCAAGTATTGTTGCTATTGGCTATAGTTTGTTCACTTACTGTACATCACAATAAACTGGAATGTTAACCAGTCATTTCTAATACTGTCTTGTTGAGATTTTACTCTTGTAGTGAAGGGTCTGTTATCAGATACCTAGCAGGTCTTTAGTTATATGGTAAGTTTCACTGGGTAACACTCACACCCTTAACCTCTGAGTTGAATAGAAAAGATTGAGTATCATGTTCTGTAACTACTGAGTTATATTCTTTAACCTCTTAATATCTCAACCCAGGTGTCAGGGCTGTTCTTCTATGTTAAGAAGGTCACTGAATAGTTTAAGTCTATATCTGCCATCCCTGAACTAAGATAGGGACTAGTTAAATACTGTATCCCAAAGACCTTAGTTATATGGTAAGTTTCACTGGATGCTGTTCACACCCTTAACCTCTGAGTTGGACAGATAAGATTGAGTATCATGTTCTAATACCTCTGAATACTTCAACCCAGACATCAGGGCTATTCTTGCACGTTAAGAAGGTCACTGAGTGGTTTGTTAACCTGTATCTGCCATCCCTGAACTGAGACTGATGTCAGATCTCTTCACAGTAGAGGTCAATTCTTAAAAGGCTTATATTCTTAATTACTGGTTAACTATTGACACTAAATAATATTTAATAGTAAAGTTATCTTTAATTAAATGGAGTCAGATTGAATAAATTAACTACTTTACTTTAATAAAACCTCCTCTTAACACCGGAAAGACAGAATACGTATTGGGGAGATATTAGATAAATGTCTCTAAATATTTCCTCCCTTACAAAATGGGCTTTAAACTAAAGTTGCCTTGCCTTGCCTAAGTGTAAGCGCCTCACTTGCAAGTGGTAAACCAAGTAGTGGTGCACATGCTGTATGTACACATAGCTCAGTAGCTCTATAGACATCCCCTAAACATAATCCCTGATATGCCTTCTAAAGATTACGAGTCAGTATACACACCTCTGTAAATGCCGACACTTGTGTTTCTTTGGTTAATTATTGCATTAGAAAGGAACACTGATAAGATTATCAGCTGCTTCACAATTACACAACAGAAAAACATGTTGTCACAAAAGAAAATTCAGTTCCACAACTCTGTAACATTTTCACAACCACTCAGGTAATAATCGTTGTTATAAAATCATTTGGAAATTGAAATGTAAGTTTGAGAGAAATTGGGCTGAATGTACCAACTGAAATGACTGGGCCTATACATCTCCAGGAAATAGAATGATTCCGCTTTTCAAGGACTGGAAAGGTGTTGCGTATAGATACGATAAGATCAGATGGAAAATGTACTTCCATCCATCCATAGGTCACAGAAAATACCTCAGTGCCCCTTCCCAAGATATTCAGTAGGGGTGTAGGACTCGGAGAGAGAGGAGACACTCACCAGAGAATCAGTAAAAGCTACCACCAGAGAAGGTTGTAGGTTTCGAAAGTTTGAAGGAAAACACCAAACCAGCAACTACTTACCAACTGGAAGACTTTACGGCTACATTTTCGAACTTTGTGTCCAGTGAAATATACAGAAAAGCCACCATGAAGCTGAATATACCAAACCCAGGACTGGATTTGCGGATCCCCTCTCACAAGGACCTGGAGAGGATGGAGACGGAGGAAGCTGGGGACAGGCCTAAATGGGACAACAAAGCCCAGTACCTGCTCACATGTGTGGGTTTCTGTGTGGGACTTGGCAACGTGTGGAGGTTCCCATACCTGTGTCAAAGTCATGGAGGAGGTAAGATGGCAAGGGACTGGATATTTTCTGATTTGAGCTCTTGATTCATAAAAGATTAAGAAAATAAATCCATGTCACACATAATAAGATAATGAAATGTAGCTGCACAATGTGTGCTTCAAAAAGTAAACACATGAGCCTGATTCTTGACTCATATTGTACCTACAATAGATAAAACATGCTTTTTACAGTTTATGGGTGTGTTTTATAGGAACACTTTTGTAAATAGCGTCAGCTGCTGAGTATTTACTCACGTTCACTAAAATACTGAATAAAATCAATCACTCACTGTGGTGTTGACTCATGATGATGTGAATGTTGTACCTCTAGGAGCATTTATGATCCCCTTTCTGATCCTGCTGGTTCTGGAGGGAATCCCACTGTTGCACCTGGAGTTTGCCATCGGTCAGCGCCTGAGGAAAGGCAGTGTGGGAGTGTGGAGATCCATCAGTCCCTACCTGACAGGACTCGGTGGGTAAACCAAAAAAAAAAAAAAAAAAAAACACATAAAAATGAATAAATGAAACAGCACATGCAAGTGCCCCAGGGAGGGTATTAATGTCCAGCACTTTCATCCTGACTGAACCATCAAAACAATGACTTGGTATGTGGTAGAGCATGTACAGCCTTACAGAGCAGCTAGCACAGCTGCAGACTATTAGTCCTGTGATAGTGGTCTATAAAGACCACTACCAGTAGACTCATTGCTTTATCCTGTTGCAGGTATTGCATCCATGCTGGTCTCATTTTTGGTGGCTTTGTACTACAACACCATCATGGCCTGGATCATGTGGTATCTCTTCAATTCCTTTCAAAGTCCTCTGCCTTGGAGCCAATGTCCTCTCAATGCCAACAGGACAGGTATTCCTCCATCTATCATGACTGAAGTCAGACCATCTAAAAAACAAATGTTGGGGGTTTCTGACATCACTTTCTTCACTGTATGGTTCTGTGGTCCAGGTCTGGTAGAGGAGTGTGCTCGGAGCAGCACCGTCGACTACTTCTGGTACAGGGAGACTCTGAACACTTCAACAGCTATTGATGAGTCTGGGGGTCTGCAGTGGTGGATGGTGTTGGCCCTGCTCTCTGCCTGGTCTCTGCTCTATGTCTGCTGCATTCGAGGCATTGAGACCACTGGAAAGGTCTGCAAGTCACATTACAGTAATTCAATGTGAGGGTGATCCCTGCCATTGTATGTAAGTTAATTCAAATATACCTTTTGATTATTATCTTATTTTCTTGTTTCTCAGGCTGTGTACATCACATCCACTCTGCCATATGTGGTCCTCACCATCTTCCTTATCAGAGGACTGACTCTGAAAGGCTCTTTAGAGGGGATCAAGTTTCTCTTCACACCAGATGTAAGCACAATCAGCGTTTGTCACTATAATTCAGATTGTGTTGTTTTTTATTCCCTGAAGATGAATGAACTAATACCTGACTGGTATATAAAGTAAAAGGCTAAAGTCAGAAGCTATTAGCTTCGCTTAGCTTACTTCATTTCATCATATGTTGATAAGACCTATGTTTTAGAGCTGCTCTGAGTGGATTTTGTTATCGTAAGACCAAACTATGCTAGCTATTTTCACTTGTTTTCACCCTGTGTGCTAAGCTCAACTCAACTAAACTCTAGCATCATATTTATGGTGCAGTATTACTTCCAAATGCGATGTGCAATTACACAATAACATACACGCTGATAAAGTCGATTATGAGAAGAATATATAAGAATATATCTTTTGATTCTTTTCAGGTAAATGAGTTAATGAATCCATCAACCTGGTTGGATGCAGGTGCTCAGGTGTTCTACTCCTTCTCTCTGGCTTTTGGAGGTCTCATCTCTTTCTCCAGTTACAACTCTGTTCAGTGAGTAACAGCTTCAGCTGCACATTTCTGCGATGAGAACTGTTTTGAACAGGTCTAATGTCATCATTATATTCTTGTAGTAACAACTGCGAGCAAGATGCTGTTCTCATCTCTATCATCAATGGCTGCACCTCAGTGTACTCTGCAATAGTTATCTACTCTATCATCGGCTTCAGGGCCATGCAAAACTTCGATGACTGCATGGGAGAGTGAGTTTCAATTTATTTAAAGACACAGAGCCTGAGTCACGTGTGTGTGTCAGACTGAACTCATCTCTCTCTCTCTCTTGTTGTTGTTTTTTTTTTTTTTGCAGCAACATCTTGAAGCTGATGAATGCCTTCAACTATCCTGAAGGCAACATCACAGAGAGCAACTACAATGAGGTTCTGGCTCATCTCAACCAGACAAGTCCAAGTGTCATCCAAGACTTGGAACTGCAGTTCTGTGACATGAAGACTTTTCTCAGTCAGGTTAGTGAAAAGCAATAGATATTCATCAGTTCAACCAAAATCTCTAGTTTCAGTCTCACTCAAATGATTCACCAGAGGGTAAGTGACTGGTACATGTGGTTGTACCTTCAGGGTGTGGAGGGAACAGGTTTGGCCTTCATCGTGTTCACAGAGGCCATCATCAAGATGCCTATTTCTCCTCTCTGGGCGGTTCTCTTCTTCATCATGCTCTTCTGCCTTGGCCTCTCAACCATGTTTGGAAATATTGAGGGAGTGGTGGTTCCTCTGCAGGACCTAAAAGTGTTGCCACGAACATGGCCCAAAGAAGTTTTCTGTGGTAATTTTTCTATTAAGTAATACATTTTCATGTTCTGATCTACAGAGATTTGAGTGTAACCACATTTTTTGTCATTGTCTTTTTTCCAGGTCTGACTTGCTTAATTTCTTTTGCTGTCGGGCTCATATTTGCTCAGCGCTCTGGAAACTACTGGCTAGCTCTTTTTGACAACTTTGCAGGCTCCATTCCCCTTCTGGTCATTGGATTCTGTGAAATGGTTGCTGTTATTTACGTTTATGGCATTGATAGGTAAGTCTGTCCAATAAATGACCACCTGCAAAGTTTTGTAACTGCTTCTTACACAACGGTGACACCATGGTGATGATAAAACAGACATATCATCTACCAACTCTGTGGTAGCTCCCACTACTGTAGGTGTCTCCAGGACCACATCTGGCCACACATGACACACACACATGCATGTATACAAATGTCACAATCTGAAAACAACATCAGCAACATGCTATTGTGGTTGGTCACTAAATAACAGGGTACTGTGTTCTGACTGTTCAGACCTTGGAACAGAGAAAATGTGTCACATCCATCATAGGAAAGATAAAGAAATACAGATTATCTTCTAATGAAGCAAAGCTGTGGTGGAGTATTTTCATAAATAAGGTATAAATGCTACAATAGTAGTGTTTATGAAAGCAGGAAAACATTACTAATAGCGTTGTGTTTCTTTAAAGCCCATCAAAAGCCCAGCAATGACCTCTTGTAAACATATCAACCTCTTGCTTTATTTACTGTAACTCATAAAAATACAAGGTCATCTTTTATAGATGCTTTCGTACATGCTTAGCTGACATAAAATCTCTCTCTTATTGCTTCCATGCAGGTTTAACAAGGACATTGAGTTCATGATTGGCCACAAGCCCAACATTTTCTGGCAGGTGACATGGAGAGTGGTCAGCCCACTCATAATGATCTTCATCTTGATTTTCTACTTCATCACCCAAGTCTCAAAGACACTCACTTATCTGGTCTGGGACCAGGAGGCAGTAAGTCTGTTGTCTGTTTCTGTTATTACCATGTATCACTCCTTCTATCTTAATGAATATTTTCTTTGCTACACTGTTGAAAATCACAACATTTTCTCTTGGCTCTGGCTATAGAAGGACTTCCCTACCCTTGAACCACGTCCATATCCCTCCTGGATCTACGTCATCATCTTCATCTTGGCTGGAGTTCCCAGTTTATCTATCCCAGTTTTCGCCCTCTTCAAATTCATCCAGAGGAAATGCTGCAAGCAGAAGGACAACAGTGATGACTAGCCAGAAAAACAGCTCTGTTAAAACACAACAGAATCTAGTTAGCAGCACATCTTACTTCATCTAACAACACTTTATATCTAATCTGTATATTTTGTACAAAGAAAACCCAAGTGCAGTTTGTCATTATATCATCATATTTGGTACAAAGATATGAGAGTAGCATCAGTTCTGTCTCAAAGTGTAAGAAAGTTAATAAGTTTATTGCTTTTTTTTTTTTTTTTTTAGTTTATTATAAGCATATTTCTACTACTGAAAAAAATGTTTTATTTTGATACTTTTTAAAAGAGTGAATTCTTGTTCAAGCCTCTGACATGGTGTAAAGATGACTACATTCATGTCATCAGTCTACTTTTGTTTTGACTAATCTTTTTTCCTTTTTGTAAAGTTTTACTGTCCAGTGCACATTACAGCAGTATACTGTACTTACCTGCTAATAATCAGCTCATCAGTTCAGATATGGGTGCAAAATTAAGTGGTTGATTGCGATTTGAAGAAATATGCGTTATTTAAGTAAACCATGTAGTGTATTATGAGCTGTCTGGCAATTATTTTTGCCTGAGAACACTTGCACATGCGATATTTCCTGTTGTAACTGTGATTTTGAATAAACCCATCAAAACTAAAACACTACTGTAAGAACTTTTTCTGGATCTGGTAGCGTTCTCAGAGCTGTGAGGTACTGCAGGTAACAAGGGTGTTTAAAAACCTTCAAAAATTGGCACCGGGATGTCAGGACAGTAGAAGCCTATATTTATAGCTCAAAACTTACATACCCCTCAACATGGTGATCACATGCCAGCCCCAAGCCAGCCAGAGGGAGTGAGACTGTCACCTTTACCTGTCCCCTGCAAAAGATGAGCAGGAGCAAGTAAAATTACTTTACAGTCAAAAGAGGTTGCAACTAAACATTTTAAATACTGCAGTCATAAAATATATCTAAAGTACTGATAATGAAACAATTATATTAGATGAGATATTCAGATGCTTGTTTGCCAGTAGATTAAATCTAATAAACAAGCTTGTTTTAACTACTTTATTTATTCTGTAAATAAAGACATTTCATTTGTTCACACCACAGCAAACTGCAGTATTTCTCTTTACAAACTCATGGATACCAAACTCGTCTTGTATGTATTAACCATAATCATGAAGGATTTTCTGCTTAAACTTGCTGAGACTGTGTAATGCAACACAGACTGTAATGAGCTACTGATAACTGCAGTTTAGGTGCCATAGGTCACAGTAAACATCTCGGTGCCTATTCCCAAGACACTCAGTAGGGGTGGAGAATTCAGAGAGCCAGGGACAGTGACCAGAGAATCAGTAACAGCTTCAACCAGAGGAGACTGACAGTCTGCAGGAAAGCACCACACCAACAACAATTTACCAACCGGAAAACTCCACGGCTACATTTTCGAACTCTGTGTCCAGTGAAATTTACAAAAAGCCGCCATGAAGCTGAAGATACCAAACCCAGGACTGGATTTGCGGATCCCCTCTCACAAGGACCTGGAGAGGATGGAGACGGAGGAAGCTGGGGACAGGCCTAAATGGGACAACAAAGCCCAGTACCTGCTCACATGTGTGGGTTTCTGTGTGGGACTTGGCAACGTGTGGAGGTTCCCATACCTGTGTCAAAGTCATGGAGGAGGTAAGATGGGGCGGGGGGCTAGATATTTTCTGATTGAGTTGTTAATCCATAAAAAAATTCAAGAAAATAAATCAAAAGAGCTACACAAATGAAGGAACCTGTACATCAAAAAGTAAACATTCAAACATGATTCTTGACTCATATTGTACCTGGAATACATAATAAAACATGCTTTTTACAGTTTATGGGCCTCTTTATCCCTTTATCCCCACGAACGCCCTCCAGATTTATTCAGGTTGATTTTTTCAATGGCAGGTGTGATGACGATATGGAATATTAAAGTGATGTTCTTCTGTGCATAACAACTACATATCTTATGGGTCCTGGGTCATCCTCATGACCTCTGTGTTGCCATTCTGCCCTGACTGTAAAATGGTGATGACAATCATATCATATCGCTGTTCTTTATAAAATCTATCTCTCTCAGCTTGGGAAATTTCTTCTTCATCTGAAAATGATGCATCATGCTCTGAGTTACATTCGCCCCCATCTGCTTGTCTGATAATTCCCCCTCCACTGAATCTTTGTTCCCCAGTTGGTTCTGGAAAAAAGTGACCTGTTGGGCATTGAAAGCTGCTCACATGGCATAAATGCCTAATGGAGACCGCATGCCCAGCAGCAAACAATGCTTTCGATAAATGTTTATTGAATTTGACATGGATTGGACTTGAAATGTAAATTTGAATCAGTGGCTGATACCACACTTGTACAACAAAGTCATGTTTTTTTCAGAGATCAATCAGTAGCACACATTCTAAATTTCTGTGTGTGTGTCCACATGTGTCTGTCTTTGTAGTTTTGGTGGCGTGTTACTTATGCTGACTGTGATTTTAACTGCTGGATCAAATGACCCTAAAAAAGTCTTTGTACCCTGGTGGTGATTTTGAAATATTGGTTACAGTTTTATTGCTGATTTATTGCAATTATTTTAAGAAATTCATATAAAACTATATTTTATATACAGTCATTCTAAATGTCCTTACATAAAACATTAATCTGTACGTTTAAGTCTAAATCTAAATGATATGTTAAATGTTTAATCGAAAGTTACATCTCATTCTAAATGTTGAATGTTACATCTAAATGTTAGATCTAAATCAAAAGGTTAAATTTAAGTGTAAATGTTAAATCGACATCAGGTGTAAAGAAAATCATTTAGAAAACATGCAAATAACCAAGGTCTGCACCTTTAGTCAACACCCCTTGCACTCTCCCCAGCTCACACATCCCCGCCCACTCCACTGACCATAGATTAGTAGGTGAAACAACAGTGAGCAAAAACAAACATGGCCGGTCCCCTACCAGTAGGAGAGATTGAGTGAGTAGTAGTTGCCGGTGTGCTAGCTGCACTACAAAGTGCCATTTCACCATTACTGTCCACACCACGAACGATAAGTGAAGTAGTTACATTTTAAGTGATTAGAAAACTCTGGACGGATTTAAACTACTTCATTTACCCGTAGTGGTGTGGACTGAACCGGCGGAAGGTCACCATGGGGTCAGACCCGGCTGTCATGAGATTTTACATTCAGAACCCAATATGGACAGCTTTGATTGAAACATAAGGAGGAGGAGAGGAGATTTCTAATGGTGTGTTACCTCTGGGAAAAGTCATTGGATTTCAAGTTGAAAAGTGGTTGTTTAGAGGTTTTTCTCTGCTGTTAAACTTGACATGGTGTGTTGACCCTAAGACAGGCATGTCCAAACTGTTCCACAAAGGGCCAAGTGGCTGCAGGTTTTACCAACCAAGCAGCAGCACACCAGACCTGACTCAGTTAATCAACTGATCTCAGTCTTCACACAGCTGATTGGTCAAACTATGTGCTCGTGATTGGTTGGAACAAAAACCTGCAGCCATACGGCCCTTTGTGCAATAGTTTGGAGATGCCTGATCTAAGACAACAAAAAGGTTATTGGAACAGTTTTATGAATGGCATTAGCTGCTAAATATTTACTCACTTTCATTACTGAATAAAATCAATCATTCACTGTGGTGTTGACTCATTATGATGTGAATGTTGTACCTCTAGGAGCATTTATGATCCCCTTTCTGATCCTGCTGGTTCTGGAGGGAATCCCACTGTTGCACCTGGAGTTTGCCATTGGTCAGCGCCTGAGGAAAGGCAGTGTGGGAGTGTGGAGATCGATCAATCCCCACCTGACAGGAGTTGGTGGGTAAAAAAAAAAAAAAAAAAACACATCATAAAAATAAATAAAGAAATCTGCACACAAAATGCCACAGGGAAGGTATTAATGTCCAGCACTTTCATCCACATGAAAACAATTACTTGGTATGTGGTAGAGACAATTAGGATCAGCATGTTGCTGAAAGCATGTACAGCTTCAAAGAGCAGCTAGCACAGCTGCAAATTTTAATCCAGTAGACTCATTGCTTTATCCTGTTGCAGGTATTGCATCTTTGCTGGTGTCATTTTTGGTGGGTATGTACTACAACACCATCATGGCCTGGATCATGTGGTATCTCTTCAATTCCTTTCAAAGTCCTCTGCCTTGGAGCCAATGTCCTCTCAATGCCAACAGGACAGGTATTCCTCCATCTATCATGACTGAAGTCAGACCATCTAAAAAACAAATGTTGGGGGTTTCTGACATCACTTTCTTCACTTTATGGTTCTGTGGTCCAGGTCTGGTAGAGGAGTGTGCTCGGAGCAGCACCGTCGACTACTTCTGGTACAGGGAGACTCTGAACACTTCAACAGCCATTGATGAGTCTGGTGGTCTGCAGTGGTGGATGGTGTTGGCCCTGCTCTCTGCCTGGTCTCTGCTCTATGTCTGCTGCATTCGAGGCATTGAGACCTCTGGAAAGGTCTGCAAGTCACATTACAGTAATTCAATGTGAGGGTGATCCCTGCCATTGTATGTAAGTTAATTCAAATATACCTTTTGATTATTTTGTTATTTTCTTGTTTCTCAGGCTGTGTACATCACATCCACTCTGCCATATGTGGTCCTCACCATCTTCCTTATCAGAGGACTGACTCTGAAAGGCTCTTTAGAGGGGGTCAAGTTTCTCTTCACACCAGATGTAAGCACAATCGGCGTTTGTCACTATAATTCACATTGTGTTGTTTTTTAATATGAGCAGACTGATACCTGACTGATATAAAGTAAAAGCCTAAAGTCAGAAGCTGTTAGCATAGCTTTGCAAAGGGACTTAAGACAAAAACCTTAAAGTCCCTCAACTCTCATTTAATCACATGATGGTAGAAAGTTTTAGAGCTGCTCTGAGTGGATTTTGTTATCTTAAGACCAAACTATGCTAGCTATTTTCACTTGTTTTCAGCCTGTGTGCTAAGCTAATATATTTGCCATACAAGCATGAATTATTTCTGAACTGCAAAAGTTTGAATTAACTGGTCTGTTGTTAGCATACTGTACACAGAGGTAACCACTGTAGCTGAAAATTAAATGAGTTAAGTATGTGAAGTGAAATCTGAATTGAAGATTTATTGATGGGCAATAACACAAAGTTGATAATGAGAAGTCTATAAAATACTATACTGCCAGCACAGTCTGAGTCATCTTAACCGATAATCCACTGATAAATAAAATATTAGAAGTAATTAGATGAATGATCTTAGCTCAGTTTTACTAAGAATATATCTTTTGATTCTTTTCAGGTAAATGAGTTAATGAATCCATCAACCTGGTTGGATGCAGGTGCTCAGGTGTTCTACTCCTTCTCTCTGGCTTTTGGAGGTCTCATCTCTTTCTCCAGTTACAACTCTGTTCAGTGAGTAACAGCTTCAGCTGCACATTTCTGCGATGAGAACTGTTTTGAACAGGTCTAATGTCATCACTATTCTCTTGTAGTAACAACTGCGAGCAAGATGCTGTTCTCATCTCTATCATCAATGGCTGCACCTCAGTGTACTCTGCAACAGTTATCTACTCTATCATCGGCTTCAGAGCCACAGAAAAATTTGATGACTGCATGGGAGAGTGAGTTTCAATTTCTTTAAAGACACAGAGCCTGAGACACGTGTGCGTGTCAGACTGAACTCATCTCTCTCTCTTGTTGTTTTTTTTTTTTTTTTGCAGCAACATCTTGAAGCTGATGAATGCCTTCAACTATCCTGAAGGCAACATCACAGAGAGCAACTACAATGAGGTTCTGGCTCATCTCAACCAGACAAGTCCAAGTGTCATCCAAGACTTGCAACTGCAGTTCTGTGACATGAAGACTTTTCTCAGTCAGGTTAGTGAAAAGCAATAGATATTCATCAGTTCAACCAAAATCTCTAGTTTTAGTCTCACTCAAATGATTCACCAGAGGGTAAGTGACTGGTACATGTGGTTGTACCTTCAGGGTGTGGAGGGAACAGGTTTGGCCTTCATCGTGTTCACAGAGGCCATCATCAAGATGCCTATTTCTCCTCTCTGGGCGGTTCTCTTCTTCATCATGCTCTTCTGCCTTGGCCTCTCAACCATGTTTGGAAACATTGAGGGAGTGGTGGTTCCTCTGCAGGACCTAAAAGTGTTGCCACGAACATGGCCCAAAGAAGTTTTCTGTGGTAATTTTCCAATTAAATAAGTAATACATTAGTAATACATTTTCATGTTCTGATCTATAGAAATTTGAGTGTAACCACATTTTTTGTCATTGTCTTTTTTCCAGGTCTGACTTGCATAATTTCTTTTGCTCTCGGGCTCATATTTGCTCAGCGCTCTGGAAACTACTGGCTAGCTCTTTTTGACAACTTTGCAGGCTCCATTCCTCTTCTGATTATTGGATTCTGTGAAATGGTTGCTGTTATCTACATTTATGGCATTGATAGGTAAGTCTGTCCAATAAATGACCACCTGTAAAGTTTTGTGACATGATGACACACACACACACACACACACACACACACACACATGGAAGTATGGATTATTTTGGTTAATGTACCAAAAATGTGTTGAGGTATCTTTATAAAACAAAGCTACAAACAAACACACAAATAGTGTTGATGAAAGCAGGAAAATTGTCACTCAGAGTGACAAAAAAGAGCAAAATGTTGAGTCCAGCATCAACCTCTTTATTTACTGTAACTAATAACTAATTTATAGATGCTTTCGTACATGCTTAGCTGACATAAAATCTCTCTCTTGTTGCTTCCACACAGGTTTAACAAGGACATTGAGTTCATGATTGGCCACAAGCCCAACATTTTCTGGCAGGTGACATGGAGAGTGGTCAGCCCACTCATAATGATCTTCATCTTGATTTTCTACTTCATCACCCAAGTCTCAAAGACACTCACCTATCTGGTCTGGGACCAGGAGGCAGTAAGTCTGTTGTCTGTTTCTGTTATTATCATGTATCACTTCCTTCTATCTTAATGAATATTTTCTTTGCTACACTGTTGAAAATCACAACATTTTCTCTTGGCTCTGGCTATAGAAGGACTTCCCTACCCTTGAACCACGTCCATATCCCTCCTGGATCTACGCCATCATCTTCATCCTGGCTGGAGTTCCCAGTTTATCTATCCCAGTTTTCGCCCTCTTCAAATTCATCCAGAGGAAATGCTGCAAGCAGAAGGACGACAGTGACAAGACACTGGACACTATCTCTGCCAAAATCCAAATGAATGACAAATGAAATTTTAAATTGTTTGATTATTTTAATTATCCAAAACCAGAATGAGTCAAAGGCCTGTTTTGTTGTTTTGTATATAACATGTACAATAATAGAAACACATGCTAGTGAAGCACTTTCTGTAAAATGTAATTTTGGTGAAAAGAGTAATTTAATAATATGTTTCTGGCTGTGATATTAGTTTCTTGTTGTATCATGTTTCACATCTAAGTGTACCTTTGTGCATTAAAGGAACAGCTGGACATTTTGGGAAACCACTGCTGCTACTGTCTTGCCAAGAAGACAAGAGGACTGATACCACTCTTGTGTCTGTGCACCAAATATAAAGGGACAGGCAGCTGCTGATTTTATGAGCTTGGCCTAGAGAGTGAGTGGCATCAGTTCTCTTTCACTGTATAATAAAACAAATAAGTCTATCACTTAATATTGTAAGTTTACTATATGCATGTTTCTATTGTACAAAAAATGTTTTTATTTTTAACTTTTGTGTGAAACGAGTGAGAGTCTTACTGAAACTTCTGACAAACTAGAAGCATGACTGTATTCATGTCACTAGTGCCTGTTAGTCACTGTGGTTTTGTGAGCAGTTTTTTGTTTTTTTTTTTTTTGTGGGGACTGTTCTAAAGTTTTAATGTAATGTCTACATTCAATACTGTACTGACACTGCCACAAACTGCCATCTGCTAATGATCATATCATCATTTTAGACTTAAAGCTGTAGTGCATAACATGTCTGTTTAATGTCAAATGCATACAAGCAATTACTAGATGAGGTAACACAACACGGCCCCTTATGAAGGTGTTGATCCTTTGTCAGGCCAGATGGAAGACACTCTGTTGGAGTGTTAGAGCCTCACTTGCAAGTGTTAAAATAAACCCAGAGACACACTCTCTCTAAAGAATTTCCACCTATTCAATGAGACTCTGCCTTTTGGTGGTCAAACTTAGTGGTTTTTATAAGGTTTACTAAATAATTCTGGACCAAGTGTTGATGCACATGTTGTACATACACATAACTTGATAGGTTTATAGACATTCCTAATAATCCAATAACCCCAAATATGCCTGCTATAGATTACCAGTCAGTATACACAACTCTGTAAATGCTGACACTGGTTTTTCTGTTGTTAATTATTGCATGAGGAAGGAACACTGATAAGATTGTCAGCTCTATAAATTGCTTTACTATTAGACAGTCGAAAACACTGTAATGACCAAAACAAATATACAAACGTCAGTTCCACCACTCTGACTTCTTTTTAACATTCACTCAGGTGATAATCATTGCAGTAAAAATGGTTCAGAAATTGATATAAGTATGAGAGAAATCGGACTGAACAAACCAACTGATACGATTTACTTGTACATCACTATGCAATAAAACAATTTGACTTTTCAAGGACTGGAAAAGGTGTTGTCTTACTGTTAAGATAAGCTCAAACAGAAAATGTACCGTCTCACAGTTTTGTTTTGTTTTTGCATTTTTTCCAATTGCTTATTTGTAAAGCACCACCAATCACACAGTTTAACGTTTGTTTTAACTCCTCTGTATATTAAGATCTAAGATACATAAAAATCTGTCATTTGTTCCCACCACATCACATATTTCCTTTTACAAACTCATGAATACCAAAGTCATCTCTCCAGTTCACTGTTGGCCAGATATGTGATGTATTAACCATTATCACAAAGCTTGCATCTTTTTCAGCTTCAACTTGCTGACATCACATGATACAAGACAGACAGGGATGAGCTACTGATAACTGGAGTATCGGTGCCATAGTTCACAATAAATACTTTGCAGGCCACTCAGTAGGAGTGTGAGAGAGAGGGACCGTCACCAGAGAATCAGTTACAGCTTCAGCCAGAGGAGATTGTTTTTGAGAGGGACACATAGCCTGGCAAAGTCTGCGGGAAAGCACCAAACCAACAACTACGTACCAGTTGGGAGACTTTATGGTTACATTTTTTAACTCTGTGTCGTAAAATTTACAAAAAGCCACCATGAAGCTGAAGATACCAAACCCAGGACTGGATTTGCGGATCCCCTCTCACAAGGACCTGGAGAGGATGGAGACGGAGGAAGCTGGGGACAGGCCTAAATGGGACAACAAAGCCCAGTACCTGCTCACATGTGTGGGTTTCTGTGTGGGACTTGGCAACGTGTGGAGGTTCCCATACCTGTGTCAAAGTCATGGAGGAGGTAAGATGGGGTGGGGGGCTAGATATCTTCTGATTGAGTTGTTAATCCATAGAAAATTAAGAAAAGAAATGTAACACATAATAACACAGCAAGCTGTAGCCACACAAATTAAGATACCTGTGCATCAAAAAGTAAACATGTGAGTCTCATTCTTGACTCATATTGTACCTACAGTAGGGATAGATAATAAAACAGTCTTTTCCAGTTTATGGGTATCTTTATCTCGTGTATATTCCTTTTGTCAAAATGGTCAAAAAAGATATGCCTCCTCTAATATTGTAAAATAAAGTAACCTAATTACATTTTAAGCCCAAAATGCATTTTGCATTAAGAAACAACCTGTCATCCATCACAAACTGTATGTATGTCTGAATTTTAACTCATTTTTATTAAAACACACTGGTATAACAGCTTTCTTTACTGAAGTAGAGGTTTATCCAATGTGGAATACTGAAGCGATAACAACTACATATCTTGTGGGTCCCAGGTCATCCTTATGACTTTTTTGCAGCCATTCTACCCTGATTGTCAAATGGTGTTGACAGCCATTTAGCTGTTGTTTAAAAAATGTATCTCTCCAAGCTTAGGAAATTTCTTCTTGATCTGAAATGTTGTGTAATGCTCTGGGTTATATTCTTCCCCATCTTCCTCTCACATAGTGTGCCCTCCTCTAAGTTTTTTCTTGAGCTATCCCTCCTGATTCTCTGGAAAAGAAAGAAAGAAAAAAAAACAGGTCTATGACCTGTTGGGCACCTCTCTCTTGGCTGCAGTGCCTCTGACTACCGAGGCCCGAGTGTTCTGTCTGAATTTGAGTGTGGAGTTGTGAAGGGGTTATACCCGACCTGTAAAATGCAGCCCCAGCTTTTCAGAGATCAATCAATAGCACTGAAACTGATCTCAATCTCTCTCTCGCTCACTCTCCCTATCTTCCTCCCTCTGTGTCTGTGTGTCAGTCACTCACTGTGGTGTTGACTCATTATGATGTGAATGTTGTACCTCTAGGAGCATTTATAATCCCCTTTCTGATCCTGCTGGTTCTGGAGGGAATCCCACTGTTGCACCTGGAGTTTGCCATCGGTCAGCGCCTGAGGAAAGGGAGCGTGGGAGTGTGGAGATCGATCAATCCCTACCTGACAGGAGTCGGTGAGTAAACCAAAGCAACAAATGAATAAACTAAATGACACATGCAAATGCCCCAGGGATGGGAGTTATGTTTAGTCCAGGACTTTCATCAAAACAATTACTTGATATGTGGTAGAGATATTCATTATCATCTGCAGACTTTTAGCCTTGTTAAAAAGAAAGACCACTACCAGTAGACTCATTGCTTTATCCTGTTGCAGGTATTGCATCCTTGCTGGTCTCATTTTTGGTGGGTATATACTACAACACCATCATGGCCTGGATCATGTGGTATCTCTTCAATTCCTTTCAAAGTCCTCTGCCTTGGAGCCAATGTCCTCTCAATGCCAACAGGACAGGTATTCCTCCATCTATCATGACTGAAGTCAGACCATCTAAAAAACAAATGTTGGGGGTTTCTGACATCACTTTCTTCACTGTATGGTTCTGTGGTCCAGGTCTGGTAGAGGAGTGTGCTCGGAGCAGCACCGTCGACTACTTCTGGTACAGGGAGACTCTGAACACTTCAACAGCTATTGATGAGTCTGGTGGTTTGCAGTGGTGGATGGTGTTGGCCCTGCTCTCTGCCTGGTCTCTGCTCTATGTCTGCTGCATTCGAGGCATTGAGACCACTGGAAAGGTCTGCAAGTCACATTACAGTAATTCAGTGTGATCCCTGCCATTGTATGTAAGTTAATTCAAATATACCTTTTGATTATTTTGTTATTTTCTTGTTTCTCAGGCTGTGTACATCACATCCACTCTGCCATATGTGGTCCTCACCATCTTCCTTATCAGAGGACTGACTCTGAAAGGCTCTTTAGAGGGGATCAAGTTTCTCTTCACACCAGATGTAAGCACTGTTGTAAACACCAATGATTTTTATTCCCTTAAGATAAAACGGACCAATACCTGACTGATATAAAGTAAAAGGCTAAAGTCAGAAGCTATTAGCTTAGCTTAGCATAGGGGCTTGAGACTGACAAAAAGCTTGAAGTCGTCCAGTTCTCATAAAAGAACATACTGCAGCATGTTCTGAGAAATCTTCAAGAAACAACCAACCGAGTCATTAAATATTAGTAACAATGTTTGTTAAATTCTAATTCTCCTGATCATTTTTATTTATGTGTAAATGAAGATTAGACTGAATTGGAAATGATCATCCTAACGATCTTAGCTCAGTTTTAATAAGAATATATCTTTTGATCGTTTTCAGGTAAATGAGTTAATGAATCCATCAACCTGGTTGGATGCAGGTGCTCAGGTGTTCTACTCCTTCTCTCTGGCTTTTGGAGGTCTCATCTCTTTCTCCAGTTACAACTCTGTTCAGTGAGTAACAGCTTCAGCTGCACATTTCTGCGATGAGAACTGTTTTGAACAGGTCTAATGTCATCACTATTCTCTTGTAGTAACAACTGCGAGCAAGATGCCGTTCTCATCTCTATCATCAATGGCTGCACCTCAGTGTACTCTGCAATAGTTATCTACTCTATCATCGGCTTCAGGGCCATGCAAAACTTCGATGACTGCATGGGAGAGTGAGTTTCAATTTCTCTAAAGTAACAGAGCCTGAGTCACTTTCGTGTGTCAGACTGAACTCATCTCTCTCTCTCTTGTTGTTTTTTTTTTTTTTTGCAGCAACATCTTGAAGCTGATGAATGCCTTCAACTATCCTGAAGGCAACATCACAGAGAGCAACTACAATGAGTTCTGGCTCATCTCAACCAGACAAGTCCAAGTGTCATCCAAGACTTGCAACTGCAGTTCTGTGACATGAAGACTTTTCTCAGTCAGGTTAGTGAAAAGCAATAGATATTCATCAGTTCAACCAAAATCTCTAGTTTCAGTCTCACTCAAATGATTCACCAGAGGGTAAGTGACTGGTACATGTGGTTGTACCTTCAGGGTGTGGAGGGAACAGGTTTGGCCTTCATCGTGTTCACAGAGGCCATCATCAAGATGCCTATTTCTCCTCTCTGGGCGGTTCTCTTCTTCATCATGCTCTTCTGCCTTGGCCTCTCAACCATGTTTGGCTGCATTGAGGGGTCAGTTGTTCCTCTCCAGGACCTCAGGGTCTTGCCACGAACATGGCCCAAAGAAGTTTTCTGTGGTAATTTTCCTTACTTTTTCCTAAGTTTTTAAACATAAAATACCTTTTCATGTGGGGTTAGAAATTAAGATCTAGAGATTTGAGTGTAACCACTTTTTTTTTTATCATTGTCTTTTTTCCAGGTCTGACTTGCTTAATTTCTTTTGCTCTCGGGCTCATATTTGCTCAGCGCTCCGGAAACTACTGGCTAGCTCTTTTTGACAACTTTGCAGGCTCCATTCCTCTTCTGATCATTGCATTGTGTGAAATGGTTGCTGTTATCTACATTTATGGCATTGATAGGTGAGTCTCTAAAATTTTGTGACTGCATCTTACACCGTGGCACAATGACAAAACAGACATTTGAGAGAGGAATCTAGACCAACTCTGTAGTAGTTCCCGCTACAGTAGGTGTCTCCTGGACAACATTTTGCCATGATGACACACATACACACAATCTCACCAGGTGGCACACCAGGTGTGGTTGGCAAAGATGCATGAAATAACAAAAGCTATAACTACAAAAATACAAAGTCATCTTTCATAGATGCTTTCGTACATGCTTAGCTGACATAAAATCTCCCTCTTGTTGCTTCCACACAGGTTTAACAAGGACATTGAGTTTATGATTGGCCACAAGCCCAACATTTTCTGGCAGGTGACATGGAGAGTGGTCAGCCCACTCATAATGATCTTCATCTTGATTTTCTACTTCATCACCCAAGTCTCAAAGACACTCACCTATCTGGTCTGGGACCAGGAGGCGGTAAGTCTGTTGTCTGTTTCTGTTATTATCATGTATCACTTCCTTCTATCTTAATGAATATTTTCTTTGCTACACTGTTGAAAATCACAACATTTTCTCTTGGCTCTGGCTATAGAAGGACTTCCCTACCCTTGAACCACGTCCATATCCCTCCTGGATCTACGTCATCATCTTCATCCTGGCTGGAGCTCCCAGTTTATCTATCCCAGTTTTCGCCCTCTTCAAATTCATCCAGAGGAAATGCTGCAAGCAGAAGGACGACAGTGACAAGACACTGGACACTATCTCTGCCAAAATCCAAATGAATGACAAAATGAAATTTTAAATTGTTTTTCTTTTGATTGTTTAAAACCAAAATGAGTCAAGGCTTGTTTTGTTGTGTTTTATATATTATATCTGACCCGAAAAACATGCTAATGAAATTTAAAAGCATCCTCTGTAAAATACATATGTTGGTGATTAAAGCATAAGTAATGTAACAATATGTATTTGCTATTGTAATATTAGTTTCCTGTTGTATCATGTTTCACTTAAGTGTATAGTTATGCATTAAATGAACAGCTGGACATTTTTTGAAAAACACATATATATATTTTCTTGCCAAGAAGACAAGAGGACTGATGTCACTCTTACGCCTGTGCCCCAAATATAAAGGGACAGGCAGCTGCTGCTTGGCCGATGTGAGTGGCCTCAGTTCTGTCTCACTTTGAAAAGAAACCTTAATACCTTAATATTGCACGTTTGTTATATGCATGTTTCTATTATACCAAAATGTTTATATCGTTGTTGTTGTTCTTTTTTTAAATATTCAGCAAAAAAAATAAATTCTTATTAAATCCTCTGACATACTGTATACATGACTACATCAATGTCATCAGGGCTTTTTAGTCCACTTTCGTTCGTTTGTCTGTTTGTTTTAATATCTAGTGTACATTGCAATACTGTACTTATACTGCCAATAACTGTCATCTACTAATAATCATCAATAAGAAAAATTAAGTAGTTCCTATTTAAAGAAATGTGTGTTTGCCTGAGAAAGCTTGCACATACTGTACAGGAACACAATCATTCCTTTTGTCACTCACTTTCATAATTAAACGTCAAATGTAAAAAACTTTATGGACAATCTGAGAAAAAAGTTTGGATTGAGTTAAATTACAGTCAAATTACATTGAATTTTAATGGCTGGAAACCCAGAGACAAGGGAGGTATCATTTTTAATTGCTTTTGTGATTTCTTAGTGGTTTATTTTAGGGTTTACAACAGGAAATACTGTGTATACAGTATATAAGGTAACAAGTTCAGAGTCTGCTCTGGCTAATCAGTGATCTGCAGTGGTAAAAGATTATGAACATGTCAACACTGTTTGGTGCTTCCATGTGGACATTCAAACTCTTACTTATGCTTCAACTGTACAATAGAGGAGCCTGCCCCTCTGCCTCAGTTCACATGTAATCACCATGAGACTGGTCTTTCCGAACCCAGGACTGGATCTCCGGATCCCTAGCTATGAGGATCTTGACAGGAAGGAAAAAGAGGAGGCTGGGGACAGGCTCAAGTGGGACAACAAAGCCCAGTACATCCTCACCTGTGTGGGGTTTTGCATTGGGCTTGGAAATGTTTGGCGATTCCCTTACTTGTGTCAAAGTCATGGAGGAGGTAAGCCTTTTCACTCAACAAAATCACTGGTCCTTTGCATCTGGGGGAAATGGAGAGTTAAATATGTTACTCATTCATGGAAAGAAGAGACTGGCATGAAATTACCATCAAGTCATATTAATGATTCTCAAGTGTATGAGGTTTTCTGAAGTAATAGCTAACCTATGGCATCACATATGAGCCAAAGACAGAGATCCTGAGGTCAGCTGCCTTTAGTTGAAACGAAATGCAAAGAATGCTATCCATTCCTGTTCTGCATATATTTGTGTATTTATGTGTGTTAAGTGGGTCGTTGTTATTCTTTTGATGTGCTGCACACTGGGCTACTGGAGATAGATCAGAGCACAGCAAGTAGAATTTGTTTTGTTTCTGTCACTTGTTAACTTGAGGGGTGAGGTACATAGTTAAAACCACTGTCCATAGTCCATATCATCAGCCACAGTAATGACAGTATACTGATACAAAACAATACCAATGAGACCCCTTTGTCTGTTGTGTGATAAAATTACATTTTTTTTTTTTGTTAATAAAAAAGCCTCACTAAATTTCAAATTTCAAAATTGCATTAACTTGCAATTAAATTGCGATTACCTTAATCGGTCACCTTTGTAGTCTCAAAGGAGACTGACTGTATTTAATTATATAACTGCTATTAACTAATATTATCAATAAAATCCACTAATAAACCTTTCATATATGTGATAGTTTTTCCTTGCCTAGGTCCTCCAAAATCTATACACACAAGCCTAAAATGCTGAAATGCAGCTGAATTTCATGAGGCATCGATTGTATGGACCAAAATGGAGGTCCATCAGTTTAATGATGGCTGATGAGACTGGTGACAGCATTAACAAAGATGGATTCATGTTCAACATCATCAATTTAGAATTAAGAACCATTCGTCACATACGTTTTCTAGGAGCCTTCTTGATTCCATACCTGATCCTGCTGGTGTTGGAGGGCATGCCTCTACTACTTCTGGAGTTTGCCATTGGCCAACGTCTCAGGAAAGGCAGCGTGGGGGTGTGGAGGGCTATCAACCCTTATCTGACTGGTATTGGTGGGTAAAGCAGGATCAAAATTGAGTATCTAATGTGTTTGCAATGCAACTTAGGAAAACATGCAAATACAGAAAACCTGCTGCAAATTAAGCTTCCTACAACACGTTTTTTGTTTGTTTTTGTTTTTTGCAGTTTGTTGTATTTTGTTGAGCTGCCAGGGCCACAAACCTTTACAGTTGATTATGCTGTCCCACAGGTATAGCCTCCATGCTGGTGTCATTTATGGTTGGACTGTACTACAACACTTTAATTGCCTGGATCATGTGGTATTTCTTCAACTCTTTTCAAGACCCACTGCCTTGGAGCCAGTGTCCTCTCGCTGAAAATGGGACAGGTATTTGAACAGAATAATATTACATTAGACACGTTTTTATCATACACACCGATACACACTTCAGTACCTAATTTGCTGTATTATTTATGTGTATATATATTTTTCTATCCCTCAGGGTTTATATCTGAATGTCAACGGAGCTCCACCATAGATTATTACTTTTATCGAGTGACTCTGAATAGTTCGACCTCTATAGATAACTCTGAAGGAATCCAGTGGCCCATAGTTGCCTGCCTGCTTACTGCCTGGACAGTTATTGCTATGTGCTGCATAAGGGGCATCAGCACTTCAGGCAAGGTTTGTTGAACCATCAGTCATAAGAACATAAGGATTTATTTATTCAATTATGTAAGGAAGTCTGTTTGTTCTGAAGGGTTTCAGGAAATGGTCAACTATGATAAATAGCTTAAAAAACTTTTTGTGTCTGACTGTTAATCATTTCGTGTGTTCATGTTATAACTTAAGGCAGTGTACGTCACAGCCATCCTGCCGTACATAGTGCTGGCCATCTTCCTGATCCGAGGACTGACCCTTAAAGGAGCCCTAAGTGGAATACAGTTCCTTTTCACACCAGACGTATGTTTCAAGTTGTGATAGCAAAAGAGTGTGTTGTTTGTCAAAGCCACATTACAGTGTATACCTCTCTCTTGCAGGTTGAAGAACTGATTAAACCAACAACTTGGCTGGACGCAGGTGCTCAGGTCTTTTATTCTTTTGGTCTTGCATGGGGGGGTCTCATCTCCTTCTCAAGCTACAACCCTGTTCAGTAAGACACATTTGAACAGACATGTTGTCATTTCTCACTTAGATTACTTCAGTTAAAATGAGTACGATAGCAGCCATTGTCAGATATGGGTTGCCATTAAAATTGTTTGCCTACCTTCTTATAGCAACAACTGCATGCAAGATGCTGTGGTCCTTACTGTAGTAACTGGCCTCACCTCAGTCTATGCCGCCACAGTCACCTACACCATCATTGGCTTTAGGGCCACTGAAAAATATGACAATTGCATCAATGAGTGAGTACATTTCAGTTATGATTTTAAATTGTCATTTGTTGTACATGCGTCTTTTTCACTGTTGTGGTCTATGAAGAAAATGCTTTTTTGGCAAACCAGGATTATTGCTGCAAGCTTGCCAATGGCCACTCAGAAAAAAACTGACTGCAAGCGAGGGCAGCATTACCATGCAGGTTTTATGATGCATGATGAAAATTCTTTATCTTTTATCTTATCTTGTCTTCTCTAATCTTATCTTATTCTTTTTATTTTTGGTGTATATACTGTATGACCTCTAAACAAACAGACTTTTTTTGTATTTTGTTTTCTTATCATAATAAGTATCACATGTCAATTGGATGGGTTTCTTTTTTTTGCTAAGTAGTTTGGACTACTTTTCTAAATAGCTTCAATTTACTAGACTAAATAGAGAGGGTAGTATGGCTGTTGTACAACTTCTTCCAGTGTAAAGTGAGTAGTAACTTGTAAAGCTATGCTTTCAAAGTAGCTTCAACACATCAGACTCAGAAGTTAGTGTTGCAGAAGCTCAGGGTAAAGAGCAAATATAACAGTGATCAATAACCATTTCAGTGTCTATAGGAGAATTGTAGTAAGACAATTTATGTAAAATCTGAACCAATAATGTAGACTCCAGAGTTACTAATCAGTGATATATCATTTTTCCAGAAACATCTTGACGTTATTAAATACATTTGAACTCCCTGAAGACAACATCACTACAAGCAACTATGAGACAATGCTCAATCATCTCAACAGCTCCTATCCTGACACTGTTCTTGGATTGGACATCAAAACCTGTGACAAGCAGAGACTTCTCAGTGAGGTAACTATCTTCATGTATGTATCAGAATCCTCAGTTATTATTGTTTGTTACTCTAATCTGCATTGTGTTTGCTCAGGGAGTGGAGGGAACAGGTTTGGCCTTTATTGTGTTTACAGAAGCCATCACCAAGATGCCTGGCTCTCCAGTGTGGTCTGTCCTATTTTTCGTCATGCTTCTCTGCCTGGGGGTCTCAACCCTGTTTGGCAACATTGAAGGAGTGGTCGTACCCTTGAAAGACCTGAATGTATTCCCTAAAGAATGGCCCCATGAAGTACTGACAGGTAGCCAGTTTTTACAGATCAACTCAATCATTTTATCATATTTTCATTTACTGATGAAAAATGATAAGTTCTTGGCTTTGTTTTCTATTTTGTGCATGTGTGTTTCAGGAACAACGTGCGCTGTCTCCTTTGTCATCTGCCTCCTGTTTGCGCAGCACTCAGGGCTTTACTGGGTAACTCTCTTTGACAACTTTGCTGGATCTGTTCCACTTCTGGCCATTGGACTTTTTGAGATGATCACTGTTGTGTACATCTATGGCATTGACAGGTTAGTGCTTGCTCAGTTATTTTAGCAACATACTGTCTTTTGTAAATTGGCTTCAAAATACCTCAATAGCAGCACCAAATTCTACCGGTTTTCAGCAAAACCTTATGATGATGGTTGATCTATTAAAGTCCAGGCCATATTCCATGGCAAGTTTCAAAACTTGTCAAAACTAATTTCAGTGTTTTTGTTTGTCAGGTTCAATGAGGACTTGGAGTTCCTGACTGGACGTAAGCCCTCCATCTTCTGGCAGGTTTCATGGAGACTCATCAGTCCTCTAATCGTCCTGGTTATCTTAGTTTTCTATCTAGTCACCCAGGCCCAAGAAGAGCTCACCTATTTAGTCTGGGACCCCAACTCTGTAAGCACATAAACTTTGAAATCAGCTTAGAGAATTTCTGCAGTTTTTTTTTTTTTTTAAATATATATTTCCAATTCCTCTGCAGAATAACATATATTAAAGAGTTTGACCAGTTTCATCAAAGTTTAAAAAGGCCTTTGCATGGTAAATACACTTACTACACTGCTCTATATTTCACAGGTGGAGTTTCCATCTCTGGCATCGGTACCATACCCGTCATGGATAAGTGCAGTCATATTTCTTTTGGCAGGAGTCCCCAGCCTGGCAGTGCCTGTGTTTGCAATATGTCGACTGGTCTATGTTTGCTGCAAGAAAGAAAATGCAATTAGAGAAAAACAGGCCAAAATTCCTTAAGATGTCTTATGTCATCCATTTTAGCAGAGGTGGGTTCAAATGAATGCCTGTGAACAATATGAACATCGCACTGGCACTCGCTGACTTCAGTATTCAAACTTAAACAGGCACGCTCTCTGTCTCTCTTACACACACACACACCCCCGCCTAACATCATAAAGCTGTTGTCGTTGACTCTGTCTTTGACGTTGACTCTCAGGCTCCACATATACTGCCACTCTTATTTGTAAGTACTGTAAGCATATACTCTTTGTACATCATGGCTTTGACTTTTTTTTTTTTTTTATCATCTATGCACTCTTCACAAGGCACACACCTCACACACACAGCCTGAGCTGTTATCACGTGCAACATGATTGGCTGTCTGATTGGTTCAGAGTGGATCTGGGATTTCCACATGTCAGCAAAGCCAGGCTACATTTCCTAATACATCAGAGACATGAACAAAATAATTAATTGAGTTGTTCTTTTTTTAATTTTTGGCTATAGGGAAGCTGTCGGGTCTCTCAGAGTCAAAGGGATTTCCAATATGTCTGCTGTCAAATGTGATAATCAATAAATGGTTGTTTAATTCACATAGCTACTTGAGTAAAGTACCTGCTTCTGTTCAGTTTATGTGCTATTTTATGGCTTCTGTATAAACTCACAGATTCACTGTACAGATACAGTTTATTGTCGTATCGTACAGCAGAGATGAGAGAAAGTTTGTTTCAATTCAGACAGGCTTCGTTTAAGAGAAACATATTATTCTGTATAAATATTGATACAGACATCAGCTGCTGAAATCATTTTTACCTCAGTGTAATATAATTTTGTCTAAATAACTTAACTATATGTAACTAATGAACCACTGTGGTGGCTTTGGCTTTTTAAACTCTTATCTTTGTTATTTTATTCTCATTTGCCATTAACTCAATGTATTTCTGAGAGGAATGTTTGAATAAATATTTTCAAATATCTTTCTGTTGTCTGAAATGTCTGAAAATGTGCATTGTGTGCATCTGGGTTATGGGGGAAATTTATAGGCTCATGATGAGGATCCATAAAGGCTGAGGGTCTAGAACAGAGACAAAAGATAGTATGGATAACATTGTAACTTTTCACTGAACATGTCAGATGGCATAAGGGACTGAATCAGCTGAACACTAATGCTGTTGAAGAGCAGCTGCAGCCACTGACCAGCAGAGGGAGACGTCATACTGACAGAACTTCGAGTGGTGGCAAGGTGAAGTGAACCAGACACAGTGAAGTACAAAGCGCTGTGGAGGAGGAACGTTAAAGGCTCCTCCACTGTAGTGATATATTAACAGACCACTGTTGCTAATAAACCCACTATTCAAGCATTTATCCAACTCCTGTATAGTGGTCCAATGCATTATATATGATTTAATCTGATATATTTAGCTTTTTCACATTACAAATGTACACTGATAATGACTGATCAGTGGCAGAGGATAAACGTACAATAATCAATAATCACTAAGTAATTCATGACTTAAAATAACTTTTATGGAAGCATGTTCTGAACAAACTGAACTTTGCTTCTTGTTGATTAAGTGTACCTGAGCAATTGCCAAACTATTGTCCTTTAATAATTCATAAGACTAACGATAACAGTATCAGAAAGCTTTATATAATACACCTGTCCACATGCTGATGTCTTAGAAATTGTGAATTTTACTGACGGATCATCAAGAGGTCATTCACTAGTATGGGTCGGCCCCCACCGTAGACTTAATATGTAACTGTATGAGCCACCTACAGGCTCGTGAATTATTACATCATCATCATCATCATCATCATCATATATTAGAGGTGATGTCAGAGGTGAGTGACACATAATGACACATGAAATTAGCTCTGGAGAGTGTTATCAATTGTAAAAATAGAGGTGTCTCAGAATTTGCTCTCATGTAGTCTGTCATGAAATCAGCCAAGTACATTACAGCATATAAACTGTATTACTGCAGTTAATTTTGAAAAAGCCAGAACAGCGTAGTGTAATTATTTCAACACAGCAATGAAATACCATCTACAGTGGGGCTTCAGGTACAAAGGAAGAACAACAGTTTAGGGGAGACTGTGGAAACTTCTTAGGAATTCAGTGGGAATTAGGAGTAAATTAAACAGCAGATTAAATAATTGTGGGGAACATGTAACAGAATCTCCACTGGAAATATGGATTTATGTTGCGAATGTTAACTGGGAACAAAACCCCTGGTTGAGCCAAACATTAAGACATTTGAACCTTATGAATCAAAGTACAAAATGGTTACTATATTTATGACATGATGGGAAAAACACAGAACATAAGTAGTGTGGTTTAAGATAAACTTGAGCAGCTTTACACCCGCATTATCAGATCAAATGTATACTGGATACAAACAATCAGAAACAAATGGTATTGGGGTTCACCACAGTACAAAGAACAGTATGGTGAGGAATTCCATTAGTTTCTTTTAATTTCCTGATGTTTGTCCCTTTTATTTACACAGGACATAAATTTAGGGGATACAGATTTAGGGGATAATTTAGTGGACAAAATTGTTGGTACCCCTCCATTAAAGAAAGAAAAATCCACAATTGTCGCTAAAACAACTTGAAACTGACAAAAGTAATAATAAATAATAATTTAGAGAAAAATAAATAATGAAAATCAGACATTGCTTTTGAATTGTGAAATGTGAAATGTGAATGAAACTGGCCTTAATGTGTTGTTGCACAACCTTTTGAGACAATCGCTGCAGTCAGGCCATTTCTGTAGCTCTCAGTGAGACTTCTGCACCTGTCGTGAGCAAACTGCTCCAGCTGTCTCAGGTTTGAAGGGTGCCTTCTCCAGACTGCATAGTTCTGCTCCTTCCACAGATGTTCAGTAGGATTTAGATCAACTCAAAAGCAGTGTCTAATTTTCGTGACTTAATTTTCACTAAATTTTTTATTTCTTATTATTTTTGTCAGTTTCAATTTGTTTCAGTGACAATTGTGAGGTTTTCTTTTTTTAACAGAGAGGTACCAACAATTTTGTCTACGTCTGTATAAGAGATCCCAGTTGAGGTAACAGCTGTCACTTTCTACTCTGCCATCATGACAGTGGAAACACTGGGGTAAGCTTTGCTACACAGTCCTGCACGTGTGGACTGCAATTTAAAGCACTGGTTGTTCACTCTTATCACCACAGTCAATTCTATTAAACAGAAACATAGATTTATGCACAGTAACCTCAAACATGTATTATTTACAGTGGCCAGGACAATTGTTTGCTATCTGTTTTGAGTGGTGATAAATCAAGAGGTTTGTTTTATGAAATCTTATTACCCCCCGATCCCTTGAGTTCATAAATCCATCTGACATGGTTGGAGGCAAGTGAACAGGTTTTCTTCCCTTTGACCTCCTTGGAGGGTTCATTTCATTCTCAAGGTGAAACTCTACTCAGTGACTGACTGCCTCAGCTGTAAAGTTAGAGCTAGTTTGGCAAACCCTCCATTCAACAGTCCCTTACACTTGATACCCCGTCTTAATATTCTTGGAGCAACAACTCAGCAAGACTGGTGGCATAAAAATAGAAGTACAGAGTATGCCCCAGCCAATCAACTGCACACGATAAAGTAAAAGATCATAAACATGTCTCAACCTTGGCAAGCGCATACTCCAGACGCTCACTTCAACTTCCAAGAACGATAGTGTTAACATCTTTGCTTTAACCGGTTCGCAATGAGACTAGTATTTCCCAACCGGGGACTGGATCTCCGGATCCCTAACTATGAAGATCTGGAGAGGCTGGACAAGGAAGAGTCCAGTGACAGGCCCAAGTGGGACAACAAAGCCCAGTACATCCTCACCTGTGTGGGCTTCTGCATTGGAATTGGGAACGTATGGCGATTCCCTTACTTATGTCAAAGTCATGGAGGAGGTAAGTCTAAACAGGAGTGGTAAAGGGGCGTCATCTTACATGACTGTAACAGAATGGTCTTGTATATGTGATTTTCATGGAAGAATTCACTCTAACAGTGGCATATTAGTACTGGTTTCCAGGAAAAGGGTTCAAAAGGTAACTGTTGATAGTATATGACTGAACTCTGAACGCTTTTACTCTCAAAGAAATCACACACTTGGAAATTGCGGATCCTTTTGAAAAGTGGCTGTGCTAAGTAAGCCACTATAGATCTGAAGAACCATGAAGCCTCAATGAACAAAGATAAATTGATAAAGATAATTTATCATCATAATTTATTATTTGAATGACTGCAAAGCAATGGGCAACCACACCGACAGTTCTCATAATGGTCAAACAGTGGTATTGTATTTGTTATCTTTTGCAGTCATTAGTTTAGGCACCTTCTCTGCTCTGTTAACACCACATTTCCAACACTGTCTATAGTGATTTGTGTTTGTTTTTGGTTATTGCAACTGATATCTAGCTTTGGATCACCCCTACTGGAAAAACTCCCATGTTTGCAACCTGAGAGTGCTTACGTCATCAGACAGCTCAATTACAAAGATAGTTTTGTAGATGTCAAAAACACTGCACTACACTGCACTACATAACACTGTATCTGTCTGTCTGTATGTATCTGTATGTATGTGAATCGTTTTCAATTACTTTTTTTGTATTGTACACTGTTGTCCATAAAGTTGGAATCATTTTGTTTTCAGACACATTCCTCTTTTTTTATTTCTATCATAAAGCTTGATTGTGGTTTATTTTTCACAGTGATATGTTTGGAAGAGACTTATCAAGAAAGTTTTGAGAAAATATACACTTCATCCAATAAGAATAAATCACTAAGACTGATACTGCAGACATGTGGAAAGATGCTGATTGTGCAGTAACTGGATTTACTAACTGGATGTTGACATAAATGCCATTTACAAATAGGAATGCAACAAAAAATACTGTATGCACACGACACTATAGCTAAAATTTGAGAGGTAAGCCTTCTAACTATGGTAGCTTGTTAGATAGTTGTTAGATAGTTTGCTCACAGTAAAACATCAGTCACATGAACTGTGCTATATACACCTCAAAACTGATGGCAGAGTTGCTAATAGTTGAAAACACAGAGTGGCCCACAGCAGATGAGAGCAAATGGAGGTAATTCCTCTGGAATATCAACAAACCAAGCGGGCTGGATGGTAGAAGACCAACACTGAGAGATTAATGACACTAAATGACATAATGCTTTACAGCCAAGGCTAATCGATGTATTAAATATCAAAGCTTCATCTGCAGCCAGCACTTACATTTGAGATGCTAAAGATTTGTGATTGGTGGAATTTCTGTCCTACAACTGTAATAGTGTACCACTGATCACTTACATTTTACAGGTGCCTTTTTGATTCCTTATCTGATCCTGCTGGTGCTGGAAGGAATGCCTCTTCTCCTGTTGGAGTTTGCCATTGGGCAGCGCCTCAGGAAAGGCAGTGTGGGAGTTTGGAGGGCCATCAGCCCTTATTTAACTGGTATTGGTAAGTAAAGTAGGCTCTGGAACAATGCAAGCAAACACAGAAACACAAAGCTGTCAATGAATATTTGCATTGATGAATGTGTGATATCACAGGTATAGCCTCCATGATGGTGTCCTTTTTGGTTGGACTGTACTACAACACTTTAATTGCCTGGATCATGTGGTATTTCTTCAACTCCTTTCAAGACCCGCTGCCTTGGACCCAGTGTCCTCTCGCTGACAATGGGACAGGTATTTTGAAATGCACACAAAGACACACTCAAGCAGAGTTACTGCCCCAAACTCTACACATGATGGAAACATTTGCAGATGCCTCTTCCTTGCATCCACAGAATTCGTTCCAGAGTGTCAACAGAGCTCTACTGTGGACTACTATTTTTATCGAGTGACTCTAAATAGTTCATCCTCTATCGCTGACTCAACGGGACTCCACTGGCCCATAGTGGTCTGCCTGTTAGCTGCCTGGACACTCATCTGTATATGCTACATACGTGGCATCAGCACATCAGGCAAGGTTTGTAGAATCTGATTTTAAATAATATATAATACTGAATCACTGCTATCAGTCACTATCACAGTTATTTCATGTGTTTTATTATCCTGTCCTCTCCTCAGGCAGTGTACGTCACAGCCATCCTGCCGTACATAGTGCTGGCCATCTTCCTGGTGCGAGGACTGACTCTTAAAGGAGCCTTAAGTGGAATACAGTTCCTCTTCACACCAGATGTATGTTTCAAATCTTAATAGAACAAGACTAGATATAAACCTGGTATACTAACCTGGCATTCTGTACAAATCAATAGAGTACACTAATTGAACACACCAGGATGAAATCCCTCTTTAAGGAAATGGTCAGAGTGTAAGTGCTTACAGAGAAAGTCTCTGTCTGATTTGATTGATCAGATTTAATTGGTTTAGTTGTTTAGTTGTTTTGTTTAGTTGACAGAACCAGACTACTTTCATTACACGTGTCATTATTGCTAAAAATTGTAAAGAGATGATTAAGCATGAAGGAGAGTGTGAAGGAGAAAAAGAGTTCATCAGCAACTAAAGAAACCAGCAGCATGTATGTGTACACGTGTAATAGCATGTGAATATCAGATATCCCAACAACTGGAAAGTTGGGCAATCAGGAGCGGACGAGAGGCTTTCTACTAAAATACCAGTATGACCAATTAAACAGACCTAACAAAGGGATTTAGAAATAATGGCCTGCCTGAAATTAGGGTAGTTGTTGTAAACACATGCAATAGCAAAATAGAAACTAGTATTGGATATGCCATCAACCAATGGCATATCCAATACTTTATCTTTATCACTCAGTCAGTTATGGTCCTTCGCAGATGTGAAAAAAGAAGAAAAAAAGTGTTATTTAGCCTACCTCAAAACTCAAAGTCACATATCTTTGCAGGTGGAGGAGTTGATGAAACCAACAACTTGGCTTGATGCAGGTGCCCAGGTCTTCTATGCCTTCAGTATAGCATGGGGAGGCCTCATCTCCTTCTCAAGCTACAACCCTGTTCAGTAAGAGACATTTAGAAGAACTGGAGTGTTTTATAACCACAGAACACCTCAATTCAATCAAGTTAAAAAAGACAGTAGCCATTGTCAGACATGGTGTGTCCTCAATCACTTCTACATTTTCTTTACTTAGTAACAACTGCATGCAAGATGCTGTGATCCTGACTGCCATAACTGGCTTCACCTCAATCTATGCTGCCACAGTCACCTACACCATCATTGGCTTCAGGGCCACTGAGAAATATGACAGCTGTATCAATGAGTGAGTACAGTTTTTAAAAGGGGTTTGTTTTTGTTTTTTAATGATATATATATAAAAAAACATTCCACACTTTAACGTGCATTAAGATTAGCTGTGTTGCAAAAAATGGGTCTTTCATTTTCCATTCATTACTACAATTTTTCAGTTTTTAGAGTAAAAAAGCACAAATATGATCTCTTCTGTTGACTCTGGTAATTCAAAGTTACTAATCAGTCATATATTATTTTTCCAGAAACATCTTGACGTTATTAAATACATTTGAACTCTCTGAAGACAACATCACTACAAGCAACTATGAGACAATGCTCAAACATCTCAACAGCTCCTATCCTGACACTGTTCTTGGATTGGACATCAAAACCTGTGACATGCAGAGACTTCTCAGCGAGGTAACTATCTTCATGTATATCTATCAGAATCCTCAGTTATTATTGTTTGTTACTCTAATCTGCATTGTGTTTGCTCAGGGAGTGGAGGGAACAGGTTTGGCCTTTATTGTGTTTACAGAAGCCATCACCAAGATGCCTGGCTCTCCAGCGTGGTCTGTCCTATTTTTCGTCATGCTTCTCTGCCTGGGGGTCTCAACCCTGTTTGGCAACATTGAAGGCGTGGTCGTACCCTTGAAAGACCTGAATATGTTTCCTAAAAAATGGCCCCAGGAAGCACTGACTGGTATTCTGTTTTGTAGTTAAATTAATCTTCATGGCGGCTTTGCAACCACAGATGAAGTGATGGTCTGGTTTTGGTTTTAACACGAGCTGCTTTGTTTCTGTGCATGTGTGTTTCAGGAACAACGTGCGCCGTCTCCTTTGTCATCTGCCTCCTGTTTGCGCAGCACTCAGGGCTTTACTGGGTAACTCTCTTTGACAACTTTGCTGGATCTGTTCCACTTCTGACCATTGGACTGTTTGAGCTGATGTCTGTTGTTTACATCTATGGCATTGACAGGTTAGTTCACAAAGCTCCTGCATTTACTTCATATGATATATGATATTGTACATCTTACTGTGAAATTACCATATAGACACAGACACTTTACTCTCTGTGTTAACAATGAATAAAATATCAATGATAATAGGAGGTATCACTCAACTTTGCAAGCTGTATGTAAGGAACCCAGGAATGGCAGGGGTAAATAGGTTTTTCTGGAAGGAACTTTCCAGATGAATTAAAGTTATATGTTATAACCTAATCAAAACCTTCTTGTGTGTCAGGTTCAATGAGGACCTTGAGTTCATGATTGGACGGAAGCCCTCCATCTTCTGGCAGGTTTCATGGAGACTAGTCAGTCCTCTGATCATCCTGGTTATCTTAGTTTTCTACCTCGTGACCCAAGCCCAAGAGGAGCTCACCTATCTAGTCTGGGACCCCAACTCTGTAAGCACACAAATTCCTAATTGTAATTGGTGATCAATAATATTTGGAAGTCAGAGCAAATCTGATCTCAATGTACTTTTTTCTCATGGCTTATTGAAAAATTCCTGATATAATATTTTATGATACATGTTTTATATGCTAAAACATACAATATTAACTATTGAAAATAATGTTCTGTGGTTTTCAGGTGGAGTTTCCATCTCTGGCATCAGTACCATACCCGTCATGGATAAGTGCAGTCATATTTCTTTTGGCAGGAGTCCCCAGCCTGGCAGTGCCTGTGTTTGCATTATGTCGACTGGTCTATGTCTGGTGCAAGAAAAAATCTGTGTCATGAGAAAAAAATAAGGAAATTGTGGTGATTGAAGATTGGAAAATTCAGAGGCAACAAAAAAATGCATGTTTTTTTTTTTTTTTAATTTCAGTTTGTTCAGTTGTTTTTCAATTTTTTACTCTACAGTTCAGTGCCCAAACTGAAACTAACTTAATCTATGTCTAATATCTTATTTAACACAACATCCTCTTAGAGTATAAGTTAGGTATTTTGAATGATGTGAATGAAAAAAGAAAAAAATATTGTTACCTAAAAGACTTATTTGTTTGATTATATATATATACATATAGTTTCTGTGCATAACTGTCACATCTGTATTATATGTATGTGTATATAAACTCTACAAGTGAGCTGTTTATGCATACTGTATACTGTACATCAATATATTGTATATACTGTATGTGGGGTATGTTTATGTATGCATAAAACATAGATATGCATATACATGTATTTGTATGGTTAGTGAATGCATACTATAGGTATAGACATATGAATATGAGTATGTATGAACATGTCTTGTGTATTGTATGTAACCAGCAGCACCAGAGCCTGCCAAAAGAGCAACTTCCTCTCTCTGTCCAGGTGACTGATGCACATTGTGTTGTGACATTGTTCTTTTTTATTTGATTTCTTAATGTTGAAATGCTGCATTTAATACATATTTGTAACTTTAAAAAAATGTTTCATTCTTTAGTGCAGTTGGCAATTAAGTGATTGAAGAATGGGACACGGACATACTCACGATTGAAGACGCATTGAGCACACCAGCAGGTGGCAGAAACAGACAACTGCTTGAAGTTAGTTATAGATGAAAATCATCATAAATAGGTGCGGTAGAGAAGTTACTCACATTTGTAGTTTGTAAAATCCTTGTACCTATAGTATGATTTTACAGTGTAAGGTAATGGTTTTCATGAATTAACTGTCAAACATGGTCATTTTTGGTACATTTAAACTCTCCCTTTTTGTGCTTCAAGACAGCGTTTTGTGCTATACAGTTGGAGGATATATAGAGAGACGGGTACAGCCAAGGAGACTGGCAATCTATCAAAAAGGAGTTCAGTGTGACTGTGAATCAATTTCACAAACATTCATGCAACTGTTCTTTGTTGCATTCACAGGGAAAATAAAGTAAGGGAGTAAAAGAAAATTGAGAGCAGGAATAATACATTATCAGATTAACTCACTGCTCCTCAGTGATTATATCACTGGCAGGAACCATACAAACTCTCATTGTTTTTGAGTAGCTGCAGAAAAACCAGAGTGCAGCACAGATGACCTAAAACCTGTTTCAACGTATCTAATAACCCAAGTTGTGACGGGAGAACATGATAAACCTAAGCTCACAGTCAACAACAGGAAACGCATGAAGGCTTTATCACACGGTTCTTTTCTAAAGTGCAGATAAGCAGTGCAACTAAAACTGCAATCGGCAACCAAACCGACTTCCAGAGATTAAACAGAGGTGGGTCAAAATCTAGTAGGCTGTATGCCTGGGTCACATATAGTCTATGTAAAAACAAAAAACCTTCTGTTGTCATTATTTTATTTGCGCCCTCCTCAGGGCAGTACTGGTGACTCTATGGAGAGCTAAAGATTGTCCAAAAAGTCTCATGGACTGAGACTGTCAGCAAAATGTAAATAAATAAATAACACATTCAATGTTGTGTCAGCAGCTCTGAGGAAGTCTCAGCTACCGATGAAGAGCAGTCAACCATTGCATCTTTCTTGCCTGTGCTGAGGTTAGATTTAGTCTAGCTAACATTAGCTGGACACATGGGTTTATATTTTGGTTGTGATTGGTCAGAGAGCATGTTTCCACAACACGCACACAGCATGCTCACATGTACACCCTGCATGACAGGCACTCAGACAGTTGGTAAAAACTTTAATGAAATGAATTTAATGTAATTAAAAACAGTTGGTCAATTCTTTCACACTTCCCATTTAAAGGAACCAATTTAAGATTTCCTACTAGACAGCATTAGTTTAAACATTGCTGACCAAGTCAGAGAAGAGGAGACTTAAGCTTAGCAAGTAACCCTAAGCCTGAAATTCCCTGAAAAGAGCATCATGTTCAACTGAAGTCATTTGCCTCCATCTGGCTCATGACATCACTACAGCAACTCACGCAGGCCTCCAACGTGCCACCGCCACAGCCGCCCATTCCTGAAAACAAACCCTCTTCAGTGGCAGAGAAAACTGCATTTTCTCTATTGATCTTTTCACATTTGCTTAAACATGAGGTCAATCACCACAGTTATTGTGCTAAAATAAAATAAAATATATTTCTTAATTGAACAATGAATTGTTTGATTTAAATTAATTCCCATTATCTTCTTCTTCTTCTTCTTCTTCTTCTTCTTCTTATTATTATTATTATTCTGTCTTACATTCTAATTATAAAAATCAGCTTTATGTGCACAGTTTAATTGAGTATACACAGCCTGGACACTTTACAACTTCTATGATGTCCTCATTACTGACTGAACAATGTGTCAATGTAGTTCAGTGTAACACTGATACAGCATCACCAGGTTATCCATTAATTTCAAAAGCATCACACTCGAACCTTCCTTGTTGGTGAGTCTGGTAAGATTTTAAAGGACAGCCCACTAAAGTGAGTCAGACAGACGACGAGAGGTGAGCACTAAACATCACTGAAAACTGTATCTATTCTAACATACGCTGGACGGAGTTCAGAGGGTGAATTCTGGACTAAGTGACAAATATATATATGAACTGATAGTGTATGTTGGAATTAGGAGAGTTGCATTCTTATAAGAGAATTGTGGTTATGCCAAGCATTGGACCAGCTGAGGATGGGCAAAACAAACAACGCTGAGGCACAGGAGAGACCCAAATGGGACAACAAGGCGCAGTACCTGCTAACATGCATTGGCTTCGCGGTGGGACTTGGAAACGTTTGGCGTTTTCCCTACCTTTGCCAAATTTATGGAGGAGGTGAGATGATACCTTTACATTCATTTTTTCCCACATTATTTCACATTTCACCAATATTCAATTACATTTTCTGTGAGACATTTCAAGTGTCTTATCACTTGTCTTATCCAGTCCGGAGTTGCTTTAATGTTGGCAACAGCTGAACTGCCACAAGAGCAAAGTTTCTGTTGTTTTAGTGTAATTACTCATTACCAAATGGACCAGGGCAGTGATTGTGCCTGCCTGTGGAAAATGGTGAGGTTTATCTATGTTTGTTTGATCACTGGGAGCATTACAGATCTTTCCAATTCAATAGACTAAATTCCTGTATTTACTTCCTCATAGCTCTCAGTGAGATATCTTGAGGCCCAAAGCCAGAATCCTAAAGGATGTGGGTCAGGGTCACGTTGAGAAAACAGCCAATCCTGCCAATGTGCACAAGTCTATCGAGTTACAATGTTGAGATACTGAGATTCCCACAGGCAGTGGTTCAGACTCTGTTTGACCTCGGCTTAGGGATCAATTAGTCACATTTCTTTCATTGTCATTCTAGATTCTTTGGAACACATGCAGTGAGGAGGAGTGAGGATTTTAATACCTCTTCTTCTTTTCTTTTCTTTTTTTTTTCTTTTTTTCCACCTGACTTAGGTCCCCTCATGTTTAACATTACAATCCGATATATATAATATGTACTGTACATCTTTCAGTATTGCAGTGCCCTTATTTATAAATATCACTTAACTTTTTATGGCTCCATCAGGATAATTAAAAATGGTGGTCACTTCATAAACATGGTTAAATTTCTCAGCAAAGTATGTTGACAGAACTTTGACTTGTTTAACTGTAAAGCCAATGTTTACTGATTGTCTTCAGGTGCATTCCTCATCCCATACCTGATAGCGTTGGTGTTTGAGGGCCTGCCCCTGCTCTACCTCGAGCTGGCTATAGGACAGAGGCTCCGCATGGGCAGCATCGGTGTCTGGAACTCCATCTCACCAGTGCTGGGTGGGCTTGGTAGGTGGCCCAGAATTATTATTAAAACTGCTTGTTTAGCTTTATTTAAAGGTAACATCTCTTCTATATTAATCAATGAAAATTCAACATTGTTACATTGAATTTAAAATATTAAACTGCTATGACACAATTCCTTATTTTTTCATGAGATAACAGTTCTGAGAATTCACGATGTTTTATCATTATATATTATATATCATACTCTTACTATTATTTATTGATTCTCCTAACATTATTTCCTTCATGTAGGCATCGCCTCTATGATAGTGTCATTTCTGGTGAGTATTTTCTACAACACCATCCTGGCCTGGGTGCTCTGGTACTTCTGTCACTCCTTCCAAAACCCACTGCCTTGGAGCCAGTGTCCAGTCAATGCTAATCGCACAGGTGAGTTCACACTTACACAATGACATAAACAATGCCATTATCTTACGTTTAAGGAAAAATTTCATATTTACCTCAAACTTACTAAACTCTTGAGAGCAGACTCATAACTAGGAAAACTACTGGATTGTTTTATGGCACAAAGGAATATTATACTACAACATAAACTAAAAAAGGAATGTTTTTCTTTCATGATGTGTTTGCACAGTGGCAGATAATATGTGACAGTTAAAGAGCATTGTTTTCATTACGTTTTAATGTGTTTTCAGCAATACTTAGGGACTGATTTACTAAGATCCCAAATGTCTCCTCCTTGCTGCAGTGACAGCAGCCATTGTGTGTAATGCTGGGCCATGGATGTTCTTGTAATACATCCATGTGCTGGGCTGATTGCCACTTCCTTTTCAAATGTGCTAAATTCTGACACAGTCACAGTCGTTGCATTTTACCTCCAGACTTCAGTCTTCAGTGCACCCCATTAGTAAATCAGGTTGCACATTTGTCTGTGGGTAATATGCCACTTGCACATCTTTTACACTTGCAAATCTAAATCTGGCCCTCAGATAGTGAAACCTGTTTCCTAGGGACAGAGGTTTTAAAATGCAACATAACTTATGCGGGATGACTTTACGAATGTGAAATACAAAACAAATGTTCTGAACATTCAGTACATGCAATAACCTAAACACTGCTTACATAATCTTCTTTTACCTCTGCAGGCTATAATGTTGAGTGTGTGAAGAGCACACCTGTTAATTACTTCTGGTATCGGGAGACCTTGAATATCACATCTGACATTGAGACCAGTGGCTCCCTGCAGTGGTGGATGGTCGTCTGTTTGGCCAGTGCCTGGTCGATAGTCTACATTTGTTTCATCAAAGGCATCGAGTCCATGGGGAAGGTAAGTACATCTGGTGAAAAACATATATAAAGTCCAGTTTAAAAATCCACCACAGTATCATGCATAACATATATATATATATATATATATATATATATATATTTTTGTTTTATTATTTTTTTTTTTATTTTTTAATTCAGGCTGTGTATGTGACAGCCACCTTCCCTTACCTGGTCCTGACCATCTTCCTGATTCGTGCCCTCACTCTGCCTGGAGCCACTGATGGACTGCTGTACCTCTTCTCTCCTGATGTGAGCATGACTTGTTGCTACCACAGATATGAAAAATATCTGTCCTGTAAACACAATGACCTGATGTTTGTCTTTACACTCACTCCAGTGGGACATACTAATGAACCCTCAGGTGTGGCTGGACGCTGCCACCCAGATCTTCTTCTCTCTCTCGGTGGCCTTTGGAGGTCTCATAGCTTTTTCCAGCTATAATGAAGAGAGGTAAGACCTGAAACCTGACCTCAGTGACATTGATTTTAATTGATTGAATTCACTTATTTTGTACCGTTTCAAGCTTGTTTTTCATTCTGTTCTATGTCCATTAGAAACAACTGTGAGAGGGATACCCTTGTCGTAGGAATTATAAACAGTGCCACATCTCTGTATGCCTCCATATCCATCTTTTCCATTCTGGGATTTAAAGCTAAAACTGGCTACAACAACTGCTTACAAGAGTATGTTTGCATCTCCTCCGTTTTTTAGCCTCTTCTTTGCCTTTTCAACACCAATGAACCAGATGTTTTTGTACCCCCCCGCCCTGCAGAAACATCTTGATACTGACCAACCACTTTGAGATTTCGGACCAGAACATAACACTGGAGAACTACGACAACTGGTTTGATTATCTAAATCAGATGCATCCTAATGAGACGGTCAACTTGGACCTGAGGTCTTGTGACTTTAAAACATTCCTTGACCAGGTATTTTAATTTTAAAAACACATCCACGTCTTGCACATTGAATTCTATTTGTGTTGGCCTCATTTTTGTATTTCTCTCTACCCTTAATATCTCTGTAGCTTGTGTGTTCTTGCCCCCCCCCCCCTTCTTTCCTGGAATGCAGTACATTATGAGCTGGTCAATATCAGTAGCCAGTTGAAACGTCCTCATTATTTGCTGCCTCTTTTATCGTCCTCCCCCAGAGCGCCTCCGGTACTGGACTGGCTTTCATCGTGTTCACTGAAGCGGTGATAGAGATGCCAGGCTCACAGGTCTGGGCCATACTGTTCTTTGTAATGCTCTTCAGCTTGGGCCTCTCCTCCATGTTTGGCAACTTGGAGGGAGTCCTCACACCCATCCATGACCTCAAACTGGTGCCCAAGTGGATCCCTAATGAGCTTGTAACAGGTACCTGCAGACCTGCTCATGTTGTTCTGAAGTCAAAATTCTGTTGCCTTTGAATCTCTCACTGTGTTTTTATTTCTTTCCCTCATTTTCTTAGCGATCATCTGCCTGATATCCTTCCTGACAGCTCTCATCTTCACCCTGGGATCGGGGAACTACTGGGTGGAGGTCTTCAATAACTATGTTGGCTCCGTGCCACTTCTGATCATTGCATTCTTTGAGATTGTTGGGGTCATTTACATTCGTGGAATGAAAACGTAATCTCTCCTTCCTCCACTTACGTAAATCCTTCCATGTGAGTTTCCATGTGAGATTTGTGTACAATTTTGACCCCTACTCCTGGTCTCTTGTGTCTTCACTATAGCTTCAGTGAGGACATTTATTTCATGACTGGAAAGAAGCCCAACATCTTTTGGAAGGCATGCTGGATGGTGATCAGTCCTTTAATGCTCCTGGTGGTGCTGGTTGCCTATGTGGTCATCCAGGCGCAGAAACACCCCACCTACCCCACATGGAACACACTTTATGTAAGATGGCTATAGATTCATATTTAGCACAGAAATCTGTATCATTTTTTAAAGCTTTGCTTTAAAATTCAACAGTGATGTCATCTATTCATTATTGTGACCTACATCTTCTTTTCTTTAGGAATTGTTCCCCCAAATGCAAATTGAACCATATCCAGACTGGGTCTTTGCCATCATCATCCTCCTCTCTTCAGTCCCTGTGCTTTCCATCCCTCTGGTGGCCATGTACAGACTGATCTGCCGGGGGATCAAACGGTCATCTGCTGGTGCTGAACTGAACCCCTATTGCAACAACGGCTTTGAGGTTGAAGCATAGGAACAGAGGAATCAACATGCTTAGGAAACAGACCGGCCTCTTGATGGCTGCCACCTCTTCTGTGGCCTGTTCTTATTTCACAGAAGAACCGACATAAATAGAAAAATTAAACAGGTTATTCAGTTTGATTTTGATGTTCACATTTATCAGGATTTAGAAGGGCCTGGTTTGAAATATGACAAACTTCCATTGGTTCAATCAGTAACAAAACTGGATTTATTTCAGTCAAATTCCCAGTATTAGTGTACACATTGTAAACAATATTCAATCAGTCGTCTTCACTTCAAATTTACAAAACCTTACACCAGAAGAGAAATGTCACAAAGCATCACTGCATGAGATCTGTTTCTGCTGCTTCTGAGATTCACTTATCAACTGATACTTCATGTTCTCAACAACCATTTCTCTCTTTTACTGTGAAGACAATTTTTCTGTGGGCCGATTTACATTTCATTTCAAAAGGTATGTAACAAGCTCTTTGTGGAAAACTACCACAGAGTGTAAATCAAAGTCCAGAGACACAAATAGCCTAGAATTAAGATAGAGTGCTGTACAGAAGTGGGTTGATTTCCAATTATCCTTCTTTATTGGTATGGAGGTTTTTGTTTTATTGGGTGCATTTATGACTTAGTTTATCATTTCAGTGTTTTATATGAGATGACTAAGAGCTGCTTTTTCTCATTCTCTGCAACCAGCTTTCCTGACACTGACGGTACATATTTTGGCACACTGACAGATCAGATAGCTCCAAATGATCAGTTTCAACACACTGCTCATCTCATTCTCGAAAAAACCTGAGGATGAGACAAGCAGAGATGAACGTTTTGGTCTTGAGAGATTTTTAAAGACATTTTGGTAAAAAAACAGCTATGACTAATATTTATCAGTACCTTTCAACTGCTGAGAGTTGCTAGAAGCAGGAACTGGGGTTTGATGATAGTTTACATCTGGATGGTCAAGAATTCATCTGGGATCCTGGGGTTAGTGGCCTGTCGAACCCTGGCCAGCCTCAGATCCCCCAGACGCCGCTCAAGAGAACATTTTCCTGTTAAGAGATGACAACAGAAGAATAAGGAAGATGTTTTTCATCTTTGGTGGCAAAGTGCAACATTTATTTGTGTATAAAGTCTATTCAAAGTGTGGCAATAAACTTTACATGATTACATGTAACATCAGATGGAGATGGGTACGTCTCTCACAAAGTTCACATTCAAAGGGCTTGGCTTTCCTGGAAGGTTTCAATGAGGATGTTTTCATGTTGGTTTCATGGTGGTCTACTACTTTCTGCTTCGCCTGCAACTTCCTGGCGCTCAGTTTGATCATTGACTTTGACAGCAAGATGGTGTCTTATATGCATTAATGGGGACAGTGGTGACTTCAATAATAGTTAATATTTCCCAGTGTCCTCACAGATTGTTTGGATGATTCTAATAACTCATGCCACCAGAAATCACTTTATTGATTGATGCCACATGTTACTTCATATTTATTCAAACAAAAAATCCATCTCCTCCTTTGAATTCTCCCCACAAAAACAGCCTTTGCTCAAAGTGAATTGTACAGACCTTTTTCCTTGTCTTTATTGAGTTCATGGTCTCATATGCTGACTGAATATGTTTGAGTTTTGGTTTATTGCTCAGATTAAATAAAATATTTCACCTCAGGCTTTTAGCATCCCGCTTGGTATTACTTTGGATAAATTTTAGACAAAATGATGAGTAGAAAAACTTAGTTGATGATGAAATAATCATGCAGCCATACTTTACTGTTAATTTGATCTATTTCACTTTCATCTTTCCATTTGTAAAATAATTTGTTCTTTTCAGTTTTCAATATTTCTGTCTCCAGCATTTGTGTCTTTATGTGGCTGCTTCATATTTTCAGTGGCACATTTCGTTTCATCTTTTTTCTTTTACTATAACGATTTCATTTTTCTTATTATCTTTCGGAGACTGTGTCAGGACAGTTATGCTACTCTTCTCGGGTCATTTCTCTGTGTGTGTGTTTCCTGCAGGTACATACGTTTGTATAGGTGTTTGATAAGATCCTTGTAGAGAGGACGGTGCTTTGACAGCACTAGCAAAAAGGAAAGACAGAAAAGCAGCTCCACTGCTTCATATTGCATGATGCCCGTCTGAGTCTTACTGCCTAAAATCAATCCTGGAAAAAGAAGAGACAGGAAAAAAAATATGAGAATAAATTTTGAACTTGATATGTTGTCTACTACTTTTTTCAGCTGTGTAAATAGTGCCTTTGTTGCTGAGCCTGATGAGGTGGTTGGCGTACTCCGCCATGTCCCATATCATCTGCAGGAAGTAGACAGGGTTCTTAGCAACAGTCTGACCAAAGGGCAAGCTCTGGGCACACACATGGAACCTACAGAGAAAACATACAGAAGCCCCACAGAGACAGGACCTGCAACATCAGATATTTACATTCTGAGAAAAAAGGCACCGCAATTAGTTTGCAGCTTAGAGCAGGTATTGATCAAAAACCTCCACTGTGTTTATTGTATAGCAGTATTATCTTTACTGACCTATTTTGTAGGTCAAAGCCAGTGAGCAAGACTGGGAGTAAACAGTATTTTTATTGCCGCTTTCAGTGCTTTGACTTGGCAGTGGTCAATACGTGACAATAGCCAAAAGTGAGATCAGTGTTTTTACCTGCAGGCATGAAGCAGCACCAGCTTGTAGATGTTCTTGTAGACTGCCTCAAGAGAATTGGTCTGAGGGGGAAAATGAATCCATCATCATTATAAGTGCAGGTACAGAAATGACACAAGAGGGACTTAAACAGTAATAAATATGAGATGTCCACTTTAACAATGCATCTAATCAAATGCAATAGTTATGAAAGGTATAAATGAGGCTGTCTTTACATTTTTTAAATTATGTAATAGATCCAACATTATGATCTCCTGTAAAATGTTTGCTTCACTATTTGTTCCATACAAACTGTACTACTGACATTTGTTTATTACTGTATGTGCTGAAGAGACGATGTCATGACTCAACTGTCACAAACTTGACAAATTTACAACCTTAATTACAGTTTACGGTAGATCTTATTATGTTATGTTATTCAGTAACTATTTCCCTGACCTTCAGGTCCAAGAACAGAGCATGGCATTTGAGTCTGAGGATGTACATCAGTTTCTTCCTCATTTGCTGTCCAGCTGAGTGGAAAGAGCCCAAAGTAAGGCTGTAGCGTAGAGACAGGCCGGCGAAGCTGTCAGAGATGGAAAGTTAAAAAAAAAAAAAAAAAAAAAGAAGAAGAAAAAGTAAATCAATTTCAAATTACAGGAGACTTAATCATTCATGCTACACTGGGAGTTGTCTGTAAGAAAGTTTGTGTGGAGGTACAAAGTACAGGCAAGTTAATTTGTATGGCTCACAACACACCATAAAGACTGAAAAAGCCCAGTAAATTATCGTGCATGAAGCACAATATTGGCGACAATTCAGTGCAATTACAACTGGAGGGATGTTTCACCTAGAATAGTCTTTGTGGACATCCAGTGAGTTTGTGTCCAGCAGCAGTCCACACCAGGGGAAGAGGCAGTGAGGGGGCAGCATGCGAATGTCGGGACAAGAGCCCAATTCTCCTGACACTTGAAAGTTGACCACCACCTTCTGCGGGTTGACCACCAGACCATACTCTGGTACCCCTGCCAGCAAGATCCTACACACCAAGTGCAAGTGTTACAACCAATTCTTCATCACATTGTGCTACTGACATTTAGATGTGACTATCCATTTGAATTACCTCTACCACTTGATTTTATCCACTGTTGATTTTAAACACCTGTCTTGTGTTTCTTTTGTTTTGAAAGGGATCTACAAATTACTTCTATCAATTGCTAAAAATCAAAATGATTCAATTTAATCTTATAGATGTTTAAACTGACTGAAACACAAAGCAGAAGAAAAACTGCTATAGATGAATAACTATACTGGGACCCTTGCATGTTATAAACGGAACAACAATAATAAAAACCAACATTGTACTGATACAGAATCCAAACTAAATGTAGGAACTGCTCATCATACTGCAGACTTGTACTTACTGCCAAGTAAAATAAATGGTTGCTTGTTCTACACAGTGATAGTAAATATCTTCCATTACAACAGACCTTTTCTACTGCCAAGAAAGTGTGATTGCTTCATGTTAACACTCATGATGAATTAATAATGTGGCTAATAATGGGTTTTTTAAGGTCTGAATACTTATTCTAAATACAAAAAAGTGCAAGAGTGAGTATGAGGAAGTTCTGTCAAAAATATATGTTGCATGATAACAAATGTATCAAATGAATTGCTGGAGAGTGTCATACTTGAGGAAGGTTTGTGCTTCATGTAGATCTGGTGTGATCAGAAGGAAGTCATCCACCAGCCTCATCAGACTCCTAGAGGAGAGAGAGAAAGATAAAGAAAGACTGCTCCCTGCTGCTGGACATGTGTTACTACACCTACAGAGGATCTCGGTAATGGCAAAGCAGAAGTCTGCTGTACCCTCTCTTTCCAGTTATGTGTTTGAACAGGACATTCTCCATGTGACCATAACAGAGGCAGCAGAGCAGACTGGACACAACCGATCCCTGAGGAATTCCTCTGCACTGACGGTAAGTTCTGCAAAACAAAACATCAAAGATCAGTTTAACTCTCATGTTCACGTTGTAAGTGACAGAAAATGAGTTGTGACGTGCTGCTCATAAAAGTCATCTCATGGTGTTGCTTACTTTTTCCCAAACTGAACAACACTACCAGTTAGCATTTGGGTGAAGAACTGTGATGCCTCTCTGCCATGAAGATCTGAGGAGAAATGCTAGAAGAAAGAAAATGTATGAAAATTTTACCAAAAAAAAAAAAGGGGAGGGCTATAAATATGTTTGACTAAAAAGCACATAAAAGAATGTCACCTGCTCCACTAGTATGGCGTGATGAAGTTTGCCTCTTTTCTGCAGTGACATTACAAACCCTTTCATGTTGGAGGATCCTATGTTGTCCTCCAGGAAATCTGCCTGTGTTGACAAAAGTAACATTCAAAGTAGGTTGTGTGTAAACATACATAAGCATGTGTGTGGGTACGATGGTACCTGTCTGATAAAGGACTTCTTCAGGCCTTCATGCGGATCAGCCCAGATCTTGGCGTAGCGGCGGATGGTAAAGGGCTCATCCTGGACAGGTGAAAGGGCCTGGCCAACCACCTCAATTAGTTTGTCATGAGGTAGACTCTCATAGGCTCCACTCACATCCACCTGAAGCCCAGAGACATGACAGGATTACTCAGTAAGTGTAGAAATTATTGTTCTTTATGAAATTAAAAGTGAGGCAATAATATGCAACTAAGTACAAAAACACCTGGTGCAATATTACTTTCAAAAATATTTATGTTGCACTTTTATCTAAGTTTTAGGTACATTATGTACATGGCCATAAATACATATTTTTCCATATAGTATTATACTTTTTATTATTGTACTCTTATCTCTTTCTCTATTTCCTTACCTATATATTCCTGACTCTTTTTCTACCTCCATGCTGGAGATGTTGCTAGGAATAAATAGTCTTATCTTGTCTTAAAAAAAAAAGAACAACCTTAACAAAGTAAAGTGGTTGCGGCTTTTCCTTCTGGGCTGGAGCCAGAGACCGCAACACTTTGTGGATATCTGTCATCCCCCATACTGAGGAGCCCAGCAGAGATGGTGTGGAGCGCACACAGGCCCGTAGCATATCCAGTAAGTCACGGACACGCCCTCGGTAGAGCTGCAGAAGGATAAAGGAAATGTCCCAAAAGTCCTGCAACATGTAACAACACAAAACTCACTGTAATGCCATGTGTAAGACTGTACCCTCGTTTTGGCATCTGACCCGATGACTCGTGTGATGGGCCTCATTCCATCAGTCTTGGGGATAAAACGAAGGCGGGAGATGGCAGTGGCTTTAGGGAGGGATGCTACCTGTGCTGCAGTCAACTCCTCCATCTGTCCCTTGGAAAGGTGACCTCTAAATCACAAAAATGGTTTGTGAGCTTGTGAGGTATATATGCAGATGTGTGCGTGTGTGTGTGTACGTGTGTGTGTGTACCTGAAAGCCAGATCCTGCAGTTTGGCCCAGACCTCCTGTCTGTAGAACCTGAGAGCGTTCTTCTGACCCACGCTCTCAGTGACATAGAAGCAGGCTCGGACAAGGCTTACAACATAGCCATCCAGAAGCCAAGCCAGGAACTGACCCAGGATCTGTGTCCGGTATGAAAGCTCACTGGGCGGGAACCTGCCTGCAGATTAGAGTTGTTATCCAAAATCCATACAGACGCAGAATAAAACAACCAGTTGTTAAGATGACATTCTTACCTGTCTTACTGATCTTCAACCAATCACAGTCATTCACTTTCATCTTCCACAGCAATTCAGCCAATGAGAACCTCTCAAACTTTCCACTGCACAGGAAACCCCTGACCCTGACAAAGAAATTAAGTCGATTGTGGTCGGAGCCCCACAGCTCATGGGGGATCACAGCTGAGAGGCATTCCCTGACAAACAGGTAGACCCGGTGAGGTGCACAATGTTGAGGCAAGAGGGAGTTCAGCTCTCCCCGTCCTGCATCTCTCTCTTCCACCACTGGACACAACCTCTGCAGTATCCTGCTGTATGGACATCTCCTATGTTGATGCAACAGTTGACCAAACAGAGGGACCATATTAAAAAAGCGTTGGGGGAGTTTCTTTGGTTTCCTCTCTAGCCCGTTTAGATACGCCAGTCCCTCAAAGAACACTACTCTTATCAGATCTCGCCCTTCTAGTCTTCTGGATCCAACAGCGGTCTTCTTTCTCCTGTTGAGAAGGAAGCCACGCATTCCCCTTCCTCCATATAGGAAACCCAGTGTGCGGATAAAACATTGCGAAGGAGGTAAAGGAGGGTAAACACCGGATCTCCAGCTGGGTCCTCCTTCCAGGGGAATTATGGTTGTTTGTGTCTCAGCGGGCTGTTTAGAACCAGTGCCACTGTTTTCCAAAGGCTTAACAGACAGTGTTTGTTCTGCAGACGTGCTCTGCCCTTCCTCCACTATCTCGGAGCAAACTTGTTGCGTGTCCCGTGTGGGTTCTAGTTGTCCCACTCGTCTCCTCTTTCCTGAACATGTCATAACCACCTCCTCATCCTTCTGGTCAATTTCTCTCTTTCTTTTCCCCCTCTTCATGCTTACACCTGTGCTATTCTTCCTTTTGCTGAGGGTAGGATCTTTGACTCTACATCTCATTTTAAAGGTCAATGATCCTTGACGCCTCTTAAATTGAGTACTCTTACGTGCCTTGGGCCGAGGCTGGAGATAGAAACCAGTGGAGGCAGGCACCATGGAAACCCTGTCATACACAGGAGCACCGCTCACCTGGAAAACACATGAAGGAGGGACTGCCACGAACACAGAGCAGCTCTCCAACAGGTACCGTGTAATGTCTGTACCAAGACGTATTGTGACTTTCCTCCACATGTCGCTGCCATGGATGTAAGCAGCACTTTGGGTTACATCTCCTTGGAATTTGAAGTGGTCTGCATCCCGCTCTTCCTGAGCCAAGGAGAGATAACTGTAGCCATGTGCCAAGACGTTTCTTTTTCTTTTTCTTTTCAAAGTGTTCAGAACAAATGCCAGCAGTTCAGGCAGGGTGCAGATCTGTGGAACAAATACAATACAAGACACTAAATGTAAGAACTATCTATCTCCCATTTGAATCTTGGCATGTGTACATATATACATATATATATATATATATATACATACATATATATATACATATATATATACACATATATATATTTAACATCAGGAAAACTTCAGATTTGGTCTGCTACTATTCATGGCTTGTGTATCCCTGCAATGATTCAAGATTTTATAGCTATATTTTCAGCTAAATATAAATCGTTTCATTCCCATTTATGACCTTTTTATTGCACAGTAAACATGTGGGTCATTTACTAAATACTACGTTTGATGAGGGTTTGCTGATCAGCAGAAATACCACAGCCCTTACGTCTGTCTCAACTTTAAAAAACAAACAAAAAAAAAAAAAACAGCTGAACTTTTCTTCCATGACGACATCACAGCTCTGGCAACACGACATATAGTTAGCTAGGTAGTTAGCAATGCTACCCCATGGCTGTAGAAGCACGAGCCAGCTTCACAGGACTGAGACTGACATAGCGGATAACGCACCTGGTTACAGCTTGGTACTTGCTGTAGCTCCTTGTCAAAGCAGACAAAAACACTCTTGACAAATGTTTTAAAGCGGTTTGTGTCTGACTGCTCAACCAGTACAGCCTTCTGACCCTCTCTGAACACGATGCTGTTTGCAAAGTCCTCCAGTGTGTGTATGTGACGATAAAGTGATTGAAGGATGTCAAGCACACCGGACATTTGAGTCGTCGACATAACGACCGAATGAACCCGTTGCGTTATCACTCTGGACGTGCTACACAGCGTGGTAAACGTCCTGGGGAGGAGGGTAACGTTGAGATTTATTTGGGCGTTTCAAGGACCCGCGCCGTCCTCAGCCAATGAGAGAGCATGTTACACAAATGGTCCAATCATGTAGCTTCATACTACAGCGGCGAAATCACAGCTAACCAACGGCGAACTAGAAAAGGCATGTTGTCTTTTTTCCCTACCAGATGAGGAAATCTGATATTTCCAGCCAGAAATGTAGCACTACGTACAAGTGGGATGTTCGTTCATGTTAAAAGTTAACCCTAACTTCGTCTCTAAAATGATAGAAATGCACTGTATTTTAAGTCCTTATGGATGCTCGACCACAGGATGTTTCTGTGGTTGGTGAGAGTATTCAAATATTCTTTGTGAAGGTTTTCTTACAATCTTTTCTATTTTAATGAGAAATATTTCACTAACAAAAATACTTCGCACTTAACTAATTATCTATAAATCCGATTAAATAATTAATACTAATTAAATTAAATAATAATGTGTAATATTTCAGGGACATAACTGACTATAACTATCGCTTGTTTAAATGACACAATGAAAATGAAAATAACAAGCTAGTCCAGTATGACCGATGAGAAAGTAGTGTTCTCACGTTTTCACACATATTGTAAGAGTTGCTTTTGAAATGGGTTGGATTGTAACACATTCTGTAGAATGTCTCTTCGTTTTACAGTTCAGTAAACGATTAGTTCGTTTTTGGCAATGTATTATAATGAATGTGTCATTTGGGAAGAGCAAAAAGATTTGTATTTTACTGCGGCGGCGGCCTGCTGCTGCCCCCCACTGGTCAGCAGGAGCACAGCCGCTGCGCCCTGATTGGTGGAGAGACGCCGCTCTCGCTTGTACTGAGCGCGCGAATGCGCCCACATCCCCCTCAGTGCTCAGTTAGCCGTTAGCTTAGCTTTGTCCAGTCTGTGCTTTAAACGACAATAGGATCCAGTGCACAAGAGGAGCAGACGCAACGGTCTTTGACTCGGCGGATCAATTAATCTTAAGTCGCTGGGCTCTATCAGTTACTTAAGATACCTGCAATGGCAGACAAGGAAGGTAAAATGGTGGCTTTTATTGTCATCAGAGACGTACAACGCTGTTATTTTAAGCTAGCTATCCGGTTAGCTTGATTAGCAGTTAGCTGCTGTAGCTTCATATCTAACCTTTAACTTTCAAAGCCCAAACCGGATAAATCTTACATTATATGAACTGTAACTCGTGAGGTTTCGCTCTCCGGTCTTGTTTGTGCGTTGTCTGTTTTGCCTAACAGTGACGTTTGTAACCGTATATAAATAGCAAATTAGGATGCAACACCGCACTCTTAGTAGGTTAGGTATGCTAACCGTGTATCAAGAGTATACACATGATAGTCAGGTAATCTAACGGTGATATGTAATGCCAAACCTGCCTACGTATGTGGCACCGATCAGGTTGAAATTTCATTCATTTTTCGACTATAAATACCTAACAGCTGTTGGCGTTAGTATTGTCTTAACTGCCGCTGAGATACACCATCTAAGTCCTTAATATTAAACTGACACCATTGGGCACAGGAAGCTAAGGACACAACTTTGAAGTACGTCGAAGTATTGAAAATGAAATGTGGAAATGCGAATCGCTGATCACTGGTTCTGCTGTCACCCCGTGTCTGCTGTAGCTGGTGCTTTTGACGATGCAGTGGAGGAGAGGGTGATAAACGAGGAGTACAAGATCTGGAAGAAAAATACCCCCTTCCTCTACGACCTGGTGATGACCCATGCTTTAGAGTGGCCCAGCCTCACTGCTCAGTGGCTGCCTGATGTCTCCAGGTAAACACCTGTATACACACATTGGAATAATCTAATGTATTCTTTCACTAAGTGATCCTGACATTAATGATTACACCTTTTCTCCTTAACAGGCCAGAGGGAAAGGATTACAGTGTGCACAGATTGGTACTGGGCACTCACACATCTGATGAGCAGAATCACCTGGTTATTGCCAGTGTCCAGCTGCCCAATGATGATGCTCAGTTTGACGCCTCACATTATGACAGCGAAAAAGGAGGTTGGAGAGCTTTGCAGTTACCTTTATAGTCACAAGTTACAGACCTTTTATTGATATTACTTGTCAGTGTTTGTTGAGTAAGTTCATATTTTAAAAATACAGATGTCAGATGATGTTATCCTGTGTAATGGAATAGAATACTTTTAATGTGGACTGGGACAGTTGTAGTTAAGTTGTTCTAACTTACACCACATACACACCACATCAGTCCAGTTTATTATCAGTTTTCTTTGGATAGCCCACAATCTTGACACAACTTGTTTCATGTCCCTGCAGAGTTTGGAGGCTTTGGCTCAGTGAGTGGCAAGATCGAGATCGAAATCAAGATCAACCATGAAGGAGAGGTTAACCGTGCCCGCTACATGCCACAGAATCCCTGCATCATTGCCACTAAGACCCCAACGTCAGATGTGCTTGTGTTTGACTACACCAAACATCCCTCCAAGCCAGGTACATAGAACAAACACAGTACAGTCACTGCTTTAGGCTGTGTGTTTTTGTACATGATCACCATCTCGTACTGTGCATCTGAAACATATAGTGTGCATTTGTTTTGTTGTCCACAGATGTTAATGGAGAGTGTCGCCCTGATCTGCGTCTCAGAGGTCATCAGAAAGAGGGATACGGTCTGTCCTGGAATTCAAATCTGTCTGGCTGTCTGCTTAGTGCTTCAGATGACCATGTAAGAGGAAAACTGGAAGTTTCATTGTTGAAAACAATGATCAGACATCCTCACATATTTTGGTTAAATTTTTTAGGGTTATACAAACATGGGATCTGACATGATGTTGTTTTTACTTCTCGTCCTTCCTTAAACGGTAGACAATCTGTCTGTGGGACATAAGCGCTGTGCCAAAGGAGGGAAAAATTGTTGATGCCAAGACAATCTTCACCGGTCATACTGCTGTGGTTGAAGACGTCTCCTGGCACTTGCTCCATGAGTCACTCTTTGGATCTGTAGCAGATGATCAGAAGCTCATGATGTAAGGAGCTTCATAATGACTCAAGTTTTTCAGGATATCTGTCATTTTTTTGTTTTTGCAAAACTGCAAATAAATAATCACTCCGCCACTCTTCATTCCAGTTGGGACACTCGTTCAAACAACACCTCCAAACCCAGCCATGCAGTAGACGCCCACACTGCAGAGGTCAACTGTTTGTCATTCAACCCATACAGCGAGTTCATCCTTGCTACTGGCTCTGCAGACAAGGTAATGCAATTGTTCACCTCATCTTAATCTAATCTTAATTTTAGATTGATGGAAGGGATAGTTTGAGTTTTTTAATGTGGTATTTTGCGAGGTGGTGTTGCATATTATAATAACCCTTGAATATTAGTAAAACTGCCATGATATCACAGCCAGGAAGAAAATCTGGCAGATATGTGTAATCCCTCTCTCCTACTCGCAGACTGTGGCTCTTTGGGACTTGAGAAACCTGAAACTGAAGCTACATTCCTTTGAGTCACACAAGGATGAGATCTTTCAGGTAAAATATTAATCACTCTTGAAATTCAATCTTTTCCATACATTCTTGATATGAGGATGGCAAGATAGCTTGTTTTCAAATCCGTATGGTCAGATGAAAGACAACATCAACACATGAACTCTGAGATAAATCTTCCTGACAGATGCCTCTTGATGTTTCACCATTTTTCTAAGTTGGTGCTGATACTCAGGTTGACCTAATTTGACTTGTCTGATTTGTTGCTCCAGGTTCAGTGGTCACCTCATAATGAAACAATATTGGCATCCAGTGGAACAGACCGTCGCCTCAATGTCTGGGATCTCAGGTAAACCACTTAACACCTACCCATTATGTCCAGTGAATGTGGAGTCATGTACCAGCTCCATCGTGACAATCCCCTGCCATTTTAGTCTATGTGGTAATGTTCACTGGTCTGTTAACAAACTGACGCCAAGTTAGATTTTTTTTGGCCAGAGCAATACTCTTAAGCTTCTCCTTCCTAATTTACAATGTTCAGGCAACACATTACATAGAATTTAAAGATGAGATGGTGTGGTGTAGAAGTTTCATCACATTCGATGGAAATATAACTCCCATGGAACAGACTTACTTTAGTTAGACATTCCACTTCTAAAACACACTCCCAGTGAACATTTGAATCATGATACAGTCGACAATTCATCCAGTTGACTGGTCATTCTGTGGCGAGGTTTAGAAGTTTGACTCTTCTGTCTTTTATTTGTAGTAAAATCGGAGAGGAACAGTCCCCAGAGGATGCAGAGGACGGCCCCCCTGAGCTACTGGTGAGTCTTGCTGAAGCTTCCTGATCGTGAGTAGTTGTTAACATCACCTTGTATCATAATAATGACAAGAGTGGCTTTTCTTCTGTGCACTAGTTTATCCATGGAGGCCATACAGCCAAGATCTCTGATTTCTCCTGGAACCCAAATGAGCCCTGGGTCATTTGCTCTGTTTCTGAAGACAACATTATGCAAGTCTGGCAAATGGTAAGACAACAGAGTCCACATTTGATTAAAATATGCTAGCTGAGGACAAGTGGAGAATATACTTCCTTTTTTAGTATTGCATTTATAGTGTTGTTTTATAGGGAATGAATTAACCTCAAACAACAAAAAGCAGAAAACATAACTTTAGAGGAGCATTTTAAGGTCACAGACAGTAGAGGCCACTGCTTTCCGGATACCCTGTTTCTAAAGAAAAAGTATAACGTGGTGGATCGGAGCAATCAGTGAATTGTGTATGCATAAGTTGCGTGATGGGAAGTTCCTGACATTTCAGCTAGCGGCTACAAGAGAAAATCTCATTCAAGATCAATCTTTGATTTTACATTTGGAGGGATTCAGTCAGGGCAAAGTGACAAGACAGAAAAAAGAAATGGTGGGTATTTTAAATGCACTAACTCAGGTGTGAGTTCACTTTATTCCCTCTGTAATATTGTATCATGTATTTTCTTTAACACTGAACTGTCACTAATATCAGCGACGCTTGTGCAGAAGTCTGTAGTGTTTATGGACAAAATTTGGTGCTTTGAAAGGCCAAGAGTTGATCTTTTTCTGTTTGTCCTCCAGTTCATTAATGCACTCAGAACTCATAACATCTTAAAAACTCTACAGCATCTGAATGACTGGCACATTAATTCTCCCCACAGGCTGAGAACATCTACAACGATGAAGATCCTGAGGGTGCAACGGACCCTGAAGCCACAGCGTAATTACTTTGCCCATAATTGTGTCTTAACCTGTAACCTCATCATGAACTGCCACCTCAGAAGATCCATGCAGCTACTTCTTTTCATCCTGTTCGACTTCACCAGTGGGGCGTTGTATGTCGCAAATCACTGTAAATACAGGAGAGAGTGGAGTCGTGTACAGCTCTGGTCATGTTTGGAATATTCAAAGTGGAGACTCAGTAATTTATTGTGACGTATCTCAGCCATGTTTTTTGCACTGCACATAAAAGGTATATTTTTGTAACCAAATTGGCTTTCCCTTGAACGTTGAAATGTTACAGCTAATGCTTTTTCAAAGAAGCTTTTCCATAGCAAATGGGGGCGATCATACTGAGAGCCCAAGATGCTTATTCACAATAACCTACCGTGTGTACCGAGTGTGCACACAGCTCCCTCCACACATCGTGTAGAGATTATCATGTTTTATGTAAAAGGTTAATAATATGTCCGTTTGGTCACCAGTGAATTGTTCTGATCTCCAACTCCACACCAGCTCTTTCTGAATGAAAATAAGTGAATCTGTGTTTGTGTGAATTGTCAAGTTGTTGTCCCATGTCCTCTCACCTTAACGATACATTACTCATTTAAAACAATTAAATAGCTTACTAATCATTTTTGTTGTTGTGACATAAATTTTTCTATGTTTGAGATTTTGCAATTGTACAGTTAAATTGTCAGCTCATTTCTTAATAAAACTGTCTTTCATCAGTTTTTTGGTCCACTTGATGTCAAGACGTGGCAGGACAAGTATCTGTGTCTTGCTACAGTAAGCTGAGAGGAATTTTAAACAAACCTAAAAAGTCCTTTCAATGAAACCGTTGTACCTCATCACACTTTGCTCAGACCTTTTAATGTGTCTGTTGTGACGTCTTGGTGCGCTCCTGTCTTCTGATCTTACTCTCACTCTATTACTCTGCATCCCACTGTTTAGTTCTTCAGCCATGTTGCCCTTATATGTACATAGACTGTCTCTGCTCTCCAGAGTCAGACATTAACTCATCAGTCGCACTCAGGTTGCAAGAACCTTAAAGCTTTTATTCATAACAAAAACATTTCTACAAGCAGCAGTCTAGGTCATCTTTACAGACTAATGAAACACTTGTCAGTCGTAGATTTAGGTGTTTTATCAACAGCATGTCTCGTACTATGTGCAAAGTGCATTATTTGAACCTTGGTGTCCACTATGTAGCAGATACAATATAATCATCAGTTTGTTACTACGTCACAGAACTATTTTTGTGTCTGTGTTCTTGATTTTTGAAAAACATTCAGCTCTTCTCCTCTTGGTTGCACTTGTTATGGTCCTCAATGGCAGCCCTGTCAGAGGAGTGATTTAGTTAGAATGCTTCCTTGTAGGATTTTAAGTATGAGAGAGAGCAGATCTTACCTGTGGAGGAGGAGTTGCTTGGTTAGGCTGTTTCTCAGCTCTTCTATCTCTTTGGTTTTTTTCTTCTGAATCTTTAACTCAGTCTTCAGCTCTCTGCTGCTCTCCTCCAGATAGTACACTGTCTCCTGTAATAGTGGAAAACTTTAAGTGCTCTGAGTATCTGATTTCACCATGTTTAATAATGTACAATTGAGGGACACCCCCACACAGCCGCTTGAACCCTCTCACCATCATCTTGCTCACCTTGTATTGCCCCACATCCTCTCTCCGATGGATGTGGATTAGTTTGAGTTTCTCCTCCAGACAAGCCCTCTGGAGCGTCAGCTTTTGGATCTCCTCTCTGAGGGGTCTCAGCTGGGCTCTCAGCTCCTGGGCCTGCTCTTTGGCTTTCACCAGTGCCCCAGCTGTTGCCTCTCTCCTCTTCAGCAACGCCAGCAAAATGGGTTCATACCTGGCCAAGGCAAGGATTGAATGTTTTTCTATGCACAACATAAGATTCAGATTCAGATTCAGCTTTGTTTGTCCTTTGCAGGAAACTTGTTTTCACCAGCCCGTACAAACACACATGTATGTGTTTGAGATGAATATAGAGAAGAGGTAGATACTACACGATTGCCCAGAGCAGTGGAATTAAATATTTTTTACCTCCTCTCATGAAATGATTGTGACAATGTGAGTTATTCTTGATAAAGTCTATATCAATCCTGAACCTCTATTGATCAATCTTCCAAATATGTCACTGTGAAAATTAAACCACAGTTAATCTTTATAATAGGAATAAAAAGAGGAATGTGTCTGAAACAAAATGATTCCAACTTCATGGGCAACAGTGTGTAAGACTAATGTCATCAGCCTCTAAATTCTAAATGTAATTTGAGAAATAACCAGTACTAGACAGTGACATCACCTGTCCTCCAGGGCTTTCAGCCCACCCTGCAAATACTGCTGGATGTCCCCACAGGAGTGCCTCCTGCACTCGGTCAGTTCCTCCTGGGTGTTGGAGGTCTGACTGGAGGCCTGGGCATGAAGTTCTGCTTGCAGCTGTAAGACCTTTTGTTGTTGGGCTGACCTGAGCTGGGAGCTCTCCTCTGTCAGCTGCAGGAACAGGGACTGCAGTTTCTCCTGGAGCACAGGAAGAAAGATATGTTGGGGTGTTCTTGGAAAATACAATGCACAGATAAAGACTCTCCCTGAAGATTTTCTTACCTCCTCTCTCCTCAGCAGCTCCACCTCACGGCGCTGATTGTTCAGGGAGGCCTGACTGTGGGTACAGTCCCTGGCCATGACAAAGAGCCGCATTTTCAGCTTTCTGAGATCCTCTTGCAGACCCTGTCTCTCCAGGTTGACCTTCCACATCCTCTTCTCCTCTTCTGCTCTCTCCTCCCTGAGGCTCTGCACCTCCTTCTTTCTCTCCTCCCTTCTCGCCCGTTCCTCAGCCTTTAGTATAGTCAACAGTTCTCCCACTTTGGTGTCAATTTGCTCCTCTGTCACTTCGTCTGCCTTGTTGCTCCCCTCTGCCTCCTCTCTATTTTTATTCCGTCTCAACTCAAGCACCTCTGCCAGCAGCTCCTTCCTTCTGTTCTGTAACTGCTGTGCTTCCTCTATGCACTGCTCCATCTGAGACCCCAAATCTCCCAATTCATTCATATCAAATTTCAAATCGGTGGCCTTTAGTCTCTCTTGAGCTGGCATTTCAGTGTCATTTACCTCAGTACCAGTTACGTCTACTTTTGTTTCAGTTTCCTCATTAAACATACTGTTTGTCTTTGTCCCTTCATAGTACATTGGATTATTATCTAGTGGCTCTGATGGCCCTGAAAACCTGAACTGCGAATTTGGAACCCCCTGGTCTGTTTTCACTGACCTTTCCAGTGTTTCCATTGAAATGACATCCATGTTGTCACAGCCAAGCAAAGGATTCTGCTGACCTCTACTTGCTGCTGAATCCATCACTTCATTTCTGCTGTCCTTGGAAACTTTATCTCGCTCTGCATGTTGAGCAGCCCAGGATCCTAATTGCATTGGCTGTGTTTCCAACTTCACTGGCCTCTCTTGCTGAATGGGCACCAGCGTTGTGCCCCTGTGAAGTTGAGCATTCTTGTTGATGTGAACATATTCATGGCCTACATCTGTTGCCCAATCTTGTGGCTCAAAGTCCATCCCAGCCTCTTCCATGCAGCTCTCCAGCATGGCCAACATTCCCAGCAGCTGGCCCTCATACTCCACCATAGTTTCGCTCAGTTTGTTGCCAGCTAAAGTGACTGGCATTGCTGACTGGCGAGAAACTTCAGTGGTCAGTCCACACCTGTTGATAACGGTGCCCATGCCTTGCATCTGCCCTTGTCCCAGCTGGTCTTCTGTACCAGCCCCATCCATGTGTGTGTCGATGTAGCTTGTGGAAAAATATGCTTGGGGAGATATACTTGTTTCTCTGTAGCTCTCCAGTGGAACTTCCCCTTTGCTCTGACCAAGAAGTGATTCACCCATGCTTGTTTCTGTGTAACCTTCTGAGAAACGTGAGCCAAAGGGAATACCAGTAAGTTCCTCACAGCTCTTCAGTAAGTCATCCATCTCCTGTAAATATGGACTAATCAAGGCTGATGGATTCATCTGCGCTCCTGTGAAAGTGAGTCCTGATTGTGCCGTCTTGCAGTTTCTTTGTTCTGTCGAGGTTCTGTCTGGCTCCCCATCCTCTTCTGCGATGAAGAGAGGTTCGAACCCAGTAGATGACGCATTGGCATCCATATCCTCCATTGTTTCAGCCTAATTACCCTCTTTGAACATAGAGGATGGCCTTCAAAACTGTCTCATCCCTTGACCAGAGCAAATTAATATATTAGTCTAACAGATACATATGAAGCAAGATAGCTGTAGTTGCTGGCAGTCATTTCGCGTGTCACAGATACTAGGCCTTGCCTGCAGTGACATGTCGACCAAGTTGAGCTAAAATGTTGGCCAGACTTCTTTTGAAACTATGCTGATGTCATTGTCACATGCAGGCCTGTAGAACGGGGCAAGGGCACAGTTTAGCAGAAGGCATGATACCAGCAGCTGTCCCCTAGACTAGATGCTCTTGGCACCAGTGTACTGCTTGGCAACACAAATGTCTAACAAGCCTCATGCACAAAACTACAACACTGCTAATACACACATACAGATGGATACGTCTGAAGTGGCATTACATGGATTACATTTGAGAGCAGATTATCATAACATGCCATTGTGCCGATGGATGGGCATCTGCTCTCTCCCCTGGTGAATAATGTGGCTGTAATTTCACCTCTTGAGGTGTTTGCCAAGACTGCCCAGACACTCCCAGAGAGCACATTGATCAAATTGACCCAATAGTGCCATCACACAGAGATTTGTAATGTAAAAAGAGCATGGAGGAGAGAGGTGACATTTATGTGGCAGTTTTTATTTCCTGGACAGAACTTCCTCTATTGAAATTCCAGATGCAGCTTTAGCTCTGAATGAAATTAGGTCTGATGATACATAACATATAACATGTACGGCACCAGTGACCCCTTTCTGTCTTTGGCTTTGTCTTTTGCTTTTTGTCCCCAGGGCCTAAGGTTTGGACTTTGCATGACAGATAAAAACCCTTGGAAAGACTTGACAGTGACCAGCTGTCCTGCTGCAGGACAGGCGTGGGCATGAGGCACATTCCTTTAGGCTCCACCACCCAAACAGCACTGGCCTATATTTACTATCCAGTCCAAACAGACTTATCTTCTTTAACTAAACAATAACAATACACTTTTTAAAGATTTCTTCTATCATCACTGACTTGTCTTTAGTTTAGCTTTAGTTATACACAGAAGTAGTTGAAAGGAGTAGTTGCTTGAAAACTAGGAGTTATTTACTTGGTTTGTGTTTTCATTCAAATTTTATCAGCATCATTTAGACAAACCATCATATTCAGCAATCATCTACAAGTGAACTTACTTTTCAGACCATATCCCAGGGTCATCCGTCCTCGTGCTGTATCCTCAGGATGAATTAGTCTGAAAGGAGCTGTGGTTCAATCGCCAAAGCAAAGTGAGCAGCAAAGAATGAGCGGGAGCAGTGTGGTGTGCAGATGAACTGAGAGAAGAGGGGGGGGGTGAAGACAGTTGACCTAGTCTCCTCCTCTCTCTGTCAGTGTGCTGCTATGTGTGACCATGACTACCTCAAATCTGTTTAGGTTTATTAATAAACACTGGGCAGGGAGTGAGAGGAGCCACAGCCAGCCGTTTCAACCCAAGAGATAAAAGATTTGCCAAAACGAACCTCCATGGATGAGACCCAACACTAGCAACCATATCTCCTTCTTCTTCTTAACTAACAGTACATGCATAAGAGAATACATGTTTTTATTGTAAGACTGTACTCACTTTCCTTGAACTTTTTCTTGAGCCCCTGGAGTAATCAGCTTTATTGACTGGGAAAGAGAAATTCAGTCACTTGTTGTCTTAATGTCCTTTTAGCTCCAAGAAAGGCTAAGTAAAATCAGCCCATTTTGCATCAGTAGAACTTGAAGCATACAGACAGCATCATTGACAGCATAGTTTTACGTGTGTAACATCAGGTGGACTGATGGAGCTGCAGCTGGGAACAACTGTTAACGGCTGCTGAGAGGTGGGTGTTTGTTGGGAGTTTATGATGTGTGTATATGGTTAGGATGAAAGAGTCCATGGCTCCAGGATTCCTCCCGTGCCTCCTCATTATCGAGAAGTCTTTAAATAGGTCCCTGCACTTATGCAGCCGCTTCCCACGGGAGGATTGGTTTTCACCTAAACTTTTGACCTCAACAATGGACCAGGTGGTCTTCCTCTGTAGTTTGAGGGCAGAGAGGATGAGATAGATCTGTGTGTGGAAGACGTGAAGATGATGGCAGATCTAAAGCGAAGTGAAAGTGTTCCAGGGATAGGAGGAGGATGCAGATGATGAAGTGCTGAGAAAACCAGAGAAAAACAGATTTCAGTGTAACCTGTATCTTCAGCTGCAATGACTACTTTTTTACTACGACTACATCACTATCAAAACTGTTCAACAAATGTTCCAGATATTATTTTGGATAAGGAAAGTTTGTCTTCAAAGCTATTTTTCCTATGCCACGCCTGTGATTCTCACACTATTTTTGAATAGATCTTAATATTTTTTAAATGCACATAATAAAATGACACCACTAGATGGCTCTGCAACTCCTCTCATAACAGTAGCATAAACTTCCTCACTGTGAAGAGCCAGCTCTGTTTCCGCCTCACTGCCTACTCAGTCTACTGGCTATTCTTTATGTACAGGGTTAAAGCTTATAACAGTAGTGATATCTGGTTTTTAACCAGATAAAATAACATGATACACAATTATTCAATTGTTATAATCACCATAATGCACAAAATAATGTTCCACTCTTTACACTGTATTTGTATTTGGTTATTTTGAATGCACAGTTCTTGCTTTTCAGAGGGATTTAGAGATAATAAGACAATGCTGCACTACTGGTTAGCCTGAAGGCACTATGAAGTGAACAAAACTATCTCAGATTTGTTTGCCGCAAATCCTACTAAAGAATATTTACACAACCCCTTTGCTGTTTTGTTTTGTTGTTGTTTTTGTTTTTTGCCAGATATGCTGTTGTTTACAGATAACATCCTGTAAAATAATGGCTATCATTTTGGGTCATTGTTTCCATGACCAGATTGCATCCCTTGTGCTCAAGAAAAGACGTAATGTTTATCTAGTTCACCCTTGTTGACCACTGTGACTCTGTGTTTTTGTAAGATCAGGCGCTGGGGGAGAGACAGTAATTTCTACATGACGTTATGTCCAGGGATGATCTGTTTCAATGGTTTTGCACTGTTGTGTGGATCCACACCCACACAGCAACTTGGATCTAGAGAGACTCTCATCCTCACTTGCCTGCCAGAAAAATCCCATCTTTTCTGCTCTTATTTGTTTTCCTCTTTCCTATCGTTTCCTTCGCAGAGGATGGAGAGATCATGTGTGTGGGGGTGGGTGGCGGTGGGAAACCAAATATTTAAGGGGGCGTTGTGGTTCAGAACTGACTGTCCCACTGAGGTAGACCATATGCTGGACATTCATTTGGATTAGCCTGTTACTGTCTGCTTCAGTACTGTCCAAACTCACCAGAACATCCAGTCGATGTGTCCTCTACCTCCTGTTTCTCTTCCCTTTCCTGTGCTTTAAACTGCATTTTAATGGACTCAAGAATGTTTTTTGTTTTTTTTATTTTTATTTTCAAACCAGTTTTCAGAGAAAAGACACTTCAGAGAAATTAAACATACAGGGTTTCAGAAGTTCACAATCTGGAACTGTGGAGCAGGACCACTAATACAGATCACTTTTAAGTACTTTGCTAAAATTTGTTATAAGATCAGTTAAGATTCTCATGGATGATCTACATTTGTGTATTTTCCAGCACTGAAAATGTTAAGTGCCTCTAGAATATGCATCCCATTCAAAATGAAATGTGTATATACTCCATCTCCTGTAAAGCATTTTTACAAGAATAGCTCATAAAAGCATGGTCTTACTTCATAATCCCACTTTCATGCTGGTACCTGCCAATACAACCAGGCTTGTACTGTTGAGATAAGAGATAAAATGCCTTGCTCAAGGACACACTGACAACTATTCATTGAGATGAGTGTTGCTCATTTATTGTCCCTAGGCATTTCAACCGGGGACCATCTGATAACAAGACCACTTTACCAAATTCTGTTTTCTGACTTTGTACCCTGCAGTCTGTCATTGCATGAAATCATGCAGCATTGTCTCACTGTGGCTAAGTGTCTTTTAATGACAGTGACCTTATCTAGTGTTTATGTAAAGAGAGTGCCTCTGCTTCATAATTGCCATCCACCATCTTCTTACTGTCATCAGCCACTCTATGTTTGTATGAGTTGGCTTTTCACAGTCTTAAGAGATCACTAAATGTAATGAAGTAGGTGGCCCCATGTCCTCTGTCAGTGTGTTTTTCCACTGGTCTGGGTTGAGTATGTTTCCTCCATTTAAAGATGATGGACACGCTTACCCTTTAAAAGACACAAGAACAAGCTGTAGCTACCCAGGGGATGTTTTGAAAATAGCCCTCATTTTTAAGTATTGAGGCAGAGCCCAGGCTTTAAACACTGTGTCAACCTTTTGTGACACTCTTTTACTGTTCAGTGTATCACCCTTATACTGTTGCACAGTCACAACCAGTTCCCATGAAGCAGCACTGCAGATGAGAACAGCTGATATAGAAAGATGAGATGAGCGGACAGAGATGAGCTCGCATGATCAGTGGGGTTTGTACTGTAGGTTCTGTTGATGTTGATGTCAGGCTCCATCTACAGAGTTGAACAGTATAGAAAATTAAACTTTAACCTTGTTAACATGTAAGACATATGAGAGACATATGAAAACACCGTGACTACATATTTCCACCATGGAATTGCAGTGAACCACTGACAGACTGAGGCAGCCAGGTTTTCATAGGTCATATTCTTACCTAATCCCATCAGACTTGCAGGAGCACAAGGAGCACAAAATAGATCCGAAACCTTGTCAGTACAGAACCCTAACCCTGTCAGCCATTACCATACGGCAACTGAAAAACAAACAACAACAACAACAACAAGATCCTAACTGTTCTAATATGTCTCAACCGTATTTGGTGCAATTTCTCCTATGTTTCCTCTAAGGCTAACCATCTTGACCCAGCACACGCAGTGGTGGAAGGGCATAAGGTTTAGTGAGAGGAAGTAAGTGTAGATGTGCTTCAAGCCCAGGCTTTCCATTTTGCACTTTTTATGTAAGAAAACCACGTTAAACAAAATATCAGTCGTAGCAGAGGATTATTTAGTTTTGAAAAACATACCTGGAAAGGAACTTTGAACAATTATTATCTCAGTTACAGGCTGTTGGTGTGCATGTGATGCTATATGTAATTCCTGCACTAACAGTAGACCTGTGATTGTCCTTTCAACAAGGTCCATTATCCAATAACAAGTCTTTCTTTCTATTGTTAGCATTTTACAGCATTCAGCATTTTACAGCCCCTTAGACCTGATAGCATAGCTGCAGACACTTATTCTTGTTTCAGTGTTAGTGTACATGGATCTCACAGAGAGTACACCAACATGTTCTCCACCACACAATGTCTGTATAAACTGTGGCATTCCTCTGGCTCACCCAGCTCTTACTGGTGCCACTTGTAGCACAAGCATGTATCAAAAAGAGGACAGCCTGTTCACCTGTTTGTTTCTAAATCCAAACATATACAGTTTATATGTAAGGACGATGTTGTAACTGCTCTGAGCCATTGGCTGGTGAGACTGTTCAGCATGTGCTCATGTGCTCAAGTGCATGACTGTGTTTGCATTCTTTAAAGGGGGTGGAATTAACTGTTTTAATATGGTTGATGGTGTAGTAAATATTGCAGTGTATATTGTGATGGCCACTTACAATACAGTAGGTTTTATGACTTCAAAAGTTAACAAACATTCTTGCACATTCCCAAAAGCCTTAGACTTAATCCCCGTTGTTTTCAGAAATGGCTTAAGCTGAGAGAATCACAGTGGTGATTCTCTCAGCTCTCTTAATTAGATGTTGCACGAGTGCCAATCCTGTTATTTTAGTAAAGATTCAACAGAGGTCATCTCAGGTTTCCTGGCTGTGACGTCAGTGCCTCATTTAAACGACCCCCAGGAGAGAATGAAAACAGACTGACAGTTCCTTTGCAACTGGAGAGAGGGAGAAACAAAGAAAATCAGAGGGATAGTTGGATGGATGGATACTAGATGGAAAGCTGTGGCCTGTTTTTGTCCAATCCCAAACAACCCAGCAGCAACCACACCCTCTCAGGAATTCCTGCTGTAAAAATATTTCATGTCATGTTGTTAAAGGAGCAGTTCAGCCTTATCAAAACATGATGAATGTTTTTCTTTACCTGAAACACCCCCGTTTTACATAATGGGATGTACAGTATATAGATGTGTATAGAACTTAATCTAACAATATACTGTATACATTTTATTTTCAGTGAATTTTGTTTTCTTCCACTATTCTTGTGTTTGGAGTAATTTTCTAGATAGTGATAAATAGTTATCAACAAAGTAAACTACAGAATAAATAAAATTTAAAGGACAAACGTCAAGTTATTTAATGGGAACAAATATTTTATGCAAAGAAAGAAAGAGATTTATGTGATGGATGTTATATGAAGGAGGGCACTGGACCCTGACTTTGGTTAGTTTAGTCAGTCAGTATACCAAAACAGGTCAAGTGGTTTTAGCTGAAATGGCAATAAAACAGTTAAAGGTTTCCGGCCAAGAAAATGAAAAAAACAAGGTTTTTATTAATCAGAAATATCTGGAGTTTCAGACTAAATATTTGTTTCTTTCTGTTCTGTTCTGTTCTTCTGTTGTGTTTTAACTTAGGTGAACTGTGTGTGTCTGATTGTGTATCTTCATTTGTGTGTGACTTGCTAACCAGATGGCCCTCTAGGCGGCCGGTGTGTCTTGGCTGTGACCACTCCTGGATTCTTAGAAATACTTGAGAGCCTCCACAGTGACCACAGCCTCAGCCTTTAACATCAGGCCCACTGGGCTTTGTGTGTTTGCTCAGACTGTGTTTTATTATTTCATCTTTCAGTAAAAACATTGGGAACGATGCCGCTGGTCATGGGTCATTTTTAACATTATACATGTCCCTTTATTTAAGTTGACACCTGTTTATGTATGTCCAAGAAGGGTCAAATCAGCCCAAAGCAAGAACCATCAACAGACCAGCTTGAACTTGTCCAGGCAAAGAAAAACACTGGTTGGCCAATAAAATTTGATGAATGGCTAACGGTTCAAAGTACCTGATGTGTGACAGGGTTCCACACACATGAAGGTCCCACCCCCCTTTTCCTCCATAGATACCATCAGACAGATAGACACTAATCTAGGGTCAGCATTCTGGTGCAGTTCCTCCATTACATCACAGTTCAAAGCACTGCAGCTGATAGTTATCATACTTGTCAGTGTCAAGGAGGTTAGGCAGAGGTTGTTAGTGACAGCAGTCAACACAATACGGAAATAAACACATTAGTTGTGGATGGGTATTTTGTGTAATTTGTGTGCCTGGCATGAATTACACATCCAGAAAATGAATTACAGACCTGTCCCTAAGAATGAGTGATAGAGCTTGGAGTTAGAAAAACAGCAGTGTTTCTAGGATATCACTTTATGTGAGGGTAAAACTAACAGATTGTATGAAAACGATCCTTGTTTAGCCTTATTGTCTCTGTTGTCTGGCTCTCAGACCAAATTGTTCCCTGGAGGCACCATAAAGCAGGCAACACACAACTCCTATAGCAGCCGTTTGCAGCAGTATCAACACATATTTTCTTTTCCCTGTTGTCCTCATCAAACTTAACCCACTCACAGACATGACTCAACAATATTTCTCCCATTTCCTTACTTTTTCTTATGGAGGCGATGAAATGGACACCTCCTGCCCACAACCCTATAACCTCATGTCTTTGTGTTCCTGTTCGAGGTAGGTCAGAAGAATGTGGTGAGTGGTTGCATCCAGCAGGAAGGGCAATGACATGCCTGGACAGGGGAGGCTGGAGTGCAGAGGAGGTCAGAGAATTGTTTTTTACCTCCACACTGGTTCTTTTTCACTCTTGAACTGCTTTGGTTTGTACCCCCCTGTTCATTCGTCTTTCCATACCCCCTTTTTCAACCAGAACTAAGCACAACTCCCTGCCAACAGACACTCTAACATCTATTCTAGTCGTAGGCTGATGAGACAAAGCTGTCTCTGTTGCACAGTTGCACAGAGGATTCCCCTCAGTGTGTTTCACAGCTGAGTATCAACCTGGAATCTCTCCTACTTCTCTCTTACACTATTATTACATGCCACGTTTTTTCTCTACCCTCATTTCTCTTTTTTCTCTCACCTCCGTTTGCACCCCTCCCATCTTCTCACTTGGTTGATGTTATAAATAGTGAACTGTGGAATGTAATTTTGGGGAGGTTTGTTCGTTTCATCGCTTTCAATTACTCACCAGTTCTTAGAAATGCTCTATGAGAGTAAACTTGCATCGTCATTTTAAAGAGGTGATGGAAGAAAACAACAGATTGGTGTTTTTTGATGTAGTTAGAGTATTGGATGCTTTTGTTTGAGAAATGGACAGAGAGAAGTAGTCGGTGCAGAAAGAATGTGTCTGTCGCAGGACAAAGGCAGGTCGGGAATGATAATGCTGGTCCGAGAGAGCTGGGCTTATCCTAACCGGCAGTATGGATTTCCTGCCCACAGCCTCCTTTCAGTCACATCCAACACACACACATACACACAGAGGCTGAAGACAGAAAGTTCGCGTTGCTGTCGTTACTGATTTAGTGCTGCCTGTTTATGGTACCGTGTGACTGGACAGTCTCAAGGCCTTGAATGTCCTTGAGCCAAGTGCTTCACTCCACAGAGAATTGCTTGATCTTTGGATGCTGCTTTATCTTTCATAGCAGTGCTACACTTCATTATCTCAGTGCAGATATTATCATAAAAAAAAAAAATCTCTTTAATGTGTGTAGTAGTTACAAGATGGGAACCACACAGTATTTAGTGCTTGAATTACATCATTATGCAAGTTCTTTGATGCTTTAGTTCCTCTTGGATCATAGTTGACCAAATGATGATATATTGTGTAGGAATCAATATATCAATGTCAATAACAAATATATATTTGTCATCACATTTATGGTCCTGAGAGGATGAATCTCAATGACCACATGAGTACCGCCAGCTGATTGGCTTTTGTACATTTGAGGATGATTGCCATGCATTTTGATACAGGCATTTATAATTTTCCAAAGGATGACTTGCAGTAGCATTTTTACATCTCTGTCAATGCTGTCATCAGGACAAAATGCTCACTTGTCCAGTGGTGTTGGGTTATGACCATATACTTGCAAAACCAAATTCCCAGAAACTGTATGTTGTGTCTATTCTAATTAGCGACTGCAGGCTAACATTCTAAGCTAAGATGGTGAATATGATAAATATTGTATCTGCACGTCCTGTGTGTTATGCACCATAGGTTCCTTGTAACTTGCTGTGCTTGTTGTGGTTTTGTACTCCAGACTGTTTGAACTTGTTTTGATCAGCACTTACGTGTTATAAGTGCCCAGTTCTCCAGATACTGCCTCATTTTTTGTAAGATTTATTATTTATACATAACAAGATCCTGCATATCTCTGTAATCATGTATCTATAAATAAACAAGATCCCAGATTGACTGAACTCCTCCTCTAATGATATAGAATTAAAGTTTGTTGCTGCTACATATATGGATCCCAAAACATGCTCACAAGTCCCTTTGCCTACTGAATCTTATTCTACCATCTGACGCTGTGTGCATGGCTTCCTTCAAAACAAAAGTATTAACATATTCAAAAGAGATTCTGTGTAATCTTCTGTCGGCCAGAATGGCTTTGAAAAGAATACGTGAGTGCATGTAAGCATTGTTAGTAAATGTAGCTGCAAGAGTTGAGATAGAAAAGACTAGTTGAAGAAAGAGAAAAACAAGTATAACAGGAGGATGGTGATACATTCCCCAGTAGGCCCATACTGTTCTGGGAGCTGGGAGTTAATGATTTTGTACCTCTTACCACACACACACACACACACACACACACACACAGCACAAACACACTGCAGCTCCCTTACAGACGTACTGACGGTGGCTGTTTTCTATTGTATCACCATGGAAACGTTAAAACATTCCAATGTGTTCGGCATGAGTGAACTAAACTATGACTCATTTCAGCCCCTCCCAACACACCAGCACACACATACAGTATGGATTCCCCCACCTCACACATGTGCGCACGCACGCACACACACACACACACACTAACACAAACATCTAGCCACTACCTCATCACATGCAGAGACATTATGAATCATCTCACATTCAGCTCTGTGCAACAGGACAGTCTTTCAGGGGGAGGAAAGTTAACACTGAAATCTTGGAGTGATTAAGACAATATGGTGCATGGTGGATATTTGACATTTGAATATTTGGAGTGTTAGGTAAATTCTCACCGTATGTATATATTCCCTCTTGGTTGAAGATGATCTTTATGATTCTCCATAATGTTTGCCCTTGTGATGCAGGAAGAGGCCGCTGACAGTATACGATGCAGGCCTATGTGCCTGAGGGATGGAGGCTGGTACAGCTGCACGATGAGAACTGTGGTTTTTTTCTTAACCAGCTGACAGTGACATCTTGAGACCCTGTGCCAGAATTAACCCAGGAATCCCAACAGACAGGTCATTTATCTGCACCATCTCAGGAGCTAAAAGAAGAAGACTGAAGCAGCACAAGAACTTAATAACATCTCATATAGAAAAGAAGGTACTTTTGATTTTAGGGCTGTTAATTGATAAATAGTGGAGCACTGATGCAGAGGATGTCAGTTATGACAACAATGTAAAACACCTCATGTCTCCCTTAACAGCTATTGACAGTTTTGTGAGTTTGTTGTTGCCTTTTACTGTGGTTATTAAAGCTAAAACCAAGAGGTTGAGCTTGCAAAGTAAATGACAGCTCATTATTATCATGTTTATCTAGCAAAGGAGACGTCTTACTTCTTCTGTTGGATCTTTACTTGGATTAACAAACTTACTACAGTGCTTATGGTTGTTAGTGATAGGAGCCACAAGAGGGTAGAGACAGTTGGCTCATGAAAGTGGTTGATTGGTTCACGATAATGTAATGTGAATTGTATTTGAGGCTGTGGTCACAGGTGTGTCTTGACTCCTCCTTCACCTCCTGTCCTCCTGCTTCCCCTTTCCCTCCCACATTTAAACCAGATAAGCTGGTCTGACTACACAAACATATGCACTGCGCTCACTTCTGTCCCCCCCGACCAAACACACACACACGCACACACACTGAGCACGTCTGTGTTGACAGTGAGTACAAGTGGACAAGACTCAAAGGTAACTGGCCTCTTGTGACTCACTCTATCTGTTGCTCTAATTGTGTGTGTTATTTTTAACAAGGGGTGTCAGGTTTCCACCTGGCTACAGGGTGACAGGAAAGAGCCACTCCCTTTTATCTGCAACAAAAAGCTGAACCTCTTCACCTTTGCCAGACCACCTTCTAACACTGGACTGGACAGTAGTTTTCCAGGAAACTTTGTCATCAGATGTCCTTTTTAAACCTTTTTTTCTGGAGCAAAAACATCCACCTGTCCCTTTTGTGAAAACAGCGCACCAGGCTTGTCATCTTGTGCTGTGCTATGATATGGATACACTGATCCAAGGAGTGTATTTTTCTTTCCTAGCTTCCATGATGATTTGCAACCCAGGGGTTCCCCTCCTGAGGGAGACTGGGATGACTGCACCTGATCCCCGGAAAGGAGGTTAGGAGAAAGTATGAAAGAAAAGCCAACAACATGACAAGAAAATACGACTGACCTGTTGAGGTCAAGTCAAGGACTTGACACTCAAGCTAAAATACTAAATCCCAGCTGTTTTGAACCAGCCAGCACTGGAATGGAGTATCTAACTCCTAACAGCACCGTGAGAGGTGGGAGGAGAGGCTGGCTCTCACACGGAGGGAGGGACTGACTGTTCAGAGAGCATGGAGCTTCATTCACCCTGCTACACACACACACACACACACACATACACACACACACATGCTCTGCAAGGCTGTTCTCAGGCTGAGGGAAAAGAGGGGAGCGCAGGAGACGACAGCGCGATCGCTGAGTAAGTCATACACACGTCTGAACATTTCTCAGTGTGTATTTAGCATTGTTTGTTAGTGTTGAGAAATTGCATGTGCTCATCTGCGTTCTCTGTCTGCATGTCTTTAGAAAGTAAAACAAAAGTATGCATTCAAAGTATTTTCCACTGTTGGTTTTATTGAATTAATCTGCTTTTTCTTCTCTAACTCACCCATAGTTACTTTTCTGCTGATGTGAACCACATGTCACACTTGCATGCACACACACACACACACACACACACACACACACACACACACATAGACGCTGCAGAGGTCCAGTTCTCCTCCCTGGGGCTTCTTACACAAAAATGAGAAAATAGGAAGAGTGGGGGCGGACAAGTGAAGGGAAACCTTTAGTAAGACAATGTGGGAATGCTGCTGGTCAGGATACAGAGTTAACAATTATACTTGCCATTTCTTAACCCTTTTATTTTGTAATAATCCTCTGAGAGTTTGATTTATTCTAGTAAATCTCCCTATTCTAATTAGTCTGGCTTTTTTCATCATCTTGTTCCTGCTTTCTCATGTCACCCTGTGCTCCCTGTGGCTTTCATTTTCAACTTTTTTTTTCTCTTTTTCCATCTCGCCCTGTCTCTCTCATTCTGCTGATCTCATTGTTGTCCCAGGTGGTGACAGACAGGAAAAACAGAGACACTGAGTGAGGCCAAAGAGGGACAGAGGGCTTCATCAAACCCTCCAAACGAAGGGAGTCTTCAGACCCTGTAAGCTGTTTCTGGTAGAGGACTCACACTGATTTAAGGGAAAGTACTGGGCCTCAGCTCCCAGGACCAACCTCCAGGATGTCCCGGAGGAGGTCTACAGGCGACCTGGTACCCAGGGACATCACTGAGATCTTAGCCCGGGAGGCGAGGGCTCAGCGTGGGCAGAGGAAGCCGGGAAGCTCCCTGGGGCAGGCCTTCAGCTGGTTAAAGGGGAGTCGCAAGAAAAAGAGCATTGGCAAGGGACTGAACCGAACTGGGACTGTGACGGATGCCAAACTGGGACTTCAGAACCATGATCCTGCAAAAGGTGAGTGGGTCGTGGCATCATATAGACAACAGATATTAAGATTTTGGCACATTTACAATAGTCTTTGACTATCAAGGGGTCATTAAAAGTAAAGTGTATAGAATTAACTACCAATGAGAAATTGTCTCTTCATGAACACAAATCAAACTTTCAATCAAAATCAAAACATACGCTTGTCTGAATTGAAAATTAATGAAATTACATGCTTAAACTTTAAGGTCACTAATACTACATTTATAAATACTTATTGCACTAACAGCTGATAAACACCTAGTATGGCTCAGTAGGAATCTGTACTCAGCAAAAATAAATAATAAGTCACTGAATGCAACTTATGCAACTTGCTGGTGAGCATAACAGCATTTAGTAGCTAAGGAGCCAGATATTTCCCTCGTGTGATAGTGAAGATGTCAACAGAGCAAAAAAATAAAAAAAAATAAAGACGTTCAAATTCCCAGAAACACGACTCAAAATCAATGCTGATGTTGCCCCGTGTCAGTTGGAGATTCAAGAGTCACAAATTTTAACTTACAGCATTAGAGCAAAAGCATTTGCCACAGTAGCTAAACCAACTGTTGTGTTCACAACCTATTGTGCTGCCCCCAGGTGGCCGTACCACTCCACTAATCGAGCTTTTGAAAGATCAGAGGAAGAATCAGCCTGAGGTCAATGCAGGGTTCTGTTTCTGTCTCTAATAAGCTCAGCATACAAGTTCTGTCAAGGCTCAGATTAGTTGCAGATCAGCATTTTGAAGCTATGGTTTGCTTGTTTGGCAACTCTGCCGGGTAATTCGGTCTTGTTTTGTCTGATGACAGACTCACTGCATAGTCACGAAGTTTCCGTGAAATGTTTAGACTTTCGGATTAAGATGGGAAGTTAAGAGAGATTTTGTTATCGTCAAGACATCGGTCTGTACGTTTCTAACGTGGAAACAGTGACAAGCACATACACACATACAGACTGACACAGAGGTCTAATCCCCTTTTTCTGTTTACTGATGCGTTTGCTTGGTCGGCAGCATAGAGATTACCCACAGTCCCCATTTCCTGTTTTTGTTCCACCTCTAAAGCCATCCCTTTCTCTTCTGTCATTGTGTGTGTGTGTGTGTGTGCACGTTACTGTAGTAACTATCCAACAACTCTTGGAAATCCAGATTCACAGTGTTTTCAGACCTTTTTGTTTTCTGGCCAGCTTCATTTGTGGTTTTTGTGTCTGTTCCGCCTGTGAAGGACTTTCATGATCCCTTATTATGAGAACCATGAGCACTGGATTGGTAACACAGACTGTGACTCCATTTGAAACCAAAGATGGGATTTAACAAGTAGTAGGGCTGATAACTCCCCAGAAGATAGTGTGGTCAGATGCTGATGGTAAGAATGTGTGGGAACTGTATTTTTGGCTTTTTGATTTTCCCATTTTAAGACTGACAGGGACCGCAGTCAAACATGTCCAAGACACAGATCACAGAGTGTCCAGCCAGGCCATGTGGAGATGACTGAGGTTTTCACTCCTTCACTATATTCTCTTACAGCCATTTAAATGGTGTTTAGTTAAAGATAACTAAGAAATAAGATAGATCTGACTGGGATCGACTATCTAAACTAACTGCACATGGGTTTAACAGGAAGTCAAAAGTTTTATTTTGGAGAGAGGATCTGTGAAACCCGAGGAACAGAAAGTGAAAGTTAGACAAGACTCCAATATTACAAAGAGCAGCTGAAAGTCAGTGCCTGGATCTTCTCAGAGTTAACCTGCTGTCATCACACAGGAGGTCTGTAGCCTGAGGAGTCCTGTCTTACTCCAACAAAAGCAACAATCATGCACCTTGACTGAGTGATTTGTTCCCTAACTTACCAACATGAACAGCTGGTACTCCCTCTCCCACCTGTGAATTTGTGTGTGTGTGTGTCTGTGTGAACAAATTATTAGGCTTGTGTTGTCTTTTTTTCTTGTCCCCTGCAGAGAAAGTGAGGGAAGCCTCCTCTTTCCCACCAGTAAATAATTGGTGCATTGCACCTTTATTGTCTTCTCACTGCTGTGGTTCATTCACCCTGAACCCACTGGGTGACTTTAGAAACCTGACAAGGTTTAGTCAGCACACAAACACACACACATACACTTACTTCTCCAGACACACACGTTCACGTATTCATTATTCCCCTTGTCCAACTGTTTGTCTCTTTGCTTTCAGACTTGCAGAAGTTTACACACTGTCCGTCCTACACACTGTTAGCACAGGTTCATATGAATAGAAGGTGTTCGTCAGGTTACTTTAACATTTTCTATGGTTATTAAACAAATTGATTCGCCCTGTATTCTTGTATCACTGCACCTTTTTGTTTCTTGAGATAAACTTGCCATCATCTGTCCACATCTTTGCTCTGTCCCCTTGTGTCTTCTTACACGTTGCTCTCACTGTAATGTCTTTGTTGGCTGGTTTACGTTGGCTCTGTCATCTCTGACTGGCTCCCCTGTGATCCAGTGGTCAGTGGTCCGGCTCTGACTGCCTGCTATATTTTACAGATTCCCCTCCTGTAAAGAAAAAAAAAAACACTCTTTGATGTACTGAATTCCTGTGAGCTGTGTATTAGAGTGGTTTGTGTGTGTGCGTGTGTTGAAGTCTGTGTCCATGCGCGTGTGAGTGTGTTGCAGCCTGGATGCCAGATTGGGCCTAGAGTTATGCGATGAAGGGGAGAGATTACAACGAATGACAAAGCCCCATTCAGCCTTGAGAGGACTCTTAGGGAACAGTCTCTCAATGCTTTTTTAATTAAAGCGACTTGAGAGTGTACACACACACACACACACACGGACTTACACATACACGTCTTTCTTTCTCAGGTTTGTTGCAGTTGCCTATCCATTACATATTACTGTTTTTGATTTGCTTCTTAGCTTTGCTTAACATCCTCTGCTCAGCAGCAGTGTGGGTGTGTTGGTCTTCACTGCTTATTACCGTGTAATCAGTGTGTGTTTGTAGTCGTGCGTGGACATCTGCAGTGCTGTGTGTGACCGAATGCTGCCCAGTATCAGAGGGTATCTCTGTTTGTGTGTGTCAGCGTCATATTGCTGGGCTTAGGGCGGCGCCATCCCAACACTAGCACTCATTACATCACCTCCACACACACACACACACACACACACATGTGTACACACACAGGGGCATATAGAGCCCCTGCAACTACCTGCTTTGTCCAGCACTGGCTGTCTTTGGCTGGCTGTTTGGGCGGTGAGGTCATTGTGCGCAATCCCTAGGATGCCGCGTGTGTGTCCGTGTGTGTCCGTGTGTGTTGTCATTGTTTTCTACATGTGTCTGCAAAGAATACTTTTTACTGTGTCATAAATGCAGACCTTGTAAATCTGTTTGTTATGGATCCCATTGTTTGCTCAATTTTCTCTGTCTATGTGTGTGTGTGTGTGTGTGTATGTGTGTGGGGGGCTGCCACATCACAAAACACAGTCAGGGTGTGTAGATTTACAGACTATAGTGCAGATTATAGACCTAGCAAAGTGACTGTGGAGCGAACGTCTTATTACACAGAGAGAACATTGTACACAGCCTGAGCTCTATTACAGGCCACAACTCAGGGCCACTTTAATACAGAGAGGGAGGAGTGTGAAAGTTTAATGCAACCCCGGCGAACACCATTCAGTACACGCACACACTCTCTTACACACACACACACACTCTTTGATGAGCGAGGTAATTTTACCTGGGTAAGCAGATACCTCCAAACCCTCATCCATCACCGCAGACCTGAAGCCACGCGGGTGAGGTAAACGTCTCTCAGGCAACGGCATTGTGAGGAGCATGTTGCCGTGGCAGCAGCACCGTGAGGCAACAATAGGGTCCGACTGTGATGTCGGAGTGAAACATTCATCGTCCTGCAGGTCACGTTTAACATACAGATTTACAGTAAAGTAGCAAACAGCAGAGTGAGAGGATGAAGATGGAGGTCACAACATCTGCACTCTAGGGAATAAGATTTTATTGATAGCTTAAATATTACTGATATTTTCCATACAATTTCGACATGCAAATTACACATATATAGACACTTACCTAGACTTGTAATCAAAATCAAAATCTTTTCCAAATGCATTGTTTATGGAATAAGAGCTAATGGGTCGTTTTAGAGGAAACGGAGTGTGTTTGATGTGGCGAGGACGCAGCTGGAAGACATCAGTGTGGGACTGAGGGAGTGGGAGTCTGTATACACAGGGATATTCAACTGATTTACCCTGAAGACTGTGTTTGTGTGTGCGTGGTTGTGTGTGCCTGTTACGTAACATGGTGTAATAGATACACCTGTTGAGCAGTGTTTACCTGATCCAGCTGTGTGTTTCTTCTTTCTCAGTTTTTTTCCTGTAAAGAGAAGAATAGACCAGATGATGACAAAGCAGCTCAGGAATCCAGTCAGTCTTGAGTCAAGTGACATTTGGAACCATATATGTTCTTACACCTAGAGTCCGAGCAAGACAGTGTCCTTTTATCTAATGTTTGTCTCTGACTTAAGCTCTAATTCGACATTGTGACTGATCATCCAGCTGACCTTCTACAGCCTCGCACATTTTCTCTAGCAGGCTGCAGAGTCTCCGTAGTCTCCAGACCTCCATTAGACTTGTAGATGTCTACGAAGTAAACACCCACAGAAAAGCAGTAACTATGATGCAACTAAAAACTATTTTCAATTTTGATTCATCTGCCAATTATTTTCTTGATCAACTGATTAATTGTTAAGAACATGAAACGGCAAAAAGTAGTAAAAAAAAAAAAAAAAAATGTCATCCCAGGTACCCAGAGTCCAAGACAGTATGTTTCCTGTTTTGTGGAACTAACAGTCCAATACCCAGATATGCTGGATTATTAGCAAATCACATTTGAGAGGCTGGAAGCAGCAGAAGTTGAGCATTTTTACTTGATTATCTCAATTGTTGCCTAATGTTGATCAACTAATCACTGCAGCTCTTAAAGTGATAACAGCTGAGGGTTTGAACCCTGAACTGAACACATGCTCCACAGCTGTTTTCGTTAAGTCTGTCAACTTCTGTCTATAATATGGCCTTCTACTGTTATTTAGCGAATCTAATTTGGATAAAACTAACCAGGGGGGACAGATAACACACACCGACATTCAGACTAGTGTGAACTTAAAGTTTTTCCTTTTCCCAAGTACTCAGCGGAAAATATGCTGGAGTCAACAAAACGTTTTGAACACACACAGTCAAACTGCAACTGAACACTGCAGTTGTGTAACGCAATACTTTCCTTGCCTGTAGATGGCGCATGTGAGCATTTTTAGATGTGCGTCTCCTTTTCTTGCCAGAAGGTGCTGCAGGCTGAACTGAATCAAAACTGCATCTCTGCAGCTGGATGTTATTGACTGAGCATGCTAATAAATACTTTGCATCAGTGCCTCTTTGTGCCCTCAGGGTTTTATTTATTGTGATAGCAGAGTCTTGCCACAAGATGGGAGTGCTTGGCTGATGTTGGCAGATTTACTGCATGTGAGGATTTATGCGAACAGCCTTGCACCAAGGCTAATAGATCTCATCAAGGTCATATAGGTCAATCAATAACAACTGCTTCTACTTTACATCTGGAACAGTTTTAAACAGATGTTCAAATTCGGACCACTAATCCTCCTTAGTCTCTGTCTCACACATACACACACATACACACTCACACACACCAATAAAGTGCACACAGAGACATTTAAAAAGGTAGATTCCCCGATCCTTTCTTGCGTCTCAGACTCTCGGGTGATGGTCACCCTGACAACCACTTTCCCTGACAACGGCATTCCTCTACATTGATGTCTTCTGATGTACTCATGTGCACATACACTCACACGCAGACTCTTTGAGTCCTTTTGAGTTCTCTGCAGCTGTCAAAACCTAAAATGTCTCTCGACAATGACACGCACTTTGATCACACTCATATTTAAATGTATCTAGGGCATGGTTGGCACAGTACATTGCAGCTCATAGGTGAAGGCTGGGTACAGAGCGCTCAACACACACAGATACTCACATACCATCTAAGTGCACTCTATGTCAGATGAGATAGTGGGCTCGGAGTACTCTACCAGCACAAATGTACTGGGTGTGGTTCTGTTGGGGCTGCGTTAAGAGGCAGCATCTCTCTCTGAGCAGTTTATTGCAGATCGTTTTACACTTGGCTTAAGTGACATCATACTCTCACATCTTCCTCTGTCTCTCACATGGATGCATTTATACACATACTGTAGCTGTGTGCCATTCATATTCATATTTGGAAAGTCCCAGTAACTTCTCCTGCTCTGAAGGAACCAAATCAATTTTCTTTTATAGCAAAAATGACGGGGGATTATAAATTCTTTGTCCAGCACCCTAGCAGCCCTCCCCTTCCCCCACAGTCAGTAAATCTGCTCTTTATTCCAGTGTTTTTTTATCTTCCAGCAGTTCTGTACGCATCAGAGTGGTGGGAAGAAACATGATCAGGGTGACCATGATGAGGAGTGCATGGTTTCATTTCTTGCCCCTCATCATCACTCTGCTTTTCCTCGTCCATTTTGTTCCAATATAGAATCTCAGTTTCACATGATAAGGATTTATATTGTCTCTTCTCCTCCATTTGTCTCCCTCTGTCCCTCCTTCTGGACGCCTGCTATCGATCCCCAAGCTCCTGGAATGGTGTCACTGACACTGAGTGATGGAAAAGGTCTTGATGTCATCAATGTGGGACATCCCCTGCTAAGTCACCGTGGTATTCAGGGGCTGTTCAACAATGTACATTTTTAGGAATCTGGGGTATGTGGGAGGCAAAAGAGGGAAACAGAGCATAAAGAACAAGATGATGAGTTATAGTAAATATTCAGGGTGGTTTTGCTGCAGTGTTGCCTTCTCTGCTTAGTTTGCTGACTATTGGCTCACTTTGCTGTGATATTCCAATACGTGATGTTACCTCTCTGGAGTTTTGCCTGTATTTCTGTTTCTGTAACATCTGGCTCAGCATCTGTATTCCCATAGCCATAGCTGGAATGTTCTAATCTCAAAACAAGCTTTGATCTGTCTGACCAGTCGACTGGCATATACCCTGCTCTTTATAGTTTTTATCTGTATGTGTGCGATCATACTCGTGTGTGTGTGTGTGTGTGGTGAGGAGTTTCAAAAGGTGGCAGATAGCAGATCTGCACCAGTAAAGATCAGTTGAATTATTGAGCAACCCCCTCGCTGTTTGTAGTTTCTACTCTAACATGTATCTCAGTGCTTATTCCTGCGCGTAGACAGCATCGATATATACTGCTCTCTTCCCATCAGCAGCTGTCAGTGCCGTGTGTTTGTGTCTGTGTGTGTACTTGTAACAGAGGAATCTGTGTTGTCTCCAGCATCACATTGTGTTGACAGGATCTGTCATCTGTACCCAGAACGATTTGCACTAAAGATATCTGCTCAGTCAGGGAGGATATCAGGAGAGATGCACAGCTGAAGTGTGCCATTAACCACTGGAGAATGATGTGTGTGAATCAGTTGATTAGCTATATGTCGATGAAGATATGTGTTCTTACCCCTCTCTCCACTGAAAATGCTCAGCTGTGTGAATGCTCAGCCTGGGAGCACCGTGATCACAGAAGCAGAGAGTGGGAGGGGCACTTGCACACACAAGGACACACATACATGCATACGCACACTTGGTAGTGAGCTTGTCAGTGCCGGATGCTGCCGTTGCTCCAGCAGCTGGAGGTACATGATTAGAAGTGTGTCAGCTCGGAGAATAGGACTGATTGGAGTGTTTGTGTTGCATTTTTGTGCTCTGGATCCACACGTGTGTGTGTATGTTAGCATTTCAGCTGGAGTGTATTTTGTTTCATAGGAATGGTGTCAGTGGGTCTCTAGTGCTCCTACACTATACCAAGGTGTGTATGTGTGTCAGCAGGACTGAATCAGCAAGAATGATTTGACCACAGGGATTCAGGAATGCACTATTGAATTTCACACAGGGTGGGATTTCAAGCTGGACAGCACAGGACTTGGGGAAGATCTTCTGAGAAGGAATACAGATGTAATGTTACAGGACGATAAGATGATAGACCCCCTTTAGGGGGCTGCAGGACTGCCCCATAATGGGGAACAGCATCCAGAAGAAGAAGAAGGTAGAAGCAGAGACAAGCTACTCTGCGCCTTCGTCCCCGAGCCCTGCCCGGGAAAAACCAAAAGGCTTCTGGCTGTTTGGACGCGCAGACAAAGTGAGAACAGGTAAGAGGAGCACAGGACGTGTGGAGGGGATGTGCTGAGTGTGTGTTGTCAGAAATGCTCATTTTAAAATCCTGACTGCCTGTTCAAGGAGGAGAGCTTTTCTCTTGCTTGTAAAATCTGAGTTGTTTTGAATGCGAGTAGTTAGTGATTCCATTGTGTCTTGACTTGTGTGTGTGTGAGTGTGTGAAAGTGTGGCCATGTGCATGTAAATGAGTTCCTACAGTAAGCTTTTTAGGCGCAAGGTGACAATATTCCAATGCTGACTTTACCTTAGTCAGCTTCAAGGCTTCCTGTGTATTGCACAAGTGAGCAGAACAGGGTTGTGTGTGGGAAAGTGTGTGTTTTTTTTTTTTTTGCCTTCTTGCTGCTCTGCTGTTTTTTTTTCCTCCTGCTGACAGATGAGCACAGTCACAGAGGATTTAATTGAAGACAGAGTCTGAATTCGCCCCCGGACCCTCCCTCCACCTTAATGCCACAGTGTGTGTGTATCTGTTTGTGTGTTTTTGAGGGGGGGGGGGTTATTTTATGCCTCTGCTGTTATTGCCCTGCCACTATACCTGCAGTGGGAAACAGAGCTTAGCCAGGCCCACAGTGATCATTGTCTCCATTAACTGTCCCTGAAGCAACAAAAAAACACCTGAATAACAGGTTTAACAGAAGCTCACAGTGACACAGGCAGATTGTCAGCTCATGTTCTGCCGCTGAGATTTTGTCTCTCACTGAGGCTTGCAGAAGATGTTTTCTTTTTTCCGAGGTGTTGTTTTCACTTTCATGTGCTCCGCCGGCACCCAGGCCTACTTTAAACTTTTTGTTATTGTGCATCTTAGAGAAATCTGACGTCAAATCTTTTTTTTTCCACTGACAAAATATTTTCAGCTCTTGACTTCAAACACCGGCGGAATCAATGTGGCCAAGTTTTGATGCATATAAACATGTCCACATTTGCTGCAGAATGGATGTGTGAAGACTTCTGATGAACAGATGTTGTTAGAGCAGTTTTGTCCACAGCGAACCTGCCACACGTGTTTGTTGTTTCTTTCATTAGACGGCTGTCATGGTTACACGGCCATTAGTTGGAGCTGGTGCATTAGAATATATTAACACATTTTCCTGATTGTGTCATTAGACAACATGAAATATGACCAACAGCAAACAGGCATAACACTCAGGCTGAGATGAATCAATAAGTGAAGACTTCCACTTGTGGGTGTGTCTTCTGAGGAAGTTGGACTCAGAGGAGAGAAATGTGTTGATGGTTCAGTTAAACTTTAACCCAACATGGCCGAAATTGTTTCTTGATGCTGCTTGTTGCTATGGAAACAGCTGACCCCATCCACCAAAACCTGCATGTTAATGGTGTGGTGGTCGTCAGTAGTCAGTAACTGGACAGTTTTAAGGAACTACTTTTATGACAACATCAGGATGGCATTTGTGCGTTGGTGTGTGTGTGTGTGTCTACATGAAAGACAGACTTTGCTCAAAGTAGATAATGACTGTGTGTGCATACAAACACATCTTGATTTGATTTCTCTCTGGTGGTTGATGTGTGTGTGTGTGTGTGTGTGTGTGTGTGTGTGTGATCGTCGTCTTCAGTTCTTCTGTATTCACCCCCCTCATTCATGGGGAGTTTATTCAAAAACCTGGGGTGTGAATGCATTCCTACATTCCTGCCCATTTTCTTACGCATGGACAACCACCCAGCGCACAAACACACATCTTCTCAGAGCAGGTCCAAATGAGCTTCAATTCCTTCTTTCTTTCTTTTTTTTTTTTTTTAATGATTATAACTGCTTCTTTCTGCACACTATCCTAAAGCAGGGCTAAACTGAGCCAGAGAGTGGGAGAGAGTTTTTTGCATACATATTCTGGTTGCTGTCATGTCGCTACAACACTCCTTGGCTTTATTTATATACCAGTAAACCACAACTGATGGATTAAATTCACAGGCAGCTCATGGTCTGTGTGCTGCAGTAGCACATGCAGCATGCAGGAGATGAGCTCAGTGAACAGAACCTTACTATGTGCTCCTGAAATGTGTGTCATATCAGTGGTTTTTGGCCACAGTCCAAACAAGGAAAAACCTTCCATGACACCTCAGGGGTTGTTGATGTTGATGCACTTCAACACTTCACAGACTGGGAAACGACTGGATGTCACACATGCACTGCACTGCTTTGCCTGTGTTATTTTCAAGGTCAAAAGAGAGTGTGTTTTATTCTGCATCTCATGCTTCCCACTGGCTCTTGCTTCGTCACTGAACACCTCATCCTCAGTTTATGGGAGGATATCATCATTGTGATACCGAAACAGATGCTGACTAAATGTTTTTTTATTAGTGGCTGCAAAGATAAATAAGATGCTGTCATTGACTTTTAATGAAAACTTTGTTTCATCTGACAGTAATTCACACCTCACCTATTTAATGTCTGAAAAACATTTGTCTGCACACAAACTATTAGCCGACACAATATGCTGGGTGGAGCTGAGATGTTACCAGTTGAGCTCGAGGGTCACAAAGATGCCTATTCATCTGGTGATGCGAGCACTGAGCAGCTACAGTGGACAAGATTAGCTCACTATGAACTCACTATTCTGCATCCACAGGTGGTCAGAGTGATGCAGGAGTCAGACACACACTCACACACACAGACCCGCTTTTGATGTTTTATAAAATCATGCGATGCAGCTGATGGGTCTCCAGATGTTTCATATTACATTCTCATAACTGTCCACTCTGCAGGGAGAGCCTCAGCTGGCTTTTATCACTGGATAGTCTGACTCAGTGTGTTTGAGCATTAAAATAAGACGTCAGACTGATCCATCTAATAAACCAATATTACTACAAACCAGAAATATCAGGATATATTGTTGAAATCACACCCTCCTTCCTTTGGCTTTCCTCCACATCCCAGTCCTCTGCACTCCACTGCGCTTCCTGCCCTCCATCTCCCCGACCTTGGGATTGTTCGCTTGTTATTTATCTTCAACATTCCAAAGGTGTGACATTTACATTTGGACACGGGGACGTTTACGATTTTTAGCCTTTGACTGTGAGAAATGGAAAAATGGGCAGTGACGGATTGAGAGGTGAAGAAAAATGAGAACTGATGTCAGCATTAGGGAGACAGAAACAGAAAGAAGGTGACTTTAGCTGAGCGAGTATAATGAGAAGAGAAGACAAAGACGTGAACATGTTGTGTAGGGATGTGTATAATTCGAGAACAAGGCAGCCGCAGGATTTTTCTGCCATTTTCATTCCAGCTGTCTTGTGCAGGGTGTGATATTCTATATTCCATTATCCTGCCGGGTATGGCTCGCCTAAGCCTTTTGATTTCTGTAAGCGGGGCTAAGACGCTCTCTTCTTGGTCCTCCTTTGAAGATCCCATTTACTGTGTGCCACTGTCAAAGTCACGGGCTCCCCACAGACAGCTTAGGCAACACACAGTCGGATAAAAGGAAGATGAGTCTTCGTCTCCGTTATCTATCTCCTCCTACGCCTCGCCCCATCTTGTCTTCCAGCCCTGATCTTGTATGTTCTGCTGCTGTCTCCCTGTGCATCTCGCTGCTCTTCTCAGCTTTCTATTCAGCCGAGGAAGACCTACAAACATCAACCTCCATTCCACCTTTTGTCGCTTTTCTGCTCTTTGTGGAGGTGTATTTTCGAGTGTTTATCCAACCTCTGCGTTTCCCTTGTTGCCCTTTCTTCTTCATCAACAACTTACTGCGTAAAAACCCTGTTTCTGTGTAAAGCCAGTGAAAAGCCATGTCAGTCATCACCCCACGCCTCCTTCCTGTGACATTAGGTTCGTTAAGACCCCAAGGGCAGTAGAGCTTGTTTTGCTTCTGCCTCTTTAATTGTCATTGTCAGTTTTTCACCAGGTTCTGGCCCGTTGCACCAATCTGTCACCAGAGTGTCTTTTTGGAGGTGAAGGGAGATCATTTCCTTCTTCCTCTGCCCTGTCCTTTATGCTCTTTAGCAGCAGGAACTTTTGTTTTCTCCTTTTTAAATGAAAGGATGGTTTTGGCTGCATGCAATTGTGGTTAGTCTGCATACTCTTGTCCTAAATGTAGCATGGGAAATTTTTAGTCATTGGATGGCATGTCTTTTAAGAGTGCTTTCAAGTTGGGATCATTCCTTCTAAATGAGCCACAGCCAGTAAGCAAATCTCATGCATGCGAGAAGAAAGTCTGTGTGTGTAAGTTTGCAATTTTATGACTTGACCCAAATTTAACTTAAAAAGCTGCCACTTGGAAGGAAATCCTGTTTTCCTGTGTTTTCTCAGCAGCAGTGTTGGGTCCATTTGTAGATGTGAAATGATTTCTACCTGAGTGCTATAATCCATTAAACACACCATTACAGTCGTTTTCCATTATAACACTTTGCTTAATCAAAGCTGCACGTGTCAGCAATTTGGCTCAAACAATGGATCAGAATTAGACTGTGTCTAATGTGAAAGTAGTCAGGCATTTTTTTCATTGATGTACATATGTAATGATATATAATCACATAACTAGATACAAAACATCAAATCAAGTTACACAGGGTTGAATGTGTAACAATTCTCTCTAACATTGGCTGTTTTTTTAGAGGATAATAAGTCAGTTGTAACATGTGTTCTGTTTCTATTTCATTTCATTTGTTCAGTTGAGACAAGAGCTGGGACATCGGGGCGGAGGCACTGATCTTGCAAGGTTGGTTTTCGGCCAAGAGACGCTGGGTGAAAGGCAGAGAGCCTCCATTCTCCCTGTAACAAGTTACAAGTCATTTAATTAACCATCATAATTACTCCGAAGCTGTTTAATGAAGGTAGAATGTATAGTTAAGGTAAAAATCCTGCATAGCTCCTCTTTAAATAAAAGGGTATGTTTCAATATCAATTCAACATGTAAATGAGGTAACAGCAAAGCAATGTCTTTCTTTTACAGTTGCGTCATTGCACTTTGTGTTTGTGTAACATTCATTTCGGCGTAACATCACCACACACACTGGTTCGGACCATGTCTAAACAATGCTGCTGCTCGGATCTCCTGCAGCTTGATTGCATCAGAGGCTGAATCGCTGTCCTCAGTATAAAAGGGCTCAGTGTTTGGATTGCCCTGTAATGGGGCTAAGTCCAGTGGCTTCCTGCATCACCACCTAAATTGAATTAAAGCATCAGGCACTCACATACACACATGCACGCACACACACACACACACACACACACACACACACACACACAGACCTGTGTGTGACCCTGTTTTTCAAAGGTAATTATTTCAACTTCTGGCATGACTTAGCTTTGATGGTTATCATTATGACATGAGAACAAACTGGCTGTTTCTTACTTATGTTATGCTTCATCACCGTGTCCAATCTGTAATTTAAAACTTGTGACAGTCTTGGCTAAGCAGCTGAAGAAGAAAGTGAAATCAAACCTGAGGGGAACCAAACTTCACTGAAATCAGCTTTTTCTTCAATATGAGGGGTTTCTACGTTTCTCCTGGCTCTGATAGAAATAAATGTGGTTTGGTGAGCAGTTCTAATCACTTTCTGGTGTATTCTCTGTCTGAGGTTAGAAAGTCAGGGCCAAAACCAATATCTTTGAATGAACTTGGCCATATAATCAGAAATTACTACCACGACTTGACCGGTATCAGAACAAAATAACAGTTATTATGATTAAAACAGTCTTTGGTATTGCCCCTTAATGTGCTTTTATCAACACGCAAAAGCCTAAGAATCAATATTTTTGATCTAACGCTGAAATCCTCACCATGGGTCCCACGTTTCATCTCCGAAATTCTGTCAGGTATGCCAGCAGCTTTTGTAGCAGAATATTTCAGTGAAGCTTTTATCTAGGCTTTCTAGGTCACACACATTTTGATTTCTCTGAAATCATTTCCAACATCTGAAATAACAGCTGTGGTCAGAGAGGAAATGTGGACTCAAATAAGGGTCAATGGGACTGATAATGAAATCTCAAGCTCTGTTGTGTATCAGTCACCCTTTGTAAACTTGGGGGAAAACTCTGCTAATTGTAAATGTGTAGCGTCTGTCACTGTGTAGACCGTACAAGCTCATAAATGCGCCGCAGGGGACAAACGATACAAACGAAATTGATTTGATTTTTGCATTATTGCAATTTTCTACAGTTATCAAATGATCATAAAGTCATATCTTGTCTGAGGACCTCTGTGTAACCTCACTATTTATTTACATTGTGCAGAAAGCAGATCTGTTTACTGTGAATTTTTACATGTTGCAACTGAAATCACTATATTTCTGAATATCTTTTTGAATCATTATTTGATCAGTACTTTGGGTCCTATAGAAACTCCTGTATATGAGACAACACTCACCCTAAACTTCTGCTTTGCCTGAGGTCTCATAGTATTTACCTGTGTTGCATCTTAGCTCTTTCTTTTGGAAATGGTCCCAGGCAAATAAATCTAATGAAATTTACTTAGTCAGTGAGTTTAATACTTTGCCAGCCAGACAATCATTTAAGTCAACAAGCATAATTATGTAATTTCACTGGTGTCAGGAGACCTTAGACTCATGTTGGTGAGGAGGTTACACCGGGGGAGCTTAGGATCTGTGCCCAGCAGATGGTGCGGAGCTGGTGCCAGCCTCACTCTCTTTTTGTACTCAACGTCTGGCGTCACGTTTACTCAAACACGCTGTCGTCTTTTCACGCGGATTTGCAATTGTTTGCAAACTAATTCAGTCAAAATGATTTCGTCCTGTTTATGGAGGAGAAGCTTAGCTCGTTGGCCGTGCATAATGGGATTTCACTGAGGAAGAGTGATGAGGAAGAGTGTGTTTATGCGACACTAATGAAGCCACACAATTGGCAGAATGAGTTGTTGTTTTCTGTGGGCAGGAGGCGCGTGCACGACCTGACGCGCACACTCCCACAACACTCGCTCACTTTCACTCACTTACACACATTGTAGCACTTATATTGCATACTTTCACTGCCTGTGCATTTACGTATGTGTGCGTGTGTGTGTGGTACATGTGTATTGAAAACAGCCTACATCTGTTTAAGCCTAATGTGTCTGGCGTGATTTGGATGACACACAGTCAAATGAACTGAAGGCTGTCAGACTCCTCACTCGTATCTCACAGCTCAGTGTGCGGGATGTAAGCAGATGTTTGGTGTTTTTTGTTTTTTGTTTTTTTCATCTGAACTTTGCTCCCTCTCTTCTCATCAGCTCACTTGATGATGACGATGATGATGAAAACCATCAACATTTCTGTGGCAAGAGAGTGAGCGCTTCATCCTGAATACACACTTTGCATTGTTAAACGGTTTCTATATCAATTCCTCTGTGTAGCAGCAGTTGGTGACTGAATCACATGCAATTAATCCATTATAGTGGACAAAGTCCATGTACAGAACAGAACAAGGGACGATTGTATCACAGAAAAGTCAATGTCTGGAAATCTGTACAATGTCTTTAACTTCCAGTGGAGGATGGGCATATACAATGGTGTAAGTGACATTTGAGTTACAAGGACGGTCAAATGCAGACATACATTCTGATCCTCTAATGAGACCAGACTGTGACATTTTGATTTTGTGTCATTATTGCAATTTCACAAAAGGTCAAGGAGGTTAGGAGTCTTTACAGCCGTTAACCGTGAAAGAATTTTCTTTTTTTCCCATGAAATAAATGTCATAATTTTATGGTGATAATTCAGGCCTCATGGATCGTCCTCTGTGACAGTGCAGCGATACACTATCCTGTGGTTTGTCATGTAGCCAGTTGATATCTTGTGGCATTGTACCACAAGGTTTTTGATTACAGCACAGATTAGTAAATCCATGAATGATTTGTACAGAAAATTCAAGTTATTCATGGGATGAGTTGGTGACTGTTGTTAAACAAGGTCTTTGGCAACGGCTGGGTTTACAGGACAATAGGTTATCATTCTCCCTCTGAGCAGCTCTACGTCCACAGGGCAGACTGGAGGCAACAGTGACTCACTATCAGAAAGCAACAAGACAGGCCAGGGCTAGCTGGTTAGCATGCTAACTACAGCAGAAAAGAAAGAAAAACTGTGGTGGAGATAGACTTTCACTTTTGTGTTGCTATTCATGGCTCCTGGCGAGTAAATGAATAAAGATTGATGCTGGGCTTTTATTCTTGACTAATAGGTAAACAGCTCTTAAAGCTAATAGGCCTACTGGCTACCATTAGCAAAACTTAAAAAAGGTTCCTTTAATGCAAAAATGTTCTCCATTTCCTGTCTCTAATGGTAATGCTCAGTGAAGCTAAAAGGCCACTGGCTCTTGCATCCACTCATTTATCTTTTAGCAGGAAAGTGAAAATGTTAAATTACCTACTTTTATGGTATTAGCCCATAATACAACACTTAATAAGAAATATAAGACAGCGTGTCTTATATAGTATGTCTAATGTGCAAGTTTGCTTCAGTTGAAACTGATAAAGGTCCAACAAAGGGTTCAGACTTGAGGGGATCAATCCTGTCCTGTCCGGTCCTGTCCTGTCCGGTCTTGTCATGTCCTGCTCGGAGATGAGTCTGTGCGGAAGCTGTAGGTTTCTCATTAACTCATCAGTCATACTGAATGAGACCATTCACCATTAGGGAGACATGGCCTCAAATACTCTGCAGAACCTGTGCTCTCTTTCTATTTTCAGATGTCACCTGTTGCCATGTATCTGCATTATATATTTAAGTCGTGTATTCCTCTTGCTCAAGTTACTGCAAACAGGAACACACACTAAATAAGTTAAGACCTTTTCTGTCAGCATGCTGTGCACTTACTCTGTCTGCTCTCAGGGTGGTATCCTCTGGAGGCTTTTGCATCTCTCTGTACCCTCTAATTTTCCCAGGTCACCCAGGAGACTCCTATACTCGCCCCCACACACCAGTTGGCAGCAAATAGATTTATTATCTCATATACGAATGTGTTGAACAGTAGGTCAACTGTGTGTCTGCTGTGAGGCATCCATATCTGGATCTGTGTTTATAGAGCTTTCAATTTGGCTCTCAAAAAAAAAGCTTTTAAGTTGGAACGACAAGCTGCAAAAACAGCTCATCCTCCTTCAGGAAAAATACCCACAATCCCCTTATCAGGATGAAAAAGAGAGAGACGGGGGGAGAGAGTGAGAGAGGAATAATTACAAACACAGTGACTGATGCTATTTTTAAGCACAGTGGGTGCTGTAGCAGCTAAGTTTAGCTGTGTGTGTGTGTGTGTGTGTGTGTGTGTGTGTGTGTGCCATTGCAGAGGGTCCTGAAGTGCAGCCAGTCATTTCAGCTCAGGTTTACATCCTGCCTCAGGTCAGGATTAAAGAGGTGCAGCAAAATACAGGAAGAAGTGAGACAGCAGAGCTAGGTTACAATATGAGCCATCAGGGAACCATGTTTGCTGGTTCAGTTCAGATTACAGCTGAATACAGTCATGCCTAAATAGTAGTGTCAGCTGAACTACGTGTAAATAAACCTGGTATCGAGCAGTGGTTTGCTAAGTGGCTTGCTGCCTTGCACAAGGGCGCCGCATAACCTGTAATCAGTAGTAGTGTCACTTACTGTACTCTGTGATTTATGTCCTCCTCCTTGCCCCGGACCTTCCCCTCCTCCTTCTCCTATTTCCTCTGCCCTTCTCCTTCACTCACCTTCCTCATCTCTGCTGTCATCTCCCTGCCTTCTCCACAGTCCTCTAGTACAGGTTCTACATTTTGTATGTTTCATATTTCATGCTCCCTGCTCAGCTATCAGCTCTCATGGGATAAAAACTGCAAAGAAAGAGCCTGATCTCATGGTTAATATTTACCTGTGTGCAGGCCACCTGAACAGACTGTGAGATATTATCCTAACAAGATCCACAAAACATGGAATACTCCACTAGATGTGTACATATAAGGGGGGTGGAGGTTCATCTGCTCCTCTCTGGCCCTGGTTAATACTACACCACTCAATGTAGGGATACTCATAACTCAAGTCCACCACAGGGGCCATAGAATACAAATCAGGGGAGCAGCAATGAGCTGAATAATGACTCCTGTGTTTGTGTGTGTGTTGGGGGTTATAGCTGGTCACATTTTAACCCTGTCTTCCTGTACTCTGGCAGTTTCATTACATCTGGATTAGACCAATATTGCAGCAAATCATAGTGGTCAGTGGACAAATACACTACTGACATCACTAAAGATGTGGCAGTGTGAACCCACCTCAGTGAGTAAGGCTGGTGATGACAAATATTTAATAGAGCAAACAATGCTTCTTCTGATACCTCCAATCTCTGTAGCCATACTCCTCATGTGTATTTATTATAACTTATTACTTGCAGTGTGACATGCTCCTATGGGTGCTACATTTATTTTGATTGAGTTCCACATACACTGGCTTGCTGGTGTACGTATCCCCCAGTGAAAATATTCCCCTAAAAATGCATTATGTACTCCTGCTTGAGTCACATCTCCTAATAACTACAGTGTGGAGTTGTTATAAGGAATTAATGAGCCTTGGGAAAGTATATGTTCATATTAGAAACTTCCATGCTCAGATTTTAATATATATTTTCATTTCTATTTATAATTGTTCATTTATTTTTGACTTCATTGTCCTGTCCCTGTCTCCCCTTGTGCTTTCATTTCTTTTTCTAGTGAACCCAGCATGTACTCACTGAACCACACAGCCATTGATACGCACACACGGTGGCCGTTTTCAAGTGCAGCTGGCCGTGAAGTGGAAACCCTGTAACTTCTTATGGTCCAGTGGCATCTATGCTCACCCAGTACTGATGTTGAGGTTATGAAAAAAGCCAGAACAGCTCTCTCTCTCTCTCTCTCTCTTTCTCTCTCTCTCTCCCCCTCTCTCTCTCCCTCTCTCTGATGAAATCTTTCCTCCTATGTACAGCAAATGAGAGGGTGAGCTGAGGACATGAGATGAGCTAATACTCACCGTGTGGTCACAGTATTACATTTTCCAATAAGTGTGTTTGCATATTAGTGTCATGGTTTAGGCTTGGTCAGTCCACAGGGAGTCATATTTTACATTTAGCTGCTCTCTGTCCAGCACCAGTACAAACAGGCCCTGTCGATTCTCTTCACTAAACCCCCTTATTAGATGACCTGCTGTTTTTGCAGTCTCATACTTGCAGGAACGAGAGTCAAATTTGATGCAGCACTCTCTAGTGGAGCAAGAAGTCATATGGGTGTGCACGAGGAAAAGCAGATCAGCTTCTCGATGTGACCTCCCCTCAGTGAGATGAGGTCTGTCTTTGTCTTGACTGAAAACACTGATATATAATCATCTTTTATTAAAGACTTCACTTGCATCTCACGAGTGACTCACTAATGTCAAGTGATTTTTCCCCCAGATTTCCTTCTGTTAATATGGTGTGGTGGGTCACTGCAACTGGACCTTGTTAAACTTCGTCGGAGGTGTCGGAGAAGCTCTAACAAGTGTTGCGTTTTTATTTTGAGATTTTTTTTTTTTATCTTGACCACACAGAGACTGAAGATAAGTTGGCCTCTGCTGCTCCGACTTTGAGTCCACTAACTTTATGAGAGGATGAAAAGGGTTTTCTGTGCTAATTCAGAAGAAACAACAAGAGTAAACACACTACTGCATCCAGTCTAATTGTAGTTGCACAACAGATTCCAGGCAGTCCACATCATCAGATGCAAATCAGTAAATGGCATGTCAGATGATTACAGTTATTTTGGTCTGTGACTTTAACTAATGAGCCGAATTCTTTTTGACCTTTGACATTATAAAAAGTGAGGGTGTGGGCTGTCTGAACTCTGATTGTTCTTCAACAGGCTGTTTGACGTGTTAACAAGTCCTTCTGTCTGGCTCTGTTGATTTACGATATTATCTTTGGAGTTGGACAAATTATCCCTGACAAAACCACGCTGCTTGATTTTAAATTGTGGAAATGAGGAATTGGCAGTTAAATATTTGTAGTTTTTCCCTTTTTGATGGTTAAAGTGTGAGTGTGGGAAATCTACATTAGCATGATTTTAGCATTTGTGACTTTCCTCTTTCGTTGTGCACTGTTAGTTTGCACATGCACTGGAATGGTGTGCTGTGTGGACTGAATCAAAGGCATCTGAAGCCCCTCTCTCCCCTCTGCTCTCTCCCCCAAGACCAGATGGTGTCTCTTTAGGCCGTCTAATGAATATTGATATGAGCGGTCTTGGTTGACAACAGGGGGGTACACATGCCGGGACAGAGACCCCCAAAATTGGCACTTTGAAAAGGTCTGCTTTGAGGGGACGGGGTGTGGAAGGATTTATTCTTGGAGAAAGGGAGTATTTGGCACTTAAAGAACCACATCACCATGACACAAAGCGGTTTTCTTATGCACATAAGCTCCCACATGTCCCATGTTGGTCAACTGTTTTGCAGAAATTAATATGGATTAGGAGATAATGAGTATGAATTAACCGCCTGGGTGATGTCATCCAGAGGATCCTTTAAGATCTGACTTGAAGTAAAAAGACTGATAGATGGAAGTGAGATGTGGTGATGGAGGGAGCACAAAAGTCAGGAGTGAGCGTGTGTTAGGTAAAGAGATGGACAGGTTAAGCTAGTGGCAGCATTAATCCTCTGGCTTGGCTCCCATGTCTAAAGCTGTTCTCCTGAAGGCCTCAGCTTATTCCAGCCCTGCTAACCCCGATCCTGAACCACAGCCAGCACCCCGGGCTGGTCAGGCTGACTCCTAGACACTGTGCTGGAGATTTCCTCACTGAAGAAGCTTAGCATCCCCACCTCAGTTTTCAAGTGCCAGGAGTCATGTGTTAGTGCAGTGTGAGTAAAAGTCATTGTGTTACCACTTTCCAGCTGGTCCTGGTGTATGGACCAGCTGTAGCCCCCTGCTGGTTTTTCCCATTGGGAATAAACATCCATTCAGAGGGCAAGTGGATAGAAGTGCTGATGCATCGTGGTGATAATCCTGAACACAGCACCAGTTGTATATTTGGCACAGAATCAGCCTTTTTAGCTTTTTTGTCTATTTTTTTTTCCTTCATGGCCGTGTTGTGTTTCATACACTCTGCAGTTTGTCAGGAAACATTAGTAGGCGCATAGAAACTCATCCACACACACAACACCATTAAAAATGATGAACTGAGGCTATGTCAGCTATTTATAACTCAAACTAGACCTCAGTGGCTATAAGGCTAAAGAGCAGACAGGAAGAGAAACGCAGAGCAGAGAGGAAAGAGAAAGAAGCAAAGGGAGAGAGATCAGCATAGACAGACGGGTGAGAGAGGGCGCCGGAGAAAGTGACGCGGCAATACAGGAGAGAGGAAGTATACAGTATTCTGAGATGGCTGTTTAGCTTTTCACCATGGGGACACAACCTCTACTGTCACATGCAGCCCCTGTAGCACTTAGATAACGAGAGGCAGACAGATGCGCGACGCTGAAGGCTTTCATTAGGGAAGCGACAATGACAAGTAGAACTTTATAACCCTAAAATATACAAGTGATTATGGTGTCGTTGTAGCTTTTTTTGTACTTGGAGATGGAGCGATGACAGTAAATACAAAGAGGGATGCCTCCAGTGCTGCAGCACTTTCATCATATTGGAAGTGGGAGAAGGCAATTTATTTAAAACAACCATGTTGTTTCATCAAAGCTGTTACACTATTATGTTCTGTTCACCTCTAAAAACTGGACATTTATCAGTCTCACAGTGAAGGACATTTACATCCCTGCATTTTTAATAAAGAGTGTTTGGTTAAGGTGGATTGGGGTTAATCCAGTAATTGTCAGGGTAGTATTTTACAAAATGATATGCTTTGAAATAGCATCCCCCTGCTGATGCAAACAGCACAAACACAAGCTAAACATGTGAAAACAAGTGGTTCCCACCGTGTAAATCTGAAGGTGATAAAACCGAATGAAAACACTGATTTTATCTGATCTTTATCTTCTGTGGATGTAAAACTTATCAATAAAAGGTTGGAAAATGGGGAGGGGGTGGTTCACAATGGTGGTGTGTGTGCATACACACTCACACGTGTTTGTCTATATTGAGAGACGTGGGGGTGGATGCTTCATGAAAGCCAAACTTTGACAGCCGTTTCGCTGGCGGGGGGGTTCCTTCATTTGACAATAGAGAGGGGAACGGCAATGGAGAGAGCCAGAGCGAGTGGCCAAGCGAAATAGAGGGAGAGAGAGCAGAGGGGGGAGGGAGGAGGGTATCAGACTCAGGGATAAGGCAGCTGGGACAGGCTGCTTTGGCTGGAAGCAGATCTTACTGTGCACTTGTCCTTCCCAAGTCACTCAGACACAGAGTGAAGCACAGAGTGAGACACGGAGAGCTCCTCACTCCTGACCATCCACGGTCACTCCCACACCTGCTTTCAAGCTCTCTTATCATTTTCCTGTTTTTGAAGTTCAGAGGATCTTCTGTGGGACTCATGCTGATCTTTTTTTTTCACAAGTGACAGAGGGAGGACTTGCTGGATTCTGCTTTGCTTAACCACAGTATAGATTTTCTGTCTGCCATGGCACAAGTGTAGGTATGGTGGTCTACTTGAGGAAGAGCCTCCACTCCCTGCTGTCTGTCTTCAAGAAGAAGGGTGAGTGCTGACTCACGTGGAGGAATCTGGCAGCCTGCAACTTTGATTTTAGGCCACTGACAGAAATGAATGCTGGCTTATTTAACGTTAATACTTCCTTTTATTGAGGGTTTTCTTGAGTTTGGTGGCTTTTTAATGCTGTAGAGACTTTGGTTGTACTATTGAGGATATGGGGGGATGGATTTGTGCATGTAATTTTTATCTTAGTGTAAAGACTTTATGATATTTGCAGATTTCTTGCCTCTGTCTGTGTCATACAAACACACAAACACTGGCATGCAAGAATTAGGGTTGCATGCAATTTGGGGGTCCTCTCTAATGAGATAAAAGGATTAACTGATTTTTCTGGCGATCGTCTTAATCAACCAAAAGCCCTAAACCCTCTACAGGGGTCTGGCGGATTCTTAGGGAGGGGCTACTTGTTCCCTTAATCACAACTGTTGGTTACAGAACCTTACATGTGAGTAATGTATGTGATGATTCGCATGGTCTAGTGGAGGTCCCTGGACTTCCCCTCAGGAAGTCTTCCACACAGTCCCAGGTTCACAATGACCTGAGATTTCCCACAGCCACACACAGGGGAGGGCATTGTGTCTGAGCTGCCTCACCTGTGTGAATGTGGGAGGATAGAGGGGTGGGAGTGTCTGTTACCTCACACACAAACTTGTACAGTATGTACATCCACACTCACACAGTATTACCTAATCGGGCGAGACTGAGAGCAGCAGTGTTAAAAGTGACAAAGGAGGGAAAGTGGATACTGCGCACTGACCTTTGACTAAAGAAACAGACACTTTACATGGGTGATTTTTCATAGGCCATGCTCTCAACATTGAGACCTGTTATGTTATACGTTATACTGTGAAGAGATGGGTTTCCTGTGGATGCATGAGTGCACGAAACACAACTATACAGTAGTGTACAGTTCTGATTGAAAATGAGATAATTGAATTTCTGCAGAACACTGTGTTTTGATCTAACAGAATTAAAGCTGGCAGAGAGACAACCCTACATTGCCCTGTTGGCTTTTCCTCTGGTGACTGCTATGAAACTACTCTTATATCTTTAAGTGTGTGCTTTCTGTTCAGTCTCCTCTGTGTTTAACACTGAGTAAAGGTACACTGAACGGAGAGCCCAGTTCCCACGCAGGACGTCCCACAGCAGGGGGTCCAGTGGCATCTTTTCATGTGGACAATCCAGATTAACTAATCCCCCTGGGCCTGGCGGGGAAGAGAGATACTGCAGGAGATTAGCCAGGCAGTAGTGTGCCGTTGAGGGCCAGGCTGGGACGTCTGCTCACAAAACTGCTCGGCAGAGGAGATTTAACGATTGTGCTGCGTCAGAGATGTGGCCATTAATGGACGCACACTTACGCCAGGTGGAGGCACAGAGGATTCACTGTAAAGCTGATAGAAGTTTGGCAAATGAAGATGAGTGTGTTTTAAGTTGGTGTGAGAGGACAAGGAAGTAGCAGTGGAAAGGCTTGGACATCAGCTGGTGAAAATCTGAAATGGTCCAAAAATCAAAGCAAATCCAAAACAAAATACTGTATCGTTACCGAGGTAAAGCAGCAGGTAGAGTTAAGTTGACTGGATCTAATCCAGAAGGGATAGGTTCTTCTCTGTTTTCTCCACCTATTCAATGCCATCTTTCTTTTCCATCCAAACAGCTGGCCCAAAGGGTAATGAAGACCAGAAGAGGTTGACGGTCCACTACACCACCTCACAGCACCACCAGGAGAATGTTTTCATTGAGGGCAGCAGGCCGCAGTACCTGGAGGACCTGCACACTGAGGCACAGGAGGGACTGAAGATCCTACAGCAGGAAGGTCAGATACCAAAGACATTACAGTGATCAAATTTTGTTGGTGGCTGTTTTCTCAATGGAGGTCACAAAGTGAAGTTTCTAACCCATAGACACTGTGTGTGGATGAATAAGTCTAAGTGTGAGTGGGTTCGGGTACTGTGTCATAACCTCGTCCTTTTGGTTTACACAGAACACCCAAATGGACTGAACTTCCCTGATGATGAAAGCATTGCTGTAAGTGCACCAAACCTCTGTCAATCATTTTCCCAGCTCTTCCTATGCACCAAAAATGCCATCTTACTGAATATTGCTGTGTGTGTGCATGTCTGTGTGTGTGTGTGTATCTCCCTGCAGTCCTCAGACACCCTCTGTCCAGAGCAGGATATCAGCTCCAAGGACAGAAGTGGCTGTCCGGAGTCAATATCAACCACCGGGAATACTGATACCATAGTAACCTCCTCTGTGTCGACAAGGCCTGTGCTCACCCGCCAAGGTAAACAACAGCCCTGTTTCTGTTTGTGTGTGTAAAGAGGAAGAATCCCCATTTCATTCATGTCACAAAAATGTGAGCTAATCAAAGCAATTGTTAAAGCTCAGTTCTATAGTTTTATTGCTTTATGATGAGCCATAGGCACGTACGTATTTAGCATGCACGTCTCATTCCCAGCTGCTTGGTGCTTCTGCAGTCATAGTGTGAAATCAAAGGCAGAGGGACTTGACACTCACACATAGACACTCACACACACTCACACACACAGCTGTAGGTTTTTTCGGTTACTGTTAAAAGTTATGAGCATCTAAAGGCAGCACTGCGGCTGCCTCTGCATTTCACAGCTGGAAGGCAAATGTGCCACTCTTTGTGTGCACATGCAGCAAGTGTGATTGGTATTCTTATCATGTTTCAAAAATTCTTTTTTTAAATCCTCAAGAAAATCCAGTCCTCCTCAAGCTGAGTTTCAATGCATTATCATGCAGTGCTCCCATTATTCAACCAATATTTTCTCCTTTGCAAAATGCAGTATAGTGTTTGCAAAATAGCCCTCTCTTTTCTTTCTCAGGTTCAACATTCAAGCCCCTGAATCCAGTGAAAAGGTTAGATAAGAGTAAGAAGAGGAGCAGGCGGACCACCATCATGGGTATTCCCAACCAGGTCCAGAAAGAGCTTGGTATGTTTTTAACATCATCACTGAATAACCAATAGACATGACATATTCTATGTGGTAAACATGTAATTGACTGTAATCTACCATTTTCACAGCACTGCACAGAAGCTCCACCTTCCAGCCACTTGTTTCTACCCAGATCCCAAACCACAACGGACAGATCACTGGCAGCCAATCAGGGGTTGTCATCATTCCTACTGTTGATGGAGGAACTCCAACAGCAAATAAGGAGGGAGCAAGAGTGCACCTTTCAGAGCTGGAGGTACAGTCATGGATTCAACAGAGAGTCATTAGTTTTAACATACATGATAAGCTTTGTGTTTTTGTCAAATGAGTGGGGTTATGAATGAGGCTTTCTCCACTCCTTGACAGGCATCCAGAGATGAACAGCTGCTTAGGAAGCACCTCCAAGCAATGTACCAAGAGGAGCAGTCCCTAAATCATCAGAGCTTTGGTTCCCATCTCGGCCCCACTTACAGCTTGAGGCCCAAGTCTGTTGCTGTACCTGGCATGACCACTTCTTCCACCTTCTGTCCTTCAGCCATGTTAAACTTCCTTCAGGAACCCCAGGTGAGGCTAAAAACAAGCTCTTAATGATGTGGTCCTAAATTTAGATTAATGTTTTGAAACTTCACTCTTCAATACTATAACAGCTTCTTCCTTGACCAGCCTTGAAATTTAGTTTTAAAACTCCTTTTGATTTTCTCTAGGGTCCAGTGATGTCCATATCTCCTCAGGCCACTTATTTGTCTACAATCATCCCTAATGCAGTTTTACCAGCCTCTGTTGAAGTCATAGAGATTGACCGCAGCAGCAAAACCCGTGGTAGCAGTGTCAATCACGGCAGCAGTGTCCACACTGTAAGCAAAAGCAGCTTGGCAACTGGGGATTCATCAGTGAGCCCTTTGTTGTCCAGAAGGTCAGATGGTGATGGTTCCCAGACTGAACATTCCTGCAATGACTCCACACCAATGCCCACATCAACTTCCGGGTCAAACTGGAGCGAGTCAGAGTCTTCGAAGACCATTATTTCAAACTCCTCCCCTGTGTCCTCTAAGGGAAGTGCATACAGTGGTAATTCCCAGAGAATGGGTTTCAATGGACAGGAAAGTAAGCAAGTGCACTCTAGTGGAGATGAAGAACTTGTCAGTCTTCGTATCTCAGTTTGTGGGATTGGCAGCCCCATTGGTAAAAGTGAATATGGTGTCACAGGTCAAGGATATGAATCCAGTGAGTCAGCGTCAGTGACTGCTGGGGAGGATGCAAAGAACAAGCGCAACTTCATTCGTAGTCTTTCCATTATGAAGACCAAGCAACCTCCAGCACCTCCACGGAGAACAAACTCCCTCCACAGTAATAAGATCAGGAGTAACACCAGGGTTCTGGTAGAACCCAAAGATCTTAATGATACTGTATCTGGAGAAGTGGAAACTGGTACAGAAAATCCTGCAGCAAAGGATGAGATTAAGTTGGTGACTGGAGATACTGATAAGACCCCCACCCCTGTATCAAACTCTGCTGCGTCCGGCTCTCCAGATGTTTCCTCCAGTCCACTAAGCCCCACACAGACGTCTTCCAAAGAGATGAAAGGGCCACCAGAGCCCCAGTCAGGGTCCAGCAGCTCCTCCCCACAGAAAACTCCCTCAGAGGGGGGGAAATTTGAACGGACCATGTCCCCTTCCAGTGGTTATTCAAGCCAGAGTGGAACCCCAACACTTTCCCCTAAGGGCATCTCCCCAACCTCCCCAGAAAAACAGAAGAAGAAACCAATCAAACCAGAGAGATCAGTATCCCGGGCCTCATCCTCAGCAGCTTCTCCTTCCTCCTCTCTTACTTCTCTATCATCAGGTACATCCGAGCCTGCCAGTCTGCCTCCACAAGGTACTTCGCCGACTGTTACTCAAAATGAACTCACACCAAATAATGTGTCAACTTTGCAAGAAGAAATCAAAGAGCTGTTGAATATTCCACCACCTCCCAAGGTCAAGGCACCATGTCCTCCTCCTCCAGAGACATGGGTCCACAACAGACGCACCTTTGAGCTCCTGTGTGGGCCCTGCCCCAGTGTCAGCAAAGAAACTCACAAACCCGAACAGGTAGAGGACAGCACAGATAAACAGGCAGAGACCCAGACTAAAGCCAGGGAGGAAGTGCAGGTTTTAGATGAAAAACAGACAACTAAAGTCAAACCCACTATAGAAATGTCAAAAAGCAAAGCAAAGCCTGAGATAACTGATCCTGTAGATGCCAACAAGGAACTTGAGAACAGTGAATGTCAAAGTACTGAAACAAAGGAAGTTACAGCAAGTGCAGATGTTCAAGGACAAGAGCAAAGTAGTAGCCTGGTAGTGAAGAGCCCAAAGAATCAAAAGACATCTCCGAAGAAAGATCCCCCTCCTGTGATGAAGAAGCCCACGATGGTGCTGCACAGAGAAGAACTGATTTCAAAAGAG